>CM053784.1:32537289-33862289 GCA_028749045.1 Cupressus sempervirens | reverse complement strand
GTCTATATATATTTATATAATAATCTAATACTATATTATTATATATATATTATAATATAAATATTTGGATTGAATTGATTTCATTTTATGTAGATTCATGCATTATTTCTATCAAACTAAAGTTGATAGATGAAAAGGTTTTGTAATAAATATGTTATTCATTATTAGTACGTATGGCTAGTTAGAGCTTTACAAATAATGAAATCCATCCATGATGGTATTAATGCTTCTGCGAAACTTGGAAATACATTATTGTGAGTGTTTCAGATATCATACCTTATGAGATGCGAGTGTAGTGTGATTAGTTTGAGTACAGAGATTAATTATCTCTTGTGTGTTATGTGATCCGTCGCAGGAAGGGAGATCATCAGATTGCACGTAGTTTATAATATTAATAGTTTTCCTTCTTCACCGGATATGCGATGCTAAGTCCAATGGATTTTCTTTGACTTTATTGTTTGATTTATATATATATTGTATTCCATGTGTTCCCCTAACCTAACCCTAATTAATGGTATTTATATACCATGCGTTGTCACGAATGAAAAGTCGTGACTGTTATATATATGATTTACTTTGTTTTCATAATTCAATACATATATTATGTTTATTCAGTAACATTATTATATTGATGTAGCAAACACTTTTGTAATTATATGTAAGCATAATAATAATTAGTAGATTAGGGTTTTCTTTAAAAGAATTTTTGCAATAATTAAATTAGATTTATTGAGCATGGATAACTATAATAACAAGATTAATTTATTGGAAGTTAATATATCTTGAAATAATAATAATATATTTATGATTGTGAATATTTACGTCAAATTTGGAGATTATGAATTTAATATTAATAATATTTACTGCATCTTGTATGCTAATTGATTGAAATAATTGAACAATAGTGCTATATTTATATATATACATTCTTAGGTCATCTCATAATGAATATTAATTATATTATATCAATAATATAATTATATTAGTTATATATTATATTATTAATATTATATATATATATATATATATATATATATATATATATATATATATATATATATATATATATATATATATATATATATATATATATATATATATATATTTGATATTAATATTAATATGAATACATATAATACACAATGTATCTATTTGATGTATTTACATTATTAATCTGAATATTATATTTCATCATTAATATGATATTTAATATTTAATTTCCATATTAACATACTATACTATTATTAATTAATTAATTTAATTGTATGGATCTTATTGATGTGGACATCGCATGTACACTCAAAGATTTGAAGGATATTGTTATAACTGTCAGAAGTATGGACATAGAGATTTTGAGTGAAGATCCAAACCCATGTGGTCGTCAAATATGCAAACAAAGGTAAAGAACAATGGCAACTCTTATAACTGGGATTATAATAAAAGTTATAGTTGTCACTATTGTCCAGAGTATTGATATGTTCTTGAAAATTGTATTAGAACACAGTTTAGAAGTGCCTACAAAAGGTGGTTGAGTCAAATCACATGTTTTAGTTGTTTTAAGATTGGTCACATCAGTCAATATTGTCCAAAAAGGTCAAAGGTGCCAAGTTGTGAGTTCAAAAAAGGAAAAGGCAAGGTAGATGTTGAAAATATTAGAAATAAAATGAAAAAGACATGGAAGAAAAAGGAGGATTGTAGCACATCAAGTGGAGAAGGGATCACTTCACCCAACAGGTCAGGTGATCACACCTCATCAAATTAATCAAGAGGTGTGTGGTACTGATATTCAAAAGTTATATCATACATTAGTTGAAAAGAATTTAGTTTTGAAAATATTACATAAGCATGAATAAATATGTAAGGTTTTATTAGGAATCAAAGAAAAATATTTAAGTTTTTCATGTTTCTACCAAGCATGAAAAGTTTCCTATGACTGCTACTTAAAATGCTAGAGGATGTTGGGCTAATAGACTAGCTAGTTGTTGTTGAGATCATAATGGTTTCCAAATGAATAGAAATGCTAGTTGATGTTGAGTGAGCCAGAAATTAGTTGATGCCAAGCTTACAACTATGTAAGCACTCAACATTAATTACAATATCTCAAAGGGGTATTTTGTCACTTTATGCTTATTTAACATCATGCAAAATAGAGAGAGAGCAAGAAGAGCTAGAGACAATTAGGAAATTACATTTGAAGTGTTTGTAGGAGATCTAAACAACTATTTGACATCATTTCACCAAATTTTGCATGGTATTTATCATGTGTCAAGCTACGTTGTTTCTAATTTTGTAAGCCCTAGTTTTGGTACAATGGATTCTAGTTCTTCAAAAGAATAAGGTGTAGAAGGAAAAGAAATTTTGAATGTTTAGTTGGTTAGGAATGAAGTAAAACAATCTATTTTCAAAGCCATACCAAACATAGAAAACAAACAAGATCCCTTCTATGCATTATCTATGAGATCACCATAAGTTTTAGTCATATAGGATGTCAGAAAATGTTAAAATTGTAAGATTGGGAAAATTGGTGACTTGGAAATCAAAGAAGCACATGGAAAACTTTGTGAAAATGGTGTGTCGAGGGAAGAATTCAAGATTTTAGAAAAGAAAGGTTTAACTCCTACCCTAGATTTTCCTAATGTTTTCAAAATTGAATGGATCAAGATTGTTATGAGCATGATTCATGATAGTTCAGCATGGTTAGATAATGGGCCAATCAAAATATCAAATAGAATAATCCATGGGGTAATAGGGTATCCAACCCAAGATCAACCAAAGACTATGAAAAGTGAATCCAAAGAAGTTATAGAAAAGAATATAAAGGCTACGTGGAATAAAAAGGGAATGACAATAGACACCATCATAGATCCTCTAGTAGTTTTTGAAGTAAGGGTAATTGCACATAAGTTTTATCAATCAAGTAGATTGAGCAGTGTACCCTATATTATAGTGGATATGGGTTAAAATATTGTAAAGAAGGATCGTACATATGATATTGTCGAGCTACAACTACAAAAATTGATTAAAAACCTAGGAGCAATAAGGAAAAAAAGGAGTGCTCAATGTAAATTCAGATATATTTTGATATGTATCTTCTTTTATTCTTAGAAAAAATTTATATGGCATTGTGGTATGAAAGATAAATAGGTCTTTTGTAGTTCAAATAGGAGAGTTCATTGAATAGTTAGGTGAAAATTTTGAGTTAGTAATGACTAGTTACTTTAGGGACTTCAAACAATCCATGAAGAAGATATTAAGGATTCTAGTATCATTAGTGCAAAAACATTATGATGATGTTTGTTTCCTAGTAGATGTTGATCATACATTTGTTCAAGAAACAACCCCAATAGTAAGATGGTTGAGGCCATTAGGCTATGAAATTAATGTTGATGAGGCTTCTACAAGAATAACAAAACTACTTCTAGAATAAATAAACAAAGATGCCAAAGCATTTGGTAACTATGAGATGGCCAAGTCTAAGATTACTATGGAGTTAAAGACTACCTCTATCATCAAAAAGGAGAAACTAGTAAAGAAATTGAAAGAAAAAGTCAGTGAAGGTGCCAAGCAGGAAGAGGATGAAGAGGAAGAAGACACTCAAATTCAAGCACTACTTGCATTGACATAAGGAAAGGGTGAAGATCAACAAGAGGAAGAAAAAAAATTGTAGAAGGTGCCAAGGAAGAAGAAGCCAAAGAAGCACCTATTCCTACTAATCAAAAGAAGAGAAAGGCCAAGGCACAAATAGTGACAAGACCCAAGAAGGTTGCTAAATCAAGGAAACCCAAACCTTTAACACCTACCACAAGAGATAGTGCACATGTCACTATAGAAAAGGCTAAAGAGAAAGCCAAACCTATAGAGAAGGAAG
The DNA here is from genome assembly GCA_028749045.1 of Cupressus sempervirens. Lineage (NCBI taxonomy): Eukaryota > Viridiplantae > Streptophyta > Pinopsida > Cupressales > Cupressaceae > Cupressus > Cupressus sempervirens. The sequence continues at coordinate 33,858,421 of CM053784.1, read as the reverse complement.
GAGGAGCATAGAAAATACCAAGGATAAAATACATTGCTCAGGTTGAATCTAATGAGGAAAGAACTGAATTTGATGATAACAACTGATTCCAAGTGGTGTGTCATAATCCATCTTCAAATCTAGACAACCTATGTGAGAATGTTAGAAATAATGAAGATTTATTAGGATTTTCTCAAATTGACTTTGAAAATTGTTTAAAATTTGAAAAGAATCAAGTGGAGGAGGCAATATATGCCATGATGGCTACTTTCAAGAAAACTCCTCAAGAGATTTGCAACTCCATACCTAAAAGGCTATATGAAAGAGTTGAGAAAAAATGACACTATTGTTCAGATACTAAAAGGAAAATTAGAGAAACTACCCTCACTCAAGTTATGCCTAAACTTAGGAAGGCATAGATAGCTAAAGCCATAAGGAAATATGTTGTTAGATTTGTTTTCAAATATAGAACATTCAACATATTATAGAATAACATAGAAGATGTTGTAAGGAAGACTACATAGATGTGGAAAGTTACATATGGGCTAGCTATAGCCAAAGTAGGAGAACACAAGCCTACTGAGGTTAAAGATGATGAAGAAGATGACAATAATGAAGGCATGGTTGAGGGAGGTACTGAAATGAATGTAGAAGATTAGGCAATAGCTGAGAAAGGGAAGCAACAAGAACAGAGTGTACAAGACACACAATTTCCAAATGTCTACCCTCAATAAATAACACACGTGAGTACTAAAACTATCACAGTAAAGGATGTTCCTAATCTCACTACTTAGAACATCAATCCCCTAATAGAGGAAGACTTGAAAAGATACTTGATCAATCTACACTATAGGCTAAATTATGTGACAACCCTATATTGGTGAGTGTAGATGAAGTTCAAAAATTAGTGACTAAAACTACAACGGAGGATGTAAAAACACAATAACTACCTACAATTAACCCTCAACTTAGTAATGTACAATATTTAGAGAAAGTACTAGAAGTTGCACCAAAAAATGTTGATATAATTAGAAAGTATAAAGTGGAAACTCAAGCCACTACTAAAACATAGAGTCAAATAGGTTAGATAAATTCATTTACACTTCTTGCACAAGTTCAAGATGTAATTCAAGGTAATGTGGCAAAAAAGGACAAGACTAAAGAGATTGAGTTGACACCGAAGCCAAAGGAGCTAGTAGCAATTCAAGAACTGGTAACCTTACCAGAATCTGGCACTCCTTCCAATGATACTCTTTAAAGGACAAGCATAGATGTAACAGCTTTGTAATTATCAGTGCTGAGTCCAACTTCATCAAAGGCAGAAGAGGCAATAACATATAAAGATGTAAGCCTAGATGAAGAAATTGTTTTGCCAAAATATGATTATGCTATAATGATAATTGAGTGGATGGGTATAGTTCAAGAAGCTCTGGCTAGAAAGAAACATTAAGAACTAATTAGGAGGGAGTATAGGTAGAAGCAAGCTTTGCTTGATGTTAAAGACATCTTCTTGGTTGCATTTAGTCTACCTACTCTAGATGAAATAAAGCCACTTATTAAAGAATTGACAAATATAGTGAAAAAGGTAAGTGATGTAGACCTTGATACTAATGGAGGATTATTAGAATGTGTAAAAAGAAATTTCAAACTAAAGTGAATGAGAAAATATCCAATGAAATAGCAATTACACAAGTTGCATTGGAAACTAAGATAGACTATATGAAGAAGGTACCTGAGAAAATTTTCCCTTTGTACAAAAAACTATATAATCCTACACTCTTCACTTAAGAAACAAGGAGTCACACTCTAAGCTTGGAAAGTAAAATAAGTTCATCAAGTGTAAAATTGTCCATGACTCTAGCTCAAAGTGAGAAGAATTTTAGGACTTTATTATAAACCTAGAGTCAGTTAGTAGCATTATTTGTAGATGAAGCCAACATAAGGGCCAAAGTGATAAGCATCGGAACTACATTGACTCCTCACATGGATATTTTACAAAAGGAGTTAGGCTATATAGAAAATCTTATGAAGAAAGACCCCAATATTTTTACATTAGATGGCCTAGTTCACCTTTCTACTGAGCTAGCCATCCAAATTAAGTCTTTTAAGGTAGCTTGTGAGAATTGGGATGCCACTCTTAAGATTATTCTTGAGGTCCATAAAATTTCTTGCACAAACACACTATCAGTGTAGAACCCATTGACATCAATGTCAAAAAGGGGGAGAGAGAGAGAGCAAAGAAAAGGAGGAAAAAGAGAGATAGACTAAGAAAGAATAAGAGCATGGGGGAGCAAGAAAAGAATAGAAAGAACAAAAAGAAAGTAAAAGAATATTAGTTGAGGCAAATTTACTCAATAGGAGTTACATTTTTAGTATAGAACCAGATCTAACAACTCAGGTGGAATTATAAATTTTGAGGTATAAGTTGTTACAAAATTTGATATTTTGAAATTTTGTATAGAAGTTGAATAAGATTTATGTTATGCTCATAACAGTAAAAGTATTAATGTATGATGAAGTGTTTTTAACACTCATGTCAAAGGGGGAGATTTTTTATCTCAAATTGGTTTTGGTTAGTGAATGTCTATACACCTAATTCATTTACTTAGATAATGCCAAACAAGTAGTATATGTTGAGCACAACATGTATAAGATAGTTCATGTTGCATAAACAATGAATGTGGAGTCACTCAAGTGCCAAGTAGACAGTATACACCAAGTGATTAAGGAGCTGAGAAAGTAGTGCATGCCAAGTCATTTAGATGTTGAGTCATAGTATTGGAACTACTATATGCCAAGCATTAGAGCCTTTAGTTATCGAGTAACACCATTTTTCCATAGTTGTTTGTATTGGCACAAACTACTATGTAAACCATTTTAAAGCCAACTTAGAGATTGAATTATGATATTTTGGTGATAAGGACACATCTTAAGTTGGAATCCCTATGAATTACATACATCCAATTAGGTATAGGGAAGTTTTAAATGGAAAAATGGATGAATCATAGTCATTAATTCATACCTAACCCTAAGTCACCTAGGTATTCTTAAGGAGGACAAACCCTAAACTCCTTATGAACATGAAAGGGAATGAATGAATCATCAAGGAAAGTTTTGCATGTGCAAAATAGGACATTCATGATGACCAAGGTATTATGATTTGAAATTGTATTATACAATTAGTTAAAGGAGAATAGAGGAAGGAAATAACGAATAGCAAAGAGACATTTGATCAAGAAGGATCAAGAATACATTTGTTTAGAGGTGATCTATTATCAAGAAATAAAATGCTAACCATGGGATCAATGCTAAGACATTCTAATAAGTGAATCAATTAAATCTCTTAATAGAGAACTCCTAATAGGCTATATTGAAATCCTCTAAGAAGGTGCTTACTTCATTGTGAGTTGAAGTTATTTTACAAGGCACACTTTTAATAGGGTGTTGAAATCCTTTAACAAGGTAAGACCTAATAGTATTTGTAAGCCTTTAGTAGGGTAGGCCTTTCAAAGGGTAGATCATGTCTCATGATAAAAAATTGTAACCTTCATTGGATACACTTTATTACTATAGTAGTGAAGATTTGTGGGTGTCATCCCCACGCCAGTTTTACCTTCTCATTGGAGGGTTTCTAGGTAATCATATATGGTGTCATGTATGTGTGAATGCTTACTTTTTTACATGATTTAGACATACATATTTTACATGGTATTTTAGTTTAGTTAATGAATTTATGAGATGGATGTGTGGTGAATTTTTTATGGGTCAAATTTTAAAGCACTGATTCAACCCCCTCTTAGAAGTTTACCTTTCCTATTGTAATTTCAACAATGCATACATACATACATATACATTGATCAAAAGGGCACGAAAAAAAAATCCTATATCTTGGTGAAGGGGCCCTAGGTCCTAAATAAGGTGGTCAAACACTAGGTAGGATAGTATACAAGGTGATCGATAAGCATCCAAGTTGACACAAGATAGTTTAGACAATCTCAAACATGTATTTAAACAAGTTGTTTAAATGTTGTGATAAGGTTATAGGCAAGTCAAAGGTTGGTAAAAAAATTGTAAAACATTATGAGTTCACCAAAAATCTCCATTTTTATGTTGTATAATATTTTTTCATATTGTGGTATAGTTTTGAAGGCATGTGGAGTCTTTTAGTTTAAGTTTGTGTAAAAGTTGTAAAAATTGCAAAAATGTAATAAAAGTTGTCATGCAACCTTTTGCAATATTTCTTGCAATCTAAAAGTGCAACAGTCAAATCATTATTTTGATTGAACATGGAAGGATGAACTTTTAAGGTCAAGACTTATGAACCATAAATTGATTATCTTCAACCTAGTCTAGGGTTGGAACAATACTGTACGAATTTGTAATGAAATAGTAATCCTTTTGGTTAGCAAATCCTTACTCTACTGATTTGGTCTTCATCCCACCATAACCTATACATACATACATATATACTTATATACATGTATACATACATACATATATACATACATACATATACATACATACATATATATACACATACATACATACATACATACATCTACATATACAATTTTATCACCTCATTTAACTAACTTTACTTTCAAATGAAAATTTAGGAACTAAAATGTTGGAATCATACAAAGGAATCATGGAGGAAAGTCCAAATTAGAACCAATATATGTAGTCTAATAGGTTCAATCAATTAAAACTAAGATGAAAAAGAGATTCTTGTGGTTCAATGCATAGCTAAATTTATATCTGGCCTTTTGGAAGTGATTTTAGGTAAACCAATTTGATGAGAGAGATCCAAAATAGAGGAAGAGCAAGAGCTCATTCTTCAATTGGTGGTATTTTGGTTTATGCAGTTATTTATTTGTAGTGGTTCCTATGATCATGTACATTCAAGAAAACATTGAGTGGGGTTTGGGTTTTTCTCTCCTAGTTGTGGTTGTGGCTATTGCTCTTACTCTATTCCTCTTCAAGAAAAAGATGTACTAACATAAAATTCCTTGTACTAGTCCAGTAACTCAGATTGTCCAAGTTTTTGTTGTAGCAATTTTCAAGTGGAATGCATATGGTCATTATGAAGAAGGCTATTTATATGGTATTCAAGATTAAAGGATTCAATATCATATCAATATAAGTTTGATATCAATATATCATATCATATTTTTTGTCAAGTTTATTTGTAAATTTGTCATATCAATATAAGCTTGATATCATGACTACAACCATAAGTTTTTAAGTTTTATATTTTGAGTGATGTAGAATTGGATGAAGCCCTTCACAAATGCCACCTGTTGTGGTATTCCCAACACACGCCCCATTCCTCGCTAGGAATAGGGACCCCATAATATTTTGGACTCTTGGACTTACAATTTGAGAGTCAGGAGAAGAAAAAATCTATTTGAAAGTTAGTTTTAGAGTTATAAAACCCAAAAAAAAAAAATCTTTGCACTCCCCATTCACGTGTGCATGCATCAAGGTGTAGCGCATTTTTCATGCAAAGGGAGGAGGGTTATAAAAATCTTCCTCCCTTCCTTCCCCCTTACTTTTTTTCTAAGTGATCGAAGAGGGACAGAGGTAAAACCCCTGCCCCCTCCTCCATTTCAATGTGCAATGCTAGCCACGTAGGCCACATAGGCTGCATGCTTGCGCATAGGCCTCACAATTGCATAGTATGCATTGTCCTCATGGTCACATGCAACACACTAGCCACCCAACTGCATAGGCCATTTGCTTGTGTGCTAGCCTTACAGCTGCATGCAGTGCTAGCTGTGTGGGCCATGTACCTACACACTAGCCTCGTGGCCACATGCCTACGCACAGGCTGCGGGTGCTACATGCTGCGTGCTTGCATGCTAGCGCTACAACTACATGCTACCTACCTATGCATTGGCCATGCATGGGTGTTTTTCCTTGCCAACCATGCAAGCCCCAGACCATGTGCTTTGGCATGCTCACACACATGCCTCGCCATTCATGTGCACTTTGCTAATTTTAACTGTTTTGTTTTAGTTTTTTTTTTGCTTTAATAGTTTTAAAAAAATAAAAATATTAATTAAATATTAATTTAAAAAAAGGGAAATTTTTTTCAAATAAAGTGAATAAGTCTCTAAAGGGGGACATTTTTTTCCTCACTTATGTTTTTCACTATCTGGTGAGTGATCATGTTTTCTTTCTCATGATGCGCAGGTAATACAATCAGATGGCGTCTACATCTAGATCAATAGCAAAACTAGCTATTTACAAATTTCAAGACATGATCCCAAAATCACGATTACATGATGAGTACGCTGAGATTAAAGACATGGACCTTGGGCACATAGATTTGGGAGAATTCCTGAGAGTTTGCAACAATCTGACGAAAAGGTCAACCTTGAGGCCTGTATTAATCTGTTTCAAATTAGTGAATGCAGCATCACATCTAGGGACTGTACAGTCAACCGAGCTGATCATGACCTTATCTTGGCATTTTGTTCCTAATGAAAGGGTAGTAAAGAGTGTTACTGGAGAAGTGGTCTTAGATCTATCACTTGATAACATCAAGAAAGTTTTCCATTTTCCTAGAGCCGATCAATTCATCAGACCCTAGTATGAAATAGATGAAAGAAGGCATAAAGATCACCACTAGGAGGCCATCAACATCATACACTCATTATACTTTATTAAGAAGCCACCTCAGGGAAAAATAATCATCAAAGTGGATATGACTCAAGGATACATGAAGGATGACATCAAATATTAAATCATTCTCTTGAGCAGAGTCATGGGTTTGCCTCTAGCGGGCCATCTCACTCCACTCATGGTCAACTTCATTGAGACCATCAGGCATGTAAAGATGCCACTAGATTGGGCCACCATACTTAGTGAGAACTTGTGTGATTAGTTGCAGATGGTAAAGGACAAGAAGAAGTTCTACATGACTTCTTATGTGGTGTATCTACTTGTAGCAAGGGCAACAAACTATCACAAATTATACAAAAAGGGCAATATGCAAGATCCTAATGCATGGCTATATATAGTTTATCCTTAGCTAGTGAAGAAGAAGCTCTCATTGTAGAGCAAGGAGTACATAATTGTAAATGATGCCTTCATCTTTTCCATCATTTGATTCATCAAAGGGGATTATGGGAAGAGATTTTCTGATGAAGCCAAGGTGCAGATCATAGCTCTTGGTGCATATTTCATCCAATTTTGGACATTCACATACATTCAGGTCAGTGGTGCATCCATCAATCTAAAGAAACTCCCAAGGTACCCAAGTGACAAGTTGGTCTTGATGGAAATATCTCAATAGATTGAGTCATCTTATGAGAGAATCAAAAGACAATGGAGGCCTTGTTGGAATTGGTCTTTTGTAATAGGAGCATATCAGGTAAAGAGAAAGTAGGATATCTTGACTTTCGAGTGGGAATGGGAGGATTATCCTCTTGAAGAGTATAACTCTCCTCAGCCATTCTCTCATGATATTGGTAAAGTGGAAAACCTAGCAAGAAAGGAATTCTATCATGAGGACGCCATTGAAGATCATTGGATGAACACCACAAATGACTACAATGTCTACATCAGAGACTATTGTAGGATGAATTTGTATCTAGCAGAGAAGGCTCTCCATTTGACCATCCCTAATGAGATAAGGCTATAGGACTCAAAAGAACTACTGGATCCTCTATTCAATATAGATAAAGTTGGCAAGAGACCCATTCTAAATGCATAAGTTGATAGAGAGGAAGGAGATGATATTAATCATTGAGCAAGACATGTCATTCAAATGACAAAGAGTTGGATCATCAAACCCTTTCCACTTGATCCAATTCTAGATATAGTGATCTTCCATGCACATGCTTGCCCAAAAAGGGGTAAGGGAAGGAAAGTCACAGTTCCTATCTTTGTGCTCCAATCTCCTTTCAAGCCTAAAATAGTCTACTAGCTTGATCATCCAATGGGATACTACCACCCTTTAGAGAGGAAGGGAAAGCAGAAGAGAGCCTCTCCTCAAAGGCTTTAGGTAGAGCATGTTGAAGAATAGGTCCCTTCCCAGCAATAGGAATTAAGTCCCCAAGAGCCCTAGGATGGTGAAGCTTCTTATATCCAAGTTGAATTTCCATTGCCTCCTATTCTATCAAGTCAACAAGAAGAGGCAGAAATTTCAGAGACCTCCATTCCTCCAGTGCATGAAGAGCCCACTTCTCCTATGGTTCCACAAAAACAAAAGTGGATCAAGGTTAGAATGAACAAGAGGCAAAGAGTTTGTAAAAGATTAGTGCCTAATCCATCTATTCCTAAGACCATTCTAGAGGAAGAATCACATGAGGGGGAAATGGAATTAGATGAGGAGGAGGAGCAAGTGCCTCTACAAAGGAGAATTCAACTGGCAAAAGCCATGGAATTGGAAAGAAGGAAGAGTGCTACAAATACCCCACCACCCACCCAAGCATAAATGGTAGAACTCTTTTCTTCAAAAGATGAAGTACAGAAATGGATGAATGAGCAAAGGGAGCAAGGTGATGATGTTCTATCCATCCCAAATTTTGATTTCATGCCTATGGGTATAGAGTTAGCTGGAGATAAGATCAAAGATACCCCTACAGGTGAACTTCAATAGCAAGATTGGACATAGATGCCACCCGAGACACAAGGTCCTCATCTCACTCCTCCATCTCCACCTCAGGTCATGATGGTAGATAAGGGTTTAGTAACACCTCCGCCTTCAAGTTTAGAAGAGGAACATGTTCAAAAGGGACCATCATTACAAGGGAAACTAGAACTAAGGGTTACTAATGAGCCATCAAAAGAGGCATAGATAGTAGAATGCGTACAACAACCTTCTCAGGAAGTTGAGGATCAAACTACAGGATCTACATAAATTGAGACTACAGAAGAAGAGTCCTCACAAGAGGAGACTCCAAGCAAGAGCAATAGAGGGAAGGAGGTAGTTGGACACATCCCTTCATCATTTAGAGCCAAGGCTATAGAGAGACATATCCCAAGGTGGTTTTGGAAGGAAATAATGAGAAGTGCCAAGAATCAATTTCGTGCTTCAGAGGATGATATTTGTGACATTGCAGAGATTTTGAACAAGCCTGAGTCTCCATTACATGATGCAATGCCATTTGTGTTCATCACTACTACATGGAACTAGGACCTATTTGCACAAGTGGCTCACCCTCTAGAAAGTACAGATGTAGAAGCTATTATTCTTGAGGACTATGAAGTAAAAGATATTATGTTAGGAAAGCCTACATGAGATACATCCCAACAGATGATGACTATGGGAGTCAAGGAGGTTCTCAGCCATATGGAATAGGATGAGATTGAAATTAGAATACTTCATTGGTAGGTTGAGATCCTAAAAGGATATCTAGCTAAATTTATTGTTCCTCTTGATTTTGAATGCCCTGAAGAGACTTTGAATACCATTCTTAGAGAAGGGGAAGGTGTATAGATCAGTCCATTTTTTAGAGCTTGTCAGGATTGGCGAGATAGCCTTGAGGATAAGGGTGTCACTATAATCATAGAAAGTTTGAAGTTATTTCATGCTACACAAGAGAATTTTGATAAAATCATGGAAATTTTGAGGTAGGACTTCAGTATCATGGATGAGGTATGAGCATGGACCAAGGATTTACAAAATCTAAAAGCCATTAAAGGGAAAAGATACCACATTTTGATTGTTGTATGTACTGGAGAAGAGTTAGACATGATAGATGATTAGATAGAAAATATTGAAAATGGAAATAAATTGATGGAAACATTGCATGATGAGATACATAGGCTCAAGTACCAAGTCTGAGAGTGTATTTTGGAAGCAGAAAAGTTGTACAATGATGCATACTTGGACATTTTAGAAGATAAAGAATGAGAGAAGCTATTTCCAGTTGAGGTAGTCATGGAAATTTTTAGGAAGACTTTGGAGGAAGCATCCAGTGATGAAGATATCATTCAAGCCTTCAAGATAGAGGAAGCATTGTTAGAGTTGGATACCAAACTTAGAGATTTTGCAGAGACTCGAATTGAGGTGCACAACTATAGACAGAAGTTCAAGGACAAGTATGAGGCTTTGGATATTCCAAATGCTACTAAGATTATTTAGATGATAGAGAAATTCAAGGGAAAACATCCAAACATAGCTTTAGGATGAAGATGAACAAAACCCAGATGCCAGAATTTCAATTTTGACACTTACTAAATTTTTTAGATTTTGACCTAGTTAAGGTCTGTAGTTGCGCAACTCTGTAGCTCCACAATTCATAGGTGTGCTGATAGTTAACTGCCAAATCCAAAAATAGAGGTTTCATGCAATGGGAATGCATTATGATGGCAAGTTAACTCTGATACATGCCTAGTGAAGGGGTAACTTCTATTTTTGGTGTCTCCATGCACTTCCACCTTGATTGATGGCTTCCTCCTACTTTTTCTCTCATGATTTCTTTGATTTTGACATGTAAAGGGCTCATGCATCCAATTGATGAATAAATTATGGATGGGGTCCCTCTAAGCACCAGTTAGATTGTTAGTTTGTTTTAATATTTTAAAAGCATTTTATTGCATGAGGATATCTCTCACTCTCAACACAAATTGAGGAGACAATTTCTTATAAATACCCCATTTTAAAATGTAAGAAGGGTCATCATTATTATGCAATAAAATTATGCTTTTGGTGCTAGCATTCAGAGTGTAGTTATTCTTGCCTGAATATGTCATTTTTTTGTGGAATTTATTCATGAGATTATGATTGAGCCAAAGGTTTATTGTGTTTTTTTTTGGTTGTGCAATCTTTTAGTTCTGGTGTTTGCTATGGATATACGAATTTTGCTAATGTAACAAGCTTGAAAAGAGATCACTCGATTGTGTCTACATAGATTTTTGTTTCGCATGATCACACTTTTCATGGCCTTGTGATTTGATGAAGAGTGAAACATCATTCGACTTGTTAAAGATTCTCACTGATGATTGCATCAGTGGATTCTAGGAAGCATTGCTCCTATTTTCATTGGTTTCTTACCGATTTCTTCGAAGGTTTAACTCCTAGCATGTTGTGTTCTATAGCTTATGTCCACTTAGGAATTTCAATTTCAAGTCATTTGATTTCATGATTTTTCTTTCAGTTTCGTTATTTTCTTTACTAACCCCCTGTTAGAATAGGACCTCATAGTAGTTGCATTGTTAGAGTTGCATTCATTGAAAAATAGAAAATACAAAAATATTGTTCTCTTTTGGTGTGATTTTTTGAGATAGCGAACAGATTTACTTCGATTATAAGATAAAAGAGTTTTAGAACCAGCAAAGGCCTCCTTGTGAACACTCACATTTATCTTCTACTAAGCAAATTTTGGTATGTCACAAGATAAATACTAAACCTTGAAGCAGATTCTTAAAAAGATTTTCTTTTCAAAAGAGGAATTACACAATGGATTCCTGTCATTGACCTCATACAAAAAAAAAATGTGCAACACCAACTAAGTGTAGATCATAGTCAAGGGATGATAGAGATCACAATAGGTGCCAGAAATGTATTCCAGTAAGAGTACAATGTGCACCTAACATGATACTAAGTAGATTTTTTTTATTAAAAAGCATACTTGGATTAGATGTGAGATACTCTAATATATTCAAAGAACTGATCCATTCTCATTTGCTCTTCCTTATTACTTATGCCCAGTTAATTTCATCCTATTTTTATCCCAAAAGACATGAGTAAATTATGAGAATGAGGTCTGATATGAAGTTAAAACAAATTCTATAAATGAATATAGACCTCAATAAATTGTGATGAAAGGATAAAATCTAGCTATCTTCCTTGGATCTAAATATTGCTATTAGATTTTAATCATTATAACCAACATCCAACATGAGATCACGATGGTGTCTTATTGATAAATGGTCATAATGAGACCTACAATCAAATTTAAACCATTTGTAAAGACTTCTAGAGGTCCAAAAATTATAATTTTTAGTTCTGGTAAAGGTTTGAAGTTGAGGTTCTATCATTGGTATTCATTTGAAATTGAATCACCTTGATGGAAGTTACTTGAAATTGGGTTAGAAAGGACTGATGTGTGGCCACTAGAGTTGTCTTAGCTATAATTTTCAAAAGATAAATGGTAGGGACTAATCTCTATCACCTTCAAAAACAAAGAATTTGAAGCAAACTCCATAATTCTGCTATGAATAGTTTAAACCCTTTGATTTTACATATTTATAATTAGAAATGATATTTAGTTTATGGTGAATGGTGAGGTTTGATTCTTGTAGCTTCTATGTTGAATATGTTTTGTGTTATACTGATTTAACATTTGGGATGAACTTAAACTATGACAATTAATCCATATTAGTGGTTGTTTCTCATTTATGACCGCAATTGATTACATTAGTTCTTTTGACTAAATGCCTCTTTAGATTTAGTAGTCTTATGAGGACTATAATAAATGCTCCTAAAAATTTCACCTTTTTTTCTATCCTCAGTCATGTTTCCTCTTATTGTTGGCATGTTGTTCATAAAATAAAATATTATAGCATGTAGGATGGTCAAGATCAAGAAGTTACTAGAATTAGCAAAAAAATAAGTAGGCAATGTTGAAGTTGAAGCTACTACACTTAACCATGGTAATTCTAGTAGCACAGTTGATAGACTTAACTAGTGAGCTAATTTTTTTGGTTTGACAACTAGATGTTGATCTAGATGCAAGACTTTGTGATACTTCTCTAGAAAGTGATAGATAGTGCACTAGAGAAAAGGTCACAAGTAAGATTATCAACCATAGATAGAAACACTAAATTTGATTTTTATATTTCATTCAAGATACAGGAAGTTAAATCTTTTGATGTGAAAATACAAGGGGCAAGAAAGTTTAGTTCTCAATCTAAAAGGTTGGGTTCTTCTATAAGAATTTTCTTTATTAGTGATTGATTTGTAGAAGATTCATTCTAAATCAATGATAAGAGATTGAGGTTTCTAATGAAACTCAGTACATCATATTTGGTATTTCAAATGTGTTCACCTATTTAGGTTTGCAAGAGGTCTTTTATGATCAGATGCTTGACTCAATGAGAAGCCTAGGGGTGGACCTCTGTTTAATTTTTTTTTGAGTTGGTAGCTTCCTTCATTAAACATCACTCACAGAAAAATTCTATGATGGTCTCTTGAACTTTGTTAGATATTGGTATATAAGTACATAAAGAATCCATACTTCAAGAAATGAAGAGGAAACTCTACTTTAATTTCAAATATGCATTCTATGAATTTTTCTATAGAACATAAGTTTTCTAACCCTCATTCAAAACTACATGTATAGAACATATATACACCATCTTTCAAGAAATGAAGAAGAAACTCTACTTTCATTTCCAAACCTCATTTTGAAAACTTTTCTATTGTATGCAACAACAGAAGAAAGCATATAAGTAAAGACCTATATATTATCAACTAACTATATAGAAGATGGATGCATCAGGTCTACAAATACCTACCACTTCCCTAACTTCTGGGCCCTTCTATAGTGTCCCTGAATCTCATATGCTCATTTGAGATCATGCCCATTATTATAAAGATTCATACTTTATTCTCATTCAAACATGTTTGGTAAGAAATTGAGAGTGGACATGGATGATTCGTCCATGGCTTAGTAGCTGCTTCATGATAACAATGGAGAAATTATGTGTTGATTGCTTGAGATCCATTATTATAATTTAAATTTATATAAAATTTCACTTGAAGTCATATAAAAATTGTTTCAAATTTTGTTTCATGGTAGCAAACCCAAAACCTGAAAATTACTCCTCCTTTGTAGATCACAATTTCTCTAGTAGATAGAAAGGCCAAGATCTAATTGAAAATATGGAAATTGGGGTAATTTTTGAAAACCTTCAATGTTTTGACAAAATTGTAAAGTATGTTAAAATTGTCGATATTGGATGAGAACAACAAGAAAAGATCCCTAAAGGCAGTTGTAGGAGTGGAATTAAGCTATCAAAATATCTTCCTTATTTTTTCCAAACCCTAATACATTTTAAATTTATTTTTCTATCTATTCATAGAGATATTATTCATAATTTTAAATTTACAATTCTTGCCCTCAAATGTTTTGACAAAATGACACCAACAAATAACTCATAGCACAAAATTTGCCACTGCATGATAAATGCTCGACCAAAACTCAAATATGGCCATCACAGTGTGAATAGGAAATGAAAAAAATGTAATTTATCCCTTACCTTTAGACACCACTATAATTTAAGTCTTATATAAAACATCATTGTAAAACTCTTCCTCAAGCCTCTCTTGCTTTCGTGTGCCCACACTTTGCCACATAAACAATTGGAATTTAACTTTATTTTATTTTTATTTGTATCCCTAATGACATCAAAATTTAGACACAATACTTTAATTTCACTAAAAATGTGACATTATTAGGATCATTAAAAAAAAAAGAATTTTCCAAGCCAAATTGGCTTGCTATCAAAAATTTAGGTTAATAATGATCCCCAATTGTACTAGTGTTTCTTTCTTTTTGTCTCCGTTAAATCATTGTTTGATCAATAATCCTAACTTCAATATTGACTATAGATCTTAGGGTTATATCAACTCTTAATTCCTTCATAATACATTTTGTTAAACTATATACCTGACCTTCTCTGATAAGCATTCCCCGATAATATCTTTTTTACATTCTCTGATAATGACGTCTTCTTTACTACTAGGTCAACTCCTAAAGGTTTGTATCTAACACAATGGGTGACTTACTATGTTGACTGCAGTTATTTCCAAATATATGTAGTGTGGACCTCATAATTTAGAATTTTCTCCCATTGACTAAAAATTAAAGAAGAAATCACTATCTTTTCTGCTAATAGGTGAAAGAAAAAGAGTTAGACAACACAAGAGTTGCCTGAAGAGAAGCAACTATGACAATTAAGAAAGATGATTCTCTTTCCTCAAACTCTTTCTACTGACACTTAACCAACTAAAGAAACTTGAGCCTTTTGAAAAAGGGAACTCTACTCATATACACTTTGAAACAAAGGTCAGGCATTAATCATGAGAAGAACATAATGTAGTGCACATGATGTGAGAAAAGGATGATGTGAAAAAATGACATTTAAGTAACTTAAATGATATTCTTCATTCACATGTGCCAAATTTTTACTTTTTTGCCTTAAATATATCTTGACATGATAATTAATGATTACCTTACTTTGAACATTAGTTATTTACTACTTTTTGGAAAATAATTAAGTCATACATGAGTGTGTCAAACTTGACAAGGCATCCAAATATAGTACATTTCCTCTTTGAACTCCATGACACATCAGGTTGGGGTCAACCAATGACATTGCATGAGAACTGAAAGTGAGTTGAAGTGATGAACTTGTTGAACCTTTTGAACTTGCTTCAAATGGTATAACTGGTACAAGAGGTTCATAGTTATTTTTCTTCATTCATAAGTGGTACAAAGGGTTCATGAGTTACTTAAGGAAATTTGAATCTTTGGATATAGCGTCAATAAAAATATTTACAAAGGAAATCTAAGGATTGGAATTGGTCAACAAAAATCATGAAAGAAGGACTAAAAGGATGAGGTTTAGTGATGAATAACTGAAAAGAGTTTATTGAACCTCAAATTGCAACTGATAATAGGGAGAACCAATGGGTCAAAATAAACAACTGAAAGTAGCAGTGAACCAAAAACATAAAAATGGTGACTCTAAAAAATCCCAAACTAACAATACCATATTATTCTTGCTAGGATACCTAACACCTTTTGTTTTCTCTATGTATACTTCTTCTTCAAGTATCCCATTCATAAATATGGATGTGAAATCCATATGATATACCTTAAATACTTTATAAGTAGAATATGAAACCAGTGTTATAACTCCTTCTAGTCTTGCAAAAGCAGAAAATGTCTCCCCATAGTCAATTCCTTCTTCTTGTGCACATCCTTTGCATACCAGCCTAGCCTTTATCCTTGTGACTTCACCATTTTCATTCAACTTGTTCCTAAATACCCATTTTGTTCCAATAATATTTTTGTATTTAGGTCTATGTCCTTTTCAATTTTCTCAATTTCTTCATTCATTGCTTTTATCCAATCCTCATTCTTTAGAGAATATTTCACTGATTTGGGCTGAAACTCACAATGTAAGTATGTATTATTCTTTAGCATTTTCCTTGTCATAACACCAATTTCTTTGTCTCCAATGATTTCCTTTGGCACAAGATGTCTTCTCACATATTTTTCTAGTAAGCTTGAAGATGATGAGTTTCTCAAAAACTACATGTCAAATGGGATCTTCTATGCATCTTTTTTGCCATTTCTTTTGTCTGCTTTATTTTTCCTAGTTTTTGTTTAGTGGTTGTCTCCGTTTTTAATTTTCTTTGTCTTGCTACTAGTGTTTCTATTTTTCTTGCTTTTTCATACCTTGACATATATATATATATATATATATATATATATATATATATATATATATATATATATATATATAGATAATATTAACTCTATGAAGGGTTTTTAGGCCCCTTCAAAACTTTCTTTTACATAATTTTTTTTTTTAAAACTCCTGACCAGCCTAAAAACTCTTAGCTAAAACCTAATTTTTTCTGATGAGATCATCATTAGTATCTCTAACCTTACAAAAAAATACTATCTAAAGGAGTGAACACATTATTCTTACTCCTTAGATGCACATGGAAAGGTCTAATATGGAAGAAGGACCATCAAGGTAATTATGGACCTTCACTTCAATGTATGTGGCTTTGTTTTTCTTCTTAAACTAGGACTTTTTAGTATCATGCAAAGTAGTTTTCAAGCTACCATTAGAGGAGCTACCTTTAAATCAAATGATACTTGTCTTTACTTGTATCATTAAGATTTTTCAATCCCTCACTAGTGTCATGTAGAGTAGATTTATCCACATTCAAAACCTTGTTCAATTTACTTTACACATCATAAAATTTATCATCCAAAGTTTTTATTTTCTCCTCATGATCCTATTTCAAATTATAAAATTAATTAGAAAGATTATGAGTACTAGAAAGAATATCATCCAATCTACTGGTTGAAATTGAACCACTCCTAAAATCCTTAGACAGTAAAATGAATCAATTAAGTAGGGCCAAGATTGACTTTATAAGAAATTATTCAATAAGCTGCTAATAGAGGGGTCTGCATTCATTGAAGAGCCAATTTTGATAAGGGTATTTTAACAATGTCTACAAGAATGTTATCATTAATTTTCTTCTTAATTCCATCCTTATGAATAATGTTCAAGGATTCCTTAAGAAAACTAGGAGAAGGTTTCCTTCTAAGAGGAGATTAATAATTTTACAAGGTGACCCATAAGGTTTTGGTTGGATTATTTACTTAGCCCTACTAGGATTCACCTTCCCTTTTCTGTTACCCATAATTTTTTTAACCAATTTGGTAGAAGCTCTTGAGAAGGCACATAATCTAAGTCCTCTTCATCTAAAGAAATAATGATATTTCTACAAGACGGAGAAGGAAGAGAGGTCTTCATTTTCTTCTTATACATGTGATAAATGTCACCCCCTTTAGAATCAATTCTATCAAGGTCAATTACTAACTCATTATAGTGAATCCAAACATTCTTTTTGAATTATAGGCCAGAGTTTTAATGAATCTTTTTTCAACATGTAGGGACTTATCTTATCACATTACAAGTAAAGTCAGTCCCTCTTGCTAAATGGGTGTAGAGGGTCTCTTCATATGAGCCACCATACTATAAATTAAATATGAAGACATATAAAATAACAAAGAAATACATTTATCATAGGGAAAATAATTGAGAATAACCAATTGGTAACTAAACAACATGCTAAATTTTCCATCCAAAGTCACATACTGCATGATCACCTTAGTAATATTCACCGATAACATTGGTAGAGAAAGGCACTCAGAACCCCCATTAGTGGTCTTGGTGGATTTTCTCTTTCATTAAGAAAAAATAAATTGTCCATCACCTCTAAAGATGATTTTGTCTCCCTATAAAATTTAATGCCACCACTTTGCACGTTGGAGACAACTAAGACCATGGCCTAATTGATCACCATTTATATTTCATAGACTTGCAACACTCCATCCTTTGACCCCTTGTCAAAAGCCTTAATGATTAGGGAATCCACCTAGCAGAGAGTCAATATGTAAGTTGTTAAGCCACCAATAGAAATGGTGCTCCATATAGTCTCAATATACTACTATTTCTCATAAATGACGGGCTCTATTATTTTTTGATATTCTCTAATAGTGGGAATAGGTATGTTTGTAGAACCAAACCAAGCAGGGATGCCAAAAAAATAATAAAATTATATGTAGGCTCAAAAAATACACCTTCATAGCACTATAATTTTGCACATATCAAGGTTATGAGTGAAAGTTAAGCCTTGAAAGCTAGCTCGATAATATCATTCCTAAAAATCCATTTCATACCTATTGGGATGTGGTCTACATAATCCCAAATCAAACAATGATGGGATGCAACGCCTTTATGTGCAACAAAATCTACCACCCCATTTCCTTTACAATACATGTAAGAAATTAGAAAATCTTGAAACTCGTTAAGTATTTTGATACAATCTCTTATAATATTCCTAATAGGCTAGCTAGGAGGGATGGAGCATTGAAGTAATTAGTTATATGCAATGAGTCACTCTCAATCCACACTTTAGCCAAACTTTTGTCTTTGGCCATTTTCAAAGCCCAAATAGATAGCTCTAGCCATGACAAAATGGTCTATCGAGGTCCCTAAAGGAATTTCCATTTATCATTGATAATTTTGTTAGTTGTCACATATATAAAAACTAGTCACCAATATGGTAAGGATGCCATCTTTTGGAGGATAAGTGTGTACAATATCCAAGTTCATATTTATACTAGTATTGTTTACAACTATTGTTTGATCCAATCTATTAAAGCTTTGACCATGTAAGATTTCACCATCATATAGGTATTTCAACTTTTGATGTTTAATTGGTCTTTCTTTCGAAATTTAGAGCAACACAAAGTATAAAGAATAGATAGCCATCTAAAAGAAAGCTTCTCTCAAGTAAGCTATTGGGTCTTGTTAATATATGGAAAGCTTAATGATCCCAAAACTAAATATAGTTAGTGTTTAAAGTCTTACACCAATGTGTTGTACCCCACTCAATTTCCCATATGTATGTTGGGTAGTTAATTAGAAATCTTGATAGTAATATCACAATTTGACTTGTTGTGGAAATTATCTTCTACTTATCAATGAGAGTTCTCTCAAAAAATTCAAAACAAAGATTCTCACTTTAAAATATTGCTAACAAAAAAATTACCAAGAAAAATAATTGAAATAAAATGATATTACAACATTCTTAAAATTGCCACGAAATTAATAATTGGGAATGTTAACATATCCAATGTGATTGTCTTTCATAAGATCACATTATTTAAAATCAAAAGAATATCCTTGAAAACTATAAATAAAAACTAAATAACACACAAAATATCTATTAAGACAAAACTAGATAGAACATAATATTTTATAATAAACGAGCAAACAATAATTAATATTATTATAATGTAATTGTAATATATTCATTAATAAAAGAGAAAACATCTTGAATATTATTACAAATGTAATTCTAATATATTCATTAAGATAAAACCAAATACTAAATACATGATAATATTCTATATTATTCTTTCATATGTAAGCACCATATCAAATATTGATACTTAGATCTATAATTTTATTTTGTTTTGAGTCACACAAAAGTGTGATCAGTCCCTCAAAAAGAACACATAAAAGCACACATATAAACATAAATATATAATAAATATATAATAGTAGTGCTGTCTTCACCAAAGTCATATATTATTCCTTCATATGTAAGCATCACACCAACTATTGATAGTTAGATACATAGTTTTGTTTTAAGTCAAACAAAACATAAAAGTGGGATGAGTCCCTCAAAAAGCACACATATAAACATAAATGCATAAAATAGTAATATATGATAGTAATGTCCTTTTCACCAGTGTCATACACTGATGCTATTAGGAATTCCCTTGAAGGTGAGACCACCAGCCTTGGTATTATCTGAAGTGCTTGGAAACATGAGTGTGTAAGGAAGCATTGCGGCAACACATCGGCTTTTCAGGTTAGGATCTTTATTCCTAGCCACAATATTTTTCTCGATGGCCAGCAGGTTCTGCTGAAATTTCTGATAGGCTTGGGAAACCGTATTGTCATCAACCCATTCTTTGCTTGAACCCTGCCCCAAATAAACCTCGTCAGTGGAATGCCTAGACAAGATTTCCAAGACAGCCATGATAATAGTGGCTGTGGTAGGATCCGTAAGAGTCTTGAGAAAATATGCTTCGGGGTACTTGAGTAACTTGGAATACTGGTCCGACCCTTTCTGTGGAACAAGCTTTCGGGTGATACTGGGGAGATTGGGCATGAATCCAGCGTAGTTATACTGGCTGAAGTTCACCGTTGCGTGGTGAGCAGAGGTAATCCAGATGAGCGTTGTGACTGCTTCCTTCAGATCACTCAGACTCTTCATCTTATACCACCCTACATCCTCTGATGTCTGCAGCTTCTTGTCCCCGTGCCCAACTTCTATTATCTCTTTCCACCACCCTCTCACTTCTTTATCACTCTCCACACTCCCATCATCGCTGTAATAAAGTGATATGTAATCAGACACACATGATTTCAAGGCATCCCATATTTCAAGCCCGTCCACCGCATATGGATAATCTTTGATCACCAGCTCCGCTCCACCTACTTTTCTGTCTTTGGCAATGCCCCTGCCACAGGTAAGCTGGCAGCATCAGTATCTCTACCTCGTTTGAGCATGAATTTCAATTGAATACAATATATATTGTTCATAACATACCTTCTTTTCAGATCAGCTGGCAGGCCTTGCTCTAATTATACCATTCCTTTTGGAATAATAGATGTGGAACAATATTTTGCTTCTTCCTCTGTCCAATACTTTGGACTTCTTCTCCTTTAGATCATGCAATCAGATCTAGAACTTTGTATCCATCAACAGTAACCTTTAGGGTCACTTACACGCATTAGCAGATTACTCTGCTTCTCTACTTTTCAATTTGCAGGTCTTCTCTGCTCTCGCAATATCCACACCATATCTAAAATACAGCAAACATCTTTCCTTTATATCATGCTCAAAAAAAAATCCTTGAGTCAGCTCCATACTTCATTATCATATGTTACTTAAATGAAATACACATTTAATTATTGTTGTCGGCTCATAGTTATACACTAATTTTCACACATGCAACTTCTGTAAATGCACACTTGCTGACATCATCAATGGTCAGTAAACTATCTTCAGTTCACTGCACAAGCCTTCACTTCATTACTAGTAAGCTATAGCAATCAATCAATAGGAACTACTTTCCTAATACTCTGTTTCCATACAGTTCTCTGTATATCAATCATATCTTCCGTACATTGTCGATTTAGGTTCAGCACACTTGGCCATGTGTCCAATACATACTATAGTATGTCTAGGTAATTGCACATAAGTACCTACATAATGTATTCTCCTTAATATAAATATCATAGTCTGTTGCTCTGTCAAACTTGATACTATGTTCTCATCAATAACAAATACAGTCTTCTTCATAGCATCAAAATTCATGCTAACATATGTCAAAAGAAATATCAGAAACCATCTTCATCTTCACTAAAGGTCTCCAATCCATCCTCGATAAAAGAAGAATTTTGCACACCAACCATCTCTGCTTCAGCTATACAAACATTTGAATCGAATGAATCTTAGCAACCCAATTAGCACACTCACTCCTACGAACAAAACGAACATAATGCTTCACCAAAAATCTCTTCAATTGATCACAACCAAAAATAGAAATATCCTCAATCATAAAATTCATGTTATCATGAAACTCCAAAACCAAGTTAGCAACATGTAAAGCCTTAGTCATGTCAACTAAAGGTAGATGAAGAACACATAGATCCTTAGTATCATGTAGATCCTCAACCACATCATCAAAATCCAACTCCACATTGGTAGCAACATCCATATACACCATAACCATAAAAACTTGTACATCCTTAATTATTTCAGTAACAACATATGAATTTAAGTGCTCATCCATATGTAAATCATCATTACCAAGAATATCATCATCCACAATAAGATGCTCTGTAATTTTCATGTTAGGTCCATCTAATTGAACATCAATAAAAATATCATTTCCAGCATTAGTAAGGTCAAGAACCTCTTCGACAATAACTACAAGTTTCTTTACAGTTTTCGCATTACACTTCTCAAATAAATCAACAAAACCAACTTCTACCTCAACCTTGTCATGTCCTCTTTTCTCTCGAACAAGTCTTCTAACTGGCTCGATAAATTTCTTTCAGATCAGTAGAATTCATAAATCTCTACAAAAATTAACTATCCCTTCCTTAACTTGAACGGTCAATCTAGAGTCCAATTAAGAAGACATATATTAAATCTTCTTCTCTAGTATATCACAGAGATCTATAGTTATTCTAGGGTCCAATCATCTCAAAGGCATCTTCCAAAATCTTCACAAAACCTTACTAGATCAAACTTTTAGTCAATAAGATCAAAATTCCATCTTTGCAACCAACGATCCATCTAAAAGTTCTCTACAATTGTAATTCAAAACCACAGTCTTCTACCTCACAACAAAGATATCTAGGACTTTAGAAGGAACAATCTACTCCAAGATAGAACTTAGCTCTAATACCACTTGATGCGGTACAAGATAGGAGAATCTCCAAAGGAGATTTCACATCGCCCAAAAAATGACCACACAAAGAAGTATAAAAATAACACAAATGTTTAGATCCAAATAATGCCAACTCTTGTAATAGAATCTTAAAATTTACATCCAATATGCTTTTTTGTAAGGCCTTCTAGGTTACAACCAAATACATAAGTAATAATAATAGTAATTCTGCAAGATCTTGCAAGATCCAAATCCTAGCTAGCCCAGATTCTCAATATGGTAGAAAACCCTAGGAAGAATCTAAACATGTGCTCGCAAGCCACAAAGAAACCTTCTTGTTTCCCAAGGTGCCACTACTAGCTCCAATTAGGTTGCTTGGTAGTTTGCAAGAACAATTTTATATTTTTCTTGGGGTTTTCAACCAACTTGTGGATTTGGGCTAGCCAGGATTTGGATCTAGTGAGATCTTGCATAATCACTATTGTAATTGATTATGTATTTGGCCATAAGTGGAAAGGCCTTTTAGCCAAGCATATTGGGTGTAAATTTTATGATTCTATTTTGAAATTTGGTGTTATTTGGTTCTAAACCTTTGTGTTATTTTTATACTTGTGCTATGTGGTCATTTGTTGGCGGCTAGGACATAGATCTATCTACGTCAATTTTTTATTAGAGAAAACTAATTCTATAATAATCAAAAACCATGTTTATAAAAAATGAGGTAACATCCTATCAACAATATAAACCAAAAAAGTGCACATGACCTAAAATAAAAAAAAATAAAAAAAAATAGGAGACCACTAGCCCCTAAGAAACTATAAAATATAAAATTTTATTTTATTTTTTGTGATGATATCATCATTAATATTCTTGATTCCCCTAGCTACATTATCCAAAGGGATTGAGCCCTTACTTTTTCTCATCAATCCCATGGCAAGTCCCTAATGGAAGAGTGGGTCTCAAGGTCATTGTGTGCATCTTTTTACTAAACCAATTTCTACTCTTTTCCCTCAATTGTATATCAGTTGTGTGACACATATTGGTTATCAAACTAGGGTTAGGAGAATTTCCTTGATAAATATGATGAACTTATTGCCCATTTATCTTTTGAAATCTGTAACTAGTATCATGCATTGTTGATTTGCGTCAAATTTATCATGCATTGCCAATTTACTACCATTTACTATCCTTGTCAAAAAAAATCCACACATCCCTTGTCTTAGATCTTCTATTTTAAAAAATTTTCTTCTTATTATCTTTTTTTATAAGTGGTTATTTCTCTTTGTTAAAAAAATGTGTACTAGCTAGGATATCATTTAATTTCCAAACTCATAGGGAACTTCTCTCAAGGAGTTAATATTACATAACATCAAATAAAAAATAGCTTCCTGAATTTGTAATAAAGTCTTGACTTTTGTATAAAGAGAGCAACCCTCCCAACTACATGACCAATTTAAAATATGGGTATCCTTTCCAAATCCAATGTAATTTTGACATCAAGATCCTTATCTTTTTCACCAATACAAAATTTAATAAGGTAAGCTTGGATAAAAGGTAGAATATCTTTCACCTCAAAGAGGGGATTTTACAACCTTGGAGGAAGAACCATTGGATTTTTTATTTCCTTTTATCCTTTCTCGTATTGGGTTCAAGCAAATC
The DNA here is from genome assembly GCA_028749045.1 of Cupressus sempervirens. Lineage (NCBI taxonomy): Eukaryota > Viridiplantae > Streptophyta > Pinopsida > Cupressales > Cupressaceae > Cupressus > Cupressus sempervirens. Next base: position 33,834,032 of record CM053784.1, on the reverse strand, counting down.
TACAAAACTATCTTCAAAAAATACATATAAACCAAGTTTTCCTCATTCTAAGACACAATTTTCTTCCTTTAATAGGAAAAGGGGTTAAAGATAGTAGGATGTAGGAAAATCTTAAATATATTCTCAAAAAATGAAACATCACATCTCCATAAGAATCAAAATATTCCAATTTATAATAAGAGATTTAATAATGAAGCGTAATATTTTTTTTGAATTGAAATCCTTTTTTAGGGGGGTGGGACTTTTCAATATGGAGGGATTTAGCATATATTTCATGAGAAATAAAATAAGACCCTCATGAAAAATTATAGATGAAGACCTCTTCTTATGAGATACCATGCTATTATTGAGGGAAGAAGAAAGATAAAACATAATTGAAATACATTTATCGTGGAGGAATTGATTTAAAATAATAAAACAAAATTGAAGAAAATAAGACCTCCCATCAAGAGTGACATACTATAAAACAGCCTCTATAATGCATGACCACAACCTAGGCCATCACTAGTTTTTAATGCAGTTTTACTTTCAACTAGAAGGAAAAATATATCCATCATCTTAGAAGCTGAATTTTTCTTTTAATAAAACTTTCTACAATCTCTCTAAATATTAAAGACATACAAAATGAGGTCCTCATTAATCACTAAATCTATATCATAAACATGCTTGATGCTATCCCTCAAACCCTTATCAAAAGCCTCTATAATTAGGGTATCAAAGCCATGGAGTTTCTTAATGTATCATATTAAACCATTAGATTAGATAACACTTTGAATGGATTCAAATTGTTTTCATCACATAAACAATTGGTTCAATTCTATGTCTTCCCTTCCCATTACATTTAATAAAAATCCCTACAAAAAATGAACTTTCTATAGATACGAAAGGAAAAGAAATTGCATCCAAAGTTATAGTAATTAAGTTTTCCTATGATCATGCATTTCTATGTCAAGGGTATTATTCCTAATTTATAGATTAAGTTATAACCCATGAGAATCATTAGAAAAAAATTAACTCCATTTTATTAGGATATTATTCTTAGATCCTAATACAATCTATGGCAAGCATTCACAACCATATTAGAAAGGTTGTTCATAGCTCAGTTCCCTTCACAATACATGTGAGATATTGAATTATCTTTGAACCATTCAAGTAAATTCAAATAATCTTTTATTATATTTTTGATAGTCTAAATAAGGGTGGAAAATCTTGAATGAGAATTTATAATATTTAAAGAGTAAATTTTAATTCAAATCACAGCCAACCCTTTATCTATGACCATGTTAAAACCCAAATAGACTATCATATCCTTGGTGTAATAGTTCTCCTAGATCCCAATATGTAGACATAGGAGATATATGCCTTTTCATATTGACTCATCTATTTCAAGTCAAAATATAATTGTTATGGGTTTAATAAAATGCTGACAATCTTTTGGGATAAGATCTTTGTAGAATGATGACTTAGATCATAAAGGGGGAGTGGAGATATAACCAAACCTATGGGAGATACTAAGGAGGATATATTGATCTATAATTAATAGAATCATCTATTCATTTGGGAGATATATGAAGTGATAATAGGTAATTAAATTAAGTATTATGAGGAAGAAGACACTATAGTAGGGATCATAGTAGTTAGGTATGTAATAAAATTGTTTGAGTTACTAAGATAGGAAATAAATTAGTGATCCATAAAAATGTATAAAATCCTTTCACACTATGCATTACCTAAATATCCACTCTTTCTCCTTAATGAAACATATTATAGACCCATGTTAATCACTTTCAATATGAATAAACACAAAAATTTATTAGTTTTACAAATGAAAACAACCTAGAAAGTAAAACATATTTATCAAGCTAAATCCAAGACATAAAACTCATTTTAAGTGGATCATTATGAAAGACTTCAATTCCCCCATTGATACCTTGGATAATAAATGAGGTTTCTCCAATCGCTACTAATAATAACTAGGATATTTTATTTAGATAAACTCTCTAGGTTTGATAGACTTGGACCTTGATGGTGATTCTTATATCTACTCTAAAAGATGATCAGGTGTCCATTTTTATTGAACTAAACTTCGAAAGGGCTTTGATAGGGATCATATTAGTTAGAAATGTAATATAATTGTTTGTGTTACTAAGTTGGGAAATAAATTAGTGATCCATAAAAATGTATAAAATCCTTACATGAACTATGTGTTCAATAATATATCTAAGTTCTACTCCATCAAACCTAGTCTAGACCCATATTATCCACTTGTAATAAGCATAAACACAAAAAGTCATTAGTTTAAGAAATGAAAATAACTTGGAAATTGGAACACAATTACCATGAAATGTACAACATGTAAAATTCTTTCCATGTGGATCATCAAGGCATATTTTTATTCCCTCATTAACCACATGGATATTAATAAATGGGGTTTATCAAATTTTCAATGATAACAATTATAATTTTTTAATTTATAATTCTATAGGTTTCATGGAAACAGACCTTTATAGGGCCTCTTATGTATACATAATTTTATAGAAGATTAGGTGTTAATTTTAATCTTGGCTCTTATAATTTCCTAATAGCCTTTATAGTACATAGATATTACAAATGAAATAACCTTCCCTTTAGGTTAAAGAAAAATATGGATTTGAACTCATATCTTTAACTTCACATAAAGGACTAGTAGTATTTATATTCAAAAAAAAAAAAAAATTATAGTTGTAAAGAAACTAGCAATAGTGAAAACAAATGTTTTCTTGATACAAGTAAAAATAGGTTTTTTATAGGGGGACCCAAAACCCCAGAATCGAAAAAGTGAAGAAAATAACTATGGAAGTCTCTAAAGTGAGTCAAGCTAGAAATAAATTAAACATTAAGTAACTAGCCAACATCCATCTATCACAATAAACACAAAAGACTAAAGATCAAAAGAAACCCTAAGAATGGAGAGAAAGGCTCAAAAACTAGTTGTCCTCTTCTACTTGTTGCTATGAATGTATCCCTTCACTATAACTATCATGATTACTCATATCGCCTTTGATATAATGTGTCAAGTCATGACAAATCATTTTCTTCAAATCCCAATGCCTCACTAGATTATCATGCAATGGTATTTTGTGAGAAGAGTTTGAAACCATATCAGCTACATTGTTCGTGGGGGAATTGGCTTCACAGTAAACATGAGAAATAAAAAATTTATTAAAGGATTTTAATAAAGCTTTGCCCTTATACATAGTGCTCATCATAGTCCACAAGGGCTAGGTTTTTCCAAGAAAGAAATTAATAATATTACTAGAGTCACCTTCCACCCAAAGATTGGAAATGTTATTATTTTTAGCCAGATTGATAGCATAATAGGCCGCATTAGCTTGTCCTACATGGCTAGTTTGGACTCCTAGTAGGATAAGGAGCTCATTGATATAGTTACTTTGAGTGCACCTCAAGACACCACCAAAACTAGTGAAACCTGGGTTTCCTTTATTTGACCCATCAAAGTTAACTTTACACCATCCATCTAGGGGACTATGCTAGCCAACATTCTCTCTAACTATTTGGTTTTTACTATCAGTACTCTCGCATTCACAAAGAAGATGCATGGTGAAATCAATCCCCTCAATGCTACATTGATTATGTTATAAAATGGAATAAATTTTAATTTGGTCATATTTTCAACATAAAAAATCAATTAAAATATGATCTTTAACGATATTTAGATCCAGATTCATAACTAACTGGCTTCAAATACGTTAATTAATTCATAAGTATGTCTTTTTTTGAAACTATACAATATAGTACTAAAGGAAGATTAATAGTGGAGACATAGGTCCTAGGAAATTTGGCTTCAAAGGTGGAGATTATACAAGTTTTTTATATGATCACTATAATGCACATGGGTGCCAATATGACACGTAATAATTTTATTCAATAGAATAAGGTAATTGAAGGATGAAGAAATCATGTAAGCAACTATAAAAAAAAAAAAAAATTAGATTTTTTTTGGCATACGATCAACCTTTGCACTTTTCTTGTTAGTATAAATTACTAGATGTAATTCTAAAAATGGTGAACAAACACATGAATGATACTCTAAAAGTTATTCACTCTTATTTTGAGACCCAACACACTAGTTTTCTTTTGAAGAAAAGAAGGTCCCTAGGCTTGATGGGTTCTTCATAATTTTCTTTCAAACCTACTGTGATATTTTGGCTAAAGATATGATAGTTGTGGCTAAAGAGTTCCTTGGGCAAAGATTTTCAATAAAAGAGTTCAATGATACTTTTATGGTTCTTCTATTGATAATGTCGATGTTAATTCCGCTTGACACTTTTGGTCTACTAGTCTTTTTAACTATGTGTAATATAGTGTCAAAAAAATTGATATGGCATTCAATTTTTTTTTCTAGTTTTGGTCTCCATTAAGAATATGTTTTGTCCCTAGGCATAAAATTTAGGATTCATTCTTTCACAAGGAACAAGAAGGTTGTGTTTCATTTTAAAATAGACCCATTAAAATCTTGTGATTAGGTGAAATGGGACATTTCTATGCCTTTGAGGAAAAAGGAAAAACTAAGAACAGAGTAATTTTGGAAGCACCTCCTCATGATTAGATAAAAAGGAATACTCATAGAGCATTGAAGGAGAATCCGATAGCTTCTAGTTATGGGGGAGTGGATTGAAATTATGATGGTAGGTTTGTTTAGGCGGTGGCCCCATGTTTTGATCCTATACAAACTGTTATACTAATGTGTAAAATACACAAGATTAAAATTGGTATTCTCAAAGGAATTCACAAAGCTTTTGCTAGAATCCATCTTGATGCATATTATATGTTATCTTTATGAATCCTAAAACTCGGGATTTACAATTTACGATTAATTCAACAATTAAAAAATGTTTGGAACTTATTAATTCATTTCAAATGTTTAGATAAGAACAAAATATATGACATCATGTATGCTACCTCATATCTAGGAAAATGAAAGATCAAATGATAAAATAGAGAACCAACAGAGAACACTATATATTCCACATACATTTGCATAGGAAGGTGAGCAAAGAATAATTGTCATATCAATGGTGGACATAATTCGTACGAACGTGAGATGAATGGCAGCGACGAGTCTTGTATTCGCTGACCCCACTCGAACAACACAAACTATCCCCCACGGTAAGATACGCGATTTAGTTTGTTGTACAGTCGTTGCTGAATATTTTACTTGCGTGACAACAATTGCTAACGTATTCATTCGACCTTCCGAATAATATTTTTGGTAACAATTATTCAGAATAAAAATCTCACAAACCCTAAAAATAATAGAATTGTATTTCATTTTCATGGAAGATGAGTGGAGGGACCATGGCCGACACAACTGGCTGACTGAAATTCCAAATACTTTTGCATAGGAATGGAATTTTTTTACTTTCATGACTTTGGAAAATCAGGCCACAAGCATCATTTACCAGCTTCCATCCATAACGAATATTTTAAAAATATTTTCTCCAAAAGAGAATGGAATGTTTTACATTTTACTTTTGAAGGAAGAGTCTCTCCAACAGAGAATGGAATGCTTTTCGTGTGATGGAAACTTCGAAAAGTCTATTCTCTTCGGCATTTTCTAGCATTATCTTATAAAGTGCTTGCTTTTGTTTTTTTCATGTGTGGTCATGACCAGAGCCAAGCCCCTCCTTTCAGTTGTATTATTTCTGTAGTTTCACGTAGTGGCCGAAATATATCATTCTTAGAAAGACCCTACTAAATATTGTATTTATATATTAGAGTTTTAGAAAACAACATGGCCAAACAAAGTTTATAATAGTACATCAATACTTTTAGAGGCTTTATATATGGGCATTTTAGTTCAGAACATTTGTTGACTGTCTTGTACATGTTTAGAAAGTTAAGTCTAAGTAAATATTACGTATACTAGTATGAAAAAGTGTGACCTTTCGATTAGCTATAATGCATCATTGTCTTTTTAACAATTAAGGAAGGGCCTTAACTCAATATAGTACAGTAAAAAAATATTAAAATAATATAATATGGTTCAAGGACGAAGTCCTCAATTATGTAAAAGTTGACAACAAAAAGAAAATAAACAACAAAACAAAAACAACTAAAAGAGTAACCAACTAGAGCTCCATTAGGAACAATGCTGAAACATAAATATAGAAATAACACACTAGTAACATCAACCATTGAAGATAACACCATATAATTCAATCATGTATTTAAGACATATAATTTTGAGCATCTAACATTTGTTCAAGAATCTATTCAAATAGGGAAGAAGTTATAGTAATATTTCTTTTCATAGTGTCATTCTTTGAACCCGCAATCACTTTTCTTTTCACCCTACCAATTTTCATACCAAGAATCATGGCCCCCATATCATATCTTGCACTAGGGTTTTATTAATTTTGACTAAGCTAACTACACCAATATCCAAATAATATGTCCTCTCTCTTTTCTACTTATATCTAATATAGTTTTGAGTGGTTTCAAGGCTATTCATCCTCACTATTAAATATTTTAATTCAAGAGCTATGATGTACAAGCCTTGGGTTGTTTGGTGTCTCTGCCATAATTAGTGTTTTATTCCTCCTATGCATATTCCTAATAGTTGCCAAGGATGTTCAATCTTTTGATAGCCTCATCAAGTTGTGTTTCTATTATAGGGTGGTGAGAGTAACATTTCTCTAGAATCAAGTATAATGGCTCCATTTGAGTCCACAAAGGGCACTTGATCAATTGGTATTTGGAAAGATAATATGTTGTTTGACCATTGTATTAATTGAAGAAGAAAGATGAGTTGAAGTGTAGAAAAGATCATTAATGCTAGTCAAGAAGTTAAGAAAAACACTAGTTTGATCGGGCAACATATTACTAGGTCAATGAAAAAGTTAAGCATTACTAAGTAAAAGATTAAGAAACTTAAGTAATAGATGAGAAAAATAGTATTAGTGGAGTGATGATACTGATCAACCATGATAAAGGAGAATTGAAGTAATTGCTAGCATGAATGCTGATGATATTCTTATGGGGGAGTATCCTAGCATTGCTAGATCGTTAAGGAGATTGTTAGAATTATTATATGTTGCATTCATGGCAGCATCTATCACTGATGTCAACATACCAGTTATTTTGTGAAGACTAGGAGAGAAACAAATAAAGATTGAGGTCACGCAGTTCAAGAATTGAAGATGTGGTTATGTGTAGTTGTAGGCATATATGATAGAAAATGAGTGGAGGAGCCATGTCGCTAACACAATTAGGTGATTAAAATTTCAAATACTCTTGCATAGGAAGGGAAGAAAAAAGATAATTAACATCAAAATCGTCCTATTTGGAGGTACACAATTACAATCATGTTGGAGCAAGTTAAGAATAGAATGTTTTTACTTTCACTTTCAAAAATCAGGCCACAAGAATCATTTACTAGTTTCCATCCATAATGAATATTTTGGAAAGGATTTTATCCAAAAGAGAATGGAATGTTTTGCATTTTAAATTTGAAGGAAGAGTATCTCCAAAAGAGAATGGAACATTTTTCCTATAATGGAAACTTTGAAAAGTCTATTTTGTAAAGGATTATGCTTGGCATTTTTTAGCATTATCTTATACAATTCTTGATTTTGGTTTTTTGATGTGTGGTCATGACCATAGCCAAACCCCTCCTTTTGGCTATATTATTTCTTCTCTTTCACATAGTGGCATATATATATCATTCTTAGAAATACCTTACTAAATATTGTATTTATATATCATAATTTAAAAAAATTGGCCAAATTTTTTTTTATAATAGTACGCCACTATTTTTAGAGACCTTATAAATGGAAATTTTAGCTCAAAACATTTGTTTCCTATCTTGTACATGTATATAAAATTAAGTGAGTTTGTTCTTTGTGGAAATTTTATGGGTAAGTAAATATTACTTATACTGGTATGAAAAAGGGTGACCTTTTGATTAGCTAAAATGCATCATTGTCCTATTAACAGTTAAAGAAGTGTCTTAACTCAATATAGTACAATACAAAATTATTAAAATAACATAAAATGGCTCAAGGATGAAGCCCTCAATTACATAGAATTTGACAACAAAGAGATAATAAACAACTAAATCCAAACAACTAAAGGAGTAGGCAACTAGAGCCTTCACTCTAGTTGCTAACTCTACATATGTGGAAAAAGTCTTCACTCTACTTCATAACTTTTATCATGAGTTTCCATGGTGTCTTTCTCAAGCCTTCCTTATGCTCCAGGATGGTAGTTACATAGAACTCTACCCTTTGTTTCATGCTTAAATGGTTCTTATTATTTTGCATTTGCAGCCTACTCTGATACAATGTTAAAGTAACTAAGATCATTTCTGCAAATGTAGAATCATGGCCATTGTAATTGATGATTTCCAAATGTAGATTTGGATCTCATATAAATATGAGAGGAGGAGACATGTGTCTTCAAGAGACATGAAGAGACATGTCGATATAGTTAATCACCATTTAGTTAATAAATAAGTATATGTATAACTCACCTTTAAACATACATACATACATACATATATATATATATATATATATATATATATATATATATATATATATATATATATATATATATATATATATATATATATATATATATATATATATAGATATTAACAATATATGTGATGTAAGTAGAGATATACATATACATATACATATACACAAACATAACTACACACACACACACACATGTGTGTGTGTGTGTGTGTGTACACATATTGTCATGTCCCCACATTATGATAGTATGGATAAATAGATGGGTGAAATAAAATAGTTATTGATAAATAGAATATATATAATTATTTATACTAAATCATTATGAGAGTAAATAATAATATAAAAATTATATTATAAGTTTTGTGATTAAATATAACTGGAATAAATATATAATGATTATAAAAGTAAATAATACTATATTAATAGGATATTAATGTGTTACTTAGATAAATATAATAATGGTTAACCAAATAATAATAATACTAGATATTATAAATGTGTGATGACAATAAAATGTAAATACAATATATTATCATACATTTAAATATGAAACATAATATAGAAATTAAATAAGAAAATGGAAAAGAGAGTTATCGATAAAAATATATATTACATTAAAATAAACAACATTATATGATGTCTTTGGAAGAGTTAGGCTTCGTAAGCACCAATTAGGCTTAGTAGACCCTAACAATTTTTTGTGGTCATAGAAAATTGGGAATATTGGGAGTATTTCTAAGAATTTTAATATACTGTAGATTTAGTGTATTTGTCCTTTTCTGAAGGACAAGTGTATTCCAAAGGTTTCAATCCATGTTAAAAGATTTCCAACTATTTAGTAATAAAATAGAGACATATAAACATATCTCTTTTAGCTTCATTGCATTCCTCAAGTTTTCTTTCTTCCACAGTCTTCTTTCCATTCTTTAGCATTAGCCAATACCCTAGACCCATACACAAAAAATCAGTCTTTATTTTCTCTTTATTGTTGTCATAGTTAACTCCATCAAATTTAGGACTTTATTTTTTGAACTGACTCGTCATTGATCTCGTTAAGATATTAAGATTTTTATTCAATGACCTAATGCTCCAATACCAATTATTAGAAAGTAAAGTCCACCAAGATAACTAAGATATAGCCTGAGCTAGTTAATTATTAGACGTCAACTAATCATTTTGTTAATAAATAAGTATATTTATAACTCACAGAAATAGGTGTATACAAACCAGTATTTTGACTTACTCATTTTACAACTTGACAAACTCCACAACTCCTTACAAATTTTTGAACATCCTTATACATTTGTGGCCAATAGTATTCATCCTTCAGTAAACTCAATTTCTTATCGATTCCAAAATATCTAGCAAATCCATCACAATGTTTTCCATTAATCAAATTAACTCTCATAGTAATCCTTGGTATACATAACTAAATTTCTTTGAATAACATACCTTCTTGAATGAAATACTCATACTTACTCATGTGATTTGATAGATTTGGTGCTCTGAACTCTCTTTATAGCTTAGAAAAAATAAGGTCAATATCATATAACTTTGTCATTTTATTAAATATAAGAACTTCAACCTTCTTCTTAGTCAACAAAGAATGTCTTCTGCCATTGCATATACTTCTGTCTTCAATCTCTTATTTTCAACGCCATCTTTTTTTTATTGTAGAATAATCTATTTAGTGGATGATTCCACCCAATGTTCTTTCATCTCCCAACTGATCACCACTAAATTTGTGTGAGTAATCTCAAAATTACTCAAATTCTTGAATGCACATGTGTCTTCTTTGTGATTGTAAGTGGCCACTTCAACAACACCATTTCCTATTTTCTGATCAAACACTATTCTAGCTGAGCTCTTTGTTCTTTTGGACTTTGAGGCTCTAGTAGTATACTTACTTACAATGTCATCAACAAGAAAAAAAATAGAAACTAGGCTAGTCTTTTTGTTAACTGAAGAAACTAGCCAATTTGAAGTGGAATTAGGAATTTTTTGAGATTCATTGCCTTTGGAGTATTCAAACTCTCTATCCTCTAAGGAGAGGTTTCCACTATCATTTGAACTTACTGAAGATTATCGATGATTACACCACCCATATCCCTGTCAAGTTCACTATTAACCTGAATAGCTTCAATGGGTCCAATAGGGGTTTACATCTTGGTTCTATTCTTGGAATGAGCTTTTTATACTGGGGGGGATTATTGCCTTGTGCCCTACTAATCCCTGAGGATCTCTTGCTACTTTCCGATTTGAGATTAGCATTAGAACTAGAATCAATTAAATTTTCTAACATGTTTGATCTTTTTTATTTTTATCCAAGATTTTTTTCTTTCAAGCACAGTCTTTGTTCTTTTCAAGATATTATCCTATTCTTCATAATCCCATTTTATGATGGCTTTGTTAGAAATTAAAGGCTTAGTTATTTGGATGTCTATCTAGAGATCTACTTTATCTTCTTCAATATCCACAACATCTATATCTAGATTCAGTTGGAAAATCTTAATTTGGGAAATAGTGAGCCTAGTAGACTCTCTCCTCCAAACTTCTAGTTCATCTATAGAGTCTTGCAAAAAGTATTCAATATTAGGGACATGTAAAAACTTCACACGAGATTCAAACAAGCTATGAGCTATCCCTTTTCTATCAAAATTTTGTTTAGCATGATAGGAACCAAGATGAAAATTGATCAAGTACAAACTTTTACATGTATCATCTTCTATACTTCTTTAGGTTATTGTTCTTAGTTTGAGTGGAAAGATTATATCAAAAACTTCATCAGTAGTAAACTTGTTTATGACTGAAATTAATTACGAAGACACATCTACCAAGATAAAACAAGGAAGAGAGAATATGGGGAGTCATAAGGGTTCCTTATCAAAACCACCTATCCTCACATAAGTGAATTTAGGAAATTGAATGTATATGCTACCAATGGATTGGACAAACTTCTGAGATTCATGAGAGAATATACAATGGGGAGAACCATCCATTTCAAAACACAATTTCCCTAAGAAAATATCATGAACCTACCTGAAGTTTTGCAAAGCTTTGTCTGTATGCAACACATAATAGTAATTATATATAGTGATATCTTCCATTTAGGGTTCATGGGGTAGATATTTCAAGTCCTAAGTACTGGCCAACATATACGTTAGGTATGAAGACATATATAAATCCTTCTTCGGGTTTAAAGCCCCCTCGAGTTGATTTCTTAGAGAACTAGCAATCAACTTGGCCCAGTTTAAGAATTGAGACTCTTTTAACATAATTTAAATGTAAACATACATCTATTCTTTAAAAGAAGACACATCTAGAGAGCCACAAATCCGGTGCAACAAGACCATTACATCATGAACTTTTCAGGTCATTTGGGCTTTCTTGAGGATTTTGGTAGCCACCTTTGTAAGGAGTTTCAGTCCAACTCTTTGCATTGATATTTCTATAGACAGTAGACTTTTCTAAAAATCTGATCAATGATAATGCAAGAGCCAAATCTGCAAACTCTTTTTCTTCAATGTGACACAACTTGGACATAGTTTCTCTAGTGATACTCACCAATACACTTCTATCCCTTTTCAAAATATTTCCACTAGGCATATCATATATATGGATACAGTTATGAATAAATTATGGACATGGATATGGTAATTGGAAGGTGCATGCAATAAGGAAATTGGAATCCAATACTTTAGTAGAAAAGGGCTCTAAAAGTTTCTCACATAGCCTTTGTATTATTCCCACTAGGTCAACTCCTAAAAGGTTTGTATCTGAGACATTGGGTGACTTACTATGCAGACTATAGGTATACCCAAATATATGTAGTGTGGACCTCATAATTTAGAATTCCCTCTCATTTCCTAAAAATTAAAGAAGTGGTCACAATCATTTATACTAACAGGTGAAAGAAAAAGAGTTAGAGAACACAAGAGTAACCTGAAGAGAAGCGACTATGACAACTGTGAAAGATTATTCTCCTTCCTTAGACTCTTGCTACTGACACTTAACCAACTAAAGAAACTTGTGCCTTTTAATAAACGAAATTATACTCATATACAATTTGAAACAAAGGCGGGGCATTAATCATGAGAAGAATACAATGTATTACACATGTTGTGAGAAAACGATGATGTGACAAAATGATGTCTAAGTAACTTAAATGGTATTCTACCTTTCCATGTGCCAAATTTTCACTTTTTCCCTTTAAATATATCCTAACATGGTAATTAATAATTTCCTTACTTTACCTATTAAAAGAAAAAGGTTTCCTTACTTCGAACATCAGTTATTTACTACTTTTCTACAAATGATGAGGTCATACATGAGTGTGTCAGACTCCACAAGGCATCTAGTTGTATTGCATTTCCTCTTTGAACTCCATGACATGTCAGGTTAGGGCCAACCAATGACATTGCATGAGAACTAAAAATGAGTTGAAGTGATGAACTCATTGAACCTTTTGAACTTGGTTCAAATGGTACGACTAGTACAAGAGGTTCATGGTTACTTCAGTTCATTCACAAGTGGTACATAGGGTTCATGAGTTACTTAAGGAAATTTGAATCTTTAGATATGACATCAATCAAAATATTTACAAAGGAAATCTGGGGATTGAACTTGGTGAACAAAAAGCACGAAGGAAGGAAGGACTAAAAGGATGAGGTTTGTGGATGGATCATTGAAAAGGGTTTATTGAATGCCAAATTGTAGCTAACAATAGGGAGAACCAATGGTTCAAAATAAACAACTAAAAGCATGAGTGAACCAAAGAAAAAAAAATGGCGACTCTAAAAAATCCCAAACTAACAATACCATATTATTCTTGCTAGGATCTACAAAACCTTTTTTTTCTGCTATGTATAATTCTTCTTCAAGTATCCCATTCAGAAATACAGATTTGACATCCATATGATATATCTTAAATCCTTTATAAGTAGAATATGGAACCAGTGTTGTAACTTCTTCTAGTCTTGCAACATGGAAAAATATTTCCCCATAGTCAATTCCTTCTTCTTGTGCATATCCTTTGCATACTAGTTTAGCCTTTATCCTTGTGACTTCGCCATTTTCATTCAACTTGTTCCTGAACACCCACTTTGTTCCAATAATATTTTTGTATTTAGGTCTAGGTCCTTTTCAATATGCTTGATTTCTTCATTCATAGCTTCTAGGCAATCCTCATTCTCTAAAGCATCTTTCACTAATCTGGGCTCAGACTCACATGTATTATTCTTTAGTCTTTTGCTTGTAATAACACCAATTTCTTTGTCTCCAATGATTTCTTTTGGCACATGATTTCTTCTCACATATTTTTCTATTAAGGTTGAAGATGATGAGTTTCTCAAGCACTACTATCATATGGGATCTAATGTGCATCTTTTTTGTCATTTCTTTTGTGTGCTTTATTTCTTCTAGTTTTTGTTTAGTGGTTGTCTCTCTTTTGGATTTTTTTTGTCCTATTACCAGTGTTTCTATTTTTTCTTTCTTGTTTATACCTTGACATCATTGATATATATATATATATATATATATATATAAACACTATAAAGGGTTTTTAGGCCCCTTGAAAACTTTCTTTTACATAATCTTAAAAAAAAACTCCTAACTAGCCTAAAAACTCTTAGCTAAAACCTCATTTTATTTTATGAGGTCATCATTAATATCTCTAACCTTACAAACAATATTGTCTAAAGGAGTGAAAACATTATTCTTACTTCTTAGATGCACATGGAAAGGTCTAATATGGAAGAAGGACCCTCAAGGTAATTATGGACATTTACTTCAATGTTTGTGGCTTTGTTTTTCTTCTTTACCTAGAACTTTTTAGTATCATGCAAAGTACTTTTCAAGCTATTATTAGGGGAATTACCTTTAAATAAAATGATACTTATCTTTACTTGTATCATTAAGATTTTGTAGGCCCTCACTAGTGTCATGTAAAGTAGATTTATCCACATTCAAAACCTTGTTCAATTTACTCTACACACCATAAAATTTATCATCCAAAGTTTTTATTTTCTCCTTATGGTCCTGTTTCAAATTATGAATTGAATTGGAAAGATTATGAGTAATATAAAGAATATCATCCAATCTATTGGTTGAAATTGAACCACTCATAAAATCCTTACTAAAATGAATCAATTAAGTAGGGCCAAGGTTGACTTGGTAAGAAATTATTCAATATGCTACTAATAGAGGGGTCTTCGTTGATTGAAGAGCCAATTTCAATTAGGGGTTTTTATTTTCTCCTTATGGCCTTGTTTCAAATTATGAATTTAATTGGAAAGATTATGAGTAATATAAAGAATATCATCCAATCTATTGGTTGAAATTGAGCCACTCATAAAATCCTTACTAAAATGAATCAATTAAGTAGGGCCAAGGTTGACTTGGTAAGAAATTATTCAATATGCTACTAATAGAGGGGTCTTCATTGATTGAAGAGCCAATTTCAATTAGGGTATCTTTCCCAATGTCTATAGGAATGTCATTATTAATTTTTTTCTTGATTCTATCCTTATGAACAATCGTCAAGCATTCCTTAAGAAAACTAGGAGAAGGTTTCCTTCGAAGAGGAGATTAACAGTTTTACAAGGTGACCCATAAGTTTTAGGTTAGATTATTTACTTAGCCCTACTTGGATTCACCTTTTTTTTTCTCTTACCCATACTTTTCTCTAACAAATTTGGTAGAAACTCTTAAGAAGGCACATAATCTGAGTCCTCTTACCCAAAGAAATAATGATTTTTCTACAAGACAAAGAAGGAAGAGAGGCCTTCCTTTTCTTCTTATACATGTAATAAATGTCACCCCCTTTATAATCAATTCTATCAGGTCAATTCCTAACTCATCATAGTGAATCCAAACTTTTTTTTGGAATTCTAGGTTAGAGTTTTAATGAATCTTTTTTCCAACATGTAGGGATTTATCTTATCCCATTACAAGTAAAGTCAACCCTCTTGCTAAATGGGTGTAGAGGGTCTCTTCATCTGAGCCACCATACTATAAATTAAATATGAAGACATATCAAATAACAAAGAAATTTATTTATCATAGAGAACATAATTGAGAATAACCAATTGATAACTAAATAAAATGCTAAATTTTCCATCTAAAGTCCCATACTGCATGATCACCTTAGCAACATTCACCCATAACATTGGTAGAGAAAGGTGCTTAGAACCCCCACTAGTGGTCTTGGTAGATTTTCTCTTTCATTAAGAAAAAAAGAATTGTCCATCACCTCTAAAGATGATTTCTTCTCCCTATAAAATTTAATGCCACCACTTTGCATGTTGGAGACAACTGAGACCATGTCCTCATTGATCACCATTTATATTTCATAGACTTGCAATACTCCATCATTTCATCCCTTGTCAAAAGCCTTAGTGATTAGGCAATCCACCCAGTAGAGAATCAATATCTAAGTTGTTAAGCCACCAATAGAAATGGTGGTCCATATAGTCTCTATATATTACTATTTCTCATTAATGATGGGCTATATTATATTATGATCCTCTCTAATAGTGTGAAGATGTATGTTTTTAGAACTAAACCAAGCAGGGATGCCAAAAAAAAAACATTATATGTAGCCTCAAAAAATACACCTTCCTAGCATTGTACTTTTGCACATATCAAGGTTACGAGTGAAAGTTAAGCCTTGAAAGCTCACCCAATAATATCATTCCTAAGAATCCATTTCATCCCTATTGGAATGTGATCTACATAAGCCCAAATCAAAAAATGATGGGATGCAACACCTTTATGTGCAACAAAATTTGCCACCCCATTTCCTTTATGATACATGTAACAAATTAGAAAATCTTGAAATTCATTAAGTATTTTGATACAATCTCTTATAATAGTCCTAATAGGCTAGCTAGGAGGGATGGAGCCTTGAAGTAATTAGTTATATGCAATGTGTCACTCTCAATCCACACCTTATCCAAACCTTTGTCTTTGGCCATTTTCAGAGCCCAAATATATTGCTCTACCCATGACAAAATAGTTTATCTAGGTCCCTAAAGGAATTTCCATTGATCATTGATAATTCTATTAGTTGTCACATATATAAAAACTAGTCACCACTATGGTAAAAATGACATCTTTTGTAGGATAAGTATGTACAGTATCCAAGCTCACGTTTATACTAGTATTGATTACAACTATTGTTTGATCCAATCTATTAAATCTTTTACCATGTAAGATTTCACCATCATATAGGTATTTCAACTTTTGATGTTTGATTTGTCTTTCTTTGGAAATTTAGAGCAACACAAAGTATAAAGAATAGATAGCCATCTAAAAGAAAGCTTCTCTCAAGTAACCTATTGGGTCTTTGTTAATATATGGAAAACTTAATGATCTCAAATCTAAATATAGTTAGTGATTAAATTATTGCACCAATGTGTTGTACCCCACTCAATTTCCCATATGTATGTTGGGTAGTTGATTAGAAATGAGAGTTCACTCAAAGAATTAAAAACAAAGATTCTCACTTTAAAATATTGCTAACAAAAAAATTACCAAGAAAAATAATTGAAATAAAATGATATTATAACATTCTTAAAATTGTCACAAAACTAATCAATGAGAATGTCAACATATCCAATGTGGTTGTCTTTCATAAGATCATATTATTTAAAATCAAAAGAATATCCTTGAAAACTATAAATGAAAACTAAATAACACACAAAATATCTATTAAGACAAAACTAGAGAGAACATAATATTTAATAATAAAAGAGCAAACATCTTTAATATTATTAAAATGTAACTATAATATATTCATTAGTAAAGAGAAAACATCTTTAATATTTATTACAAATGTAATTCTAATATATTCATTAAGACAAAATCAAATGCTACATACATGATAATATTTTATATTATTCCTTCATATATAAGCACCATACCAACTATTGATACTTACATCCATAATTTTATTTTGTTTTGGGTCACACAAAAGTGTGATCAGTCTCTCAAAAAGAACACATAAAAGGACACATATAGACATAAATATATAATAGTAGTGTTGTCTTCACCACAGACATATATTATTCTTTCATATATAAGCATCACATCAACTATTGATACTTAGATACATAATTTTGTTTTAAGTCAAACAAAACATAAAAGTGGGATCAGTCCCTCAAAAAGCACACATATAAACATAAATATTATAGTAATATATAATAGTAATGTCCTCTAGTTCAGCTCTGTCATATACTGATGCTGTTAGGAATTCCCTTGAAGGTGAGACCACCAGCCTTGGTATTATCTGAAGTGCTTGGAAACATTAGTGTGTATGGAAGCATTGCGGTACCACATCGGTTTTTCAGGTTTGGATCTTCATTCCTAGCCATAATATTCTTCTCGATGGCCAGCAGGTTCTGCTGAAATTTCTGATAGGCTTGGGAAACCCTATTGTCATCAACCCATTCTTTGCTTGAACCCTGTCCCAAATAAACCTCGTCAGTGGAATGCCTAGACAAGATTTCCAAGACAGCCATGGTAGTAGTGGCTGTGGTAGGATCCGTAAGAGTCTGTAGAAAATATGCTTCGGGGTCCTTGAGTAATTTGGAATACTCGTCTGACCCTTTCTGTGGAACAAGCTTTCGGGTGGTACTGGGGAGATTGGGCATGAATCCAGCGTAGTCATACTGACTGAAGTTCACCGCAGCGTGGTGAGCAGAGGCAATCCAGATGAGTATTGTGACTGCTTCCTTCAGATCACTCAGGCTCTTCATCTTGTACCACCCAGCTACATCCTCTGCTGTACTCTGCAGCTTCTTGTCCCCGTGCCCAACTTCTATTATCTCTTTCCACCACGCTCTCAATTCTTCATCACTCTCCACATTCCCATCATCGCTGTAATAAAGTGACAAGTAATCAGACACCCATGATTTCAAGGCATCCCATATTTCAAGCCCGTCCACCGCATATGGATAATCTTTGATCACCAGCTCCACTCCACCTGCTTTGTTGTCTCTGGCAATGCCCCTGCCACAGGTAAGCTGGCAGCATCAGTATCTCTATCCTCGTTTGAACATGAATTTCAATTGAATACAATATATATTGTTCATAACATACCTTCTTTTCAGATCAGCTGGCAGACCTTGCTCATTGAATTTCCAGTCGATGTATGCTTTGGAAGAGATTTCCATTGCGAACTTGCCTGGACTGAAACATCTCTCGATGATGCCATCTGCATTAATTAGGTTTTCACGAGCTGCACGATTGATGTCCATGGTGTTGCGAAAGTGAGGGGCAAGTAACTTGTGAAGAGGGTGCAGTTTGCTCAGATTTCTGTGAGTGGAAATGATGAAAGGCTCTACCACCGCATGTGTTCTAAGCCTGAAATCGTACCATATTAAGTGGACTACATTAGGTACTTTCATGTGTTGAAGATTTAAGGGTAGTTTGTTGAAGATTTAAGGGTAGTTTGTTGCAATGCATCAATTACTTACCAGTGACTAACTAGCTGGTGATAACCGGAATCGTTGGATCGCACATGAGCTTTGGCCAACTCCCACAGCCATCCCTTATCTTCTCCAGCGTAATTAGGTGTGAAGACACGGTTGTCACCAAGTCCCACCGATGTGGGAGGCAAACAAAGCTCGATGGCAATAGGCCTCAGAGTTCCATCTTGGCAAAGGAAGAATATGGTGCGGGTGGCGTGGATTTTGCTTGTAGGAAGGCTGTTAATGCGTCCCACGAAAGGCATGTACACATCGTAGTAGTCCAATATAAACAGCTTCTGGTTTTCGATAGCCTGCCATCAATATATCCAACATGGATATTGTGCTTGTGCTGCTCTAGCTATTTATTATTATTATCCCTATGGTTCAAAGCAAAAGCAACGTAGAGATTATTACAAGATAGTACCTTTTGCACCGACAATCGATCCATATAAGGAAGTAAATGCTCCTCAGTGATTGAACTCTTCTGTGGACCATAAATTTGTGGGTTCAGACTGCCATGTGGCGGGAAGCGCTGCCATGGCAAAAATATCGCTCGAATCAATAAAATAACGTGTCAGTCATCAATGTACAAGCATTTCCCTAATTAGTATTGCCCAATGCTGATTGCTAGATGGGAATCATGTTATTTTAGAGGGGATAGGTTAATCTGTCACAAAATGTACTAAGACAAAATAAAGTCAAATTTTTTCTTCAGATTCATTTTTCTTAAATTTCTAATTGTTTTCAATTATAAACCATGCAGATCATGAAGATCAAAATGTTGAAATTTTCAAAAAAATTCATGATGTTTTCTATTTTTTGAAATTTGACCAACTGTACAGTTTGTAGGGAAGATTGCAGCCTCCTAAACATTTAGCTAACTTGAACAAAAAGACTAGTAGCCTAATATCGATTATGCATTGAGATAACTATTCCAAGTACCTATAATGAACCAAGAAAGCAATGTGTTATGGATAAGGATATGGGTTTCATCCGTCAGAATCATCTTTTGGAGCTTGTCCCTTCTCTATTGACAAGGAATCTATAAATAGGTTCTCAAAATGGTGTTTGAATCTCACAATTCAATTGATAAGCAGAAAGCAAGACTAAATTACAAATTATAGTTGAAAATATTTAAATTGTATCCAATATTTTATCATTACACAAAGAAGTATCCAATATTTTATCATTACACAAAGAATATTCAATCTTTTCGAAACATAATGTCTATTCATCACATTCTTTAATGAAAAAACATCTTCGGTTTTTACATACCTCCAAACGTTTTATAGCCATTGGATTAATTCCTGCAAGTGTTTGACGAGCAAACTCTTCGTCTGTCTTCCACGCGTTATCATTAGCTGAATCACACGTCATATTGATAACATCGTTATATTTCGGTGACCAAGCATGTATAAATCCAGTGTCAATATAGAAGCAAGTTAATCTTACTTACTGCTTATGATATTGGGCTTCGGAAATTTCAGGATCGCTTGATCGTTTGTATCCACGATCCCTTTCAACATCTGAAAGGGAACGACTGCTTTGGCTATACTAAGTGTAACATCAGTTGTCAAGGAAAGTCCCTTACTGTAGAGACTTTTAACCTCCTTCAAATTGCAGAAGTGCTTCTTCAGTACATTTAGATTTGTGACAAGATCACAAACAAATTTTTTAGAGAAAGCTCCGATGAAATGGGCTCGAAAGTCAGAGAGACTGCCTAGAGGGAACCTCTCATCGGACGGTATATAGAAGCCTGGATATAGAAGTGCTACCATTTTGGACTGCGCCTTTCGAGTCTCAAACGCATGATCTGTAAGAGTAGAAGAAATTTAAGGACAGCTTAAACAACATATACTAAGACTTGATTCTTAAACTAAAAATATTAAATAGTTAAAATTAATTTATTTTTCTAAACTTAATTTTTACATAGATTACTCACTTATTCTTGTGGGATTGCGGCCAGTCCTGCATCTCCTTGGATATGGGAGGTCACGGGATCCTCCAAGAACAGGCCTCTCAAGCTCCTTCTTGTTCTCAGCATCACCCAGATCGTTGTAAACACCATAATCATAAACACGATCCCACGGCTCCCTTCTTCCCGTGCCATTTCCTCTCATTTTCACCAATTCTTCATCCCTCCAAACCACCAGCCCTAATGGTGTTTTCGTCGGGAGATAGCTCTGCACATTGCAATACGTATTTCTTCCGCATTATTGCTTATTTATAATGTTTGTGAATTGAAACTATATCAGATACTGTCAGTTAAAACATTATACATTAAGGGGTTTCATTCCTAGAATATTAAAAGTACGATACAAAATAGATAAGAAAAATATTAGGAGTACATTATTTGCAAAGAAGATTCGTCCACTACTCAAACTGGAACAAAACTTAGCCATCCATGTAGGATAAACCCATGAGTTACAGAGAAAATTAACATCTCCTTGACCAGGAAGATTGATGCAAACATGTTTGAGATAAAACTCTCTCATGTGTTTGTTTGTGACTAGTATAGCTCCGGGAGTCCCATAATCAGTAGGCCACTCAAAAGTGATTTTGTGCTCTGAATCCTTAATAACTGTTCCCAAATCCGGCAAATTCCAGTCTAGGGCAGCCTTATGAGGGCTAACTTTACCCTTGCCAGTCTCTGCAATATAATAAAAACAAACACAATTTGTTACTACCGTACTCTTCCAGGTCACTTCTAAATGTCAGGCACTAAGGAATTAATCTTGAAACAAATAAGTAACGTTTTCAATCTAAAAATCAAGCCTTAATGTATAATGTTTAAGCCATCCCACCATTCCATGCCTACGTGTATGTAAGAAAAGTAAGGTCATGTACATTACCATTATCTGTCTGATCACTACTGACCAGTTGAAAGAACACCTTTCTCTGCAGGATCTCGGCTAATCTGTCACCAGCACTAGCACTGAAATCTTTAACATCCAGAAGCGATGCTTTCCTCAGAACTACTTTCCCCTCAATCTTTATATGATCTAATTTCTTATTGTTTTGTGCATTATTGAAAAATCTTTTCATTTTTCCTTTCACTGCGCTTCTAAAACTTCTAAATGCCAACCCAACAACTCTGTTTCAATGCGCTTCTTGTGTTACTGCGAATTGCTGCGAGTGTTATATAAATACTTGTCCGCAGCCATCGTAACAGAGAAGCTCACCAATTCCGTCAACCAATTGTGGAAATTCACAGTACGGGAAGGTGACAGATGAAATCCTTTCGATTTGAGGACTTATCCCAAACTGACCCCACAATTTGTGTGGTCCAGACCTATAAATTGTAGTTTGTTTAATAAACACTGTGAGTTTCAGAAAACTAGAATGAGGTGAAAAGGTATTCTCATTCCTTCCTATCTTTAAGGAATGGAATCGTGTACTCGACTCCTTTGTAAATGGAATTTTAATCTGAATCCTGCAACGAAGGTCACCCATTGAGCATCCCTGTTCTTTTGCTCAATATTTGCAGTCTTAAAACATTTTTCTCATCATTTGATATCATATGTCTAGTTAAGTGTTCTTATAGAAAATTTGTCTTATTTCACCAATAACTTCTTATTTTATCTTTTATAAAATAGGGGTACGCATATCTACAAAAATTAGGTGGGTGGAAATAGTATGAAACTCGTTAATAAAACTTTGAGGAGAACACAGTAAATTAAAGTTGATTAGATTAAATTGTTCTAACAAGGTTAGATAGGTGTAAGGATTTGGATTTCTATTTTGGAGAGCAAAGTAGGTGCACCTACCAACAATCGGCCTCAACTACTTGGCTAACTAAGCATGATTACACCAACATCTCCCTTAAACATAGCTTATGCGAGGAGGAGGTCTTGACATCATAACTAGATAAGCTATCCAAGTACCATCCTTAAAAAAGGGAAATGAATAGTCTCTAGAAGATGTGAAGTACAAGACCCTATCTGTGAAAAACATCATTGCCATTAGAGACACAATGGAGAGGAATAATGCAATCCAATGCATATTATGTTAGGTGTGTCCAATATGCAAGCTCAAAATAATAAAATAACATATTTTTAAATCACTATTGCTAGGGAGAAGTTAAAAACATGGGAAATGACCTAAATGACACTAGTAAAATAAATACTAAATTGAACACAAAAATAAATAAATTCAAATGTTGCACTATTTAGAATTCCCAAACTGACATATCCTTTGGTTTAAAGTATCTTCTTCTTGTAATTCCTTCTTTAGGGAACTTATAAATTACATTTTTGAAAATTATTTATTGGATTGATAAGTATTTATGGGATTGATAAAAGATGGGTGACCTCCCAGAAGTCTCGGTGTTTCACCCCTGTGAGCATCACCTAGATCCAATGAGTGCTAAGTGTTCCATTTATTATCATGACAGATGGATTCATGTTGAATCATTACTCCTGACACATGGGTCAATGAGTTTGACTCAAAATCACACAATTAAATCTTGATAGCAATATCATAATTTATGGGATTGTCAATGTTTTGAATAGTTCAAGCAGGAATAGATAGCTTGAACCCTAGAGAAAAAGTAACATCAAGTCAAATGACAAGAGGGAAGGGATTCACAAATAATTATTAAAAATAAATTGTTATCAAATCCATGAGCATTGTGAGCAAAAGACTAAACACTCCACCTCAACAAAAGTGAAGAACCAAAACTCACCAAACATGAGAGGGAAGAAGAACTAATACAAAAAGAAAGATTAAAAAATGCAAGTTCACACCCCACAAGCAAGGGAGGAATAGGAACAAGAAATCACTTGCAAGAAAGGAATCCATAGAGAACCAAAGCTAACCAAACATGAGAAGAAAAAAGTACTAGCAGAAGAAGAAAATAAAACCAATTAAGACCATACTCACGTGCAACTTAGGAGGAAAGGTACCAAGATGCCAATAGTGACATAGAAACAATAAACACCAACGAGAAGGAAGGACAACCATATTAAATAAAAAATGACTAACCACAAGAAGGTAGAAGCATTGGAAGAAGAAAGAGTACTCCAATGCAAGTACACATTCTCACACTAAGGAGGAGAAGGCACTAAGGCACCTAAAGTGGGGAAGCCTAAGAGAACCAAAACCCACCAAAAAAAAAGAAGAGTGAAGTACTAGAAAATAAGATGGAAGAACCAATATAGGTCTATACCCTAAAGTGGGGGAGGAAAAAAAACCAAGACACCTAGAGGTAGAATAATCTACAACCACCAATAGGAAAGGTGGAAAGCTATAGGAGACCAAAAACTACCAAATACGATGGGGAATAAGCACTAGAAGAAAAATAAGGGAGAGCTAATGAAAAACCACACTCACATATAGAGGAGGTTAAGGAACCAAATGATCCTAGGAGAGAAAATAATAGTCGAGGTTAAGGAACAAAAAAATCAAACCTCAAGAGTATTTCATACCCCATGTCATTGCCCTTCATATGATGATATTATTTAAAAATAAAATAAAATCCTAAGACTGCAAAATAATAAAGTGAATAAAACGTATTTCAACATATTACAAACCTAAATGTAATATATTTATATAGACATGTAATATTTATCTATGGAGATATCCACCCAAGATATAAAGAAATAATGGAAATCAAGAGAAGTAGGGAAGATCAATATAATAAGAATAAATTGAATTCATATGAAGAGTTTAATAGAGTGGAATGAATGACCAATGTGTGACACATGATTGCATAAAATTATAAAAATTATCTTTATATTATTATAGAATACATAAATTTATAACTTATCACCCACATATGGTTGAAACATGATAATATTATAAATCATATAATCTTGCAAGTTTCATTTAAATTGATATTGTTCCTATGTGATCATTAAAAAATATTAAATAACACATGTGATAATGACTTAGGAGAACTTTTTAGGTAAAATACTTAATAGATGAACACCCCAACCTCTCCTTAAATGAAACTTAGGGAGAACATCTACAATTGAAATAATGTAAAACATATCTTGGCTCCTATATGATCCTAAAAATCTATGTAGAAATATAGAAAATTCTCTCACAAATAGAGAAAAGGAGAAAACCAAATTGAAAAAAAAAAAATCCTCTTCAAAATAGAGATAAAAATTAGAAATACTCTCAAAATTTTGAGAAGAAAAAATCACACATGATGGAAAGATACCCCCATGAGAAGAAAAGATTCAATGTAGCAGCCACCAATAATGTATGATTTAAACCAATGGTAGATGATCCAAATTGGATTTAGAAGATGGCTCATGATAATCAAAACTTTTTCCTCCCCTTAATGAGAAAAAAATATGTGTATTGAGTTCTCTCCAATCTTGAAAATAAAATATAGGGAAAAAAACTAAAGGTGCATGAAGACTTTGAAGAAGTCACAAGTCTCCATGTTAATGCTAGAAGCTATGCCTTATATTAGGTACTAAGGTACACCATTGAAATTTAAGATAATCTAGTACTTAATATAGATTAATGTAGAATGTGATTCAAGGAACAAGTGTCTCTTCAATAACATAAAGAGAAATCTAGAAAAAAAAAACCAAAAGTGCAATCAAACTCATGTCAAACATAAGGAATGGTTATGTAGACAATGTAGAAGAGGGTTAAGATTTTTCCATTCAAAAACTAAATAATAATTAACTACATCATAGATAAGATGAATTCCATTAACTATGTGATCTCTCAAATCTATATTAAGATAAGACACCACACACATATGAGTGGGGAGTGGGGGGGTTTGAATTAGTTGTGAGAAATTAAACTTAAATCTTAAATCTAACTCCAAAAATTAAAATAATTATGCACAATAAGAGAAAACCATAACACAATGATGTTTTGACTAGGGAAACCCTTGATTAGAGGGGAAACCATGGTGGGGATGTCAGACACAAGATAGTGTACTAATATATAAATTCCTTGTAAAAGGATTTGACCCTGTTAGGATCCAATTACAATGCATTTAGGATAGCAATCCTCCATAGAAGAAAAATCCCTTTTAGGAGACCTTGAACCCTTGGTAGAAGGCTCTAACCCCATTATAGGTTAATAAGGAAGAAACTAGAAACACTATTTAAATTGTTGCACCAATTGTGAAGATAAAACTTTAGGATAATATATACAAATCAAGTGAATTGAATGATCTACAACTTACTTTACAAAAGATTTCCTCTGAAGCCCAATACCATTAACCAAATCAATCTCTACTATTACATGACCATCCAATATTCAAGCTTGTATCATCTGACCACATACACTACATACATGACACACAATGATTCCCAACCAAGGAAATAACTTTCCTGTATACCCTCACAAATAATTAATTAGGCCAACTTGGTAGAGCTTTTGCAATGTACAATTGATAAGATAGGACCACAATAAGTCTTACGTGCCTTTTCAATATCATTGAAATTATTACATTAATGTTTCCACATATTAAAATACAATCAATACATTTTACAATGAAGACCAATATATTTTCCCAACCCAATCAACTACTAGTAAAACATGTTGGAAATCTGATTGAAAAGATCATTGATGAAGAAGATTGAAGATCAAAAAGGGAGATTGTTGTTAACATAATGTTTTCAATCATTGTTTTTTCATTGATGTCAAACCTACTATTTGTAGGAATGAAATTTACTTCTAAGATTCAAGTACTATCAGTTAGTTGATTGATGAAGAGGATTTGATCAACAAGATGTAACAAGAGCACCTAAGGGAAAGGTTGAGTTATGATGTCGTAATGAAGTGCAAGGATCAGTTAAGAAAATGGTTAAATGATGTATTGATAACATACTCAAAGATAAAGAGGTTGGTCACACTTGAAAATATAAGAGGAATAAGTTGTAACAAGGTTGCTTAAACGAAGTTCACTAGTGGGTGTCGAGCAAGCTAGTTGAAGCCGAGAAAATTCTCAGTTGGAGTCAAGAAAAAGGAAAAACTAGTGCATGCCGAGTGATCTTCAGGTGTTGAGTGAAGTTCAAGTGCCAAGAAAAGTATCAGGTGCTGAGCATCAGTAAAAATGTAGTTGATGCCTAGTAACATAGTATATGTTGAGCATTAGGATTTCAATAGTACCAAGCTGCTCCATTATTTTAAATAACAAAGATTTGCCAAATCTAAGCTAACATAGTTGTTAGCTTAAATTTTGTGAACCATTTGGAGGATAAGGATGATGAGCTAGTGGCACAGAATTCTATGTAAACCATTTTTGGACGAATTCAAAAGATTATTCAAGAAGTTTCTAGAGGAAACAATATATGGGTTGGATACAATGAATCCTACCTAATCCATACGAATTGAAATCAAAGGAAGGAAGAATTGAGTAGGAAAAGGAACTCCAAGAATTCTATTTAAGGAGTCATAGACCAAGAAGCAAATGTTGCTACTGTTGTTACTACTAAAGTGCCAAATTATGAAGTGGTTAGAAGGGTGTCAAGGAGAAGGCATCTAGGTGAAGGAAGAGCACAAAGGCTTTGCTTCTACAAGTGGTCAAGAAGAGATGGTTGCACTAGTACATTGAGCATGGAGACTCTAGAAGACTAAGCTTGAAAGGAGGGCAAGCTATCAATGGTTGCAAAGACTGAAAGCCAAGCAATGGTTCTAGCTGAGAAGTGATCTAAGATCTGCAAGTTAAGTTGTATGTTGTAATCAGGTCAAATATTTTCTAATACTCTCTAGTAATTGTATTAGCTATGAAAATTCTATGGACTTAGGTTGGTTTAATAGCCATTTGTAAATCCTTTAACTGAGTGGCATTCCAAGTGAATGTTCTAAAGTCCTCTAACAAGGCCCACTTTTAACAGGGTGGATAAATCCTCTAACAAGGTCACATTTAATAGTGTGTTGTAAGCCTTTAATACGGCATCACTTTAGAAGAGTGAGAATTGAGTAGCATGTTACTGGTGGTTTTTCCTAAATTGGGTCTCCATATAAATCACGGTATTATGTGTTGATCTTTTATGTGTTATGCTTGCATGTTGATTTACAGTAACTTACTGAATAGGAATGTTAAAGCTTGGATGAATGAATGGTTGAATGGGCTCAATACACTTTGTGAAAAAGTTTGAATTGGACATGTTGGACCTTGAATAACTGATTCAGTGCCCCCCCCCCCCACCTTGTCTTAGTTATTCTAAAGAATTTCTAACAAAACATGCTACACGTTTTTGTACAATGACCTTTCCATAATAACCTCAAAGCTTTTCTAACATGAACATAGCATCACAAAATTTTCTTCTAACATGATCCAAGCTCTTTGATGTTACTTCAACCTCGTTGATGAGATAAATCAAATATGTCACCAACTCAAATAATATTTTTTGTATATTGGTCTTCTACTAGTCTTCGCCAAATGGTTTGTAACTGGTCAAAAACTCCACATAATACTAATTAAACATAGATATGATGTCTATATTCATCTATGAACAAAATCCTAACCTCACATAGATTGAATTGCTACACAAAAACTTCACTACTCAATAATCTCCCTATGATATATAGAATCTTCATTCATTATGATAATATAAACACATGCTGACGTTAATGAAAAAACTTGTCATTAATACAAAATATTAAAAAAATGTATCTAAGTTCCAATGAAACCTCTATTTATTAAAATAATCCTATGTTGTGATTCAAGTAGTCATCCCAAGGATATTGGACACTACATATCTTGTAAGGAAGCTAAGGTAGCATAACAAATTCCTACACTATGTTTGAGAAGACACATATGAAAGTACTATCTTAGGCTCTATTTGGTTGCTAGAATAGGAATAAAAAATTAGGAATATGTTTTGTATTGTCCATTTGGTGTGCAAAATTAGAATTGGTAATAGGATACATATTCTTATTTTTCCTGTAAATGAGCACATGTCCATTCCAAAAAATATGTGTTATAGGAATAGCTATAACTTTTCTCATTTTTACATTTGATTATTTGATCAAAATTTGAAATTTGTTGAACCACTCGTTTATAGGAGAGGATGTAGTTCTTTTACATTTAATAAGTAATAAGGCTGAATGGTTTTTGAAGGATATGTGTGTGGTTGCTCCTATACATATCTCAACTCAAATGACTATTCAAATGTTGAAATTTACTATCCCACTAATGAGTTTCTATGGATCTAGATGTGACAACACATTGTTTCTTCAAAAATTTCTTGCAGAGAAAGCCAACACCGTGCCAAATACAATATGCAAATTGGGGAAAATAGGTTCATATATACCTTAGAGAAATCCTCAGATCTTTACAAAGAGAAGAAAAGATGTTGTGGCTTACATGACTACCTTAATTTTCTAGGAAAGGGCAACAACTAGAAGTAGTGAACACAATCTTCCACCTTGGGCATAACAATGTATTTGAAACAATCTGTCTTGTTCAAACCAAAGATGCATTCAACAAGGAACATTCCAATGGCTCAAAAGGCCCATCTTAGAAAAGCAATTTCTCTTTGTGACAATTCCCCAAACTGAAGGGAGATTTTTTGTAATCTATATATCACCCAATTTAGGTCAAGTGCTGGCTACACTTATCAAGAAATTCACTGACGAGAATAGTGCTAGAGATGTTGGGGAATAATAGGTGCCAAGTTTGATTCCTTTGCCATGAATATAGATTTTCTAGATGCCTCAAACCCTAGCAAGAATGCATAAAATTCTAATTTCTATTTTTTCTAACCAAATAGAGAGAAAAAATTCCTATTCTAGAAAAACAATTCTTATCCCCACAACCAAACAAGTCCTTATAGCTTTAAGACAATAATAGAAACTTTTAAAACAACTTAAATAGTTTGCATACCAAAAAAATAAAGATTTATGTTCTTAAAACTCTTTTAGGAGAGAAACCCCATACTCAAAAATCTTCCCAAGATATTAGTCAAAATTGAATTGAAAGTTAGAATACACTTATAGAGAAATCTTTTGAAAAAAGTATCACCAATAGGGATCTAGAAGAAACTCAATAACCAATGAATTTTCATAATAAATTACCTTTCATAGTCTAATATTAAGCCCTCATAAAATAAGGTTAGAAAATGTACAAAATATCTGCACTTAAATCTATGATATAATGGTTAATATTAACTATCATCATTCTTTATCATTTGATTTCTATTTAGATAAAGTAAAATAAAGCTACATTGTGATTTTGTGATTTTAGTAATACTATTCACAATCGTAACAATAATAATAAACGTTCCACATATTTTGTTGTGCATGATTTTGTCTTGGTTTAAAGGGTCCCTTGGTAGGAAACTACACAAATATCCACTTTACATATAAAAATAATATATCTTATCAATTTTTCTAGACAACCATAGTGACTCATACTTTAAAAAGTATATTTCCTAACACCACTAAAAATCATACTTTCAAAAATATATTACTTTTCTGACAAAATAATTTAGTTAACAACGTTATTTGGGAAGGAAGGCCCCAAAACTTGAAAAATTTGTAATAAAAGATCATGACCTTTTTCTTGTGTTCTTTAAAAAATATGGATGATATATCATAGAGAGGAGAGATATATTTTTTATTAGAAAAAAAATTAATTCTATAAAGAACAAAAACCCATGTTTATAAAAAATGCGCTAACATCCTGTCAACAAGATAAACCAAAACAACTAGACATGACCCAATGGGGTCAAGCCCTTAATTTTTCTCATCAATCTTGTGGAAAGTCCCCACATGGAAGATTGGATTTGAGGCCCATTGTGTGAATCTTATTACTCAACCATTTTCCACTTATCTTTCTCAATTGTGTATCATCTGTGTGACACATAATAGTTATTGAACTAAGGCTAGGATAATTTCCATTGTAAATATGATGAAATTCTTTCCCATTTAGCTTTTGAAAGCTCTAACTAGTATTGTGTATTATTGATTTACTTCCATTTACTATCCTTGTCAATTTTTTTCATCATATTCCTCGGCTTAGATCTTCTATTTTTTAAATTTTCTTCTCATTATATTTTTTATAAGTGGTTATTTCTCTTTCTTAAAACAATGTGTACTAGCTAGGACATCATTTGATTTATAAACTTGTAGGAAACTACTCTTCAATGAGTTAATATTACATAACATCCACGCAAAAAGAGTTTCCTAACTTTGTAATAAATTCTTCACCTTAGTATATTTAGAGAGGACTTCTCCCAAATAGATGGTCCTTTTTAAATATGGATATCCTTTCCAAATCTAGGAAAATTTTGACATCAAGATCCTTATCATTCTCACCAATACCAAGTTCAAAAAGGGGGAGCTTAGAAAAAAGGTAGAATATCTTTCATCTCAAAGATAAGATTTTAAAACGTGTCATGCCCAAACTACGAGGGCAAAAACACACAATTTCTTTTTTGAGATAAATTAATAATTATTATAATACTCACGTTTGATAAGTTTTGCAATCATAGTTTAGGTATAGGTTCTCTACGTTACATCTTAAGTTACATATCTTGAGAAGGCATACATCTTTAAAATTTGATGCTCTTGCTATTAGGTTGATATCGACAAAATTATGTTCTTATATTAACTTATAAAGATATGCGAAAATTACTTAAATAACAATGTACATGATTGCGGGTTAAAAATTAATTGAAAAAAAAAATCTAATCAAGATCAACTATAAAAATCTTCGCCATATATCAATTTTCAATATAAAAGGTCACTTAAAGAAAAACACAATTTACTAAAGTTAAAACTGAATATAAATATCTAAAATTTATTAACTTTAAACATTTTTGAATATCCTAACATAATAGAAAAAAAACTAATACTATTACAAAACAACTAACTACACTAAAATCTAGCCATAAATCTAGACTTAATTACATGATAAACTAACTTTAATTTAACTCTATGAAAATTTAAAAAGAAATAAAACATACTAAAACTTAAATTAGGAACTACTACTAATAAATAAATATTAGCATTTAAAACAAATAACTTTAAACAAATAACAATATAAACAACATAAATAATAAACTAACTAAAACAAGGTTAATAAATTAAACTAATTATACTAGCAAATTAAAATTGCACTTGGAACTAACTAATAAAAATTACTAACTAATACTAATTTAAATATCATCAACTAAATCTATAAAATTTAAACTAACAACAAAATGAACTAAAACAATACTAACAACTTAATATATTAAACTAACTTAATTTAACTAATATATATATTCAACTATCTAACACAATAAACTAATATACTAATAATTACCAAAACAAAATAAATTAAATAAACTAAACTAACATACTAAAACATAACTAAACTAACTTAACACTAACCTACCTACTAATTAATACTAAAAACTTAACTAAATCATAAATTAAACAATAAATATAAACAACTAATCTACTCCATACCCTAAGCTACCCCTACACCCCTACTCTATACCTACACCTACTCCTTGGACGTCAGTTTGGATAGAAGTATTTAAAAAAGGTTTTTTTGTTATCATAGTCAATACTGTCATCATGGAAGATGAGGTCACCTGCATCTATTCCATCCCATCCTTTCTCTTCCACTGGGTGCTCTCATGAAAGAATGCAATAAAGGTAGTTTGAAAGAAAATTTTATTGCTTTCTTCCCCTTCCATCCACCTTGGTCACCTGTTTTGGGGGACTGTCAGCACGTACCCCCCCACTGAGCAGTGTGCTATCCCAAGTACAGCGCTTGGGAAGTGCAGTTGGATTGGGTGGGGATTTGGGGAAACGGTCGATTTGACCCTGGGAGTAGGGGATGTAGGGGGATAAGGGTAGAGTAGGGTGTGGTTAGAATTTAGGTTAGTGTTAGACTTAGGTGTTAGTAAGTTAGATATGTTAGTTTAGATTAGTATTTATCTAGGTTAGTTTATGGGTAGATAGTATTTGCTTTAGTTTATTTTGTTGTGGTTTGTTAAATGTAGTTATATTAGTATTAGCATGTTTTGTTATTTATCATTATGTTAGTTGTGGAGTGAGTCAAGCTAGATGTTAAGTAATTTAATTTGATTAACTTAGTTTTAATTGTTAAGTAAATAGTATTCGTAAGTTTTAATAATAATAAGTGTTAGGATTTAATATAATTAATAAGTGGGAGTAGAATTGTTAATTTATATATTTTAAATATTAGATTTTAATTAATGTTAGCAATTTTAGTTGCTTTATTAAGATAATTGAAATGTTAAATAGTATTTAGTTTTAACTAAGTATGTTTTTAAATAGTTTAGAATTTTAAGTGTTTAATACAATTTTGTTTAGTGTTATTTTATTTTTATTAGAGTATTTCTAGATTAGAAGAATTACTTATGGAATAAAGTTTTCTTTAAATTTAGTTAGTTTTGTTATTGGTGTAAATATGTTGGTTAAACTTAAGATAGTTAACTTATTCAATTCGTTAAAGAAGTAATTTAGAACCATTATATTAGTAATTAGTATTTATAAATTTGAATCTTAGAATTAATTAAATTTATTAACTTAGGAGAGATCAATTATTAGTTTATTTTAGTATTAATAAACCATATTGTTCTTAATTTGAAATTTAGTGTCATTTTATTTAAAAAAATGTTTTTGTTAAAAAAAAAGAGTTATAAAGTTGAGTTAGATCATGGAAGTAACTTTAAGGGTCGAATATATATAATTGGACTTAGTTAGTATTTTTTATGGTAGGCAATGTTGCATTGAAATACTTTAGCTATTAGATTATGTAATCGGTTTAGATAGTTTTTTTGTGTTGTGTGTTTAGGTTAATTTTATTTGTTTATTTCAATTATAGTATATTGTTTTAAGAATTTGTAATAACAAAATAAATGTCGGAATCAATTTAATAATGAGAGTTCAAATCTTAACACACGATTGTAAACTTAAGTTGGAATGTAGAGAACTTTTACTCTAACTGTAATCACAATCATATCTTCTTAATGAATGTTATATATACATATATATATATATATATATATATATATATATATATATATATATATATATATATATATATATATATATATATATATATATATATATATATATATATATATATATATATATATATATATATATATATATATATATATATATATATATATATATATATATATATATATATATATATATATATATATATATATATATATATATATATATACATACATACATGGTTTTGTGTGTGTTTTTTCCCTCGTATTTGTGGGTATGACATTTTGGTATCAGAGCCTGTGTTTCAACACTAGGAACCTTAAACCATTGTGCTTCCTAAAATTAAACTAAACATTAAATTGTGTAGGATGCCTCTTGTTACTCGAAGCAACCGATGAGGCAGAGGTCGTAGGGTGAGAGGTGGTAGAGTGGGACAAGAGGATGGACCACCACCACCACCTCCACCACCACCACCTCCATCTCCACCACCACCTAACTCGAACTAGGACATTATAGATGCACTCCTGACTTTGATCGATGTAGTTTAGCAGAGAGTAGTACCTATAGTTCAGCCAGTTTAGCATATTCTAGTAGTGGAAGTAGGGGGACCTGGAGGAGGTAGACCCGAGGTCAAAGAGAGGACTAGGAGTCCCCCACCGAGGCAGTTAGAGGGGCAGGATGAGCATGAAGGTGAGTCAATACACCACAGAAGACCCCCACTTGATAGACCTCCTAGATATATAGGAGATGAGATCAGGGAATTGATTCAACTCAGGCCACCATTATTTACGGGTTCCATTCAGGGGACAGTAGCAAAAGCATGGTTACAGAGCTTACAATGGGGCTTTGGGTTACGCCCTTATGGGAGTAATCTAAAGGGACACCTAGTAGTTCATCAGTTGAGAGGAGATGCTTCCAATTGGTCACATCAGGAGGAGATCATAGGCGGAGTGAGGATGGATACCCTCACATGGGAGTATTTCCTAGAAAGATTCTGAGAGAGGTACTTGTCAGAGCATTTTTGACAGAAACAAATAGAGGAGTTTCATTCTCTTTATCAGAGAAGTCTTACAGTGGCTCATTACAAGAGTAGGTTTCTCGAGCTCCTCCCTTATGTGGAATACATGAAGGACAAGAAACTACGGGTGCGTCATTTTATCATGGGTCTAAATTTCTCACTTCAGGGCCTAGTCTGGATGGCCTTTCGTACCACCTTCAAAAAAGTAGTGGAGATAGCACTAGTGGCAGAGGACACTCGGGGTGGACAGGAATCACGGGATCGATCTCAGAACCAAAACTCTACCTAACAGAAACCCCCTTGGAAAGGGAATCCAAACTATACACTAGGGTCCTCTAAGGGCCAAGAGTCTCATCAATAGTAGGAACTCTCACAGGGGTACCAAGGCTCTGAGCCCAAGTAGTGGCAGTTACAGTAGGATCAAAAAGTACATACCCCACAGTCACAGTCAGTGCAGACTCAACAGTCTTCTAGGGGTGGTTACAGTGGGTCTAGCAGGTCAGGAGGCCCACATCAGTCTGGGTCACAGGATGCACGATCTTATACCCGAGGACCATGCTACACTTGTGGTGGCATGGGTCACATAGCTAGAGAGTGTTCACAGGGATAGACATCCAGTGGTCAGAGATGGGATTTTTCAGAACCGATAGTTGGAGACATGGGCAGGTCCCACAGAGTTTTTATAGTGGTTGACAACCACTAGATTGAGCATTAGGCTATAGTGATTGAGGCTACAGGTGGAGTTGGTCGGCTAGTTAGCGCTAGAGACTATCCATATTATTGCTCGACAGAACCTAGCTCCTCAAGATCGAGAGCTGGACCAAGTTAGGGTCCAGTGGGATTGTTCCGATGAGGTCATGGCTTCATGGGATGATATGCCATGGATGTGATCTCAATACCCTTATCTTTTGATGAAATCCAAGAGGAAGTTCATGCCTAGTGGTAGAGGATGTGAGGCCTCGCCCCGACCCTTCGTAGCCTTAGTTGTTACTTTATCATTTTGATACTCACGACTTGAGATGTCAAGACATTATCAGATACTTGAACATATCATATTATTTCATGTTGTGTGATGTTATTTTCAGATATTTGATGTTCGTCATTTAATGTTTTATGTATATGTATGTCGATGAATTAAGTAAAAGGTAGGATTAAAATTTTGGTTTAAGATATTTTAAATGGTTAAGAATTGAATAGGATGAGAGGAACCCTAATTTTTTTATAAATGGATGTTTTAATTTATGTGATTCCTGATATGTATACATACATATGTACATGTGATTTTTGAGACTACTGATGTGTGTAATGAGTGTGTAGATATTTTAGTTGAGAAAATTGACAGAGGAACAAAATTGATCTCTATGTGCTAATTTTGGAAACCTTGTTGTTCTTAATTAAATTGAGATGTATGTATGTATCCTTATGCGATCAGTAAATGTTAATGCTCGTAATTGTGTTCTTATGGTGTCGCTTGACACTCGTGATTTGTTTATGTTTCTCAGTGTGCTTATTAGGATTAGCTATGTAACATTTGGACCTAGGTCGGATTTAGTTAGTTTTAGTTTGCTAATTTGATTCTTAATCAAGTTTAGTCATCCTTAATCTAGATTAGTGCTTAATCTACATTTTAGAGTTGTTAATTGGTCCTAATTTAATTCCTAGCTTTTGTTTGGCTCTAAACCTATTCCTAAGGCTTTAAAACATGAAATATTTATACTCAAGGGGTATGGGTATGGGTTAGGGGTCTTTTCCAACCCCTAAGCCCCTTTTGTTGACTTTTGAGATCACTCAAAAAGTCTCATTTTACCTTTGTGCGAAAATTGCAAGTGGTTACCATGAGTTGCCTTACCTCACCTCCACTTAGTGGTTAACCATAGTATGGGTTGAGTTAGGAGCTTCTAGATTTGTAGGTGGGTGGGAGAAGTTATTGATCCCTTTGGTGGTTGAGTTTGAGGCTTATTTAGAGGCCCTTCTCGAACTAGTTGAGGTTGTTACCCCGTTAGAGGGAGAACCACAGAATTTTTGATTTCCTTTTATCCTTCTCCATATTGGGTTTAAACGAATATAGATTTTTCCTTATTCAAACAAACAATTTTCTTCCTCTAATAAGAAGAGGGGGTAAAGATAGTAGGATGTAGGAGAGCCTTAAATATATTCTCAAAAACATGAAAAATCATATCTCCATAAGAATTACTATATTCCAATCTATAATAAGAGATTTAATAATGAAGACTAATTATTTTGTTGAATTTTAGTCCTTTTTTAGGGGGAGAAAACTTTTTAATGTGGAGGGATTTAGCATATTCCATGAGACTTGTTCTTATGAGATATCATGCTATGGTTGAGGGAAGAAGAAAGGTAAAACATAATTGAAATGCATCTATCATGGATGAATTGGTTTAAAATAATAAAACAAAATTGAAGAAACTTTGAGACTTTCCATCAAGATTCACATAATATGAAATACCATCTATAATGTTTGACCACAACTTTAAACAAAATATATTATCACAACCTAGGCCATAGTTAGTTTTTAATTCTTTCTCTCTTTCACCTAGGACGAAAAATATATCCATCATCTTAGAAGCTAAATTTTTTCCCCTTAATAAAATTTTCTACCATGGCTCTAAATTTCAAAGACATACAAAATGAGCTCCTCACTAAATACTAACTCTATACCATAATCTTTCATAATGCTATCCCTCCAACCCTTATTGAAAGCCTCTATAGTATTGGTTTCAACACCATGGAACTTCTCAATGTATCCTATTAAACCACTAGATTAGATAACACTTTGAATGGACCCAATTTTTTTTCATGTTGTATACACAATTGGTTCCATTCTATTCTTTTCCCTTCCCATTATATCAAATAAAAAATCCTACAAAAAATGGACTTTATATAGATACAAAATGAAAAGGAATTGCATCAAAAGTGAGATTAATTAAGTTTTCCTATAATCATGAATTTCTATGTCAAAGGTATTATTACAAAGCTATAGATTAAATTATCACCCATGAGCAACACTACAAAAATATTAACTTCATTTCATTAGGATATGGTCCTTAGTTCTCAATACAATATATGCTGAGCATTCACACCCATATTAGCAAGCTTGTTCATAGCCCAGTTCCCTTCATAATACATGTGAGACTTTGAGATATATTTGAACTCTTCAAGTAAATTTAAATTATCTTTGGTTATGCTTTTGATAGTCCAACTAGGGTTGGAAACTCCTTAATGAGAACTTGTAATATTTAAAGAGTAAATTTAAATTCAGATCTTAGTTAACCCTTTGTCTATGACCATTTTAAAACCCAAATAGACTATCATAGCTTTGCTGTAATGGTTTTCTTAGACCCAAAAACGAAGAGAGAGGAGATCTATTCCTTTTTCATATTGACTAATCTATTTCAAGAAAAAATATAATTTTTAGATGGGTTTAATAAAATATTAACAGTATTTTGTGATAAGCTATTTGTAGAGTGATGACTTAAATCCTAAAGGAGAGGTGGAAATAGAACCAAACCTATGGGTGATACTAAGGAGGATTAATTGGTTTATAACTATACAATCATCTATTTTCTTGGGAGATAGATGAAGTGATTATAGGTTATTAAATTAAGGATTGCAAGGAAGAATACAATTAGTAGGGATCATAGTAGTTAGGCACGTAATAAAATTGTTTGAGTTGCTAAGATGGTAAATAAATTAGTGATCCATAAAATTGTATAAAATCCTTTCACACTATACATTAAATAAATATCTACTCTTTCTCCGTAATCAAATATATTCTAGACCCATGTCAATCACTTTTTATAGGAATAAACACAAAAATTCATTAGTTTTACAGAGGAAAATAACTTGGAAAGTAAAACATAAATATTAAGAAAAATAAAAGATGTGAGTTACCTCCTTTTAAGTGGATCATTATGGAAGACTTTGATTCCCCCATTGATACCTTGGATAATAAATGTGGTTTCTCCAATTGGTGCTAATAATTGCTAGGATATTTTATTTAGATAAATTATCTAGGTTAGATAGACTTGGACCTTGTTGGGGCTTCCTATACCTAGTCTAATAGAATATCAGGTGATAATTTTATTCAAGTGAATTTGGAAAGGGATTTGATAGGGATCATATTAGTTAGGCATGCAATATAATATTTTGTGTTGGTAAGGTGGGAAAGAAATTAGTGATCTAGAAAAATGTATAAAATCTTTACACACTATGTATCAAATAATATATCTAATTTATTTTTCCTTCATTAAACCTATTCTAGACCCATGTCAGCCACTTGCATTAAGATTAAACATAAAAAGTCATTATTTTGACAAAGGAAAATAACTTGGAAAGTAAAACACAAATATCAAGTAATGTACAAGATGTAAACCTCTTTTCAAGTGAATCATCAAGGAATATTTTTATTCCCCCATTGAAACATGAATATTAATAAATGGGGTTTATCCAATTTCTAATGATAACACTTAGGATATATTTTTTAGATAAATTCTCTAGGTTTGACGGACATGGACCTTTATAGGGCCTCTTATACATAGTCTTATAGAAGGTCAAGTGTCGATTTTATTCTAGTGAACTTGGAAAGGGATTTGATATTCTCCTAAATGGTTATAAGTGTCTAAGTATAGACTATATTCTCTTACATGACTTGGGTCTTATAATTTCTTTATAGCATTCACAATAGATAGATATTACAAACAAAATAACCTCCTTTTACTTTAAAAAAGTGTGAATTTGAACCCATATCTTCAACCTCACATCAAGGAATGGTAATATTTATATTCCAATAAAAAACTATGTATATAGTTGTAAAGAAAATAACAATAGTGAAAACCAATGTTATAAAATGGAATAAATCTTTATTTGGTCATATTTTCAACATAAAGAACCAATTAAAATGTGATCTTGACGATATTTAGATCTAGATTCATAACTGACTTCTAATACTTTAATTAATTCATAAGTATGTCTTTTGTTGAAACTCTACAATATAGTACTAAATGAAGAAAAGTATTCGAGACATAGGTCCTATGAAATTTGGCTTCAAAGTGGAGATTATACTATTAATTTTTTTTTTATGATCACTATAATGCATATGGAAGCCAGTATGACACATAATAATTTTGTTCAATAGAAAAGGTAAGGATGAGGAAATGATGGAAGCAACTATAGATTATTTTTTAGGCTTTTTGACATATGATCAACCTTTGCACTCTGCTTGTTAGTATAAATTACTAGATGTAATTTTTAAAATAGTGAACAAAGACCTGAGTGATACTCTAAAAGTTATTCACTCTTATTTGGAGATCCAATATGCTAGTTTTCCTTTGAAGCGAAGAAGGTCCCCAGGGTTCATCGGCTCTTCATAATTTTCTTTCAAACCTATTATGATATTTAGCCTAAAGATATGATAGTTGTGTCTAAAAAGTTTGTTGGTACAAACGTGAGATGAATGGAAAGCGATACAAGTTGCACTTGGGCCCCTCCATAATATCATGTATTTGCCGACCCCACTCGAATCCACACCTTAAAATATTTTGGAAGTATGAAAAGCAGATTGGAAAAACAACGGAAATTGTGCCCTATGGTAAGATAAGCGATTTAGTTTGTTGTTCAGACGTTGCTGAGTATTTTCCTTGCTTGACAACAATTCGACGGTCTTATCCACAAAGAACAATTGCTGACGTATTCATTTGACCATAGAAAGAAGAATTACTGACGTATTTGTTCGACCTTCCGACTAAAAATATTACAAACCCTAAAAAATAATCTTTTTGGTAACAATTATTCAGAATAAAAATATTACAAACCCTAAAAAATAATCTTTTTGGTAACAATTATTCAGAATAAAAATATTACAAACCCTAAAAAATAATAGCAGTGTATTTCATTTTCATGGAAGATGAGTGGAGGGGCGATGCCGCTGACAGTACAACTGGATGATTGAAATTCCACATACTTTTGCATCAAATGGAAGGGAAGAAAATGGATAATTAACATATCAAAGGCATTAACATCCAGAATCCTCCTTGGAGCAAGTTAAGAATGGAACGTTTTTACTTTCACTTTGGAAAATCAGGCCACAAGCATCATTTACGCAATTCCATCCATTATTAAAAAATTTAAAATATTTTCCGCAAAGGTGAATCGAATGTTTTTCCTTTTATTTTTGAAGAATAAAGAATGTCACCAATAATTAAGGATCATTTATCTCTTTCGGCCTATAATAGAAACTTCGAAAATTCTTTTCTGTAAAGAATTACACTCGTCATTTTTTAACAGTGCTTGTTGCTATTTTATTTTTTATTTTTTATTTTTATATGTTTGGTGACTAAAGCGAAGCCCCTCTTTTCAGTTGTATTCTTCCTCTAGATGTGAACACATATAATTCTTAGAAAGACCTTACTAAATATTATATTTATATATCAGAGTTTTTTTTTTCAAATTGACTAAACAAAGTTTATAATAGTACACCAATAATTTTAGAGGCTTTAAGCTCAAAACATTTGTTGAATGTCTTGTACGTATATAGAAGTGAAGTGGGTTTAGTCTCTATGGAAACTTCATGGGTAAGTATATTTTACTTATACTAGTATGAAAAAGAGCAATCTTTCAATTAGCTATAATTTACCATTTTATTTTTAACAATTAAGGAAGGACCTTAACTCAATATATTATGATACAAAATATTAAAATAACATAAAATGGCTCAAGGAAAAAGCCCTTAATTACATTACAATTTGACAACAAAAAGCAACAAAACAAAAAAACAGAAACAACTAAAATAGTAAGCAAGTAAAGCTCCATTAGGAAGAATAGTAAAACAAAATTATTCTGTCAAACAAGAAAACATAAATATAGAAATAACACTCTAGTAACATCAACCTTTGAGGATAACACTATATACTTCAATCACATATTCAAGACATATAATTTTGAGCATCTAACTTTTGTTCAAAAACTTGATCAGATAGGGAAGACGTTATAGTATTATTTCACTTCATAGTGTCATTCTTTGGACCCACAATCACTTTTCTTTTTCATCCTACCAAATTCCATGCAAAGAATAATGGTCTCCATATCATATGTTGCACCAGGGTCTTGTTAATGTTGACTAAGCTAACTACACCAATATCCAAATGAAATGTCCTTCCTCTATTCTACTCATATCTAATATAGTTTTGAGTGGTTTCAAGACTTTCAATACTTAATATTAAATATTCTAATTCAATAGTTATGATATGCAAGCCTTGGGTTGTTTTGTGTCTCTTCCATAATTAGTGTTTTGTTCCTCCTCTACATCTTCCTAATTGTTTCCAAGGATGTTCCATCCGTTGATAGCCTCCTTAAGTTGTGTTTCTATTATAGGGTGGTGAGTAGGATTTCTTAAGAATCAAATATAATTGCTCTATTTGAGTCTACTCATTGGTCATGTGGAAACTTCTTCAATAGCTCAATGGAGTCTTCTGACTATGCACTGCTATGCTCAAGAGAATTATTTTATTCATCCTCTATAATATTAGTGATGATATTGATTTTTTTATAATCTCATAGGCCTCTATTCCTTAAACAAAGTAATTTTGGGAACTACAATTGGAAAAATTATTATGTTGTCATTGATGCCAAACCTTACAAGTAAGACATTTTCTAACAATGTAGAGTGCTAGATTATTTGATTGATGAAGAGGATTTGAAAATAGAGATGATAAGATTAATTGGTAAAGTGGTTGAGTAAAGAGGAGTATGTATGATGGAGCTACAAAGGGCACTTAATCAGTTGGTATTTAAAAAGATAATATGTTATTTGATCATTGTATTAAGTGAAGAAGAAAGATGAGTTGATGTCTAGAAGAGATCATTAATGCAAGTCAAGAAGTTAAGAAAAACACTTCTTTGACCAAGCAACATATTATTGGGTCAATGAAGAAGTTAAGAATTGGGGAGACTGTTAGCATTATTATATGTTGCACTCATGGAAGTGTTTCTCATTGATGTCAACATACTAGTTATTCTATGAAGACTGACAGAGAAACAAACAAAGATTGAGGTCACATAGTTCAGGAATGAAGGTGTAGTTATGCACAGTTGCAAGCATGTTCTACATAGTGTCTTGATTGTGTGGCTAAGAATGAATGTAGAAATATGAAGATAGTTGATAGTTGTTCAAGATTTATTGAAGAAAACATTTTGGCAAAGTACATGGGAAGTAGTTCTGCTAATTGGATTGTATCTCCTTACAAAGATAGATTTTGGTTAAGCACAATTGTATAGAGGAACAAGATCAGATGAAAATGGCATGGTTAATCATGTTGGAAATATAGGAGTAACTAAGAGGGGAGGGGTGAATTAGTTACTAGTAAAATATATGCCAGATCCCTTAGATGTCAAATAAAACTGATTGCTATTGTTATTTAGCAAACATCCAGAAAATGTTGTAACTCAATAAATGCAGAGTGTGATTTACTTTTAATTGATCTTAAAATATTAATAGTGATTAATTTTCAAACATAAGAGAAATAACATAAACACATGAGACACCAAGATTTAACATGGAAACTCAATATGAGAAAAACCACCAATGTAACTAGTTATTGTTTTCACTCTTTTGAAGTGAGCCCTATTAGAAGCCAACTCAGTTAAAGGTTATAAAACACACTGTTAGGTGTGCCCTTGTTAGAGGATTTAATCAACCTGTAAGGAGTGGCCTTGCAAGAGGTCTTAAAATAATTCAATGGAACTATCACCTTGTTAGAGGATTTATAAATGGTTGTTAAACCAACTCTGTTAAGAGATTTTAGATCACTGCTACAACGGTAAGAAAGTAACAATGAAATGACCTAATTGTGATGTAACTGAATTGCTGATTAAAATTTTCTATTCTGCTTCTTACTTGATCCTTCTTGATCGAATAATACTTTTCTACTCCACGAGGATACTTTCTTACCCTTTAGGTTTGCTCAAACTCTTTCCTTCTCAATTCAATCAACTCATTTTCACACACTAAAAATCTCAACTTGACGTTTCATTTATATCATCCGAATTGTCAAGTCAACACAATTACAAATTATAATAACCAATAATCATCACCATAGTTTGCTAGAAACAATAGTTAAAATAATTAAGCTTCTTATGTCAAAACAACAAAATCCTTCATTGGCTAACCCTTCTCAATAAACATTGTTCTGAGATGATTTCATATGTTAACCAATAGAAGCTTGGTTAACACTACGAACATGCGAAAAATCCTTTGGCAACTGAGTGAACATGGTGAACACTGACTCTATCCAACTTTCCTTCTCTAACCATGAGAACTCAGTTAACACTGTTTCCTGCTAGAATTCCTTCGACGCCCAAGTGAGTTTTGGTAGACACTGATTAACAATTGATATGACATTTGTGCCACATCAAAGAAAATACACAATTAGACAATTGTATACAACAATCTCCCTCTTTGGCATTGATGGCAACACAACATGTCATAGCATAATGAAATTTGAGAATAGGACTTCCTCTGATAGAAAGTTT
This sequence comes from Cupressus sempervirens, assembly GCA_028749045.1. Lineage (NCBI taxonomy): Eukaryota > Viridiplantae > Streptophyta > Pinopsida > Cupressales > Cupressaceae > Cupressus > Cupressus sempervirens. Next base: position 33,789,549 of record CM053784.1, on the reverse strand, counting down.
CTTCCTCTTAGATTTTTACAAAAAACTTCTTTCATTTGGTAATCTCCCTTTGTGAAGGAATTACATAACTTCTATAACAGTATACTTCTCCCTCATAAAGATATAAACAAATTTTAGAAAGATATGACAGTAATCTTCTCCCTCTTTGACAACATATGCCAAAGACAACAGATACCAAATTAGTATCAGTGTACCTTGAGTACTGATTCATATGCAATATTCCCTTTGACTATGTTGCATCAACTGATTGTTCTTCAACTTGGTTCATGTTGATGCATCACTAAAACTTTATTTAGTGAGCTTCAGATAGGGGAATGACCCTTAACTTTCCTCTTAGATGGAAGAATGCATCCTTAGGTAATGGCTTGGAGAATATGTTTGCAATCTATTCTTTTGTGTGAACATATTCCAATCTGATATCTTTATCCTGCACCAATTCTCTGACAAAATGATATTTTACAGCAATGTGTTTAGTTTTGGAATGCATCATTGGGTTCTTTGATATGTTAATTGCATTGGTGTTATCACAATACATGACAATTGATTCTTTGATCTCAACCTTCATGCCTTCCAACAATTGTTTGAACCAAACAATATTAGAACAATTTACTGTTGCTGCAACATATTCTACTTTTGTTGTAGACTAGGATGTGTAGTTTTGCTTCTTGTTTGTCCAAGATACCAATCTTTTACTAGGAAAGAACGATCCACCACTTGTACTCTTTCTATCATCAAGATTTCCTACCCAATCAACATCAGTGAATACCTTTAGGTCTAAGTTTCCTCCAAGTTTGTACCATAGACCATAATCTTCAGTACCTTTCAAATATCTCAAAATTCTTTTGGTTGCATCATATGATTTTCTCTGGGTTTAGCTAAAAATCTTGCCACTATCTCAATTGCTAAAGCAATATCACACCTTGCATGAACTACATAGTGTAATTTTCCAATCACTGATCTATATAAGGTCTGATCTACCTCTTCTAAATCATCATCTTTGGTAAGCTTTAGTCTAGTACACATGGGGGTTTCAACTAGTTTAGAATCTTCCATTACAAATTTTTTGAGTAGCTCTTTGATATACTTAGATTGAGTAATGTAGATACCATTCTTGCTATGTTGTATCTGAAGTCCAACAAAGAATTTTATCTCACCAAACATGGACATTTCAAACTCTTTGTTCATTTGTTCTAAAATTTCCTTGCATAGATCATCATTCCCTATAAATAGAGTGTCTTCCACAAATATCTCTTCCAATACAATCTTGTTATCTAGTCCTTCCTTGATGTACAAACTACTATTATCATTAGTTCTTTGAAAAAAAATATGTATAAGGTAGTTGTGTAACCTTTCATACCATGCTCTAGGAGCTTGTTTCAGACCATACAATACTTTGTGTAATTTGCAGACCATGTCCCTTTTGTCTAAATCAATAAAACCTTCTGGTTGCTCAATGACAACTTCTTCATCAAGAATAAAAAAATGCAAATTTAACATCCATCTAATATACTTTGAATCCTTTATGAGCAACATACACAAGTAGAGTCCGAACACCTTCTAATCTTGCAACAGGAGAAAAAGTCTCACCATAATCAGTTACTTCTTCTTGAGAATATCCTTTACATGCCAATTTTTCTTTGTTTCTTGATACTTGTCCATCTTCATTCAACTTATTTCTGAATACCCATTTTTTTTCAATCACATTTTTATCTTTAGGGCTGGAAACAAGAGTCCAAGTTTTGTTCTTCTCTATTTTTTCTATTTATTCATTCATAGCCTCAATCCAATTTTAATTTTCTAATGCATCTTTAACATTTCTAGGTTCAAAATCAGCAAGTAAACATGTACCTTTTAGCTTACTTCTTGTCGTAGTTCCTTCTGATTTATCTCCAATAATCTGATCAGGTGCATGATGCCTACTGACATACTCGGCCAATAAAGGTTCTTTGCCTTTTGAATGAATTATACTATCTTCATTTTGAATTTCATCTTCAGGTTTAGTTTCTTTGTACTTGGTAGGCATTGGCTCGGTAGCTTTAGAATGTGACTCAGTTCCTTGTGACTTGGTTTGAACTTCTTGTAACTTGGTAACTGAGGAAGACTCAGGAGTAGAAGTCTCCTTATTGATAGATGTATCTCGCAATGTATCAAGTTTGATGTATAAAAATTTCCTGTAATCATCTAGTTCCTTTTTACTTTCTTCTTCAGTCCTTTCTAGAAACTCATCAATTCTCACATGTGCACTTTCTATGATTTTATGAGTAAACAAATTTAAACATCTGTATGCCTTACTTCTGCAAGAATATCCTAAGAATATACCTTCATCACCTTTTACATCAAACTTGTCTCTTCTAGATTCTTTCAAGATATAACATTTACTTCCAAATACTTTTAGGTAGCTTACATTGGGTTTACAGTGATACCATAATTCATAGGGAGTTTTATATGAGTCCTTCTTCAACTTTACTCAGTTTAAAAGTATGAATTGCAATGCTGATAGCTTCCTTCCAGTATTTGATAGAAACATTATTTTCAATCATTAGAGTCCTTGAACAATCCATGATAGATCTGTTTCTTCTTTTAGCTATTCCATCCTACTCAGGAGTACTAGGGGTTGATACATATCTTTTAATTCCTCTTTCAATGCAAAAGTTATTGAATTCATTGGAGATGAATTCACCACCTTTGTTTGATCTTAAGAATTTCAACCTTTTTCCTATTTCCTTCTCTATTCTTACTAGATACCATTTGAATTTCTCAAATTCTTTTGACTTCTTTCTAAGATACATGACAGTCATCATTCTTGAATAGTCATAAAAAAAAAGAATAAAGAATTTTTCTCCACTATAGCTTTCTATTCTAATGGGTCCACATAGGTTAGTATGCACAATTTCCAAGACATCTTTAGACTGATAGTTTTTTCTTTTAAAACTAGTCTTTCCCATTTTTCCACTCTAACAATTCCTGCATAAACCAACATCTGGTTTCTTCAAACTAGGAATACCTCTCACTTTTCTAAATTTTCTTATCTTGACCATATTATCAAAGCTTACATGACATTATCTTTTATGCCATAAACAAATTTCTTGTATTTGAGCAATAAAACATGAATAATTACCAAGATCAAGATAACATAGGTTACCTCTTGTTTGTTTGCCTGATCCAATTAGATTACCTTTGTCATTTAGCAGTCTTGCTTTGCCATGCATGAATTCCACCTTGAATCTAATGTTGATTAGCCATCCCACACTCAATAGATTATGTTTTAGTCCTTCAACACAATAGGCATTATCACATACAAGTTCTTTGGTAAATGACATTCAATCTTTCCCTTTTATGCAACAAGGTTCATTGTTTCCAAACCTTACACTACCACCATCATAGTCTTAAAGGTGTTCAAACTTTGTTTTATCTCCATTCATATGATGTGAACATACACTATATATGATCCATGTGTCATTCTTACTGACATGAGAGATGAGTGCCATCTTATCTTCTTCTTCATCATATTCATCTTTAACAACAATGTATACTATCTCATCTTCACTGCTATCAAAATCTTTAGCCATAAAAAAAGTCTTCTTACCTTTTTCCTTGAATGATTTGTGATTTTTGAAATCCTTCTTGCCATTGCACTTGTGACTTTTCTTCTCATCATTGCTTTCTTTATTTGGGCACCTGGCAATAATATGACCAATTTCTTCACATGAAAAATAGATTAGGGGAACTTTACCTTTGTATTTTCCTCTGCCTCTAGAATATTTCCTTTCAAGTAAAGCTTCCACAACTTCTAGATCACTATTAGAACTTTCTTTTGATTCTTCTTCCTTTTTTGACTAAATGTCCTTTATTTTATTGCCTTTCTCCTTAAGTGAAAGTTTGGCCTCAAATGCAAATTCAATATTCCTAGAAGTTGGAACATAATTGTCATAGTTGTCTAGCTCAAAAGTTGTCAATCTTCCTACTAAGGTATCTAAAGTTATCTTATGATTTGTCTCGCACCTCCTTTCTTGAATAGTAGATACTCTAATTGCATAGATAGGAAGTAATGTTCTGAGAACTTTACTTACAATAGTTTCATCCTTGATTCATCCTCCAGATGCTCTGATTGCACTAACATTAGCTTTGATTATTTCCACATACTTGGCAACATTTTCATCTTCTCTCATTCTTATTTGACCAAGCTATCCTCTAAGGCTTTTTTCTTTGATTCTCTTCACATTGTCATCACCACCATAGATGTCCTTTAGCTTATTCCACATACTAAATTCAATTTTTTAGTCTTTGATATCATCAAATTCATCATAGCTAAGAGAAGATGCAATATCAATCATCATGGCATTACGGTTCTTTTTCTTAGTAATGTCTCCAATAGATAATGTAACAATGGGAGTTGTGTATTATTAATCAAGGCATTTCAAGCCTAAATCACTAATGGAAGCCAAATGAAGTCTCATGAGTCCCTTCCATTCTAAAAAGTTGTCTCTGTTAAGCTTTGGAATTTCTCTCTTATAAGACATCCTGATCTTTAGCTTAGGTCCTTGGAACTTTTCCTGCAAGCACCAAATGCTTTGATGCCAGTTGTTGGAAATATAGAAGGAGTAACTAAGAGGGGATGGGTGAATTAGTTACCACTAAAATATATCCCAAGTCCCTTAGATGTCAAATGAAACTGATTGCTATTGTTATTTGGAAAACACATAGAAAATGTTTTGACTCAGTAAATGTAGAATGTGATTTAATTTTAATTGTTCTTAAAATATTAATAGCGATTCATTTTCAAACAAAAGAGAAATAACATGAACACATGAAACACCAAGATTTAATATGGAAACCCAATATGGGAATTTGAACTGCCAATGTAACTAGTTACTACTTTCACCCTTTTGAAGTGAGCCATGTTAGGAGACAACCCAGTTAAAGGTTACAAAACACACTGTTAGGTGTGACCTTTTTATAGGATTTAATCACCCTATAAGGAGTGGCCTTGCAAGAGGTCTTAAACAATTCAATGGAACTATCACCTTTTTAGAGGATTTATAACTAGCTATTAAACCAACTCTATTAAGAGATTTTAGATCATTGCTACAATGATAAGAAAATAACAATGAACTAACCTAATTGTGATGCAACTAAATTATTTTGCTTCTTACTTGATCCTTCTTAATCAAATAACACTTTTCTACTCCACAAGGATACCTACTTATCCTTTAGGTTCGCTCAAACTCTTTAATTGTCAATTCAACCAGCTCATTTTCACACACTAAAAATCTCAACTTGACCTTTCATTTATATCATCCATATTGTTAAGTCAACACAATCACAAATTATAATAACCAATAATCATCACCATAGTTAGCTAGAAACAATACTTAAAATAACTAAGCTTCTAATGTCAAAACAACAAAATCCTTCATTGGCCGACCCTACTCGGTAAACATTGGTTCTGAGATGATTTCTTATGTTAACCAATAGAAGCTTGGTTAACACTAGGAACATGAAAAAAATCCTTTGGCAATGAAGTGAACATGGTGACCACTAACTCTACCCAAATTTCCTTCACTAACCATGAGAACTCGATTAACACTGTTTCCTACCAAAATTCCTTTGATGCCCGAGTGAACTCGATAGACATTGATTGAAAATTGATATGAAATTTGTGTAACATCAAAGAAAACACACAATTAGATAATTGTATCCAACAAATCGTGCTAGGTTTGAGGTAGTACGTGTAAATGATTATGAAGAATATGAGTCAACAATTTTATGTTATTATGAAAATATGTAATGTAATGTGTATTAATTTTAATTATGAATTGAGAAGGCCTCAAGGCCAACTCAATAATTAGTTTGAGGACTTGGTATAAAGGAAATTTTTTTTCCTTTATAGTATATAAGTATGCTTTTGCAAGTTGTAAGTTTGGATTATGAATTGTAAGTGAGTAAGTGATCTAAGGAATTCTATGTTATGTGAGTACAAGAATCTGGATGTAAGATCTAACAAACTTGATATTGAGATTAGAGAAGTCTTTGGTGCAGTAGAGGCATAATGAGCATGCAAAGTGATTGCATTTGGTAGAGAGTGCTAGTGGTCAATTGATCATTTGGTATTATTCTAAAAGGAATACTACTAAGGCCAGTTGGACAATAAGTTGGATGGTCTTTCCCTTGAATTTTTTTTTATAGTGGATCCTTCTACATTTCACAACTTCTAACAAGGTTGGCACAACTCCTAATAGGGTTGGAATCTCCTTATAGAGAATTAAAGTCTCCTAAAAGGGATTAATATGTACTAAAAATATTTCATAGAATCTTACTAGGATCCATCCTCTTGCAAGGAATTTATATATTAGTACCTCATTATGTGAGTACCATCCCCACCAAGGTTTTCCCTTTGATGAAGGATTTTCCTGGTTAACAAATTTGGTGTTATTGTGTATGGTGTTCTTGCTATGATTGTTGCACTTATTGATTGCATTTTTTATATTTAGCAAGGCTGACAAAAGTTATTTTAATGCGATAACTAATTCAACCCCCCCAATTATCTTTGTGGACTTTACTTTCTAGCAATTGGTATTAGATCTTCAAGTCCTTAAAGGAAAATATCAATAGCTTAGGGAGATCTATGGCAAGTCATTTTAGAAAAGAAAGTCTAAAGTTTGATGGAGTTAATAATGACAGTTGGAAAGAGAAGATGAAGAAACATTTTCTATGCATGGGTCTAGGATATTGGTTGATCACTAAGAGTGAGAAAGAAGTGGTTGATAAAAAATATCGAAGAGTTAACTGAGCCTCAAAGAGAATTATTTATGTGTAATATGCTTGCAAAGGAAGAATTTTTGTTAGTCCTTGAAAATGAATACAGTCAAGAAAAATTTTTAAACTTCAAAAATGAAATTTGGAAAGATTTAAAATCTAATTATGAAGTTGATAAGAATGCTAAGAAGGTTAGATTATAAAATTGGATATGTTTATTTCAAGAAGATAAAATAGTGGAAGATGAATCTATGCATAGAGTATCCTTATACTTGTCAAAAACTTCTCCTGGTACTTGGTAATGTGCTTGTGTTTTCAATTAGAATTCTTTGAAGTAGCTCCACATATTTTTCTTGAGTTCATCGCCCAGCTAGTCAATATATTTTTTAATCTAATATTTAATAGGTCTTATTTCATTTCATTGTACATTTCATATATCGGAGGAAAAGTTCTTAACATAGAAGAATATACATACAAGTAGAATACCAAGTTATATGTCTTTTTCTTAGTCCTTCTTTAATCTCTCCATATAATTTATATTTAATTAATTTACAATCATATCTTTGAGGTCATACAATTTACCTTGATTTGTGATTTCATGTGCAATCCAAATTTCAGTTACTAGCACATTGTTGGGGTGACTAGACTAATAAAACTTATATCCAATAATCATTGCAGAAAACCTTGTTCTTGCATGCTTCACCTTGTCTATTTCCATTTCCCTTTTGTCTGATGTGCTCTTGGTTATTTGTCTCATCACAATGATGGTGCTAACCCTCAATAGGAATTCCTCCCCTTACATTGATAGACTTGTAACATTGTTGACAATATCCATTGTGATCTTTACTAGTACATCAAAATCTAACCATAGTTCTCCACCATGTACTCTATTCAATACAAATCTAATCTATTCATTAGTGAAAACTTTAGGCATATGAACCATGTGAGAAAGGCCTTGAGTTTTGAGGTGCTATATTCATCTTCCACACTTCTATCCATGCATATTTCCTTTCTATACATATTCTGTTGGAAATATTCAAGATATAACAGGTTACTGAGAGGGGAGGGGTGAATCAGTAATAATACACCTTTTAATCAATTCAACATAAACCAGTAAAGTATTCATTCACCTAATCTGCAGCATGTAAGAGATAAATAAACATCCAAAACATATATACACAAAGATTTTGGTGACTCAAAAACCTTCCAAAATAGAAAGTAAAACTGGGGTGGGGATGAAACCCACAAATCTTCTTTACCGCAGTAGGAAGTTAGCCGGTTAAGGCATTCAATGATCACTTCTGGTGATCTGCCCTGTTAAGAGCATGAAGGATTGCTAGATCCACCTTGTTAAAGAATTTGAAACACACTTTATAAGTATGCACTCTATTAGGAGATTATATACAAAGACTGTTAAGTCTACCTGGTTAGAGGATTTACAAGATGATTCACTTGTTAGGATGAACCAATCAGATCTATATATGACTTGATTAGATCTTTTACAATTGATCACCTCTTGTGATTGATGAAGTCTTTGCTGCACCTTGTAGACCTTGCTAATATATTGTTCTGCTACTATATTCGCATCACACATCCTTTCATTGTTATTATTATTTTTCTCTCTTTTTTACAAAATGTAAAGCATTATTTATACCATTCCAATAATAATAGATGCAAGATCGGCTGAACACAAGTAAACAAAATACAACTGAGTCGGCCAAATGGTAAAATAAACTCGAGTTCTTCAGACAGACATGATCACCTTCTGATACATGGCAACCACCACGTTACACGACATCGTCATGCACTAGGTAGAGGTAGGGGTGCGGTTCATACTAGTCATACAACGTTGCCTAGAACTTGGTAACCATTAGTGACTCGATAGATATAGTGTCACTCGGCAGAAGCTAACTTCTTTGCTTACCGACTGAGCTCGGTTAACGTTGAGTCCTTCTTTACTCGGTTAATACTACACTCGGTTAACACTACTTTCGTCTTCACTCAATTAACACTAAGTTCTTAATTAACCGACTGAACTCGGTTAATATTGAGTTCTATGTTAACCAACTGAACTCGGTTAATACTGAGTCCATCTGCTCAGTTTGAACTGTTGTCACCGACGCTCAGTTTGAACTGAGTCTTCAACACTCGGTTTGAACTGTGTCTTCGATGCTTGGTTTGGACTATGAGAAAAGTGTTGTCACTAATGGAAAATAACTTTATGCCAACAATCTCCCCCTTTGGCATTAGTGACAAAAACAATTATGAATCAAAGTTTATGTACAGAAATTGACATACAGTTCAAAAGTTTTCAAAAATGCAAATCTTATTAGATGTGTTTACATATATGTCTCCCCCATACAATATGCACAATATTTACAAGTCAATACATATGTCTTTGCATAGTTAGCTCTTGAAGTTCTATCTCCCCCTTTTTGACAATAATGCCAAACAATTTACACAGAGATTCCAAAATGAGAGATAAATCCTGAATGTAACTTGAGAATAAGAGCCAAAGTATTATCCCAATTTTCTTGCAAAATTTTGCTGGCAAAGAGTGCTATTTGAATTTCTGCAGAAAGTTCAATCATATGATCTGCAATTGAGAAGTTGTTGTCATGGATCAATGTTTTGGAATGGGCAATATGCTTCTACATTGTATCCATGATAGGAAGAATCATATTTTGGATATCAATCGGAGTAGACCTGATTCTTGCTTCCTCTCTCAGCAATTCTACCTATTTCTCTAACAAAAATCTTATTTTATGATGATGGGATGAACTTGCACTGTGGTCAGATTGCAGCATTTGGGCACTGACCTTCATGTCCTCATCAATTTTATTCAACTTTTCTTTGATTTATTTGGTATACTCGGTAACATCACAAAGTTTTCCAAAAAGTGAAGTTACATTATTAAAAGAATTCTCAAAATTACTCAGAATTGTAGACAATTCTACTTGTTTTAATGCAATATGCTGAGCAATGTGCTCAAGCACCTTATTGTCAAATTTCTTCTCTGCCTTTTCAATCAATTTTTCTTGGCCGGAGGTATCCTCATTTAATTTATATACAACCTCTTTCAACTGAATCAAAATGTGTTGAGTAGAATCTACTTCAACACCTATAGCCTCTATTATTATATTTTTAGCACTTTCAATAATGTTATATTCCTGGTCTCTTTCATGCCTAAGCTATTTTTGCCTAGCCTTCTGCTCTAATAGCTGACTGAGCATTCTCATTTCATCAACAGATGTTGTATCTAGATCTATTTTAGGAATGACAATGTCCTTATCCAAGTCAATTTCCTCATCCATTGTCTTGTTGGAAAACATGTATCTTTTTGCTTTTCCTGGAAAGACTTCACCTTGACCCTTGGAAACTAAGATTATAGTTGATGAGGTAGGGCTGGCTGACAAAACTGGAATAGGACTAAGTAGAGGAAGACTAAGAGATGTGCTAATAGTATCAAAAATTGATGTTACTCCCAAAATTGCTGTACAGGATGGAGTGGGAGAACTAACAGTTTCCAAAATTGGAGTAGGAGAAGTCAAAATTGTAGTATCTGTAGGTACACTTACTATACACTCTGTAGTAGAAGTTGATGTGCTTGATGATCTTACTGTTGTGACTGAGGAAGACTCGGTCAATGAAGGTGGCTGTAGCTCGGTTGATGAAGTAGTTGACACTTGCATAGATGGTACCCGGAGCTGAGAGGAGACATGTGAAGATTGATCAATTGATGAGGTCAATGAGCTCACAATCTCACCAGTAGAAGCTATAACTGTTTTAGGTGGAGAGTGTGGAAGAGATGCAATGACTTTAGTTGCAATTTTTACTGGATCTTTTCCTCTTTGTCTTGTTCATCTTCTTCTTCCTCCATTTCTCTTTCAGCTTCTTCTTCCTCAATTTCTTTTCTAGCTTCTTCTTCAACTCCTAGCATTATTTAATGGAGATCCCCTGGAATATCTTCAATATCATCATTATCATCATCATCACTGTTGTCAATGTCCTTGATTTCAATAGTATCATCACTAGATTTGTGTAGATGATAGATGTTTTTCCACATGTTTGTTGCATCATTTACCACATGCTCAATATCTTTGACAAGTATCAAACAGGTGTGGAATCTAATCATCATGTTACCTTCGTGGTCTTTCAGTGATGTCTTCACTTTAGCATCAGTGAGACTCGGCAGGACATTTCTTAGGGTTTGCTCATAGATGTCTTTGACAGTCTTGGTTGCAGCTTCCCATCTTGATTGCAACCTCTCCAATAGTTCTTTGGAGATCTGAGAGGCTATTTGATCTGGTGAGTATTTCCATTTACCCATCTTGTTCAGTACCAGTTCCTCAATCTGCATCTTTTCCTGTTCTATTCTAGTTTCAAACTTCAATGCTTTGAAGTTTGTGAAGCTAGCACCTGCTTCTAATTGCTTCAATCTTGCCTCAAATGTGAGTGCAGGCTTAATGAGTACAGGTTCCTTCTTCCCCTGTCTTGTTCTCCTGATGATCACCTTACCTTTCTTTCGTTGAGGCTCTTTTTCTTTTTCTGACTCGGTTTCCTCTTTTTCTTCATCATCTTCTCCTTTGCCTTCTGTTATCATAAGAGAACCAACTTTTGTTTTTAGTTGGGCTACCCTTCTCTTTCCTTTGCTAATGGCCTGAGGGATTTTAATTTGAAGCTCAATTCTGGCCTTACCTTGATCATATGTTCCAAAAAATGGTTGCCTTGGGTCTACTGGTTCATTCACTAGTGCTTCTATGATGTCCCTGGTTTCATCAATATTTACCTCATAGGGAAGAGGTTTCACCCATGCTACCCGAGGCCTGACTACCTGTATGTATACCTTGTCGCAGTCTACCATGAAGCATACTTCTTCCTTGTATTCTTCAACAAGTCTGGGTGGAATTCAAAACCTATGGTTCATTCTTTCCTTAAAATCTTCAAAATAGTTATCCAAAACACTGTCAAAATTTTTGCCTAATTCTGCAATAGCTGGTGCCAATTTGAAGTTCGGCGCCTTCCATTCTTCTCCTTTAACCAGCATTTCTTAACCTTTCTTGGTCTTGGAGCTGCCACTTCTGAATGCCATTGCTACTCGGTAGGCGTAGAAGAATTCTGAATTGATTCTTTCGCTCTTTTGAAAAATTCGCTCGAGAATGTTTTAAGCTCGCTCTGAAATCGCAGAAGATAACTTAGCTCTTTGTTCGCAGTAAAAATTAAGATCAAATTTTGCCCCTTTTGATAACAAATTTGCCATAAATGTTTTGGTACGATGGTAGATGAAATGACAAGTTTTCATCCACTAGCTCGGTAGATATTATCAACTCAGCGATCGAATGAAAATATTGAAGTACCGACCTAACTCGGTTAGGTCACGAACCGACCTCGCTCGGTTGACACAACTCGGTTAATGAAACTTTGTTGCATCCGACCGAACTCGGTAAAGTCTCATACTGACTCAACTCGGTGAATGAAGCTTTGTTACAACCAACCAAACTCGATAAAGTGTTGAACAGACCTGGAATCAAAGTGTATCTGAAATACTAATTTGATCATTCTTCTTCCTTTGGAGCTACTTAGGATAAATCTTGGAGGATGCAGTTCCAATATTTCTTATATGAATATTAATTGGAAATGGTGGAGTCACCCATTTCTTGAGTGACATTTCTATCTGACTTATCTTGCTCGGTAGATTTTGGAATCCATTGCTGTTTCATTTGCTTTCGAATGTTGTCTGCTTTGATTTTCTTCTCATCTTCAATTCTTTTGATATTCATGCAATTTTTAGCTATATGACCAAGTTCTGTACATGTATAGCACCTTACAGTAGTGTCCTTCTTCCTTAGGTGATGTCTAGCACAATTTATGCCAGTATGTCCATATTCTCCACAATAGTAACATCTGCACCAGGTGTTGTAGTCCCATCTGAATATAGCTTTGACAAGTTGTTCAGCTAGATTGAATGATTTGGATTTGCACTGGAATGCCTTATTACCATGCTTTTTGCATTTGTGACAATTACCCTTAAATTTTGGTTTTTCTTTACACTCATTTGCCTTGTGACCATGCTGACTGCAGTTGAAGCATTTACCATTGAATTTTGCTTTCCCATTGCTCCAGCATTTTTTTGATGTATGACCTAACTTGCCATAGTGATTACAAGTGAGTCTTTTATTTCTTTGTTCACCTTGTTTGGAGGATTCACCAGCTTCCTTGTATCCAAGACCAGCTTTGCCTGTTTGTCTGTGAAGATTCTGCTCATTTAATTGATTCACATCTGCCTGAGATTTCATCATCCTTTCATTGACTTTCCTTTCAAAGATTAGGTCATTTTCCAAGCTTTTATTGATTTGTCTCTTAGATCTTAAGTCACTCTATAGACTTTCATTGATTTTCTTTTTAGTGTTTAAATCATTCCTTATTCTTTCATTTTGTGCTCTGAGAATCCTGATTTCTTCATTTGCATTGGCAAGTTGGTCTATAAGATCATCATGCTGATGAGATTGATTGTAGATTTCATGACTTATATCTTCCAGTTCTTCTTGTGCTTTGTTTCTTTGATCCAAAACTTCACATAGCCTGATTGACTGTATTTCTTGTTCTCTCTTAAGCTTTGTTACCTCTTCTTGCAGAGATCCATTCTTTTCTAGAACTTCTTTGATTGCTTTGTCAGCTTCTTCTGAATTGCTTGATGGTAACAGATCTTCAATCCTTTCTTCAACATAAAAATAGTCATTCATTTGTTTTGCAAGTTCCTTTCTTCTTTTTAGGGATTGAGAAAGATGTTCCTTTGCTTCTTTGAGTTGAACCATGGCCATTTCTAGATCTAACTTTTTATTTTCTATAACTTTCTCCAGTCTGAATATCTCCATTGACTTTGATCTATGCTGAAGCTATCAAGCTTTGTCCTGAGAACCAAAAAAGCTCTGATACCAATTGTTGGAAATATTCAAGATATAACAGGTTACTGAGAGGGGAGGGGTGAATCAGTAACAATACACCTTTTAATCAATTCAACATAAACCAGTAAAGTATTCATTCACCTAATCTGCAGAATGTAAGAGATAAATAAACATCCAAAACATATATACACAAAGATTTTGGTGACCCAAAAACCTTCCAAAATAGAAAGTAAAACTGGGGTGGGGATGATACCCACAAATATTCTTTACTGCAGTAGGAAGTTAGCCGGTTAAGGCATACAATGATCACTTCTGGTGATCTGCCCTATTAAGAGCATGAAGGATTGCTAGATCCACCTTGTTAAAGGATTTGAAACACACTTTATAAGTATGCACTCTGTTAGGAGATTTTATACAAAGACTGCTAAGTCTACCTGGTTAGAGGATTTACAAGATGATTCACCTGTTAGGATGAACCAATCAGATCTATATATGACTTGAATAGATCTTTTACAATTGATCACCTCTTGTGATTGATGAAGTCTTTGCTGCACCTTATAGACCTTGCTAATATACTGTTCTACTGCTATATTCACATCACACATCCTTTCATTGTTATTATTATTGTTTTCTCTTTTTTACAAAATGTAAAGCATTATTTATACCATTTCAGTAATAATAGATGCAAGGTCGGCTGAACACAAGTAAAAAAAATACAACTGAGTCGGCCAAATGGTAAAATAAACTCGAGTTCTTCAGACAGACATGATAACCTTCTGATACACGGCAACCACCACATTACACGACATCATCATGCACTAGGTAGAGGTAGGGGCGCGGTTCATACTAGTCATACAACGTTGCCTAGAACTCGGTAACCATTGGTAACTCGATAGATATAGTGTCACTCGGCAGAAACTAACTTCTTTGCTTACCGACTGAGCTCGGTTAACGTTGAGTCCTTCTTTACTTGGTTAATACTGCTTCTGTCTTCACTCGGTTAATACTACACTCGGTTAACACTGCTTCCGCCTACACTCGGTTAACACTAAGTTCTTAATTAACCAAATGAACTCAGTTAATACTGAGTTCTATGTTAACTGACTGAACTCGGTTAATACTGAGTCCATCTGCTCGGTTTGAACTGTTGTCACCAACGCTCGGTTTGAACTGAGTCTTCAACACTTGGTTTAACTGTGTCTTCGATGCTCGGTTTGGACTATGAGAAAAGTGTTGTCACTAATGGCAAATAACTTTATTCCAACATATTCTTCATTTCTTGGATTTCCTAATACTACAATCATATTATGAATGAAAGAAGTAACATCTTCAGTTAGTATTACTCTTAGTGGTAATGATGAAAGAGCTCTAGTATCAACTTGTACACTTGAATCCATAAGATAGACTCTGACTTCACGTTTGGGTTTTGGTGTTTAATTGATGCTAAAAACAAGAAGATTCTTGTCCATGGTTGTCTTTCTCTCAAGATTACTTCAAATAATATAGACTAAGAAAAGTATGTCTAATATAACTTCTAGGTCACAACATAACTCAAATCACTTTTACTCAATAACACTTGAAGTAAGTTGTTTTAGATTTTCACTTTTTACACTTAGTAATTTATTTTGAAAGCAAGGTGTCAAATGAATTACCTTTCACACAAACTTATTGTTGACATATTAGTCAAGTTTGTTACTAGTGACAACACTTATTTAGTTTTTGTATGGCCACTGAGCTTATTGAATAATCTATAGTGTTTTCCATGTATTTCAGTAGCCACTGAGCTCTAAAGTTGCTACTAAGTCTTTTGGACTAATTCCAGTGGGCACCAAGCATCTTAGTGGTTACCAAGAGTATTTAGTTAGTGTGAAGCCCAACAATTCAAACCGAGCAGAATTAGGTAGTGCGAAGTCTAGCAGTTCAACCCGAGCACTCCAGTGGTTACTCAGCTTTGCAGTTTTTACTGTAATACCCCAAAATTGGTTGATTGCCATGATCACCAATTCTGGTCTATTTTGATTGGTTCTAAGACCTATTCTAATAGGCAATTCTCATTCTACTACTCGCTACTTGACTTAATTGTCAGATGCAAAAAACCCTAATCTACATTCATCCTACTCATTATATAATCCCTGTAGTATGCACTCATATTAGTCACATTAGACCTATTTTATTTCAATTTAATTTAATCTAAAGTATTCATACTTTATTACATTAAATTATCTCCTAAGGCTAATGTACTATGGGATTAAATTTATTTAATTTAATAAATACGCCTATCTCAATTACTTAAAAGGAATTATTTAATTAAATGGGGATGGTATTTCTAATTAATTAAAGGAAATTATTTAATTAAATGGAGAAGCTACTTCTAATTAATTAAGCAAAGTTATTTAATTAAATAGGAAGTTATTCCTAATTAATTAAATAAAGTTATTTGATTAAATAGAAAAGTGTCTCTAATTAATTAAATCAAATTATTTAATTAAATAGAAAATATATTTATGAGAGCATATCTCATTTTATTAAATTAAATATCTCTCCTAATTTTCTCTTCAGTTCAAAAATGGAAATTCCTAGTTCACTACTGATCAAATTAGAAGTGGCCTATATCACTTACTTTCACACTAAAGTTTATCTGAGCTAACAGACTCTCACACTCAGATCTAAGCCAGTTAACTCCCTCTAATTTGGGAATCTTCCACCTTAACTAAACCTCATCTTCAATCCTGACCGTTGATTGAAATTGATCTCAACCATTGGAGTATTTCAGGAAAATCTATTTAAGAGACCCTCATTTCTTCATTTTGGGTGGAGTTTTGATTTGCAATCGAATTGTTGTCGTATTTTGCACTCACTTAGCTCAATACATTCTCATATACTTTCATCATTTAGCTTATTTTCATTTAGCATTTAGAATGTATGCATCTAGTATAACTTCTTTTACAAGTTCTTAAATTAGTTTGCATTATACATTTAGAGTAAATTTTCACATTCATCTAGCTTAGTTGCATCTCTCAAATGGTTCATTCTTAGATGGTCTAGTTGCTTACACCTTGAATTTGAGGATAAATAATAAGAAAAATCCCTTTAGATAGAAGGCAATAGGTCACCTTGCTGGACTATCCTTGGGTGAACAATCTCATGCTCATTCCGGGATGAATTCGCAAATAAAGACTGTATTGAAGTGTCTGTGAGTTTTAGAGGCCACATTTCACAGGTACATTTTTGGCGCCCACCATGGGACCGAGAAAAATAATTTCTTAGGCATTCTCTACACTTTTTAATTAGTTTTTAAGCTCTCTATCCATATAGTTTCATACAGATTCAAGAATCTTCACGTGAGATAATCCATTTTTGTGCAAGGATTTTGAATCTTCACGCGAAGATTCTTTCTGGTTTGCACAAGAAAGTGCTTGAGCGCGCAAACCTTCGCATGGCACCTTATTTCTTCACATAGGATGTAAAAAGATTTTTCATGGCTCTGCTAGAGATCTCATACGAGATCTTGTAATAGAAGCCTCTATTTCAAGCATTTTTACTTTGCAGTTTACTCAATTTCCTTCATGTACTTTTCTTGGAACCTGTGTTGCTCTATTTATCTAATTTTCTACAACTTAACTATTGTCTACAGGATGATTTGTCAAAGATTCCTTATACAAACCACTCAAACATGGACTAATGGTTTTCTTACAGGACGATTGCCAAAGATACATTTGACGAAGACCATTTTTAAAACCCACAAAACAATGTGTCTTATTTATTGCTTTCAAAACATAGATTAATTAGGGGCTTGTGAACTTCCTAGGGTGAAAAATAGAAGAATAGGGGATTATGCTCTTCATCACTTGGAGGTCATGACCAAGGGTGAATCAAAAACCTAGATACTTCTGAAAGATGACATTTCGAAGAAGACAAGCAGCTTAGTGGTTCTCTAGTACGAGTCCTTTTCTATGAAGAGATGATGATTTCCTTTTAGTGAATCATGATCTTGAGAAAGGACAAGTCTAGATTGATTAAGCTAAGTCGATAGATCAAATTTTTTTGTGTGTTTGGGTGAGAAAGTAAGGTAGAGGAGTATGCTCTTTCCCCTTGAGAGAAATCAGAAACTTTGACCCTTGCGATCAAACCACTAGTCCAAATCAATCCCTTAGAGGGCCTGTCAGAGTGATCCAACCTCTAGGAATGACCCATGTGAGCACACTCCTTTCGTCAGAGATTCCAACTCACTATAATCGAGATGCTTTGTAGAGCGAAAGACTCCAAAGCTGGATTAATTTCTTCCCCTTGATTCTTGATATTGCATATCAAGGGGAAGCTTTGTCTGTGCACTAGTCGGCACCGGCCCCTAGCTTGCTAAGAAAGTAGTGTGCACTTTCAAATTCTAGTGTGGGTTGCTGGTCTCAAATCCGCTTGTGAGCCACTGGGAATCAATATGAATGGAAGCCAAGTAAAAACCTTTAGTTAGAAGGCACCTGGTTCACCTCTGAAAGGAGGTATAATCTTTGTGCAAGGAGGGGAAAGAATCTCTCGTGTAGAACTCACCATAGGAATGCTACTAGATATTTGAAGGTGGTATACGTGCTCATCCCCTACCACAAGGGCACTCGTTTAGCATATACTATTGAGTCCTCTGAATATACAAAAAACACGGGCACCCTCTAGGGGGTGACACAGTTGTGTGATGTACACGCATGCACATAAGATGTGGGACAAAGGTTTTGCCTTCTCTACCAATTTTTTTTTTAGGAATAAAAGCGTGTTTTTTCTCAAGTCATAAACAAGTCCAAAACTATCTACAACAAATAAAGGTCAAGACTCCCCTATCCTGTCAAGTTGCTTTGCCCTCAGCAGGATTGTTTTCGACTACTACTTTCTTCTCACTGTCTTGTTCAAACACATTGCCTTGATTGAATCGTGAAACATTGTCCAAATGTCATACTGAGTTAACCTTGCTATCTGTCTAATCAAATCTGTCTGATAAATCTATCCAATCTATCTGAACAGTTTGAAAATCTCTTCAAAATCCAACATTGTTGTTAATTTGGTCCTAATTTTTGCACAGACTTGTACTTTTTTGCATGAGAATTCATCTTTTTGCGTGAGCTCATTCAAGTCTTAGTGCAAGATCTTGCATATACTCGTGTGAGATCTTGCATCTATCTTAGCTATCTTGTCATTTCTTTGTGTGAGACAGAAAAAGTCACGTGAAATTAAACTACTATCATAAGTCTTCATGTGACCTGTTGAACTTCCTCGCATAGCTTGTAGAGAATCTTTGCGCAAAATTTTTCTCTAAAACTATCAAATTAGTTTGTTTGACCAATCTGTGACCTCCATTCAGTTAGTTTCCTACACTAAGTTGTCCTTTTTTGTCTGTACACAGTCTTGAATAGTGGCATTTAGCTGAACCAAAGATTTGTGATCTGCATTTTGACTAGTCTTATCCTTTACTTCTCTAGATTCTTATTTCTTAATGCTTGTCATACTCCATGTTACAATAGTCATAACCTTTAGCTATTCTAGCCTTCAAATCAAACTACTCGTGCCTTAGTATATGGCATTCTTTTCTTACCCTATTGAGACTTAGTCTTAGTGCAGTCCTTGTCCAAGTTCTTGCTTCTTGTCCTTTTTTATGACTATTGCAACCAGGAGTGGCAATGTGTTTTATCCTCTTAGACTTAGACAAGGTCATGTTAGGGGTCATAATCGGGGTAGAGGTTGCTTACCTTTCATTACATAATTTGTATCTAGTTTTTCTACTGAGGCATCTTCATGATTTCCCGCACCTATCAGGTCACCTCGAATTCAGCAAACATTTTCCATAAACCTGCAAGAAATTAGGAATCCTTTGTACCAAGAGGACACTAAGACATGTAGAGGTCCTATATCACCAAACATGATGTGTGATTCATTTTTTAGAGGACCTTTTGAAACACAACACATTGAAACTGAACATGTCCCTACAATGACCAATCATGAACCTAAACATGGTAGTCATAGTAGACATCAAGAACCACTTAGGAATGACAAAGAGAAAGAGAAATACCATGAAACCGATGACGAATAGCAAGAGGTGGAAATACTCCCTAAACACAACAAAATATCAATAAGAGAAAAAACTTTCAAAAGGTCATGGGAATCCTACTCAATGAAGAGAAAGAAAAGTATTTTCTCAAACTTGCCCAAGAGGGAGAAAAGTTGCCCTCTCATTTTAATGTAGAAGCTATTATCATGCCTGAAGAAGAAACTGAGACTTCTAAACTCAAAAAGCAATTGAAAATTATGCAAGACCAATTGGCTTAGATGATGCATGAGAAAGAGAAACCCATAAAGACATACACATTGGATGCTCTTTGTCTATTTCCATTTGACAAAAGCATAAACATGCCGCCTTTCCCACAAGATGTAGAGCTACTCAAGTAAGACAAGTACTTTGGTACTACTGATCCCCAAAATTAGTTGTAGGAATTTGGTGCTTTGTCTATGGAGTTTATACACAATCAAACATACCTC
This sequence comes from Cupressus sempervirens, assembly GCA_028749045.1. Classification (NCBI taxonomy): domain Eukaryota; kingdom Viridiplantae; phylum Streptophyta; class Pinopsida; order Cupressales; family Cupressaceae; genus Cupressus; species Cupressus sempervirens. The sequence goes on along the minus strand of CM053784.1, from coordinate 33,769,372 downwards.
ATGCATTTATTCCCTAGAAGCCTAGCTGGTCAGGCTTTGGAGTGGTTCTCACATTTACCTCCCGGTATTAAGACATTTGATGGAATTGCCAACTTATTTATTCACCAGTATTCTCATAACATTCAATGTCCTATCAACATTTGAGATTTGTGCAACCATAAACAGAAAGTTTGAGAACCTTTTCTCACATTCCTTCAATGGTGGAGACAATTGTACACTAAGTATTCCCACAAAATTCTAGAAACAGAGAAGCTTGACATTTTCACTGATAACCTCCTACCTGATTTCAGATATAGAGTCCAACTTCAAGGTCCACGTATCTTTGAAGACATGATCATGCATGTTATCTGTATCGAGGAATTTATGGTCAAGAAAGGTGAACTCACTCTTCAGAGGGACATAAAACAAGGTTCCACTTCCAACAGGGATAAAACCAAACATGTTAACAAGAACCGAGAAATTTTACATGATGGAGTCATTGACAATGTCACACCTAAACCTACTAAAATGGCATTTAATCTCATAGACGGCCTCAAAGCAGCCAAAAATGTTGAGAAACCTCCCCCTGACAACAAGCCATTTGGGAACAAACCAAGAAACTCATGGGCAACATGCCCTAAGTGAGAGTATACACCCTTGGGAGAACCTCTGGACATGGTTTACAAAACATTGCTACAACATAAGCTTATTTCACCAATGGATAATCCTCGTCCCTATGATCCACAACCACGTCCACCATGGTGGAATGAAACCTCATTCTCTGAGTATCACCAAAATAAGGGACACAAAACTAGCAACTGCATAAACTTGCACCATAAAGTCTAGGACATGATTGATGCTGGTGATCTTGTGGTAGATGGACATAACAAAAACTTGGACCACAAGGCATTCAAAGAGCCTTTCCCAGCTTATGAAAAGGGAGAGACTTTGAAACCACAACCCTACAATAAGGTCAACTATACATATTCTAATGACAAAAATGTCATTCACATGGTTGAAACTATGGATTATGAATACTACGATGTTATTACCACCAAGGGAAAACAAGATGATGACAAACCCAAGGCTCCATTTTTCTTGAGGGGCCCTACTCTCAACATAATAGATAATAAACCCTTGCAATATTGTGCTAACGTTGTCATCATTCTCATGCCAAGTTGGTGCTCAAATACCTTGCACCTTCTACTTCCGATCTTGGACACAAAGACAAAGCCCTTGCTAGTCCATCCGGCAAAGGTGCAAAACCCACAATAAACTTGACAGCAACCAGTTATAGTGTTCTCGATCAGTTGAAATGAACTAATGCTCAGATTTCCATCGTTAAGCTACTTAAAACCTCGCCTGATCATAGGCAGATTCTGGATAAAGCCCTCATTAAGGAAAATGTTCCTCAAGGTCTTGATCTTGAGTGATTTCGATCCATGGTAGATCACCTGACCTCACCTTATCTCATGACCTTCTCCGAAGAGGATGATAACTCACTAAGTCACCCCCACAATCAACCACTACACATCAAGGTTATGATCCATCAGACACGTGTTTGTCAAGTATTCATTGATAATGGTGCTAGCCTAAATATTGGCTTTGCTGCTCTTCTTAGACAATTGAATTATTTTGAGGACTCTATTGATCCTCAATGAAAGATCACTATCAAAGTGTATGATGAAGTGGAACGAAAGTCTCTAGGTCTTGTGGTTTTACCCATTCATGTCAATTTTGTGGAAAGGGATGTTAGCTATCAGCTACTTGACATTCCCTTGGCTTACAACATTCTGTTAGGATGGCCATGGACACATGAGATGTGCACTATGTCATCCACATGCTACCAATGCATCAAGTTCCCATTTCATGGTTCTGAGGTTACTATTCCTACCACTACTAGCTATACCTGCAATATGCTCAAGGCTACTGAAAATTTCGTCCCTCCTAATTGTGAATCCATTGATTATCATGACAATAAGCTGAAACAAATCGAAAAGTCATTCAAACTGAAAGAAACTAGCATGGGAGAGTACCACATTGAACTAGTGCACTCATTAACGTCTCTCCCAGAGTCTCATCAACATTATGGTAGACCCTCAGAGGAAAAGAAGCCTTTTGTACTGACACCCTAGACCAAGTACAATGGCACTTTTATCAAGGCTATGGTTCCCTTAGAGGATGAAAGTGAAAAGAGAGCCATTGTTGCATTGCTTTATAGAGAAGAGTCTCTAGTAGACCTAACAAAGCAAGCTCGAGAAATCACTCCTAAGAAATATGGGCCTAGTCTTAGGCTTCTGAAGCATTTTGGTTACAAAGGAACTAGCCCTATTGGGTGCAATAACAATTGATCCTATCAAAACAATAACTCGAATCAATCATGACACAACTGACCTAGGATTTAAGAAGGTTTGTTTTCATTTGGGACCAAATAAATTCATACCAACACATGACAGTTCATCTGAAAATGACTCACAAGCTGAGTCAGATACTCAAAAGGAAGAATCCAATGATGAGGATTCTTATCCTCATCCTATTCCTCATGATCTTGCTAAATTATTTGTTGAGCCAAATGACTTTGTGCCACATGTTTGCACTTTGGATTATACTAGTGACTCTTTTGAGGATAATATTGAGCAACTCAAATATCATTTAGAAAAGGGAGAATCTAGTTAGTCATTCCGTATTAAGTATCTATGTAAGAACCCAGAGGATGAAGGCAAGTATGTCCCTATCACTGTTGGGGAGTTCTATAATCTCTCGCCATGTAGCACTGATTCTAAGGAATATGAGTTTGACTCTCTTTCAAAAGTGACTACTGATAAAGACATTGACCAAGTGCATGTCTATGAAAACCAAATCAAAGTGGGTGAAACATCTAGGGTTAGGTCACATGGGTCTAATCCAACTAGTGTCCTAGAGTCATCGATTACTAACATTCATACTCTAAGGTGTTTGAACACACCTATGGATGAGGTCACCCCAGGTCTCGAATTGCTGGTCTAAGCACTTAATAACTATATTGTGAATGCAATTGAACCAACCACTACTCTCTCACTCACACATCCCGTGCTTATAGACTAGAACCCTAATGCATCTAGTGAAGTCCCCACATTCCAAAATGATTATGCTCTCGCCTGTTAACTAAATGCTATCGAACCTATAACATCTACCACTAATGAGTACAGTGTCAACATGACTAAGGATGACATCAAATATCTTAGCCATATAATTAAAAAGAAAAAATGCAAAAGGTCTGATGGTGAGAACCACATTGTGGCAGTGTCAAAACCCAAAAAAGTAAAAACAAAAGACATATCCAAGGGTGAAAACCTCTCTGAGGTGCCCATGGATGAGATATTTGATGCACTTTCCAGTCACTTTTAGGAGAGATCATCAGTGTTGATAGAGAAAACATAGTCAATTAATCTAGGCACAGAAGAACATCCTCATATGATACATCTATCACAGTCACTGTCACCTGAAGAGAAGGGAGAATTCATTGCCTTTTTCAAAGAAAAGAAAATAATTTTTTCTTGGACATACTCTAACATGCTAGGACTAGATCCTGATCTTATCATGCATCACTTTTCCATAGCACCAAGCATCAAACCAGTTAAATAGAAGCTTCGGAAAATGTATCGTCACATTACATTACTTGTCAAAGTAGAACTGGATAAACTTCTAAAAGCTGGTTTCATCTATGCCATTGCTTATGTTGAATGGATATCCACTATTGTTCTAATTTCCAAGCATGATAAATCTATCAGGGTTTGTACAAACTTCCATGATCTTAACTTGGCATGTCCTAAACACAATTTTCTGCTCCCTAATATTGATATGATCACGGGAATGATGGCTAACTATGAGATGTACTCACTTATGGATGGTTTTTCTAGATACAATCAGATAAAATTGCGCTAGAAGACCAGGATAAAATGACTTTCACATGTGCATGGGGAACCTTTTTTTGGAATGTGATTCCATTTGGTTTGAAGAATGCTAGTGCTACGTATCAGTAGGCTGTTACTACAATTTTCCATGACATGTTGCATAGAACCATGGAGGACTACGTTGATTATACTTTGGTCAAAAGTGCTAAATGTAATACTCATCTACAAGATTTGGGGCCCATCCTAGATTGTATGAAAAAATTTAGTCTTCAACTCAATCCTAAGAAATGTGCATTTGGAGTCACATCAGAGAAGTTTCTGGGATACATTGTTTTTGCAAAAGGAATTGAGGTAGATTTGGAGAAAGTACAAGCAATAATGGACATTGCACCACCTCAGAACATCAATCAGATGAGAGGACTATAGGGAAGGCTCCAATCTATTCGTAGGTTTATTTCACAATTGACAGATAGATCACAACCCTTCACAAAGACCTTACATAAGGGTGTAAAATTTAATTGGAGCCAGGATTGTGAGCAAATCTTAACACAGATCAAACAATATCTTGTCAATCTACCAATCCTGATGCCTCCAATCCATGGGAAGCCTTTGCTTTTATACATATCAGCAACTAAAACATCTCTGGGAATCCTTTTGGCTTAGGAAGAATGATAACAAAGAAATGGCTATTTATTACTTGAGCTGAACACTAGTCTCTTATGAGAAGAACTACAACATTATTGAGAAAGCTTGCTTGGTAGTTGTCTTTGCTTCCCAGAAGTTGAGACACTACATGCTTGCCCACACTATGCGGCTCGTGGCTAAAATAGACCCGCTAAAGTACTTGCTCAATAAGGCAGCTCTCACTAGAAGAATGCCTAAATGGGTTATGATACTTAGTGAGTTTGACATTCAATACGTTGAACGCAAGGCTATAAAGTGATAGGAAATCACAAATTAGCTGGCCGATGCACCAATACAAAGTCTTCTACCAATAAACATTGATTTCCTAGATGAGTTGATTCTGACACTCACACATCACACATGGGTTATGTTCTTTGATGGGTCCTTCACACAACGAGGATCAGGTGCTGGATTACTCTTTATTACACCATAGAGATACTCATTGCCCAAAATGTACAAGATTCTATTTCCTTGCACAAACAACATTGCTGAATATGAGGCTTTGATTAATGGCATGAAGATTAGCGCCGAATGGAGAGTGGATCAGTTAGATATCTTTGGTGACTCTCAGCTTGTCATCAACCAAGTTAATGATGTGTACCAAATAAAGGATGAGAAACTGATTCCTTACAAGTGCATGGTTGATGACTTAAAGAAGTATTTTACACACATCACCTTCCAACAAGTTCCAGGAGCAGATAATAAAGTAGTTGATGTCATGGTTACTCTGGCCTCCCTATGAAAAATGCCTAAAAATGATCTTCGACATGAGTTCTTGGTGGAAGCATTACACTACACAGCCTATGACACCCCTGATTCTAAGATGATATATTCTATTATAGGACAAGAATCATCCTACTACCATCACATTTATTCCTATCTCTACAATCAAACCATTCTAGAAGGTTTGACCTAGAATGAGAAACATTACCTAATCCGTAATGCTTTGCATTATGTCATTATTGCTGATGATCTATATAAGAGAGGTCTCGATGGAACACTCCTTAGGTTTTTAGAACTCGAAGAGTCCAAATGCGCACTAATTGACATTCACGAGGGCATTTTCAAATCTCACTCCAATGGCCTAACACTAGCTTGCAAACTCCTTAGAGCTGGTTACTATTGGCCTAAAATGGAGCAAGGAGCTATCAAGTGTGCTAGATCCTGCAAGCAGTGTCAGTTACATAGGAATTTGATCCACCCTCCAATCAAAGAGTTGATTCCCTCTACTACAACTTGACCGTTTAAACAATGGGCCTTCGACTTGGTGGGATAGATCCACCCAACCTCTTCTAATGGGCATAAGTTCATCATCACAACTATATATTACTTCATAAATTGGGTAGAGGTAGTACCTCTCGCAGTTGTCGATGGTAAAACTATAGCATTTTTTATCACAAGTTACATCATCTACAGATATGGTGTGCCATCCTCAATCATTACTAATAATGGAGGACTATTCAAGAACAAAGACCTCAAGGAACTATGCAAGAAATTCAAAATCACGCAACATTGGTCTTCCATTTATTACCCTCAGGGTAATAGCTAGGTTGAAGCATCCAATAAGATGATCCTCAAAATCCTCCATCACACAGTCAGAAAATCAAGGTGAGATTGGCATCTCCAGATCAATCTAGCCCTATGGGCATATAGGAAAAGCACCAGGTGTTGGAATTATGATATATTTGTCATTAGTTATAACACTTATTTGATTTTGAATGCTCACCGAACTCATACCGAGCATTCCTTTGGAAACCAAGCTTATGGGCAGTTCAACAATGTTTACCAAGTTCATAGTAGTTACTAAGCAGAACTGTGTTCTCCAAGCAGTTAGTGGTCATCGAGCTTCACAGTGTTTACCAAGTTCTTAGTACTCACCTAGTCATTAGTTGAAATCAGTGTCTACCGAGTGATCAAGGTAAATGAAGGACTTAGTGTTTACCGAGTGATCAAGGTAAACGAAAGACTTAGTGTTTACCGAGTGATCAAGGTAAACAAAGAACTTAGTATTTACCAAGTGATCAAGGTAAATAAAGAACTTATTTTTTACTAAGTGATCAAGGTAAATGAAGGAATCATTATTTACCAAGTGAAGAAGGTTGTCAATGGATTCAATTTTTATTGAGTAACACAATATTCACTGAGTCACCAATGGTTACCGAGTTCCAAGCTACTTAGAATGGTCAGTATGAACAGTGCCTCTACTCTTACCGAATGCATGATGATGTGGTGTATTGTAGTGGATGTTGAGTATTAGAAAGTCATCGAGTCAGTCTGAGGAACTCGAGTTTTCTACAATCTGGCCGACTCAGTATTGTTTTGTTCACTTGTGTTTGGCCGACCTTGTTAAGTAAATATTGGAATGGTATATATGTGATGTATTATATCATTTGTACATATATGATAAGGATATTGGATGGGATTTTGTATTGCAATATTTTGAGAAGAGGGAAAGCGAATCAGCAACAGAATAGAGGAATACAACAAGGTCAACATAGATGCAAAAAAGTTATATCTATCACATCAAGTGATCAGAGCATAAAGGATCTTATCAGCAATCAGTTGTAACCAGATCCACTGCTTCATTCTAATAAGTGAATCAGTTTGTAAACCCTTTAACATGGTAGACTTCACAGTCTTGTGTAAATCTCCTAACAGAGTGCATACTTCATTGTATATTTGTAAATCCTCTAACAAGGTGGATCTAGCAATCCTACTTGCTCCTAACAGGGTAGATCATCAAAAGTGATCATTATAAGCCTTAATAGGCCAACTTTATATTGCAGTATTGAAGTTTTGTGGGCATCATCCCCACTCTAGTTTTACTTTCTAATTGGAAGGTTTCTAGGTCACCAAATCTATGTGTTCATGTGTTATAAATGTTTATCTTTTCATGCATATAGTAGATTAGATGGATGAATGGTGAATATGTTATTATGTAGAATTGATTTAAAGTTTTAGAGTTACTGATTCACCCCTCCCCTCTTAGTAACCTTGTTAGTCTTGATTATTTCCAACAATTGGTATCAGAGCATTGTGGTTCTTAGGATAAAGTTGACAGCTCGAGCAAAGATCAAGGACAATGGAGATATTCAGACTTGACAAATCTATTGAGAATGAAAAGCTAGATCTAGAAATGGCCATGGCTCAACTCAAAGAATCAAAGGAGCATCTTTCACAATCTCAAAAAAGAAGGAAGGAACTTGCAAGAAAAATGAATGATCATCAATATATTGAAGAAAAGATTGAAGACCTTTTACCATCAAGCAGTTCAAATGAAGCTAATGAAGTAATCAAGGAACTCCTAGAAAAGAATGGTTCATTGTAGGAAGAAGTAAGAAAGCTTAGAAGAGAACAAGAAATCCAATCCATCAGGCTATGTGAAATTTTGGAACAAAGAAACAAGGCAAATGAAGACTTAGAGGTAAGAAATAATCAATCCTTTTAGCATGAAGATCTTGTAGGTCAACTATCGAATGCAAATGAAGAAATTATGAATCTAAGATTTGAGAATGAAAGTTTGAGAATTGATTTAATCACTGAAAGACAAATCAATGAAAGTTTGGAAAATGACTTAAATGTTGAAAAGCAAGTCAATGAAAGAATGATAAAATCTCAAGTAGATATAGATCAATTGAATTAGCAAAATGTGCAGAATCTTCATAGACAAAAAGGTAAAGCAAGCCTTGGATACAATGAACAAGGTGAATCTTTCAAACAGGGTACCCAAAAGAATCAAAGACCTACTTGTAATCACTGTGGTAAGTTAGGTCATACATCTAATAGATGTTGGAGCAATGGTAAATGCTACAATTGCAATCAACATGGTCACAAAGCCAATGAATGCAAAGAGAAACCAAAATTTGAAGGCAAATTTCACAAATGCAAGAAACAAGGTCACAAGGCATTTGAGTGCAGATCTAAATCATTCAATCCAACAGAACAAATTGTCAATGCATTATTTGGTTGGGGCTACAATACTTGGTGCAAATGTCACTATTGTGGAGAATATGAACACATTGGAATAAATTGTACAAGGCATCACCTAAGGAAGGAAGATACTACTATAAGATGTTATACATGTACTGAACTTGGTCATATATCCAAGAATTTCATTAACATAGGAAGAATTGAAGATGAAAAGAAAGCTAGAGCTGACAACATTAGAAAATAAGTGAGACAACAGTGGATTCCTAAATCTACCGAGCTAGAAAATTCAAATGATGGCAATGTCACTCAAGAAGTGGGTGACTCCACCTTTTCTAATTAGACTCATCAAGGAAGATTAGGAACTGCATCTTCAAGCAATATCCTAAGTAGTTCTAGATTGAAGGAGTACAAATGGAAAATTAATATTCTAGATATAAGACATAGTTCACTGTGATGCATCTACTGAGCAAGGTTGGTTTTAGACTTAACCGAGCCAGGTTGGTAATATGAAAGGTTTTGTTTATTTATCGAGTTGAAAGGTTTATCAAGTAAGTTAGTGACTATCTAACAAACCCTAGGTCATCTTATCTACCTTCATACCCGAGCATTAATGGAAAATTTTCATCAAAAAGGTAGAATTTGATCTCATTTTTCACCACGAATTTGAAATATACAGAGCGAAGAAATTTCCAAGAGCACACAAGTGAGTTCAAGCGATTTGAAGTGATTTTCCAGCAAAGAATTTGTTTTATGAAATCATTCACTCACCAAGTAGCAATGGCATGTGCAAGCATCAGTAACAGCAAGGCAAAGAGAGGCTTTGAAATGCTTGTGAACTAAGTGGAATGGAAAGCACCTAGCTTCAAGCTCATTCCCACCATAGCTGAATCGCTCGAGCCGCATGGAGCCCAATCACAGATTCCACCAAAGGTACTACTTATAAACAACATTCATACTCATTTCAAATGAACTGTTCAAGAGATAGGGACACTAGATATGGACAATGCCCTAGCTGAGTTATGTATGGATGGAACCCTCAAACTCGAGCACAAGCATCTGGAAACCAAGGGCTTGACTCATATCGTGCATATGCCTAGAAACTTCCAAACCAAATGGATTAGGTATATCCTTATTCGGGTGCATAATGGTCAATTGTGGTTGGAGCAACCTATAGTGATAACAAAGAAGATGATTCAAAAAATCATGGGTCTTCCTATGCTCTGCAAAACAAAAACCACTAAAACCTTAGGTCAGGAAGAGCTACAAAAACAAACCCTAGCCAAGTGGGATGGTAGAGGTTTAAAGGTCAACACTGTACCTAATGTGGAATTAAGATTTGGTATGCATATAATTGCATATAAATTATACAATTCTAGTAGATTAAATAGTGTACCTTGTGAAGCTGTGGATTTGGCCCTCAAGATTGTACAGAAAAATCTTGAATTTGATCTGTCGGAAGTAATGCTGAGACAACTAAATAAAAATATGGATAGCGTAAGGACTTCAAAGAATAACCCCCTATAAATTAGGATCTCTGTTAATATGTTTATTTTTCTATGTACAAAACTTCTTTCCATCAAAAGGAACAGTAGAATGGAGAAAAGACATTCCAATTTTATATCAAATAAATGAGTTTGTAGCAGAGATGGGTGAAAATTTTGATAGTATTATGGATAATTATTTTGAAAACTTCAAGGAAAGGATGAATAACAGATTCAAAATTCCTCCTAAGCTTGTTGAAGATTATAAGGATGATGTATGCTTCATGGTTGACTGTGAGAAGGTATACATTCAAGCAGTCAAACCGCAAGTTGCAGGGGTGAAACCTCTTCCCTATGAGGTAAATATTGATGAAGCCAGAGATATCATAGAAGCACTGGTAAATGAGCCAGTAGACCCAAGGCAACAAATTTTTGAAACCTATGAAGAAGCTAAGGCCAGAATTGAGCTTGAAATCAAGCTACCATAGGCCATAAGCAAGGGCAAGAGGAAAATAGCCAAATTAAAAACTACAACCGGTCCTCTTATGCTCACAGAAGGAAAAGGTGAAGATGAAGAAGGTGAAGAAGAAGGTGGATAAGAAGAAGGAGAAGAAGAATCTACAGAAGAATAGCTTGTGAAGAAGAAAGGTAAGGTGATTATCACCAAACCTCAGGCAGTATTCACAAGGAGAATGAGGAAAGGCAAAAAGGAAAGTGAATTTTCTTTTAGCAAGCCTCCTCTCACACTCGAAGATAGGCTAAAAAAACTTAGGATTGGTGCAGGAATCAACAACTTCAAAGCATTAAAGTATGAAACCAAGACTCCTGTTGAACAAAAAGAAATTGAAGATCTGGTAATGGAGAAGTTGAGAACTTGGAAATTCTCCCCAGACCAATTTGTCTCCCAAATTCATGCAATATTATTTGATAAAATAAAGGTAAGATGGGAGAACACTGAGCAAACTATTAAAGACATTTTGAATAGAAATTGAGAGAACTGGTACCTAGCCTGATAGATGCAGAAATCAAAAGGGCAATGAAGGATTAGGAAGGAAGAATGAATATGAGATTCAATACATGTCTCATATTATTAAAGAATATTGAACCAATTGTTAAGAATGCAACTAATGTTTGGAATGATACTTATAAACTACATAAGCCAAGTGATGAACTTGTTGAAATCAAGGATGATGACAGTGATGATGAGCAAGGTAAGGATTCCATCTCCATGGATGTAACTAATGAAGATCTTTAGGATCTGATAAAGGAGAAGGAGGAAGAAGAAAAGGAGGAAGAAGATGATGAGGAAGATAAAGAAGAGGATGACCCTGTGAAAATTGTAGTAGCAGTCATTACATCTCTTCCTCACACTCCACCAAAATCTATTATTATAGAGACAACTTCCACTAGTGAGATTGTGAGCACTACTACCACATCAATTGCTTAATCTTCACCAATCTCCTCCCAGCTCTAGGTATTCCCATTACAAGTTCCAAGCACTTCATCAACCGAGCTGTAGGAAACTTCTTCAGTTACCGAGTCATCCACTATAGTAGTCACTACATCAGAAGTATCAATTCCTCCTACAGTATGTACAGTAAGTTTTCCAAATTTCTCTTAAATTTTGTCAACTTCAGCTACATTAGCACAAATTTTTGCACTAGTGATTTCTTCAATTGTGAATATTCTGGTATGCACATCAATTCTAGGAAGTATATCAATTTTGGATACATTTAGCTCCTCTCTTAGTCTTCCTTTAGTTGGTCCTATTCCAGTTTTTACAGCCAGTCCAACCTCATCAACCATTGTCTCTGTTTTCAAAAGAAAAGATGTTAGAACAGCAGAAAAACAAAAGACTCTATTAAAACTTTTTCTTATAGGCAAGATAGTAGATGAGGATGTAGAATTGGATAATGAAATTGTCATTCCCAAGATAGATATAGATACTGCTTCAGTTGATGAACTAAGACTGCTTAGTTAGCCCATAGAACTAAAGGCAAAGCAGAAACAACTAAGGAATGAGAGAGATAGAGAATTTAAAATGATTGATGAAGTGAAGAATATTATTACTGAGGCTATAGGTGTTGATGTTGATACCTCTCAACACATTTTGTTACAATTAGAAGAGGCAGTTAATAAATTCAATGAAGATACCTCCGGTCAAGAAAATTTGATGGAGAAGGTAGAAAAGAAGTTTGATAATAAGGCGCTTGAGCACATTGCTTAGCATACAATAAAATAGGTTGAGTTAACCATAATTTTGGCCAACATTGAAAATTCTTTTAATAATGTAACATCTCTTTTTGCTAAGCTTTGTGATGTTACTGAATATACTAAGGAGATAAGAGAGAAATTGAATAAGATGGATGAGGATCTAAAGACAAGCGCACAAAACCTAAAGCTTGACCCCAGTTCAAGCTCATCTCATCACCTCAGGATCAAATTTTTGTTAGAGAAGCAGGAAGAATTGTTGAGGGAAGAGGCAAGGATCCGATCTACATTGTTAGATATTCAGAATATGATCCTTCCCATCATGGATACAATGCAGAAGCACATTGCACATTCAAAAACATTGATCCATGACAACAATTCCTCTATTGTAGACCATGTGATTGAACTCTCTGCAGAAGTTCAAATAGCTCTATCCACATGCAAAGTCTTGTAAGAGAATTGGGATTAGACTCTGCAACTCATTCTCCAGGTACATTATGAGTTTATCTCACATTTTGGTGTCTCTATGTAAATACATTATTTTATTCTTTGGCATTAATGTCAAAAAGGGGAGAAAGAGATACTCAGGAAGAAATATTGGTGAGATAAATGTACAAAAGGGACAAAGAGATAATGTGAATAAAAGTCATATAACTCATGTAAATACCTTGTGTATATTGTATGGGGGAGTTATATGTAAGGAAGCCATGTATATTTAGCAGAATCAGTCGTCAGTATGTCAAATGTTGTATATAATTTTGGCTCATAAGTGTTTTTGTCACTAATGTCAAATTGGGAGATTGTTGGAATTATGATATATTTGTCATTAGTTACAACACTTATTCGATTCTGAATGCTTACCAAGCTCATATTGAGCATTCGTTTGGAAACTAAGCTTATGGGTAGTTCAGTAGTGTTTACCAAGTTCATAGTGGTTACTGAGCAGAACAGTGTTCCCCAAGTAGTTAGTGGTCACCGAGCTTCGTAGTATTTACCAAGTTCTCAGTGCTCACCTAGTCATCAGTTGAAATTAGTGTCTACCAAGTGATCAAGGTAAATTAAGGACTTAGTGTTTACTGAGTGATCAAGGTAAATCAAAGACTTAGTGTTTACCAAGTGATCAAGGTAAACAAAGAACTTAGTGTTTACCGAATGATCAAGGTAAGAAAATAACTTAGTGTTTACTGAGTGATCAAGGTAAATGAAGGAATCAATATTTACCAAGTGAAGAAGGTTGTCATTGGATTCAGTTTTTACCGAGTAACACAATATTCACTGAGTCACCAATGGTTACCGAGTTCCAAGCTACTTAGAATGGTCAGTATGAATCGTGCCTCTACTCTTACCAAGTGCATGCTGATGTGGTGTATTGTAGTGGATCCTATGTATCAGAAGCTCATCGAGTCAGTTTGAGGAACCTGAGTTTTCTACCATCTGGCCGACTTAGTAATGTTTTGTTCACTTGTGTTTGGCCAACCTTATTAAGTAAATATTGGAATGGTATATATGTGATGTATTATATCATTTGTACACATATGATAAGGATATTGGATGGGATTTTGTATTGCAATATTTTGAGAAGAGGGAAAGCGAATCAGCAGCAGAATAGAGGAATACAACAAGGTCAACATAGATGCAAAAAAGTTATATCTATCACATTAGGTGATCAGAGCATAAAGGATCTTATCAGTGATTAGTTGTAACCAGATCCACTACTTCATTCTAATAGGTGAATCAGTTTGTAAATCCTTTAACAGGGTAGAATTAACAGTCTTGAGTAAATCTCCTAACAAAGTGCATACTTCATTGTATATTTGTAAATCCTCTAACAAGGTGGATCTAGCAATCCTACTTGCTCCTAATGGGGTAGATCATTAGAAGTGATCATTGTAAGCCTTAATAGGCCAACTTTATACTACAGTATTGAAGTTTTTTCGGCATAACCCCTACCCCAGTTTTACTTTCTAATTGGAAGGTTTCTGGCTCACCACAATTTGTGTGTTCATGTGTTATAAATGTTTATCTTTTCATGCATATAGTAGATTAGATGGATGAATGGTGAATATGTTATTATGCATAATTGATTTAAAGTTTTAGAGTTACCTTGTTAGTCTTGATTATTTCCAACATCAGGACCCTAATGGGCATGACTCCCTTTGCTTTGGTGTATGGTGCAAATGTTGTGCTTCCAATAGAGGTTGAGATTCCTACCTTGAGAATCTTTATGAAAGGCCTTATCATTGATGATGACTACATGATAGCTCGGCTTCAAAAGCTTGTGTTATTGGATGAACATTGACAAGTGGCATGTGATCATCTATGAGCATATCAAAAACAAATGGAAAAAAGCTACAATCGGGTTAAGCCATGTGACATCTAGCTTGGTGATCTCCCCCTAAGAGAGAACCCTAAGAATCAACATCAATGAGTCCAAAAAAGAAAGTTTGAACCAAACTGGCTCGGTCCTTACATCATTACTGTAGTATATGGATCTAGCACCTATCAGCTTTCCATAACCAAAGGAGAAGTGGTAAAAGAACTTGTCAACATTCTCCACTTGAAGCAATTTTATAGTTGATTTGATAGCAGTACCTCTTTGTACATATCTATACATCTAGAAAAAAATCATAAAAATCAGAAGAAGTCCTAAAAAACCCTGGTGAAAACCTAGCAATAGGCACCTTGGTAACACAAAAAAAAAAGTGAAATTTTTCAAAACTACAAAAAAAATAAAAAAAAATAAAAATACCAAAAAAAAAAGAAAGTGCCATTGGTTAAAACCTAGAAACATGCATCATGGTAGCAAAAAAAATTAAAACCTTGCCAAGAAGGTGAAAACTTGGTAAACACATGCCTCTTGTTCCCCAATGCTCCATCTTGCAGTGCATCTTCTAGCTTTCTGTATAGTCGCTTTCATGCTTTTTCTTTCCTACTTTTCTTCCTTTCCACTCATGTATCCATGGATTGAGTCTTGTTATAGGTCGAGGGCATTCCTCTTCAGTGTCACTATTTTTGAGATTCTCCTCCTAGAATCTCCTTTGCGATAGTCATCAGTGGTCCTCACTGTGTCTACCTACTATTGCTAGTGTCACTATTTTTGAGATTCTCCTCATAGAATCTCCTTCATGACAGTCACCAGTGGCCCTCATTGTGTCTATCTACTATCGCCACTATACCTCATTTTCAAGATTCTCCTCATAGAATCTCTTTTGCAATAGTCACCAGTTGTTTCACCTATGTCTGCCTACTGTTGCTTGGGTCATGTCTCCAGATTCTCTTATGGAAGATCTCTCTTGCATTAGTCACTAGTCATTTTGGCTGTGTCCGTCAACTATCGCTTAGTCCACTTTAGGTTCTTCATCTTGAATTTTCCTCTTTTAGCTCAGTCACTAATCGTTCTGACTATGTTTGCCTACTGTTGTCACCCTATTGAAGAAATTTCTTTCAAACATGTTCTGGACACTGACACCTGACATCAATCCCATGACAAATAATAATTTCAAAATGACATACTTGTTTGGATATACTGAGCTCTTTCTTTGTTTTCTTTTTTTTTGCTTTATCATGTCCCCTCGAGCAACTCGATGATGTCATTTTTGATTAGAGAGGTAATGACTGGGGGCATGATCTTTTCATTGCCTTCTGTTTGCAGTTTAGTTCCAATTAGTTGATATATTCCTATAAGAGGGGTGTCCACTATAAGAGCCTTCATCTCGCATTTGATGGTCGGGTGTACCTCGACTCTTTTTATATGAATACATCAATAATGTTAGTTCTTCTCCTTGTTTGTTGGAGTGAACTCTTCATGCTACAGTAAATATTGATACTCGTCCTACTAAGTGAACGTATGGGTCACTGCGAGTATATCTAGCACACTTCTATCTCAGGTTACAAATGCAAGGGTCCTTGTGGACAAAATAAATATTGAATACTTAGCATAAGATGGATCTCTCATGTGTTTGGTGTGCCTATCATGCAAGCAACATTCTAGTCATCCTAGAGTTTATGCTTTGATGCTTATGTTAACTTGCTATATTAAAAGGGACAATTGTTCTGGTAATTCTAGCTTCTTGTGCCTCAAATGCTTACATTTAATCCTGACAAACCTATAATGTATGATCTATTTATATTCCCATGATTGTAATGTCAGTGGGAATTATATAACATATGAGCTTTTTTCTATATCCAGTGATGATAAAATGTTGAGGCTTGGTAACTTGACTTAGGGTTGCATTTAATATAGTCTTGTATTAAATAATTCACCTGCATAAACAAGAAATTTGACTATGATTCCATTTCTCCCTTGTGTGAGGAAGGATTGGGGGCATCTTCACACATATCAAGTTTCTCCATGGCTACACAAGCATTTGGTTCATCGATTCATGCTCCTCAAGGGAATACCTATCACTATCAAGCAAAACACGCAACACTACATGAGACGTCAGTCCATTTCCATATGCATTGCATCCATATACTCAAAATATCTACTCTACATGCTCATAATCACATCACATCACATCAAAATACATATGCATTCATATCAAAGTAACACATACATCTCATAATCATCATATTGAAATCTCATGTACATCAAAGTGAAGCAAACATAGACAATGACATGTACACACTAATACTCGGCTCAAAAAATCTTGAATATATATCTATCAAAAAAATGGGTCAATACAAAAATGGGCACTACTCGAGTGCTATTGATCTAAATGATACAAAATGATGTTGGCACATCAATCAATACATAGCCAAAGATTAAAATCAAGAGCCAGACACACAACATCTTAGAACTCTATCTTGTACTCTCGTCTTTAGGAGGAGCAAGAGTAGGAGCAGTAGGTGGAGGAGGAGGTGCTGGCATGCCCAACCTTACAGGAAGTCATGCACCTCTAGACTCTCGTGCATACTGTGAAAATTGCTACACCTGTAGAGCCTCATCAGGTACCACTATCGAATATGCACGAAAATAGTATGACGCTCAGGCTGACTATAAGAAAACCTCATCCTACAATGTCTCTGCTCTCTTCTTAGTAGTCTCGATGTGCTTTCTCCATGGATCGATCTCCCACTACCGCTCCACCAGTTGTGAGTCATGAACAACTACCTTTATCTATAGATGTCCCAACTATTGGGAGGCCTAACAAATCCACTTTCGGTAGCATCGCACTATGTCCTATGTCCCAATAATAGGCTAATTAGGCATGTCCTCATCCAACATCTTAGGTGCCTACTATTGTGGTGGTGCTTGCTACTGTGACAATACTTGCTATTGTGGTGGTGTCTGCTCCTCCATCCTCTACCTCCTACACCGACTCTATCTCGTCCCACTACCCCTGGAACTTGGATCTGATCCCATCTATTGAGGAGGAATATGCACCTGATGTACTTGATGTTGAACCTATAACTATACGTGGCTACTATTATGGCTGCACGTGTGGCTATGATTGTGCTTGCTGCTATTGAGGCACTTGTCTCTATGCCTAACCTGCCATCCCCAATGGATCAGTGAATCACAAGAATGGATGGCTAATCAAATGAGCCTAATAGGCAGGCGTCATCCTTGCATATACTACCTCTGGAAGGTAGTCCCACTGAATTGTAGCTAGACTACACACGTCTATCATGGATTGGCCTAGATCCATACGTGGAGGCCACCCCTACTCTATGTCTCTTTGTAGTCAGGGATAGGTGCAGTATTCTTGTGAGATATCCTGTGGTCGGCCGTATTGCCACCACACCTATGAAATCAAAAATTGCTCTATGATCTGCGTGGTTTGGCCCAATAGTGGCCACGAGCTAAACATCTAGGGAAACTCTCTCTAGGTGTCATCACAATCCTTTGTCTCTCATTAGGGCCACCATATGATGGAGACCAAGTCATCGAGACATGTCCTCCAATGCTTTGTCTTACCCAGGAAGACCTAGGTAATATGCACTTGATATTTGTAGATATATGGCTCCATTGGCTCTCGGGCATCCTCATGAATGGACCTACATATAGGAAGATGCTCCCATGCCCAGATCTGCAACACATAAACACTGATGGTCGTAGTCTTCTTCACATGGAAGACTATCTCATGCATCTCATGGAATAGATGGGCTAGCATACATTGACCTCACCCAAAAATCTCAGGTGCCTCTACCATCCAACAAAGCATAACTCCCTACCCACACTCTAGCCCATGCTATCCTCTGTTAAGCATTAGAAAATAGCTTAGAAAGATCACTAGTATAGATGTCATTTTATGCATCTGTCCATATGTGTGTAGTAGTTCATCCCTAACTAATGGCTTGCCCTCTCTGCAGCTCCCTCCCAAACACAACAGAAAGTGCCTCTATACCTGCTCGGGGCACCGTATCATAAACAACTTGTGCACTATGAAAAGGGATCCATCATATCCTCCAAATGTTCTTTGAGGTGATCGTCATCTCCCCCACTGGTAGATGGAAGGTGTTCATCTCCAAATGGAAATGCTCTACCAAAGCTGTAAGTAGATCATGATTCACCATCATGGCTAGGATCTAGCATAGAGAGGACAAGCCCAATCACTCAATGTGTGCTACGTCAGCAGCATCGAGACTCTGAAGTAAAGGTTTGTCTCAAGATCTCACGTGAAGTTTCTCTCCTTCACATGAACAATCTCATTGCATGAGAAATGAAGGTTTCACATGTGAAGAATCTTTTCATCGCGCGAGAAACTAATTTTTTGCACACGAAGAATCTTGTTCTTTGTGCAAGAGGTGGGTATCTCTTGCATAAAAAACCTCACTGAAGTGCATGAAGAAATAACACACCTTGTTTCTTCGCGTGAGGAAAGAACATCTTCGCACAAGAAAGGATAGTCTCAGCCGAAGACCGATTGGAAAACCCTAAAACATGCAATAAATGACCTCAAACTACGTAAAAGTGAAAGTACAAAGGTGGGAAATTGATGACTTATTGATGGTCTGTAGTCTACTGGCCAACTGTGTTGTCTGAAGTGCTCAAAATGATGATATCTCACACAAAAAAGAAAAAATGAATTGAAAATGACCCCTTGGGCCCTTATATAGCTATAAAATGCATTTTAAAATTTTGGGACCGATGCAACCGAATGCTTGTGCAATCCAAATTTTTCTGATACTTTTTTATTATTGGAATCTTTTCAACTCAAAATTCTTCATGTTTTCAAAATTTATGTTTGAAAAAGTCAACTCAAGTCAACTGTGCTCAATTTTGGTCAACTCCTTGGTCAAACTTAGTCTTTTGGACCTTGAAATCACTTTGGTTTGACTTCCAATTTTTTTAAGATCATTATGATCTCTTCATCTTTTCTTCTAATCCTTCTGATCTCTTCTCCATTCTACAATCTTGGATTTGTTTCCTATATCTTATTTGTAGTGTGTCATCTTTCAATTTTGCTCCCGAGGGGGCAGGATGATTACATCATTGAATACATATTGCTGGGGACATCTCGTTCCCATCTTATCTTCTCATCATTCGAGGCATCTCACCATTAGGGGCATCTTGTTTCCCTCTTTCTGGCATCTTTTTTATCTTGACAACATTTGATTACAGGTATCGGGACAATCTAAACCTTGACTCCTAAGGATCAAGTCTCATTTTTGAGATGATTCTATGACTCATAATTTGATCTTGCTATCTCTTATCAATCTCGGGTATCCAGGTATTCTATCTAGATCCTTAAAGGTTAAAATTTGTTGTAGAGACAATCTTTTAAATGCTTTCAATCTTAGGTATCTAGGTGTTCTATCTAGATCCTTAAAGGTTAAACTCCATTCCAGAGACAATCTTTTAAATGCTTTCAATCTCAGATATCTAGGTGTTCTATCTGGATCCTTAAAGGTTAAACTCCATTCTGGAGACAATCTTTTAAATGCTTTCAATCTCAGGTATCTGGGTGTTCTATCTAGATCCTTAAAGGTTAAACTCTGTTCTAGAGACAATCTTTTAAATGCTTTCAATCTCAAGTATCTAGGTGTTCTATCTAGATCCTTAAAGGTTAAACTTCATTCTGGAGACAATCTTTTAAATGCTTTCAATCTCTCGTATCTAGGTGTTCTATCTAGATCCTTAAAGGTTAAGCTCCATTCTGGAGATAATCTTTTAAATCCTATCAATCTCAGGTATCTAGGTGTTCTATTTGGATCCTTAAAGGTTAAACTCTATTCTAGAGACAATCTTTTAAATGCTTTCAATCTCGGGTATCTAGGTGTTCTATCTGGATCCTTAAAGGTTGAACTCCATTTTGGAGACAATCTTTTAAATGCTTTCAATCTCAGGTATGGATCCTTAAAGGTGAAACCCTATTCTAGAGACAATCTTCTAAATGTTTTCAATCTCAGGTATCTAGGTGTTATATCTGGATCCTTAATGGTTAAGCTCCGTTCTAGAGATAATCTTTTAAATGCTTTCAATCTCGGGTATCTAGGTGTTCTATTTGGATCCTTAAAGGTTAAACTTTGTTCTGAAGAAACCTTTTAAATGCTTATCAATTTTAGGTATCTAGTTATTCTGCTTAGATTCCTTGGGATTCAGCTCTGTTCTAGAGATAGTCCTTAAAAGCTTATCAGTTGGTCTTCGTATCATTAATTTTAGAACCAATCTCATTTCTTGATCCTTACATCATTCTTTCTAATTTTCTTTGAATTGAACGTGCTACTTGCACATTCATTCAAAGAGGGGCAAAATGTAATACCCCAAAATTAGTTCATTGCCATGATCACCAATTGTGGTCTATTTTGATCGACCTATTCTAATAGGCAATTCTCATTCTACTACTCGCTACTTGACTTAATTGTTAGATGCAAAAAACCCTAATCTACATTCATCCTACTCATTACTTAATCCCTATAGTATGCACTCATATTAGTCACATTAAACCTATTTGATTTCAATTTAATTTAATCTAAAGTATTTGAATACTTTATTAAATTAAAGTATCTCCTAAGGCTAATGTACTATGGGATTAAATTTATTTAATTTAATAAATACACCTATCTCAATTAATTAAAAGAAATTATTTAATTGAATGGGGAAGGTATTTCTAATTAATTTAACAAATTTATTTAATTAAATGGAGAAGCTACTTCTAATTATTTAAGCAAAGTTATTTAATCAAATAGGAAGTTATTCCTAATTAATTAAATAAAGTTATTTGATTAAACATAAAAGTGCCTCTAATTAATTAAATCAAATTATTTAATTAAATAGAGAATATATTTATGAGAGCATATCTCAGTTTATTAAATTAAATATCTCTCCTAATTTTCTCTTCAGTTTAGAAATGGAAATTCCTAGTTCACTGCCGATCAAATTAGAAGTGAGCTAGATCACTTACTCTCACACTAAAGTTTATCTAAGCTGACTGATTCTTACACTCAGATTTGAGCCAGTTAACTCCCTCTAATTTGGGAATCTTCCACCTTAACTAAACCTCATCTTCAATCCCGACTATTGATTGAAATCCATCTCAATCGTTGGAGTGTTTCATTAAAATCTATTTAAGAGACCCTCATTTCTTCATTTTGGGCGGATTTTTGATTTGCTATCGAATTGCTATTGCATTTTGCACTCACTGAGATCAATACATTCTCACATATTTTCATCATTTAGCATTTAGAATGTATGCATCTAGTATAACTTCTTTTACAAGTTCTTAAATTAGTTTGCATTATACATTTAGAGTAAATTTGCACATTCATCTAGCTTAGTTGCATCTCTCAAATCCTTCGTTCTTAGAGGGTTTGGTAGCTTACACCTTGAATCTGAGGATATATAATAAGAAAAATACCTTTAGGTAGAAGGCAATAGGTCGCCTTGCTGGACTATCATTGGGTGAACAATCTCATGTTCATTCCAGGATGAATCTTCGAATAAAGACTATGTTGAAGTGTCTATGAGTTTCAGAGGCTACATTTCACAAGTACATATACCAAGCTAGCTATTCATTAGATGTGAAGCTAGTGTTAAATTATCCATATGTGAAGTTAGTGTTTACCAAGTGAAGTCATGGTAAACTAGTGATTCAGTTTATGACAAGTTACACAGTATCTACCAAGTTACCAGTGCAGACTAAGTTTGAGACTACTTTGAGATGATTAGTATGGACTAAGTTTCTACTTCTACTAAGTGCATGTGATGCAGGAACATCTAGAGGTATAAGGGCAATCCTGTGTCACCCAAAAAAAATACCTAGACATAGTTTTTGTTTCATGTGTTTTCATTTCTAGATACTCGTTTGGGTCAAATAAAGGTTCCAACTCTCATAGTTCTACTATTAGTGTTTTGAGTTAGAGTTTTTAAGCACCTTGGGATACGTGTAAATGCTAAAAAATAAGACTATATAATTGGGCCATAATTACAGTGAGTTAGAAGGTGTAAATTGGTGGGATGATTATAATTGTAATTTAGAACATTCCAAAAAAAGAATCAGGTCAAAAGGCCCCATGATTTTAAAGTTATTGCAGTTTTTCAATTTTTTGAGACCTAAGAATGCTTTAAAGTTAGGTTAGGGGCATTAAATGACCTCATACAAGGCTGAAAAATGGGGTATGAGTGAAGCTAGTCCATAGGGCTATAGAGCACTGCAAGAGCTTTACAAAAATGTAAAGAGATCATCAATCAGAGCTATGGTTCAAAAGTTATGCCTCCTAAAAGTTCAGCTACCATTTATGGATTCTTCTAATTTTGCACCAACTTCTAATGCGACTTCTGGAGCCTTCTATTTGGGTGGTCGATGCCAACTGGCACTTTCTAGAATGTATTCCTAATCCTTAACACTTTGGGGTCTATTTAAGAACATTTTTGGCATTGTAAAAGGTAGTTTGGAGTGGAGTTTGAGAGGAGGTATTGGAAGGAGAAACTATCTCCAGTTTTATACTATTTTTTCCTTTCCTATTGTGTCCATTCTATTATTGGGCTTGACCCCATCAGCATGATGATGCCAAGTAATGACAATGGACATTGAGTACCATAACTTCACCAAGTCAGTCTTTAGAACCTAAGTGTCTTCATATAGGCCAACTTTGTAATATTGGTGTTAACTTATATAATGCCTGACTTTGTAATTATGTAAATTGGATTGGTATATATGTAATGTGTTGTATCATATCCAATGTGTGTGAATATGTGATTCATGAACATAAGTGTGTTAGAATGCTATCAAGTAGTAGATAAAGTATATATTTAAGGCCATATTAGAAAAGGAGTAGTAGAGACATATCCATCACAAAAAGTGATTGGTAATTCAAGGAATCTTTATCAAAAATTTAGTTGTAAGTCAGAGATCTACTACTTCACTCTAATAGGTGAATCAGTCTAAATCATTTAACAAGGTAGACTTAACAGTCTTTTTTAAAATCTCTTTGCCAAGTGCATACTTTATTGTGTGTTTGTAAATCCTTTAACATGGTGGACCTACAAGTCCTAATTGCTCCTAATAAGGTAGATCATTAGAAGTGATCATTGTAAGTCTTAACATGCCAACTTTATGCTATAATATTGAAGTTTTGTGGGTATCATCCCCACCCTAGTTTTACTTTCTATTTGGAAAGTTTCTGGGTCACCAAATCATTGTGTTCAAGTGTTATAAATGTTTATGTTTTTAGTTTCTCATGCATAAATGATAATTGGTATATTTCTATAAAGCACTAAGATTGATAAATTTTTAGAGGTTACTGATTCACCCCTCCCCTCTTAGTAACCTAGCATAGTCTTGAATATTTCCAACAATTGGAATTAGATCTTTTGGTTCTTAGGAAAAAGTTTAATAGGTTGAGCATAGATCAAGGATATGGAGATATTTAGACTTGATAAGGCAATAGACAATGAAAAGTTGGATCTAGAAATGGCCATTGCACAACTCAAGAAAGCTAAGGAGCAAATCTCACAATCCCTAAAAGGAAGGAAGGAACTTTCAAATCAAATGAATGATCATGAGTACATTGAAGAAAGAATTAAAGATTTTTTCGCTTCAAGCAGTTTAGATGAAGCAAATGATGCAATCAAAGAACTCTTAGAGAAGAATGGTTCCCTACAAGAAGTAAGAAAACTCAAAAGAGAACAAGAAATTTAGTCAATAAGGCTATGTGAAATCTTGGAATAGATGAACAAGATAAAAGAAGAAATGGATGAAAGAAACAATGAAATCCAAAATCAATCCCTTCAACATTCAGATCTTATGGATCAAATCTCGAATGCAAATGAGGAAATCATGAGTCGAAGACAAACCAATGAAAGATTAAGAAATGATCTAAATTTGGAAAGACAATTCAATGAAAGAATAAGAAATGAGCTAAGAGCTGAAAAAAAATTAGTGAAAGATTGAAAAATGACCTAAACACTTGAAAGAAAATCAATGTTTGGAAAGAAAATTCAATGAAAGAATAAGAAATGAGCTAAGAGCTGAAAAGAAAATTAGTGAAAGATTGAAAAATGACCTAAACACTTAAAAGAAAATTAATGAAAGAATGATGAAATCCCAAGCACACATGAATCAATTAAATCAACTAAATGTGCTTGACTCTCTATAGACAAAATGGTAAAGTAGGAATTGGATACAAAGAAGAAGGCGAATCCGCTGAACAAGGTGCTCAAAGGAATCAAAGACCTACTTGCAATCACTATGGCAAGATAGGTCATACATCAAAAAAATGTTGTAGTAATAGTAAAGAAAAATTTAATGGAAAATGCTACAATTGCATTCAGCATGGTTACAAGGCTAATGAATGCAAAGAGAAACCAAAATTTGAGGGAAAGTGTTACAAATGCAAGAAACAAGGTCACAAGGCATCAGATTGCAAAACTATGTCATTCAATCTAGTAGAGAAAACTATGAAAGCAATATTTGGTTGGGACTATAACACCTAGTGTAGATGTCATTACTGTGGAGAATTTGGACACATTGGCATGAATTGTGTTAAACATCACACAAGGAAGAGAGATACCACCATAAGATCTTTCACTTGTACTGAACTTGGTTATCTAGCCAAGTATTGCATGAATACATGTAGAGTTGAAGATGAAAAGAAAGAAAAAGTAGATAATATTTGAACATAGATGAGGCAACAATTGATTCCTAAATCTACTAAGGAAGCTAGTTCATGTAATGATGGTCATGAGAGTCAAGAAGTGGGCGACTCCACTATTATCAACTAGGTTTCCAATAGCTGAACTAGAACTATGAACATTATCAAGATCACATTCAAATAGTTCCAATTGAAAGGTCACAAAGATCCAAATCAGTATTCAAGATACAAAAGGATCACTAAGAAAGATTGGTATTAGTTATCACCGAGTTATCTTCTCTATCGAATAATGTCAGATCATGGACTCTACCAAGCAATGTCGAGAGTAACAAGACATGCATGGTTACTGAGTCATGAAGCCTTCATCAAGTAATTAATTAAATAGTCGATGACAGGCTATCGAGCATAATGTCAAGCATGATGTCAACCTAGCTACCTTTGCACTGAGCATTAATGTCTAAAGTTTTAACAAAAAGCACAAAATTAAATTCATTTTTTGCCATGAAATTTAAGTGCTATTGCGAAGAAGTAAATTCTAGTGCGATGAAGTAACTTCAAGAAAAATTTTAGTAAGGTTTTCAAGAAAGGGTTTGAGATGTTGGCCTGAGGAATCAAATGGAAAGCATTAGACTTCAAACTTGTGCCCCGATTGTAGAATCCCTCAACCCAAGTGGAGCTCAATCACAAATCCCACCTAAGGTACTCTTTATTAATGATATTCATACTCATTTTAAGTGTTCTATTTAGGAAATTGGAACCCTAGAAATGGATGATGCCCTAGGTGAATTGTGTGTTAATGGAGTTCTGAAACCCAAGGACAAACATTTGGAAGACAAAGGTTTGATCTGAATTCTTCACATGCCCCAAGGTTTTCAAATCAAATGGATTATATACATTCTAAGCTAGGTGCATAATGGTTAGCTATGGCCTGAGAAACCATTTGTAATCACAAAGAAAATGATCAATCACATTACCAACCTCCCCATGCTCACCAAAGCCAAAACCACTAAAACCCTAGGTCAGGCTGAGCTAGAAAAGGAAACCCTAGCTGAGTGGGATGGCAGAGGCATGAAAATGAGTAGCATAACTAATATTGAACTGAAATGTGGGATACATGTGATAGCTCACAAGAGATATAGTTTGAGCCACCTTAATAGTGTATCATGTGAAGCTATGGACTTAGCTTGTAAAGTCATGAAGAACAATTTGTCTTATGATTTGGAAAATCTATTGTTGAAGCAATTCAACAAGAATACGAAAAGCATTCATACATCAAAGAATAACCCCTACAAATTTGGCTCTCTATTGACTTGTTTGTTCTTCGATGTTCAAAAGTTCTTCCCTTCTAAAGGCACAATAGTATTGAGAAAATATGTGCCTATATTATACCAGATTAATGAATACATTGTAGAAATGGGAGAGAATTTTGTTATCATTATGGATAACTACTTTGAAGTATTCAAAGAGAAAATAAATAATAGGTTCAAAATACCTAAGAAGTTGGTAGAAGATTACAAAGATGATGTTTCTTTCATGGTAGATAGTGACAGAGTCTACATTCAGGCTGTAAAACCTAGAATTGTATGGGTAAAACCTCTTCCTTATGAGGTAAATATTGATGAAACAAAGGAAATTATTAAAGCTCTAATTAATGAACCTATTGATCCAAAGACACCACACTTTGGAACATATGATGAGGGAAAGGCAAGGATAGAGCTAGAGATAAAGCTACCTCAAGTAGTTAACAAAGGTAAGGGGAGTATAGAAAAACTAAAATCAAGCTTAGAGATAGCTTCAACAAGTTTTATTATGACAACTACATGTACTTGAAATATCCTATCACTCTTCACCCACATAGCTTAACACATCATTGATAGAAGAGTCTGCCACTTCATCTACTGAGTTGTAGTCTCCCTCTTCTTTAGCACCCAAGATGCAATCATTAGCAATGAATACAATAGTTTCTACAATTTTGAGCTCTTAAGTAGTAAGTACTTCAATTTTGCATTCTACAATTTTGTCTACTTCAGTAATGGATACTTCAATTATGAATTCTTTAGTTTTGCATTCAGCAAGCATTCGTACAAGATTTTTGAGTAGAGGCAAGGAGATAGAAGATTGTTTCTCTCATTTTGGTGTCTCCATGTAAGTAAGTTTTGAATAAATATTTGGCATTATTGTAAAAAAGGGGGAGAGACTATGTATATTGTATGGGGGAGTATCATGGAAAGAGAGAAAATGTATATACCAGAGGAGAATTTTGCAGATATGTTGTATAGTATATCGTATATACTTACAAAGACAAATTTTGAAAAATCTCAAAATAGTATACCCTTCCAAGCCAGTATCACATGGTGATCTATATAAGTTTTGGCTAATAAGTGTTTGTTTCACTAATGCCAAAGTGTGAGATTGTTGACATATTAGTCAAGTTTGTTATTAGTGACAACACTTATTCAGATTTTGTATGGTTGTCAAGTTCATTGAATAATCTACAGTGTTTTCCATGTATTTCAGTAGCCACCGATCTCTGTAGTTGCTACTAAGTCTTCTAGACTTATTCCAATGGCCACTGAGCATCTTAGTGGTTACCAAGAGTATTCAAGTAGTGTGAAGCCCAACAATTCAAACTGAGCAAAATTAGGTAGTGCAAAGTCTAGTAGTTCAACCTGAGCACTCCAATGGTTACTAAGCTTTGCAATTTATATCGAGCTAGTAGTTCATATGATGTGAAGCTAGTGTTAACCAAGCCATATGTGAAATTAGTGTTAGCAAGTGAAGTCATGGTAAACTAGTGATTTTTTTAATGAAAAGTTGCACAATATCTACCAAGACACTAGTGTAGACTGAGTTTGAGACTACTTTGAGATGATTAGTATGGACTAAGCTTCTACTTCTACTAAGTGCATGACAATGTCAAGTAATGACAGTGGATGCTGAGTATCAAAACTTCACCAAGTTAGTCTTCTGAACCCGAGTGTCTTCATATGAGCTGACTTTGTAATATTGGTGCTAACTTATATAATGGCTAACTATGTAATTATGTAAATTGGATTGGTATATATGTAATTTTTTATATCATATCCAATGTATATGAATATGTGATTCATGAACATAAGTGTGTAAGAACATGATCAAGTTGCAGATAAAGTATATATTGAAAGCCATATTAGAAAAAGAGGAGTAGCAAAGACATATCCATCACGAAAGGTGATAAGTAATTCAAGGAATCTCTATCAGCAATTTATTCGTAAGTAAAAGATCTAGTACCATTCTAACAGGTGAATTAGTCTAAATCCTTTAACAAGGTAGACTTAATAGCCTTTCTCAAAATCTCTTTACCAAGTGCATGCTTTATTGTGTGTTTGTAAATCCTTTAACAAGGTAGACCTAGCAATCCTAATTGCTCCTAATAGGGTAGATCATCAAAAGTGATCATTTTAAGCCTTAACAGACCAATTTTATGCTAAAGTATTGAAGTTTTGTAGGCATCATCCCTACTCTAGTTTTACTTTCTATTTAGAAGGTTTCTAGGTCACCAAATCATTGTGTTCAAGTGTTATGGATGTTTAAGTTTATAGTTTCTCATGCATAAATGATAATTGGTATATTGCTATAAAGTACTAAAGTTGATAGAGTTTTAGAGGTTACTGATTCACCCCTCCCCTCTCAGTAACCTAGCATAGTCTTGAATATTTCCAACATTTATAACCCAAAAAATAGGCAAACAGTTAATTATTTGAAATTAACACATTTACAATAGTATATTTTTATTTAAGCTTCAATCTGATAGAGTTTAACTTTTCCTTACCAATATTGTTGTACTTCTTTTTCTTTACTCTTCCTTACCTTGTTAGGGACATAATAGGATTTTATCATTATTATTTGTCTATAAGTAGTACTCCTTCCATTTCAATTTCATGGTGTACCTTCTTCACTTGAATTAGGAACTTTTTTATCAACTTCATTCTTGACCTATACTTGTTTAATGTTACTTCTTAGTTTTATAGTTTTCACTTGACTCTTATCCATCAATTATCAATAGATAGAGGTTTGCATGCTGGGATCATACTTGTAACACACCTAACATAATCTTTGTGTGTTTATATAGGTCTATATACAGGCATTCTCTTGTCACATGTCCTTTCCTTCCACAGTTATTGCATTATATACTTTTTGATTTCATTGTTAGTAGAGTTCCACTCCTACAATGTTCAAGCTTATGACCAAATAAATTGTAGTTATAATAGTTTCCCATGAAAATTCTTTCCATAGATGTACGAGGGGATCTCATTGTACAATATTTTTCTCTATATCTAAACTTGTAGCAGTTGTAGCAGAGAGGATTAAATCATATTTTTGGTGAGACATTTGGTAGTCTTCTTCAATGCACATTTATTGTATGTCTTAATTTATAAATATGATAGCATGTAATTTTTTTTATTCTGATTGTCTCTTGGTTGGAATGTCTTTTCCTTTTAAATTTTAGAAGATTCATCAAGATCAATTTTTAACTATATGGGTAGACGCAAGAATATGGGTCTCAATTCCATGGAAGTACCTGGATTGAGATCATGCACTTTTAGAAATGGGCAACTATTTTTTAAAAAAGGATACCCATATTAGGTTTGAATGTCTAATTCAAAATTCAAAAATGGGTACCCATTTTAAAAAAAATCATGTACCCATTTTCTATTTTCAAAAAATGAGTAAAAAATGGGTACCCATTTCTAAAATTCTTTTTTTTTGTTTTTTGGGAGGAGTGGGGGGGGTGGCGGATTTTAAATGTTGATTTTACTTTTTCAAAATGTGCATCCACTTTTTGAATTTCAAATAATGGCTACCCATTTCTTACAACATGGGGCAGGATTTTTCACTCCTACCTCTAATTTTTGTTTGGGATAGGCTTGGTGAGACCAAGCATATGCTTTGACCTCTCATGATTTGGCTAAGGCATTGAAAGGAAAATTTCATACCTTTCCATAACTTTTAGAGGGACTTCTTGATCAACTTTTTTATGAAATAAATACTCATCAGGGTTGTCACTGTCTTAATTTCAAAAATATAAATTTTGTAGTGCTATGATTTTATTTACTATTTTTGCATTATTTTTTAATCAAAGGTGGTACCTAAATGTAAGATAGTGAGGTTCACTAAAACTTGAAAAAACTTTTCTATTTTATGATTTTTCTTAAATTAATTTATATGTCATCAATTCACATACAATTCTTTTGAAGTTAAAAATTTTTTTTTTTTGAAAATATTGAAACTTTGATCAAACTATGGTGTCCATACATGAGATGTTTTAAAATTTACCTTTATAGCCAATTAATAATTAATTAAAAACATTATTAAATTAAAAGTTAAGAAAAAATATTATCATAAATCTTTGGTGTATTAGGTAACTCCCTTTGAAAGGATTTACTAAAATTCATTTATTTGTATCAAATTATTGTGTCTGTACACAAGTGTGGTATGATCCTGAAACAATCCTTTAAAAAAAATTCTTTTTAAAGATCCATACCAAAAAATATATCATATGGGTACACAAATAAATTACATATTCAAAAAGTAGATTTCAAACACTACAATTTTTACTTCTAAATTTTTTTTAGATTCAATCTCTAAATTCCTCAAATTTTGACATCAATTGACAAGAAATTTCGAAAATAGGAAAAGCACTTCCACTTTTTGCCCAAAAGTGAGACCCAACTTCTTGCACTTACCTATATAACCAAGTCTAGTTATATCTCCTAATTTTTTGTTCATCAATATTTTTCATGCTCGAATCAAACTTGTTAAGCTTCTTATTGATTTCTTTTTCACTCTTCACCTTGTTTGTCAAATCTTCAACATCTTTCCTTATTTTTTCATTTTTAATAATGACTTGTTGGTTCTCCTCATTTGTATCACTTATCTATCCATTCAATGTATTATTTTCTTGTTTCAATTAAAGGATAGTGTTGTCTT
This sequence comes from Cupressus sempervirens, assembly GCA_028749045.1. Taxonomy (NCBI): domain Eukaryota; kingdom Viridiplantae; phylum Streptophyta; class Pinopsida; order Cupressales; family Cupressaceae; genus Cupressus; species Cupressus sempervirens. The sequence continues at coordinate 33,738,186 of CM053784.1, read as the reverse complement.
TATCTTTAATTCCATTTTCTATCTTTTGTTATTGGTTTCTAGTTTCATTTTTTATCTTTAAGAGTGTTCATTTTGTGTAGTAGTCTAGTCATCCTTAGAGCTTGAATTTCAAATTCCCTCTTTTTTTGTAGGTTGTCTTCAAGGGTAGTAGTCTTTCTAATAGATTAGCTACTACAACATCAATTTTTTTTGAACTTGTACTATTTTCTGAATGTTTTTCTAGATCTTCAAGAATTGTTTATATCCTTTCTAGTAGTTTTTCCTTTTTGCAAATGAGACATTTAGTTTCTTCTTTAATTCTTCATTCTGAGCTATGACTTCATTTAGGGCATCTTCAAGTTCTCTTTCCATTTTTTACATTTAATTTTCAAGATCTACTCTCAAGTTGTTAAACTTCTTTCAAGAGAATGATTCTCTAACAGCAATTATTAATTATAGGTAGGAAAGGTTAAGTATTGAGAGGGGTTGGATAAGGAGGGTTAATCAGTACATAGACAACCATTTCAATTTTTACTTTTAATTGATAGTTTGTAACAATATTATTTTGATAATCCAAATCTACCCATAGCTCAAACATTTAAACATTAACAACTCATATTCTTAGAAGTAAATAAAAATACATGAAAGAAAATTCACACATAACACAATAGTTTGGGTATCGCAAAAAACCCTTGGTTAGAGGGAAAATCTATGGTGAGGATGGAACTCACAAATTTTTCACTACAATCAAAAAGTTTTCTAATTAGGCGTACATAAGAGTTTCCTTTTGAGAAACTCACTTTGTTGAAATTTATTAATACATTGCTACTTGTAGCATTAGCCTATTAAGATAACTCTATTAAAAGAATTTATCCTACCTATCTAGGCATTCCTCTAGTTAGAGGCTTTAACAAGAGTTCATAAAAAACTCAACAATCTAGACTTTGTTAACTAGTTAGGTATTATACAAAATAACTTGACATGTAATTAAAAAATTCTACAAGCATGTATTTTAATACTTAAAAATATGTTAATTTTGAGAAAGAAAAAAATATTAAATCATATCAAAAAAATTTAAAATTATATACATTCTAGAGGACAGAGTCCTCTTTCAGAATGTATAATTTTTCTTCTAGTTAGAATAGATTTGTGTTGGAAAATGTGGTTGGAGGTGAAAACTATCATTTTCATGTGAGTTAAAATTTGAATCATTATAAAAGAGTTTTAAATATAGGTCTAAAGTTAATTTTTATTTTTGATTGTTCTAGATATGTATGTTATCAATAACATAGTCTGAGTTCAAATGGAAATAAGTTTATTTTCATATAGTTTTGTAGTGGGAACTAAACCCCTAATTTTAGCATTTTTCAGCAACTAAAAAATTATCTATAAAAATGAAGAAAATATACCAATTTTTATTACAAATAATTATTTAAAAATTATAATCCTAAACTTCATCCATTTCTACACATTTCATTAGTTTTCTTCATTTTCAAATTCTAAATAAAAATATCATTTTTATGTCATTGACGGTGAATAGTTATACTTTTGTTAGCCTTTTCCTTTACAAAAGGTTGGCACAGGTTTGTGCTTTTACCCATTAACAATTTGTCTTCCTTAATTTCAATGGCTTATACCTTGACTCTTAATGCTCCCAATAGTAAATGGAAAACAAAGTCGTTAACAACATAATGGGTTAATATAGTGATCTATCAAAGAACCTTGAATTGAAAGGTAGATCTCCCTTTAAATGAAAAATTCTCAATGAGTGTGTTTTTAGGTTTATGGGGTATGCTTTTAACTAGGGATCAGAAGGGTTAGAACCAGATTGCTTAAAACTTTCAAAACTAGCTCCTAAAATGAAATATATTCTATCTAAGACAGAAAATTGAAACTACACATGACTACCTACTACAACATGAGAAGAGAGAAAGAATGATTGATTTAGCAATGTCTAAATTGCTAGAATAATTGAAAGGTGACAATACTCATATTGTCCCCTTTTCAGAAAATTCATTAATCAAATCTCAAGTTCCTCACACAAACTATAAAATGCACATGAACTAACATGCACAACTTACGGGAATAAAGTACTGAGGAAAGTAAAGCTTACAATCCACTAAGATGAAAGAAATAACACCAAGTTTATTTGCAATCTTTTAGTAGTCCCAGCTACAAGTTTTGGCCCACAAATAATTTTTTGATTTCATTAACTTAACAAAAAATTACATGTATAGACCTCTCTAGAATAGGAGATAAAATTTTGAGCATGGAGTCACCATCATGGGCTTGTATTTATTTCTTTTCATCATCACACCTAGGTCTATTGATGCATAAAAACTTTGAATAGAGCATGACTTGATGGCTTCAGAAATAGAATTGAACAACTTTGTTTCCATCAGTGAACAACAGAAAATATGTAGACCCATTACTCTACATAGAAATGGATGTTGACCTTGAAAATTTGACTCAAGACTTGCTTAGTTGTAGCATTCACTTCTCTAGATCCTTTCATCATTAGTCAAGTAGGTGCATATCTATGAATGCTATCATGACTTTGGTCTTTAGGTTCCTAATTGATGAAGCTCACCAAGGCAGATAGCTAGATGGATGATTTAGAATCTAAAGGAAATGAGAAAACTAGAGCAAGAAAAATGTCACAAAAATAAGAAAGACTTGCTTCTCATTGGGAAGAAACTCAAACAATATCCCAATGAAACCTAAATCAATGAAGCCCCAAATGCAATGGAATGACAAGAAACCCACATAGAGAAATAAGAAAAATGTGAAACAAGGGAGACCTAGAACAGACACAAAGTAGGAGTCTTCAAAACTTGATGAGAAGTGAGTCACCTAGGGGCTATCTAGACAAGCAACTAGACAAAATCTCAATGAATTTCCAACAACTACAAACATAAAAGGGATAGACTGAAACTTGGCAATAGTTGGATTTGACTAGGGAGTTAGGCATTGCATGTCTAAGAAGGGGGTCTAGAATCTCTAGTTTTACACAACTAGATCAAAAAACTATAGGGAAAAAAAAAAAGCTAAGCAAACTATGGAAAGGAACACTAACCTAGGAGAAAAGGGAAACCAAGCAATGAAGAAAGCAAAAATAAAAGCCTACCTATACTAACTCTAATTGTAGGTGTTACCTGCATTCAATTGTGAATTTGATAAGGCTTTAGGTCCTGAGCATTGTAAGAAAATGGCATGATCTCACTAGTGGCATATGAAAAACTAAGGGAGTTATTCTAATTTACTTATACAATTCTGAAAGGACATTTCTAAAGAGAATTAAACTTATGATGCATACCTTTCGGTTCATGCCTCTTATCCCATAACAAGACCAGATCATCTTCCATGAATTTCCTTGGCATCACTTTCTTGTTGGAAAAAAACTTCATGTGCTTTTGATGCTTTTGAATGTGGTCAACTAATTTCTCTTACTCTTCTTCCATCTTAGTGAGGTACATGATTTGATTTTCCAAACTACTATGAAATACTAGGTACTTAATTACTTGCTACAGTTTGTAGATGGATAGTTCCAATGGTAGGGGAAGGCTAGCTTTGACTTTGTATATAAGCAAAAATGGGGAAATGTTGATGGCCTTCTTAGGTGTCACTCTATCTTCCTAGAGAGCTTCATGTAGCCTCTTGTGCTATTCCTTCTAATTCTCAGAGAGCAACTTCTTCATGATGTTAATCAAATTTTTATTTCTCAATTTTGCCTGATCATTCCCTTGAGGAAAGTAGTCTAATGAATGATTGAGGTGAATGTTGTTGTCATAATAGAACTCTACAATCTTTGTAGAAGAAAAGTAGGTAGCATTATACATGACAAGCTTTATTGGTACCCCAAATCTCACTAGGATGCTTTCTTTGACAAACTCAGACAATCTTAGATGTGGTTCTCTTGGTGGGATTTTCTTCTACCCATTTAGTGAAATAATTTGTAGGAGTTATAATGTATAAGTGAGCAGCAAAGGAAGTGGGATTAATTGGACCAATTAATTTTATTCCCCACTACTAAAAGGGGCCTTCTATTGCTACTAGCTTCAGTACTAGGGAAACTATCTAAGGTTTACTAGAGAACATCTTACGTTTGTCACACTTGGCCACCCACTCATAAGCATCTTTGAACATACTAGGCGAGTAGTAGCATTACCTCAAAATCTTATAAATTTTCACCATAGAAGAAAAATTTCCACTGGAAAGGCCTCATTATGGAATGTCTGAAGCAAGCTCTCCTATTGAGGTTTTATCCACACATCTAAAGAAGGTTCCATCAATTGCCCTTTTATACAATTGATAATCATAGATGACATACTTGCTAGAGTTAGTTCTAAGATCTCTTCTCTACTTGTATGTCATTCCATCAAGGTATTCTACATAAGTAACAAAATAAGCAATATTTGAATACTAAGGATCTTGGAGGCTAACCATTAATGCTCTTGAGGTTCTTCCTTCTTCAGTAGACTTGTTATTTTTTGCAATTACTTTGCATAAGCCATTTACTTATACCAATATTTTTGGTTTCAACTCAATATCATCTTCTTGGACTTTGGCTATTTAGGCTCCTCTAGTATTACATCCTATCTCTTGTTGAGTCAAGATACTCATGATGACTAAGTCAGGTACATGCACAACATAATTTGAATGTAAGACATAAAAATTGAAATTCTTAAGTGTACTTACCACCACATATGCATGTTTTTCCTTATGAGAATATCATAATTCATGATCCTTGAGAGGAGTTCTCATGAAAGAAATGGGTGCTTGAATACCCTCCCTATTTTCCTACATAAATATGGTGGATAATGTATGAGCTGATGCATAATAGTACAGTATCAACTCTTTGGTATAATTTGGGTGAACTAGGATATGACCTTTACCTATGGCATCCTTGATTTGATAAATAATATACATTCTAGAATCATCCTACTTGAATATTTGACTGCCCTTCATCATTTTGACTACACACTAGGTAACTTTAGAGAAATTAGGAACAAAGCATCTCAAGGAATTTACCTATCCAAAGGACTTGATTCCATACTTTCTTGCTAGTAAATTCAATTGTTGAATATCTCTGACATGCTCAGGTTCAATCTTAATGCTTTCTTGAGAAACTATGTGACTAAGAAATCTAACTTCTATGACACAAAAGACATATTTCTTGGGGTTAAGGGAGATTCCATATTCCCTACATCTCCTTAGTACTTTCTCCAGGTCCTTCAAATGAATTTCCCTTTTCTTGGAGAAGACTATTAGATAATCTAAATATAGAACAATGATCTTATCCTTGAGATCAGAAAAAGATGAGTTTATGGCTCTTTGAAAGGTGGCTCCAACATTGATCAACCCAAAAGTCATCCTATTGTAGGTAAAAGTTCCCCGAGGGGTGGTGAGTGTTGTTTTAAGTTGATCTTGTGGATCCACTTCAATTTGATTAAAGCCTAAGAAGCCATCCAACATGGACATCTTTTCAAAGCCAACCACTATCAATAGTAGATGATTCATGTTAGGTAGAGTGTGATTGTCTTTCAAGGAAGCCTATTTTAATTTTCTAAAGTCAATGCAAATATTGATTTCCCCACTCTTTTTTTAGATGGCGACAATGTAAGCTATCCAATTTGAATGGTGTATAGGATATATGATCCTTTCTTCTTATATCTTGTGAACCTCTCTAAAGATGGCATCTAAGATGATTGGGCTATAATTGTGCTGCTTCTATCTAAAAGGAGTTGCTTCAAGCTTAAGGGGAATCTTGTGTTTAAATTCACAATTACTTAAGGTTTTTAAATCCTCATACCCCCATGAAAATACATCTTTGTATTTAGATACTAAGCCTGTATCCCTAGCCCTTTCTTCATTTGAGAAACCACTACCAATATTAATCATCTTAAGTTTGGACTCAGTGATTATGTTCATCCCCTCAAACTCTCTAGAGGTTCCACTCTTCCTACCCATTTCCCTTCTAATATATGCATCATGTCTATCAATAAAATTTTCTAGAGAAATGAGGTGTCTAGGAGTTTTATTACCTTTAAGCTTCTCAACACCAAGCTCCAAATCTTTCTTTCTATTAGGGGAAAACTCTCTACAGGAACTTTCACTTCCTTCAAAATACTAGTCACTGAAAGGTTCAAACCCTTCTAGGAAGTATTGGATTTGTTTATCACTAGAGAAGACTTTCCATGATTCAACATTATCAGCTACATTAGGTCTAAAGATAAGTTCAACCTTGTATTGATTATCTTTGAATTTTAGATGTAGAAGAAGAAGAGAAGAGGAGGCAGCTAACATGTTTTCCCTCCCATTCTGTATCCTAGGAATGACTTGTATTGAAAAGGAATCTAGATCTTCAATTTCTTCCCATACCCTATTCCTGTAGTTCTAAAGTCTTGTGTTCTTCACAGCATGTTATCCTCAGACTTGCTTCACTATGAGCTTTTCATCTCCTTAGGATTTTAGGATTTTCACCCCTCTTTTCTTTGTAGTAGTGATATCCAACATCAATGCTTAATACTCTATAGTATTATTTGTGTTCTTGAATTTTACCTTATATGCAAGCTATGTTAGATCTCCATCAGGGGAAACAAACACCACGCGTGCTCTAGATTTAGTAGTAGCACAACTGCCATCAAACTCTATGGTCCAAATCTTTTTGTCAATAGGAGGATCTGGTTACTCTTCTGAAGTGTTGAGGTTAGAGAACAACATTTACTTCCCAAAATCCATTTCTCAAAACAAAATTTGGGCCTTCAAATCATCAAATTTCATAACAGCAAATTTATATTTCTCCTCAAGTTCTAGCTTAATCCTTATATTGCCAATATGGATTATGACATGATACCAATCTAGCTTAATTTCTCCACCCATATCTCTTCAAAATATCCTACTCAAAAGTATACCATAACTAGTAGGGATATCAGCTACCAAGATGGTTAATTTCATTCTCTTTATAGGATATGTGGCTAAGGCTACTTGTGTATCTTTTACTTGACCTAATAGGGGAACTTTCTTTGCATCCATCGAATAACAACATATAAAGGTCTTGGTTAGAGATAAGCCTAAGGTGTGAGAAAAAATAGAAGGCATGATATTGTAAGAAGATCCTAAATCAATTATATAATTACTTAGTTTGTGACCATTTACATATAAGGATACATAAAATGGATCAGGTTTTTGGCTAGGAGAGGTCGCTAAAATTGAGGACTCTTCTTTAAAAATCATAGGTAGGATTGGTTCTTCGTCAATGGGAGGACAACTACTAAAATGAGTTTGGTCATTACTAATAGTAATATTGACATTAAGGTGAGTTTTAGCATTAACTTCACCTTTACAATAATCTACTATTTTTTTGTAGTTCCACAAGGTGATTTTTTCAAGTAATCGAGGGGAGAAACTTAGATACGAGCATCTTTGCAATATTGAATGATATCAAATGAGGGATGAGGCTTACTATTTGGCTCCAATTTTTCTTATTCTTTCCTCCGAGAAGAGGAAGTAGATGTGCTAGTCGTAGTCGATGAAGAGCTAGGAGTCATGTTCTGGGTAGGAACTAAGTTCATCAAATTGTTATCTCTTTGACTTCTCATTGCTATAGTCATCTTTACTCCATCCAAGGTGGAAAATCAATCACTTCCTAAGTCTAAATATGATTCATAGTCAAAGAAAAATGTTCCAAAATTTCTAGGGGGCAAAGAATCATCTTCACTTTCAAGATATTCCTATATTCGCTCATTACTAGTATTGATCTACTTGTATCTATTCATCTCTAGACAAGAGTCACTATCATGATCCTCTCTTAAGTTAAATATGCACATATTTTTCTTCTTAGGAATTTCCTCTATAGCAAGCTTTTGACGAGCAGACATCAATTGTAAGGGTTTCCCTTCATGTTTCCTTCTAGGAATTTCCTATTAAGGTTTATGGAAAGAAGGAATTGTATTACCCATTTTCCTTTTCATGGAAATCATCTCATTTGATAATTTTTGAAGCATTTCTTCCATGTTATTGGTTGTACCAATATCAGAGTTTGTCAAAGTTTCACTCTGAAGCTCTCTCTTCCATTTTTTGGTTGCTATCAAGTCATCCTCCAACTCTATCACCAAGGTTTGAGTAGCTTGTAGATTAGCCACATGTTCTCTTTTGATTTGAAAACTAATATTTAGAGGAATCAAACTACTAAAAACATCTTCTGATTATTTGCAATTGGTCTACTTGCAACAGGAATCCATTTGACCAATTTGTTGAACCTTACAATGAAATCTCTTATGGGAATACTAGGTTCCTTTTTAATTTGTGTGAGTTGATATAAAAGAGTGTGTTCATCTTCTATACTCTTATAAAAATCTTGATTCCACATGTCATCCTAGGTTGTAATGCATCCCACTGGAAGATGTTGAAACCAATCACCTATGTTCTCAACAAAAGTCTCAATGAACATTCCTATTGCTACATCTTCATGTTGAGGACAAACAATGCTACATGCTACAAAGAAACCAACGATGTGCTCATCAATAGAGACTTTCCAATTGCCATTAAATTTGGGGAAGTCCTTTCGGGAAGCTCTTCGTAGGTCATTATTAGCACCAAGCCAAAGGGGGCCAATAGAATTACTCTAGGGCACAACTATTAAAGTGGGAAGAATTACTAGTACTGGTTAAAAGGTGGTAGCAGTAGGGGCTACCACTCCATTTAAGGTGAGAGAATTACATAGTAATAATATCTGAGTGTGAAATATAGAAGGGGAAGAGGAATGGATGCATCTTTGAGGGATGGGAAGGGGTGGTGGAAATAGAGCTCAATGGATACCTTGAAATATTGGACGTCGTGAGTAGGTTCTCCCTCTTCTTAGAGGATCTTCTAATATTGGAAACTGAACTTTCTTTAATTCCTCAAATACTAGGTCAACTTGCCCTATTCCATGAGCACTTCTAATATACTTGGGATCTAGGGTGAATTGACTTAGTTTACAATGGGTGTGCTTGTCTCAATCTTCTTTGCTACAAAATGCCTTCCCAATACTCAACATTGGCTTCCTCTCTCTCTAGTGTAAAGCTGATTCTTTGATACTCATGAAGGGATTTTTGATTTTTCTAGGCAAGTGTATTCAACTAGTTTATTATATCTTCTTTTTCATCTTGGGAGGCAAGGTTGGGTTGCATTACTAGGATTCTACCTTCAAAGGCAACGCGATTTTTCCTCATAAAACTACTAAAACTACTGATGTCATTGTAGTTTATGAGACTCCAACTATTTCCATTGAAGAAACTCAAAATACAGAAATGACTTAGAAAAATGACCGTAAAGACTATGTTTTTAAAGTCTTGGACAAAATTCTTTCTTATAGAATCAATCTTGTTTTGGCTAAATGTGATGAAGTGTTTCAATAATGTGTATAATATGTTGGATGTTGGAATTCTTTAGAATGACTAAGAGTGGGGTGAATCAGTTATCCAAGGTCTAGATGTACAATTAAAACTTTTAAATTCTTAGTAAGCCCATACCAACAATACCTTATCATGCATGCATCCATTAGATCATACAATACTTAAACTTTATAGGTTACTATCTTAGGTCAAAACAACTTTGTAGAAATATAAACATGAAACAACATCAGAACATTCACACAATTTGACACAAGGATTTTACATGGAAACACAATTTTGGAAAAAACACCAGTAACATACTACTAATTCTCACTCTTCTAAAGTGATGCCCTATGAAAAGAAAACGCTATTAAAGGATACAATGTACATTGTTAAATGTGACTTGGTTAAAGGATTTCAATCACCCTATAGGAGTGAGCCTTTTCAGAGGACTTTAGACCATTCCATTAGAATGTCACTTGGTTAAAGGAACAAATGACTGTTAGGTCAACCTTAATCCAAAGGATTTACCCTAGACTGATATAATGATTAGAAAGTAATAGTAAGGATTGATCTAATAACAAATTACAACTCACTTGCAGATTACAGATCTTTTTTTTAGTCCTCCGTTCTATTTGACATTCATACTCTTCAACTCTGATACCTTGTTCACCCTTCAAGCATTCATACTCTTAAGCCTTATTATTTTTTAGGCCAACTACAGTTACCTCTATTTACCTACTTAATGAAGTAATACCCTAGACTCCTTGTCTTTTTTAGGTTCTCACACATGGCAACCTTTTCTTTTGACTAGCTATCTCTATAAATAGAGAATTGGGATCTTTTTCTGCTTAACCACAATCATCCATTTGAAGGTTAGGTAGGATTAAGTAGGATATAATGAATCCATCCACTTTTCCATTTGGTGGTTCCTCTAGAAACTTCTTCTCCAATCTTCCTTGAATTCACCTCAAAATAGTTTATTTTGAATTTTGTGCTACCAGCTCATCATAGTTATCTTCGACACACTTCACATAATTCATGAAATCAAATTAGTCGGCTTAGATTTGTCAAATCTTTGATTTAACACTATGTTTTGTCACTCAACATCTATATTGTTCTATCAATTAGCCAACACTAAAGTTTACTGATACTTGACACCAACTAAACTTTACTCGACATATAGTAGCAATCACTTGACTTGCACAATTTTTTATCTTTGCTTGGCACCTCTTTATTTAACTTGGTTTCAACCAATTTCTTCTCAACTTGCATTGATTTTTTGGTAAGGCTTAGTAGACACATTTTGTACTTAATCTTCTTCCATTCTTATCTTTAGTAATCTTTCATTTTAGACTTTAATTAGAGAAACAATACACTATAGTATCAATGTCTTACTTGGTCTTAGTGCTTCTTTTACATACCAAATAACTCAACCTTTCTCTAAGTGCTATTGGTATCTCCTCTTTCCAAATTCTCTTCATTAATCAACTAAATGATTTCTATTAGACTAAAAAGAAATTGTCTCACTAGTAGGTAGTAGGTTTGACATCATTGACATAATAATGATTTTTTTTCATTACAGGTTCTTCACTTCATAACAATCTTACATCAACATTAGATTTCTTTAAAAAGGGAAGAATATACTTTTAGAAATAGAAAGGAAATGGGGCCCCTTTAGATATGAGTCGAATAAATTCTTTGAAGTTACTAAAAGAGATCTAGATTCCCCTATACAGATAAAAGTCACTATTGATTTCATTGATAATGTGACAAAGAATTTGAGTTACATAAACCAAGAGTAGTAGAAGCTAGAAGAAAATATTAAAAAAATTGGCTTTGCCGATCATTTATGTATTCATGCCATTGTAGGCGGGGAAGAAAATATCAAATGATTCAAAAATTGGAGGCATGAACTTGCAATGTTGCCCCAAATAGTAACAACTAAGTTTAAATAGTAACATACTTTCAACTAGACTCATTTCATAGGTTGTTTAACAAATTGATTACCACAGAGACAATGTTTAGAAAAATCATAATGGATGTTAAGATATCTGAAGGGAAAAGATGGGTAGATCTACAAGCCTTTGTTCCACTAGTCTCCAAATTTGTATGGCCTACACATGCCCAAATTGCCAAATGGATAGATGTTTATTTGAATGTTCCTAAAGATATGCTTGAAGATGTAGCAACCACTTGAGATGAGTTTTGTTATGCATTTAGTTATTAGTTAGTTACAGTTATGAAGAGGTTTGAAGCTATGTTGTACCTTTTCATTTTAATGAGAAAAGGTACCAAGACCTCTATTTAAGAATCAAATGTTTTAAAGAGACATACAACAATAATTTTTATACAATATAGTATGTTACTTTACATCGAATACATTATGGAGTAGTTTTATTCCTATGCAATTAGTTGCTGGTATATGTACCTAAACTACTCTACTATATTTCCTTATCAATGAAATCAAATACAATGATGTTTTCTAGACTTATATTTTGGTATATGGTTTTCTAAATTGGTCATGTTCTTCATTGTGCCTTCATATCTATGTTACTATTTTTATGGATTAAAGTAGTGTATGATCTTGGTCATCTGATATTCTCATACTTTGCTATGGTATCTATCTAATTGGTTTCCTTTGGTTAGGGTTTAATTCATTTAGACAAGGGATTGCATTTATATTTTCTCTATCCAATAGCTGATGGGGAGCACATTGTCTCTGAAGGTTTGATGATAAAATCACATGGCAGTTGACTCTATTCGTCAAAGTGGATTAAGGACTGGTCTTTTCATTTTTCTTATAAGTTGATAAATACAGTTGTAGATTGGTGAAGTTATATTCACATGTATTGCATAATTTATCTTTAATATTTTATGCACATTCAAAACATTCATATATTTGATTTCTCCTTGAGAACACACTTGCCAACTCAAGAGTATTAGTTATAAAGTCTGCATTAGTAATCCTTAAGTCATCTCAAGAAACAAAGGTACAACTATCTAGCTTTTGCAAAGCCTAAAGTGTGGAGGTTGAATAATTAAGTTTTAGCCTTTGATGTTGGTCAAGATTGTGTTGAGATTCCCAACATCGAATGAATGAGACTATGTTACTGTTTTGATGGATTAAAGTAATGCATGATCTTGGTTATAAGAAATTCTCATACTTTGCTATAGTATCTACCTAATTGGTCTCCTTTGGTTAGGTTTAATTCATTTAGACTAGGGATTACATTTATATTCTCTAACCAGCAGTTGATGGGGAGCACATTGTCTCTAAAGGTTTGATGATAAGATCACATGGGAGTTGACTCTATTCATCAAATTGGATTCTTATAAGTTGATATATACAGTTGTAGATTGGTGAAATTCTATCCACACACACATATTACATAGTTTATCTTTAATATTTTATGCACACTCAAAATATTCATATATTTGATTTCTCCTTTAGAACATACTTGCCAACATTGGTAATCCATAAGTCATCTCAAGAAATAGAGGTACAACTACCTAGGTTTTGCAAAGCCTAAAGTGTGGAAATTGAATTATTAAATTTTAGTCTTCGTGTTAGCTAAGATTGTGTTGAGATTCCCAAAATCGAATGAACGAGACTAATATGAATTCAACCAACAATCTTTAAAATGAGAACACAAACAAAAAGCATCCACTTTGGATAAAGTATGTCGCATTTGTGCTGCCTACAGTCCACAAAAATAGAAGATTACCCGACCCCACTCGAACCCACACCCTCAAATATTCTAATTGACAAACATTCCACGCTCTTATCCACAAAGAGAATTTGGTGACGTACTCATTCGACCACAGGAAGAAGAATTACTGACGTACTCATTCGACCATCACTTTTACAACAAAAATCTTGAAAATCCTAAGAAAATACTTGAAGTCTTACAAAGACTAAGAAGAATAATTGCTGACGTATTCATTCGGCCCAGGAAGAATAATTGCCGATGTATTCATTCCACGCGTGGAAATTCCACATACATTTGCAAGGCGGACATAATTGGTCCACAGTTGCATTTGCGTTCAGAATAAGAATGCTTTAACTTTAACTTTGGACGGAAGAGGCCTAAAGTTATTCGTTTTCGTCCATAATGAAAAATTCAAAAAACTTTTTTGGAAGTACAAACTGTAAGCTGAGAATCGGAGTTCTTGACATTTTACTCTTGTATCTTTTCTTCTCTTTCACCGTTTACTAATTTAGTGGCGTAAATATACAAGTTTTGTATTACCTATTCTTTTTAGACATCAAAGAGTCAATTTTGAATTGACCTATCAAATGTTCAATTAAAAAATAATAATTTATCATTAACATATTTACATAATATTTTTAGAGGCTCTAAGGTTTGGTATTTTAAATCATAAGATTTGTATAATATTTTTAGAGGCTCTAAGGTTTGGTATTTTAAATCATAAGATTTGTTGAGTGGTTTCTATTAGAAAGGTTAATCTTCCCATGAATGTATTTAATTGGGATATTCCAAGGATCCCTAAATGTAGTTTGTCTTATTGTACACATGTGGAGGACATGTCATTGTTTGTCCTTTATTCCACATGTGAGGACAACTCATTTTTATTCCTTTATTAAGGAATTTAGTTTATCCTCCTTAAGAGAATTGTGACACTTTGCACACATCTATTATGAATGTGGCATTCATAGAAATGGGAGTTACACATGCAACTCTTTTCTCATCTCTTTATAAGAGATGCTCTTCCTTCTTTCTTCTTCACTCTTATCACTTTGATGTTATTGTATTGAGCTATTTTGCTCCAACACTCTCTCTCTCTCTTCTCTAGGCATTTGCCTTCATTTATAATACTCACAAGGGGTTTTCTTTGCTTTCCCCTTATAAATCCTTGTCTCCATTGTTGAACCATCTTGGTGTACGCTCTTGAATTTTTCTTATATCATGGTAACATTGTTTCACACTTAACTTACTTGGATTGTTTCTCGTTCCTTGCTCTATCTTATCGTTTCTTACATGGTATCAGAGCTTGGCTATCTAATCCTTGTTTTAAGTTTTGTGTTGAAGGTTGCCATTCATTGGAGCACACCTCATTTGGAGATGTCATTGAGAGAAGAAGTTTGTGTTGCGATTTTTTGCTCATTCTAACATCCTTTGTGTGCAGATTTTATTGCATCATTTTTATCATTGTTTACTAACCCTATTTGGAAGGCTTGTTGCCAAAGGGTTTTCCTATAAAAGTTTCAAATTTTTTTTGTTTTGGAAGGCGTGCCGCCAAAACAAAAAAAATAAAATATTACTTCATATCATTTATTTATTATTATTGAAGGATATCATTATTTAAAGTGTGCTTTAAAAAAATTTAGGTCCTTCAATAGATTAGTTTTAAAAAAAAAAATTGAAATTTAAATCCTTCCTTATATTTCTATTTTAAATTTTATATCTCATTTGAGATATTTTAATTCTTTCATATTCATATTTGAAAAGAGAAAAAATATCTATGAGATTTTAAAAATATATATATCAGAGTGTGCTTTCCCTTTCTTCATTTAGTTTTTTTAGTATCTTTCCTGGTTTTTTTGAAACTTTCTTTTTTTATAGCTAAAACTGTGTTATTCCCTGGGCATTCATACCCTCTATGCAAATTCTTAGAAGATAGAACAGGTTCATTGATAAGTTGAAGAAAATCAGCCTGGTGGTCTTTTATAAGCCTCATTAGCTGGGGATTTTGTTTGCTAAGTTCTTAAAGCTTTGGCTGTAAATTTGGGGATTCGCTTGGACCATTGAGCATAGTTTTTTTGTTTCTTCATTTTTTGAATCTGCCATTTTTTTCTTCTTCTTCTTCTTTTACTTTCGACCCTCTGCACTGTGCTAGTTTTAGTGCATTCTCAAGTTAATTCTTATCATTTCTTTCATTCTAACTCCTCCCCCTACTTTCAAGAAAGACAAAATACACGGTTGTAAAGCAATGATCTACATTGCTGCTGGGATTTTTTTTGGTAGGTCAATCCGTTCCGAGCATCGCCGTTTGCCCTTTGGGCTTTGCGCCACTTTGCTGCTGTTGCAGCGTTCTTAGCCCTTTGTGTCGTCGGCTTTGCATGCGTTTGCACGCCGCAACACCTTGTACCCCCTTTCGGATCCCAACCTCGCATCGCTTCATCTTCGGCCTGTGGCAATTTGCTGTGGCTGTAGGTGGCGTGTGGGGGATCGTTTTCCTCGTATATGCAAAACCCAAAGCCGCAGTGGCTTTGAACCCATGACTGGTCGAAATCAGGGCTGCTATGCAAAAGAAAGCCCCTGCGAACCACAAAGCCCGTGTACCCCGGCTTAACACTGCCCTCTCCATCGCCATATTCCCAGCCAGAGTATTAACTGATAAACATTTTTTTTATGAACCTTTGTTAAACGTATTGATGCATGCATTTTTTTTTGTGTAACGTATGAACAGATCAGGGTCACCGCCCAGACACAAGCGGGAAAAGGCATAACTAGTGTTGCCAATGCTATACAGATCTGAGTTCTAACTTTTCAAAGACCTTTGCAAAACTTTATGTGAAATGCCCATGCAGATTTGAAACGCCCTCTGAAAAAGATTCTTTGCATTCAATCATTGCTTTTTTGTTTGCATGAAGTAACACGTTTACGTTTTTTACTCATACATTTTCTTTCTTCAATCATTCTGTATCTTAATTATAGTAAATTAGATTCCTCTATTGTTTTTCAATACCAAACACTTAAATCCTATATTACGTTTTTTCTTCATTAGGAATCATTAATATCGCCATCCTAAATATAGAAAATTGAATTCTATAAAGATACACGTTATGTCATAGATCCTCAAACTAAACAAGTGATTGCTCATGCTAAAATGGATAATGACAACTTATTTAAATTCCATGAATTTGCTAGTTCATGATATTTGTTACATACTTCTATTGATTTCATTATATGGCATGAAAGACTTCGCCATTTAAATTCGGATTATATTACTTTCATGCAAAAACACAATATGGTTGATGGCTTGCCTCACATTATTCCTTCTAAGATTGACTCTACAGGTTGTATGAGTGGTAAGATGCATAGGGAGTCCTTTCCAAGTGGAAAATCATGGCGGGCAACTCATAAGTTGCATCTTGTCCATAGTGACCTATTGGGCCCCATGGAGAATAACTCCATCCAAGGTTCTCGGTATGCACTTACCTTTGTTGATGAGTTTTTTAGAAGAACTTGGATCTATTTTTTGCATAGCAAGGATCAAGTTCTTGATATATTCATTGAATTTCAGTTATATGTTGAAAGGCAATCTGGATTTAAACTTAAAATTCTCAGAACTGATAATGGAAAGGAATATGTGAATAATGCTTTTCACTCTTATTTGAAATCATGTGGAATTAAACACGAGCTTACTATTCCTTATACACCACAACAAAATGGTGTGGCAGAAAGAAAGCATTAGAACATTGTTGAAATGGCTAGAAGCATGTTGCATGCTAAGAATCTGCATTATAAATTTTGGGCTGAAGCCATGTTTTGTGCAACTTATATTCTTAATAGGACTCCTACCAAAGCTCTCAAGGATATTACTCTAGAAGAGGCTTGGTCTGGTAGGAAACCTAATTTACATCATTTGCGAATTTTTGGATCTGTTGCTTATGTTCATACTCTTAAACAGAAAAGGCATAAATTAGATGCTATGTCATCTCCTTATATGTTTGTTGGTTATGATTAAAACACTAAGGGTTATCGTGTCTATGATTCCACTAGTAACAAAGTTCAAGTTGCTAGAGATGTTTGTATTGCAGAAAATGGAGTCCATGATTGTTCTACTGCACATGATGCAGAATTCAATGGCATTAAAATTGTGCTGGTGGAGGACCAACCTTCTTCTCTTAACCCTTCAACTCAAGTACCACCTATTATTTTTTCTCCTACAAGTAATGATATTCAAGTATCTACTGGTGATAATGACGCTTTTATTGCTAATGATTCTTCCTCTAGTGATAATTCCATTGCAACTAAACGTAAACCTAAATGGGCTCAAAACTTAATCAATGAAGGTGATGACTACATTTCTAGATTTGGTGGAATTAAACATAGAACAATTAATTATTGTAATTATGCTTTGATGACTACTATTATGAATTCTAATGATCCTAAGTCTTTTGATCAAGCTAACTCTCAACCTCAATGGCAAAAAGCCATGCAAGAAGAATATGACTCTTTAATTGCTAATCAAACTTGGGACTTAATCAAGTTACCTCATGGCAAGAATATAGTTTCATGTAAATGGTTATACAAAACAAAATTGAATACTAATAATGAAATTAGTAAATTTAAGGCTAGACTAGTTGCTAGAGGTTTTTCACAAATTGAAGGATTAGACTATAATGAAACTTTTGCTCCTATTGCTAAAATGCCTACTATCAAATTAGTTCTTGCTTTAGCATCTAAAATGAATTGGCCCATTCATCAAATGGATGTTAAATGTTGCTTCTTAAATGGTGATTTTCATGAATAAATTTATATGGCTCAACCTCCCGGATTTGTTAAGAAAGGTAATGAAAATCTGGTTTGTAAATTGAAAAAATCTATTTATGGTCTTAAACAATCACCTAGAGAATGGTATTCTAAAATTAATTATTTCTTTATTTCTCAAGGTTTTTCTAGAAGTAAGAATGATACTAATTTGTATATTAAACATACTAACGATGTAATATCATTGTTATTGTTTATGTAGATGATCTAATTCTCACTTCTAGTTCAGATGCTTTGATTTTTGATATCAAGTTCCAACTTAAACAAAAATTTTAGATGACTGATTTAGGTATCTTACATTACTTCTTAGGTATTCAAATTTGCCAAACTCCTAACGGTATCTTTCTTTCTCAAAGCAATTATGCTCATGATCTTTTAGAAAAATTTAAGATGAATGATTCTAACCATGTTTCAATTCCATGTGAATTAGGAACTAAATTAATGGCTGATATGAATACTCCTTTTGTTGATGAAACTTTGTATAGACAGTTGGTAGGAAGTTTAAATTATTTAACTCTTACTAGACCTAATATTGCTTATAGTGTTGGTTTAGTTTCTCGATTTATGTCTAAACCTCAACAAACTCATTTTAAAAAGGCTAAACGAATCTTAAGGTACATTAAAGGAACTATTAATATGGGATTATTCTATGATTCCAATTCTGAATTTATTTTACATGGCTATACTGATTCCGATCTAGGTGGAGATCCCAATAATGAGAAATCCACTTGTGGCTATTGTTTCTTTGTTGGTTCAGGTGCAATTTCTTGGAAAAGTAAAAAAGAACACTCTATTTCCCTTTGCTCAACTGAAGTTGAATACAAAGGTTGTACCAATGCAACTAAGGAAGCTTTATGGATTAGAAGACTTCTTGACGATTTGGGTCTACCTCCACAATCACCTACCCCTCTACATTGTGACAATCAAAGTGCTATTGCCTTGGCAAAGAATCCAATTTTTCATGAAAGAACAAAACATATTTCACTTCAACATCACTTCATTCGAGAACAAGTTGAAGACAAGAAAATTACTCTTCTTTATTGTAAAGGTGAAGATCGAGTGGCTGATATATTAACCAAACCACTTTCTAAAGAGAGATTTCAATTCCATTGTAAATATTTGGGTTTACAACCCGTTGATGTAAACTCCCCAAGTAAAGATTAAGGGGGGGTGTTAGAAAGGTTAATCTTCCCTTGGATGTATTTAATTGGGATATTCCAAGGATCCCTAAATGTAGTTTGTCCTATTTTACACATGTGGAGGACATGTCATTGTTTGTCCTATTCCACATGTGAGGACAACTCATTTTTATTCCTTTATTAAGGAATTTAGTTTATCCTCCTTAAGAGGATTGTGACACTTTGCACACACCTATTATGAATGTGGCATTCATAGAAATGGGAGTTACACATGCAACTCCTTTCTCATCTCTTTATAAGAGATGCTCCTCCTTCTTTCTTCTTCACTCTTATCACTTTGATGTTATTGTATTGAGCTATTTTTCTCCAACACACTCTCTCTCTCTTCTCTAGGCATTTTTCTTCATTCATAATACTCACAAGGGGTTTTCTTTGCTTTCCCCTTATAAATCCTTGTCTCCATTGTTGAACCATCTTGGTGTATGCTCTTGGATTTTGCTTATCTCATGGTAACATTGTTTCACACTTAACTTACTTGGATTGTTTCTTGTTCCTTGCTCTATGTTATCGTTTCTTATAGTTTCTAATAAGTAGAAAAGTTAAATAGGTTTGTTCTTCACCAAACTTTATGGTTAAATGTATTTTACTTATATTAGTATGGCAAAGGATGAACTCCTGATGAGTGACGATGTATCATTATTATGAACATCACTATATTGCAAAGTGGATCATTCATGTTCATGAGAAATGGGCTCCTTTGAACACAACTCATGATAAAGAAATTGAACCAATAGATTCATATCAATAAAATAATTGAGAAATATAGTAAAATTTAAACAAATTCATAAAATGCAAACTATTGCAATAGATATGTGTTGAAGAATGTACTTCTAGTAAAACAACCTCAATGAAAGAAAATCAATATTTTATTATGAGAAAAATATAATAATAAAACATTCTATGCAATGTCCTCCAATTTATAGGAAATCACAAGCAAGAAACCATCAATTTGTATCCATAACCATCAACAATGAGAAAAAAACTCAACACCGCTATGTTTTTTTATCAAGCATCTTGTAATAGTGTGTAACTCCATTTTTGCATCTTAGACACTACTTGCATGTCATATATATTGGAATGATAGTCAATCAAGCCATATATTTTCTTCACATAATGAGTTTTTGAAGTAATTGATAGTAGCTAAAAAGATGAGGGGTTGACCTCAAAGTACAAAAAGGCTAAAAAATTAGTTAGAGGTAACCTGCCAATCAACTAACCAATACCAACTTTAAACTTCAAAAAATATATATATCTCCATAGTTAGCTTAACAATACTATCATTCTTTAAACTAATATGCATAACCGATTGTAAAATAAAAATAGCAACCCTTATAAAAATCACTGCTATAAGTCCCCTTAATCGACATAAACATGGAAACCCCATGGGGTACCAAGTTCATAGATGTAACCATAAACACAACAAAGATAAACAAAAGACATAGGGCTAGTTGCCCTCTTCCAGCCCATGGTTGTCATCCTTCTTAGGCACATCCTTGAATATTGTACCTAATGAGTTAAAAGGTAATTATTAAGAAATTAATGTTTTTTTATTCACTTACCATTGAATATTGTACCTAATGAGACTGTGTTTGGATAAACTCGTCTCAAGAGAAGACTTGGTTGGATTTAAAAATGCCTAGAAAAAGAGAGAAATGATCAAGAACAAGGTATGGTGTGACCCAAACATTCACCAACTCTATCAATCTAACCCTAAATTTTTTTCATATATACCACTAAGAAAGGTTGTGTCAATAGCTCATATCGACATAGAAAAAACAAAAAAGCACATTGGGTAACATTCCTCACTTTCACTAGTTGTCAACCATAAAGAGAAAGTATCATATTTATCTTCTGTCATCTAAGCCTTGTTAAAGTATTTGTATATAAATTAGGATATAGTTGTAGTGATTCAACTATCCATTTCTAGAGTAAGGATCTCTCAACACTATAGTAAGAATAATAAATAATTTAAATTTACTAAAAGGTATGGTTGTCAACATTAAACACAATCTAGATCACATGGTTGGTTATCAAAAAAATGATTCAAATGAGAGAGAAATGAGAAAAAATTCATTAAAACATTAGGATTATTATTAGAAAATAATCAAAAGACCTAATAAAAAAGCATGTTGAAGAAAGAGAAAAATAAAATAATTTAAGGTCCTAAAAATAAAGCACATATGGAACTAAAAACATATAATGTTTAGAACTCTTATTATATATTCTATAAACAAATTTTATGGTCTTAAAAGTTTCAAGAGTTAAATTTTGGTTGAAAGAACTAAAGGGCATCACACATTGATATTTCTAGCATGAATGTAGAGAGAATTCCTTTGGGGGAGTCTATTTACATATTTGGAGAGATGATTGAGAGCTTATGTGTTGCATACATGACTTGGTTTGTCATTAATGTCAACATATATGATTTATGGTTGGAAAATTCAAAGTTACAGATAGAATTTTAGTTAGCATGGTCAACATTTACAAAGTTATATTCTATGAAGTTGTAATAATATTTTTGGATATGTCTCTATGATGTATCTATGTTTGCAAAAGGTGATATGAAGGTTTGAGTGAGTTATGACTATTTTATGGAAGACTAACCTTATAGGTCAATGTGTAGGGAATAACATACTCATAATTGAGTTGTATATATTTAGTGATGTTGAATCTTGTTAAGTGGGATTAGATTTTAATTGAGGATACTTTTTGGTGATATGTTCAAGGTATCAAAATCTGGTTATCATTCTATGAATATTTGTGAAAGATAACATGTGGATTATTCCTTGGAAGTTGAATTTTGGTTATACCATTTTGGGAAGTTATATTTGTAATGTAATATGTAATCTAATATCTTATTGAGGTCCTTTATTATCATTATATATTTGAGAAGCCTCAAGCCCAACTCAATTATTTATTTTAAGACTTTGTATATAAATGGATTTTTTCCTTGGTTCTAAGTGTGACTCTAAATCATTTGTGTTGTAATGAATGATTGTTGTATTATGCAATATTCGGATGTGATTTTGATGAGATCAAAGAAGAGAATGATATGGATGACTTTTTGAGAACTTCAAAGGAATTATATTGGTAAGATAAGTTGTTATATCAATTAGTTTACCCTTGGATATGTTATCCCAAAAATAATTTTTTGAAAACATTTCATAAGTAATTTGGATAGTGGATTTAGTTAACTTCCTATCATCTCCTAATAGGGTTGAAATCTTCTAATAAGGATTCAAAGTCTCCTATTAGGAACTACATGCATTAATTGTATGTAATTGGCCCCTAATATAGTCTTACCCTTTCACAAGGAAATCTCATATTATTACATCATCTTGTTACAATCATTTTTAGAGGGGTTTTCCCTCTTATCAAGGGTTTCCCTAGTTAAATATATATTTTTTCATTATACATGGTTATCATCTTATGGTTTCTACATTTATTGGTTATACGATTTAGATTTGATAAAGTTTATTTAAGTTGTTTAAGCACACAATTATATTCACCACTCACCCACCCTCCCCCCCACCCCGCCCCTCCTCTCAATTTTCTTGGTGGAATTTACTTTCTAATAGTTGGTATTAGGGAAACATGCCCTTAACGAAAAACTTTTACAACTTAAGGAGATCTATGGCATTTTTTAGGAAAGAAAGTTTGAAATTTGGTTGAGAAAACTATAATAGTTAAAAGGAGAAAATGAAGTCTCACTTTCTAAGAATGGAATTTGAATACTATATGATGGAAAGAAAGTTAGTGATAGATGAAACAAAACCAGATTCCTTTACACAAGAAAAGAAAGCTCTATTCATGTACAATAGGTATGCCGAAGAAGTATTTTTACTAACTCTTCCAAAATTAGATTATGTTGAGATAAAAATCTTAAAACTTGTACATGCAATTTGAATTAAGTTACAAAGTCTATTTGAAGGTGATGAATTTACAAAGAAATATAAACTTCAGAATTTGAAAGATATGTTTGATAGTGCTAAGATGAAGGAAGATAAATTAGTTAGGGGATATCTTGCTAAGATATGTAAAATAGTTGTAGGAATTAAATGTTGTGATAGAATTGCTACTAAAGACGATGTTGTGTGGAAGATTCCAAAATATTTTCCTCCTGATCATGAAAAGAAGGAACAAACTATTGAGGAGATTATTCCTATCACAACTAACTTTACCAAAGAGAAACTACTTGGGAAGTTGCAGGCATTTAGAAAAAAGATTGAAGTAGAAAAAAAGACTATCCAATACAGATTCTGTGTTTAGTGTATAGAAAGATAAAGCTACATTAACTAGGAGTGTAAGAACAAGTAGAGATTATGCTAGAGAATGGAAAGCTAAGAAAGAAGACAAGAAGATTGATGAAGAACTTGCATCACTTGTCACAAGAGAACCTAAAGGTAAGAATGATTTTTCTTGTTGGACCTATGAAGAATTTGGTCATTTTTTATTTCAATGTCCTAAGAGAGAAAAGAAGAAAAAATCTAAGAAGCCTATAAGTCAAATATTACAAAATATTACATCTTTGATCATGAAGATGATGAATTTGATTTTAAGCTGATAAATTTCCTAGAAAGTGATGATGAAGACATATGCAATTGAATTTTTGTCTATTAAGGAACATAGTCCTCTAAGAGAGGTAAAAGAAAAGAAATCTTTAGTAAAATATGCACAAAAGAAATGTTTTGATTGGATTAATATTGGATGCTCTCATCATATGAAAATAGATATGAATAAATTTGTCAATTTCAACAGTTATGATGGAGTAATAGTTAGAGTTAGAAACAATATGCCTTTTCCTACTAAAGGAAAATGATCTATTACTCTTGATGGGAAAATTAACATTGAGGATGTCTATTTTTTTATGGACTGAAGCATATAATATTTAGAGAGTTGAACAACTTGTTGAAATGGGATACCAGTTGAAATTCAAGGAGAAGATTTGTATAATCAAAGAAAAAGATGGTAAATTTGTTGGAATAGGTACAAGGACTAGGGATAATTTTTTTCAATTAAATTCTACAAGGATGACATGTTTGGTTACTAAAGCTAATGATAGTTAGTCATGGTAGAAGCGATTTTGTCACATTAACTTTGATAACATTGTAAAGATAACTACAACACATGTAGTAAGAGATTTATCTAAAATTATGAAATCCTCTAACATGGTTTGCAGGGAATGTTTGATGGTAAAATAGGTGTAAGTGCACACATTTTTTGTACCAAAAAGGGGGTATAAGATTTCACTTTTTTTCTGAAATCAATAATTTATGAACTTCGACAAGAATTTGAAAATAGTTACACTAATAATTTCAAGATATGACTAAAAAAAATTGTAATCCTCTTAATCTAGTTTCTAAAATATTAATTTTTTAAATGACTGAGTTTAAGGCCTTCAAAAAAGAGGTTCATAGAAAGAGGTACTTCTTTTTTAGTAAAAACATAACATAGTGTGAAGTGTGATCCCCATAAAATCCTAAATTTTCTTGGGATATTCTTTAACTACTTTGATCAAAAGTTAGCTAACATCATGTAGTGTATCCAATATTTTTTGGGTGAATTTTTAATGTATAGATATTGTTTTATGAATTTTGTAAGTAGACATATCCCAAAAACATGAAATATATATTTTCTCCCCCTAAACATCATTGAGAATGAATAAAAAACCAAAACTTATTTTTTTCTAAGTGTGTAGAATGGAGTCTAGTTTCTAAATAAATAACTTGTTGTAAAATTGTACAAAGAAGCTTAAATCTAACACCCAAATACTACATGTTGGTTTTAGAAAGAAAATGGACATACATTGAAAAGAAATTATAGTTGAAAGGCTTTAAAAATTCTAAATTCAAAATAGATTATATGGTTACATAGCTCTATGATAGAGATCTGCAATATCAAAAAACCTCATTTTATTGATATTCAACCATGGTGAAACCTAATGGAGAGCATACAAGAAAAATTGTGCATTTTTGGTACGGTTGCTAAAAATCATGTTTAAGACTAGTTTGAAATGACCAAACCTTTGGGTTGGATATCCAATGCAAATCCAAGCCTAAGGTTTGGTGAATTTGAATGCATTATAAAGTGTATGCACACTATAGTGTGTACATGCTATAGGATGTGTGCACTATGTAAAAAATAGTGTGATCACCCTATACTGTGTACACACTAAAGGGTGTATGCACTAGTGAGGACACTTGCATAGCCAAAAGAGAGGGAGGGAGGTAGATAAGGAGATATGAAGAGAGAGGTAGAAATTGAATAGTATAAAGAGATGTAGAGAGAGAGAGAGGTGGGGGGGAGAATAGGGGATAGGACATGGAGAGAAAGTGGGTGGGAGAGAGCATGATTGGTGTCTATAAGGGGAGATATCAAATGATGGAAAGAGAGAGAGTAGGATATAGGAAGAAGGAGAGAATGTTGTGTGTGTGTGTGTGTGTGTGTGTGAGAGAGAGAGAGAGAGAGAGAGAGAGAGAGGTGGTAGGGTACGAAGAGAGAGGTGATATGATGGAGAGAAATATAGTAGTGGATAGGAAGATAGAGGGGATATGATGGAGATAAAAAGAAAGAGGAAACTATTTATAAAAATAAAGAGAGAGTGATTGATGGAGAGAAAGGGATAAGACACATAGAGAGGGGTAGGAAGATCTCTTAGAGATAAGATGGAGAGAAAGAAAGAATGATATAGGAAGAGAGAGAGAGAGAGAGATAGAGAGAGAGAGAGAGAGAGAGAGAGAGAGAGAGAGAGAGAGAGAGAGAGAGAGAGAGAGAGGCTTAGATAGGATGGAGAGAGAATAGCATAGGAAGAGAGAGAGGCTTAGATAAGATGGAGAGGGAATGGGATAGGAAGAGAGAGGCTTAGATAGGAATGAGAGAGAGTGAGAGAGAATGGGATAGGATGGAGAGAGAATGGGGTAGGAAGACCTATAGAAGATAGGATGGAGAGGAAGGTAGGAAATTAGGTATTTACATAGTGTGATCATGCTATAGTGTGAGTGTGCTACAGTGCAAGTGCGCTATGTAAATACACAAAAATTGATTAAACAACAATGTGACTATTGAGATAGGCCCACATTCTTTATTTTGAAGTCCACACTATTTTTTTTTTATGGTAGAAATATTGGTGTCATGGTTTTAGAAGTCATAAAGCACTATTCTTGATGTTGGAAGTACCAATTTCAACTAGTTTTTACATATATTTCAAGTGTTAATCGACATTGCAGCATATTTGAGTTTAGTGGGGTACTTTTTAAATGTAAATTGTGACTATAGAGATGAATTGCATTTGATTTAGCATGTTGTAATATTTTTCCATTTATTGATCTCAGTATAATTCATATGCTTGAATGATTCCATTTTTAGAAGTCATTGTAATTTATATGTTTGAAATATCTTACATTTACACATCATCATCATGCCAAGGAAGAAATTGAAAACTCAAACACCCAAAGAGAGAGGGATTTGGAAATTAAAAGGGATAAAATGAGAGTACAACAAGAAAAAAGAAAATTGGAATCAATTAATGAAAATATGGCTTTGGAAGAGTAATAAGAACCACCAAGAGAAAGAAACACATATATAGAAATGGAAAGACAAAGAGAATGAATAAGACTATTATACTCAACAAGACAATTTAATTTTTAAGGAATGCCATCTTCCAATATTGGAGTCACATCACCATCCCATGTTGAAGAGACACCATGTTCTATGTTGGATGGTGTGTGCACTCCATCATTTCATGTTGAAGGAAAAACATCAACATACCACCTAGGTGATATTCCATATTTCACATCTTATTACTAAGGCACATCATCTTTGGTTGAAGGTACACAATTCATGCACAATTATGTTGATGTTCAAAATGTTGAGACCATTGAAGATATTAGAACACCTTCTACAATTAATTTTAGAAATCCAAGATATTTTATTGATATTGATACTAATATTTTGCAATTAATGTGTGATAAGATTCCAAAATGTACTTGTAAAAAAAAAGTTAATTATATATAGAGAGATTAATCTTTGAATAATTAAATGTGGTAGGAAGATGAAAATTATTTTTTGAAATGATGAGGAATTTGAAATTTAGGATCATCATGAAGATAAGCAAGCTAAGACCAATGAATGAGTCAAATAAAAAAAATATTGTAAAGAATCTAATGAGTGCATATGACAAAGTGGGTTCTATGTCATAGAAGAAAGATAGTAAATTTATCATAAGATGTGTGCTTACATCTATAGACACTCAAAAATTGTTCACATCTATGACCTCATCACTTCTTCGTGCTAATTTGTCCCATTTTCTCATTCTACTAACTTCGATCTTTTGGCCAGATTGACCATATTTTTTCATTTGTATCCCCTTTCACATCAATTTCATATCAACTCAGAATCATATCAAATCAACTCAGAATCATATCAAATCAACTCAAAATCACCCCAAATAAACTCAGAATCACTCAAAATTGGTCCTAATCAACCCAAAACATATCAAACATCCCAAATCAATCATCATTTATCTGCTCCTAGGCATTGTTGTGGCTTTTAGTGTCTTGGAAACCTATCAACTTATCAATCTTATCAATCTGACCTTAGTACTATCATGGCTCTCAGTACTAGGTCAAAATATCATTCATGTCATTCAATCTTTGATGTTGTTGAGGCTTTCAATGTCAGATCATGGCATCATCAACCATTTTAATAATATTTACAGTGTTCATCAGTGTTATTATGATCAAACCTTATCAATCAATTTCAATCTTGTAGCATTTACAACTTCGGTTAAATGTTACATATCAATTAAGTCATGTCATGTGTCCTTAGCATGTTATCAATTTCGATCTATCAATTAATTTGACCATGGATTTGGTCTACCTTTTCATCATCTTATTCGATATCCATCATTGTCACATTTTCATCAAAAGGTATGGTCGCATTCATTTAATCAATTTGGTCAACCATCTACTAATTTTCTCTATAGGATTAAATAACCCATAATTTAATTCTATTATTCTTTCTAATTGTTCTTCCCAATTATCATCCTCAATTAATTAATTTTATTAATTCATTAATTCTCTATCTGCAAACCATGGAAATTTACAATTTCCTAAGTTCCATTTTTCATCATTAATTCTATTTTCTACTAATTCTTATTTTGTGGAATAAAAGGATTTTTAATTCAAATATTCCATAAAATATTTCATCATCATGACACTTGGATGCGGCACCTCATGGATTTTCCTTTGACACTTGGCTGAGATTTGTCATAATCAAATATTATTACCTCTTACAAATGTCCCTATTTGGCTTATTCGTCATAGATTCTTAGCTTTAAGTGGGTTGAGAAATCTTATGACGCATCATAGATTCTCTTCCAAATTTGACTCTCGTGTGTCATAGAATCTTACTTTTGGCATATTCTATCATATGCGTCATAGGAATTATTATTACCTCTTACGCATGTCCTTATTTTTCTTATTCGTGATAGATTCTTGGCTTTAAGTGGGTTGAGGAATCTTATGATGCGTTGTAGATTCTCTTCAAAATTTGACTCTCATGTGTCATAGAATCTTACTCTTGGCATATTCGGTCATATGCGTCATAGGAATCTCTTGCCACATCGCATATCTATGAGTGGAAAATTCAATGTTCTCACCCTACATGAAAATTATAAAATGGACACCCTTCCTCTCATTTCAAATCTAGAATGCTTAAGCCTTGAGTCCTTGAATCCTAGAATGCTTAAGCCTTGAGTCCTTGAATCCTAGAATGCTTAAGTCTTGAATCCTTGAATCTTTGAGTTTTTGTGTCTCTACTAATTTGAATTTTGCATTCTCACTCTCACAATAAAATAACACTTCAAGTATTCTCATGGCATTATCCACATCATAGACTTTTGCTTCAATTTTGTGTGCACTATAGGCGAATTGGAGCTACAATCATTTGTAGAAGAAAGAAGAACATGGGAGCTACAAACGAAAAAAGGGGGTTTCTATTGCTTTCATGATTAGTTTGGCTGTCATGGTAGACTAGTGGGTGCTAACATATGTTGATTGAGTTTTGTGATTTTCTCATAGTATGTTATGCATTTAACCCATTTTTTTGGTCCTACATTTGGTGAACTTGATGTGAACATGCATATCTAACTTGGGTTTTCTTGTTTGTGTTTGTAGGTGCAAGGAAGGAGCTTACTTGGAAGGGTATAATGACTATCTGCTCTTCCTTTTCACACATAGATTAATTACAAGGTCTAGTAAAATGCCTATATGCTATTGTTTCATACATTCTATTAGCTTGCTGTCCTAGGGCGCACTCTGCTCTGTCAGGGCGCACTTGGGACCCCTAAGAGCAGTTTTAGAAGCCTAGAAGACACCAAAGCCTCTTTCTGCTATTTCCAACTTACCAACTACACCCATCTGGGCCCCAACTATGTCATTGATGTAGTCTACACTTTTTGGGCACACTTGGGAGTGTAGGTTTGAAAATTTCAGTTTCTGGGTCTTGACTAGGCACCCATTTCCCACTCTGCACCTGACTTCCCAACTACACCCTAAAAATACCAACTATGCCCAACTGGGCCCCAACTATGTCATTGATGCATTCTTCACTATCTAGGTGCACTTGGGGATGTTCAGAGCCATTTTTGCCTTTTGGGGAGCAATTTGCACTGTCGGAGCACATCTTGGTTCACAGTAAGCACATGCACCAATCAAAATCTGCATTTCAAGTTCCTATCACTCTCTAGGACATAGATTAGGTGATTTTTGTGTTACTGATGGTCTATTTGCAGCATGTGGCAATTGTGGGATGAAGACATGATCATAAACTACTAATGCTTTGTTTGCAAGACGTTGTCGAAGACTTTGTGTGTCTTTCAAAACTGTGGGTGGATTTCCTAGATTAGATAACATTTTGTTTGGTGCTTAAAAAGAACATTTTTCTTTTCTGCCTATCATGTCTACGGTGTTAGATCCCTAGGAGTTGCATTGGACGTATCCTCTCCCCTCGCCGTTCGTGGATCTTGGGTGTAAGAGAAATCTGTGTAACTTCTATAGGAGGCCTGCCTTGGACAAAGATACTCGATATTGGGTATGCCAGGGGATGACCTCAAAGAGGTAATGGGCCAAAGCTAGGTCAACATTCCAGCTGCTATATAAAATTTGATTACAGTGAAAGCTGTGTTAGTAGTATTGCTGCATGATAGCTCTCCTCTAGTACCCTTGTGGTGCGTCAAACCCCGATTCTCGGGGCTGGGAGACCTTCTGCGAAAGTTTATCATTAACTTGCCAAACAGAATGCCCTTACTAAAAACCATGTTTTAGTAGCCAAAATCCTTTCTATCCACTATCTCAAGGGGTCACCCATGCCCGTGAAGACATCCTACATTCTCGTGGTCTTTAGTAGAGGCAACAATCCCTTGGGAAATCATGCCCCTTGGGAAGCAGATCTTGGTAGCCCTGAGAAGTGAGTGTGCTGTAAGGGGGAGCCTATGGTGCCAAGATCCTAGGTTGTCCACTCTGGATAAGCACGGTTGAACTTTAGTTCAAGTAGGAATTCAGTGGATATAGTCCTAAAAGCCTAGGTTGTGGTGTGTTTGTTAACTTTTAACAACAACTATTCTTGTCTTAATGTGTCTTGCGTGTGTGTAAAACATAATCAAGATAAAAGCCAAACTTTTAAATTTACACCTTGGATATCATTTTAACTTGTCAAAAAATCACACATTGCCAAAATATTTCAACCTTTATCAAACTTTGCAAACATTGATTCAACACACTCGAACCTTGGAAAACATGTTGACTTGTGCTCCTAAATGTGCTTGGCAAAATGTAGATCTCACACTTGCATAGACTTCACTTGCATTCACCCTAGTCTAGGCTTTACTCTTGCATCATATAGACTTCATATTGCACCTTTTAGTCCTCATTTAGTATCTATTACTTTTCATATTGCATCCATTTAGCTTCAATTTTACTTTCCTCAATTTTTTGCATTCCCATCTTAGAATCAGCACTTTGCATTCACCACCTTGCATCTTTGCATACCTATTCATCATAATGACCACTTTATCCATCATTTCAAGTGTCCTAATCATCATTTTGAGCATCCAAACTAGCCCTAACACTTTCCTCTATTGTTTACCTCTCTGTGACATCAATCTTGAAATAATAGCTCCCAGAATTGCCTCAATTTCAGCCCAGTTTACCAACTGCACCCAGAAACTACCAATTGTGCCCAACTAGGCCCCAACTACATCATTGAAATAGTCTACACTATCTGGGAACACTTGGTGGCCCTGAAATCTAGTTTTGTGTTCCAGATAACATTTTGGGGCTTAAACAGTGTCCTTAGGTACCTGGTTAGCTTCCCTTGCACTAGCTTGCCCGGATCTACATTCTACAGCACCTAATCTTCATTACCTTCACTTAAGACATCGTTCTATACATCATAACCTTAATTTTTCATCTCCCAACCCATCCTAA
This sequence comes from Cupressus sempervirens, assembly GCA_028749045.1. Classification (NCBI taxonomy): domain Eukaryota; kingdom Viridiplantae; phylum Streptophyta; class Pinopsida; order Cupressales; family Cupressaceae; genus Cupressus; species Cupressus sempervirens. The sequence goes on along the minus strand of CM053784.1, from coordinate 33,706,624 downwards.
CATCAACCCCAGCATCTTGGCTTCCTAGCATGTCAGTTTGATAACCATACCCCTCAAAATTAGCAAACATTCTTCCTAGCTTACCAACTGTGCCTAGAAACTACCAACTGCGCCCAAACTAGCTCAAAGTGCATAAATGATGTATTTGGTACTATTAGGGTGCACTTGGTACTATTAGAGTGCACTTGGGTACCTGCATGACCATTTTGGGCCTCCAAACTGCACTTTAGGACCTCAAAACTGCATCTAGGAGCCTCTAGACCTACCCATTCTGCACTTGACCCAAAATCTTATCCTACACCCAGAATCCCCTTTTGCATCATAGGAATTGTCCATATCACATATCCATTCAGAATTACCACCATTTTGAGTCCTCGAAACATCATTTTGAACCCCCAAAGCCTTTGAATTTAGTCAAAAATCTAAAAAAAGTATGAGTCTTAGAGTATCTCCTAGTGTTGATGGATAATGGATCTTGACTAGTCTTTTTATCTTTTCTTATCATTTTCTTTGGTCAAAATCTATCTATGTCTTGATATATTTGACCTTGTCATCTTTTATCAATTTGATATTTTCGTCTTTTATCAATTTTTGGTCAAGATCCAAATTCCTTTATCACAAGGTTAAACTTCTGGACAAAATACTTTCTAAAAGATTTTACCTAAGTTCAAAACTTTCCATATACCCTTGTCATAGCATAATCATATCCCTAACATCCCCAAATTTCATTTTGACCTACCCTAGTGGTATATCCCCTTCATATTGCATTGATCAAATTCCTTAGCATCATTTTCACTACCAAACCCTATCAAATTGTTCATCAACCAATTTGCCTTCTTGAGAATTTACCCTCATTTTGCATGTCCCAAACGTCATTACGAACCCTAAAACATCATCCTTTTCATGATATACCTTGCATACATCAATCTTTATCATCATTAACAAGTCCAAAACATAACCCTAATTGTCATTTTGCATACCTTAGAGTCATTTTCACCCCCTCTAGTCAAACGTCAAAACACCACCTTGCATTTTGCATTTGCATAATATCCCTAGGACATTTTAACTTTTCACATCAAAACCATAATTCATTTAGCATTTCCTCACATTTCATAACATTCTTAAACAATTAAAAATCCCAGAAACACTCATATCTTGCATAACCACCACTCTTTGCACTCTTAGGTATCATGCCAACACTTACTAGGAGACAATCAGCTCAGAGACCTGAGGAACTCTATCAACCTTTGTTTTTTGAGGCACAAGAACAACCAAAACCTTGTCCAAGACAAAGAAAGAGCAAGAAAATCCAACAAACCTTTGACAAAGACCAAATCAAGGCATCACAACCATTACTAGCAGACCCCTTGAACATGTATCCGCAAGATCCTCAAGCTATGGCACAACAAACCTTGAACAATACACCTACCATGATATTTCCTCCAAAAACTTCCCCCACACATGGGATGGTTCAATGGAGTCCTAATTTTGAACCTATATTCATGCCTATGCCACCACGGCAAGGAAGTGTACCAACCTCACTTGAAGATGAACAATCACATTCATTTGAATTTAGCCAACCTAACACATCAAACATACAACAAGGTATTGTACACCTAAGTGATGAATCTGACACTAATTATGCCATCACTAATGAAGAAATGGCTAGGGCATGTCAAGACAAAAGTTTTTGCAAGAACTTCAAACGTTTGGCAGCCCAAGAAATTGACAAATTTAAGCCAAACTTTGAAGGTCCTAGGTCCAAAAATCAAACCAACACAATAATTAAAAACATCCAACCGATGATAAATTTGGCATTAGACAAGGGAAAACAACCTTTGGATTTTTCAAACACAATAATGGCACCTATGAGGTCCCATCAAGAACCAACAATTGAAATCCTCCAAAGTACATTTGAACACATCAATGTCAACCCCCTGTTTGATGAAATACCACCAATCGCTAAACACCCCAAAAGGACATTAAGACTTGATTTTAGTCACATGATGCAACAACAAGATGCACCTAAAGGGACTTGTGCTCTAGGAATGCCAAACATACGTTCTTTGGAAGAAAATCAACAAAGCACACCTTTACTCCTAACTTTACCAAGTGCTATGACATCAAATGCTATGGAGCCTCTCATAAATACAACATGTGAAACATCAAGTGCAACCATCCCTATGGAAACACAAAGGAAAAGTCTTATTGACATTACACCCATTCCTAACAGAGACACATCTCATAGTCAAGTCAATATGATGTCGCAAGCAGGAACATCTAAAAAACAAAGGTACCAAAACAACAATACAAACATGACGTTCAATTCTCAAGGACTTAGTCAACCCTCACGACAACAACAACCTACAATAGTACAAGGAATCAACACTTCCAAGGCACAACCAAGTCTACATCCACTTGACACACATCCCACATATCAACAACAACATCAAATGCAACAACAACAACCACAAGTGGGGAAAACATCCAACATTCCTAACACACAATCCCATGTGGACCCACTTGACTTACACACAATTTATCAAAAACAATTCCAACAACAAAAAATGATGTTTTCTAAACAACAAGAGAAACTCAAGCAATCGTTGGAATACCAAAGATGCCTTGAGCAACAAATCACATACCAACAACATTTTTTACAACAACAACATGTGCCACAACAACCTCAACAAATACCTCTAGAACAACAAGCACACACATGGTCTCACATACAACCAATAGAGGTATCCCAACAACAACCACAACACATGACACAACAACAACACTTGGTACAACAATCGTAGTCAATCCCGCAGCAAATTCCGCAATGAGTTCCCCAACAATAGGGACCTTTCTGTCTTTGAGATGCCAACATACCTCCATCACCTAGCAATACTTCATCAGACTCATCATACACAAAAATGTCAGAACCAAGTAGACATAGTCCTCGCTACAACAAACGGTCTACTCATAGACACAAAAGACTTGAAGGAAAGAACATCATGCAAAACCCCAATGAAGAACTATTACAAAAATTCAAAAAACTTTCCAAACAAGTTGAAGCATTAGGAGTCCGAAAGAAATAGGCTCTTTATACAGAAAGGGACCTACATCCTAACCCATTTGATAAAAGTCTGTACATGCCTCCATTCCCAAAACACTTTGAAGCTACAAGGTTTGAAAAATACCAATCAAAAGGAAACCCTATTGATCACATCTGAGAATTTTGTGCTTCATGTACTGAACTCAGTGATGAGCCCACTTACCTTATGAGATTTTTCCCTCATTCTTTAGGTGGGCCTACACTTGAGTGGTACTCCAAACTTCCTGGTAATATCAAATCTTGGTCAGAGCTAGCAGACAAATTTATCTCCCACTTTTCCTTTAACATCACAAATGAGGTGACACTTTCTGATTTGTGCTCAACTAAACAAAAGACAGGAGAATCATTCATCATATTCTTACTACGTTGGAGAAGCCTAGTTAGTCAATGCCCACTAGACATTCCTGAAGAACAACAAGTAAACTTGTGCATTGAAAACTTAGTCCCAAACTTAATGTATGAACTCAAAATCAAGAGTCCAAGCACCATTTCTAAACTAATGAAAAAAGGGACTAGTATTGAAGATTCTCTTATCCGTAAGGGAGTCCTCAAGATAAACAAAGAAAACACAAACACCAACTTGTCTAATGACAAGGCAAAATTTTTCTCCAAAAACAAGAATGTGACTAATGATGGTATTGTGGATGCTTGCACAATTAGCACAACACAACCTCAATTGACTTTGAAAGGTGTAAACCCTACAAATTCACAAACCTCTAATCAAACATTAGCTCCACAACAGAAAACTGAGACTTCCATGCAAGATAAACCTCGAAGACATCCTAGAACCAAAGACATGAAATTCACACCATTGGGAATACCACTTGAGACTGCATTACAACAATCACTGAGTAATAAATTCTTGCAATTACCCCCAATCAAAGATGAACCATTAACTAAAGCTGATTGGTGGGATGACAAAAAGTATTTTGATTACCATCGCACCAAAGGACACAAGACTTCATCATGCTTCCAATTGAAACATGCAATACAAGACCTTATTGATGATGGTGTCATCATAGTTGATCCATCACTGTTAGCATCCAAATCTGATCATACAATTTTCAAAGATCCTTTGGGTAATCATGACAAAGAGAAACCCTCAAGTTTAAACTCAAACTCACAAGGTAATGTGAATTACACACACACCAGTTATGAATACACCATCAATTGCTTTAATGAGTCTGACTTCCTCATATCCATATTCACATTGAAGGCTGAAGACCCTCGTTGTGCTGTCACTACACGTCATAGAAGGATCACCCTACCTAGAGCCCCATCTAGACCTACTAGACCTACACCCCCAAGTAGACCTACTGCTTCTACTTCAGCTAATCATAGCCTTGTTGAACAATTCAAAAAAAACCCTGCACAAATATCCATTTTGGACCTACTGCGTGCATCTCCCCAACACCAGAAGATCTTGGAGAAAGCCCTTAAAGAGTCAGTAGTCCCAGATAACATTGATGTTTTACAGTTCCAAGCCATGGTTGGGAACCTATCCGCGTCACAACATATCACCTTTTCCCCTCGAGATATTCCTAAGGACAAACCTAACCATAATGATCCCCTTTATCTAGAAGTCTTCATCCATAATGCCAAAGTCAGACGTGTCTTAATAGATGGAGGAGCAAGACTAGACATCTGTACTCTTAATGTTGTCAACAATTTGGGTTATTCTAAATATGATGTAGACCCCTCTTGAAGAATCACAATAAAATCTTATGATGATGGTGAACACTTCTCTAGGGGCATCATCACATTACCTGTCAGAGTTGGTCCAGCTACTGAAGACACATTGTTCCATGTCTTAGACATCGAAATGAATTGCAACATGATACTAGGACACCCTTGGCTTCATGCTATGAAAGTAGTCCCTTCTACATATCATCAATTTTTGAAGTTTTCCTATCATAACATAGAGGTTACCATCCCTAGTGATCCAGATCCTTTCTAGTTTTGTGCTAATCTAAGAGATTCTACTGCATTCCAAATCCCAACAAACAATGAAGCACAACCCACACCTCCCTCTAAGTATGTGGATGCTGATATACTACTCAGTAAAGCCAAGGAAAAGATGAAGATTGAAGACAATGGGTGTGGAGAGTACTTTATGTCTCAAGTCTCTCACATTAGGGAGTCACCACTTTCTCCCATCAGTACAAAGAATGATACTTCTATCAATGAGAATGCATTCGTATGTATTGAGAAAGCAAAAGTAGAATGAGAACCCACTTTGATATCTCCTAGCAAGTATGGACTTGGGTTTACCATCATGCAGAAACAAGGCTATGATGGCTATAGAGGTCTTGGATCTCAGAAACAAGGAATCATTGAACCTATCACTATAGAAGGACAACCTCCTAGTTTGGGGCTTGGATTTAAATCATTATGAATAGGTCCTCCTAGTACCACGGTACCTACATGTAAGACTATGGATGTTTCGAATGATGAAAAGGCATCTGGGGATATCCCACCTAAAACCAACAATCCTCTAGCTTTTGATCATAACCCCAATGATACAATAGAATCTAATGTCCATATCTATAGCTTTAACCAAAGCCCATTCAACACCGATGATGACATCTCCTCAAGTTATCCTGAACCTTTGGATTGGGACCAACGTGGACTACCAATTTTTGATCAATTTGACAATGATGATACTCTTATAATAGAATTTGAAGGCATTGTGACTGAAGATCATAAAGAAGCAATTTCTTCTAAAGAGAACACATTGGCATACTTTGGGGAGCCTACTCCACCTTCTAGTTACAAAGGAAAATGAGAAAGAAATAACAAGCATAGGTCTCTTGGTGAAAATCGAAAGGCACCATTAGACCATAAAAAATCAAAAGCTAAGTAAGAAGCTCCCAAGGATACAAAATGAAAAAGATGACGCAATGAATATTAGTGTTCTAGTGTTCAACATGCCACAAAGTCTTTTGGAGCTCTCTCGATCAACATTCATATGGAAGGTCATTGGTCTCAACCCTCCCAACCCTCCCTTATATCCATTTGTTTATCCCTAAATCCAACTACCTACTTTGTCCAATAACCAAAACCAATCCTTTATCCCACAAGCCTTTGCATATGTCATCATCAGTGACATCCCACATGACATTTCTATTGACCCAATTATCCTTAGATGCCTTGATTCACAAGAGATAGACATTGTCTTACATACGGTACACGATGGTATATCTCAAGGCCTTTTCTAGTGGTTCAATTTTAGCTACAGACTCGAAACAACTCCGACGTAGTTATGGTTAGTCATGGATCCAAAGCTCATCAGCTAGTAGCACCAACAACAAATATCTTCTCAGCATTTGGTAGTGACATTCTTGATTTCATCTAAAAGTCCTGAAAAAATATCAAAAAAATAGTAAAAAGTCATGAAAAAAGCAAAGAAAAAAGTGAAAAAAGAAAAAAAAAATGGATGCCTTGATGAAAACCTAGCAAATAGGCATCTTGGCACAAAAATTTGAGTCAAGAGAAAAATTCTGTCCAAAAGTGAAAACCTGGCAAATAGGCACTTTGGGCAAGTACCATGGTGAAAACCTGGCAAACAGGCGCCATGAGTAATCAGTTATTGCTCCTCCATCTATTAGGATTCCATCTGGTCTTTTCCCCCTCTATCATTCCTTGATCATATCCTTCATATTACAAGACATCCTTGGTTCCTTATCATGGCTCATGAACTGGTTAATGTCCCTCGTTACCTTGCTTAAGCATCACAAGTCTCCACACACACTCTATCATTGGCCTTTGTACATAGTTTGCATCTTGTCTGGGGGCATATTACCTACATGGTGCATGAGTTTGAATTTGAAATGGGGGCATATCCCTAAGTTCTTTTTATCCATTAGACCTATCACATAATGGATTGGAGCTAACACTTGTTTATGCTTATACGATCCTGAAAAAATCCCTAAAAATCATAAAATGTCCTGAGAAAATCACTAAAAATCACATAATGTCTTGAAAAAATCCTTAAAAATTTAAATACGATCCTGAAAAAATCCCTAAAAATCATAAAATGTCCTAAGAAAATCTATAAAAATCACATAATGTCCTGAAAAAATCCTAAACATTCAAATACAATCCTGAAAAAACAACACTAAAAATCATAAAATGTCCCGAAATAAACCCTAAAAATTGTAAAATGACCTAAAGAAATCAGTTACACAAAAAAATCAAATATTCCCTAAAAACCCTAAAAATCACAAAACTCATCAAAATTTTGCAATAAACTTTGCACATTTTCACTATGGATAACCACCCCTTTCGCATAAACACTTGCATTTTGCAAACTGAAAATCAAAGCACTACACTTCAATGCCAATTATAATATCTAAGCAACATGAACCAACAATCAATCCAACATGTCACTATGAACCTATCAAATGAACCCACAAATAGTGCTATCACATTATCAACCTATGGAACACCATCTAAACACCTAACACACTAAAAAGCAAGTAATAATGGACAATAATAGCTGTTGGCTCATGCTGTTTAGTGAGTGATTTATTGTTTCTTTGTTTTTTCTTTGATCATGTCCCTATACTACTCGATGATATAGATTGATCTATGAGAGTGGCCAAGATGGTTCATGGTCATCTTTGTCCATTTTTTTCTATTACAATGTACCTTTTGAGAGTCTGGGGAATGTACATATGCCTCAGGAAGGACAAGGTCATTCTCTATTTGCATCGTGCTTGTTTACACAAAAAGCTTGCATTTTCACTCTGGCCCTTTATGCCATGATGCATTGCATTCCATTTTCCATATCAAAATAAAGCTCCATTTGACATATAGTGCACTTTCTAGAAGCAAAAGTCTTTCCATCATACTAACATCTCCTCATCTCATCTTTCTTCTTCATCTCATTCTCCATCACCATGACCATGTCTTCTAATTCACCAAATCATCTTCATCTTGCATTCATGCATTCTTGCATCATCCTACGTTGTCAATCACCTTTCTGTGGCTTTCCACCTAGTTCAACCTTAGTCTGACATTTGTCTCATCATCTTCAACCAAATACGACCATTTTTGATGATTTTCCTCATGTAATGACATCTTTCCATCATTTTGGGCATGCATGCATAGTTTCGGGTCATTCCGTCAGTTGCTATCATTTTGTCTTCTTGTTGTCAATAAATTGACATATCATTTGCTTATCTTAGTCAATTTCTCAAGAAGGCAACCATATATATCATCCCTACTAGGGCATGTTGTGGCTTTCTCATCAGTTATTCTTTGATACAATGCTCTAAACCACATTGTATCAAAGAGGGGAAAAATGTAGACACTCAAAAATGGTTCACATATATGACCTCATCACTTTTTCATACTAATTTGTCCCATTTTCTCATTCTACTAACTTCGATCTTTTGGCCAGATTGACCATATTTTGTCATTTGTATCCCCTTTCACATCAATTTCATATCAACTCAAAATCATATCAAATCAACTCAGAATCATATCAAATCAACTCAGAATCACCCCAAATCAACTCAAAATCACTCGAAATTGGTCCTAATCAACCCAAAATATATCAAACATCAAATATCAATCATCATTTATCTGCTCCTAGGCATTTTTGTGGCTTTCAGTGTCTTTGAAACCTATCAACTTATCAATCTTATCAATATGACCTTAGTACTGTCATGGCTCTCAGTACTAGGTCAAAATATCATTCATGTCATTCAATCTTTGACATTGTTGAGGCTTTCAATGTCAGATCATGGCATCATCAACCATTTTTAATAATATTGATAGTGTCCGTCAGTGTTATTATGATCAAACCTTATTAATCAATTTCAATCCTGTAGCATTTACAATGTCGATTAAATGTTACATAACAATTAATTCATGTCATGTGTCCTTGGCATGTTATCAATTTTGATCTATCAATTAATTTGACCATGGCTTTGGTCTACCTTTTCATCATCTTATTCAATATCCATCATCATCACATTTTCATCAAAAGATACGATCGCATTCATTTAATCAATTTGGCCAATCATCTACTAATTTTCTCTATAGGATTAAATAACCCATAATTTAATTCTATTATTCTTTCTAATTGTTATTCCCAATTATCATCCTCAATTAATTAATTTTATTAATCAATTGATTCATTATATATAAACCATGGAAATTTACAATTTCCTAAGTTCCATTTTCCATCATTAATTCCATTTTCTACTAATTCTTATTTTGTGGAATAAAAGGATTTTTAATTCAAATATTCCATAAAATATTTCATCATAATGACACTTGGATGTGACACCTCATGGATTCTCCTTTGACACTTGGCTGAGATTTGTCATAATCAAATATTATTACCTCTTACGCATGTCCTTATTTGGCTTATTTATCATAGATTCTTGGCTTTAGGCGGGTTGAGGAATCTTATGATGCGTCATGGATTCTCTTCCAAATTTGACTCTCGTGTGTCATAGAATCTTACTTTTGGCATATTCTATCATATGCGTCATAGGAATTATTATTACCTCTTACTCATGTCCCTATTTGATTTATTTGTCATATATTCTTGGCTTTAAGTGGGTTGAGGAATCTTATGATTTGTCATAGATTCTCTTCCAAATTTGACTCTCGTGTGTCATAGAATCTTACTTTTGGCATATTTTGTCATATTCGTCATAGAAATCTCTTTCCACATCGCATATATATGGGTGGAAAATTCAATGTTCTCACCCTACATGAAAATTATAAAATGGACACCCTTCCTCTCATTTCAGATCTAGAATGCTTAAGCCTTGAGTTCTTAAATCCTAAAATGCTTAAGCCTTGAGTCCTTGAATCCTAGAATGCTTAAGTCTTGAGTCCTTGAGTCTTTGAGTTTTTGAGTCTCTACTAATTTGCATTTTGCATTCTCACTCTCACAATAAAATCACACTTCAAGTATTCTTATGGCATTATCCGCATCATAGACTTTTGCTTCAATTTTGTGTGCACTATAGGTGAATTGGAGCTACAATCATTTGGAGAAGAAAGAAGAAGATGGGAGCTACAAATGAAAACGGGGGTTTCTATTCCTTTCTTGATTAGTTTGGCTTTCATGGTAGACTAGTGGGTGCTAACGTATGTTGATTGAGTTTTGTGATTTTCGCATAGTATGTTATGCATTTAACCCATTTTTCTGGTCCTAAAACATCAATAATAGTAAGTATCAAAATGAAAAAATCTTGACTCGTTAGAAGAGAAAGAAAAATAATGAAAATAGGTAAGGTACTCTAATGAGAGCCATAGAAAGGTGAGAAAGAGTGGACAATCCAATGAAAAATGAGTTATGGACCTTTAGCAATACATTATCATAGAAGGATTAAGAAATTAGTAAAGATTTGGAAAAGATGATTGAATATTTTTGGATGAATAACACATGTTTTTTGCCTAATCAAAGGGATGTGGTGAGGAATGGTAGTAAAAACTGCGATCCACATGTGAAATTTTATTTTGGATTCAACTTAGACATAATTCTTTGCAAAATTGATTGGTATGTATCCTCAAATTGAAATTAGTTAAATATATTTTGAAATGATTAAATTTTTTTATGTGAAGATAAATCACACATGCACAATTTTTTTTTTTTTTTTTTTAATCGGTAAACAGCCGAAGCCTAGATTAATTATTATTATTTGTTGGAATTAATTGTTATTGTATGTTAAGCGAAGGTAGATTCAAAACCAAGACCTCCCACATGAGAGCCTCAAAAGTTATCATTGCATTGTAGACTTTTTATTACACATGCATATCTTGTTGTTGTAGGGTTCATATTGAATTTTCTAACCATTTTGATGTTTTTAGGCATCTATGCATATTTTTGCATTCTATCTTTATTATGCAGGAGTGTAACATAAATGAGACACCTTGATCTTCAAGAGAATTAATTTCTAACATTCTATGTAAAAGAGGGGATGGTCAACTATTTTACAAGTTGTCATGCTTGAATGGTAGATGCCTAATTTGGGGTGGTCGGCAATGTTTATCAACTTTTCAACATATAGATAGCACATATGCAATTAGAAATGAAATAGAAGATTTGGTAAAATATAAGATTGTGAAATGGACTCAAAAATATGGGAAAAGGAGTAAAAGATGTGATTTAGTGATTTAAAAGATGTCGACATATGAGTTCATGAAAATATTTTGTGAAAAAATTATTTATGAGTATGCAAGGCATACACATTGGGCATGATGGTTAGATTTGTAATTCAGGTTGTGCAAGGACACATTTGTGTTGGATACCATTATTTCAGTTGTGGAATTAAAAAATAACTACATAGTACAACCACAAATTTAGGTGCAAGAAAAATATTATACTTCTCAATAGGTTTCCATATATGTTCATATAGCATTCATCCATTTCACCTACAAGTGCAATGGAGGATACTCTCTATTGAGGGAGTACTATTTTTACATTAGTGATGATCAATCACATTGCTTTCAACTATTTTATGGAAATTTGGCTAACAAGGGCATATAATCTCATCAACACATCATTTGGTCAGAAAAATTTGCATCTCAACTCAAGAATGCACAATTGCTTTATCGGTTGAGCAAGATGCACAAGTTGACTAGTATCTATTATATGTGGAATTTCATAGAGGTTGTTCATGGAAAGATAGAGTACAACTATGAAAGTGCGTATATCAAAAGAGCCTTAGCTTGTGAATAATTAAAGCACAAAGATGCAGCAACATTGTTAGATGCAAAATGTATCATTGACTAGTGTAACACTACAATGGGTTCAAGTAAGGAAGGTGAGTCTATAGTTTGATTTTTTTTTGTTTGATAGATAATACTAACATTGCATCATATGAGTATTTTTGTAAACTCAAAAGATCAAGTGAGATACATGGAGTACCCAGACATGAAAAATGGCATATATTTATCCATCTTGTATAGAGGAATATTGGGATGGATGTGAGTCAATTGAATGGGTGGACGAATGATAGGAGAAGTCTAGGGTAATGTATATAGTTAATTTAAACCTTCCTTGATATCCCCTACTTACACAAGTTAGCCCTAATCAATTGGATGATAACTTTTCCTTAGACTTACCTATCTATTCAGGCTTACAAACTAGCTTAAACTTCATTTTAGGCATCCTTAATGACTTAATTATCTTGAAAGGGTTTGAGGCTCTTCCTAGCCTATCTTAGTCTTCTTTCCATCCCTCTACCACAATCCATTCATTAGGTTCATATACGATCCCTTCAAACTCATGAAAAACTCCTATTAGGCCTAGTAGCCATCAGTTAGCCCACCTAATGGACTAAATTTAGTTTTGTGCAAATATTTCCTCAAGAAAGTTCAAAGAAAACTCCATATTGAAATAAAATTTTAAAAAACCTTCAAGATTCTTGAGGTCTCAAATTTCCAACATCTATCATATGTCCTAACCCTATTTTTAAGGGTTTGCTAGTGTTTACTAGGAATTAAGACTAGTCAAGAGTAAAGCTTCTCTTACTCACTTTCTATAAACTTTCAGAGTTTCTACCTATAGCTATAGTATCTTCACTCTATCCTCTAACCTTCCATTACACCCATGCCATTAAAAATACTTCACCCTTGCAAGAAATCCTCTTTCTTTGCCTTAATTTCTAGCCAAGTACAACCTTGTCTCACTTAGGGATTCCAAGGAAATGGCTTGGACCATCACTCCTAGCTCCATCCTTCCTAATACATAGTGTAAAATTTTTCTACTATAATTATTCAAGGTTTCATAAAGTTTCAACCATGGGGAATGCTAGTAGACACCATGTTGGTCTTTGAAAATGCTATAGGTTTCCAAATACCCTGATGAGAACAAGACACATCTAGGGGCAACTAACTCCCATCCTTAACACATCTTTTTAGACACCAGACCAACTATAAGGCTAGACCCTTCTTCTACTTTAGGCTCTACAAAACCTAGGCGGGTGAACCTCTTAAGATCTGATTATGTGACAAATGCAATGAGCATAATTAGGATCTAGAATAATAGATGAAAGCCCTAAATCTTCTATACTTAACTAAGAAATCACAAGCATGAAATACTTAATAGAATGACTCATGAAATTGGTAAGGTAAGTGTGGGTTAAACTTTGAATAGCTTTCAACATAAAAGGGAAAATAGCATTTGATTAATAATGTTGAATTCAATAAAAACCCCTAAAATGCAGTAGCATGCACAAGTAATCCTGTAACTGATTAGTGCCTAATCCATTGGGCAATTCTATGATTCAAATACATACACACTGGTACTTGAGACATATTTGTATCTTCATATATCTAATCTATCCATTCACGTTGTAAACAGACACCTATGCTCAATCTAAACCTCATTCTTACTTGATATCCTCATTAGTAAACTTGCAACCCTATTGATTTTCATGAAGCATTTACATAACCCCTTGAGTTATAAGCAACAATGAAACATCATACAACCTTAAGGGACTATAACTATGACCTAGGCTCTTTGTTCAAAGATCATAAAACATTGAAGATTACTAATAAAGGAGACAAGATTTAAGATGAAACTCAACCTGTTCTTCTTTATATTAATTTCCTTGAAATAATACATTCATATGCATGCAATCAAAACATAGAAACACCTAAAAGATCTAAACTATCTATATTCTCTTCATTACTGTTGTTTATACATACAAGACAATAATGTTGAAAGAATGGTGTCTGGGTAGTGAGTAAATTTTCTTCTCAAAACTAGAAACTCTACAATCAGAAAGAATGAGAATGATAAAGGATGAAGGAATTCCCAGATCTGCTCTGCATCTAACATGTGTCCTTGAAATTCCCTATCCTAGCAATGAAAAGACTCTCTCTAATTTCTCTTTTAAATAGGCTAATCAAATCCTTTTCCATTTTACCTCTCAGAGGCATAAAATATCTCAAAAACTTGATGATGAATGAATGTAACTAATTTTTTATGTAAAAAATGAACTCAATGTAAAAGTAAAAAATCAATAACTGCCTTCTAGAAGACAAGAAACCCTATTAGAGTCGATTTTCTTAACTTTTGCAGTTCAAAAGGCCTTTATATCAGCCTCATGACCAATTCTGATGATCAACGATGAATTTTTCCCATTCTGCTGAGAATGCCCTGGGAATCTTGTGCAAAAATTGATCTTAGAAATGGAAAATTCAGATCATCCTAGTTCTGCCAGTATATTGGAGAGTATATTTTGAGCAAAAATAGTGCCCGTTATGCCTCTCTGAAGTTCAAGCTTCCACTACATGGCCAAAACAATTTAAAAGAATAATTTTTTATTTATTTTTAAGTCCATAGTTTAAACTATAGGAATTCATTATTTGAAATCAAAATGTTTAGTTTTAGGATGAACAGGCAAATAGGGATATTTTTAAATTTTAAACTCCTTTATATCCCCTCAACCTCTCTAATGGTGCCACATGTCATCACGTTATTGGTCCTTTAACTGCTGCGGGTCTGACCTCATTCTTAACTCCCACTGGATTTATGGATTTTTCGGTAAGTTTCCATGTTACTTGCTGGGAAATCCTCCTTTTTCTAGTGGCAACATGGCGACCACCAAATTTTGGTCACATGTTTTGGCATACTGCTCTACTATTGTTACCATGTCATCACCATGTCATCTTGCCACCTAAGCAGTCAATATGTCACTATCGTTATCATGTGAGCAACTCTGCTTAGTGACATAGCGATAGCCACAAGATCATCAATGTGGCATTTTTTGGGTGCTTGAATTCCATTTCATCGCGGCTGCATGCTAAACCAAAACTTTTCCATTTGTACAGTCCAACTATCATCATTGCTTGTGGTGGGGTTTCATGCATACATGCGACTCCAAAAGCTAATGTCTTTCAAGAAATCTTAACTGCGGGGTGCTCTAGTATTTAAAAACCTTGGAAGCCCACATTCTAAGCAATGTGGGACTTGAATCAATGTAAAGACCGCATGGCGACCTTGCAAAACTATGGCATTTCTCCTTCGTTGGTCTTCCCTTATAACCATTGGTGTCTTGGTGGCATTTTATTTAATATAGTGGTTTCATTCTCTCCATGGGTTGCTTACTAAACAAATTCTCTTTCTTACAATGGATGTCTTCCTTTTTACGTGTTCCTTTGTTCCAATGACTTCTTGTTCCTTTCTACAGATTTCCTTGGTCAGTAGTGGCTTTATTCTTCTAAATTGTAATCAAGAGATTAGGAAACAAAGAAAATTTCCATAAAATTTTTTGGAGATTGTAACTTAACATGAATCTCTGGAGCTCGATGAATGTGATTTTAAAAAATCCTTCCTTGAGATGAAAGTTAAGGTGGAGGTCCATTTGCAAGAGAGATAAGAGAAACAAAGGAGGAAGGAAAGAAAGACTAGAAATAATGAAGAAGTTGAATCATAATTGGAGTTAAAAAAAGTAAAGGAGTACAAGGTGGTCATGACTCTCTTAAGCCTCCATCCCTATCTTCTTCATCTTCTTCATCCCCTCCTTTTTTATCTACTTCTAAAAAGAAACAACACATGAAAGATAGTTCAACTTTATTAAAACTAGATGTTCAATTTGATTTTCTAATCTATAATGAAAAACTAAATCTAGATAACCAGATAATCAAACTAAGAAAATTTAGTTGTATTGTAGAATTCAAAATATTGATGATGATACTATGAAAATACAATTACCTAATCTTCACTCAAGCGGTACAACCTTGATTTGGTGGAATAATAGAATAAGTGAGGATTTATTTTTTATGTTTATTTCTTCTTAGTTTGAATTTATAGATGCACTTAAGAAATCATTCTATCTAGTAGGTTATATAAATAATAATAATGATGAATTAATAATCATTAAGAAAAGAGAAATGAGAAAGTGTGCAAGAATAGACATAGGAGTTTAGGAAGAGAAGTTTAATTTTGGGAATCCAATTGTACAGTTAAGAACTTTCTTAAAATACATAGGTGGATTACTTTATAATTTAAAACCTACCATAACTATGTTTAATCCATCTAACATTGATGAAGTTAGTTTCCAAGCTATTCATTTGGAAACAAGATTAAGGAATGGCCACAATAATCTATTGATGCACTCAAGTAAGCATGAAGGAAGCAATAAAGGAAAATAGAAAGAACCAAGAATGACTACTATAAACAAAGATTATGAGAATCCTTATTGCTCATATCACAAGAAGAAAGGGAACAATGATTCAAAGTGTATGAAATTGCATCACAATAAGAAACCAAATTGGTTCAAGGATCAGAAGGTTATGAAAATAATTAAAAATATTGTAGAAGACCTTGGATTAGGTTCCAATGATGAAACTGAGATCTCAGTTGTGGGTATCAAAGGTAATGCTCCTACTGTCACTACTACTTCTTATGTTTCTTCTATAAGAAGTAATAAAGAATATTTTAAATGTAAGAATGCTTTATTTTATATGCAATAGATTAAAAATATAAGATTGATATACTAATAAACAATTTTTTATAAGTTAATATTATCTCAACACAAATTGTTAAGAATTTGGGATTGATTATAGCTCCTTATCCTAGACTGTATCATTTGGGTTGGGTGCATGATAATTCTTGAGTACATGTGTCAAATAAATGTAAACTTTGATTATCAATCACATCTAAGTTTTTTTGATAGGGTAGAGCTAGATGCTATTATGCTTGGCAATTGCAAGATGGTTCTCACAAATCCTTATTTGTTTGACAGAAAGGTCATTTTATATAGGGGACATAATAGGTATCATTTACTTAAGGATGTAACTAAATTTAGTATTGAATCAGATCAAAAGAAGAATGATATTTATGTTAGACTATTTAGAATGACCGAGACTAGGAGTTGAATTAGTTATCCAAGGTCTAAATGTACCAATTGAACAAACAAACACTTAAATAACTTCAAATTTTTAACATTTCATATGTTGGTCTCTATAATTAAATTTCAGTAACATTAACTAGTAGTTTAGTGTCCTAAATATAAATTACTTGAGGAATGTAAATATTAATCTATAAAATACCACAAATAAAATTCACACAAGTTTGACACTACGATTTAATGTGGAAATCCAATTTCGAATAAACCATCAATAACATGGCACCAAACTTTTCACTCTTCTACAGTAAGATATGTTAGGAACCAACCTTGTTAAAAGTTTACAAAACATGCTATTAAATCTAACTTTGTTAAAGGATTTAATAACCCTCTTAAAAGTGGCCTTGTTAGAGGACTTTAGAATATTCCATTAGAATGCCACCTTGATTAGAGGATTTACATATGATTATTAGGTTAACCTTGATTAAAGGATTTCAAATACTGATACAATGTTAGGTTGTAATATCAGGGTCTGATTTATCAAGTACAACTCACATTGCATATATGAATCATAGTTTAACTCACAAGTTGATTCATTGTCTAGCCTTTATTATCATCTTAATCTTTGATTTACTAGATAAACCTTCAAGCACTCATTCTTCACATCCACTCAATTCATCTCAATCATCTTCTTAGATTCATTAGTCAATAGTATCAGCAACTACTCCAAACTTCAAATTTTTTAATTTTAAAGTTATCCCTTTCGCCTCCTTAAATAGATACTTCTAATATTCTTCTTCCTAAACACCATCATATATTTTAGGGTTATGATCAGATTCAACACATACAATGAATATGTTTGCCTTCTTGTTCATCTTCTTGTTTTCTAGAAACTTATCTGGGAATTCATTCCTCAGGTTTCTTACCTAATCCTTTCATGGCATGAAATAATCCAACTCATCAATCCTTATCCTCAATCATCACTATGTTACTTAGTCATTACTAAATCTTCTACTCAACACATATACTAACACACAGTCAATACTATTTATTCTCAGCTTGTTATGCTACTTGATCAACACTAGCATCAATTAGAATATACTTCAATTTCCTTATTATTATGTTATGTTTCTCAATCAAGCCTATGAAATTGGTCTATCTTTGATCACTTCTTTAAGCCTTCAATGTTACTTTCTTCTCCACTTGCAACATGATTTAAACAATCACTTTATCTTGTCAAAGTCCAACTAATCAAGCATCCATTTGTAGTTTCCTCTTCATAATTCAACCTATCCTATAGATACTTTTGTTATGACCAACTCCTCAAATTAGATAGAAAAATTTATCACCAATAGGGTTTGACATATATAAATGACCACATAAAAATTGTTTCAATTGGGTAAGTGCACCAAAAAGGGGCATATAAGTGGACATCTTTTTTTCTAAAATCAGGTAAGCATGAAATTGGATGAGAAATTTGAGGGTCATCAACTAAAAATGAAAACATTTGTAGAAGATATAAATTGTAGTACTCTAACTCTAATTTCTAAACTATTAGTTTTTTTACAAAATGGATAAAATTAGGTGGGTCAAAACTTGCACACATGAAAAAAAGTTCCTAGTTTTTTATAAAAAATATAACATAGCTATTTTCATGTGTAGCACAAAAAGACATAGTTATATTTAGTATTTTGCATATCCCATCAGTATGATGATATTTAAGAGTCATAGATAGAGGTTGTGTATTTCTTTAAAATTTTATGATGAGTATTTTTTTTGTTATGAATTATTGAGACTGTATCCTAAAATTTTGGTACCTATTCGTGTGCTAACCATAACTTGCATCAAAATAATTGAAAATATAAACTTAATAAATTGTAGAATAGTAATATGTATTTTATTTTGAATTTGGTTAGGTATATCAGAAGTTGTTAAAGACCTAATAGACATATGTCTATAAAGAATGTTAAGGCATTGGTAAAAATAATTAAAGTTAACAATGTTAATGTTGTCCAAAGAATAAAATTTATATGGTTAGAAAGCTAAGAATATGTGTGAGATTATGGTGGTGATTATAGAGATATCCACTACACCATTAGATCACATGATAAAGACAAAGAGGTTAATTCATCTTAGAAGATCAAAAAATGTCTAAAAGGAAAAAAATGGAGGGTAACTAGTCTCCCAAGACTTTGGGTCATTTCTCTAAGCTATCACCAAGCAATAACCCCATTGGGTTTTTTGGATTCAAATAACCTAATCGGGTTATGAAAATATAAAATGCATTTAGAACCTAATTGGGTTTTGTATTACTACTACACAAGGTTAGATTGAGGGAGGGAGTGAGAGAGAGAGAGATTGGGTTATGTATTATACTAAACAAGTGTCTATCATATCTCCCATTCCTTTTCTCCATCCCGTCCTCTCTCTCTCTCTCTCTCTCTCTCTCTCTCTCTCTCTCTCTCTCTCTCTCTCTCATTTTTTCTCTTTATCCTATCCCCAAACCTCTCTCTCTCTCTCTCTCTCTCTCTCACACACACACACACACACACACACACACACACACACACACACATCCCCTCTCTCTCTTTCTCCTATCCCCTTATCTCTCACTTATTCTCTCCATCTCTCTCACTATTTCTATCGTATCCCCTAATCCCTCTCTCTCTATCATATCCTCTAATTATTCTCTCTATCACATCCTCTCTCTCATTCTCTCTTTGTCCTATCCCCTTTCTCTCTTTTTCCTATCCCCCCCCTCTCAATCACACACACACACACACACACACACACACACACACACACACACACACACACACACACACACACACACACACACACACACACACTCCACTGTCCCTCTTCATATCCCCTTCTCTCAATTTATTCTATACTCTCTCTCTCTCTCTCTCTCTCTCTCTCTCTCTCTCTCTCTCTCTCTCTCTCTCTCTCTCTCTCTCTCTCTCTCTCTCCCCTTCAATCTACCTTTGTATAGTAGTAATGAAAAACCTAATTGGGTTATTAGTCCATATGAATAATGTAGTTAGAACTTAATAACCCAATCGAGTTATTAAACACTATAAATAAAAAAACATGTCAATGGTTATTATGTTGTTTATGTGTGGTCCACTATATTCTACTATCATTTTACATGTATTTCTATACTAGGTATGCAATTGTAATGTTGTTTGTGCTTGAAAATGCTAAATTTTATATTTTTCCTGTGCTAACACCTTATTTTATGTTAGTATCTTGTGATTTAGCATTAAAATAATGCTGTAATTTTTTTTAGCTTTTTATTTTGTTATTTATTTTATTAATTTTATTTATTGTAGGGTAATTTATATCTACAATCATGGGAATGAACAAGAGAGGAATGATTGTAAAATGAGAGGTAGCAAAGGCAAAAACAAGGGAGCATATGAGGAGATTACATGAAGGTGCATCATCGAATGCCTCCAACATAAGTGATGAAAATATACCTATTGATATTGATGTCGCAAATGTGCCTAATCTGAAAAACAAAAATGTTCCACATACCCCAATTGAAATGATTACGAAAAATACACTTACATCACCTTATGCCCCTAATGTGACATCTCAAGTTGAAATGATGAATGGACATGATTTAAGTAATGAAAATATAGAGCATCCACATACATCAACATGTCCTAGAATAATTTGTAGAAAATTAAAGTTTCTAATTGACATTGATGAAAATATTTTTAAGCCAATGAATGATAAAATGTCCGAAAAAGATTGTAGCAGAATTGTTAAAAATATTTAGAATTACTATTTTGAAAATTTAAATCAAAGTGGAAGATTCCAACTTGTTGAAATGGTTAAAAATCTAAAATTTAGAGAGACAATGAGAATTTTGGGGTTAAGAACATCTAAAAATAGTAGTGAAAGAAGCATTGCTAGAAATCTCTTTGATGCATACCAATCCATTGGTTCAAAAGTACATACTAAAGATGCTAATACAAGTTGATGGGTCCTTAAAACAACCATAACGGAAAAGGAAATGGGAAAAATTTGTATGGTAAGAGAAACAAGTAAATCATTAAGGATAAGTAGAAAAATGTTATTGAAAGCCTTAGTGTGGCAAGAGAAAATTCAGAATTCTAACGATACTTCTTTTTGGTAATTCCAAGGTAGACTCCCATGAATGGATAAATTTATTGTTGATGTACCAAGAAAATTAATAGAAAACTTTTGACTTGATAACACAAGGGCTTCACCAAACCAAAAAAATATTGTGAAAAAATGAATTGAAAAAACTAACTGTGAGCCACATGAAAAACATCTTTTGGATATGACTCAAATACAATTTTGTGAAATTTTTCTTCAAAGATTTCATGAAATTAAAATTAGCCAAAGGTTTTCTGGGATGACAAAACAATTCTATGTTAAGATAAATCATACATGCTCCACATGTTGTTGTAGGGTTCATGTTCACTTCTCTATGCATTATGATGTTTATCATTATATATGTTGTACTTTTCATACTAACAAAATATTATAGAAATGTGGTCTAAAATTACCTCCTAAGTCACCAAGATAATTTATCACAAGTGTACTATGTAAATGAGATGATGGGTGCATTTATTATAAAACCATGTATTTGAAAGGTTTTTTCCCTCAATGTGGTGGTTTGAAAAAATTGCATAGATGCCTACATCTAGATAACACACATGAAATTGGTAAGGCACTAGTTTCTCTTAGAAAGTACAAGTCAATTATATATGGTCTTAAAGATGGAAAAGAATTAAGGAGGTGTGAATTAGTGAAAAGTGATGTATGTATAGCTTATTTTATGAAATTGTTTCAAGAGAAAATAGTTTATGACTACATAGGTCATATACGTAGAGCTAGATGATTAGATAAGGAATTCAAATTGTGTAAGGACACTTTTCCCTTGGGTGTGATTGTGTTAGTTGTTGAATTTGCTGAAAAATATACACTAAAACCTCAAAATGAAGTGCAACCAATATATTACAATGCTATACAAGTGTCAATTTTTGTATACATAGAATTTATTCATGCACATGATAGCACAAAAGGATGACATAAAAGTATTAAGAGACTATCACTTCTATATTAGTGATCATCAAAATCATTCATTAGATTTTTTGCAAGGATGTTTTAGAGTTTTCTATGAAAATTTGAGGGAAATAGATGAGAGATACAATCAACACATTATATGGTCAGACAATTGGACCAAACAATTCAAGAATTCAAGGATGTTTTATCAGTTGAGTAGGATACATGTGACAAGTGGAGTGCAACATTTTTGAAATTTCATTGAGGTAGGATATGGAAAGAGAGATCATGATGGTGCTGGAGCATGTGTGAAAAGAGCCCTTAATAGAGAGGAATTAAAGTATAAAGGTGGTGCACTATTTGACAATGCCAAAACAATTATCTAATGGTGCACTTCTATGATGAGACTAGGTAATACAAGTCTATGGTTTCTAGATATTTTTGGTTGATACATAAACCTAATATTGAAAATTTGCAAGATTGTTGTACACTTACAGGATCAAGTCAGATGCATTCATTTCAATGTTCAAATGCAGTGTCACTAGCTATTCATACTAGAAAGCTTGCATGCTTTTTATCTTCATGCATGCATTGAATTTATGGCATGAATGTGAGTCAAAAAAATGGGTTGATCAATGGTCTTGTAGACCTTTGCATCCAATTGATTCATATCAACTTCCTACAGCACTACAACTCAACTATGTTGAAGCATCAATAGATTTTCAACATGTATCTGACCTAGTTGAACTAGGTACTGAGTTATCAATTTAATACTTGGTTAAAATATGTTATTTTAAATTTTTCCATTAACTTATCCTTCTATATAATGCAGGTCATATATATGTAGTTATTGCATATCACAATAATGATGAAGAAACATATTACTTTCTTTGTCGGTCTATTGAGCGCAAAAAGAAATTGATCGCTACAATCATTGATGATAATGGTATTGAGTACCTAATAAAATCTATCATTGTAATAGGCAGATGGCTTAAAAGGTAGTATATTTTTGTCCCCTGCCACAAAGATCTCTTAAGTCAATTTTTCATGTATTATGTATCAATTTTGACTTTAAATTATCTTTAAAATTAAATGTAAGTACCCTATTAGGAATTATACTATGTGGCTATGTAAGGATTTTGAGACACATGAACATATTCTTCATTACTCTAACCTTATTGTTGCACAAAAAGATTCAATTGATACCGTATCATGGTAGACCTCTTAACAAGAAGTTGTGGAAAGTATGTGAATCTGACCATGAGGAAATACTTGATACAATAAGGGTTAGAGCTAATCTATAATGTTCCCTTGATTGATTGTGTGCTATATAGTTGAATCATTCTACATAATGGTACAATAATTTTAAAATTTTTGTATACATGTTATGTTAAATGTTGCAACTTTGTAGTGATGCACATATGTAGATGCAAAATTTTGTACATAAAAAAGAGAATACATGTAACATGTGCATATTTATATGCCATATTTTCTATAAAAAGCTAATAAGATGTGTCACATGTGCATAATTAGATGTCAAATTTTGTATATAAAATTGATAAGACATGTAACATGTGTACATTTATATTCCATATTTTGTATAAAAATTTGATAAGATATTTCACATGTGTATATTTAGATGCTAGATTTTGTATATAAAACTGATAGGGTATGTACAGGATCATGGTCAACCAAACTATGCTCTAAAGTGACAATAAAAAATCAGAAAATCAAGATTATGTCAATTTGACATGCAATTTTCTACTTGTTATTAACTTTATATCAAAAAGTTGAGAGAAAATTATCTCTAGAAAATTGAATCTAGTTTCTAAACTACTAGAACTTATCTCAAAAAGATAAAAATTGATTGGTCAAAATTTTGAATTTTAATGCAATATTACGAAAATTTTAGAACAAAAATAAGTAGACATATGTTTGACCACCTTAATCAAAATCAAATGACAATATTTTCTAATAGTATTCTAGATATAATTAGTAGGCTCATTCTTGGATGTCACAGATATTTTTGGGTATTTTTATCCTAAATAAATATTTAATAATTAATTTTTGACTTTATTATTTTTGGAATAAAAAAAGTCTCATGTCTAATCACCTCAACTAATTCAAAACTTTGAAAAATTCAATTTTTCATTTTTTTCCCTTATAGTAGAAGAAACATAGAATGCGATGCATCTTTTGGATTTAAAATATGTTGTACCATTTGAAAGTTATAGTTGTTTTTCAAGTAGCATGTCAGTCAGCACTTTATACGTAACTCCATTAGAAAATAAGTAATAATTACTTACTAAACTTATAATTTGATAGACCTTACATTTATGGAAATATATGAACATTTTTAAGAAACCCTTTTTATTTCATCAAATTTTGGTGTAATAAAAGTCATTAGCTACATGTTTGAAGTAAAAATCACATAAAAACAGACCAAAAGCACATTTTTAGGATGTTTTTAAGGTTGACCATAAAGGTTTGGTATCAAAAGATATAGTAGACCTTATAAAGATATTAATTTTTTTCATTTAGTACTAGGGTAGGTGGGAAAAAAGTTGGAATAGATATTGAAATGTTTTAAGATATTTCAGAACTACAAATTTTTAGATCGCTACTTTTTGGCACACCATGATCCTGTACATACCTGATAAGAAATGTAAATATTATACATTATTGTTATAAATTTGTCCCTTGAACTCTTTTTTGTGTTTTTGACAATATCCTTAAAAAAATATTCAATTAACTTCAAATTATATGGATTTAGATGGTTGTCCTCTTGCATGTTTCTCCCAAATTTCCCAAAACATTAGGAAAATAAATTATAGATTTGGATACCCATTTGGCTTCTCTACAACATATGAAATGGTTGGATAGGGTTGTTTGGGACCATATCCTTGTTGTCACACTATGTCATCCCTTTTTGGCTTAAAATAACCCTTTAATTAGTACAAGGCATGATGATGATGTCATCATGAGTTCATTAGGGTCTACAAAGATTTAAGGTGAGGTTTTTACCATAAGTAATGTTTTTTCTTAAGTTTGAGATGATAGGAAGGTCATTTGACCAAATTGGTGAAAAGTTGCAAAAAAATGTAAAAGTTGCATTGTGCAACTTTGCAACTCTCAAAAGTTGCTTGAGAAACTTTTGGCAAGAAACTTGCAAAGTATTGAAGAGGGGTCCTAAATGGTGACTAATGACCCAAACACCCTATATAGAGCATGAGAAGAGCATGGATAGGTTGGTGAACTCATTTGGAGACCAAAAGATCACTTAGTGTTTGTTTATCTTGGTTGTTCTAGGTTGGTCAAACATAGTCAACATTTGGTCAAAGGTAGACTCAAGGTTGGATGCGATAATTTTTAGTCATATTTAGTCTTTATACATTATTTGGTATCATTTCATATCTATTTGGATTCAAATTTCATAATAGTGCAAAATGTTGTTAAAAAGTTGCAAAGTGCGAATCTTGAAAAAGTGTAATTTTTGCAATTTCATGTAAAAGTTGTCAAGAATGCACAACCAAGTGCAAAATTTGGTTAGGAAATGACAAAATTACCTAGAGGAGTGTATATGTGTTTGAGATCATGATGCAAAAGCTAATGGATGACTTTCAAAGTCTTCTTAGGAGAATGCTAATGTTTTATTTTTGTTTTGTAACAACACCTTACTCTTCCTTCTAAAAGAATAAACTTTAGGCCCTCAACCCACACCATAGACCTATCAATGGTTGATTTCATCATTTCATACCAAAAATAGACTACACAACCTTAATCTTCTTCCTCATCTCCATATCCATGCATTCATCCATGCCCCATGCTCTATGGTTGCCTTCAAACCAACCAACCCATCACCCCTCTATCTCTCCAATAGGTGTTCCTAACTTCCAAATGTCCTCAATACCTTCCAATAACATATACCCTAATCCCTAGGTGATAGGTTTCAATACTTAATCACCCACAACCATACTACCCTCTTTTAGGACTATCATACTAGCCCTACCTAATGAGAAATTTATAGATTTCTCCCAATTTTCCCAAAAGACTTTCCAAAAGAAAATATATTCAAATACCCTTTTCCAATTTATTAAATATAGGTAGAGATAAACTGAACTTTTTTTGAAACATCCCTTCCAAAAATTGTTGGTTTACTTTTTTGATTCTAGGCCTAATACCCCACATTTTCAAAGAAACTCTATCATGGGTGTACTCCTAGAAATTTCCACTTTCATAAGTATTATGAAATAGATTTAATTAGAGGAATATGCATCCAATTGAATCTATGACACCTCTAGATATGAAAGCTCCAATTTGAACCCCAAAACCCTAAAAATCTAGGGCTTGGTCAATGTGTGACCTCCCAACACCATGCCTAGAAAATGAAAGTTGTTACACCATCCATAGACTATTCTAAGATGGAATCCATCATAAAAATACTCCCTCCAATGGCTAGATATTTTTTTTCTACACCTATGGCACCATTTCATGACTCCAAAAGCACTCCAAAACACCATAAAAACTCCTCCAAACACTCTCCACCTACAAAATCTCATTCTCTCCTAAATTCACATTATTATAATGCTGTAATAAAATTTTAGGATCCATCCAAAAGTGACAACAATAAGAAAAAGCGGATGGATTGTTCAATTTACATCTAGAACTAACACAAAACCCTTCCCTTATTTCAAAATAATCAATAGAAAATGCACAAAACCAATGAAATGAATACAATACTAATTCAAAATAGTTATTTTCAATGTGTTTCAACCATCCAAGTTAGTGATCTCAAAGATTCATTCAAAAACTCTAAGGAAATGCAAGAAACTTGAATTTTTTTGTGCTTTCTTGGCAACTACGGTTTTGAAGCTTCTAATGCATTCCTAGCAATAAATGGCTTCTTTATTAGCTCTAATTGATCAATTTTAGGCTAGGACCAACCTCATTTCAACCACAATGTCCCTCTAATGGTATTCACCATACTAAATGGAATTGTCCCTAAGGGTCTCTAAGCACCATCGGGCTGTGATATTTGATCAATCATTTCTCTGAGCTTGTGCGAGGTATTGATGAAATGTTGGATGCTATAGGATCACATTATCTAGGCCTAAAACAACCTATCTTAGGTTTTAGATATTTTAATTTGTTTGGATTTGGCCTCTACATCTCACCTATTACTAAAAGTTGCAATGTTACTCAATTAAAATGAGCAAGGTTGTGTATATTTCAATCCATTGGTCCTAGGATAAAATCATCTTCTTTGTTAGCTTTAGTTGGTTAGGTTTAGGCTAGGAGAAAACTCATTTCATCCATAATGTCCTTTCAATGCTATTTAGCACACTAAAAGGAAGCGTCTCTTAACGGTTTTAAAGAACCATCAAGCTATGATCTTTGATCGGGCATTTCTCTGAGCTTGTTTAAGGTAGTGAAAAACTATTAGGTGCTATAGTATCATGTTATCTAGGCCTAAAAAAACCTATCTTAGATTTTAAATTTTTGACTTTGTTTGGAATTGACATTTGTATCTTGCATATTGCTAAAAATTTCAATGTTGCCTAGTAAAAATGAGCAAGGTTGTGTATATTTCAAACCATTAGTCCTAGGATCAAATCATTTTCTCCATTAGCTCTAATTAGTTAGGTTTAGGATAGGACCAACCTCATTTCAACCACAACATCCCTCTAACGGTATCAACCACACTGAATGGAAGTGTCTCTATGGGTCTCTAACCACTATTGGGTTGTAATCTTTGACACAAATACAAAAATCATGACATATTTTTACTTTTCATGTTTTATTACATCAAAATAACTGAAATATGATTACATGTTATAATGAACTTTATAAACATGTTACATTTTCTATATAAAATAATGAATGTTCATGTGTTTGATTAATTGCAAGCAAGCTGGAAAAAAAGTTTGGAAATTCAAGTTTAATGTATATCAAAATGAATAATATATTATGCCATATCAATCATATAGTTACAAGAAGATGTTATGTCTCACTGGTATAGTACAAAATTTTAATACCCAACAAATGCCAAATGTGTACAATAGAAATGTTGAATGTGCATAGTACAAATCTTGAATATATACAATATAAAAGTCAAATACCTCATAAATGTCAAATATATAAAATAGAAATGTCAAACGTGAACAATACAAATCTCAAATATATATAATACAAAATTTGAATACATATCAATGTCATGTGATGACCATAAATACATATGTATACCACTATCTATTAGAGAAAAATGTTAATTTAATTTCATTAATTAAATTACCTTTTCTCCTTGATAAGATTTTTTTATGCATCTCTATTTAATAATTACTTAGTAATTATTAAATAACTTTTACATTTTTGGCTACCATTTGTAACTTATTAGGTTACCGTTTTTGGGTTTTGATCTCCTTCACAAGGATGATCTCTCTTTGTAATTCATAATATTTTTTTTATCTAAGAATACAATTTTTGTGATTTTCAAAGCAAACCCTTGCCTCTTCTTGTGTTTTTCTTCTTTGTGATAGGTTTTCTACATGTAGGTGTTTAAGGGCTTAATGGATTTGATTTGTGTATTTTCTGAAATCCTTCATGGTTTCAAAGCTAGATCTTCTATAGCTTGTTTGGTATTTGGAGAAAGAAAGAACAAGGGTTTGATGGATTAGATTTGATCATTTTAAGATATTTCTTAAGAAAATAGGGGGTCACTAATTTTTGGAGTAGCTTGAGGCCAAACAGACCTCACAAATGGATTTTGAAGTTGTCAAAACCCCTATCTCAATATAAAGTTCATCCATTTTGAAAAATATTAATTTGGGAGGCAAAAAAAACTTATCCTAGAAGGGTCATACGACCTCTGCATGCAATCCAACACAAATTTTCTCAAAAAAATTGCAAAAAAAAATAAATTGTCAATTTTTGTGCCACCATGGTTAACTAACCACAATAGCACTACTGTAGTCATCACTGTGGTTACTGCTGGTAGTCACCACTTAGTGGTCTGCTCAGTGACTCTACCATAGTAGCTTTTCTAGTAGCTCTACCTTAGTGGCAACCTCCCTTCACCAGCCTTCCACCACTACTTCACTTATGGTGGCACATTTTTCTTTTTTAAATAATTTTTTAATGCATTTCGAGGGGCCCTATTGGTTTTTTTGCTATAGCTTGAGCATACAAATGTCTTTTTTTGAATCCAAAAGAAGTGTCAGAAAGCTAGTAATGAGATGGAGACATTAGTTTAGATGTTTTCTTGTTTTGATGTAGTTTGGTTTCCTATTTGGGAAGTCAAAGTTAGATATTTATTTTTAACTCTCGAGGGCATATCTTGAGCATCACATCTTTTTTTTTTTGAAAATATTTTAAATTTGGAAAGTTGGTTTAGTCCTCTTTTAAAAAATGCTAGTTTTTCTTCTAGATTATACTCCATGCTCTTTCTATCATCTTTTTTTTTTTCACTATTGTGGATATATTGGATGTTTCAAGTTCGGAGATAATTTTTGTGGCATGGAATCTCTTCTTTTAGGATGTACTATCTATTGTAATAGCTCTTTTCCTTTTCTAATAATTGCTAATATCATTTATAAGCATATTTATACAAATGGAATAAGATAAAGTGCCTCTCCTTACATTTTCAAGATCTTTTTCATCATTGACTTATTGTCCTCACACTACATTATAAAGTGCCTTTGGGGGATAATTGTTTTCCTTTTAGTGCCCTCTTCTTTTGTCAAGTGAGTATCCCTTCCATGACATTAGCCCCATGATGTGTCGATGACATGTCCCTTTATAGGTGTTTGTACCTCTTCCTCACTCTTGATGTTCTTAGTTCTTTCTGTTTTGCAGGAGATATTGGCCCACTTTCTTAGTTTCCTGTCACCTTCCCCTTGTTTGTATTAGCGGGGGTTTCTGTTGTTTCTCATGCTTCCTTGGTTTGGTTGATCAACTCCTCATGCTTTGATGTTTCATGCCATATGTATTTTTTAGTTCAATTATTTTCCTTTGTTTGCCTCCTAATTCAATGCAGATTACAATCTTCTCTACCTAGCCAAATTATATTTTAGAGGAGGTTCTATAGATCAATATTTTTTTTTTTTGACAGAGTTTGTAGCTTCTACATGCTTCAATGGTTTTCTTCATGATTCCTCTTGTTCCTATTTTCTTGAACAATTCTTCTAGTTGGAGGCTTTTGCATTCCTTCACTAGTTTTTTAGCTATCTCTTTTTGGAGTTGAATTTTCCCATTGGATTTTCTCTATTTGTCCATTTCATATAGATTTTTTTGTGATTGGGTACCTCATCAGGCCTTCTTTCCTTGACCCAAGTTTTCTTTCAACATTACCTTGTAGTTTCCTTTCTCTTTTTGTATTGTTTGTAACTGCATTTTTGCTCATCTTTAGAGGGGTTGTTAGAGAAAAAGGATAATTTAATTTTATCAATTAAATTACCTTTTCTCCCTTCTTAAGATTTATCTTTATGTGCTTTATGCATCTCTTTTTAATAATTAATTAGTAATTATTAAATATCTTTTACCTTTTAGGTTACCCTTTTCAATTTTTGGTCTCCTTTATAAGGATGGTCTCTCTTTGTAATTCATAATCTTTTCTTTATCTGAGAGTAAAATTTGTATGTTTTTCAAAGAAAACCCTTACCTCATCTTGTCATTTTCTTCTTTGTGATAGATTTTCTACATATAGGAATTTGAGGGCATTATCGATTTGATTTGCATATTTTCTCAAATCCATATCTATGACTATGTAGGGTCATCAAAATTGAGCCTCTTTGATGAAGTTTGTGGCTCACTAGGTGTTTAAAAAACAAAAATTAAAATACACTATCAAATACCTTATCAATAAGTAATATAAAAATAGCTAGAAATTGGGTTCCAAATTATAGATAGTTGAGTTGTTTATTACCTCATCCCTTTTTCCATAGTTGGACGAAATGATAATGGTAATGGGCTCCTTTGTCAATGGGTGGGACTCTTAACAAAATGATGAGGTAGAATGACAATGGGGGACATAACTATCAATGAATCAATGCTCATGGGAGACACAATCACCAATAAATTAATGTTGGTATGAGGCACAACTTGTATGGTAAACTATAAAATGTTAGCATTATAGAGTGACGTTAGGGATTCCAAATAGAGTAAAAAAGTAGAAAATGTACTGTAGCCTGAGCTAGATCTCTCATGCTAGTAGGAGGTACAACAACTAATGAATCAATTTTGGTATGAGGCACAACCTTTATGGTAAGCCATAAAATGTTAGAATTATAGAGTGGCATTAGGAATTCCAAATAGAGTAAAAGAAAAAAATATGTACTGTAGCTAGATCTCCCATGCTATCAGGAGGTACAACCACTAATGAATCAATGTTGGTATGAGGCACACCATGTATGGTAAGCTATAAAATGTTGGAATTATAGAGTAGGCATTAGGGATTCCAAATAGAGTAAGAAAACAAAAGTAATGCAACCTAAGCTAGATCTCCCATGTGAATAGGAGGCACAACCATTGATGAATCAATGCTAGTATGAGACACAATCTATATGGTAAGTGATGAAATATTAGAATTGGTGAGTAGGTGTTAGGGATTTCTATCACACAAACACACAAGAAATCCAAATTGAGACCACACGAGGGCTTCAACTAAGACTCTACATATATACCTTTGGCCTCTATTGTGTTTGACCCCATCTTTGATACTTGGGACTCCTAAAAAAATGACATGGGAAAGGATTTCCATGAAGTCTCAAAGAGTGTTGTAATAGGTAAAAGATAATTAACACATGTTTATAAGACAATTTGTTGATAATTACAATAAAACTCTTTAAAAAAAATGTAATCATTTGTAAATGCAACTATTTAATATGTATATAGTAAATTCATACTAAAACCTAAAATTTATGAGAAGGAAAATATGAAATTTTAACTCTTCCATAGCCTCAACATTGACAATCTCAAGTGCATTAATCAACTCTACAAAACTAAATTGTTTCTACATATATTAAACAAACAAGTCAACATGTATTCATCAATATTGAGTACATGCATATACGTTCATTCATAATAAATTTTAAAATATAAACTTTACTTATATCTAATACCTTTTTTTCATTTTAGTGTTCTTAATGATTTCCTTCCATTTCCTCTAGATGTCGAGCTATGTGGAGTACCCTAAAGAAGAAACAAATATTACATAATAAAAATCAATAAGACACATCATCACTTCAACTCAAACCATAAAATTGATAGGTGTGCAATCTATGATACCACATATCTCTTAAGGCCAAAGTTAATGGAAAAAAGCATGGCATCATCAATTTGAGAAATTTCAGCCCCCGAAAAACCCTATAAAATAGTAAAGAGTATTGTCATAAATATGATATAATGCTGTAAATGAAAAGAAGGCACAATAACAACAAGAGGATCATAGGAAGGCAAGAAGACACAAGAAGGACTTGAAGGATGATATTGGAAGGATAGTGCAAGGCCTAAATTGAAAACAAGAAGACTAAGAAGGAAAAGAGAGATGTGAATGAACTTTTGGCACCTTGTCAAGAAATAAAAGTGGAGATTCATGATCTCCACACTCTTGTAAGACACCCTATGCAATATTGAGGTTATTCGATGCATATGGCTATATGGAGGATGAACTCATGAGGTTCATTAGATGGATTTCGGGTATGCTAGGAGCAAGATATGTAAATGGGAATTGTTTTAAAGGGTTTCAATGGTGGTAGGAGATGGAAAGGTATTATTGTACTTTTAAGAATACCAATTAAGAAACAATATTTCAAAGCCAATGTATTATTGTACTTTTAAAAATATTTAATTTTTTTTACCTTAGGTGTTCTTACTCCTAGCCTCACACCTCTAGTAGAACGAGTACTATGTGGTGTTCTTGTACTAATTGCTACACCCTACATTGTGTTGGCGCTCAAAATTGCAGCCCTTATTTTGAGCATTGTTGAGAAATTAAGCCCTATGAAAGCTTTTTGATGCCTATGCACCCGACTACCAGTTTGAAGCCTAAAAGGTGTTTAATGTTTCTAACACCCTATATTCAGCTTGTCTAAGTGTTCCATGAAGTTAAATTATCACTCTGAGTCATTTGGCGAAGTCTTGCTTTTAGAAATTGTCAATCTTGCATTTTACACGAAGTGTCAAACAACGATAAGAAGCCCTATTTACGCCTTAATATCTTGCACCCAAATTCATGTCATGACTTGCCACTTTGGGAGTACCTAGTATCCATACCCAAAAACCTATGGTTCAGATTTTGAATTGTTTTGAGTCCATTTGACTAGGTTTTGAATCCCTCAAAGTTGGTCAGTTACTGTTATCATGCTTTTGCACTTTGCACCTAATTCTGGGAAGCCTTGTTTGACATGCTATAACTTTAACCCGGTTGATCCAAATTTTGAAATTCCTTTTGTGTTGCATTGTATATGTCAAATACTTGTTATGTTTCAATTTTCATGTCTTGATGAATCTATTTGATCAGTTTTCAAATGCAATTCCAAATGCAGTTTGTAACTTTTTACTGGTGTTTGAATTTGCAGATTTGTTGGAACCCCTATTCATGATGTCATATCTCCTGATCCATGATAGGTGAGATCAAATGGTTTGTTTCCCTGTGTTTTACTCTAAAAATACTCCAAGCGTGCGAGTTTTCAAATCTTGACGAATGCGTCTTCACACTTTTCCAAGGTCAATCCATTTGTAAAAATCATTATCTTGTCATTGCTTCCTATCCTACAAATCCAAGTTGCCAATTTCAGACGCTTGCCAAATTTTCCCTGTGATTCGTCATTAACCTAAATCGTAGAGTTATACTCTCCTCATGACGATCTACTAGTTCCCCAGTTTTCATTAACTCATGTGCCCATTTGCCCAGTCTTTGGAGCTCAAACCAAACACACTTTCCAGTTTTCTAACATGTTTATCTGCAGGTGAATTTAAGTTGGCAACTTCGGAGGTCAATATCTTTTGACCCTGATGTCATCATGTAACGAGATCTGGCAGGCCTATTGAACATGTCAGAAAGAATAGAGATCCTGAGTTTCAGAGCTTGGTTAGTTGTTTAGGTCAGTTTTTAAAGGCAGTCCTAGGACCTCTAGACACAAATTCAGAGTTTGACAGGAAGTGGTAAAATGAGTTTCAAATTGTTTGTTCACTAGTCGTATTTTACATGAATATGTATCAGGTCACCAGTGGATCAGTCTGAGGACTCAGTTGTCCAAAAATGAAATTTTTTTTAGCCGGACCCACTTTGGGTCCGACTGATTCCATCAGACTAATTAAAGATCAAATGTATTTTCAACAACAATGGAGCCAATATGTGCAAGCAATAATTTGTTTTGCTTTTATAAATCTGAAGTTTGTGCAAAATGAACTTATGAGGGTCATCAAGGTAGGGTTGTTCATGAGTTTGAGTAACGACTAGCAAGGGTACAATGGTGCCCTAACATTTGAAGGATCCTTCATAAAAATAGGAGCTGAATGAGTATCACAAGAGGGAGAAAGATCCTAGGAATGACTTATGTGGATGGGTTGCACGAGCTGAGAACTATAATTCTGGAGGTCCAGTTGGCAAACATCTTCGCTTAAAAGGAGAACACCTGTGTTAAGTGCTTTGGCAGAGTAGGAGGAGCTTAAATAAAATTTGTCCTTGAAGCCAATCAAAATATTTAAAAAATGAAAAGACAATCAAGGTGTATTCAAGCAAAGCATCCACCACAGTTAAACGTTCAATTGTCACATTCAAGCAAGAGGAAGTCAAAAAGTTAATCATGTAATGAGCCCTAGTTTGAGTTGAAAGGACTTCTCTGATGGGAAACAAATGCTCTTGCCTAAATTTGAAGATCTTTTCTAAAGAAGTTGGGAGTTCCAATCAGAAGAGGGAAATCTTTTGAGGCGGATATCTAAGAAAGATAGCTCATCAAAATATCATTGTATCGACTTACAATGGAGATAATTCCAAACCCCAAGGAAGTGGATGGTGTGAAGGTCCTTCCGACAGATTGTATGAATGTCGTGCCCGAATTTCCAAATATAAATCATTCTATCAGAACTAAAATAAACTTGCCAGCAAGTTCTGTAGCTCCCAATGCATGATTCAGCACACGAAGAATAATGTCCATGCAAAGAAAGAAGTCCCACGCTATGTAGAAAGAACTTAACAGCAAGAACTAGGAAGCCTATGGCATCAAAGGGGGCCATCCACAGCTACAAAGGAAGCAACTTCACATGATAAGTAAGCATGGAAAGCATAGAAGACATCCACATTTTGAAGAAGCTTCCACGTCAATTACTAGCATCAAGACCATGCTAAATATAGAGGAAAAACATCATACAACCTACAACGAACTAAAGAGGAGCCACGTTTTTAAACGAAACCCACGCAATTTATAAAGAAGATGAAGCTCGTGCCAATATATATTGAAGCAGAGCACAATAAAAGGGAAACCATAGAACTAAAGAGGAGGCGCCAAGGGCAAACCCTGCACATAAAAGAGCAGATGCCTTGAAGATGCAAAGAAGACCCTCACGCTAGAAAGAAGTCCCATGCCAATGAAAGAAAAGGAAGGTCACATCTGTACAAGGTAGGAACATGTCCCATGTGATTCAAAAGCATAAGCCGCAACCAGTTGGAGACCCACGATTTTAATAGAAGAAGGTTCCATTAAAATCAGAGCACCTGCAGGAAGGTACGTTAAAGAATGAGCTCCACATTGTCACGAGACTCCCACGTAGAAAGGAGTAGCAGACTCGAAAAAGAAGAGCCACACCATAAAAAGGGACAGTCATGACCACTGAAAAATGCCATTCAGGCAGCTTAAGTGCCCGCAGTATACGAAGAGAGCAGTTCACATTTTTGGTCAGAATAGAGATCCACACCAAATGCAGGACACAGCCATGAAAAAATAGAGGGCCCACGTAATGGAGATTCTCAATAGCTTCTAGCACCAAGGCAGCCTCATGCAATGGGGAGAGAAGTGGTTTTGAACTGCACGAGCTTGCGCAAAGGAAAGCTACCAATTTTGAAGTGCAAAGTGTGCAGAGTCATTTTGACGTTTTGTCCCACATTTAGAGCGTAGAGGGTCTTTTAGTGTTTTAAATAGAACAACATAAGAAAACTAGGTATTTCAAGAAGACATGTTGAAAGAACGCCTAATACAAGAGGAGGGGGACCGCTGGGTCAGAAATTAAACATTTTGATGCTCACCACCTACGAGCATAAGAGCAAATGTAGGAGTGTAAGGTAATGTTGAATGCTTCCACGGGATTACGCTTAGGTATATGAGTGGGAGGTGGGACCCAACATGAACTAAAGATCCTGTAGGAGTTGGGAACAAATTCTAAACGCTCACAGTGGTATGCATGAAGTTGCCCGTGAGCACGTAAGGCATATTTTAAAAGGCTCCAGCGGTACGCACTCATAAAGGTGTAAAAGGATAAAATGAAGGGCCCCATAAGAGTGAAAGGTAAAAAGAATTTCATTACGACCCTACGGGAAGGGCTGAGCGTATGAGCAAGAGAATGAAGATAGGAGGTTTCCGCTGTTACGTTGGCTGTAAAAATGTAAAGCAGTTGCAAAAGCGTATGGTTGGGAAGACGGTTGAACTTAAAGGTAGATTTAGTTAATATATTCTCCGTATGTGCGTAAGGGTGGATATTAAGGGGGGTAGAATAAATAAAAAGTTCCAATGCATGAAATGAAAAATTTAAATGAATTTGAAGTTTATATAGTTCAACTATATAAATTTTTAAAATTCTTTAATTTTAATGCTCTGGTTCAGTCCAATAGAGCCATAACTGAAAGGGGTTTGATTCATCATTTGAGGGAAAAGATCTGAAAGTTGTTTTGAACCTGTTGAGAAGGTTTTTCCAGGTGGACAGATGGTGGTTGCATATTAGATCTGAGAATTTCATCTTCTCCTATATCTTTCATTCTTTCCTTCATTGTAGGGGTTCCAGTCTTTTGGAGAAAAATTTGTACATTACTATGATACTAAGGTTTTGGTTGCATTCCCATGATTGTGACACCATTTTCTTTCAGCAAATTCTTCTCATGTGAATAGCTGTAGTGCAAATAATACAGATAGTTCTGATACATTAGGTTGTTTCATGTTTTCATTTCATGCATTTGATTGTATTTTTTCAAGTAAATGAATACATATGAGCAAGCATTTCATTAGTTTCATTCTGGTTCTTGTCTCCTGTCTCAGTAGTTTGTAGTCTTATGTGGTCCTAGAATAAAGAGCAGAGATCAATTTGCTTCCCCTTAAAGTTGTATGTCTGATATATTTTTTTGTTGGAACAAAGTGCCAAGTAAATGCTTAATGTGTTTGACAGGGTTACTGGTTATGCTGAGAAGGATATTTTGTGAGAATGAGATCTGAGTGAACATTGATGTCTAAATCACAAGGTGATTAGATAGATCTGATGTCTGAGTACACAAAATATGTCCTGATGTCACAGATGTATGTTTTGGATTCATGAAATTTTCCAATGGATTAGGCACTAATCAGAGATAGGATCATTATATTTTTTTGCATGTTTGAGGATTTGTTGAATATCAACATTAATAATCAACACTTTTCCCTTTCATGTTGAAGAGCTATAATAGAATGCCCTCACTCAGCTTATGAGGTTCCTAGATCTGCATTTAGCTACTATGGATTGATGTTATTTCATGAGTTATCATGAGAAATAAGGTTTTTATCTGCTTCATATTAGATTCAGTGTATGCTTTGACAACTGGTACCATATAAAGAATCTACAGGTCTACCTGCTTAGGTTTTGTAGAGCTTGAAGAAGAAGAAGGGTCAAGCCTTATAGTTGGCCTGGTGTCTAAATAAGCATGTTGAAAATGGGAGTTAGCTGACCCTAGATGTGTTTTGTTCTCATCAGGGTAATTGAAAACTGGTAACGTTTTCAAACACCAACACATTGCATATTGTTTGAACCTATCAATATAAGGTGGTCTATAAAATAAAAAATATATTTACTTGTATGATATTTAGGTGATTAAATAATATCATGTCAAAACTCATGAGGTTCATTAGATGAGGTTTGGGTATGCTAGGAGCAAGAGACGTAGATGGGAATTGGATGGATTTGATGAATGGGAGGGTTTCAATGATGGTAGAAGATGGAAGAGGATCTATAAGTGGGTTGTTAATTAGTGTCATACCAATTAAAAAATAATATTTAAATCCACTATATTATTGTACTTTTATGAATGTTTTAAAAACTTTACGTTAGATGTTCAAGAAGACATGTTGAAAGAACGCCTAATACAAGAGGAGGGGGACCGCTGGGTCAGAAATCAAACATTTTGATGCTCACCACCTACGAGCATAAGAGCAAATGTAGGAGTGTAAGGTAATGTTGAATGCTTCCACGGGATTACGCTTAGGTATATGAGTGGGAGGTGGGACCCAACATGAACTAAAGATCCTGTAGGAGTTGGGAACAAATTCTAAACGCTCACAGTGGTATGCATGAAGTTGCCCGTGAGCACGTAAGGCATATTTTAAAAGGCTCCAGCGGTACGCACTCATAAAGGTGTAAAAGGATAAAATGAAGGGCCCCATAAGAGTGAAAGGTAAAAAGAATTTCATTACGACCCTACGGGAAGGGCTGAGCGTATGAGCAAGAGAATGAAGATAGGAGGTTTCCGCTGTTACGTTGGCTGTAAAAATGTAAAGCAGTTGCAAAAGCGTATGGTTGGGAAGACGGTTGAACTTAAAGGTAGATTTAATTAATATATTCTTCGTATGTGCGTAAGGGTGGATATTAAGGGGGGTAGAATAAATAAAAAGTTCCAATGCATGAAATGAAAAATTTAAATGAATTTGAAGTTTATATAGTTCAACTATATAAATTTTTAAAATTCTTTAATTTTAATGCTCTGGTTCAGTCCAATAGAGCCATAACTGAAAGGGATTTGATTCATCATTTGAGGGAAAAGATCTGAAAGTTGTTTTGAACCTGTTGAGAAGGTTTTTCCAGGTGGACAGATGGTGGTTGCATATTAGATCTGAGAATTTCATCTTCTCCTATATCTTTCATTCTTTCCTTCATTGTAGGGGTTCCAGTCTTTTGGAGAAAAATTTGTACATTACTATGATACTAAGGTTTTGGATCCAGTTTTGGTTGCATTCCCATGATTGTGACACCATTTTCTTTCAGCAAATTCTTCTCATGTGAATAGCTGTAGTGCAAATAATACAGATAGTTCTGATACATTAGGTTGTTTCATGTTTTCATTTTATGCATTTGATTGAAATCAAACATTTTGATGCTCACCACCTACGAGCATAAGAGCAAATGTAGGAGTGTAAGGTAATGTTGAATGCTTCCACGGGATTACGCTTAGGTATATGAGTGGGAGGTGGGACCCAACATGAACTAAAGATCCTGTAGGAGTTGGGAACAAATTCTAAACGCTCACAGTGGTATGCATGAAGTTGCCCGTGAGCACGTAAGGCATATTTTAAAAGGCTCCAACGGTACGCACTCATAAAGGTGTAAAAGGATAAAATGAAGGGCCCCATAAGAGTGAAAGGTAAAAAGAATTTCATTACGACCCTACGGGAAGGGCTGAGCGTATGAGCAAGAGAATGAAGATAGGAGGTTTCCGCTGTTACGTTGGCTGTAAAAATGTAAAGCAGTTGCAAAAGCGTATGGTTGGGAAGACGGTTGAACTTAAAGGTAGATTTAGTTAATATATTCTCCGTATGTGCGTAAGGGTGGATATTAAGGGGGGTAGAATAAATAAAAAGTTCCAATGCATGAAATGAAAAATTTAAATGAATTTGAAGTTTATATAGTTCAACTATATAAATTTTTAAAATTCTTTAATTTTAATGCTCTGGTTCAGTCCAATAGAGCCATAACTGAAAGGGATTTGATTCATCATTTGAGGGAAAAGATCTGAAAGTTGTTTTGAACCTGTTGAGAAGGTTTTTCCAGGTGGACAGATGGTGGTTGCATATTAGATCTGAGAATTTCATCTTCTCCTATATCTTTCATTCTTTCCTTCATTGTAGGGGTTCCAGTCTTTTGGAGAAAAATTTGTACATTACTATGATACTAAGGTTTTGGATCCAGTTTTGGTTGCATTCCCATGATTGTGACACCATTTTCTTTCAGCAAATTCTTCTCATGTGAATAGCTGTAGTGCAAATAATACAGATAGTTCTGATACATTAGGTTGTTTCATGTTTTCATTTCATGCATTTGTTTGTATTTTTTCAAGTAAATGAATACATATGAGCAAGCATTTCATTAGTTTCATTCTGGTTCTTGTCTCCTGTCTCAGTAGTTTGTAGTCTTATGTGGTCCTAGAATAAAGAGCAGAGATCAATTTGCTTCCCCTTAAAGTTGTATGTCTGATATATTTTGTTGTTGGAACAAAGTGCCAAGTAAATGGTTAATGTGTTTGACAGGGTTACTGGTTATGCTGAGAAGGATATTTTGTGAGAATGAGATCTGAGTGAACATTGATGTCTAAATCACAAGGTGATTAGATAGATCTGATGTCTGAGTACACAAAATATGTCCTGATGTCACAGATGTATGTTTTGGATTCATGAAATTTTCCAATGGATTAGGCACTAATCAGAGATAGGATCATTATATTTTTTTGCATGTTTGAGGATTTGTTGAATATCAACATTAATAATCAACACTTTTCCCTTTCATGTTGAAGAGCTATAATAGAATGCCCTCACTCAGCTTATGAGGTTCCTAGATCTGCATTTAGCTACTATGGATTGATGTTATTTCATGAGTTATCATGAGAAATAAGGGTTTTATCTGCTTCATATTAGATTCAGTGTATGCTTTGACAACTGGTACCATATAAAGAATCTACAGGTCTACCTGCCTAGGTTTTGTAGAGCTTGAAGAAGAAGAAGGGTCAAGCCTTATAGTTGGCCTGGTGTCTAAATAAGCATGTTGAAAATGGGAGTTAGCTGACCCTAGATGTGTTTTGTTCTCATCAGGGTAATTGAAAACTGGTAACGTTTTCAAACACCAACACATTGCATATTGTTTGAACCTATCAATATAAGGTGGTCTATAAAATAAAAAATATATTTACTTGTATGATATTTAGGTGATTAAATAATATCATGTCAAAACTCATGAGGTTCATTAGATGAGGTTTGGGTATGCTAGGAGCAAGAGACGTAGATGGGAATTGGATGGATTTGATGAATGGGAGGGTTTCAATGATGGTAGAAGATGGAAGAGGATCTATAAGTGGGTTGTTAATTAGTGTCATACCAATTAAAAAATAATATTTAAATCCAATATATTATTGTACTTTTATGAATGTTTTAAAAACTTTACGTTAGATGTTCAAGAAGACATGTTGAAAGAACGCCTAATACAAGAGGAGGGGGACCGCTGGGTCAGAAATCAAACATTTTGATGCTCACCACCTACGAGCATAAGAGCAAATGTAGGAGTGTAAGGTAATGTTGAATGCTTCCATGGGATTACGCTTA
Organism: Cupressus sempervirens; assembly: GCA_028749045.1. Classification (NCBI taxonomy): domain Eukaryota; kingdom Viridiplantae; phylum Streptophyta; class Pinopsida; order Cupressales; family Cupressaceae; genus Cupressus; species Cupressus sempervirens. The sequence continues at coordinate 33,665,117 of CM053784.1, read as the reverse complement.
GGTATATGAGTGGGAGGTGGGACCCAACATGAACTAAAGATCCTGTAGGAGTTGGGAACAAATTCTAAACGCTCACAGTGGTATGCATGAAGTTGCCCGTGAGCACGTAAGGCATATTTTAAAAGGCTCCAGCGGTACGCACTCATAAAGGTGTAAAAGGATAAAATGAAGGGCCCCATAAGAGTGAAAGGTAAAAAGAATTTCATTACGACCCTACGGGAAGGGCTGAGCGTATGAGCAAGAGAATGAAGATAGGAGGTTTCCGCTGTTACGTTGGCTGTAAAAATGTAAAGCAGTTGCAAAAGCGTATGGTTGGGAAGACGGTTGAACTTAAAGGTAGATTTAATTAATATATTCTTCGTATGTGCGTAAGGGTGGATATTAAGGGGGGTAGAATAAATAAAAAGTTCCAATGCATGAAATGAAAAATTTAAATGAATTTGAAGTTTATATAGTTCAACTATATAAATTTTTAAAATTCTTTAATTTTAATGCTCTGGTTCAGTCCAATAGAGCCATAACTGAAAGGGATTTGATTCATCATTTGAGGGAAAAGATCTGAAAGTTGTTTTGAACCTGTTGAGAAGGTTTTTCCAGGTGGACAGATGGTGGTTGCATATTAGATCTGAGAATTTCATCTTCTCCTATATCTTTCATTCTTTCCTTCATTGTAGGGGTTCCAGTCTTTTGGAGAAAAATTTGTACATTACTATGATACTAAGGTTTTGGATCCAGTTTTGGTTGCATTCCCATGATTGTGACACCATTTTCTTTCAGCAAATTCTTCTCATGTGAATAGCTGTAGTGCAAATAATACAGATAGTTCTGATACATTAGGTTGTTTCATGTTTTCATTTTATGCATTTGATTGAAATCAAACATTTTGATGCTCACCACCTACGAGCATAAGAGCAAATGTAGGAGTGTAAGGTAATGTTGAATGCTTCCACGGGATTACGCTTAGGTATATGAGTGGGAGGTGGGACCCAACATGAACTAAAGATCCTGTAGGAGTTGGGAACAAATTCTAAACGCTCACAGTGGTATGCATGAAGTTGCCCGTGAGCACGTAAGGCATATTTTAAAAGGCTCCAGCGGTACGCACTCATAAAGGTGTAAAAGGATAAAATGAAGGGCCCCATAAGAGTGAAAGGTAAAAAGAATTTCATTACGACCCTACGGGAAGGGCTGAGCGTATGAGCAAGAGAATGAAGATAGGAGGTTTCCGCTGTTACGTTGGCTGTAAAAATGTAAAGCAGTTGCAAAAGTGTATGGTTGGGAAGACGGTTGAACTTAAAGGTAGATTTAGTTAATATATTCTCCGTATGTGCGTAAGGGTGGATATTAAGGGGGGTAGAATAAATAAAAAGTTCCAATGCATGAAATGAAAAATTTAAATGAATTTGAAGTTTATATAGTTCAACTATATAAATTTTTAAAATTCTTTAATTTTAATGCTCTGGTTCAGTCCAATAGAGCCATAACTGAAAGGGATTTGATTCATCATTTGAGGGAAAAGATCTGAAAGTTGTTTTGAACCTGTTGAGAAGGTTTTTCCAGGTGGACAGATGGTGGTTGCATATTAGATCTGAGAATTTCATCTTCTCCTATATCTTTCATTCTTTCCTTCATTGTAGGGGTTCCAGTCTTTTGGAGAAAAATTTGTACATTACTATGATACTAAGGTTTTGGTTGCATTCCCATGATTGTGACACCATTTTCTTTCAGCAAATTCTTCTCATGTGAATAGCTGTAGTGCAAATAATACAGATAGTTCTGATACATTAGGTTGTTTCATGTTTTCATTTCATGCATTTGATTGTATTTTTTCAAGTAAATGAATACATATGAGCAAGCATTTCATTAGTTTCATTCTGGTTCTTGTCTCCTGTCTCAGTAGTTTGTAGTCTTATGTGGTCCTAGAATAAAGAGCAGAGATCAATTTGCTTCCCCTTAAAGTTGTATGTCTGATATATTTTTTTGTTGGAACAAAGTGCCAAGTAAATGCTTAATGTGTTTGACAGGGTTACTGGTTATGCTGAGAAGGATATTTTGTGAGAATGAGATCTGAGTGAACATTGATGTCTAAATCACAAGGTGATTAGATAGATCTGATGTCTGAGTACACAAAATATGTCCTGATGTCACAGATGTATGTTTTGGATTCATGAAATTTTCCAATGGATTAGGCACTAATCAGAGATAGGATCATTATATTTTTTTGCATGTTTGAGGATTTGTTGAATATCAACATTAATAATCAACACTTTTCCCTTTCATGTTGAAGAGCTATAATAGAATGCCCTCACTCAGCTTATGAGGTTCCTAGATCTGCATTTAGCTACTATGGATTGATGTTATTTCATGAGTTATCATGAGAAATGAGGGTTTTATCTGCTTCATATTAGATTCAGTGTATGCTTTGACAACTGGTACCATATAAAGAATCTACAGGTCTACCTGCCTAGGTTTTGTAGAGCTTGAAGAAGAAGAAGGGTCAAGCCTTATAGTTGGCCTGGTGTCTAAATAAGCATGTTGAAAATGGGAGTTAGCTGACCCTAGATGTGTTTTGTTCTCATCAGGGTAATTGAAAACTGGTAACGTTTTCAAACACCAACACATTGCATATTGTTTGAACCTATCAATATAAGGTGGTCTATAAAATAAAAAATATATTTACTTGTATGATATTTAGGTGATTAAATAATATCATGTCAAAACTCATGAGGTTCATTAGATGAGGTTTGGGTATGCTAGGAGCAAGAGACGTAGATGGGAATTGGATGGATTTGATGAATGGGAGGGTTTCAATGATGGTAGAAGATGGAAGAGGATCTATAAGTGGGTTGTTAATTAGTGTCATACCAATTAAAAAATAATATTTAAATCCAATATATTATTGTACTTTTATGAATGTTTTAAAAACTTTACGTTAGATGTTCAAGAAGACATGTTGAAAGAACGCCTAATACAAGAGGAGGGGGACCGCTGGGTCAGAAATCAAACATTTTGATGCTCACCACCTACGAGCATAAGAGCAAATGTAGGAGTGTAAGGTAATGTTGAATGCTTCCACGGGATTACGCTTAGGTATATGAGTGGGAGGTGGGACCCAACATGAACTAAAGATCCTGTAGGAGTTGGGAACAAATTCTAAACACTCATAGTGGTATGCATGAAGTTGCCCGTGAGCACGTAAGGCATATTTTAAAAGGCTCCAGCGGTACGCACTCATAAAGGTGTAAAAGGATAAAATGAAGGGCCCCATAAGAGTGAAAGGTAAAAAGAATTTCATTACGACCCTACGGGAAGGGCTGAGCGTATGAGCAAGAGAATGAAGATAGGAGGTTGCCGCTGTTACATTGGCTGTAAAAATGTAAAGCAGTTGCAAAAGCGTATGGTTGGGAAGACGGTTGAACTTAAAGGTAGATTTAGTTAATATATTCTCCGTATGTGCGTAAGGGTGGATATTAAGGGGGGTAGAATAAATAAAAAGTTCCAATGCATGAAATGAAAAATTTAAATGAATTTGAAGTTTATATAGTTCAACTATATAAATTTTTAAAATTCTTTAATTTTAATGCTCTGGTTCAGTCCAATAGAGCCATAACTGAAAGGGATTTGATTCATCATTTGAGGGAAAAGATCTGAAAGTTGTTTTGAACCTGTTGAGAAGGTTTTTCCAGGTGGACAGATGGTGGTTGCATATTAGATTTGAGAATTTCATCTTCTCCTATATCTTTCATTCTTTCCTTCATTGTAGGGGTTCCAGTCTTTTGGAGAAAAATTTGTACATTACTATGATACTAAGGTTTTGGATCCAGTTTTGGTTGCATTCCCATGATTGTGACACCATTTTCTTTCAGCAAATTCTTCTCATGTGAATAGTTGTAGTGCAAATAATACAGATAGTTCTGATACATTAGGTTGTTTCATGTTTTCATTTCATGCATTTGATTGTATTTTTTCAAGTAAATGAATACATATGAGCAAGCATTTCATTAGTTTCATTCTGGTTCTTGTCTCCTGTCTCAGTAGTTTGTAGTCTTATGTGGTCCTAGAATAAAGAGCAGAGATCAATTTGCTTCCCCTTAAAGTTGTATGTCTGATATATTTTGTTGTTGGAACAAAGTGCCAAGTAAATGCTTAATTTGTTTGACAGGGTTACTGGTTATGCTGAGAAGGATATTTTGTGAGAATGAGATCTGAGTGAACATTGATGTCTAAATCACAAGGTGATTAGATAGATCTGATGTCTGAGTACACAAAATATGTCCTGATGTCACAGATGTATGTTTTGGATTCATGAAATTTTCCAATGGATTAGGCACTAATCAGAGATAGGATCATTATATTTTTTTGCATGTTTGAGGATTTGTTGAATATCAGCATTAATAATCAACACTTTTCCCTTTCATGTTGAAGAGCTATAATAGAATGCCCTCACTCAGCTTATGAGGTTCCTAGATCTGCATTTAGCTACTATGGATTGATGTTATTTCATGAGTTATCATGAGAAATAAGGGTTTTATCTGCTTCATATTAGATTCAGTGTATGCTTTGACAACTGGTACCATATAAAGAATCTACAGGTCTACCTGCCTAGGTTTTGTAGAGCTTGAAGAAGAAGAAGGTTCAAGCCTTATAGTTGGCCTGGTGTCTAAATAAGCATGTTGAAAATGGGAGTTAGCTGACCCTAGATGTGTTTTCTTCTCATCAGGGTAATTGAAAACTGGTAACGTTTTCAAACACCAACACATTGCATATTGTTTGAACCTATCAATATAAGGTGGTCTATAAAATAAAAAATATATTTACTTGTATGATATTTAGGTGATTAAATAATATCATGTCAAAACTCATGAGGTTCATTAGATGAGGTTTGGGTATGCTAGGAGCAAGAGACGTAGATGGGAATTGGATGGATTTGATGAATGGGAGGGTTTCAATGATGGTAGAAGATGGAAGAGGATCTATAAGTGGGTTGTTAATTAGTGTCATACCAATTAAAAAATAATATTTAAATCCAATATATTATTGTACTTTTATGAATGTTTTAAAAACTTTACGTTAGATGTTCAAGAAGACATGTTGAAAGAACGCCTAATACAAGAGGAGGGGGACTGCTGGGTCAGAAATCAAACATTTTGATGCTCACCACCTACGAGCATAAGAGCAAATGTAGGAGTGTAAGGTAATGTTGAATGCTTCCACGGGATTATGCTTAGGTATATGAGTGGGAGGTGGGACCCAACATGAACTAAAGATCCTGTAGGAGTTGGGAACAAATTCTAAACGCTCACAGCGGTATGCATGAAGTTGCCCGTGAGCACGTAAGGCATATTTTAAAAGGCTCCAACGGTACGCACTCATAAAGGTGTAAAAGGATAAAATGAAGGGCCCCATAAGAGTGAAAGGTAAAAAGAATTTCATTACGACCCTACGGGAAGGGCTGAGCGTATGAGCAAGAGAATGAAGATAGGAGGTTTCCGCTGTTACGTTGGCTGTAAAAATGTAAAGCAGTTGCAAAAGCGTATGGTTGGGAAGACGGTTGAACTTAAAGGTAGATTTAATTAATATATTCTTCGTATGTGCGTAAGGGTGGATATTAAGGGGGGTAGAATAAATAAAAAGTTCCAATGCATGAAATGAAAAATTTAAATGAATTTGAAGTTTATATAGTTCAACTATATAAATTTTTAAAATTCTTTAATTTTAATGCTCTGGTTCAGTCCAATAGAGCCATAACTGAAAGGGATTTGATTCATCATTTGAGGGAAAAGATCTAAAAGTTGTTTTGAACCTGTTGAGAAGGTTTTTCCAGGTGGACAGATGGTGGTTGCATATTAGATCTGAGAATTTCATCTTCTCCTATATCTTTCATTCTTTCCTTCATTGTAGGGGTTCCAGTCTTTTGGAGAAAAATTTGTACATTACTATGATACTAAGGTTTTGGATCCAGTTTTGGTTGGATTCCCATGATTGTGACACCATTTTCTTTTAGCAAATTCTTCTCATGTGAATAGCTGTAGTGCAAATAATACAGATAGTTCTGATACATTAGGTTGTTTCATGTTTTCATTTTATGCATTTGATTGTATTTTTTCAAGTAAATGAATACATATGAGCAAGCATTTCATTAGTTTCATTCTGGTTCTTGTCTCCTATCTCAGTAGTTTGTAGTCTTATGTGGTCCTAGAATAAAGAGCAGAGATCAATTTGCTTCCCCTTAAAGTTGTATGTCTGATATATTTTTTTGTTGGAACAAAGTGCCAAGTAAATGCTTAATGTGTTTGACAGGGTTACTGGTTATGCTGAGAAGGATATTTTGTGAGAATGAGATCTGAGTGAACATTGATGTCTAAATCACAAGGTGATTAGATAGATCTGATGTCTGAGTACACAAAATATGTCCTGATGTCACAGATGTATGTTTTGGATTCATGAAATTTTCCAATGGATTAGGCACTAATCAGAGATAGGATCATTATATTTTTTTGCATGTTTGAGGATTTGTTGAATATCAACATTAATAATCAACACTTTTCCCTTTCATGTTGAAGAGCTATAATAGAATGCCCTCACTCAGCTTATTAGGTTCCTAGATCTGCATTTAGCTACTATGGATTGATGTTATTTCATGAGTTATCATGAGAAATAAGGGTTTTATCTGCTTCATATTAGCTTCAGTGTATGCTTTGACAACTGGTACCATATAAAGAATCTACAGGTCTACCTGCCTAGGTTTTGTAGAGCTTGAAGAAGAAGAAGGGTCAAGCCTTATAGTTGGCCTGGTGTCTAAATAAGCATGTTGAAAATGGGAGTTAGCTGACCCTAGATGTGTTTTGTTCTCATCAGGGTAATTGAAAACTGGTAACGTTTTCAAACACCAACACATTGCATATTGTTTGAACCTATCAATATAAGGTGGTCTATAAAATAAAAAATATATTTACTTGTATGATATTTAGGTGATTAAATAATATCATGTCAAAACTCATGAGGTTCATTAGATGAGGTTTGGGTATGCTAGGAGCAAGAGACGTAGATGGGAATTGGATGGATTTGATGAATGGGAGGGTTTCAATGATGGTAGAAGATGGAAGAGGATCTATAAGTGGGTTGTTAATTAGTGTCATACCAATTAAAAAATAATATTTAAATCCAATATATTATTGTACTTTTATGAATGTTTTAAAAACTTTACGTTAGATGTTCAAGAAGACATGTTGAAAGAACGCCTAATACAAGAGGAGGGGGACCGCTGGGTCAGAAATCAAACATTTTGATGCTCACCACCTACGAGCATAAGAGCAAATGTAGGAGTGTAAGGTAATGTTGAATGCTTCCACGAGATTACGCTTAGGTATATGAGTGGGAGGTGGGACCCAACATGAACTAAAGATCCTGTAGGAGTTGGGAACAAATTCTAAACGCTCACAGTGGTATGCATGAAGTTGCCCGTGAGCACGTAAGGCATATTTTAAAACGCTCCAACGGTACGCACTCATAAAGGTGTAAAAGGATAAAATGAAGGGCCCCATAAGAGTGAAAGGTAAAAAGAATTTCATTACGACCCTACGAGAAGGGCTGAGCGTATGAGCAAGAGAATGAAGATAGGAGGTTTCCGTTGTTACGTTGGCTGTAAAAATGTAAAGCAGTTGCAAAAGTGTATGGTTGGGAAGACGGTTGAACTTAAAGGTAGATTTAATTAATATATTCTCCGTATGTGCGTAAGGGTGGATATTAAGGGGGGTAGAATAAATAAAAAGTTCCAATGCATGAAATGAAAAATTTAAATGAATTTGAAGTTTATATAGTTCAACTATATAAATTTTTAAAATTCTTTAATTTTAATGCTCTGGTTCAGTCCAATAGAGCCATAACTGAAAGGGATTTGATTCATCATTTGAGGGAAAAGATCTGAAAGTTGTTTTGAACCTGTTGAGAAGGTTTTTCCAGGTGGACAGATGGTGGTTGCATATTAGATCTGAGAATTTCATCTTCTCCTATATCTTTCATTCTTTCCTTCATTGTAGGGGTTCCAGTCTTTTGGAGAAAAATTTGTACATTACTATGATACTAAGGTTTTGGATCTAGTTTTGGTTGCATTCCCATGATTGTGACACCATTTTCTTTCAGCAAATTCTTCTCATGTGAATAGCTGTAGTGCAAATAATACAGATAGTTCTGATACATTAGGTTGTTTCATGTTTTCATTTCATGCATTTGATTGATATTTTCAAGTAAATGAATACATATGAGCAAGCATTTCATTAGTTTCATTCTGGTTCTTGTCTCCTGTCTTAGTTGTTTGTAGTCTTATGTGGTCCTAGAATAAAGAGCAGAGATCAATTTGCTTCCCCTTAAAGTTGTATGTCTGATATATTTTGTTGTTGGAACAAAGTGCCAAGTAAATGCTTAATGTGTTTGACAGGGTTACTGGTTATGCTGAGAAGGATATTTTGTGAGAATGAGATCTGAGTGAACATTGATGTCTAAATCACAAGGTGATTAGATAGATCTGATGTCTGAGTACACAAAATATGTCCTGATGTCACAGATGTATGTTTTGGATTCATGAAATTTTCCAATGGATTAGGCACTAATCAGAGATAGGATCATTATATTTTTTTGCATGTTTGAGGATTTGTTGAATATCAACATTAATAATCAACACTTTTCCCTTTCATGTTGAAGAGCTATAATAGAATGCCCTCACTCAGCTTATGAGGTTCCTAGATCTGCATTTAGCTACTATGGATTGATGTTATTTCATGAGTTATCATGAGAAATAAGGGTTTTATCTGCTTCATATTAGATTCAGTGTATGCTTTGACAACTGGTACCATATAAAGAATCTACAGGTCTACCTACCTAGTTTTTGTAGAGCTTGAAGAAGAAGAAGGGTCAAGCCTTATAGTTGGCCTGGTGTCTAAATAAGCATGTTGAAAATGGGAGTTAGCTGACCCTAGATGTGTTTTGTTCTCATCAGGGTAATTGAAAACTGGTAACGTTTTCAAACACCAACACATTGCATATTGTTTGAACCTATCAATATAAGGTGGTCTATAAAATAAAAAATATATTTACTTGTATGATATTTAGGTGATTAAATAATATCATGTCAAAACTCATGAGGTTCATTAGATGAGGTTTGGGTATGCTAGGAGCAAGAGACGTAGATGGGAATTGGATGGATTTGATGAATGGGAGGGTTTCAATGATGGTAGAAGATGGAAGAGGATCTATAAGTGGGTTGTTAATTAGTGTCATACCAATTAAAAAATAATATTTAAATCCAATATATTATTGTACTTTTATGAATGTTTTAAAAACTTTACGTTAGATGTTCTTTCTCCTAGCCTTACACCTCTAGTAGAATGAGTATTCTATGGCGTTCTTGTACTTCTTGTTGCACCCTAAAATGCATATTATTCACATATCAATCTAGAGTGATCGATAAAATAAAATAAATTTACTTTTATGATATTTAGGTGATTAAATAATATCATGTCAAAAATTGAACAAACAAAATTGTGTCCCCTATCCACTAAATACCATCGCCATCAAATCATCTGTGAGTATGAAATGCCCACCTCTATATGGATAAAAAGTATTGCCACAATGTACACATGAATAAGATGACACTACATCCTAAGATGCCTCCATATCCATCCCATCACACATGTGCTAATAGCTTAATTTTTTTTTTTGATTGGATCCCAAAGACTGTAATGTTGTACATGATGATGATGTAGGTGGCACAAGTGAGGATGACACTAGTGGTTCAGGTGGTAGATGTGGAGATGATAGTGGTGGTGCAAGTGATGCTAATGGAGCTATCATAGGCTATGATGATTGATGTGCCATAGGTGATGATGATGGAGTTGTCACATGCTATGATGACCCTAAAGGTTTATCTAATGATGGTCAAGGTGCTAAAGGTGAAGAAATGTTGGGATTAATGATAGAGTAACTGAGAGGGGGGGGGGGGGGGGGTGAATCAGTTACAAAAATTAATCCATGGATCCCTTAGATGTCCTAAAGATCTAGTTACTACTAATACTTGGTAAAAAAATGATGTAACTCAGTAAATCAAAATATTACTTATCTTCAAGCATTCATTCATGCATGTAACTAAAAACAAAATGAACACAAGAGACACCAAATTTAATGTGGAAACCCAATATGGGAAAAACCACCAAGTAACTAGTCACCAATTTCTCACTCTTCTGAAGTGATCCCTATTAGGAGCCAACCCTATTAAAGGTTACAATACACACTATTAGGTGTGACCCTATTAGAGGATTTAATCACCCTATTAGGAGTGGCCTTGCTAGAGGTATTTAGAATAGTTCAACTAAACTATCATCTTGTTAGATGATTTACAAAATGGCCATTAAACCAAATCTATTAAGAGATTTGAAATCACTACTACAATGGTTAGAAAGAAGCAATGGATTGACTTGAATAAGATGCAATTGAATTTTCTGACTATAGGTCTCTGTTCAGTATCATTAGATCCTCCTTGATCAAATGTAGCTTTGTTGCTCCTCAATGATATCTGAACATCCTTCAAATTTTCTTCCACAATAATCAATCTTCATATCACATTAATTCCACACACACTTAGAATTCTCAACTTGACCTCTTAATTATACCATTATGATTATCCAGTCAGCTCATTTACATGTTACATTTACCAATCAACCATACATTAGTCGGCTACAAATATTACTCTAAACAAATAAATGTTATTTCATAAAATAATGAAATCCTTTACTGGCCGACCCTGCTCAATAAATACTGCTTCCAAAAATTTCCTAAGCTAGCCTTCTTAACTTGGTTAACATTGCAATATTTATAAAATCATTTGGTTGCTGAGTTTACTTAGTAAGAACTGAATTCCTTCATGAGAGCTTGGTAAGAACTGCTTCTGCCACATTTCCTTTGATGACTGAGTGAGCTCGGTAAGAACTATTTCTACCACATTTCCTTTGATGATTGAGTGAGCTCAGTAAGAACTGTTTACTCGATAGATACTAAAAATTTTCTTTACTAACCTTCTAGGCTTGGTAGATTCTATCCTTTTTCCTCTTTGACCATTTGAGCTCAGTGGACTTTGTCCTTTTCCTTACTGACCTTCTGAGATTGGTAGACATTGTCCTTTATCTTGTTGTCCTTCTGAGCTCGGTAGACTCTATCTGATGACTGATATGACATTTGTGTGACATCAAAGACAACACACAATTGAACAATTGTATCCAACAATCTCTCTCTTTGGCATTGATGGAAACACAACATGTCATAGCAGAATGAAATTTGAAGACAAGTCTTTTACTGATAGAATACTTCACTTTCTTCTCAAATACAACAAACTATGTCTTTCATAATAATCTCTCCTTCTTACACAAACTCTTATTATTTTACAAATTTCAAAAAGATATGACAATATACTCTCCCTGTTTGACAACACATGCCAAAGACAACTCAAAACAACTAAATAGCATTGTACCTGATGTACTAATTCATATGCAATGTCTGCATTGGTTTGCTACATCAACTAATATATCTTCAATTTTGTTCCCGTTGATGCATCACTAGAACTATATTTTAGTGAGCTTCAAATAGGGGAATGACCCCTAACTTACCTCTTAAATACAAGAATGCATCCTTAGGTAAAGGCTTTGTGAATATGTCAACAATTTGTTCCTTTGTATGGACATTTCAATCTTATTTCCTTTTCTTGCACTAATTCTCTAACAAAGTGATACTTTATGGCAATATGCTTTGTCTTTTAATGCATCACTAGATTCTTGGAGATGTTAATTGCACTTGTGTAATCACAAAAAATAACAACAAGTTCTTTGATTTCTTCCTTCATACCTTCCAATAATTGTTTGAACCACACAATTTTTGAGCAGTTTATTGCTGCTGCAACATATTCAGCCTCTGTTATGAATTGAGATGTATAATTCTACTTTTTACTTATCCAAGAAACCAACCTTTTTCCAAGAAAGAGAGCTCATCCACTTGTTCTCTTTCTGTCATCAATATTTCCTACCCAATCTGCATCAGTGAACACCTTTAAATCTATATTTCCTCCAAGTTTATACCATAATCCATAATCTTTAGTTCTTTTTATGTATCTCATGATCCTTTTGATTTCCATCATGTGATTTTCCTTTGGTTTTGCTGAGAATCTTGCTACAATTCCTACTGTAATGGAAATGTCTAGTCTTGTGTGCACTAAATATTGAAACTTTTCAGTCATAGATCTATATAATGTTTGATCCACTTCCTTTGATTCATCATCCTTGGTCAGTTTTAATCCAGTACACATAGGAGTCCCAACTAGTTTGTAGTCTTCCATACCAAACTTTTTAGTATCTCCTTAATGCATTTAGATTGAGTGATGTAGATGCCATTCTTACTCTATTGAATTTGAAGACCAACAAAGATCTTGATTTCACTAAACATTGAAATTTCAAATTCCTTGTTCATTTTTTCTAAGAATTCTATGCAAAGATCATCATTTCTTATGAACAAATTATCATCTACAAATATTTCTACAAAAACTATCTTATTATTTGGTCCTTCCTTTATGTACAAACTACTATTGTCATTTGTTCTTTGAAAATCAATCTAAATAAGATAGTTATGCAATATTTCATACCATGCTCTAGGGGCTTGTTTCAAGCTATATATTGCTTTATGCAATTTGCAAACCAAGTCCTTCTTGTCTGGATTAAAAAAGTCTTCAGGTTGTTCAATGTAAACCTCTTCATCGAATATGCCATTGAGAAATGTTGACTTGAAATCTATCTGATAAACTTTGAATCCTTTGAATGCAGCATATGCAAGTAAGGTTCTAACACCTACTAATCTTGCAATAGGAGAAAAAGTATCTCCATAGTCTATACCTTCTTCTTGAGAGTATCCTTTACATACCAATCTAGCTTTGTTCCTTGATACCTTACCATCTTCATTTAGTTTACTTTTGAATACCCACTTTGTTGCAACCACATTTTTTTCTTTGGGTCTAGGTACAAGAGTCCATGTTTTGTTTTTCTCTATCTGTTCTATCTCTTCATTCATAGCTTCAATCCAAATTTTATTGTCTAGTGTATCTTTGACATTTCTAGGTTCAAAATCAGCAAGTAAACAAGTGCCTTTCAACTTACTTCTTGTCATTGTTCCTTCTAATTTATCTCCAATGATCTGATCTGGTGCATGATGCTTTCTAACATACTTGGCTAACATGGGCTCCTTGCCTTTTGAATGACTTGCATTGTTATCCTTCTATGTCTCAACTTTTGGTTCTAATTTTGGTTGCTTGAGCTCAGTAGATGCTAACTCAGTAGCTTCTATTTGCAACTTGGGTTCTTGCAGCTTGGTAGGTACTGGCTTGGTTTGAACTTCTTGTGACTCAATTAATGAAGACTCTAGAGCTAAGGATTCTTGATTAATAGGTATACTTGGCATTGTATTAGGTTCAATGTAAACAAATCTTTTGTAGTCTTTAGGTTCCTTTTTGCTTTCTTCTTTTGTTCTTCTGATATTTAGGTGATTAAATAATATCATGTCAAAATTTGAACAAACAAAATTGTGTCCCCTATCCACTAAATACCATCACCATCAAATCATTTGTGAGTGTGAAATCCCCATCTATATGAATAACAAGTATGCCCACAATGTACACATGGATGAGATGACACTACATCCTAAGATGCCTCCATATCCATCCCATCACACATGTGCTAATAGCTTATTTATTTATTTTTGATTGGATCAAAAAGATTGTAATGTTGTACATGATGATGACATAGGTGGCACAAGTGAGGATGACACTAGTGGTGCAGGTGACACATGTGGAGATGACACTGGTGATGCAAGTAATGTTAATGGAGCTATCATAGGCTATGATGATTGATGTACCATAGGTGATGATGATGGAGTTGTTGCATGCTATTATGACCCTAAAGGTTTATCTAATGATGGTCAAGGTGCTAGAGGTGAAGAAAAACCACCTAACAATGAGCCATGGTCAATGATAACATCTATCAATGATGTAACCACATGAAGAGTCTATAAATCAATAGACTCCTTTACAATTGATGGGAATACAAGATGAGGCATTGTTTTTTTCTTTTTAAGTCTACTCTCATGTTGTGGTACCATCCTACAAGCCATAGGTCTATCCTATACAGATCCTCTCCATCTACCCTAGAACTGATAGATGTCAAAGTAATTTGGCTTCTTTCCAAGCATCAAATCACGATATAGATTTCTCAAAAATATAGAGGCACCTCATAATTGTTATGTGCTATTAGGTGAAATTCCATATACCCCCTATCCCAAAAACATGATCTCATCCTAGTATGAGTGCACCAATGAATAGGAAAATTTTCGTTGTGTGTAATAGGGAGTTTCTAGATATAGGATCGATGAAAAGAGAAAATATAGTACCTTTCTTTATGTCTTTAACTTTCACTTGTTGATATGATATCTCATCGGCATAAAATACTTGACACATATCCCTCTATATACCCCATTCCATAACCTCCTTAGACACCTCATTTTCCTTTTGGGCCATTTTTTCAACTGTATCCGCTATGGTTGAGTGGTGAGAAAGTGTAGATGACCACAACCTATTGACCATTTGAGTAATGTTAGCACTATTTTGTGTAAGGTAGCTTATGAGTTCCTCTTGTATAGTAGTTAAAAGATATAATTATATCCACATAGCTTTTATAGGAGGTGGTGATTGTTGACTGAGAACATTGAGTGGAGGGTTTTGTGGTTGTGTCACAACAAGTGGAAGGTTTTGTGGTTGTATCACTATGGATGGATGGTTTTCTGGTTGTGTCACAATGGGTCAAGTGTTTTGTGGTTGTGTCACAATGGGTGGAGGGTTTGACTATGTAGGAAGTGGTCTTTCGTCTCTCCCTCATTTTCTTGGATTCCCTTATGCATTTATATTAGAATCTTTTTTTTTAAATACAAAAGTTATAAATTACAGAATCACATTAAAAAATTTGATGGAAAAATACATAAATGAGGAATAGAATGAAGACCTACCTCATTTTTGGGGCGTTATGGATGGAAATGCAATAAAAAATCAAATTTTATCCCAAACCTAATTAGGTTTTAACCTTCTCCTCTCTAATCTAGACTATTGCTACTATTTGAGGGCATAAAAATGCCCTTAGACATAGATTGTAGACAAAAATATATACTTTACAAAACCCAATTGGGTTTTGTAAAACCTAATCAGGTTTTTAAAAGTATAATGGCCAAGCTTGGATACCAAGCTTGGCCTACATTTCACTTTTAAATAACCCAATCGGGTTATTGAAATTTTTTCTTTTTTTGGGGGTGTCAAATTTTTTGTACACCAACTTGTTGCACTCACCCAATTGTATTTTCTTGCAATGTCCCTCTTTGGCATTTATGGAAACACCTCTAGTTACAATGCAATCCAAAAATTCCACTATAAAATTTTTTATTGTCTCAAGAAACACCCTTAATGTGAAAATTCGGAAATGGATCTTCATTAATATCCTTAGTTTCATTTTCATTCTCATGCATGTATAATTCACATAAGATTTGAACTCCCTCTTTGATATATATCATTTGTTATTTAATCTCTACCTCTTTTACCTTCATGATATAACTCTCACTTTTTCTTATGGTAATTGTCTCACAACATGATCATCTCTATCTTTGATAATAATGCCAAAGACACTTTACCTTCTACATATTTTCCAAGTTGATATCTACATATTAGTACCAAATTCTTTGTCTATCTTTTTTGCATGAATCATACACCATTCTATCCATTTTTCTCATTACTACCTTAGGAAACTCCTAAAGTAGGGCTATATGCATCAAATTATAAGATATTCTTATCAACATATTTGATGCAAAGCTTCACTTTATCTTAAGTATTCTTGTCTAGGGGAATAACCCCTGCTCTTACATATTGATGAGCATCTTTAGGTAAAGTTTTCATGAATATGTGACCTATTTTTTCCTTAGTTTTCACATACTCTAATTTCACTTCTTTGTCTTGAACTAGCTCTCTCAAGTAATGATACTTGACAACAATATGCCTAGTTTTTGTGTGAATTAAATGATTCTTTGATATTTTAATAGCACTAGTGTTATCACAATAGATAACAACTGGATCCTTGATCTCTTCCTTCATTCCTTTTAACAATTTCTTGAGCCATATGATTTTTGAATAATTTACTACTATACCATCATATTCAACTTTAGTTGTTGATTGGGAAATGAACTTCTACTTCTTTCTTATCTAGGAAATTAGTCTCTTTCCTAGAAAAAAATGTGCATCCACTTGTTCTTTTCCATCCATCAATATTACCTACCAAATTTGGGTTAATAAATACCTTCAGTTCAAACTTATCATTCTTCTTGTAATACAATTGACAATCTTCTACTCCTTTGCGAAATATTAGTATCCTTTTCATTGCCATTATGTGACTCTCCTTAGGATGTTTAAAAAATCTTGCAACTATCTCACTACTAATGCAATATCTATTAGAAAACTAAAAACCAAATTAAGCATATATATTCATAGCATGAAAACAAATAAAAATTTACACATATAACACAAGATATGATTGCATAGAAACCCTCCAATGAGAAGGTAAAAATGGGGTGGGGATGACACCCACAAATCTTCACTGCTATAGTTGTAAAGTGTATCCAATGAAGGTTACATTTTTTTATCATGAACCATGATCTACCCTATGAAAAGTCCACCTTGTTAAAGGCTTACAAGATTGTTAGATCGTACCATGTTAAAAGATTTCAAAACCCTATTGGAAGTGTGCCTAATTAAAGGACTTAAAACTTACAATGAAGTAAGACCCTGTTAAAGGATTTACAATAGCCTATTAGGACTACTCTATTAAGAGATTTAATTGATTCAACTATTAGAATGTCTCAATAATGATCCTATGGTTAGCACTCTGCTACTAGATAATAGATCACCTCTTTGCATGTATCCTTGATCCTCTCTAATAAGATATATTACTTATGTCCTTTAATTCTTTTCCTCTATTCTCCTCTAATTGATTCTCCAGCTCATAACTTATGATAAAAACTCTGTTAGTCACAATGAAATGCTTTGTTTGCACATTCACAATTCTCTCTTCACAGTTATGATGTATTAGGGTTTTCCTTAAGTAGATCTAGTTGACTTAGGGTTAGGTATGAATCAACAATTGTGATTCACCCATTTTGTTGCTTAATCTATCCCTTTAACTAATTGGATGCATGTACTAGATAGGGATCCTCAATTTAGATTTGATCTTATCATCTGGAATCTCAAAAAACTCCTTATGTCAGCTCAAAATTGGTTTACATATAAGTTTGTATCATTACAAACAACTATGTCCAAAACTACATTACTTGGCACTTGAAGTCTCTGATGCTTGGCATCCATTTTATCTTCAATGTTGTAACTAAACCTCTAAATGAATCAACATCCATTGATCACTCAACATTTGAATCACTTGACATCAACTATCTTCTCTACACTTGAGTAACTCAGCACTAACTACTTACTCAGCACATACTTTATATTTGGCTCAGCATGCATTACTTGTTCCACATGAACTAAGTTCTTTCTTGTAAATAAATTAAGTGTATTGTCACTCATATGTCAAAACCAATATGATATTAACAATCTCCCCCTTTTTTATGAGTGGAAAAAATACTTTGTCATGCATGAATAACCTTAATTCTTGAGCATAACTCAAATAACTCTATCCTTTACTTGAAATATATGCAAAATTTCAAAACTTCAAAATTTTGTAAAACTTGTGACTTAACAGTCATACCTAACCATTTTATAACTCCCCTTGAGTTGATTGTGCTTTTCTAAATTTGAATCCAATACTCCTACTGAGTAAATATATTGAACTATTGTGCTCTATTATGTCTCCCCCTTTGTTTGGTCTCCCCCAAAACTTATTCATTCTCCCCTTTTATTCTCATTCTCATCTTTTCAAATTTCAAAATATATCTAATTTATTCTCCCCCTTTTTGACACTTATGTCATAGGTGGTACACATAGAGTGCATTTGTCCAAGAATGATTTATGGACCTCTAGTATAATCTTTAATGTTGCATCCCAATTGTCACATGTGACCTACAGAGATTCGACTTAAATATCCGACTCAGCAACAAGGTTGACTAGGAATTCATGAGTAGAAATATGGGGATCTTTCTTCATCAATATTTTTGTAAAGGCCAGTTCCTTGTGTAACACCTCCATGTGAGGAGTTAACATGGATAAGATGTTGATTAGTATAGCCCTAATATTTGTATCTTGGCCTTACAATGTTGCTAAATTACCTTGTGCTGACAAAAAATTTCTAAAATGATTTTAACTTTGACCAGGAGATTTTTGTAGAATTGTACCTATTTTATTCAAATCTGCCTCCAAATGGTCAATGTGTCTCTACACTTCTTGTGTGAATAGGGTTGTATCACACAACTTGGTGGAAAGAGAGAAAATGTTCTCCAACACCTTCTTCACATCATCAATTTTGGTTGCTAATCCAACTTGACTTAGTGCAATGGCACTAGATATCTTCTCATTCACATTTTCTTGGAATTTTCTCTTAGACTATTCAAGTAATTTTACATTTGAATCTAGGTCTTTATCATTTATCTTATCCACAATATGTGCTAACTTCTTAATTATTGGCTTATTTTCCTCAAGTTTAGTTAGGCTAAATACATCAAGAAATATGTGCTTCATGTCATGTAGTGATTGTTTCTACCTATTCTCCCTTCTAATAAGTTCTTGGTGTTTCTTCCTGGCTAGAGCATCTTGCAATATGCTCATTTTTTTTATGGTGATTGATGCAAGATCAATCTTTGGGAGTTCAGTCACCTCATCTAAGTTGACATCACCATATGATGTAACCTCATAAACCTTACATGTACTAGGATTAGGCCTAGATGACTGTAGTGGTGTAGCTTCTACACTTGATCCATGAAGTGGAAGACTAGGAATAGGAGTAGTAGTAACTGGTAGTGTAACCAATGTCTAAATTGCTAACTATTCATCTAGTTTCATAGTCAAGATTGAATCTTTAGTCCTATCCTTCTCATATTCTTTGATATTAGTTTCACCTTGTATTTGTGTTGTAGGTGCAAGACTAGCTTCCTAACATATTTGGACTAGTGTCCCATCTTTTTCATCTATTGCAACTACTTGAACTAAAACATTTTACACCAATGTGATGATATTTGATGTCACTGTTTACTTCCTTTGGTATACTACAATAGAAATTGTAGGTTGTACCTCTATATCTTGAGGAGAGGCTATGGATATTTCTTGGGTTTTCTCCCCTACAGATGCCAATTCTATCTTCTTAATCTCATCCACACTCACCAATACAAGATGGCTACACAATTTTGCCTTGCTAGTGGTGTCTATCAATATCTGAACTTCATGTCCTCCTCTATTAGGGGATTTATGTTCTAAGTGATATTGATAGAAACATCCTTGATCTTCACTATTTTTTTTTTAATCTTCTTTTTCCACATGAGGTGGATTGGCACTTAGCATATGTACCTCTGGTACACTGTGATCCTTTTGTTTCTCTTCCTTAGTTGTAGCCTTTATGTCTAGATCTTTTTTAGTACCTTCATCATGTCCTTCCCTTACAAGTTCATCTTTTTAAACCTCAACTACTCATTTCCCTTCCTTGTCTTCACCTACTTTGACATGTGTCTTCTCAATTGCCTTTGGTGGTGCTAAACCATATATTGATTTCTATAGTTGGGTGGTCTTCTAAATATCATCCTCTATATTGTTCTATAAAATGTTAAATGCTCTTTATTTTGGAGAAAATGTTCCTTTATACTTGTTAATGGCCTTTTTCATTGAAGTTTTGTCCAAGCCTAGTATCATTGTTGATAGAGTAGTCTCTTAGATTTGTCTTTCTACAATGAAACTATATTGCCACTTTTTCTCAACTTTATCGTATAGAATTGTGGGTAAAGAGTTGGCAATCTCAATTGGATTTTTCTTGAATGTTTTCATCATGGCATACATAGATTCTTCTACTTTATTCATTTCTATTTTTCCAAGTTTATCAAGCTCAACGTTTATGAATCTTGATAAGTCAGCATTATTCTTAATGTTTTCACACAAGTTGTCCAAATTAGAAGAGAGATTGTGACTTACCACTTTGAATTGGTTATTGTCATCTAATTTGGACCTCTCATCTAATTTAGCTGGGGCAACATATTTTATCCTTTTCCTCTTCTCAGGTTCATCTTCCTTAGTAGTTGTACTACGATCAAAGCACAAACCAGTATCACCCTTTTGTGAAAGAAAGGCTAACAAAAGTATAACTATTCACCTTCAATAATATAAAACTGGTATTATTATTTAGGATTTGAAAATGAAGTAAACTAATGAAATGTGTAGAAATTGATCAAGTTTAGGATTATAATTTTTAACAACTATTTGGATTAAGAATTGATATATTTTCATAATTTTTATAGATAATTTTTTAGTTGATAAAAAATGTTAAAAATTAGGAATCTAGTTCCCACCAGAAAACTATATGGAAAAAAGCTTATTTCCCTTTTATCTCAAACTATGTTATAGATAACATATATATCTCTAGAACATACAAAAATAAAAATTGTGTTTAGACTTATATTTTCATTTTTATAATCATTCAAAGTTCAACTCACCTAAAATTGATAGCTTTTATCTCCCACCACATTTATCAAAATAAATCTATTCTAACTAGAATAAAAATTATACATTCTAGAAGAGGACTCTCTGCTCTAGAACACCATACAAGTTTTAATTTTTTATGATATGATTTACTATTCTTTTCTTTCTCAAAATTGACATCTTTTCGAGTGTCAAAATATGTGTTTGTAGAATTTTTTAATTATAAACTCTATATGAGAATATTTTTGACATTTGGCTCTAAAAAATGGTGTTTATAAGTTATTAAAATATATCATAAAAAATAGTAAGATTTATTGAAACATCAGTTTTCTTTAGTAATTGGATACAAACTAGTATAAAACATGAATTTAATAGATATTTCCAATTGGAAAAGTGTGATACCATTTATAACTTAGTTAGAATGAATTTATCTAGCTCATATCTTTGAACAAAATCAATTTTTAGATACAAATACTCAAATTTAGTTATTTTGATTAGTTAGCCTAAAATGTGACATAGCTTTGTAATTTTACCCACTTAGCTCTCTTTCCATTAGGCTTATCCACTTCTTGAGTTTTCTTGGCAGTAGCTCTTGTGCTAGCCCTAGTGATAGGAACTGCAAGCTTTTGTTCTAAAGGTTTCACAACTTTCTTTGGTTTACTTACTATCAACAACTTAGCTTTTCTCATCTTAGTTTCTATATCAATAGGTGCTTCATTGGTCTCTTCTCTCTTGGCACCTTCATCAAATTCTGCTTCCTCTTCACTTTGGTCCTCACCTTGACCCTATGTAATAGAAACTGGTAAATGGGAAAGTGTATCATCTTCATCATCTTCATTATTTTCTTCCTCTTCATCTTCTCCTACCTCTTCACCAATTTTTTCTTTGAGTTTCTTCAAAAGTTTGTTCTTTATAAAAACTAGTTTTCCCAGGTCTTAATTAACAACTAACATATCAAAGAAATACAATTATTACTTCATCTCTATAGGAAGACAATTATATTAGTTATGTTCATGTGACTGAGATTAACAGTTAAAAAATAGTTCTAAGAATTGACATACCATAAATGAATTTTCTATGGAAATTAAAATCTACATCCCATGGAAATTGAACCAATAAATCATTGTAAGAATACTTCTACAATTACCTAGATTAGTCCACAAATAGCACTATAATAATATCATATAAAAAATAGCATTCAATAATGCGATATCAAAATTAAATGATGATTACCATTCAATACCACTATATATAATTAGGGCATCACATGCCACTGTGTCAATTAAGGCATCAATTCTATTGGATTGTTTAGGGTTTCAAATACTACTGTATCAGTTAGGGCTTCAATTAGCACTGGATTATTTTGGGCATCAAAGACTAGTGTATCAATTAGGGCTTTAGATACCACTGAATCAATTAGGGCTTCATATACCACTATATCATTTAGGGCTCTAGATACCATTGTATCATTCCTCTCCTTTTGATGGTTTAACTCTGGCAATAACATAAGATTAGAAGATATGCTCATACTTATTATTCAAATAAATGAAATATTGATATAGAAATCCATTAGATAAATATTTATCTCACAACTAAATGTAAAATAATTGTAATGATGATAAAAATCAATTAATCTTACCTTAGTCTTGCATATACATCATAAAAGTAAAAATACCAATTTCTGACCAACAATTGAATGTATAGTTTATCTTTGTCTATTGTACGTTCGATAACTTTGGGAGAGGTAAAACATTGTCAGGGGCTTAACCACCTAACCTTGGACCTTAACTTATCCCTACACTATCTCTATCAAGAAAGGCCCTCCCTACCTAAAATAGACATGTAATAGCTTGTCATCCACTGACCATGATGGTATCTAATCACACCACTTGACTTGATAGCAAGAGAATTCAATAGTCATGATCATGCATGAGCTATTAAATGATTCATTTTAAAAATAATAAACATTTTTATGTCATAACTAATATTGTGTCATGCTATTACAGATTCCTTTCTCTCACCTCTTCACCCTTTTCGTTGACTATACAGTTGGGTGAGTCCTAGGTGTTTGGAATTCTTAGAACAACTGGTTCTTTCTGTTGATTCTCAACTATTTCATAATTAACATATATTCTAGCTTATCACAATCTATTATTTGAGAGATTATATTCTTTAAAGATTGTGGAATTGATTATTTAATTCTAATATCCTTTGTCATAAAGATTTATGGATCCATACTATGGTTACTTGGCTATCACTTGCCATGAAAAATGTTAAATTAAAAGAAATTCAATCTATAAATTCAAACAAGATATCATCATGGAAAATGTTGAAACTTTCTGCTATAAATAATCAATAACAATGACATGGAATAGTTAGCAAAACTTATAACTTATTCATGGAAGGGAAAGAATCCCTAAGCTTTGCTGGCTACTATGGAAAATGATTTAAAACTTTGGAAAATCACAATCTAGGATGATTAATACATGACCTGATGTAAATTTGGAAATTTATGAATTATTTGAAATTTGACTTGGTAACTAGCTCTCCTTCAGTTGCTATGGATGTATCCAAAATGTAGAGATACTTAGTCTTCAATGATGATCAAATCACATATGAAAGAGTTCTAAGGTGCTGCATATAAATGGAAAGTGCAAATTGAAATAAAAATGAAATTGGAACATGAAATATCTAGAGGTTGCGTGTTATGGAGGACAGAGAGAAGATTGGAAAAACATAATAGGAGATAGTCAAGGGTATGAATTATATCAATGACTTCCAAATGTAACCATAGTGTATAAATACAACCTCAACCTCAACATAGAAAATGATCACTTATGAAAAACTACATTCAAAATGGCACTACTATGAAAGGTAAAAGATTTCAATTGAAATTGCAATAAGTTCAAATTTCTTAAGCAAAACATCTCTTACAAATGTAAACTAGAATGAATAAGGAAGAAGTAATAAAAAAAATTAAAGTCAAGATTGTGTTCTCCTCTAACTTTCTTCTCACCTGACCCATGGTGTAAAAGAATTAAGAGGGACTCTTTGGCTTTTGTAACTCAAAGAATATTTGCCAATTTAAAATGCCAAGTGTTAAATCAGTTTCAAAAAAGAAAAGAATAAAAGTATGGAAAAGGAGTTGGAAGGTTATAATTAAAATATTATTATAATTTATATTTATATATGTACATGTAAATATATTGAAGTGGCATTATTTTATTATAATAAAATAATATGATGGTGTCACTTCATTTTTATATCTATGTGTACGTACATAGATATAAATTATAGTAAAAGATGAAATATCAATCAAACCTTTAAGGTATGTATTGTATTTCAATTAATTTATTTTATGTACAAAATTATTTATCTAATAGATCATGTGGTTCCATCAATTGTATCTTATTTTTCAAGTTGCTAGGTCATCAACCCATTTGCCTAGTGATGGTGATGCTCCTGTGCCTAATCCTTTCTGACAATGCTTCCACCCCTTCGATGTGCTTCCTCAAAGGAAATCCTCTACAATTAAATCAAATTATCATAACAAGTTTATAATCATAATGACTAATTGCCTTTTCAATTCCTTGAATTCATGATAAATAATCAACTAGCATGCTATCTTGACATGAAATTATAATGACTAACCATCTTATAATTTCATAGGATTTTAAAAATTTTAATTGTCAAATGACTTCATGTGAACCACTATGGCTATATTTTAAATTAGGTCAAAAATTAGGATGTAAGATTTTTCTTCCTTATTACAAAAGATGTCTTCAAGCCCATTGTGATTTTGGACTTGGCTATATCATAGTTTCCAAAAAAGGTAGTCTTCTTATCTACTTCCTCTACAAGTGAAGTAGTGATGGCTACAGATGCCTCATCAACATTAATTTCACAAGGTAGATCCCTAAGCCATCTAACCCTTGGAGCAATAGCCTGAACATAAGTGAAATCAACATCAATGAGAAAAAAAAAACACCACTATAATATTTCTCTACTAGTGACACTAGTATTCTCATTCTTTGCTTCACTAACTTCTTGAAGTCTTCAAAGTAGCTAGTCATTACAATCCAAAAATTCTCTCCAAGTTGCTCTATATATTCTCCAATTTGCACTATAATAGACCTATTGGTCTTCCAAGAAACCTTTCCAAACGAAGGAAATTTGTTTTGAACATAGAAAAATATGCAAACAAGTATTGAACCAAATTTGCACTATGCACTCTTTATTTTCCATATGGATCCCAAGTTTTCTAATAACTATTGGAGTTGCAACTCAGCAAGGTTATAATAATGATCCTTCTTTACTATCTTATAGCCTAAATCTACAACTATACATGGTACACTATTCAATCTATTGGATTGGAAGAACTTATGTGGAATGAATCTAACTACAAATGAGATCAGGGGATCAATGATTGTCTTTATAGTCAGACCTCTCTTGTTCCATATTGCCCTTGTATTCTTTTTAATTGCCTCTTTTTCATCACTCCTCATGGTCTTTGGTCTGTCAAGGGCAGGATACCTTGTTACTCTATAAGTAATCCTCTTTGTGATTTTGATAGGGCCATCTTCTAACCATATAGAGTTGTCATGTATTCTCCTCAGAACTATCCTAATCCACTCTATCTTGAAAATGTTTTGAAAATCTAGGGCACATGTTAACCCTTTTCTCTCTACAACTTTGTTTCCTTCAACACAAAATTCACACACAATTTTCCATATAGGTCTCTAATTTCCACGTCTCCTATATTTCCTACCTTACAACTGTAGCAACACCTTATATCTTGTATTGTTAGAACTTGTGGTGGTATCATAGATAATGCTCTAGAGACAAGTCTAATTTGTATGCAATATCAAGAATTACCCTAAAATGTGGTTGAGTAATCTCATTATTGGTCAAATGTACATTCAAAACTTCTTTTCTCTCCTTAACCATAGTAGTAGAAGAGCTATTCACCATAACAACTATCTAGGGTTTGTGTAAGTTCAAATAGTGTAGCTCTGCAAAGAATAAATACCTTGAAAAATATGATGATTGGTGGCTAGTAGTGGTTGAATCTAGTTCACAAATGCTTGTATCAACTTCTTCAATTTTCCTCATGCTCTCCATTCTCTCTTCAATGTTGAATAAAAATCAATCATATGGCCCTTGAAACTTCACAATAAATGTTTAGTGCTTACACAACTATAAGCTTGACTCCAATAGTAATTTAAAATTACTAAGATTCTATTCAATCTCTACTATGCTTGGAAACTATAGTTATATTGGCCAACACTATTACCTTCAATATCTTGACATCAACTAAGCTTTCACTTGGCAGCAACAGTGAGAATTTTCATGTTTGGTAGCAACATGAAAACTAGCAAAACTTATGGATTTCTTCTAGGTTCTAACCAATACCTTACATCTTTATTGATGCGTATATGTTCATTTCAACACTAATCATTGGAACTTATGTAAAATATTTTATTGGAATATCAATCCCACACATACATTTTGATTTCCTAGTTAGTGGTGGTGTGATCACCTGATCCATTGGATTAAGTTGTCCCACTTGAACTTGATGTGTTGTAATATTGCTTTTTCTTCCATGTTTTTTTCATCTAGACTTTGAATTCTTCAACATAAACCTTTCCTTCCCTTTTATTGAATTTAGTTCTTAGTGCATTTGACCTTGTTGAACAATGTCTACTTATGTGACCAGTCTTTAAGCAACTAAAAAATAGAGTCTCACTTAACCATCTACTATAATAACTTCTTAAATGTGTTCTTATGCAATTCTTAGGAACATGTACATACTCTTGATAATAGTGATAAGTCTACCTAGCACTATAATCCCAATTATAAGACTTTCCATTATGTTTTACTTTTTTTTGCTTGTTTAATCACCATGTGGGCTTGGATCTGCACTCATATGTTCTATGTCTATACTTTTGACAATTATAGCAGTATCCTTCAAATTTTTTTCCATTCATGGTCTTGGTTATGTATTCATGTGCTTGATGTCCTTTCTTTTTGCACATATAATAGTATCCCATGTACTTCTTCTTAGTTTTCTGATTTGTAGTCTTGCTCTTGTAAACATTAGTTGTATGTCCTATCTTTCCACAATCATAACAAGTAGGCTTGAAGTTCTTACCTTTGCTATCTCTTTTTTCACCACTTTTAGATGATTCTCCTTCTTCAGTGTTGGTGTACCTCAATCCAGTGGTATCATCATTGGATCTAGAAGATCTTATCAACTTCTCAAAGTATCTTATGGATTTGCTTGATTTGTTGAAACTTTTTGAAAATTCATTTTCCCTTCTTAGATCATTACTCAATTGTTGATTCTATAATTTTAGGGTTGTGATCTCAATATATTTACCATTCAATTCATGATTGGCTTTCATCACTTGATTCATTGTCTCCAGTTGCATGCTAGCAATCCTTTGCACTTCTAATGTCTTCTCTTCCAATCTATTAGTCAATACCCTTTTGTCATTTTCAATCATGAATTTTTCTTCTTCAACTTTCTTTCTCAATTTAGTTGTCTCACATAAGATTATAGCTTGTGCTTCATGTTATCTTTTAGTACTTCTAACTCTTTAGTTAGGATTCCATTCTTTTCCATCAGATTTGCAACTATTCATCAAATTCACTTGAGTTTCGTTTTGAAAATAGTTTAGTAGTGTCAATATTTTTGTAATGTGTATCATTATCTTTAATAGCTATTTATTTAATTCTCTTTAGTGAGTGCTAAAGATCTTCTCTTGCCTCATTCAGTTGATATAGGGCAAGTTGTATTTCAATCTTCTAATTCTCAATAGTCTTTCCTAACTTGTAGACTTCCATCTTTAAGATCTTTCCTCAAAGTTGCAAAGCTTTCCTTTCAGAAGAACAAGGCTTTGATACCATTTTTTGGAAATACAATAGGAAAATCAAACTTTGAGAGAGAGGGAGGGGTGGGGGGGGGGGGAGGGGGGGGATGGGGGCTAGAGGGTAATCAACACTTCAAAAATTTAACCATAAAATTATTCACCTTACATCCATCTCACAATTTGCATAAAAACTAAAATATTAAATTATGCATACACATCCATCACATGAAAACAGATAAAAATTCACACATATGACACAAGATATGATTACCAAGAAACCCTCCAATGAGAAGGTAAAACTAGAGTGGGGATGACACCCAAAAATTTTCACTACTATAGTTGTAAAGTGTATCCAATAAAGGTTACAATGTTTAATCATGAAACATGATCTACCCTGTGAAAGGTTTGTCCTATTAAAGGCTCACAAGCTTGTATCTTACCCTATTAAAGGATTTCAACACCTTATTAGAAGTGTGCCTGATTAAATGACTTAAAATTTACAATGAAGTAAGCACCTTGTTAAAGGATTTAAAATAGCCTATTAGGACTACTCTATTAAGAGATTTAATTGATTCACCTATTAGAATGTCTCAACAATGATCCTGTGGTTAGCACTCTGGTACTAGATAAAAGATAATATAACACCTCTTTGCATGTATCCTTGATCCTCTATGATCAGATATATCACTTATATCCTCTAATTCCTTTCCTTTGTTCTCCTCTAACTAGTTTTGCAATTCATAACTTATGATTACAACTCCCTTAGTCACAATGAAATGCTCTATTTGTACATGTAAATTTCTCTCTTCACACATAAAATGTATTAGGATTTTCCTTCCTTAAGAAGATCTAGGTGAATTAGGGTTAGGTATGAATCAATTCATTTTGCCCCTTAATACATCCCTTTAACTAATTGGATGCATGTATTGTATAGGTATCCTCAATTTAGATTCAATCTTATCATCTCGAATCACAAAATAATCCTTATGTCAACTCAAAAATGGTTTACATAGAAGTTTATGCCATTACAAAAAGCTATGTCTAAAACTATATTACTTGACACTTGAAGTCACTAATCCTCGGCATCCACTATAGCTTCAATTTTGTAACTTGGCCTCTGAATGACTTGACATCCATAGATCAGTCGACATCTAAATTACTCAATATCAACTATTTCCTTGACACTTGACTGACTCGGCACTAACTGCTTACTCAACACATATTATATATCTAGATTGACATACACTATGTTACAACTTATGCTTGACATTCATTATTTGTTTGACATGAACTAAGTTCTTTCTTGTAACTAACTTAAGTGTATTGTCACTCATATGTCAAAACAAATCTAAGATTAGCAATAATAGGTCTTATGTGAACAACATATTATAGTTTTCCAATCATTGATCTATATATTTTCTAGTTCACATTAGTAGAATCATCACTCTTAGGTAACTTTTGGCTAGTGACCATAGGTGTACTAACTAGTCTTGAATCTTCCATTCCAAAGGTCTTTAGAATTTTTGTGATATATTTGGATTGAGTAATACAAATACCTTGGTTCATTTGATATGCTTGTAATCCAACAAAGAATTTGATCTCTCCAAATACTAGCATTTCAAATTCCTTCTTCATTTTATTAGAAAATGATTTTCATAATGCTTCCTTACCTCCAAATATAATATCGTCAACAAAACTTTTTGACAACAATACCTCATTGTTCTCACTAATCTTCAAATATAGATTACTGCTATCATTTGTTCTTGCGAATCCAGTCTTCACCAAATAGTTATGGATTCTTTCATACCATGCTCTAGGGATTGTTTTAAGTTGTATAAAGCCTTGTGAAACTTGCATACCTATTTGTAAATAGATTTTTCTTTGCATAAAATGCTTACAAAATGACTCAAAAATGCCCAAACTCAAAGACAAAACAACTCCAATAGATAGATAGCATTACAATTAGATTACACAAGTGTCCTTTGAAATTTTTAGGGTATATCTCCCCAATTAAATAAATAATTAATGAATTTAAAAGATTATTTTAACCTAAAATAGATAGCTACTCTCACTATTCTTAGATAGGGGGATAATAAAATAAACATTAGCAAATTAAAATGTATGTTTCATAATGAAAAGGGAATTCATAGTTTCCCCATCAATGAATATTTAAGAGGAATATAAAAATAGATAAATTATCTAAATCATGCACAATATATGCACCCCACAGTATAAAAAGATTACACAATTCAATATTGGTTTAATCATAAACTAATAGAGAAAAATTCAAATCATAAAATCTTCAAATATATTTATAGAACCTTTATCATCAAAAAATAATCTTGTTGTTGCATATCACTAGAAATCCAAAATATTTGCATAAAACTAAGCTAAAGACTAGATTAAAGTTTATAGTATGATGCCAATAAAAAACTATCAACCCTCTACACTACTAAGTTTCTAGCTTAGGTAGACTAATATCTGAGAACCTCCATCAAAAACCAATTCTTAGATAGATTTAAAGTAGTTAAAATAACCAAGTTTAATGGGTAATTAGACCTTGGGAAAAACTAATTAAAAGCTTAAATTTGAGAAAGAAACATAAAGCAAAGACTTTTCAAAGAGGGTCATCATCCTACTTCTTTAGCAACTCTTCTTCTTCATCCTCATTTGGGTTAGAAGGTCCTTGGGTGAGCTTCAAAACTATGTATCTGCCTATGTACTCAAACATGGAATTCTTATTTAGACTCTTTATGCTCTACATATGGCTTTTCCATGTTTCCCTATCCTATTTCATTTTAGTGACACTATCTAGATACTCTGGAAGTTACTAGTCACACATGTTGATCATAGTCTCTACGTTGGTGATTTTGATAAGATCTATTGTGGTCAGATCAGCTCCATCTTTGATCATGTTTAGGGGTTCTTCATATTGTTTAACCAATGCTTCCACATCAAAACCCCATTCTTTGAAAAGTGCAAAAGGAGTTGAATTGATGATTTGCATGTCTTTATTCACACCATCCTAAGTTGTTTTGAACTCCTTTTCAAAAGAATGTATGTGAGAAATGTTTGAACCATAGTTAGAAACCCACTAAGCTATGTTCATTCACAATACATGGATCAGCCTTGCATCAACTAGTTGCAAAGGATTCTCCTCCAAAAATTTATCCAAACCATACTCTTCCACATGTGCTAGCTAAGTAATCATGGCTGATAGCCTTTTAGATTCTTCTTTCCATACTATCACTTATATGAAGGCTTCACTTATCACCACTTCAGAAAAAGTAAATATCTTATGCAAATCATGTATAAATTTAGTGAGAAGATTTATTACATAGTCTATCCAACTATGGATGACAAAAATTAAAGCCTTTCCCTTTTTTAGAGTATTCATCAATTGTCAATTTTTGGGTGCACTAGGATCATGGCTGAGACCAAAAATTAGTCATTGAACTTTCCACCCTTTAATGATCTTATGTATTCTTCCATTGCATATACTTCTAACTTCAATCTCTTCTTTTCAACACCTTCTTTTTGCGATTGTAGAATAAACTATTTAGTGGATGATTGCACCTAATGTTCTTTCATCTCCAAGTTGATCACCCCTAAATTTGTGCAAGTAATCTTAAAATTATTCAAATCCAATGCACCTATATCTTTTTTGTGATTTTAAGTGGCCACTTCAGCAATGCTATTGCCTATTTCTTGGTTGAACACTATTCTAGCCAAGCTCTTAGTTCTTTTGGACTTTGAGGCTCTAGTAGTATACTTGCTTACAATGTCATCAACAAAAAAACAAATAGAAACTAGGCTTCTCTTTTTGTTAATTGTGGCAACCAGTCAATTTGGTGTGGAATCAAGAATTTTTTGAGGTTCATTACCTTTGGAGTATTGAAATTCACTATCCTCTAAGGAGAGGTTCATACTATCATTTGAACTCACTAAATATTTTTGATGAGTACACCACCCATATCCTTGTCGAGTTCACTGTCAACATGATAGCTTCATTAGGTCCAATAGCTGTCGACATCTTGGTTCTATTCTTTTAATGAGCTTTCTATACTAGGAGGGGATTATTGCCTTGCACCTTGCTAATCCTTGAGATCTCCTACTACCTGTAGCTTTGAGATTAACATTAGAACTAGAATTAGTTTATTTTTTAGCATGTTTGATCTTTTTCATTTTTACCCAAGAATTTTTTCTTTCAAGCATAGTCTTTGTTCTCTCTAGGATATTATCCTCTTCTTCAAAATCCCAGTTTATAATGGCTTTGTTGGAAATTAAAGGCTTAGTTATTTGGATGTCTACTAGATCTTCTTTATCTTCTTCACTATCCACAACATCTATATCCAAATTTAGTTGAAATTTTTTTATTTGGGAAATAGTCAACCTAGTAGATTCTCTCTAGTCTTCAATATTAGGGACATGTAAAAAATTTACATGGGATTCAAACAAGCTATGAGCTATCCTTTTGCTATCAAAATTTTGGCTAGCATGATAGGAACCAAGATGAAAATTGATCAAGTCCAAACTTATGCATATAGCATCTTCTATACTTTGTAGGTTAGTTTTCTTAGTTCAAGTGGATAGATGATGTTAGAAGCTTCATCAATGGTAAACTTTTTTATGACTGAAATTAATTATGGAGACACCTCTGCCAAGATAAAATAATGAAGAGAAAATCTAGGGAGTCATAATAGTTCCTTATCAAAACCACCTATCCTCATATAAGTGAATTTGGGAAATTGAATGTATATGCTACAAAAGAATTGAACAAATTTTTGAGATTCATGAGAGAATTTATGATGAGGAGAACCATTCATTTTGAAACACAATTTCCTTGAGAAAATATCACAAACCTTCCTAAAGTTTCCCAAAGCTTTGTCTTTATGCAACACATGATAGGAATTATATATAGTGATATCTTCCATCTAGGGTTCATGGGGTAGATACTACAAGTCCTGAGTATGGGCAAGCATATATGTTAGGTACGAAAACATATAAATCCTTCTTTAGGTTTAAAGTTCACTTGAGTTGATTTCTCAAAGAACTAGCAATCAACTTGGCCCAGTCAAGGAATTAAGACCCTTTAAAGAAAATTTTAATGTAAAATTACATCCATTCTTTAAAAGAAGAGACATCTAGAGAGCCATAAATCCAATGCAACAAGACCATTATATCATGAGCTTTTGAGGTCATGCGACCTTTCTTGAGGATTTTGGGTAACCTAGAGCCACCTTTATAAGGAGTTTTAGTCCAAAACTTTGCAATGATATTTCTATAGATATTAGAGATTTCTAAAAATCTGGCCAATGATAATGTAGGTGTCAAATTTACGAACTCTTGTTCTTCAAGGTGACACAACTTCGACACAGTTTCTCTAGTGATACTTAGCAATACACTTCTATCCCTTTTCAAAATATTTCTACTAGGCATATCATGTATTTGGATACATTTTTGAATGAATTCTAGACATGAATATGCTAATGGGAAGGAGGAGGCCAAAGGAAATTGGTATCTAAGACTTTAGTAGAAAAGGGCTCTGAAAGTTTCTCACACAACCTTTCTATTATTTCTGCTAGATCAAATACTAAAAGGTTTGTATCTAACACAATGGAAAACTTACTATGAAGACTATAGGTATTCCCAAATATATGCAATGTATACCTTATAATTTAGAATTCCCTCCCATTTCCTAAAAATCAAAGAAGAAGTCACAATCTTTTCTACTAATAGGTGAAAGAAAAAGAGTTAGAGATTACAAGACTAACCTGAAGAGAAGTGACTATGACAACTATAAAAGATATCTTCTCCTTCCTCAGACTCTTGATACTGACACTTAACCAACTAAAGAAACTTGTGCCTTTTAAAAAAGGAAATTTTACTCATATACACTTTGAAACAAAGGTAGGGTAATAATCATGAGAAGAATACAATGTATTACACATTCTATGAGAAAAGAATGATGTGACAAAATGATGTCGATCATTAAATAAAAAGAAAGTATCTTAAATGATGTTCTACCTTTGCATGTGCAAAAATTTTACTTTTACCCCTTAAATATATCCTGACATGATAATTAATGATTGCCTTACTTCAAACATTAGTTATTTACTACTTTTCTGCAAATGATGAAGTCATACATGATTATGTCAGACTCGACAAGGCATCTAGCTATAGTGCATCTCCTCTTTGAACTCCATGACACATTAGGCTAGGGCCAGCTAATGATGTTGCATGAAAATTGAAAGTGAGTTGAAGAGATGAACTCGTTGAACCTTTCGAACTCGGTTCAAATGGTACAATTGGTACAAGAGGTTCATGGTTACTTCACTTCATTTACAAGTGGTACAAAGGGTTCATGAGTTACTTAAGGAAAATTGAATCTTTGGATATGGCCTTAATAAAAACATTTACAAAGGAAATTTGGGGATTGGACTTGGTCAACAAAAAAAATGAAGGAAGGACTGAAAGGACAAGGTTCATGGATGAATCACTGAAAATGGTTTATTTAACTTCAAATAGAAACTAACAATAGACAGAACCAATGATTCAAAATAAACAATTGAAAATAGAAGTGAACAAAAAAAAAAAAAATGGTGAATCTGAAAAATCCTAAACTAACAATACCATATTATTCTTGCTAGGATCCACAAAACCTTTTGTTTTCTCTATGTATACTTCTTCTTCAAGTATCCCATTCAAAAATACAGATTTGACATCCATATATTATACCTTGAATCCTTTATAATTAGAATATTCAACCAGTGTTCTAACTCTGTCTATTCTTGAAACATGGGCAAATGTCTCCCCATAGTCAATTCCTTCTTCTTGTGCACATCCTTTGCATTCCAGTGTAGCCTTTATCCTTGTGACTTCACCATTTTTATTCAACTTGTTCCTAAATACCCACTTTGTTTCAATAATATTTTTTTATTTAGGTCTAGGTCCTTTTCAATCTACTCAATTTCTTCATTTATTGCTTGTATCCAATCCTTCTCTAAAGCATCTTTCATTGATTTGGGCTCAAACTCACAAAGTATGTATTATTCTTTAGTCTTTTCCTTGTCATAACACTAGTTTCTTTGTGTCCAATGATTTCTTCTAGTGCAAGATGTCTTCTCACATCTTTTTCTAGTAAGTTTGAAGATGATGAGTTTGTCAATAACTACAATCAGATGGGATCCTGTTTGCTTCCCTTTTGTCATTTCTTTTGTGGGCTTTAGTTTTTAAATATTTTGTTTAGCGGTTATCTCCCTTTTGGATTTTCTTTGTGCTGTTACCAATGTTTCTATTTTTCTTTCTTGTTCATACATTGAAATCATTGATACACACACACACACACACACACACACACACACACACACACACACACGCACACACATATATATGTATATATATATATATATATATATATATATATATATATATATATATATATATATATATATATATATATATATATATATATGTATATGTATGTATATATATATATGTATGTATGTATGTATGTATATATATATGTATGTATGTATATATATATATACATATATATATATGTATGTATGTATATATATATATACATATATATATATATATATACATACATACATATATATATACATATATATATATGTATGTATATATATATATATATATATATATATGTATATTCAATATTTACTCTATAAATGGTTTTCAAGCCCCTTCAAAACTTTCTTTTACATAATTAAAAGAAAATTCCTAACTAGCCTAAAAGCTCTTAGCTAAAACCTCATTTTTTCTAATGAGATCATCATTAATATCTCTAACCTTACAAAAAATACTATCTAAAGGAGTGAAAACATTATTCTTTCTCCTTAGATGCACATGGAAAGGTCTAATATGGAAGAACAACCCTTAGGGTAATTATGGACCTTCACTTCAATGTCTATGTCTTTATTTATCTTCTTTAATTGGGACTTTTTAGTCTCATGCAAAGTACTTTTCAAGATATTACTAGGGGAGTTACCTTTAAATTAAATGATACTTATCTTTACTTGTATCATTAAGATTTTGTAGGCCCTTACTAGTTTCATTTAAAGTAGATTTATCCACATTCAAAACCTTGTTCAATTTACTCTACACACCATAAAATTTATCATCCAAAGTTTTTATTTTCTCTTCATGGTCCTGTTTATAATTATGAATTTAATTGGAAAGATTATGAGTACTATAAAGAATATCATCCAATATATTGGTTGAAATTGACCCACTTTAAAAATCCTTAAACACTAAGATGAATCAATTAAGTAGGGCCAAGATTGACTTTGTAACAAATTATTCAATAAGGCTACTAATAGTGGGGTCTTCCTTGATTGAAGAGCTAATTTCAATAAGGGTATGTTTCCCAATGTCTATAGGAATGTCATCATTAATTTTATTCTTAATTCCATCCTTATGAATAATCTTCAAGTATTCCCTAAGAAAACTAGGAGAAGGTTTCCTTCTAAGAAGAGATTAACAATTTTACAAGGTAACCCATAAGGTTTAGGCTGGATTATTTAATTAGCCCTACTAGTACTCACCTGCCCTTTTCTCTTTCCTGTACTTTTCTCTAACTAATTTGGTAGACAATCTTGAGAATGCACATAATCTAAGTCCTCTTCATCCAAAGAAATAATGATATTTCTACAAGACAAAGAAGGAAGAGATGCCTTTCTTTTCTTCTTATACATGTGATAAATGTCACCCCCTTTAGAACAAATTCTATCAAGGTCAATTCCTAACTCATCATAGTGAATCCAAACACTCTTTTTGATTTCTAGGCCAGACTTTTTATGAATCTTTTTTTCAACATATAGGGATTTATCTTATCCCATTACAAGTAAAGTCAGTCCCTCTTGCTAAATGGGTTTAGAGTGTCTCTTCATATGAGCCACCATTCTATAAATTAAATATGAAGACATATAAAATAACAAAGAAATACATTTATCATAGAAAAAATAATTGACAATAACCCATTGGTAACTCAACAACTTGCTAAATTTTCCATCCAAAGTCCTATATTGCATGATCAGCTTAGCAACATTCACCCATAATAGTGGTAGAGAAAGGTGCTCAGAACCCCCATTAGTGGTCTTGGTGGACTTTCTCTTTCATTAAGAAAAAATAAATTGTCCATCACCTCTAAAGATAATTTTGTCTCCCTATAAAATTTAATGCCACCACTTTTCATGTTGGAGACAATTGAGCCCATTTACTCATTGATCACCATCTATATGTCATAGACTTGCAACACTCCATCCTTTCACCCCTTGTCAAAAGCCTTAGTAATTAGGGAATCCACCTAGTAATGAGTCAATATGTAAGTTGTTTAGCTGCCAATAGAAATGGTGCTCAATATAATCTCTATATATTACCAATTCTCATAAATGATGGGCTCTATTAGGTTGAAATATTCTCTAACAGTGTGAATAGGTATGTTTGTAGAATCAAACACAGTAGGGATGCCAAAAAAATAAAAATAAAATTATATGTAGCCTCAAAAAATTCACCTTCCTAGCACTATTCTTTTTCACATATCAAGGTAATGAGTGAGAGTTAAGCCTTGAAAGCTTACCCAATAATATTCCTAAGAATCCATTTCATCCCTATTGGGATGTGATCTTCATAATCCCAAATCAAACAATGATGGGATGCAACACCTTTATGTGCAATGAAATTTGCCACCCAATTTCATTTATGATGCATGTGAGAAATTAGAAAATTGTGAAACTCATTAAGTATTTTGATACAGTCTCTTATAATATTCCTAATAGGCTAGCTAGGAGGGATGGAGCCTTGAAGTAATTAGCTATATGCAATGAGTCACTCACAATCCACACTTTAGCCAAACTTTTGTCTTTGGCCATTTTCAAAGCCCAAATAGATTGCTCTAGCCATGAAAAAATGGTTTATCTAGGTCCCTAAAGGAATTTCCATTGATCATTGATAATGTTGTTAGTTGTCAAATATATTAAAACTAGTCACCAATATGGTAAAGATGCCATCTTTTGTAGGGTAAGTGTGCACAATATACAAACTCACATTTATACTAGTATTGTATACAACTATTATTTGATCCAATCTATTAAAGCTTTGACCATGTAAGATTTCACCATCATATAGGTATTTCAACTTTTGATGTTCAAATTGTCCTTTTTGGAAATCTAGAGCAACACAAAGTATAAAGAATACAGAGCCATCCAAAAGAAAGCTTCTCTTAAGTAACTATTATCATTTGTTTGCCCCGCCAAGATTCAAATTTCAAATGTCCAGCCCATCCAATGGCTAATTCCAAAAGATAATACCATTTTAATGCCAAGCCTTATGATATATTTTGCGGCCCGCAAGTTCATAATCGTCAGATCCGATGAAGATCTATGGTTGGCGTTATCTCACCATCAGAAGCTGTGTGAGATTTATGTTCGCGACATGGCACCCTGATGACATGTGTCCGGTGGGTCCAACAGGTGGACAACATGTTTTGGCAGGTCAAAAAAGTTCCATGGCATCATGGGCGCTATGTCGCTATCGTGTGTTGGCCAAAAAACCTTCATAGCGACATAGCGCCCGACAGAAAAGGTTTCACGACAGGCAGGTTGTGTCACCGGGAAGTTTTACGGCGGATAGTCAATTTGCATGGGCCAAAAAGTTCAAAAGGCAGTAAGGCACCATGTCGCCATTGGAAAACCCATGGGTTTTCTGATAGCGACATAGCACCCGGCCGACCGAAGGTTGTTTCTACAGCGAGTCCCAGTGTCAGCGGCAAGGTTCGCAGCAACGGAAAAGATCAATGGAAAGAGCTTCAAGCAAGTGGTTGGGTCCCATTTTGTACCTCATTTGCCTAGTTGGTGGAATCTGGTGCCATGGTGGTGAATCATTGGAAGACACGTGGAAATTATAAGACATGTCATCATTGGGTGCCATGGCGCTATGGGAAGTTGGCCTCGATTTTCCCATAGCAAAATAACATCTAGACACCACGTGTCCACTCAGTAAGGCCCCGTTTGGTTGCTGGAATATGAGTGGAATAGGAAAACGAAATTAGAATATATTTTATATTCACTGTTTGGTAAGCTCAATCGTAATTGGGAATAGGAAGACATATTCCAATTTTGCCCCTAAAATGAGCATATGTCTATGCCAAAAAATATTTGTTATTGGAATAGGCCATTTCCATTCCCATTTTGATTTTCTATTAAAAAATATTTTTAAATTTTTTTTTTTTCAAATTTTTTTTAAATTTTTTTTTTTTTTGATTTTTTTTTTTTTACTTTTACTTTTTGAATTTTTTTTGTTAAATTTTTTTTAATAACATTTTTGAAAATTATATCTATTTGTTTTAAAAAATGAAAATGAAAATGAATTAACTAAAAAAATAATAAATTAAAAAAAAAATTAGGAAAAATGTTTTTAAAAATAAAAAACTTAATCTTATTCCTATTCTATTTTTGTACAACCAAACAATAGATTAACATATTCCTAGTCGAATTCCAAGTGCACCAAACATGATTGGAATTGCCTATTTCTATTCCCATTCCTCATTTCCATTCCCATTCCATTTTTCTATTCTAATTTTCTATTCCTATGCTAGCAACCAAACGGAGCCTAAGGTCAAAGTAGTACGGACCCTCTAGGTTGGTGCCTTGTCGGACCAAGGTGGTGCTTCGTTAGTCTAATGAGGAACAACCATGTATGCCAGGTCAGAATACAGTCAGCGCATGGGACCAGATCTTCAACGCGGCCAGTGCAGTAAAAGGTTAACTTCTCCACCATCAGATCTGTAGAAAATCAATGGCAGGTGCCATCGTGCTATGGATAAGCTGCATGAGTTTTATGTTAATGACATGGTGCCCTGATGACATGTGTCCTCATGGGTCTAGATTTAGAGGTGCAAGAAATATAAACAGCGATACGTGGCCGATTTCTATTGATTGATGCACTGAGGAGCAGTATCTATCGCTTACTGTTAGATTAAGGAGAATCAACGTAAGGCACCATCTCACTATGGTAAAGTTGTGTGATCTTTACAATAGCGACATAGCATCTTGCTGACACGTGTCTCACTGGCAGACAAGGTTGACGGTTAACTGCTGACAGTTAGTGCAATCATCGCAGTCAACGTGGTAGTTAGTTTCGATGTTGCTGCTAAGTGGTGGAAAGGTGGTGCAATCAGGTTGGTGACCACCGCAGTGAGAGATATCAACAACGACATCGTGCCCAGTCTAATGTAAGGAATGGTTAGCGCATGGGACCTTGAGGAGGTGGCAAAAGAAAGAGAGGTGATTGGCCCACGTGGCCTAGTTGGCACATAAGGAACTATTGACTTGCTTTGACCTCACGGATTCATGAGCCAGAAACAATGAATCAAGTTTTTGCCATGAGATTGCAATCCTGTGATCAACGCCATCGACTTAGAAGTGAATACAAAGTGCAAGGACATTCTACCACCATTACAAATCTATCTACTATGTCAGGGGATGTCTTTTGGCGCCATTTTGTCTTCTCTAGGCTCTTTCTTAGAGGAATGTCAGATTTTTTTGGTACTCAAAACCACCAAATCTTTGATTGGATTTTCAGGGTGAGAAGTTAATGCCAGTATGTGAGAAGTAAATGTAATGCAAAAAATCCTCAGTTATGCCTGAACTATAAAGGCAATTTTTGTGATCTTTTCTTAGAAGGACTCCCTTTCTGATTTCTCTGCTACTTCTTTTAGGTCTATAGTGTAAAATTCCCTTTGTCTCTGAGCTGTATAACATTCTGTATCATCTCCTTCAGCTATCAATGTGTATGTGCATCTGTCTTGCCTCTCATTGGTGTATTGTTGAGATTTGTGGCTTGCATACTATGTCTATTTTTGGCCTATTGGATAATATATAAGTGAAATCTGTTTCCTTGTGTTATTTAGTTTGGTTTCCTGATCTGTATGTGGTTATTGATTGACATAAGTCTGGGTGTGTATGTCTTTTGAATGTTATCTTGGTTTTGTAGTGCATATATGGGTAGAAATGAAGTTTGAACACTCTATCTTGGTGCATCACCTCCTTAGATTAGACTAGGTAGATTTGCTTTCATACTCTTCTTCTCTCTTTCCCTCTCCAAGAGTAGATAGGTGCGCCCTAATAGTAAGAGAAAGCTGGCCTTCTCCAGAGACTCAACCTCACAGTTCAAGTCCCACAGCTTGGAAGTTGTTTCCATGTTTCACTAGTTATCCTCGTGCATAGGCCTTGGACAAGGGTGCAAACCTAAGTGACAACAGTTTTTAGCATGCCTAGTGGGACTCCTTTCAAAAAGAATTTAAAGTCTACTGGTGTCAAGAAGAAAGAGATTCAGAGATTAATGCTAAAGAGGTAGTGCTGGCGTTAGTATTCAAGCCTTCAAGAGGCTGATTCTTCAAAGTACTTGATGACTCTGAACATCAACAAATCTGGTTCCAGGCCAAAGCTATAGTGATTCATGCCTAGAGCTGAAACAAGGGCGTCTTCTAGAGGTAAATTTCAATATCAAGAGATTTCTCTTTCAAATCCTAGAAAAAGGAGGACTAGAACTTCATTATCACCAGTTAGGAGTGTAATAATAGTTAATATACCTATAAGATATGTCTCTACTCCTCCTATTGCTCGAACTCAGCCTAGATTGCCATCAACACTCATCAATAGAACACTTGTTTACATGGCACAACCAAGAGTTCATGCTTTTGCCACCTTTAATGGTGGGAGTCCTCTATTGTTAGCCCAAAGACATGATATACCAGTATCTACACTAAGAAGCATACCTGATTTTACTGGTGAAGCTTCCATCTCCCCTTTAGAGCATATCCAAGAAGTAGCAAATGTCTGTAATATTCATGGCATCATAGAGGATGATGTTGTTGTTAGACTTCTAGCCTCATCTTTAAAAGGAAAAGCATTAGAGTGGTATAGAGGCTTAGCTCATGGTTCTATAACTAATTGGGATGGACTAGGAGTAGGGTTGTGCAAACATTTTGAGGATAGAAGTTACCATTTGTCACTTTTAGAGCAGCTGACTACTATAAAAAGAGCCCCCCATGAGTCTATGACTGATTTTAACTATAGATTTCAAAAGACATGGGATAGAATACCTACTACGGTGAAACCTACCCCCTATAATGCCTTCTTACATTACCTTAGAGCTTTTAACAGTGGTATTGCTACTACAATCCAAACTATGGGAGGAGATACCTTGCCTAATGCTTATGAGATAGCCATAAAAGCTAAGAACATCCTAATACAAGGAGGAAAGTTGGCTCCAAGGCCCCCTATCCCTTTCTTTCCTGATGTTCCTAACTACCAACCAGAAATGGCCCCTCTTCCTACAACTTCTACATCACAAGCCCTTACTCCAGTTCCCCAAGCTTCCACATCCTCAAATGGGATAGATGAACTCAAAGAGATGCTCCAAGGTCTAGTGCTGAATAAAGATAAGAGAGAGAAGACCCTAGATAAAAAATTGCAAGAGTAGGGGAGGGAGTTGAAGGACCAAGGGAAGAGATTAGAGGATAGTTTCTCTATAATACGAAAAATGAGTAACAAGGTGGTGGCCTTAGAAAGGTAGTAGGCTCAAAGTGGCAAGCCTCCCCAATTGCAATATCAAGCTCCAAATGGTGGAAGGTCTCCTAATTAGTGGAATAGCTCTTTTAATCAGGGTAGGAAAAATAGTCATGCTTCTACTTCAAGCTCAAATCGGAACAGAGCTATAGTCCCTCAAAATGACTTGGCCCAAGATCAAGATTTCTGTCCTTCCTGCAACTATTCTTATACCTATTGCATGTGCCAGAAGGCAAAATCTTATTTGGCCCTGACTGACCAAGAACCTGTAGCAAAGCAATCATACAAGGAGGATCATCCCAAGGAGGCCTCATATATTCAAGGACGTGATGATTCCTCTTTCATAATTCATCAAATTGAGGAGCATTGTAATGTCAACCAGGATTCTGTTGCTCATAACACAAGAAGCAAAAGGAGAGCTATAGAACATGCTACCCCTCCTTCTCCTAAGCAGGCCTCAACTTCAAGTGCTACACCTCATATACATGCAGAAAATGAACCAACAAATACTTCACAGTAGCAAAAGCAAGATTCTAGAAAGAAAGATGCAGGTGATCCTTATGTTGCTCCATCTCAACCTCTTATAAATACAGCTCCCAAAGTTTCTACCAAAGTTCTTAATACACCATTCAATGTGGTAGATCAAATGAAGAAGACAGATGTGAACATTTCTATGTGGGATGTTGTTGCTACCATACACATGCAGAAGAGGATGTTGCAGCAAGAATTAGAGATGATTGAACCCAAGGATCAACCATCTATCATAGAGAGTGCAACAAGTCTAGTACAACCAGTAGGGGATGTGGAGACAAATAAAAAGGTTAGACCTCCTCCATTCTATGTTTCTCTAATTATAGGGGGAAAATTAGTCCACAATTGCATGATAGATTCAAGGGCTAGTAGCTCAGTAATGCCTAGGTGTATTGCTAATGCTTTAGGAATGAAATATGAGCCCATTGTTAGGGATGTGTTACAATTAGATGGTAGTACTATCAAAATTGTAGGTATCCTTAGGAATGTTGAGATGGCCCTACATGCATGCCCTAGTTGCACTATGATTCAAGACATATCTTTTGCTGAAGTCAAGCCCTATTTTGCTATCTGTCTTTCAAGAGACTTCACTACTCAAATTGGTGGATTCATATCTGCTGATTGGTCATATATGTCATTTAAGACCAGATATGGAGCCAATGCCTCAATTAGAGCGGAACCTCAAGCCCTTCATCACACTGAATCCTACACCCCCAACTTCATCAATATGAATTTCCCTATTCTAGAGATGGATGAAAATGACATAGTAAATGAGCCTGTTACTTCTATAATGGAGATTCCTGATTTCTTCTTGGATGAGTGGGAAAATGCATATCAGTTTGAACCTATGTTAGAAACTCTTGAGATAGGCCTCAGTACATATTGCATAATAGAAAAAGATGCTCAAGTTCCTCATCTTGTTGGGACTAATGATGATATAAGTGGAACATGGACTATGTACTTTGATGGCTCAAGGAATAGAAATGGGTGAGGGGCTAGTGTTATGTTGATCTCTCCTGCACAAATAAGATACTACTTCTCCTTTAGGCTCCAATTCAGTTCCACCAATAATGTGGTCGAGTATGAATCTTTGATTCAAGGTCTCTTACTTGCCCAAAAGAGAGGAATTCAAGCCTTGAAAGTATAT
The DNA here is from genome assembly GCA_028749045.1 of Cupressus sempervirens. NCBI lineage: Eukaryota > Viridiplantae > Streptophyta > Pinopsida > Cupressales > Cupressaceae > Cupressus > Cupressus sempervirens. The sequence continues at coordinate 33,621,233 of CM053784.1, read as the reverse complement.
GGGGATAGTGAGTTGGTAGTTAACCAAGTGAGAAACCAGAACATCACCAAAAATGGCCTGCTCAAATCTTACAAACACAGAGTCTGGGATTTGCTTGAGGGCTTCAATGCATTTAATATTTAGAGCATTCCTAGGAAAGAAAATAGACATGTTGATAGACTTGCAGCAGTGGGTGCAACTTATGATGTACCAAGGAATCTCGAGGAGAAGAGGAAGTAACAAATAAGGGTGGTAGTGAGGCCTACCATCCCTGAAAATAACACTCGTTAGAAGGTGTTTGATTCTGATGAGCAAATTGTGAGATTCTTGTAGAATAAGGCAAAATTCTCAGATAAAAACCAGTCAAGACTGCAAGATTAGTATGGTGATTAGATCATTCACCTCAGTTCTAACAAGTTACCCAAGGGTTTCATTACGTTGGAGAGTTTCTTTAATCGTGATGATCAAACAAGAGGCAAAGGAATGAATCTAGCTACAAAAAAGGATGATTATGCCCCAGTTACAATTGCTGATGGAAAATCTCTGAATATGGGGAAGGTATGTTCTGAAAATGAGCAAGAAAACTTCATTCATTTATGTCAAGAATTTAATGATGTATTTGCTTGGACATATGATGACTTAAAAGGGTTTGACCCTAGTTTGTTTTAGCATACCATAGATTTAATTGATAAGACCAAACCAGTAAGGCAAAAATAGAGGCCAGTGAATCCTAAGATTGAGCCCCTAATGAGAAAAGAACTATCCAAGTTGATAGAGGCTAATATAATATTTCCTATCAAACACTCATCATGGGTAGCTAACCTTGTCCCTGTAAGGAAGAAAAATGGAGAAATCAGACTGTGTGTGGACTTTAGGGATCTTAATCAGGCTTCTCTTAAAGATCACCATCCTCTCCCTTCCATGGAGAAAATCCTGTCCAGAGTTAGTGGCTCAAGGAGATTCTCTTTTCTTGATGGATTCTCTAGTTATAATCAAGTGCTGGTTAAAGAATCTGACACATATAAGACAACATTTACTACTAAATGGGGCACATATGCTTATCGCAAGATGCCATTTGGACTAACAAATGCAAGTGCCACATTTCAGAAGGCAATGGAGATGGCCTTCAAAAGATTAATTGAAAAATTTGTCTTAGTATACCTTGATGATATAACTGTATATTCAAAAAATGTAGAAGATCATTTTGATCATCTAAGACAGGTATTTCTAAGATGTAGAGAGTTTGGGGTCTCCCTCAACCCAGCCATGTGTGTCTTTGCTACAAGCCAAGGAAAACTATTGGGACACATTGTATCTGAGGATGGGCTGACCATTGATCCAGAAAGAACAAAGGTAATACTTTCCCTTCCTCTTCCTAAACACAAGAAGGGGCTGCATAGTTTCCTTGGTAGAATAAATTTTGTAAATAGGTTTATTCCTAATCTTGCTACCATGGTGAAACCTCTTACAACTATGCTTAAGAAAGGTATGGTATTCTCATGGACCAAGGAAGGAAAGGAGAGTTTTGAAGAGATCAAAACAGCCATAGCCTCAGCCCCTACTCTCATGAACCCAAATTTTGAGAAAGATTTCATCCTCTACACTCTAGGTGGTGAGTCAAGTATCTTTGTTGTCTTGACTCAAACAAATGAAAAGGATGAGGAGCAGCCCATAGCCTTCTTTAATGAAGGGCTCAAGGAATATGAGGATAAGTACAATTATGTAGAGAAGCAAGCCCTTGCAGTCATCAGAGCCTTGAAGAAATTCAAGCATCTCTTGTCCCACAATAAGATCCATTTGTTGGTGCCCCATGCTAGTGTAAAAGACTTCCTGTTAAGAAAATATATCAGTGAAAAGAGAGCTGGATGGATCATTAGGGTAATGGAATGTGATGTTGATATTTAGATTACCAAGTTGGTAAGGGGAAGAGGATTGTGCAAAGAAATGTTAGCAGGCTAGGATTCTGATGAGGAGGCTGCTATGGTAATAACAGAGCAGCAAGAGGAAGGAAATGTTAATGGTCCAAGGAGCTGGATAAATTACATGAAGAGCTTCTTATCAGGGAATGGATACCCTCAGGGATTGGAAAGAACTAAAAGAAGACAATATAGACTGCAATCCATTCCCTATGTTGTAATTGATAGTATCCTATTAAGGAGGGATTTTAATGGGACCCTGTTGAGATGCATTGAAGAGGATCAGGCTGAGAGGATGATAAAGGAACTTCATGATGGCCCTAATGGTGGCCATTTCTCTGCAAGAACAACTGCTATGAAGATCATGAGGGCTGGTTATTATTGGCTATCTCTGTTCCATGATTGTCATGGATATGTGAGAAAATGTGAGAAATGTGCTTTCTTCTCAGGCAAACAGAGGCTTGCAGCTCTCCCCCTTCGTCCTATTCAGGTGGATCAGCCCTTTACCCAGTGGGGGTTGGATTTTATAGGCCCCATTAATCCTCCATCTAGTGCAGGTCATAAATGGATTTTGGCTGCTACCAATTATTTCACTAGGTGGACAGAGGAAGTTGCCTTGAAGGATGCCACAGAACCATCAATTTTTGAGTTCTTTGATGGAATTGTATCTAGGTTTGGTGCTCCTTCTACTATCATTTCGTAAAATGCTAAGTTTTTTGTTGGAACCCAAATTTGTGCATGGGCAATGAGTTACAATATCTACCTGAGCACATCATCAAATTACTATCCCCAGGGTAATGGTTTGGCTGAGTCTTCCAACAAAAATCTGATTAGAATCATGAAGAGGACAATAGAAGACAATCAGAGGGTCTGGCATAAGAAATTAAGAACTGCTCTGTGGGCTAACAGGATAACACCCAAGAGATCTGTTGGGAATTCACCTTTTGTGCTGGTATATGGTAGGGAGGCCAGACTCCCAATTTCATTGGAATTCCCATCCATAGAGTTGGCTCATCAGCTGGAATTGATTGAAGATAATGCCATGTCAGTAAGAATGGCAGAGCTGATTGAACTACAAGAAAAGAGAAATAAGGCTATGCAAACCCTGGAGATACATCAGAAGTAGATGAAGAGGAGTTTTGATAAGAAAACTAGGGTTAGGACCTTCAGAGAAGGAGATTTGGTTCTAAAGTTGGATGTAGATAGGGAAAAACCAAGAAGACATTCCAAATTTGATGCACTATGGAGTGGCCCCTATCTGATTTCCAGTTGCAAACAGGCTAATGCATTCCAGCTGAGCAGACCCAATGGTGAAGTTTAGCCCATTCTAGTCAATGGGATTTATCTTAAAGCTTGTTTTTGATGAGGGTCAAGTTCCTATATATAGGTAGTTTAGTTTCTTTTCTGTTGTTTCTTGCTTTTCAAGAAGTGCGCGGGCACAATCGTCTCCCTGTGAGGTAGCGAATTTTGAGGTGTCTCAGGTTGCAAAGGAAGTTTTGTTTTTTGTTTCTAGTTGCAATTGCAGAGCTAGGGTTTTCAATGTTTTGATCTCCTCACAGAAGGGTTAGGGTTTTGCAGTTCTCAAATTCATACTTTTTTGACTCCATAGCCCAATGGATACATGAGGCCACTGGTCATACACATAGTAGGCTTGTGTCCCTTGTGAGTTGCTGAAAATGTTATCATTTGTTCACCCCGCCAAGATTCAAATTTCAAATCTCCAGCCCATCCAATAGCTAATTCCTAAAGATAATACCATTTTAATGCCAAGCCTTATGCTATATTTTGCGGCCCGTAAGTTCGTAATCGTCAGATCTGATGAAGATCTACGGTTGGCACTATCTCACCATCGAAAGTTGTGCGAGATTTAAGTTCGTGACATGGTGCCTTGATGACATGTGTTCGGTGGGTCTAACAGGCGGGCAACATGTTTTGGTGGGTCAAAAAATTTCCACAGTACCGTGGGCGCTATGTCGCTATTGTGTGTTGGCCGAAAAACCTTCATAGTGCCATAACGCCTGATGAAAAAGGCTTCACGATGGGAAGGTTGCATCACTGAGAAGTTTTACGATGGATAATCAATTTTCATGGGCTAGAAAGTTCAAAAGGTGGCAAGGCGCCATGTCACCATCAAAAAACCCATTGTTTTCTAATAGCGACATAGCGCCCGACCGACCAGAGGTTGTTTCTACGATGAGTCCCAGTGTCGGTGGCAAGGTTCATGGCAACGAAAAAGATCAATGGCAAGAGCTTCAGGCAAGTGGTTGGGTCCCATTTTGTACCTCATCTACCTAGTTGGTGGAATCCGATTCCATGGTGGTGAATCATTGGAAGACATGTGGAAATCAAAAGACATGTCATCGTTGGCACCATGGTGCTATGGGAAGTTGGCCTCGATTTTCCCATAGCGACATAGTGTTTGGGCGCCACATGTCCACTCAGTAAGGTCAAAGTAGTACGGACCCTCCAAGTTGGTGCCTTGTTAGACCAAGGTGGTGCTTCATTAGTCCAATGAGGAACAACCACGTATGCCAGGATAGAATAGAGTCAGTGCATGGGACCAGATCTTCAACGCGGCCAGTGCAGTAAAAGGTTAACTTCTCCACCGTCAGATCTGCAAAAAATAACGGCAGGCGCCATCATGCTATGGATAAGCTGCATGATTTTTATGTTAACGACATGGCACCTTGATGACACTTGTCCTCATGGGTCCAGATTCGGAGGCATAGGAAATACAGACAGCAATACATGGCTAGTTTCTATTGATCGATGCACTGAGGAGTAGTATCTATCACTTGCCGTCAGATCAAGGAGAATCGACATAAGGTGCCATCTCGCTATGGTAAAGTTGTGTGATCTTTACAATAGCGACATAGCATCTTGCTGACACATGTCGCAGTCAATGTGGCAGTTAGTTTTGATGTTGCGGCTAGGTGGTGGAAAGGTGGCGCAGTCAAGTTGGTGGCCATCATAGTTAGAGATATCAACAGCGACATAGCGCCCAGTCCAATGTAAGGAATGGTCAATGCGTGGGACCTTGAGGAGGTGGCAAAATAAAGAGAGGCGATTGGCCCGTATGGCCTAGTTGGCACATAAGAAACTGTTGACTTGCTTTGACCTCATGGATTCATGAGCCAAAAACAATGAATTAGGTTTTTGCTGCAAGATTTCGATCCTGTGATCAATGCCACCAACTCAGAAGTGAATGCAAAATGCAAGGACATTCTACCACCATTATAGATCTATCTACTATGTCAGGGGATGTTTTCTAGCACTGTTCTCTCTTCCCCATGCTCTTTCTCAGAGGAATATTAGATTTTTTGGTACTCAAAACCTCCAGATCTTTGATTGGATTTTTAGGGTGAGAAGTTAATGCCAATAGGTGAGAAGTAAATGTAATGCAAAAAATCCTCAGTTATGGCTGAACTATAAAGGCAATTTTTGTGATCTTTACTGAGAAGGACTCCTTTTCTAATTTCTTTGCTACTGCTCGCAGGTCTGCAGTGTAAAATTCCCTTTGTCTCTGAGCTGTATAACATTCTGTATCATCTCCTTCAGCTATCAATGTGTATGTGCATCTATCTTACCTCTCATTGGTGTATTATTGAGATTTGTGACTTGCATACTGTGTCTATTTTCGGCCTATTGGATAATATATAAGTGAAATCTTTTTCCTTGTGTTATTCAGTTTGGTTTCCTGATCTGTATGTGGTTATTGATTGACATAAGTTTGGGTGTGTATGTCTTTCGAATGTTATCTTGGTTTTGTAGTGCATATATGGGCAGAAATGAAGTCTGGACACTCTATCTTGGTGCATCACCTCCTTAGATTAGACTAGGTAGATTTGCTTTCATGCTCTTTTTCTCTCTTTCCCTCTCCAAGAGTAGATAGGTGCGCCCTGATAGTAAGAGGAAGCCAGCCTTCTCCAGAGACTCAACCTTGTAGTTCAAGTCCCACAGCTTGGAGGTCATTTTCATGTTTCACTAGGTTGTCCTTACGCATAGGCCTTGGACAAGGGTGCAAACCTAAGTGACAACAGTAACCTATTGGGTTTTGTTAATAAATGGAAAGCTTAATGATCTCAAATCTAAATATAGTTAGTGTTTAAAGTCTTGCATCAATGTGTTGTACCCCACTCAATTTCCCATATGTGTATTGGGTAGTTAATTATAAATGAGAGTTCTCTCGAAAAATTCAAAACAAAGATTCTCACTTTAAAATATTGCTAACAAAAATATTACCAAGAAAATTAATTGAAGTAAAGCAATATTATAATATTCTTAAAACTGCCATAAAACTAATTAATGAGAATGTTAACATATCCAATGTGGTTATCTTTCATAAGATCATATTATTTAAAATCAAAAGAATATCCTTGTAAACTATAAATAAAAATTAAATAACACACAAAATATCTATGAAGACAAAACCAGATATAACATAATATTTAATAATAAAAGAGCAAACATCTTTAATATTATTAAAATATAATTGTAATAGATTCATTAATAAAAGAGAAAACATCTTTAATATTATTACAAATGTAATCCTAATATATTCATTAAGACAAAACTAAATACTAAATACAAGATAATATTTTATATTATTCCTTCATATGTAAGCACCATACCAACTATTGATACTTAGATCCATAATTTTATTTTGTTTTGAGTCACATAAAAGTGAGATCAGTCCCTAAAAAAGAACACATAAAAGCACACATATAAACATAAATATATAATAGTAATGTTATCTTCAACACAATCATATATTATTCTTTCATATGTAAGCATCACACCAACTATTGATACTTAGATACATACATAGTTTTATCTTAAGTCAAACAAAACATAAAAGTGGGATCAGTCCCTCAAAAAGCACACAAACATAAATATATAATAGTAATGTCCTCTTCAGCTCTGTCATATACTGATGCTGTTAGGAATTCCGTTGAAGGTGAGACCACCAACCTTGGTATTATCTGAAGTGCTTGGAAATAGGAGTGTGTAAGGAAGCATTGTGCCACCACATCGGTTTTTCAGGTTTGGATCCTTATTCCTAGCTATAATATTTTTCTCAATGGCCAACAGGTTCTGCTGAAATTTTTGAAATGCTTGAGAAACCCTTTAATCATCAACCCATTCTTATCTTGAACCCTGCCCCAAGTAAACCTCGTCGGTGGAATGCCTAGACAAGATTTCCAAGACAGCCATGGTAGTAGTCGTTGTGATAGGGTCTGTAAGAGTCTTGAGAAAATAGGCCTCTGGGTCCTTGAGTAATTTGGAATACTCGTCTAACCCTTTTTGTGGAACAAGCTTTCAGGTGGTACTGGGTAGATTGGGCATGAATCTAGCGTAGTCATACTGGATAAAGTTCACTGCTGCGTGGTGAGCAGAGGCAATCCAGATGAGCATTGTGACTGCTTCCTTCAGATCACTCAGGCTCTTCATCTTGTACCACCCAGCTACATCCTCTGCTGTACTCTACAGCATCTTGTCCCCGTGCCCAACTTCTATTATCTCTTTCCACCACACTCTCAATTCTTCATCACTCTCCACACTCCCATCATCGCTGTAATAAAGTGATAAGTAATCAGACACCCATGATTTCAAGGCATCCCATACTTCAAGCCCATCCACCACATATGGATAATCTTTGATCACCAGTTCCACTCCACCTACTTTGTTGTCTATGGCAATGCCCCTGCCACAAGTAAGCTGGCAGCATCAGTATCTCTATCCTCATTTGTACATGAATATCAGTATTTGAATACAATATATATTGTTCATAACATACCTTCTCTTCACATCAGCTGGCAGACCTTGCTCATTGAATTTCCAGTCGATGTATGCTTTGGAAGAGATTTCCATTGCAAACTTGCCTGGACTGAAACATCTCTCGATAATGCCATGTGCATTAATTAGGCTTTCAGGAGCTGCACGATTGATGTCCATTGTGTTGCGAAAGTGAGGGGCAAGTAACTTGTGAAGAGGGTGTAGTTTGCTCAGATTTCTGTTAGTGGAAATGATGAACAGCTCTACAACCGCATGTGCTCTAAGCCTGAAATTGTACCATATTAAGTAGACTACATTAGGTACCTTCATGTGTTGAAGATTTAAGGGTAGTTTGTTACGATGCATCAACTACTTACCAGTGACTAACTAGCTGGTGATAACCAGAATCTTTGGATCGCACATGACCTTTGGCCAACTCCCATAGCCATCCCTTATCTTCTCTAGCATAATTAGGTGTGAAGACCCGGTTGTCACCAAGTCCCATCGATGTGGGAGGAAAACAAAGCTCGATGGCAATAGGCCTCAGAGTTCCATCTTGGAAAAGGAAGAATATGGTGCGGGTGGCGTGGATTTTTCTTGTGAGAAGGCTGTTAATGCATCCCACAAAGGGCATGTACACATCGTAGTAGTCCAATATAAACAGCTTCTGGTTTTCAATAGCCTGCCATCAATATATCCAACATGGATACTATGCTTGTGCTGCCTTAGCTATTTATTATTATTATCCCTATGGTTCAAAGAAAAAACAACGTGAGATTATTACAAGATAGCGTATCTTTTGCACCGACAATCGATCCATATAAGGAAGTAAATGCTCCTGAGTGATTGAAGTGCTGCCATGACAAAAAAATATCGCTGGGATAAATAAAATAACATGTCAATCATCAATGTACAAGCATTTCTCTAATTACTATTGCCCATTGTGAAGGCAAAGAAAAGACAAATACACAGAAATAACACTAATTTTATTGCCTTACTGCCTTGCACAAATGCATTACATAAGATCTTTATTTATAGAGATCTGAGAATACTCTAGAATACACATAGAACATTTTAAACATGTTATATTATATTAAACATGGGCAGCTTCTATACTGTAGTTGGGACAGCTGACTGTCTACTATTTACTTTGGATGGTGGATGGACGGCTGAGTTGTGGGCTGGACGTGGGCTGGCTGTCTGCTATTAATGGCAGAAATTAATACTGCCAACTACTGCCAACATTCCTTCTTAATTTTTGTCATTAACAAATTTTGCATCAGTAATAGCCAATTTCTCTCACAAATATTCAAAGTTATTCTTTGACAATGGCTTAGTAAATATATCTGCCAATTGATCTTCAGAGTTGCAAAACTCAAGATAGATTTCTCTATTGTTGACCAATTTTCTGATGAAGTGATACCTTGTATCAATATGTTTGCTCCTCTTATGAAATACATGATTTTTAGATAATGTTATTGCTGATTTGTTATCACAAAGAATTGGTGTTGGTTCCTCTTGATGATGGTGAAGATCGAGCAAAATTTGATGCATCCATACTGCTTGACATGCTGTAGAAGTGGCAGCTACATATTCTGCTTTAGCTGACGAGAATGTCACTATAGGTTGCTTCTTTGATGCCCATGATATAACTCCTGATCCAAGGCGAAAGATATATCCAGAAGTGCTCTTCCTATCATCAATGCTACCTGCAAAATCATTGTCAGTGTAACCAATTAAACCAAAATTGTTAGCTTTTGAATATAGGATTCCATATCCCATTGTTCCTGCAATATATCTCAATATCCTTTTTCCAACTTGCCAATGAAAATTTTGTGGTGATTCCATGAACCTTGAAATCGAACTGACACTATACATGATGTCTACCCTTGTAGCTGTCTTATACATTAAACTTCCAACAAGTCTTTTAAACATAGTTGGATCAACATTTGAGCCCTTTTCTTCCTTGCTAAGTTTTGTTCCTGTTGCAACTAGAGTTGACACTGGATTGCAATTCATCATTTTAAATCTCTTTAAAACATCCTTTATATAATTGGATTGACAAATGAAGATACCTTTGTCATATTGAATAACTTCAACACCTAGGAAATATCTCATCAACCCCAAATCTGTCATTTCAAATTCTTTCATCATTTCTGACTTGAACATGTCTACTGATAGATTTCCAGTGAATATTAGGTCATCAACATACAAGCATACAATCAAAATCTGACCTTTCTTATTAGTCTTAACATATAATGTGGGCTCATTGTTACTTCTATTGAATTCATTACTTATCATGTATGAATCAATCCTCTTATACGAAGCCCTAGGAGCTTGTTTCAAACCATAAAGTGCCTTGTTTAGTTTATATACCTTGTTTTCATGCCCACTAACCTCATAACCAGGTGGTTGTTTAATATATACCTCTTCATCAAGAAAACCATTCAAAAAAGTTGATTTTACATCCATTTGATACACTTTCCAATTATTTTGTGCTTCTATTGCTAAAATAGTTTGAACTATGTCAAGTCTAGCAACTGGAGCAAATGTTTCATTATAATCAACTCCATATTGTTGTGAAAAACCTTTAGCAACTAGTCTTGCCTTGTGCTTAACAATTTCACCTTTTTCATCAAATTTAGTTTTGTAAACCCATTTGACTCCTATACATTCTTTTCCTTTAGGTAAACCCATTAATTCCCATGTGTTATTTCTTTCAATAGAGTCAATTTCTTCATCCATTGCCTTGATCCATTTATCTTCTTTAATTGCTTCATCAAAATAGAATGGATCACAAGAAAATAAAGAAAAATTTGATTAAATATCTGCATTCTCTTCTTTTTGGTCATATATTTCTTTTAAGCTTCTTGTCTTCTTATCTTTGTAACCTGGTGTTGAGAATGTTGAATCAGATTTATCACTTACAATTGAACTTGGAGGTGAGGCACCTTGCACAAAGTTCCTTGGTGGAGTATTGGGTGTTGATTGAGTCCCTTGTTCTTTTAATTCATCATCACCTTGTAATATTGGTGCTCCTCTTGTGACTTGTTTGTTATCATTTTCATGCCATGAATCTTCTTCTTCAAATTTAACATCCATGCTAATGATCAATTTCTTTGAAACGAGATTATACAATCTATAAGCCTTTGATTCTTCACTATAACCAATAAAGATGCATTTTTTGCTTTTATCATCCAATTTCTTTCTCAATTTAGATGGAACTAATGAATAAGCAACACAACCAAAAACTCTAAAATGGGACACCGTATGTTTCTTACAATTCCATGCTTCTTGTGGAATTGTGTTCTTAACACTCTTTGTAGGACTCCTGTTCAAAATGTATATAGCACATGCTATTGCTTATGCCCAAAACTCATTGGATAGATTTTTGGACTTCAACATACTCCTTGCCATTTCCATTATGGTTCTATTCTTCCTTTCTGCTACACCATTTTGTTGTGGTGTGTACCTTGTGGTAAATTGCTTCTTAATTATGTGAAATCTGCAAAATTCTAGAAAATCATTAGAACTGAATTCACCACCTCTATCAGATCGCAATACCTTGATGTAGTGACCACTTTGTTTTTCAACCAAATTTTTTAATTCCTTGAACTTTTCAAAAGGTTCACTTTTTTGTTCAAAAAAGTATATCCAAATCTTCCTGCTAAAATCATCAATAAATGTTAGGAAATATATACTTCCTTCTAAAGATGGAGTTTGCATAGGTCCACATATATTGGTGTGAACTAATTCTAATGGTGCTCTTGCTCTATATGAACCTCCTATTGGGAAGCTTTCTCTATGTTGTTTTTCCAAAATACAACTTTCACATGAACTTGGTGGTTTCAATATTTGAGGCAATCCTTTCGCCATATTCTTCTTTTGTAATAAGCTTAAAGCATCAAAATGAAGATGACCATACCTCAAATGCCATAGCCACAACTGATTTGAGTATACTGTCTTGAAACTAACTTCTTTTCCTCCTTGAATGCAATGAATTTGGAGGGGGAACATTCGATTTTGTGTCATGTTGACCCTTGCAATTAACCTGCCACTAGGATTTCTATCCAAGATTGTGCAAACATCATTATCAAAAGAAACTTTGTAACCCTTTTGTACTAGTTGACCAATACTCATGAGATTGTGTTTTAATCCAGGCACAAAATATACATTAGGAATATATCTTTTTCCTCCATTTTTTGTTAAGACATTTATAACACCTTTTCTCATTACAACAACTTTACTATCATTTCCTAGCTTTACTTCAGATTTTATAGAATCATCCAAGCTAACAAGCAAATCTTTATTTCCAGTCATATGGTTACTAAATCCACTATCTAGGAACCATATATCACTAGAGCTTTCTTGGGCAACATTACAAGTTATAAATAAACTTCCTGAATTGTTATCAGATACATCTGAGTAATTAGCACCATTCTTTTCAATATCCTCTTGTTTCTTTCTACATTCACTTGCAATATGACCAAATCTCTTACAATAATGACATTGAATTCGAGATTTATCAAACCTTGATGATGGGTGTTGGAATGAACTTTTGCCACATCATCTATTCGAACTCTGAATGGATTGATTTTTTCTCTCTTCTTGATTTGGACTTCCACGTCCATCTATGCTTCTACCTCTTTCTCTTCCTCTGTAGTTTGATCTTCCTCTTCCTCTGCCAAAAGATACCTACGATCTAAATGCATTCTCCAAAGAAGAATTGTTATTTCTGTTCATTCTTGATTCATGAGATAAAAGTGAGCCTATCAATTCATCAATAGATAGTATTGTCAAATCTTTAGATTCTTCAATGGCAACAACAATGGCATAAAATTTTCTAGGCAAACAACGAAGTATCTTTTCAACAACTTTTTGATCTGTCATATCATCACCATATGATCTAATTTGATTAACCACATTCATCACTTGATTTAGAAATTGATCAACTGAGTCTAAATCCTTCATATACAAATTTTCAAAATCATGCCTTAAAGTTTGCAATTTAGCAATCTTAACTTTTGATGTCCCTTGATATGCTATTTCTAAAATATCCCATGCAATTTTAGACTTTTTAGCAGCACAAACCTTAGGAAAATTTGATTCATCTAAAGATTGTTGAATTAGAAACAACGCTTTAGCATCCTTTTTCCTGTTATCTTGTAATTTATCCTTTTCATCTTATGTTAATGTAGACTCATCTTGTGGTTCAATAAAACCCTTTTCAATAAGATCCCATATGCCTTGAGAACAAAATAGTGTCTTCATTTTTATAGCCCAAAATTCATAAATTTTACCAGAAAATATTGGAATTTTTGCTTGAGCTATACTACTTCCTGAAGCCATATTAATACACAGTTACAACTGTACCTTACAATTTTAAACTTTGCTTTACAAAGAAAATCCACCAAACAAGTCTAAGACAATGACATATAGCTTAAACAAACAACATTATAATGCTTATTTTCCCCTTTTAACAATTTTTTTTTAATCATTAGACTTCACTCCAAGAAATCAGCTCATGCCTTCTTCAAACATTAAATTGGGATCTTTTCTTCTCTCAATCTTGGCAGCCACTAGTCTCCAACATTAGATGTTGATAATGATCTGCAATCAAGAAAACATTAGAAGCTTCATTCACTACTACAACAATTATACATATCAACACATAATTCTTTTCTTCCTAGGCGTAGCTCTTCATGCTCTGATACCAATTTGAGGGCAAAGAGAAAGACAAATACATAGAAATAACACTAATTTTATTGCCTTACTACCTTGCACAAATGCATTACATAAGACCTCTATTTATAGAGATCTGAGAATACTCTAGAATACACATAGAACATTTTAAACATGTTATATTATATTAAACATGGGCAGCTTCTATACTGTAGTTGGGACAGCTAACTATTTGCTATTTACTCTGGACAGTGGATGGACGACTGAGTTGTGGGCTGGACATAGGCTGGTTGTCTGCTATTAATGGTAGAAATTAATATTGCCAACTACTGCCAACACATTGCTCATTGCTAGACAGTAGATGTGATCGCTAACTTGTTTTAGCCAAGTTGTACAATTTAAGAGAAAAAAGGCTAGTAGTGGTAATGTTGATTATGCATTGATGATAAATATTCCAAGAACTTATAATGAACCAAGGGAGCAACAAAATATGAATAATGACAATGTGTCATAAATAAGGAGATGGGTTTCATCCGTCAAAATCATCGATTGGAGCTGGTCCCTTTTCTATTGACTAGGAATCCATTATCTATAAATAGTGGTTTTCAAAACAAAGTTTGAATCTCACAGTTCAATTGATAAGCAGAAAGCAAGACTAAGTTGCAAATATTTAAATTGTAACCAATATTTTGTCATTACACAAACAATATTCAATCATTTAGAAACATAATGTCTATTCATCACGTTCTTTAATGAAAAAACATCTTTGATTTTTACATACCTCCAAACGTTTTATAGCCATTGGATTAATTCCTGCAAGTGTTTGACGAGCAAACTCTTCGTCTGTCTTCCACACATTATCATCCCCTAAATGACATGTCATATTCATAGCATGATTATATTTTGGTGACCAACGACGTATTAATCCAGTGTCAATATAGAAGTAAGTTAATCTTACTTACTGCTTAGTATATTGGGCTTAAGAAATTTCAGGATCGCTTCATTACCTGGATCCACGATCCCTTTCAACATCTGAAAGGGAACAACTGCTTTGGCTATAGTAAGTATAATATCAATTGGCGAGGAAAGTCCCTCACTGTAGAGACTTCTAATCTCCTTCAAATTGTAGAAGTGGCTCTTCTTCAGTATATTTGTGAAAAGATCACAAACATACTTTTTAGAAAAAGCTCAGATAAAATGGGCTCGAAAGTCAGAGAGACTGGCCAGAGGGAACCTCTCATCTGATGGAATATAGAAGCTTGGATATAGAAGTTCTACCACTTTGGACTACACCTTTCGAGTCTCAAAGGCATGATCTATAAGAGGGAGGGAGAAATTTAAGGACAACATATATTAAGATTTGATTCGTAAACTAAAAGTATTACATACTCAAAACTAACTTATTTTTATATAGATTACTCACTTTATCTTATAGAATCATGGCCAGTCCTGCATCTCCTTGGATATGGGAGGTGGCGGGATCCTCTGAGAATAGGCCTCTCAAGATCCTTCTTATTCTCAAGGTCACCCAGATCATTGTAAACATCATAATCATAAACATGATCCCACGGCTCCCTTCTTCCTGTGCCATTTCCTCTCATTTTCACCAGTTCTTTATCCCTCCAAACCACCAACCCTACTGGTGTTTTCTCCTGGAGATAGCTCTACACATTACAATACATATTTCTTCCAGATCATTGTTTATTTATAATGTTTATCAACTGAAACTATATTAGATATTGTCAGGTAAAACATGATACATTAAGGGCTTTGATTCCTAGTGTTAATTATTGTTAGTTGGACAGCTGCTATTTCTAACCCAAAAATAGTAGTAGTATTTATTGGTAGCTTGGACAGCTATTCATCCTTATCTATACATAGCAGCATTAGTTATGAGTAGTTTGGATAGTTGTTTGTCCACTTGCCAAGAATTAGTAAATAGTTATTGCAAGGATAATTATTTACTAATTTTAGTGATTCCCTTTTGGACACCTTGCAACCAATTCTATTATTGGCTGTCAAGTTGTCTTAATCTTAGCCGTTGGTTTGATTTAATCTCAGTCATTGGTTTTTCCAATAGTGTAGTATAAAAAGGGGTCTTTGGGTCATTTGGAGATATAAGTTTTGGAGAAGCATTTTGCAGTGATAGCAAATTGTCTTGCAGTGTTAGCAAGGGCGCAGTGTTAGCGTGGGGATAGCAGTGGGGAATATCAGTCGGAGAAATTAGGAGGTTGTCAGAGTTCTGCCAGTCAGAGGCAAAGAATTTTGTATCTCTTGATTTGTTGAAGTTTAATATAATTCCTCATCTATAGAACTGGTTTTCCCTTAGGGGTTTTTCCAGGGACAATTTGTTCGAAAATATTGTGTTCATTGTGTTGCGCATTTCTTTTTGTATTTTATAAGTGAAGTTGCAGTTGTGTTATTTTTCGATATTAGTTAGGAATTTATTTTCAGCAATTTAATAATTGTTTATGATAGGAGATTAATAATCAGTGACTACTTTAATTGATTTTTCACATGGTATCAGAGCATTGTTAAGGGTAGAAGAGTTTTTCCCTAGGAAAGAAATTATGATCTCTTTAGATTTATTATTGTTTTAAACCTTTGAGATGGCTTCAATTGGTTTGAGAGATCAGGATAGATTGGATGGTGCCTCAAATTTTGGTGTCTGGAAGGCCAGAATTTATTTATTGTTGGAAGAGAATGGTATCAAGGATTATGCTACTAGTGTTGTACCTATACCAACAGATGCAACACAGCTTGCAGCATATAGGAAGGATGATGCCAAGGCAAGGAGGATAATCCTTGATGGTGTCCATATATCTTGAACGCCATTCTAAATCTGTACCAGAATGCTACCACCAACAGGAAGTTGATTCTCAGAGAGAAGCTAAAGAATACCCAGATGAATCAGGGAGAAGACGTCACAAGTTACCTCACCAGGCTCAGACTTGTTAAGGATGTGTTAGCAGCTATTGGAGATAGCCCTAGTGATGACGAGCTAGTGAGAATAGCCCTAAATGGGTTTACTAAACAATGGAGTGTCTTTGTTCAAGTTGTCAGTGGATGAGATACTTTACCGAGTTGGGATCGACTATGGACTGATTTCACTCAGGAGGATTTTAGACTAAGTCTTGTCAATGGGGCAAACAAGAGTCAGAAAAATGAGGTGGAACAAGAGAATGTTGCCCTAGCAAGTAAAGGGAAAGCAAAGAACGGATCTAGCAAAGGATCAAATTCATAAAGTGAGAAGAAGAAGAAGGACCTTTCTAAGGTCAAGTTCTTTGGATGTCACGAGTTTGGCCACCATGTCAGTGATTCCCCATAGAGTAAGAAGGGTAAGAAGTAGGTGGCAACTTTAGCAAGTGCAGAACAACTCTCTAGTAGAATGGAAGATGAGTTTGCACTCATAGCTTGTATGGTTAGCTCAACCTCATAGTGTGTTTGGTATATATATAGTGGGGCATCATTTCATATGACAGGAGTTAGAGAATACTTCTCCAATTACAAGGAGGAGGACACCAACATCTAGATTTCTATGAGAAACTTGCCCAAACTCAACCCTGTTGGGAAAGGGATTGTTTAGTTTCAGAGGGAGAATGGAAAGATAATCCCACTTCATAATGTGTTATATGTGCTAGGCTTAGGTATGAATTTGATTTCTGTATCTGTTTTTCAAGATAGGGGGTATACTGTACTCTTTAGAGGGACAAATGTGTTGATAAAGTACAAGGATTGAAAATCACCCATAACTATT
Organism: Cupressus sempervirens; assembly: GCA_028749045.1. NCBI lineage: Eukaryota > Viridiplantae > Streptophyta > Pinopsida > Cupressales > Cupressaceae > Cupressus > Cupressus sempervirens. The sequence goes on along the minus strand of CM053784.1, from coordinate 33,604,124 downwards.
GGAGTTAGGAGTGGTCGCCTTTATAGATTGCAGTTTGATACTCCTAAGGAACTTATGAGCAACAGTAATCCTAGAGATCTTGGAGAGCTTTGGCATAGGAGAATGGGCCATATTCATCATGGAGCACTTAGATTGCTTCATAAGACGGTGACAGGTGTTCTAGAGGTGAGCACAGAGCATGATGATGTATGTAAGGGATGTGTGTTGGGGAAGTTTGAGAAAGCATCTTTTCCAAGGAGTGACACTAGATCTAAGGGTGTTCTTGATCTAGTACATTTAGATGTTTGTGGACCGATGTTGATGAAATCTCTCAGAGGATATGAGTACTATGTTACTTTTATTGATGACTTCTCTAGAAAAACCTGGATATACTTCTTGAAGACTAAGGATGAGGTTTTCAGTCGATTCCAAGAGTTCAAGGCTCTTGTGGAGAACTCGACAAGAAAGAACATAAAGGTTCTTCGGTCAGACAATAGAGGTGAGTACAAAGGAAATGTCTTCCAGGAGTTCTGCACCAGAGAAGGAATCAAGAGAGAATGGATTGTTCCTTACAATCCATAACAAAATGGAGTTACTAAGAGGAAGAACCATTCTATATCGAAGGCAGCAAGAGCTATGCTACATGACTAGGACATGCCCCATTACTTATGGGAAGAGGCGTGTAATACAATAGTCTACATTCAGAATAGAGTTCCACACAAGGTGCTAGGGAAGATGACACCAGAGGAGGCTTTCACAGTGAAGAAGCCAGATGTTAGTCACTTTAGGATATTCAAAAGTTTGGCATATTGCCCTATTCCTGGAGATACACGTACAAAGTTAGATCAGATTGCAGAGAGGGGGTACTTTGTTGGGTATAGTAAGACCTCAAAGGCATATACAATTTTCATTCCAAGGACTAAAAGAATTATTGTCAGACGGGATGTCAAGTTCATGGAGGACAAGGAATTTAGGAGATCCATATATTTGCCAGTAGATGATCAGAGTGAGCAGCCAACAGAAGCTCCAAGACCAAGTCAAAAGCAACAAAGCTCAAGTACAGTTACGAGTACAAGTGTAGACTCAGTTAGTGAAGATTCACAGAGTATGGATCAATAGGTGCAACAGGAAATGCATCTAGAAGACTTAGAGGTTGACATTTCATCCTCTACAGTTGACAACGAGAACCATGTGGTTCCAAATACACAAAGGGATACTCAGGAGTTTGTGGCAGCTCCTAGGAAGAGTACTAGATGGCGAAGACAACCAACCAAGTTCAATGACTATGTGGCATTAGTTAGTCAGTAGGTAGATAGTGAGCCTTCTAGCTATCAGGAAGCTGCAGAACATCAGGTATGACGAGATGTTATGGTTGAGGAATATTCCTCAATAATGCAGAATGATGTGTGGGAGGTAGTACCTAGACCAACAGATAGGGCTGTAGTTGGATCACGTTGGATCTATAAGGTAAAGCATGGTGTAGATGGTAGCATCGAGAAATACAAGGCAAGGTTCGTGGCAAAGGGGTTCTCTTAGAAGGAGGGAATAGACTATGAGGAGACATTTGCTCCTGTTGCCAGGTATACTTCTATATGAGCTGTAATCTCACTTGCAGTACAGGTGGGATGGCAAATCCATCAAATGGATGTCAAGATAGCATTCCTTAATGGTGAGTTGAAGGAGGAGGTATACATAGAACAACCAAAAGGCTTTGTAGCACACAACAAAGAGACCCATGTGTGTAGATTGAAGAAAGCATTATACGGACTCAAGTAGGCTCCTAGAGCGTGGTATAAGCGCATTAATACATACTTGTAAAAAATGGGCTTTGTGAAGAGTGAAGCAGATGCTAACCTCTACTACTTGATGGTTGGGGGTGAGATTCTCATTCTTGTTCTTTATGTGGATGACCTATTTCTTACAGGTTCACTAGGGCTCATAGTGGATTGTAAGAGGAACCTTGCAGAAGAGTTCGAGATGAAGAATTTAGGACTTATGCACTACTTTCTAGGCATGGAAGTGTGGCAGACAGATGGAAAGATTTTCTTTGGTCAAGGGAAATATTGCATTGAAATCTTGAAGAAATTTGGGATGGAGGATTGCAAAGCCGTGTCTGCACCCATGATCATGAATTGAAGGAAGGTAGATACAACTAAGGAGAAAGATGTAGATCCCACTTTATATAGACAGTTGATTGGTTCGCTTATGTATTTGGTCAACACTAGACCAGATATAGCATTTGCAGTAAACTCTCTTAGTCAGTTCATGGTTGAACCAAATAGAATGCATTGGATAGCAACTAAGCATGTGCTATGTTACTTGCATGGTACAGTCAAATATGGGATCAGATATGTTCGAGGTGAAGGTATCAGGTTGATAGACTATACTGACGCAGATTGGGTAGGAAGTACAATAGACAAAAGGAGCACTTCAGGGTGTTGTTTCAGCTTGGGATTAGGAGTTGTATCTTGGTTTAGCAAGAAGAAAAATTTTGTGACTCTAAGTTCAGCAGAAGCATAATACATAGCAGCTAGCATGGCAACATGTGAAGCTATATGGCTTCGAAAGTTGTTAGTAGCCTTATTTGGTTAGAAGGTTGAGACTACTGTGCTACATTGTGACAATCAGAGTTTCATCAAGTTGTTTGAGAATCCAATGTTTCATGATAGGTCTAAACATATAGATATCAGATATCACTTCATTAGAGATTGTGTAGAAAGGGGAGTTGTTCAGCTACAGTACATACATATAGAGGAGCAGCTAGCAGACATTTTGACTAAGGCATTGGGGAAGGCAAAATTTATCTTCTTCAGAGATAAGTTAGGTGTCCTGTAGAATAGCTTCCTCGCTAAGAGGGAGTGTTAATTATTGTTAGTTGGACAGCTACTATTTCTGACTCAAAAATAGCAGTAGTATTTATGGTTAGCTTGGACAACTGTTTGTCCTTATCTATGTATAGCAGCATTAGTTATGGGTAGTTTGGACAGCTGTTTGTCCACTTGCCAAGAATTAGTAAATGGTTATTGCAAGGATAATTATTTACTAATTTTAGTGATTCCCTGGACACCTTGCAACCAATTCTATTATTGGCTGTCGAGTTGTCTTAATCTTAGCCGTTGGTTTGATTTAATCTCGATCGTTGGTTTTTCCAATAGGGTAGTATGAAAAGGGGTCATTGGATCATTTGGAGATATAAGTTTTGGAGAAGCATTTTGTAGTGATAGTAAATTGTCTTGTAGTGTTAGCAAGGGCACAGTGTTAGCGTGGGGATAGCAGTGGAGAATATTAGCAAGAGAAATTAGGAGGTTGTCGGAGTTCTACCAGTGAGAGGCAAGAAATTTTGTATCTCTTGATTTGTTGAAGTTTAATATAATTTCTCATCTATAGAACTGGTTTTCTCTTAGGGGTTTTTCTAGGAACAAATTATCCAAAAATATTGTGTTCATTGTGTTGCGCATTTCTTTCTATATTTTATAAGTGAAGTTGCAGTTGTGTTATTTTTCGATATTAGCTGGGAATTTATTTTCAACAATTTAATAATCGTTTATGATAGGAGATTAATAATCAGTGACTGCAATAGTTGATTTTTCACACCTAGAATATTAAAAGTAACTACAAAATAGATAAGAAAAATATTAGGAGTACATTATTTGCAAAGAAGATTCGTTCACTACTCAAACTAGAACAAAATTTAGCCATCCATGTAGGATAAATCCACGAGTTATATAGAAAATTAACATCTCCTTGACTAGGAAGATTGAAGCAAACATGTTTGAGATAAAACTCTCGCATGTGCTTGTTTGTGACTAGTATAGCTCTGGGAGTCCCATAGTCAGTAGGCCACTCAAAAGTGATCTTGTGCTCTGAATCCTTAGTAACTATTCCCAAATCTGTCAAATTCCAGTCTAAGGCAGCCTTACGAGGGCTAACTTTACCCCTGCCAGTCTCTACAATATTAAAAAAAAAATACAATTTATTATTTACTATGGGAGCCACTCTTAAACATCATATACTAATAAAGAAATTAAATTTACAAAAGTATGCCAGTTTTGACTATTTAACGCAAACAACTCTTAATATGTGATTTTTACAATGCCTACATATATGTAAGAAAAGTAAGGCCATGTACATTACCATTATCTGTCTGATCACAGCTGACCAGTTGAAAGAACAACTTTCTCTTCAGGATCTCGGCTACTCTGTCACCAACACTAGCACTATAATCTCTAGCATCCATAAACGATACTTTCCTCAAAACTACTATCCCCTTAATCTTTATATGATCTACTTTCTTATTGGAAGACCACCTCATTTTTCCTTTCACCGCGCTTCTAAAACTTCAAAATGCCAACCCAACAATTCTGTTTCAATGCGCTTCTTGTGTTACTGCGAATTGGCGCGAGTGTTGTATAAATACATGTCCGCAGCCGTCGTAACGCAGAAGCTCACCAATTCCGTCAAACACTGGTGGAAATTCGCAGTACGGGAAGGTGACAGATGAGATCCTATCTATTTGAGCACTTATCCCAAACTGACCCCACGCTAAAATTGTAGTCTTTTTTATAAACACTGAATTTTCGCAAAACTTGAATGGACCTGAATATTCCAGGTGAAAAAGGTATTCTCATTCCTTCCTATCTTTAACGAATGGAATGGTGTACTGGACTGTTTTGTAAATGGACTTTTAAGCTTATTCATGCAAGGAAGGTCACGAATTGAGCATCCCTGTTCTTCTGCTCAATCTTTGCAGTTTTAAAACATGTTTCTCATCATCATTTGATATCATATGTCTAGTTAAGTGTTCTTATGGACGATTTGTCTTATTTCAACAAAACTTCTTACTTTATCTTTTATAAAATAGGGTTACATATATATATATATAAAATTAGGTGGGTGGAAATAGTATGAGACTTATCAATAAAACTTTGAGAAAAACATATTAAATTATAGATGATTAGATTAAATTGTTCTAATGAGGCCAGTTAGGTGCAAGGATGTGAAATCCTATTTTGGAGAGAAATGTGCGTGCACCAACCTCAACTAGTTGGTCAACTAAGCATGCCACCTAAGCATGATAGTGCTTTGAGGATGATTTCACTAAAATCTCCCTTAAGCATAGTTTATGTGAGGAGGTGGTCTTGACATCAAAATCTAATAAGCCATTATACCATCCTTAAATAAGGGAAACAAATACTCTCTAGAAGATGAGAAGTACAAGACCCTATGTGTGATCTTACACATTTTTCTATATTTTGATCTTACACATTCTAGAGTTATTAGTTCTAACATATGCCTTAATTGATAAGTAGGACATGATTTCCACAGCTAGTCAAATTGTGATGTGAATATCAGGATTTAACTGTGTGATTTTGAGTCAAACTCGATGACCCATGTTTCATGAGTAGTGATTCAACATGAATCCATCTCTCATGAGAATAAATGGAACACTTAGCACTCATTGGATCTAGGTGATGCTCACAGGGGTGAAGCACCGGGACTTCCCGGGAGGTCACCCATCCCAGTACTACTCCAGCCTGAGCGCGCTTAACTACAGAGTTTCCTCCACAGTTAAACCCAAAGCTTGCATGAAGGGTTGCAAGCTTTGGGTTTAACTGTGGAGGAAACTCTGTAGTTAAGCGCGCTCAGGCTGGAGTAGTACTGGGATGGGTGACCTCCCGGGAAGTCCCGGTGCTTCACCCCTGTGAGCATCACCTAGATCCAATGAGTGCTAAGTGTTCCATTTATTCTCATGAGAGATGGATTCATGTTGAATCACTACTCATGAAACATGGGTCATCGAGTTTGACTCAAAATCACACAGTTAAATCCTGATATTCACATCACAATATGCCTTAATGTTCTAGGTCAAAATCAAGCTATACACCTCTTTTGTCCATGTCATCCTCTAGAGGCATGAAATACTAAAAGAAAACCTCATCTCGTTGATTTGGTCTCCCTTTTATTTTAATTTCCACTATGTTATCCCTTGGTTCAATTTTGTAAGCTTAATCAATACTTAATTATTTTATATAATGTCCAATTATATAGGACTTATTTTCTTCCATCATGTTAATCTTGTATAACTTGTCTAAGTTCAAAACTATTTCCATAATGAATATTAACAATGTATCAAGTTCTATTGTTTAAATCCCATAAAAAGTGATACTTAACCATTGTTAGGTCAACATATTAAAGTTATATAAAATAATTTTCTTAGTGAGAGGATCCTTTTGTGTATATTTATTAAAGTGGTGGAAAATATCATTGGAGCCTTTATAACCATACCTTATAGTCATTCTATTCTAGATGTACATATATCTAAGTTAATCACCACTATGGATAACATTGATGCCTTTCTACACTAAGCATGTCTAATATGCAAGCTCATAACTATACTAATATTATTTTCAACTAGTTTTGTGCCCACTTATATAAATCTATGATGATGTAAGACTCCACAATCCACAATCCTATAAGACTTCTATTTCATATTGTTAGGTACAAATTAATTTTCTTAGGATAAGTAATGCAATTCAAATTACTAGATACTAATGATCATCTAAATGAAAATTATTTACACATGGTACCTTCTTGATATATTGAAAGAAAAATTATTTCATATATATATAGTGTAAAGTATTGTCACAATGTTTTATATCCTTCCTCATTTGACACATGAATATTGAATGAATGATAAGATAATTATATATTTCTCATAAAAACATTGAGAAAATAGTTTTCAATTAAAAAATATCTAATAAAAACTTTCCCTAGAAACTAATTAGAATTATTTTACATTGTAACACTTTCAAAAATCACAAAAAAACTCAAACCTCAAGGGTATTTCACACCCTATGTCATTTCCTTTCATATGACCATATTATTTAAAAAATTTAGGCTACATCATTTATGTGGATTTTTTTTCAACACATAGGGCTTTATTTCATTCCACAATCACTAAAATTTTCCCCTTGTGTGAAATATGTGTAGATTATCTTTTCTCATGAGTCACCATACTATAGTTTCTAAAGGAAGCAAGATATATAAAAAAGGAAAATATATCTATCATGATCAAAATGATTGACAATAACCAAATAGTAACCAAACAAGCTTCCAAATTTGTCTTCCAAAGTCCCAAACTACATTATTATCTCACAAACATTCACCCATGTCTTGAGTAGAGAAAGGTGCTAAAAATCTGCATTAGTAATTTTGTTGGCTTTTTCTCTTTCACTAGGGAGAAAGAAAATGTCTACTACCTCTAAAGTGATTTTTTCTCCTAATAAAATTTAATGGAATTACTTTACATATTGGAGACAATAGAGAGCATGTCCTTAGTGATCACCAATTCAATTTCATTGACTTGCAATACTTTATCCTTCCACCTATCCTCAAATGCCTTAGTTTATGGAGAGTTTTCATATAAGTGGGTAAGCCCACAATAGAAATGGTTCACCGCACAATCTCTGTTACCATATTATATCACAACTCATAGTTGTACTAATATTATTTTCAACTAGTTTTGGGTCCACTTATATAAATCAATGATGATGTAAGAATCTAGAATCCTATAAGGTTTCTATTTCATATTTTTAGGTACAAATTATTTTTCTTAGGATAAGTAGTACAATTCAAATTATTAGATAATAACAAGAAAAAAAGGTAAAGAGCAATGACAACTCTTATAATTGGGATTATAATACAAGGTATAGTTGTCACTAATATCAAGAGTATAGACATGTTACTGATAACTATATAAGAACACACTTTAGAAGTGATTATAAAAGGTGGTTAAGTGAAACCACATGTTTTAGTTGTTTGAGCTGATATTGTCCAACAAGGTCAAAGGCACCAAGTTGTGAGTACAATAAAGGAAAAGGCAAGGCAAATATTGAAAATTTCAAAGATCAGATGAACAAGACATGGAAGAGAAAGGAGGATTGCAATACATCAAGTAGAGAAGGGATCACTCCACCCGATGGGTTAGGTGATCACACCTGATCAAACTAAGCAATCAAGAGGTATGTGGAAATGATATTTGAAAGATATATCATACATTAGTTCCAAGGGTTTAGTTCTAAGAAGATTACATATGCATGAATAAAGATGCAAAATGTTATTAAAAATCAAAGAAAAAAATCTTTAAGTTTTGTAAGTTTTTAATGTTACTACTGAGCATGAAAAGGTTTCTTATGGTTGGTAAGAAAAATGTTAGTGATGTCGAGCTAATAAATTTGGTTAGTTGAGACCAAGCTTGTAATAGTTGCTAAGAAAATGGAAAGACATGTGGATGCCAAATGAGCCAAAAATTAGTTGATGTCAAGCTTACAATTGTGTAAGCACTTAGCATTAATTGTAGTGTTTTAAGGGCTCTTTGACCAATTTCTACTCATTTAACATCATTCAAATTTGAAAAAGAGCACAAAGAGCTAAAGGTGATTTGGAAATCTTATCTGAAGTGTTTGCAAGAGATTTGAGTAGCTGTTCGACAACACTTGATTAGGATTTATGAGGTATTTACCATGTGTCGAGCTATGAAGTTTTGAATTTCTCAAATTCTAGATATATATAATGGCATCTAGCTCTTCCAAAGTGAAAGGTGTAGAGGGAAAAAAGGTTTGAAAGATAGCATGTTGACATTATAGTTTTGTTTGTTATTAGTGACATACACTTATTCATATTATACGTTCATACCGAGCATATTGTATAGTTAATAGTGGTAACCAAGCATTTTAGTTGCTACTGAGTTCTACAGTTACTACCAAGTCCTTTGGATAGATTTTAGTTTGCACCAAGTAGTTAGTACTATGGTGATGATCAATAGTGTAAATCGAGCATCTTAGTGTGTGCCGCGTTTACCAGTGCAAATTGAGTTGTGTAGTTCTTACCAAGTTTGTAGTTAATGTGATGTGATTCTAGCATTAATCGAGCTACTCAATGTTAACCAAGAGACTCAGTTTATACAGAGCTCACAATGATAATATTGACTAAGCTATGCAAGAAGAATTGAGTGATTCAATTTATATGCCAAGTTTTAAAGTATTCACTGAGTCACTAATGTAGACTGAGTTCAAGACTACTTGGAAGCAATCAATATGGACCAAGCTTCTACATCCACTGAGTGCATGATGATGCTGGGCATTAATAGTGGATGTCGAGTATCAAAACTTCATTGAGTCAGTCTTCAAAACCCAAGTTCCTGCACTTTGGCCGACTTTGTAATATTTGTGTAAACTTGTATTGTGGCCAACTTTGTAATTATGTAATTAAATTGGTATATATGTAATGTATTGTATCACATCCAAGATATCAAAGAGAAGTAATGTAATCATTAGATAAAAGTAGAGAAGAGTGAATTACAAAGGCTACAACACTATGCAGAGAAACAAAGATTTATCTCTAAAAACAAGGTGATTTATAGACTCAAAGATATCTCATTCAATAAACTAAGTTGTAGATTAGAGATCAGCTGCTGCTTTATGCTAACAGGTGGATCAATCAAATCCTTTAACAAGGTAGACCTACAAGGTGGACCTAATAGTTCTTATTACTCCTAACAGAGCATATCATCATAAGTGATCATTGTAAGGCTTAACAGGCCAACTTTATACTATAGTACTAAAGCTTGTGAGTATCATCCCCATCCCACTTTTACTTTCTACTTGGAAGGTTTCTAGGTCACTAAATCTTGTGTGTTAAAGTGTTGTGTATGCTTTCATGTTTTCAGTTTCTCATACATGTAGTTAGATCAGAATTTACATAAAGGATTAAATGCTAATTAAGATAAAATTTTATAAGTTACTGATTCACCCCTCCCCTCTCAGTAACTTAACTTGTTATAATATTCCCAACAATTGGTATTAGAGCTTTGTGGTTCTCAGAGAAAATTTTAACATCTTGAGAAAAGATCAAAGGAAATGGAGGTATTCAAACTTGACAAGGCTATTGAAAATGAGAAGCTAGATTTGGAATTGGCTATTAGAAAACTCGAAAAAGAAAAAGAACAACTCTCTCAATCCTTGAAAAGAAGAAAAGATCTTGCAATCTAGATGAATGAAAAACTCTAAATTGAGGAAAGAATTGAAGACATCTACTCAAGCAAATTAGATGAAGTTGATGAAGCAATCAAAGAGTTATTGGAAAAGAATAGTACTCTTCAAGAAGAAGTAAGAAAATAAAGAAGAGAGCAAGAAATTAGTCACTAAGATTGTGTGAAGTCGTTGAAGGGAAAGATAAAACAAGAGAAGAAATAAAAGGAAAGAACAATGAAATTCAGCACCTATTCCTTCGGCAAGTAGACTTCATTAATCAACTCACCATTGAAAATGAAGAAATCATGAATCTAAGATCAGAGAATGAAAGATTGCTGAATGATCTAAACACTAAAAGACAACCTAATAAAAGGATGATGAAATTCCAAGTAGACATGAATCAGTTGAATGAGAAAATTCATTACAGACAAAAAGGAAAAGTAGGAATTGGATACACAAAAGAAAGTGAATCATCCAAACGAGGAGCTCAAAAGAATAAACCTACTTGCAATCACTATGGTAAGATAGGTCATAAATCAAACATATGTTGGAGCAATGGGAAAGAAAAATTCAATTGAAAATGCTACAATTGTAATCAACATGATCACAGAGCTAATGAATGCAAAGACAAAAAAAGATTTGAAGGTAAATGTCAGAAATATAAGAAGCATGGGTAAAAGTCAGTAGAATGAAAAACTAAGATATTGAATCTGGCAAAAAAAATTGTAAAAGCTATATTTGATTGGGACTATAACACTATGGATAATTTGGACACATTGGAATGGATTGTGAGAAACATCACTTAAGGAAAAGAGATACTATCAGAAGATGTTTCATTTGTACAGAACTTGGTCATCTTTCCAAGAACTATATGAATATTGGAAGAATTGAAGATAAAAAGAAGGCAAAAGCTGATGACACTAGAAAGAAAATGAGACCACAATGGGTTCCAAAATCTACTGAGAATGCCAATCCAAGCAATGATGATCAAGTCACTCAAGAATTGGGTGACTCCACCATTTCCACTTGATTTTTCAAAAGAGAACTAGAGCTAGGCTACTAAAGAAGGCTTCTAAATTAGTTATAGCTTATAGGACAAAAGATCCATATCAACATTCAAGATGCAAAGGGATCACCAAGTAAGAGGTACTAGTTACTATCAAGTTACCTTCCTTATCGAGAAAGGTTAGGTTACAGATTCTACCAAGTGAGGTCAGGAGTAACTAAATTTTATGTGGTTACTAAATCATGGAAGACTCTACTGAGTATTCAATACAAGTGAAGCAGATGAAATTATATCAATTTAATATAACATTTGTACTAAGCATTTATTGTGAAATTTGATAAAAGGGAGTAAAATCAAAGTCATTTCTCACTATGAATTTTTTTGAGCTATTTGTGCAAAGTGATCTTCAAGAGAATTCAAGTGATTTGAGTGAATTGTTACCAAAATATTTTGAATTCTCTCAAACCCTATCGAGCAAAGATGGAAGCTACTAGCAACAAGGTGAAGAAAGGATTAGATATATTGGATTGTGGTGTGGAATGTAAGGCACCAAATTTCAAACTTGCTCCTACCATTGTGGAAACCCTAGATCTGAGTGGAGTGCAATCTTAAATCCCTCCAAATGTACTCTTAATCAATGACATCTTTTCTCATTTCAAATGAGAAATTTAGGATATTGGTACTTTGGAAATGGATGAAACTCTAGAAAAACTATGTGTTAATGGCATGTTGAAACTAAAACACCAACATCTGGAATCTAAAAGTTTAACACATATTCTGCATATGCCACAAGATTTTTAAATTAAGTGAATAAGATACATCCTTAGTCATGTGTATAATGGTTAGTTGTGGTTGGAGAAACTAATTTTTTTCACAAAGAAGATGACCCATAGGAGCACTAGTCTCTCTAGGTTATCAAAAGCCAAAACAACTAAAACCCTAAGTTGGGTTGAATTGGAAAAGAAAACCATTTCCAAATGGGATGGAAGGGGAATGAAAATAAGAAATATGACCTACATGGAACTAAATATTAACATTCACATCATCACACACAAAATCTACAACTCTAGTAGGTTGAATAGTGTGTCATATGAAGTTGTGGACTTGGCTTACAAAGTAGTAAAGAATAACCTTTCTCTTGACCTTGTTGAGTTACTATTGAACTAGTTCAACAAAAACATGGAGAGCATTAGGAATTCAAAGAAAAATACATGTAAGTTTGGTTCACTTTGGACATGTATTTTTTTCTTTAATGTTCAAAAATTCTTCCTACAAAAGGTACTATTGTTTGCAGAAAAGATGTACCAGTCCTTTATTAGATTAATGAGTATATTGCTAAAATGGGAGGAGGTCATGTAAGAATTATGGACAACTATTTTGATGCATTTAAGGATTAAATGAATAATATATTTAGAATCCTCATGAAATTAGTTGAGGATTATAAAGATGATGCTTGTTTCATGGTAGATAGTGACAAGGTGTATACTTAAGCAGTAAGGCCAAGAATTGCATGGGTAAAACCTCTAGGATATGAGGTCAATATTGATGAAACCAAAGACATAATTGCAGCACAAATAAATGAGACAATGGACCCTAAGAATAATTACTTTGGCACCTGTGATGAGGCAAAGGCTAGGATAGAACTAGAGTTCAAGCTTCCTCAGGTTGTTAACAAGGGTAAGAAGAGGATTGCCAAAATGAAATCTAGTTCTACTCTTCTGTTAACTGAAGGAAAAGGTGAGGATGAAGTAGAGGATGATGAATCAAAAGAAGAGGAGCCACTGAAAAAGGAGGTAATGTAATCATTGCCAAGACTACCAAAACATCCACTACAGTGTTCATAAGGACATCCTCTAGGAAGAAAGAACATACAGAAGGAGGAGACATAATTTTCAAGAGGTCTCTAGCCACATTTGAGGAAAGAACAAAAGAGTTGGAATCAAGTTCTAGAATTATAAACTTCGAGGCACTAAATTATGAGACCAAGATTTCTGATGAGTAGAAGTAGATAGAAGATATGTTGATATCCAAGATAGGTAAGTGGAAGTAATCACTTGATCAACTTACTCAATAGATTCCTGATGCATTGATGAAAAAAATTAAGCCAAGATGGGAACATGCAATGCAAACTACAAAAGATACATATGAGTAGAACTTAATGAAAATTATTCCAAATTTGAGTGACAAGGAGGTAAGAAAGTTCTATGAAGAAAAATGAAGAAAAGTTAACCTTAAGATTCAATACTTGTCTTATTTTATTGAAAGATATTGAGCATGTTGTTAAGAATGCTACAAATACATAGAAGAATGTCTATCTTCTTCAAAAATATTGAGGGATTTTTTTGTAAATGTAGGTGATAAGGATGATGATGATGATCAAGAGGAGGAGCAAGATGAAGAGAAAGATGATGAAGAATTGACTCATTTTGATAATATAGATGATGAAGAGGAATAGGTTTAGGAGGCTATCAAGGAAAATACATAAGATATTGAAGAGAATGAACCAATTAAGATTGTTACAGTGGTCATAGCCTCACTTCCTCATTCTCCCAACAAAACATTTATAACATCAAGCCCAGAGATAGCTATAGCAGGATTGATTATGACCAACAGTGAAAGCAAAAGAACTCAATCAATCTTTGCAGCGGTCTAGCTCAGCACATCATTGACTAAAGCGCCTAACATTTCATCTAATGAACAACAAGCTCTTCCTTCTACATCAATTTTTGCTACTTTGGGTATTCATACTACTAGTATTTCAATGAGTGTAGTATCTATTTTTGCAGCTATTCCTACCATTTCCACAATTGTTTCCAGTCCTAGTACACAAGCAATAAGTGCAAAGATAGTTGAGACCAAGCTTCAACCAAGCCCAAAATTTTGGAGTAAAGGAAAGGAAAAGGAGGATAATACAGATCTTGATGAAGAAATTTTCATTCCTAAATGGAACATCTCAAATCTAAATTGAGATTAGATGCAAATTTTTGGTGAACTTGTTCAAAAGAAAGCCAAGTAGAAAAGGCTAAGAGAGGAATGAAACAAAGAGTTTAAAATCATTGAGGATGCTAAGATCATTCTACCAGAGGCTCTAGGCATAGAGGTTGACATTTATCAATCAATTTTGTATCAGTTGGTAGAGGTATTCCAAAAATATAATGAAGATTTGGATGGATAGGATAAATTATTGTAGAAAGCTGAGAAAAAGTTTTTGAGCTTATTGCTCAACAAATTGGCATTCATCAAGTAGAATTGTCTACTATTTTAGGCTCTCTAGAAACCTCTTGAATTAATGTATCTCTATGTTTTGGTAAACTATGTGATAGATCAATTTTCACAAAAGAAATAAGAGACAAATTGTCTAAAATTGATGAAGATCTAAAGGAAGGTGCACAACAATTGCAGCTTGACCCAAGTTCAAGCTCTACCCACTTCAACAAGATCAAATTTTTGACAAATAAATAGGTAGAATTTCTTAGAGAAGAAGAAAGAATCAAATCTACTTTGACAGATATTCAAAATATGATTCTCCCTGACATGGATGCACTACAAAAGTACATTACATATTCAAAAATGCTCATCCATGATAATAATTTCTCCATTTCAGTCTACATGATTGAATTTTTAATAGAAGTACAAATTACATTTCACACATGCAAGGTCTTGTAAGAAAATTGGGACAAGACTTTAGCACTTATCCTAAAGGTACACTCAAATTTCTTATCACATTTTTGGCATTACTATATAAATACATATAACATAAATCTTTGGCATTAATGTCAAAAAGTGGGAGAAGATATAAATAGGGAGAAGATTGGATAGGATGTAAAAAGGAAAAAGGGGGAGAAATTTTTGTTAAAAAGGAGATTGGAGAGGATGTGTATTGTATATTGTATGTATAGTATACTTTAAATTATGTATAGGGGAGCATTACCATGTATAGAAATATATCTCTTACAAAACTAATTTTGAAAAATCTCAAAAATAGTATACTCTATCGAGTTGGAGACATAAGGTGATGGATAAAGATATTCTTGAATTCAATTTTTACTAATAAGTGTTTTTGTCACTAATACCAAAGGGGGAGATTGGTGACATTCTAGTCATGTTTGTTATTAGTGACATACACTTATTTAGATTGTAAGTTCATAGTAAGCATATTGTATAGTTAATAGTGTTAACCAAACATTTTTGCAAATACCAAGTTCTATAGTTGCTACTGAGTCTTTTGGATAGATTTCAATTTTCACCAAGTAGTTACTACTATGGTGATGATCAGTAGTGTAAACCAAGCATCTCAGTGTATGCCAAGTTTACCATTGTAAACTAAGTTGTCTAGTGCTTACCAAGTTTGTAGTTGATGTTATGTGAGTCTAGTGTTAACTAAGCTACTCAATGCTAACCAAGTGACTAAGTTTATATCGAGTTTGTAGTGACAATATTGACTGACCTATAGAGTAATAAGCAAGTGATTTAGTTTATATGTCAAGTTTCACAATATTCATCCTATCACTAGTGTAGACTAAGTTCAAGACTACTTAGAATTGATCAGTATGGACTAAGATTCTACATCTACCGAGTGCATGATGATGCTGAGCATTGACAAAAGATGCCAAGTATTAGAACTTCACCAAGTCAGTCTTTAGAACCTAAGTTCCTACACTATGGCCAAATTTGTAATATTTGTGTAAACTTGTATTTTGGCTGACTTTGTAATTATGTAATTGGATTGGTATATATGTCATGTATTGTATCACATTGAAGATATCACAGAGAAGTAATGTAGTCAATAGACAAATACAGAAGAGTGAATTACAAAGTCTATAATAGTATAAGGAGCAGGAAAGATTTATCTATCACAACCAAGTGATTTGTACACTTAGTGGAATCTCATTCAGCAAACCAAGTTACAGATTAGAGATTAACTACTACTTCATCCTAACAAGTGGATTACTCAAATCCTTTAATAAGGTAGACCTAATAGTTTTTTGTAAATCTCCTTACTAAATGCATACTTCATTGTATGTTTGTAAATCCTTTTTTAAGGTGGACCTAGTAGTCCTTATTGCTCCTAACAAGGAAGATCATTAGAAGTGATCACTGTAAGCCTTGATAGGCCAACTCTATACTAAAATACTATAGCTTGTGGGTATCATCCCCATCCTAGTTTTACTTTCTATTTGAAAGGTTTTTCAGTCACCAAATCTTGTGTGTTAAAGTGTTGTGTATGCTTTCATATTTTTAGTTTCTCATGCTTGCAGTTAGATAAAAAATCGCATAAAGGATTAACTGCTAATTAAGATAAAGTTTTATAATTTATTGATTCACCCCTTCCCTCTTAGTAACTTAGCTTGTCATAATAATTCCAACAATAGCATACTAGCAAGATCCATCTAGTGCATTATCTATGATACCACCACAAGTTTTAATAATTCAAGATATTAGGAAGTGCTATAATTGCAAGATTAGAAGTATTGGTGACATAGAAATTAGAGAAGAATATGGAAGATTATGTGAAAATGGAGCATTGAAGGAGGAATACAAGATTGTAGAGAAGAAAGGATTAAACTGTGCCCTAGATTTCCCCAAAATCTTCAAAACTGAGTGGATCAAGATTGTCTTAAGAAGAATTCATGATAGTTCAGTATGGTTAGATAATAGACTGGTTAAAATAAAAAAGAGGATAATTCATAGGGTAATAGGGTATCCAACCCTAGATTGGGCAAAGACTATGAGAAGTAATTCAAAATAAGTTATCATTGAAAATAACACAGGGGCTATATGGAATAAAAGGGTAATGACTATTGACACAATGACAGATCCCTTGATAAGTTTTATAGTGAGAGTAATTACACGTAAGTTTTATCAATCTAGTAGGTTAAATAGTGTACCTTGCATTGTAGTGTATATGGACTATAAAATTGTGAAGAAGGATCATACCTATGATCTTCTTGAGCTACAATTTCAATAATGAATTGAAAATTTGGGAGCAATAAGGAAAACAAAGAGTTCTTAGTGTAAATTCAGATATGTTTTGGTATGTATCTTCTTTTAGGTACATAATACATTTCCTACATTTCATAATATTGCATGGAAGACAAATAGATATATTACAATTCAAATAGGAGAGTTCATTAAAAAAATAGGTGATAGCTTTGAGTTAGTAATGACTAATTATTTTGAGGATTTCAAACAATCCATGAAGAAGAGATTACGGATTTCAGTTTTACTACTGGAGAAACATTATGATGATGTTTGTTCCCTGGTTGATGCTGATCACACATTTGTTCAAGAAAAAATTCCTAGAGTGAGATGGATAAGGCCATTAGGTTATGAGATCAATATTAATGAGGCCTCTACAAAAATCACATCATTACTTGTAGAAGAAGTGGACAAAGAAGCAAAAGCATTTGGTAACTATGGACTAGTCAAATTAAAGATCACTATGGAGTTGATGACTAATTCTATAATTAGGAAAAAGAATAAACTAGAAAAGAAACTAAAGGAAAATTTTGGTGAAGGTACCGAGGATGAAGAAGAAGAGGATACACAGGTTAGAGCACCACTGGTATTAACTCAAGGCAAGGGTGAGGATCAACAAGAGGAAGAGAGAAAAACTACAGAAGGTGCCAAGGAAGAAGAAACCAAGGAAGCACCTATTCCTACTTATCAAAAGAAGAGAAAGGCTAAAGCACAAGTAGTGACAAGAATAAACAAGGTTGCAAAACCTAGCTAGCCCAAACCAACCACACCTACAACAAGGGTTAGTACAAGAGTCACTGCACAAAAAGGCTAAAGAAATAGACAACCCTAAAGAACAAGAAGGAGAAGCATATAAAAGATCAAGAAGAAAATATGTTTCTTAGGCTGAGTCTAATGAAGAAAGAACTAAATCTAATGGAAAAAACCAATTCCAAGTGTTGATTCATAATCCATCCTCATATTTAGATAACTTATGTGAGAATGTTAGAAACAATGCTAATTTATTAGGTTTCTCTCACATTGATTTTGATAATCTTGGAAAATTTGAGAAGAATCAAGTGGAGGAGGAAATATATGCCATGATGGATACTTTTAAGAAAGATCCTCTAGAGATTTCCAACTACATACCTAAGAACTTATATGAAAGAGTTAAGCAAAAATTACATTTTTTGAACATAGAAAGGCAAATTAGGGAAACATTCCTTGCCCAAGTTATGCTAGAACTAAGCAAAGCTGAAACACAAAAAGCCATTAAGAAATATGCTGTCAAATTTGTACCTATGTATAGGAAATTCAACATATTATAGAACAACATAGAGGATGTTATCCCAAAGTCCAAAAAAATGTGGAAGATTACATGTGGACTAGCCACAAATAAAACTACTAACCAAGAACCTTTTGAGGTAGATGATGATAAAGATAATGATAAAGATCAAGACATGGTTGAGGGAGGTATTGATATAAATGTAGATAATCAAGCAATAGCTAAGGAAGAGTAGCAACAAGAACAAAGTGTACAAGATATACAAACGCTATGTACTATCCCTCCATAGGAGATTAGTACAAACACATAAAATGTTAAAGTAAAGGATGTCTTTGATTCTACTAATCAAAACATTAATCCCTTAACAACAGAAGATTTAGAAAGGATAATTTTCCAATCTACACTGCAGGATAAATTATATGACAACCCTAAATTGGTTAGTGTAGATGAAATTTAGAAGTTAGTGACTACAAATGCAAGGGAGGACATGAAAACTCAAGAACTACCTACAATCACTCCTCAAGTCACTAGTGTACAACCTTCACAACCCTTAGTTGTATATCAAAGGAACGAGATTATAGGATGCATTATCAGTACACACATGGAAGGATATCTAGTCTTAGCAAATGTACAAGAAATTGAAACGATAAGGCTGAGACAGTTGGAAAAGATAAGGTGGAAACACTAGTCACTAATGAGACATAGAGTCAAATAGGTCAGGTAGATTCACCTGCACCTTTAGCACAAGATCAAAGTGCAATTCAAATTAAAGAGGGAAAAAAGGACAATCCCAAAGAGACTAATTTGACACCCAAGCCAAAGGAGCTAGTAGCAATTCAAACACTAGTGACATTACAAAAATTTGGCACTCCTTCTAGTCAAACTCTTCAGAGGCCGACCATAGATGCAACAGTTTTAGAATTCTAAGTACCAAGTCCTAGCTCATCAAAGGTAGAAGAGGTAATATTTATGGAGATGTTAGACTTGATGAAGAAATTGTATTGGCTAAGTTTGATTATGCAAAAATAACAATAAAGTAGATGGGTATACTTAAAGAAGCCCTAGTAAGAAAGAAACATCAAGAACTACAGAAAAGGGAGCATAGGTACAAGTAAGCTTTGGTTGAGATCAAAGTAATTTTCTTAGATGAATTCAGTCTGCCTACTGTAGATGAGACAAAGCCCATCATTGAACAATTGACTGATATAGTGGAAAGAGTACGTGACACAAACTTGGACACAAATATCAAACTATTAGAATGGTTTGAGAAGAAGTTTCAAAGCAAAGTCAATGAGAAGATATCTAGTGAAATAACACTTACACAAGTTGCATTGACAACTAAGATAGATAGTGAAGAAGGTACTAGAGAACATTTTCTCTATTTACAACAAGTTGTGTAATCCAACACTCTTCACATAGGAGATAAGGAATGACATCCTAAGTTTGGAGAGTCAAATGTAGTCATCCAATGCAAAATTACCCATGACTCCCACTC
This sequence comes from Cupressus sempervirens, assembly GCA_028749045.1. NCBI lineage: Eukaryota > Viridiplantae > Streptophyta > Pinopsida > Cupressales > Cupressaceae > Cupressus > Cupressus sempervirens. The sequence goes on along the minus strand of CM053784.1, from coordinate 33,584,370 downwards.
AAAGTGAGAAAAATTTTAGGTCCTTTCTACAATTCCAAAGCTAGTTAACTACATTACAATCAGATGAAGCCAATATTAGGGTCAAACTAATTAGCATCTAGTCTACATTGACTCCTCACATGGATATCTTACACAAGGAGCTATGCTATGTAGAAATTCTTATGAAGAAAGACCCTAATCTTTCTATATGAGATGGCCTAGTACAACGTGTTTCCAAGCTAGCCATCAAAATTAAGTCTTCGAAGGTAGCTTATGACAATTGGGATGCCAGTCTTAAAATAATACTTGAGGTCCATAAATCCTTTTTGGAAAAATATACTATTAGTGTACAACTCATTGACATCAATGTCAAAAAGGGGGAGTAAAGGCTAAGGGGGAGTGAGAAGCTATGCAGAATGGGGGAGTAAGAGAAAGTAAGAAAGTAGAAAAGTAGAAAGTAGAAACTAGAGAAAGAGTATTAGTTGATGTAAATATACTCATTAGGAGAGAGGTTTTGATATAGACTACATAACATAATAGGTCAAATAACTCAAGGGGAGTTATAAGATTTTGAGGTATAAGTTGTTGCAAAATTTTTATATTCTAAAATTTTGAATAGAAACCAAATAGCTAGTTATGTTACACTCATAAGAATAAGACTAGTAATGTACAACCAACTGTTTTTGACACTCATGTCAAAGGGGAAGATTGTTATTTTTAGATTGGTTTTGACAAGTGAGTTTCTACACACTTAAGTCATTTACTTAGTTCATGCCAAACAAGTAACATATGTTGCACACAACATATAGTTTAGTACATGTCAAGTAAAGAGTGTGTGCTAAGTCACTCAAGTGCTAAGCAGATAGTATGTGACAAGTGATTTAGAAGCAAAGCAAGAAATGCATGTTGAGTCATTTTGATGCTAAGTGATAGTATTAAATCAGTATGTGCCAAGCACTAGGCACTTCAGATACAGAGTTACACAGTTTTGTCATAGTTGTTTGTATTGGCACAAACTACTATGTAAACCATTTTTGGCACAAGTTAAGGATTGAATTACAATTTTTTTTGATAAGGACAAACCTTAATTGGTAATCCCTATGTATTACCTGTATTCAATCAAATAAAGGGAAGGTTTAAGTGGCAATATAGATGAATTAAAGTTGTTAATTCATACATAACCCTAAGTTAACTAGGTCTTCTTAAGGAGGACAAAACCTTGAATGTAAAGATGATGAGTGATACAGGAATGAATGATCAAGGAGAGGTTTGTATGCACAAACTAGGATATTCATGGTGATAAAGGTATTATGATCTGAATTGCATTGTAGAATTGGTTAATGGAGAATAGAGGAAGGAAACAATGAACAATAGAGAGACATATGATCAAGAAGAATCAAGTATACATTAGTTTAGAGGTGATTTGACATCAAGTAACAAAGTGCTAGTTGTAGGATCAATGCTGAAATATTCTAACAGGTGAATCACTTAAATCTCTTAACAAAGTAGTCCTAAAAGGTTGTATTGAATTCCTCTAACAAGGTGTTTACATAATTGTGAGTTGAAGTCCTTTAATCAAGCATACTTATAATAGGGTGTTGAAATCCTTTAACAGGGTAAGACCTAATAGTCTTTGTAAGATTTTAACAAGGAAAACCTTTCATAGGATAGATCATGTTTCATGATCAAACATTGTAACCTTCATTGGATACACTTTATTACTGTAGTAGTGAAGAATTGTGGGTGTCATCCCCACCCCATCTTTACCTTCTCATGGAGGGTTTTTGGGTAATCATATCTTGTGTCATATATGTGTGAATTCTTACTTGTTCACATACTTTAGATTTATATGTTTTACATGGTATTTTAATTTACTTATTGAATATGTGGGATGGAAGTGTGGTGACTATTTTATGGGTTAAAGTTTAAAGCACTGATTCACCCCCCTTCTCAGAAGTTTACATTTCCTATTGTAATTCCAACAACATGAATATTGAATGAATGGTAAGAAAATTATATATTTCTCATAAAAATATTGAGAAAATAGTTCTCAATTAATAAAGATCTAATAAAAAAAATTTGTCAAAATTAATTAGAATTATTTTACATTGTAACACTTTTAAAATTCACATAAAACTCAATCCTCAAGGGCATTTCACTCTCCATTTCATTTCCCTTGATATGACCATATTATTTAAAAATAAAATATCTAAGTAGCGAAAAAACAAAGTGATTTTTCTTTTTGACATATTACAAACCTAATTATAATATATGTATATAGAAATGTAATATTTATCCATGGAGATATCCACCCAAGATATAAAGGAAGAATGCAAATCAAGAGAACCAAGGAAGATCAATATGATAAGAATAAGCTGTATTCATATCAAAACTTCAATATAGTTGAATGAATGTACAAAGGACACCCTTTGTTTAAGAAGGCCAATGTTTGAAACATGATTGCTTAAAATTATATATATTATCTTTATATTATTATATAACACATAAATTTATAACTGATCACCCACATAAGGTTGAAACATGATAATGTTATAAATCATATAAACTTGCAAGTTTCCTTTTAAGTTGATATTGTTCCTATGCAATCATTAAGAAATCTTAAGTAAAACATGTGATTATGACCTAGGAGAACTTACTATGTACAATACCTAATAGACCAACACCCCAACCTCCCCTTAAGTGAAACTCAAGGAGAATATCTACAATTTAAATAATGTGAAACATATCTTAACTACTATATGATCCTAGAAACCCATCTATAAATATAGTTAAATTTTCTCACAAATGGAGAAAAGGAGAAAACCAAATTGAGAAAAATATCCTCCTTAAGATAAAAATAAAAAATATTCTCAAAAAAAGAGAAGAAAAAAATTGCATGTGATGGAAAGATACCTCAATGAGAAGAAAAGATTCAATGTAGCAGCCACCAAAAACATATTATTTACACCAATAGTAGATGCTCCAAATTGGATTTAGGAGATCGATCATGATAATAATAAAAAATTCCTTCCCTTACTGAGAAAAATGATGTGTATAAATATTTCTCCCCAATAAATAAAATAAAATATAGGAAACAAAATTGAAGGTGTATTAAGAATTTGAAATCCATGTCAATACTAGAATTTATGCCTTATATCATGTACTAAGGTACATCAATTCAAAATATAATCTAGTACTTATTATAGATTAATGTAGAATGTGATACAAGGAAAAAGCGTCTCTTCTCAATCCAACAAATTTTATTCAAAAGTGTAATCAAACTCATGTCAAATTATGAGGAATGATTATGTGGAAAATGCATAATAGGGGTAAGATTTTTCCCTTCAAAAACTAGATAAAAATTAACTATAGGAAAGAGAATATGAATTTAATTAATTGCATCTCTCAAATCTAAAAGATAGGATACCATAGGCATGTTAGGAAGTAAAGTCCACACACAACTAAGTGAGTGGAGGAGGGGGAAATGGGGGGGGGGTTGAATTCATTGTGAGAAATTAAAATTTAAAAAATGACACAAAATAATAGAAAATCATACACTCTAACACAATGATTTGTTGACTAGGAAAACTATTGATCAGAGGGAAAATCCTGGTGGGGATGGCACTCACAAGATAGTGTACTAATATATAAGTTCCTTGTAAAAGGATGTGACCTTGTTAGGAAAAAATTACAATGTATTTAGTATAAAAATCCTTGTTAGAAGAAAAATCCCTTTTAGGACACCTTGAACCCTTTCTAGAAGGTTCTAATCCCATTGTAGGTTAATAAGGAAATAATTAGACATGTTGTTTAAATTCATACACCAATAGTGAAGATTGAACTTTAGGATAAAACATCCAAATCAAGTAAACTAAATGATCTAAAACTTATTTTACAAAAGAGTTCCCTTGAGTCCCAATACAATCAACCAAATCAATCTCTACTTTTCTATGATCACCCAATATTAAAGCTTGCATCATCTGATTAGATACACTACATACATGATGTGCGCTAATTCTCAACCAAGGAAATAAATTTCCTATATATGCTCAAAAATAATTAATTAGGCCATCTTGGTAGAGCTTCCCAAATGTAGAATTAATAACTTAGGTCTAAAATAAGTCTTACATGCCTTCTTAAGAATCATTACAAATATTACATTAATGTTTCGACATATTAAAATACAATTGATACATTCTACAATGAGGACCAATTGATATATTTCCCCAACCCAATCAACTACTAGTTAATAATGTTACACATTTCACTATAGCTACCTTTCTACAATAATCTTGAAGCTTTACTAACATGAACAAAACATCACAAAAATATCTTCTAACATGATCCAAGCTCTTAGAGGTTACTTCAACTGAGAATTGATAAGATATATCAAATATGCCACCAATTGTCTCCAATAATATTTTCTATAGATTGGTCTTCTAATAGTCTTCACAAAATGATCTATAACTTGTGTATAACTCCATATAAAACTAATTAAACACACATATGATATCTATACTCATCTGAGAACAAAATCCTAACCTTACATAGATTAATTTATTGCATGACAACTTACATACTCAATAATCTCCCTGCCATATATAGAATCTTTGTTTTTCATGATCACATAAATATATGTTATTTGAATAAAAAATTCTATCTTAGTACAAAAAGAATATATAAAAAAATATCCAAGTTCCAATGAAACCTCTATTTATTAATAGAATCCTACATTGTGGGTCAAGTAGTCATCCCAAGGATATCAATATAAAAGACAATGCATAAATTCTAAGTGTTGAAAATAAGATTGTTTGATGTATGGAATCTGGAACAATCATTATACTATCAATGATGTCAAAATTGCTACTTCCTAGTGAGACAATGGCTTTTTGGCTTGAATGCTATCATTTATTTGATTCATGAAGAGGATTCGATAAGATATGATAACAAGAGTACCTAGAGAAAGGTTGAGTTATATGGTGTACAAAAGGAGCACTAAGACTAAGTAAGACATGGATGTTATGATGTATTATTTATCTAATCAAAGTTGAAGTTGATGGATACAATAAATAAGTCTTGAATAACAAGGGATACAAATTGAATCTACTAGGCTTCACTGAGTAATCAACTCGAGCTGAGTGATGTTAGTTCAAACTAAGTAGTAAATCTATTAGTGTTGAGTAAAGTGAAGTTATAGTGTATGCTCAGTGAAATTTGTATGTACTAAGTGATAATAAAAGACAATATGTGCGAAGTGAATTTTAGTTGATGCCGAGCAACCCAGTATGTGCCAAGCATTAGAAGCTAGTTGTTGCCAAATTACAATAATTAGAGTTTGATAGAAGATTCATTGAATATGAGCCAACAAAGTTAATTTCTTAGATTGTGTGATGCATGTGGAAGATAAGCTTGATGAGCTGGAGGAACCAAATTAAAGATAAAGTGCTTTGAGGTGAATTCAAAGAGGATCATACAAGAAGTTTCTAGAGGGAACAAAATGGAAAAGAGAAAGGATTTGATGAATTTGACCTAATCCTAGGATGGATGATTTTGATTAATAGATAAAAGACCTAAATTATCTTTATAAGGGGATACAAGGCATGAAGAAATAGTTGGCATGTGCAAGAACCCAAAGGAGATAAGAAGGGTGTTGCTTCATATGGTGGTCGAACAAAAGAGTCTACAATTGGCATGAAAAGAAATAATGCTTAAGAGGATGAATGCTTGAAGGGTGAACAAGCTGTCTGAGATAAAGTTTATGAAAGCCAAGACAAATGGAGGACTAAAACATAGATCTATAATCTACAAGTAAGTTGTGATTTGTTATCAGATCAAGTCCTATTGTTACTTTCTAATCATTGTATTAGTTTAGGATAAATTCTTTGGATTAAGGTTGACTTAACAGTAATTTGTAAATTCTTTAACTGGGTGACATTGTAATGGAATTTTTTTAAGTCCTCTAACTAGGTTCACTCCTAACAGGGTGATTGAAATCATTTAACTAGGTCACATTTAACAGTGTGCACTATAACCTTTAATAGGGTTGGCCTTTCACAGGTCATCACTTTAGAAGAGGGAGAATTAGTAGCATTTTATAGGTGGTTTTTCCCAAATTGGGTTTCCACATAAAATCCTTCTGTCAAAATTGTGAATGATTTTGTGGTGTTTAATGTTTACATTTCTACAAAGTGATTTTGACCTAGGACAATGACCTACTAAGTTGTTGGAATTTTTTGATGCATGCATGATACATAATAAGGATGCATATGTCTATGAGTTTTGTTAAGTGCTGAAAAGTTTTATTTGGACATTTGGACCTCAGATAATTGATCCAACCACCCCCCTCCCCCCCTAGTTATTCTAAAGTATTCTAACAATTGATATCAGAGCCTTGGTTTGTTGTGAGGAATAGTTTTAAGGTACTATAAGATAAAAGATGAAAATGCCTAAAAGAGAGGTACCCAAGATTAACAAGGAGAACTTCCCTATATGGAAAAGTTTTGTGAAGCTACATCTAGGAGGACATAGAGACTATGCACAATCTATGATTACTATTGAGAATGTTGACCCTGCTAGAGCCCCTACTACTGAAGATCTAAGAAAGAAAAAAGAGCACAATCATGCAATGTTGGAGATTGCATCTTCCCTAAGATACACTAAGTTCAATGACATCAAAAGATGTGATTCTACTAAGAAGATGTGGGATGCTATTGAAAAGACCTATGGAGGAGATAAAGATGTGCTCAAGGCTAAATTTGAATGTCTTAGAGGTAAGTTTGATGATATGAGAATGCAAGAAGGTGAGAATATAGCTCAATATTGTTCTAGAGAAAAAGAAGTTCTAAATGCTATTAGAAGAGCAACTGATACTATTGAAGATGAGATTGTGATCAATAAAGTATTGAGAACACTATTGCCTATCTATGCTATTAGAGTCTCTACCATATAAGAACTAACATGCACACCTACTAATGATCTAACCCTTGAAAGGCTGATGGGTAGACTCATTGCCTTTGAGCTCTCTAATTTTGATAATTTCAAAAATGAAAATGTTGAATTTACTTTCAAAGCTAAATTGTCACTAAGAGAGCCTAAGGAAAAGAAAAAAGATAAAGATAAAACATGTTTCTAGTAAAAATGATGCAGTTGAAGATGATGTATAAGAGATTGAAGCATTTTTGGCTAGGATATTTCATAGAGGCAAAGGAAAATACAAATGTAAGTTACCTATTATATGTTTTAATTGTACTAAAGTTTGTAATATTGTTGCAAGGTGTCTTGAGAAGAAGAACAATAGAACTGGGGAGAAGATCAAAGGAAAAAGATATGAGAACAATAAAGATTACAAAGACCAAGGAAAGAAGTCCTACTACATTATTGAAGAGGAATCCAATGAAGATTCAAATGATTGTGATGATGAAGTTGTCTATGTTGCGATGAAGGATGATTCTAATGAAGATGAGGCAACTACACCAGTTTCCTATGTAAACAAGAGTGACAGATAGATTATTAATAGTGGTTGTTCTAATCACATGACTAGAGATAAAAGTAAGTTCAATTCTCTTGTGCATTATGATGGAAATGGTGTTAGATTTGGTAATGATGCACCATGTTTGATCAAAGGAAAAGGATTAATAAAATTGATAGATAAGATCATATATGACAATGCTTATTATGTAGAAGGACTTAACTATAAATTTTAAAGTGTTTCACAATTGAATAGTGTTGGATGTAAGGTTGAATTTGGAACTGGAAAACTAATTCGAAATAGTGATCAAACTAGAGGTAATTTTTTAGACTACCTTGAAACGAGTGATGCTACTTGTCTTGTTGTACAATTTGATGATACGTGGCTATGACAAAAAAGACCATGCCATGTAAATTTTGATACTTTCATCAGTATTAGTAAGATGAAGAGAGTCAATGTTTTTCCAACACTGAACAAACTAGATAATGTAATTTGTAAACAATGCCAATTAGGCAAGATGGAAAAATCTAGTTTTAAAAATAAGACTCACTCTTGAAAATAAATTTTGGAATTGGTTCATAATAAGTTATCTAGAATAATTAATGTCCAAAGCTACAAAGATGACAAGTACATTATCCTATTTGTTGATGATTATTCTATGATGATGACAATTATGTTTTTGAAATAAAAATATGATGCATTTCAAATATTTATGTGGTACTTGGCAAGAGTAGAAAAGGAAACTTGTAAGAGCTTGAAATGTCTAAGATCTAACAAAGGTGGAGAATTTACATCAAATAAGTTTGAGATATTCTATAATGATAGAGGAATCAAAAGACAGATTTCTACATCTAGGACCCCTACACAAAATTGGATTGCTAAAAGGAGGAACAAATCTATGATGGACTATTCTATAACACTCATGATGGAGAAGAATATTGCTTTGAAATATGTGAGAGAACCTATCAGTACTACTATCTATACCTTGAACCATGTACAAGTCAAGAAAGGTACAAATTCCAAACCTTTTGAACTATGGTATGTATACTCACACAATGTAAAATATTTTAAGGTATTTTGAAGTAAATGTTATATTCTTAAGGATAGTATGAATGGAAAATTTGATGCTAAAAGTGAAGAAGGTCTATTCTTAGGCTATTCCACAAGAAGTAAAGCTCATAAGTGTTTAAATAATAACACTAACAAAGTTGTGGAAGGTGCAAATGTGAAGTTTGATGAATATATAAAGGTACATGAAATTGAACCTTTCAAGAAACCTGATGACCATAATTTTTTTTTGTATTTCTAGGATGACATGAGTGATGATGAAGTTGTGAACCAAGTTGCAAATATACAACAAAAAAATTCAGTGACTATCAAGTTACATACAATGAATGTTGAGATGAATTCAGTAGCTAAGTTATAGTTAGAAGTTGAGGTACATTTTGATATTGAAATTAGTACAAGTGGAAGAAATATTAACAAAGAAGCACACAATTATTCTAAAGTTGAATGATCCATTGTGGAAAGTAGAGTAGAATCAAGATTGTCAAAGTATGTCAAAAGACATCACTCTACTTTAAAAACAGATATTAGAGATAAAGAAGCCATACCTATGACAAGGAACAAGTTGAGAAGCGATACAAATTTTCTAAGAATGCATGATTTTAAGTTAGTAAAGGATGCATTAGATAATGATGATTGGAGCCAAGCCATGAAAGAAAAGATTGATTAGATTAACCTAGCCACTTGTACCTAGACTAGAGAACAAGAATGTTATTAGAACCAACTGGGTATACGAACTTTTTTTTGATGAGAATGGTGAAGTCACAAGGAATAAGGAAAGATTATTTTGCAAGAGGTATGCTCAAGAAGAAGGAGTTGATTATGGAGAAACATTTACCCTTGTTTCAAGAATGGAAGGAGTAAGAAATTTTCTTGCTTACTCTACATACAAAGGTTTCAAAGTTTATCATATGGATGTGAAATCCAAATTTCTAAATGACATACTAGAAGAAGAGGTTTATTGAGTATCTTGAAAGACTTATTGATCCAAACATCAAGAAAATTGTATGTAGATTACAAAAAGATTTATATGTCTTCAAGAAAGATCCTAGAGCATGGTATGAGAAATAACTCATAATTATGTTGTGAAGATTCATTTTTAAGAGAACTAATGACAACAATAATTTGTACTTGAAGACTAAAGGAGGTAAAGGTATTCTACTAGCTAAAAGTTTTGTTGATGATTTCATATTTGGAGGCCAAAATGCATTGTGTAAGACATTTGTGTTGGAAATATAGAAGAGTAACTAAGAAGGGGGGTGAATTAGTTACCACTAAAATAAATTCTTGATCCCTTAGATGTCAACCATAAAAACTAATTTATGTTGTTATTCAATAAATACACAAAAATGTTGTAACTCGATAAATGCAAAGTGTGACTTATTTTTAGCTGATCTTAAAATATTCACAGTAATTAATTTGTAAGCATAAGAGAAATAACATGAACACATGAGACACCAAGATTTAATGTGGAAACCTAATATGGGGAAAACCACCAATCTAACTAGTTATTGTTTTCACTCATCTAAAGTGAGCCCTATTAGGAGCCAACTTGATTAAAGGTTACAAAACATACTATAGGGAGTGACCTTGTTAGAGGATTTAATCACCTTATAAGGAGTGGCCTTGCAAGAGGTCCTAAAAATAATTCAATGGAACTATCACCTTGTTAGAGGATTTACAAGTGGCTAGTAAACCAACCCTATTAAGAGATTTAGGTTATTGCTACAATGGTTAGAGAGTAATAATGAAATGACCTGATTGTGATGCAATTGAATTGCTGATTATAGCTATTTCATCCTTGATCCTTCTTAATCAGATAAAAAAATTCTGCTCCACAAGTATACCTACTTATCCTTCCAGTTCACTTTCACTCTTTCTTTCTCAATTGAATCAACTCACTTTCTCACACACTAAAAATATCAACTTAACCATTCATTTATACCATCCAGATTATCAAGTTTGCTCAATTAAAAATTATAATAAACAATAATCATCACCATATTCAGCTAGAAACAATACTTTAAAAAAATAAGCTTCTTATGTCAAAACAAAAAAATTTCTCATTGGCCAACCTTGCTTGGTAAATACCAATTCTGAGATGATTTCTTGTGTTAACCAACAAAAGCTTGATTAACACTACAAAATTGCAAAAATCCTTTGGCAACCAAGTGAACTTAGTGAACACTAACTCTATCCAACTTTCCTTTGCTAACCATGAGAACTCAGTTAACACTATTTCTTACCTAAATTCCTTCAATGCCAAGTGAGCTCAATAGACACTGTCTTTGCAAAGAAATCTTTAGGAATGCTTGGTAGACAAGGAAAGCTATCTTATTGACCAAGTTAGCTTAGTAAACATTGGCTAACAACTGATATGACATTTATGTAACATCAAAAACAACAGACAATTAGACAATTGTATCCAACACACAATTAGATAGTTGTATCCAACAATCTCTCTCTTTGGCACTGATGGCAACACAACATGTCATAGCACAATGAAATTTAAAAAAAGATTTTCTTGGATAGAAAGCTTCTCCCTCTTGGATTTTTACCAAAAACTTATTCTCTTTCATGAAGTAATCTTCCTCTATGAAGGAATTGCATAACTTCTAAGATAGTGTACTTCTTTCTCAAAAGATATAAGAAAATTTTAGAAAGATATGACATCAATCTTCTACCTCTTTGACAACACATGCCAAAGACAAAACATAAAAAATTAGTACTACCTTGAGTACTAATTCATATGCAATATTCCCTTTGACTATGTTGTATCAACTAATTGATCTTTAACTTGGTTTCTGTTGATGCATCACTAAAACATTATTTAGTGAGCTTCAAATAGGGGAATGACCCCTAACTCACCTCTCAGTTACAAGAATGCATCCATAGGTAGTGGCTTGGTAAATATGTCTACAATCTATTCTTTTGTGTCAACATATTCCAATATGATTTCTTTATCCTACACCAGTTCTCTAACAAAATGTTATTTTATGGTAATGTGCTTAGTTTTGGAATGCATCATTGGGTTCTTTGATATGTTAATTGTGCTAGTGTTATCACAATACATGACAACTGGTTCTTTGATCTCAACCTTCATGCCTCCCAATAATTATTTAAACCAAACAATACTAGAACAATTCACTACTGCTACAACATATTCTGCTTCTGCTATAGATTGTGATGTGCAATTTTGCTTCTTGCTTGTCCAAGATACCAATCTTTTACCAAGAAAGAATTCTCCACCACTTGTACATTTTTTGTCATCAAGATTTCCTACCCAATTAACATTAGTGAATACCTTTAGGTCTAATTTTCTTCTAGATTTGTATCATAGACCATAATCTTTAGTACCTTTCAAATATCTCAAAATTCTTTTGATTGTCATTATATGATTTTCTCTAGGTTTAGCTAAGAATCTGGGCACTACCCCAACTACTAAAGCAATGCCAAGCCTTGTATGAACTACATACTATAATTTTCCAATCATTGATCTATATAAGGTCTGATCTACCTTTTTTGAATCATCATCTTTGGTAAGCTTCAGTCCAGTACACATGGGAGTTCCAACTAGTTTAGAATCTTCCATTCAAAATTTCTTGAGTATCTGTTTGATATACTTAGATTCAGTAATGTAGATACCATTCTTGATTTGTTGTATTTGTAGTCCAACAAAGAATTTTATCTCACAAAACATGGAGATTTCACATTCTTTGTTTATTTGTTCTAAAAATTATTTGCATAGATCATCTTTCCCTGTAAATAGAGTGTCATCCACAAATATTTTTGCCAATACAATATTGTTATTTGGTCATTCATTGATATACAAACTACTGTTATCATTAGTTCTTTGAAAACTAATCTATATAAGGTAGTTGTGCAACCCTTCAAACCATACAGTGCCTTGTGTAATTTGCAAACCATGTCCTTTTTGTCTTGATCAAGAAAACCTTCTAGTTTTTCAATGTAGACTTCTTCATCTAGTATACCATTGAAAAATGTAGATTTAACATCCCTATGATATACTTAAAATCCTCTGTGAGCAGCATATGCAAGTAGAGCGCTAACACCTTCTAATCTTGCAACAGGAGAAAAAGTCTCACCATAATCAATTCCTTCTTCTTGAGAATATCCTTTACACACTAGTCTTTCTTTGCTTCTTGATACTTGTCCATCTTCATTTAGCTTATTTTTGAATACCCATTTTGTTCCAATCACATTTTTATCTTTATGCCTGGGAACAAGAGTCCAAGTTTTGTTCTTCTCTATTTTTTCTATTTCTTTATTCATAGCCTCAATCCAAATTTCATTTTCCAATGCATATTTAATACTTCTAGGTTCAAAATCAGCAAGTGAACATGTACCTTTTAGCTTACTTCTTGTCATAGTACCTTTTGATTTATCTCTAATAATCTAATTAGGTGCATGATGCCTTCTGACATACTTGGCCAATACAAGTTCTTTACCCTTTTAATGAATTGCACTGTCTTCATTTTGAATTTCAACTTTTGGCTCAATTTGCTCAGACTGAGATTTTTCTATGTCTATAGTTCCTTCATTTTTGGAATTTCATTCTAGACCCAGTGATGATTGGGGAGACATGTCATCGAGTCATTACCACGCTATACATAAAGAGCAAGCATCTTCCTATAGCAAAGTAGCAACAACCATTGATTCTACTTTAATCATGTGGAGGACATTTGATGCATTACTTAAGAGAAATATGGTGGGCCCTTAGTCACTATGTCACACAATACATAACCTTTAGCAACTCATCATAGCGAGATAGAGACAATCGTAGATTTGAGATCGATCTAAGGGTGTGGAAAATATATGAATTACATAAGAAGTGGTGGGTCCCCTAGTTGCTATTTCAGATAGAGTAAAATGTGCACATCTTTCCATAGCAAGGTAGCAACAATCATTGATCTAATCTTGATTGAATTATTAGAATCTTTCATATGATTTATGAATGGGGCGTTGGTCTAAGTTATTGATGATGTGAGAAAACCCTATAAAACTAGTATATAAATCCATGCTTTAATCCTAGTCATATTCCCACTTTTCTTTAGTCCCATCATCTATTCATTTCCCAGTTGGGCACTATGTCACTAATGGCAAGATGCATAATTTTCACGATAGTGTCATAGCAACCTTTGGTGCCTTCACTTTTCCTAGTGCATACATGCATCGCACTAGATGCCACTGTGTCCCAAAAATTATATAACTGATATCTGATGGAGCATTTTTCTAGGACCCACCTTCTGAGAGTGTAGCCACATTATTACTTTATATCAAGGTGCTATGTCACTAACAACAAAGATCACAAATTTATCAACAATGACATAGTGACCTCTGATATGTTATTAAAACTCAGTGCCAAAAAGATAAAGGCAAGTCAAGTCATAATAAGTCAAATTAATGCTTCTGAATAAATAATAAAACCACACATCCACCATGCCACTTGGGAAGTTTATGGTCACTAAAAAACTTAATAGTTACTATCATCTATATTTTTTATGATCGTGAAATGTCACTAATGGTGAAGTGCACAATTGTTTTGATAGAAACATGGTGACCAATAAAAAAAAATTGATTTTTACTAATGCCTTCTGTACTTCACTATGTTGGTCCTTTTTTTGGTGCTGACATGAAAAATGTGATGAAACACTTATGACATAATGCAATCTCTGATCACCATGCCTCCATTTTATGGCACTACCCTTCAAATTTTTGGTAGTCACTATATCACATAGGGTAACATACTTGCATCTCTTGATAGTGACAATGCAATTGTTATTGATCTTGTGTGTGATTGAATGGTATAGATTAAGAGGGAAAAGGTTGTACAGGGCCATGAAAGATTTGAACTTTTCAAGGAATATTAGCAAAAAAAATTTAAAAATTTTTGTGCCCAAAATTTTTAAAGGAACAAGACCTAGGGTTTCACAAATGTTTTCAAAGGCTAACATATCTGGAGGACCAAAGACCAGAAACCCTATTCACCATTAATGGATTCAATTCTGATTTTTTTTTAACCTAGATTGGGGAAACTTTATCTTACAAAAAATTATACCAGCATGAACTACCTAGCTGCTAGGAGAATATTTTAAAAGTGTTTGACAATGTCTTAGGAAAGTTTCTCAAAAGTTGTTGACAACTTTTTGAGAAACTTTTGCAAAATTTGCAAAAATGCAAAACTAGTGACCAAACTTGGTCCAAACCTTATGCAAGTGATCCAATATGGATCTCAATAATATAAATAAGGAAAAATCTAGAATCCTATGATTTTTGGGCTTTATTGACAATTTTTTACCTTAGTTACCCAGGGGCTCATAATTATGCCTAATCCTGGTACTAGGCCTTACAACTAGATTAATGTGTCAAATTAACCCAAGTAAAATATTTAGGATTCTTAGGTGCCTTATTTGATGAGTCTTGAGTAGGTGTTCCTACACTAGTTACCTTCAAGTACTAAGAAATTTTTTTATTAAGTATCACATGTTGACATTGAAAGTTGAAGAAAAGGAAATTAGATTGGAGTATGTGCACACTAAAGAGTAGATTATAGATATATTCACTAAGCCTCTTCCCAGAGAGACTTTTTATTATTTGTGAGGCATTATTCTAGGGTAATAGAGCACCATTGTTGTCTTGACTGAATGTTGATGCTTCCTATATGGGGGAAGTATCTATGATGGATAGAGTCAACTAGGACTCTTGTTGATATTATTCTGAATAGTGTCTTTTGACCCTTGAGCTAGTAAGTATTAATTGTTGTAGAGTTTGATGTAGAGATGTTGGTTGATGAAACCTTTGACATTGATGTCAATGGGGGAGAATATTGCATCAAAAACACTATGTTGAGGAAGATGTTCAACATGAGTATAATATGTTTGATATAAGTATAGAAAGCAAATTGAAGTTTTTCATATATGTTGCCATCAATGCCAAAGGGGCAGATTGTTAGAAGATCGGTTGGAAGCATGAATGCTGATGATATTCCTATGGGGGAGTACTTTAGATATGTTACTATGATGATATATTACATTCATGTCTAAGTTTGTTATTGATGTCAACATAGCAATTTATTGTGGCATCTAACAAAATAACAATAGAAAGATCATGTTGGTACAGATGGCTAGTTGAGTGTTTATACCACCCAAGGTTATGAGAGATACTTTTAAGTATCTGGTATATGTAATTAATCTCAAAAAAAGAAAGGATAAGTCTAGAAGAAGTTATGTAAGTTCTGGTGATGTCTATTTTGAGATAGTGTTTATAGAGGCATATTCTAGTAAACTTGTTATATCTCTTATCAAAGTTAATATCTTAGGGTTCAAGGTTTAGGACATGAAGAAGACATGTTGGCGATGATGTGGCCAAGCTCACTCATCATAATATTTCATGTATAGAAAGTTTTTCAATTCGAAAGGTGGAAGATTTATGTTATCACTAAGTGTAATGTGTTCTTAATGTGGTCCTATAATGATTAATTGAGAGGTTCTAATAGCTGACTTAGGGAATTTGTTAATGGACTAGGTATAAAGGAAGGAAAATTTATTTTATCATAAAGTATGAATGAGATGGTCTTATGATTGATGATGAGCAATAGAATGTGGGGAATGTGAACTTAACAGAGTAGTGCATAAGTGAAAGAAACTTCATTGCCGAGGTTTTCCTAAGTGATCTCAGGTTTGGTATTTGGGTTCAAGGTTCATGACCTGGTCTACAAGGTATGATAGTGATTGGTCCAGTTGAAAAGATAGAGGAAAGAGGAATATAATATTAAATTACTTTTTTGAGTAGTGAGCTCTTCTTGTAGTTGAAATTGCAAGTCTTCTAGTCTTCTTAAAGATGATGAAACCCTAAACTTCATAATGAGTGTGTAAAGAATTGAAGGAGAAGAGTAGTGAAGTTTGCATGTGAAAAAAAGAGCATTCATGGAGACTTAGAAGTTATAGAGAGTGAATTGCAAAATTGGTTTGAGAAGAAGAAAGGATAGAGGATACATCATTGACATACCAAATCAGAGAGGATCAAGAAGGACATTGTATGGATTTGATGTTTAATCAAGCTTTCAGAGCTACTCACAAGATCTATGTTGAAACATCCTAATAGGTAATTTTAGTTAAATCTCCTAGGCCAAGTAGTTGTAATAGATTATTGTAAATCCTTTAACAAGGTGGAACTTAATAGTCCTTGTAAGCCTTTAATACGGTAGGCCTTTCATAGGGTAGATCATGTTTCATGGTCAAACCAATGTAACCTTAATTGGCTACACTTCATTGCTGCAATAGTGAAGAATTGTGTATGTCATCCCCACCCCAATTTTACCTTTACTTTGGAAGGTTTCTAGGTAATCATATCAGCTGTCAAATGTGTGATTTCTTATGTGTTTACATGATTTAGATGTATGTGCTTTACACATTATTTCAAGTTTATATATTGAACGCATGAGATGGATGAGTGGTGAAAAGTTTTATGGGTTCATGTTTTAACTCTTGATTCACCCACCCCCCCTCTCAAAAGTTTACCTCTCCTACTTGTAATTCCAAAAATTGGTATCAGAGCTAAGTTCTTAGAAGAAAAAGCTTTGCAGCTTAGAGGAAAGATCTTGAAATGTAAGTCTACAAGTTGAGAAAGACCATTGAGAACTAGGATATTGAAATACATCTCATACTACATCAATTGAATGAAGCTAGAGATGCTTTGAAGAACACCCTGAAGAGAAGGAAAGAGATTGCTATAGCAGAAAATGACGCACAATACAAAAAGATTGACACCACAAAGTTGTTTGTAGATGGTAACTCTAATGAATTTGATGTAGCAATTGCAGATCTAATGGAAAAGAATAGAACACAAGCTGAAGAGATTAGAAATCTCAAGTTAGAGCAAGAATCACAAGCTATACTATCGTGTGACATGATTGAACAAAAGAAGAAAGCTATTGAAGACAAGGCCATGATTGAAGGAGACAAAAAGAAATTTAGCAAATAGATTGGAAGAAAAGTCAATAGAGCTATCTAGGATCTCAAACATGCAATTGGATACCTTAAGCTAAATGATGAATGCTCATCATCAGTTAAATGCCAAGGATATTAAGGTAACTACTTTGAAGTTGTAGAATGAATAACTATAGAATGAACTAAAAAGAGAAAAAGAAATTGATAAAAGTTTAAACAAGCCAAATGAAGCCATCTAGTACTTTGAGGAACTACTAAAATCCCTTAGGTCTAATAGAGATGCATCAGAATTGAGCTACATAAGCATTGAAGAAGGAGAATCATCCAAAGTTGTTGAGGAAAGGAACAATAAAGATAAGAATTCCAAACCTACTTTTCATCATTGTGGTAAGAAAGGACATACAACTAATGTGTACATGAGCAAAAATACAAATTGGAATGCTAAGCCTAAGAACATAACTCATTGCCACAAGTGCAACAAACAAGGTCCTCAGGCACATGAATGTAGAAGCAAAACCATGCATGCATCAAAATTTTAAGGACACTGCTACAATTGTCATAAGTATGGACATAGAGCCTTTGAATCCAGATCCAAGTCCACATGGTCATCAAGCAAGCCAACAAAGGTAAAAAGCTATGAAAACTGCTATAACTAGGATTACAATACAAGATATATCTATCACTATTGTTAAGAATATGGACATGTACCTAAAAAGTACATTAGGACTCACTTTAGCGGTAATTACAAGAGATGGTTGAGTCAAACCACATGTTTTAGCTATCATAAGACTAGTCACATCAGTAAGCATTGTCCAACAAGTCCAAGGCACCAAGTTTTGAATTTGATAAAGGTAAAGGCAAGGCAGATGTTGAACACATTAGGAATGAGATGAACAAGACATGGAAGAAGAAAGATGCTGGCAATACATCAAATGGAGAAGGGATCACTCTACCCAATAGGTCAAGTGGGCACACTTCATAAAACTAAGCAAACAAGAGGAATGTGGGATTGATACTTAAAGTGTTGCATTATACATCAGTTCCAAAAGAAATTAGCACTAAAAATATTACATTAGAATGAATTAAAATGCAAGAAGTTGTGGAAAATTCAAGGATAAATCTTCAATTTTTCATGTTATTGTTGAGCATGAAAAGTCTTTTGTGTATGCTAATTGAAATACTAGTTAATGTTGAATTGTTAGTCAAAGATAGTTACAACCAATTCTCTAGTAGCTATTGAGTGAGGGAAGTCACTATAGATGCTAAGTGGAACAAATATTGTGTTGATGCCAAGTTTATAGTTGTACAAGTACCAAGCATAAATGTGAATTTTTGAAGGGTATAAGGTGAATTTTCATCTATTTTTCATCATTATGAATTCAAGAAAGAGAAAATAGAGTGAAGAGGTAATTTACAATCTAGCTTGAAGCATTTTTAAAGATCCTGGCGATGATCAAGGACTAGTTCATCGAAGTTTTGAGGTATTCTTCATAAGATGAGTTACACAGTTTAAAATTTGTAAAACCGTAGTTTGATAAAATGGCTTCCATTTCAAAGAATGTGTAGGAGAAATAAGTTTTTGATGTCAAATTAGTTAGCAATGAAGTTAAACAACCAAATTTCAAATCTATCCTAGACATATCCTATAAAAATGACTCGTTAGGCACATTATCAATGATTCCACCCAAGGTCATAATGGTCCAAGACATAAGAAAATGTTAAAAATACAAATTAGGAGGTATAGGTGATATGGAAATAAAGAAAGGTTATGATAAGTTGTGTTAAAATGGTGTCTTGAAGGAAGAATTTAAGATTGTGGAGAGAAAGGGTTTGACCCATGCCCTAGATTTTCCCATGGTTTTCAAAATGGAATGGATAAAAATAGTGTTAAGAAAGATACATGATGGATTTCTTTGGTTGGAAGGAGAACAAATCAAGATTTCAAAAATAATTGATCATAGAGTGACTGGTTATCCAAACCTAGATCATCCAAAGACCCTATGAAGTGACTCAAAGGAGGCAACTAAGAAGAACATAGGTGCAAAATGGAATAAGTGTAGAATGACAATAGATACCATCATTGATCCACTAATTCATTTTTATATTAAAGTTATTTCTCATAAATTTTATTAGTCAATTAAGTTAAATAGTGTGCCCTACATTGTAGTCGATGTTGGTTATAAAATTATCAAGAAAGATCATGTTGGAATATCTTAATGGAAAGAATGCTTCTGAGAGTGGGAGATGAATCAGAAGTACTAGCTTCTAACCTATTTTTTTTAAATCCTTAATAACATAATATTTATATGCATATCAACATGAAGCAATTGTGAAAAACACATGTGCATCATCTCATAACACTAGAAATTTTGGGAACACAGAAACCCTCCAGGAATAAGAAGGTAAAACTGGGGTGGGGATGATACCGACAAAAATTATTGTAGCAATAATGCTTGACCACTTTTGATGATCTACCCTATTAAAGGTCTACCCTGTTAAAAGCTTTACACTGTATCAATAGTGACCCGGTTGAAGGATTTAAAAACACTTTACAAGAAGTGTTACCATGTTAAAGGATTTAATCACCTATTTAAAGGATCTACAAAATAGCTGTTAAGCTAACCTATCACCTTAGGGTTTCCTTTCTAATATAGTTTCTAGAGAGTATTAGGTATTATAAACCTAATAGTTTATAATCCTTTTATTATTGAATACAGGCACTTGATCTTCTTTCTCTGATCTTGATCCTCTGAGATCTGATATTCTTCACTCTAAAAATAGTTTTTCTTCCACACCTTCATCCATGTATATACAATGAGACTTATTCTTCCTTATAAAGACATTCAAAGACTTAGGGTTAGATGTGGATCTATGATCCATATTGAGTCTTTGTTTCCCACTCTTTCCTTTCACTTTTATTATTGGTTACATGCCTTCTCCATTTTTCTTATTGGATGCATGTAGATTGCATAGGAAAAATAAAAGATTTGATCTTATCATTTAATCCTTTGAGATTCATAATATGTCAGCCATGAAAATGGCTTACATTTGAATTTGTAAAGTTATAGACTCATATATGTATTCTATGTTACTCAGCACTTACCGATCCCAAATGCTCAGCACATGTAACAAATTGGCTTACTCGACTCCTGTTGCATTTATATATTGCTCGACATCATCTATGACTCGGCACTCAAATATCACTCTGAACTTGTATCATGCTTGGCACCTAAATTCATTCGGCACTTGATCTTAAATCGGCACCTAAAGGCTACTTGGTACCTGAAGGCTACTCGGCACCTGAAGATCACTTGGAATCTATTGGATTTCTTGACTCAACTCATGTTGTGGCTTGGCATACATAGTGTGCTCGGTTCCAATGTAGAAAATGATTAATTGTGTTGGCACTTAAATTTCAAAACCATTTTGAGACTAACAATCTCCCTCTTTGACATGAGTGACAAAAACACTTAACTGACTTTATGAGTACATTTAAGTTTTTAAAACCTTGATCAAAATTTTGTAATATAAAATATATACTTGAAAATTGTTGTAACTCCCCCTAAGTTGATTGTGCCATTATCTGTGCTATCTTGGTAACCAAAATTGTATGTTGTATATCATGCTCCCTTTTTCTCTTGTCTCCCTCTGTTAACTTGTATCTTTGTCTCCCTCATTCATCTTTTCTTCCCCTTTCATCTTGTGTCCCCCTTTTTGACACTTATGTCAAACGGTTTAAGGGTTAAAACCATATTTCACCAAAAATGTATTGTTTACCTCCATAATCATCCTGAGAGCTGTATCCCAAAAATGCAAAGCAATTTCTAATGACTTGTGTTGGGTGGAAGTCTCGATAGCAAGGTGAATAAGTCATTCTAAAGTAGAAAGATTAGGATATTTCTTGAGAACAGGTTCAGCATAGACCTATTCTTTATGGAGTACTTCTAAATGAGGGGTAATGGACGATTGGAGCTGTATTAGTTTGGCCTTGATGGTGGCCTCTTCTGTTGTTAATACAACTATTTCTTTCTAAGTGTGAAGCATTTGAGCAAAATGCTTCTCACTTTGAGCTAGATCTTTTGGTAGCTGCATGCTTGAAATATTCAAATTCCTCTCCATGCTCATTATCTTTTGGCTTGTCTCCTGTGTGAAGTATGAAAAGTCACACAAATTTTTGTACAATGAGAATATATTCTCAAGTACCTTTTTTACTTTGTCTATGACCTTTGCCAATTCAATCTGTGAAAGTGCTACTTCACTAGATATTTTCTCATTAACTTTCCCTTGAAATTTTCTTTCAGACCATTCCATAAGTTTTGCATTTGTCTCTTGGTCTACATTTGTCACCTGGTCAACAATATCTGATAATTGTTCCATGATATGCTTGGACTCATCTGGTGATTGAATACTGAAAGCATCCATAAATATGTCTTTAATTTCATGTAAAGAAAAAATTTGTTGATACTCCTTCCTAAGTATCTCTTTTCTTTTTCTTTTGTTTAATGTTTCCCGCACCTCATTGATTTGATCAATCTTTATTGTTTTTGAGTCATAACTTGGTATGACTATCTCCTCATCTAGTTCAGGGTCTCCATAGTGAAGTACCCTTGCAACTTTTGTAGAATTGGATCTAGGTGTTGATATTTGCAATGGTTTTTGTGAAGGAGTCCCTAAGGTAGGCAAATTTATCAATGTTTGTATTGCCTCCTACTCTTTAGGGGTTTCCTCTATTTTCTCCTCCTGTTGTCTACCTTGAAAAATTATTGTAATTTTAGGAAGTTCACCATGAGTTTGTGCTATAGGATCAGATGTAATAGCCTATCCTCTCTATTATGTTTCTTTGTCTGCTGCTGCACTCGGCTTTTGTATTGTTGTATCAACTATGCCTGATGAAACAACTGTTGGCATTTGAAGTTGACCACTAGTAGCTATAGAGATTATGGAAGGTGGTTCTTATGAATTCACCTTATCTCTAATTGTGTTTTCTACTAGTTTTTGTAATTCATCCATACTGACCAATACTAGATTTGCACATAATCTTGCTTGTTGCATGGATTGGTCAAGGATTCTTTTGAGATCCTCTACATTTAATGGGATTGATGTTCTGAGCAGAAGTGTCAAGAACATCTTGTACTATTATAGTTTCTATAGGTGTATGGGTACATGAGGAGGGATAGAAGGTGGCAATTGTGTGTCTTGCACACTCTGGTCATGTTGCTGCTCTTTCTTAGTTGTTGTCATATCATCTTGCTTTTTTGTCTCCTCCTCTATTTCTTTCTTTTCTTCTTCCTTCTTTTCTTCTCTACCTTGCTCTACTTTGATCTTCTCTTCTCTCATTTTTCTTCTTTCTTCTAGTGGAGTAGTAGCTTCTTCCTTGTATTCTTCTTCAAGAAAATCTTCAATCTTTTTGTACAAGTTCTTCCACAATTTTGTTGTTCTTTGTACAATTTCTTCCATTTTGTTTTGGAGAATGAAGAATGCCCTATACTTAGGTGTAAACCTAGCATTATGCCTTTTGACAGCTTTCTCTATTTGCTCCTTAGTCACATCAAGTAGTATGCTTGTTAGGGTTGATTCTCTCATCTCCTTCTCCATTTTCAAACAAAAATGCCATCTGTCTTCTACAATTTTAGATAGTTCATTTGGCAATTGTCCATCTAGTTCAAGAGGAGTATGCTTGAACTATGCCATCATTCCATACACTAATTCTTCTATTCTATCCTATTCATCTTTAGTGAACTTATTGAAATAAATTTTATTTATGTTGCTTAAGTCTCCATTTACAATCTTTTTGCATAATGTATCAACTAAAAAATGACTTACCTTTTTCAGATTGATCTTCTTCATCATTATCAGGTTGAGCCACATATTTTCTTCTTTTCCTTGGCTCTCCCTATGTCTTCTTAATTGTTTTCTTCTTTGTGGCTTCCTCTTTAGCTTTTTGTGTGGAGGCCCTCATTGCAGCTTTGGTTGTTGGCTTTTGTGGTGATGGCATGGTAGTTTTCTTTTGTTTGGACTGGGCTAGAGACTGTTCTGTTGCCTTTCTCTTCTTTGGCTTAGCTATGGTTGGTGCATCCTTGGCTTCTTCTTCCTTAGCACCTTCCTGCTTGTCTTCACCTAGGCCTTGAGTTAATTCCATTGGTACTTTTTCTTGTTCATCTTCATCATCATCATTGTCATCATCTTCTTCTTCTTCAGCTTCAACCTCTATTCCTTCACCAAATTTCTTCTTAATTTTCTTCATTAATTTATCTTTCTTTTTCAATGTGGAGGTAGTTTTTAATTCCATATTTATTTTTGACCTTACCACATCATAAGTGCCAAAGTGTGGGGCACTCTTATTTACCTCTTCTACCAACAATGCAATTATGGTTGCAAATGCTTCATCTATGTTAATCTCATAACCAAATGGCCTTAGCCATCTCACCCTTAGAATTGCTACTTGAATATAAGTAAAGTCAATATCAACTAAGAAGCATATATCATTAATATGTCATCAGGGTATCAGAATTGTCTCCCATTTGTTCTATATATTCATTAATTTGAGATATGATAGTTCTATCATTTCTCCATGTAACTTTACCAAAAGAGGGAAATTCATTCTGAATATAAAAGAATACACAAACCAGAATTGCTCCAAATTTACATTGAGCACCCTTTTTCCTTGTTATGGCTACTAGGTTTTCATTAATTTGTTGTAGTTGTGGTTCTGCAAGATCATAAGTATGATCCTTTTTCACTTGTTTGTAGCCTACATCTACTACAATACATGGTACACTATTGAGTCTATTGGATTGATAGAATTTTTGTGCAATAACTCTAACAACAAACTCAACTAGAGGATCCTGAATGGTGTGAATTTTCATTTCTCTTTTGTTCTATTGAGCACCAATGTTCTTTTCAATAACCTCCTTGGATTCATTTCTCAAGGTCTTGTGCTAATCTAGGGTAGGATATCTAGTCAACCTATGAATGATTCTTTTTGTAATTTTAATAAGGACATCTTCTAACCACAGACTACCATCATGAATTTTGCTTAACAAAAATCTGATCCATTCTATTTTAAATACAGTAGGAAAACTCAAAACTTGTGTTAAACCCTTCTTTTTAGCAATCTTGTATTCATCTTTCAAGACTCCATCGACACATAGCTTCGCATAGGCTTCTCTTATTTCCATGTCTCCTATGGCTCCTATCTTGCAATTATAACATCTCCTTACATCTTGAACCATAATAACATTTGGGGGTATGCAAGAAAGGGCTTCGATGGGATAATTTTTGTATGCAACTTTAGGGATAGGGCAAAAATTAGGCTGCCTAACCTCATTAGATACTAATTGGACTTCAAAAGACTCTTGTCCTAGGTTGTCTTAGAACTCGAAGCCATTTATGCAAACTAGGGTTTCTTTTTCATAGAAATATAAAACTACGTAGCTCGACACAAATGAAAATACCTCAGGATCGATGAAAATGCATTGTAAGAGGTTGCAATCTGCTTGGAATACTAGATTCGCTATTATGAAGTTACTCTTCTCTATTTCTCTTCTCTGCTTCTTGATCATGATGAGGAAGAATGATTAAAATCATGATAATATACCCTATTTCCATCACATTGAATGCTCAACTGCAAACTCGGCCTCTAAAGGATTTTTGACATTGCTTAGCTTACACTACATTTCTACTTTACTCGACTTCCATAGGAGTTACTCAACTTGGCATCAGTTATCAACTCAGTCATTTTTAGGAACTTGGCATGTATTGGAGTTTTACTCGATATCTAAAGACAGCTCGGCATCATCATTTAACATTTTGTCTTGGCATCTTGTTTCATGTTGGTTTCTACTTTGTATTGCTTCTTCATGTTTTAGGGCTGATGTATGATACTTTCTTATATGTATCAACCTTGTAGTCTCTTTCTTGTGTTTAATTGAATGAGAAATGATCACTTGACCTTGTGGGTGAAGTGACCCTTTCATTGGATGAGCTTGATTCATTCTTTTTCTACCATGTTTCCTTCATGTCTATTCTTATGTGTTTCACATCAATCTTTTTTTTGCCCTTGTTTACTTCAATTTTTGGTGTCTTTGACCTTGTAGGATAGTTTTTGCTGATATGACTAGTTTTCAAGCAACTAAAACATGTGGTTTGGTTCAACCATCTTTTATAGTTCCCTTTGAAATGTGTTCTTATGCAGTTTTGGGGTATATGTCCATATTCCTGACAATAATGATAGCTATACCTGGTGTTGTAATCCCAATGGTACTAACTTTTATTTCCTTCTATTTTTGCTGGTTGATTTGATGCCCACATAGGCTTTGATTTGCATTCAAATGCTCTATGTCCATACTTCTTACAATTATGACAGTGTCCATCAAATCCTTCTGTTCTTGTGACTTTGGATTTGCAATCTTGGGTCACATGTCCTTGTATGTTGCACTTGTGATAGTAACTCTTGCTCTTGGGTGTGTTTTGTTGATTGAATCTTCTACTCCTGCAAATATTAGTAGTATGCCCCTTTTTATTATAGTAATTACAAATGGGTTTAGAATCATTACATTTGTCACTTCTTTTCTCAACACTCTTTGATGATTCCCCAATTTCAGTGATGTTGTATCCAAGTCCTGATGTATCATGGGTTGATCTTGGAAATTTCATCAACTGTTCAAAGTACTTGATGGCTTCACTTGACTTGTTTAGATTCTCTACTAACTCTTTTTCTTTGTTCAATTCATTCAACATTTATCCATTCTGTATCTTTAGAGTAGAGATCTCAATATCTTTCATATTGAGTTCATGATGAAGGTTCATCATTTGGGCAAGTGTATCCATCTGCATGTTTGACATCCTTGTTAATTTAGTACATTTTTCTTCAAGTCTATTTGCAAGATTTCTTTTGTCATCTTCCATCATGACTTTATCCTTGACTGATCTTTTATTTTGTTTAGTGATTTCACATAACATTATGGCCTATGATTCATGTTCCTTCTTGAGAGATCTTATCTCTTCTAATTGAACTTTGTTTTTCTCCATCAGGTCTGCTATTGTTGCATCAAACTCTTTAGTATCTCCATTGGTAAATAATTTTGTGGTATCTATCTCCTTGTAGTTTGTATCATTTTCAACTATGGCTATATCCTTTCTTCTTTTCAAGGATTTTCTCAGTTCCTCCCTTGCTTCCTCTACTTTGTGTAGAGCCAATTGCGCATCAATCACTTGATTGTCAATAATCTTTCCAAGTTTGAAGACTTCCATATTCAGACCTTTTTCTCCAAGCTGTTAGACTTCCTTTTGTGAGAACCAACTAGGATCTAATACCAATTGTTGGAATATCTTAATGGAAAGAATGCTTCTAAGAGGGGGGGAGGTTTGAATTAGAAGTACTAGCTTCTAACCTATTTTTTAAAAATCATTAATAACATAATATTGAAATGCATATCAACATTAAAAAATTATGAAAAACACATGTGTATCATCTCATAACACTAGAAATTTTGGTAACCCAAAAACCCTCCAGGAATAAGAAGGTAAAAATGGGGTGGGGATGATACCCACAAAAATTACTGCAGCAATAATGTTTAACCACTTTTGATGATCTACCCTTTTAAAGGCCTGCCCTGTTAAAGGCTTTACATTGTATCAATAGTGACCTAGTTAAAGGATTTACAAACACTTTACAAGAAGTGTTACCCTGTTAAAGGATTTAATCACCTATTTAAAGGATCAACAAAATAGCTATTAAGCTAACCTATCACCATAGCATTTCCTTTCTAATATAGTTTCTAGAGAATATTAGGTTTTATAAACCTGAAAGTTTACGATCCTTTGATTGTTGAATACAGGCACTTGATCTACTTTCTCTGATCTTGATCCTCTGAGATCTGATATTCTTCACTCTGAAAATAGTTTTTCTTCCACACCTTCATCCATGTATATACAATGAGACTTAGTCTTCCTTATAAAGACATTTGAAGACTTAGGGTTAGATGTGGATCTATGATCCATATTGAATCTTTGTTTCTCACTCTTTCCTTGCACTTTTATTATTGGTTGCATGCCTTGTCCATTTTTCTTATTAGCGGCATGTAGATTGCATCAAAAAATAAAAGATTTGATCTTATCATTTAATCCTTCAAGATTCATAATATGTCGGCCATGAAAATGGTTTACATCTGCATTTTTAAAGTTACAGACTCATATATGTATTCTGTGTTACTCAGCACTTACTGATCCCAGATGCTCAGCACATGTAATGAACTAGCTTACTTGGCTCCTATTGCATTTCTATATTGCTTGACATCATCTGTGACTCGGCACTCAAATATCACTCAGCACTTGTATCATGCTCAACACCCAAACTCATTTGGCACTTGATCTTCACTCGGCACTTGAAGGCTACTCGGCACCTGAAGATCACTCAACACCTGTTGGATTTCCTAACTTAGCTCATGTTGTGGCTCAGCATACATAGTATTCTTGATTCCAATGTAGAAAATGATTAAGTGTGTTGGCATTCAAATTTCAAAACCATTTTGAGACTAACAGATCATACTTATGATCTTACAGAACTTCAATTACAATAGATAAATGAAAACTTAGGTGCCATTGGGAAAATAAAAAGTGCATAACGTAAATTTGGATGAATATTTGTGTGCATAATTTTATATGTAGAGAATGAATTCCCATCCTTTGTTAAAATAGGTTGGAAGACCAATAGATTAGTGGCTGAGTAAATCAATGAATATATTGAGCATATGGGTGAGAACTTTGAAATAGTTATGACAAGTTATTTTGAAGACTTCAAGAAGTCTATGAAGTAGAGGTTGAGGATACATGTCTCCTTAGTTGAACAATACTACAATGACATATGTTTTCTTGTGGATATTGATTACACATACATACAGGTAGTAGTAGCTAAGGTAAGATGGTTAAGACCCGTACGCTATAAAATCAATATTAATAAAGTCTCAGCTGCCATCACTACACTCCAAGTAGAGGATATTGATACAAGTTATAAAATATTTGATAATTATGATGTAATTAAATCCAAAGTTGAAATGGAGTTGAAG
Source organism: Cupressus sempervirens (assembly GCA_028749045.1). NCBI lineage: Eukaryota > Viridiplantae > Streptophyta > Pinopsida > Cupressales > Cupressaceae > Cupressus > Cupressus sempervirens. Next base: position 33,555,823 of record CM053784.1, on the reverse strand, counting down.
ATAGCCTCCACATTGAAAAGGAAAGACAAATTGGTAAAGAAAATCAAGGCCCAATTTGGTGAAGAAGAAGAAGATGATGAAGAGGATGAAGAGGAAGAATAGGAACAAGCCCTAGAACCTCTTGCTTTGACCCAAGGCATGGGTGAGGACATTGAAAAAGAGGGTAGAGGAAGTAGTAGAATAGGCAGAACCAAAGAAGACAAAGGCCAAAACTTATCCTGTGGCAAAAATAAAGGCTAAAAAGATTGCAAAGCCAAGTCAAGCAAAGCCTACAACACCAACAACCAGGGTAAACACAAGGGCCACTACACAAAAGGCCAAAGAGAAAGCCAAAGAAAAGGATAAGGCTACTAAAAAAGAAAGGCCAGAGCAGAAAAAACAAAGGAGAAAAATATTGCACAACTAGAGACTAACCATGAAAGAAAAAAATCTGAAGATACAAGATAGTTTAGAGTGGTAAGTCATCTACCAAATTCTAATCTTGAGAATCTCTATGAGAATGTTAAGAATAATGTAGATTTATTTGATTTGAAAAATATTGATTTTGGAAAACTTAGTAGAGAAGAACAAAAATTGATTGAAGAATTAATATATGCAATGATGTCTAAATTCAATAACACTCCGCTTGAATTAGATAACATGATGCCTAAGGATTTATATAATATTGTTTAAAATAAGTGGTATTATTGTTTAAACCTAGAGAAATAAATTAGAAAATCCACACTAGCCCAAGTGATGCCAAAATTGATAAAAGGACAAATTGTCAAACCAAACAAGCAATATGATGGAAGGTTTGCACCCAAATACAAGGTATTCAACATCCTTCAAAACAATATTGAAGATGTTGTCGAGAAATCCACCCAAATGTGGATATTGATCTATGGATTGAAAACTATTAAAGGAGAAGAAGATCCCTTTGAGGGAAGAAATAATAATGATGACAACAATGATAAGGAGGAAGAAGATGTAGAAAATGATACTACTATTGAGGACACACAAAAAGAAAAAGATTACATGGCTACAACTAATTGAAGAGTAATAGGAAGAATAGAATGTGAAAGATACACAAATACCTAGCATGAGCCCTCCACATGACACAAGCATGCCTACAAAATCTATAACTATTAAAGATGTTCTTGATAATTTAGCTTAGAACATCAATCCTTTAACTACAGAAGATCTCAAGAAGATTCTTGACCAATCCACATTACAAGCCAAATTGTGTGAGAATCTAGTATTGGTTAGTGTTGATGAATGTTAGAAGCTAGTAGCTAACATTACAAGGGATAAGGTGAACACACAAAAACCACCTTCTACCATCCCTTTAGTTACTAGTGCTCAACCTTTAACAAAAACATCAGTAGAAACATCCACAGAGGTTGACACAATTGATAAATTTTATTTGGTTGAATAACAACAAACTAAAAGAGAAGAGGAAAAGGAAACCACATCAAAGAAAACAATATAGAAAGACACCTCTATACCTACAACAAAAACACAAGGTGCAAGTTAGATTATTATTATTGATCATAGTAAATCTAAAGAAATTAAGGACATACCAAAGGAGAAGGAACAAGAGGTTGCTCAAGAATTGGTAACATTATCAACATCTGGCAGTCCTACAAAAGTCCTTCAAAAGCTGAGCACTGAAGCTATACCATTGCAAATCTTAGCACCAAGTTCAAGTTCCTCCAAGGTTACTAAGGTAATTCACTATGGAGATGTAACTCTAGATGAAGAAATAGTGATACCTAAATATGATTATGCAACCATAACATTAGAACAAATAGGCATAATGCAACAAGCCTTGGAAAAGAAGGAAAATTAGGAAATACTCATAGAGCAGTATAGATAGAGGAAAGCATTACAAGAAATCAAAGACATCTTCTTAGATGCATTCAACTTGTAAACAAATAAAAAATTGATGTAGAAGCATCTAGTGGAGTAAGGGCAATCCTGTATCACCCAAAAAAAAAATCTCAGAAATAATTTTTGTTTAATGTGTTTTCACTTTTGGATACCCATTTGGGTCAAATAAAGGTTCCAACTCTCATAGTTCAACTATTAGTTTTCTGGGTTCGAGTTTTTAAGCACCTTAATCACCTTGGGATATTTGTAAATGCAAAAAATGAATTATTTAATAATTGAGAAAAAATTATGATGATTTTGAGGGTGTAAGTTAGAGGGATGATTATACTTGTAATTTAAAGCACTCCAAAAAAAGAATCAGGTCAAAAGGCTTTATAGTTAGAAAGTTATTGCAGTTTTAATTTTCCCAGAGACCTCATAAGAGCACTTCAAAGTCATATTTAGGGCACTAAAAGGCCTTGTATGGGGAAAAAAATTAGGGGATGAGAAAATCTATTCCATAGGGCTATAGAAAACTTTGAGGGCTTTCCAGAAATGTAAACAGTTTGTCAATCGGACTCACGATTCAAAAGTTATGCCTCCCGAAAGTTGGACTATTATTTTTGGATTCTTCTAATTTTACAACAACTTCTAACATGACTTCTAGAACCTTCCATTTTTTTAGTGGATGCTAACTAGAATATTCTAGAATGTATTCTTAACCCTAAACTTTGGCATTGTAAAGGTAGTTCTCAGTGGAGTTAGAGAGAAGGTATTGTGAAGAGGATTTCTTTCTCTAGAATCATACTATTGTAAGCCCATAGGGAATTTTTCATTGATAATAACATTTCACTTTTCCTATCTATTCATTCTAGTCTTTGGTTGTGTCTCCATCAAGAATCAAAGCTACTATTGGAATAGTTATCAAAAATTGTGGAATAGGTGAAAATGAAGACTAGGACACTAATGCAAAACTTTTGAAATAGTCTGAAAGGAAATTTCAAGGAAAAGTAAATGAAAAGATATCTGGTAACACAGTACTATAGCAAGTTGAATTGGTGTAAAGTGAAGAAGGTACTTGAGAACATATTCTCATTGTACACCAAACTTTGTGATCCCACACTCTTCACACAAGAAACAAGCCATAGAATTCTAAATCTAGAGAGAAATTTAAAAGTCTCATGTATTCAACTAACTCAAAACCTAGCTTAGAGTTAGAAGCACTTTCATTCATTACTTCAATCATAGATTCAAGTAGTTGTGTTATAGGAAAAGAGGCTAATATAAGAGCCAAGTTGATTAATATCCAAGCCTCCCTTACCCCCCATATGGAGATACTCCATAAAGAACTAAGATTTGTAGAAACATTTTTGAAGAAAGATCCTAATCTTTCTACATCAAATGGATTACTTCACCTTGCAATAGAGTTAGCAATCCAAATAAATTCATTGGATGTTGCATGTGACAATTGGGATATTTCTCTAAAAATAATAATGGAGGTCCACAAATACTTTTTGGATAGATACACCATAAGTGTATAGACCCTTTGACATAATTGTCATAAAGAGGGAGATAAACAAGAAAGGGGGAGATGATAAAAGAATAAAAATGAGATACAAGTGAATGGAAAGGGGGAGATAAACAAAGGGAAAATAAAACAAAGAGGGAGCAAAGAAAATAGAATAAAGAAAGAATAGAAATAGAGCATATCAGATAAATAGTATCAACACATTGAAGAAAAAGAGTATCAACAAGAGATAAATTTACTCAGAATTGAGAATAGATTTTTTATACAAATCAGGCAAATTAACTCAATAGAAGTTTAAATTTTGAGGTATATAGTCTATTTTAAAATTTTGAAAATTTTAAAGTTTTGTATATAACCAAAGTTGTGAATAAATTATACTCAAGAAGGTTATATTACTTATGTATAGTTAAGTGTTTTTGACACTCGTCAAAGTAGGAGATTGTTGATCTCAGATTGGTTTTGGGAATTGAGTGTCAACACACTTAAGTCATTTACTAAGTTCATGGCAAACTAGTAATGCATGCGGAGTATGAAATGTAAATACAAGACTATGCCAACTTGCAAAGAGTGATGAGTCACTCATGTGCCATGTCACTCAAGTGCTAAGTAGATGATACATACCAACTGATTCAAGTTCCAAAGCAAATAGTAGATGCCAAGTAGTTCAGGTGTTGAGTCAGAAACAAAATTATAGTATGTGCTAACCATTAGTAACTTAAAGTTTGAGCATCACATATTGGACATATTTTTTTGTGATTAAACAAAAAACTATGTAATTAATTTTTAGTTGACCAAAGGATAAAATATGATCTTTTGAAGATAAGGACAAATCTATATGCAGATTCCCTATGTAATTACATGTAGCCAATAAGAAAAAGGGAAGGATTAAGTGGCAAAAAGGATGAATCTCAGTCATAGATTTATACCTAACCCTAATTCTTGTAGTCCTCTTAAAGAGGAAAAAAATTTAAACATCATAATGAGCATGTAAGGAACTAAAGGAGAAGAGTAGTGAAGTTTGCATGCAAAAAATAGAGCATTCATGGAGATTTAGAAGTTATAGAGAGTGAACTGCAAAATTAGGTTGAGAAGAAAAAAGGATAGAGGATACAACATTCACATACTAAATTAGAGAGGAGCAAGAAGGACATTGTACAAATTTGATCTTTAATCAGGCTACCAAAGCTAACCACAAGATCTACGCTAAAACATCCTAATAGATGATTTTAGTTAAATCTCCTAGGTTGAGTAGTCCTAATAGACTGTTGTAAATCCTTTAACAAGGTGACATTCCAAGTGGATGTTCAGAATTCCTCTAGCCATGTACACTTTCCAAAGGGTGTTGAAATCCTCTAACAAGGTGGGACTTAATAGTCTATGTAAGCCTTTAACAAGGCAAGCCTTTCATAGGGCAGATCATGTTTCATGGTCAAACCATTGTAACCTTAATTGGCTACACTTTATTGCCATAGTAGTAGAGAATTGTGGGTGTCATCCCCACCACAATTTTATCTTTTCTTTAGAGGGTTTCTAGGTAATCATATCAAGTGTCAAATGTGTGATTTCTTATTTGTTTACATGATTTAGATGTATGTGCTTTACATGTTATTTCAAGTTTATATATTGAATGCATGAGATGAATGAGTGGTGAAAATTTTTATGGGTTCATGTTTTAACTATTGATTCACACCTATTTCCACCCGCCAACACCATATTAGAAGTTTACCTTTCCTACTTGTAATTCCAACAAAATCAATCTGCAATCAAAGATCTCCAAATTGCCACTAGCTTGAGATAAATGTCTACAATCAAGCATAGGTCCAATGTGTGTACCAATTTGAATGATGAGTCACCAATCTAAATCTAACCTACAATGTTATTTTTCTCTAATAAAAATGGGTTTATAAACAACCTAGATGACCTACTTTGATAGAGTGGTCAGGGGTTTGAGTCACAACAATGACAAGTAGAGCAAGGTTGGTAGATTGATGCTTGCAGAGCTCGAAGCCATCATCTCCTACTATAGTGCCCTTAGAAAAGCACAAGACTATAGGAATAGGTTGGATGTATCAAATATAGTCTAGTAGAGGGAAGATATCAAGTGTGAGAGAATTTTGATACTCAATATGCAATAATTGAGCAATGCACTAAGGTTTTGAATGCAAGATGTAGTGTGAGCAAGTTTCCAATGCTGAAATCTTCGTGTAGATACTCAAATCAGGGGTTGAAGGGAAATTCCATGTAACTACAAGTCTCAATGCTTTTTGAGCAAGCTAAATTGTGCCATGAATGTCAATGGAGGAGCTAATATTGTGAAATAACTCTTCTAACGATGTTGAGGATGGTGGCTTGAGTTACACCTAATTTGGCAAATATGGGTTACTATAGAGTAGGACTATGCAAAGAAATGTGGGAGCATAGAATTAAAAAAAATATCAGATTTTTCATCTCAAAAGTTTGTGGACCTGATTGGGGTTGGTCTCCTCTACAAGCTTGGGCTCATGCAAAGTGGTTGCTAGTCAGACCTTGTCAAATTTCCAAATTGTAGATCAGTTGTTTGTGGTGATGGGTTATTACACCACAATGAGCTTGTTCCAATGTAATCCTCCAAATAGAAAAATTAGGCTTCCAAGTTTGATTTGCGAAATTTTTTTTGGCTTAGAATGACTTTTGCCCAATATAAGGAAATTTATAGTCAAAATTTATGGAAATGGCCACCTAGATGCAATGGTAAGGTTAGATCTTGCTCAAAACACTCCCAATAACTATGGATATCCAGATCTAAATTGTGGCCCTACAAAATTAATCAAAATGAAGCTCTCCAATGACTATACAATGAAGCTCCCATGTGCTCTGATACCATGTAAGCATTTTCCTAAGGCAATAATTCAATGCCACGATCAAGAAGATCAGTATATAGCATAAGAGATACAAATAGTGATGAAATGAGAATCTCAATACTGATCAAGATGATAGTGGATACCATATTAATACATATTAGAAATGCATGTATACAAAGGCAACTAGAATGACTGGGAGTCAACAAAGAGTGGATTATCCTCCATTGAGCACAAGAGTTTGTGCAATGATGAGAGGATAAGTTTACATATGTATATCTCATAAAGAGATGTTGTAGACACCATGTGCTCAAAATAAGTTGCTAACTCATGTTTTGTCAACAAGACAACTCATATGTCTATGCATATTCCTAAGTAAACTTAAGTAGAGTGTAATCATAATTAATTATTTAATCTAACACTCTTAAAATTGATATGTATTTCTTTAGCAGTTTGATTGCTAGATCTAATACGCCAATGATTTTTCCAAGAGACACTTCACTCAAATAGAGTAGGCCTGATATAGGAGTAATTAAAGAGGTAAGAGAGAAATATATGTTTTTGAATTTTCTACCTTACATGAATAACACTTTTGAAGCAACCACTAATTGGATGAAACCTTACTTTCCATAACTCTAAAGTCAAAAAAAATAAAAAATAAAATCATTCGAATTCAATCCTTTATACACAATATATGGTTGTTATTCAATATAATTGGTTACAATAAATTTTTCTCCATGTAACCAAAAAATATATTGCGGAGATTTTAGTTCTGATAAAATCAAGCATTAATATTTAAACCTTATAGAGCATCTACCTTTGAGTTATGAGAAGAGAACATACGTGTCAAAAATTTCTCACTGGATGATACTATAAATGTGAATTATGGTGTAGGTTTGAGCTAAATTTTCAGCCTGAGTTTGTTTCTCAGTGGTGGTGGGTTTTTTTTTTTTCTCTTTTTCTATATGTAGAGCATATGTGGTTTAGTCTAGTGATTCAACCTATTTTATGTTGATCTTACATATTGGTAAGTTCAGGTTCAGACAGGCATAGCTCATAAGTAGTCCCTCTAGAAGAGGATGAAATTCTGAATCTATGGAAAGAAAAACCCATAACTCAAACAAACTCATCTACGCTTATGAACTCTAGCTTCTTTAGCCACACTAGAGGCTTTTTGAGTGTCATTTTATTTCATACTACTTGATTTTTTCTTATGTAATTTGAAAAATACTAAGGAATTATGCCCAGATAATGGTTGCAAGTTTAATTGGTACTTTGATGATAAAATTCAAAGTTTCCTCAAGATTGTGAGCTCCACTGCGAATGTTGACCAAGAAGATATAGTGATTGGTTTTCAGCATAATGCAATAGGAGTTGTTATCAAAATTTCATTACCTACAAAATTTTTCTTTAACATTCATTACTATTTATTAATTGCATTCATTTGCCAATGTTCACAGAAATGAAAAAAAGTACAAATGCATTGATAAATGAGAACATTCTTTATTTGTATTAAACAATGACAAATTTCAATTTGGAGTTTATACATTGGAGAATGAAAGAACATGTATTGAATGAAAAAATGATCAAAATCTCTCACACAAGGCTATGAGAGTAACCTAGTATTCATTATTCTTGTGCAAATAAGGAACATGTAAAAAAAAAAGAATAAATGATACAAATGAATATGCAAGAGTATGAGAAAGGGAACCAGCCATTGCCTAGGGGTATATGGCTGGTCTGAATTTACATTCTTGAGGTTGCCTTGCTGAAATTGAGTTATTCCTAATTTCCCAAGCATCCAACTCTTGCAAAAAGTGAAAGGAAGGTACAGGTTAGAACCATATGGATCTAAGCAATGTCTGGTTATGCAAAAATATACATATAAACTTGTACCATGTAACCATGATCCTAATTTAACAAGAACAATGAACTCAATCAAACATGGAGTAGCAATATCAGAGTTTGAAAATCAAAACCATGTATACAAGTGATTTTATTGCTAACATGTTTGTGTCATATGCAAAAGGCAAGGACATTGATATTTAGGTGACAAGCTAAATTGTTGATGAAGTTGTTTATAGGTGTCACGAGCCTGTGCTCAAACCCTGTAAGTCAACTCAATCAACAATTTTCACCAGATGCATCTTTAAGGAACAACAATGGTATATGCAATAGTTGCCAGTAAAGGAAGAAAACCAATTTGAATCCATGAAGTTCCATACAGCAAGCAAAGATCATTCATGGCAAAATTTTCATCTTCAAACAACATGGAAGTTTCAACTAAAGCATGTAATAAGGTTAATATCAACAAAAGGGAGATTTAAAACAAACCCAGATAATTTCAAGGTAATAAACCATTAAAATGATTTTCCATTTTTAATGATTTATATGCAAGTGCAAGAAAGAAAAAAAAGAAGGGCTTCAAATAGCATGATAACTTAATCTGGAAAAGGAAGATCTTGCTATGTGTTCACACAACCAATGGAATTACATTCAAAACTGGTATTGTTACTTCCAGCAAAGTCATGGAAACTTCAAACCTCATAACAACAATAACCTGTCATAAACCTCTCATTGCGGATTCAAGCAAAAAAAGAGCAATAGCAAATTCTTTTTATAAGTGATTCCAAAAATATAATGAAGATCATTTAGCATGGAAAATAAACCCTACTTGAGTTTTGAAAGAAATGACGTATTGAAACAATCAAACCAGTGAAATATGCAATGACATGTATGTATTGTTTTGAATTTACACATGGAAGCCCTCATATAAGATGAAATTATGAAGCAACAATTGAATGCAACAAAGAATGATATAAATCATACCTCTAGCAAGCTCATTACTAGCCGCCAACTCAAAGAAAGAGAAATCCTTGAGTAGTAGCATACAACAGAGATCTTTCATAGAAAATCCAACAAAACTTCTTTATGGCAGCTTTGAATCAGCAAACCCTTCATCCTCTTCACCATTCAAAATTTCTAGAATGTGGAAATGAGAAGAGTTTAGGGTTCTTTTCCCTTTATAATTTTGAAAGATCATTTGAAGTCCATAGGGTATTTGATGGGGTTTTTATATTTTTGAAACTTTGTGTTTAATTTAAGAGAAGGGAAAGGCTTTATTCAATACCTTATGGGTAGTTAATTTGTTGCTTTTCTTTTTTGCATATATATGTCACATTGTAAAGAAGATGTATTTGAATGAAAATTTTATAAGTCATTAAATATATATTCTTCTATTTTAAATGCAAAAAGAGAAGAATTGAATTTATCCTTATGTAATGGTCTTTAATTCAAACAAATATTTGGGAAACAGGTGGAGAGAATATAGGGGGTCGAGTTTGACTTTGCCATGTTAGTTTGTGACTCTTTATGACTTGTTAGAGCATTTTTAGGTAGTTTTGATGAGTCATGGGGGGAAGTTATGAGTTAATGGAGTCTTAGACATTATGGGACTTCATTTTGAAAGTTTCTAAGCCCTATTTTGGAGGCTATCTTTCTGCATACGACCCAAAGAGTTGGACATTGTACTTATGGAGTTTGATAACTCATTGGTAGAGAGTTCTAAGTTATGCAAAAAATAGTATTGAGTGATATTTTTATCCTGACTATTGTTTTGCATTTTTCTCTAACTATTTTGGAGAATAGTTGAATATATAATAAGCTTTTACAGGTTAATTGTCGGAATATTTTCAAGCCTTAATCTTTTTCTATGGTGCTGTGTAATGTTCTGATTTGATAGTTTAATCTGTGAATTCAAGGGTTCCTTATTAATCTATCTCAGCTCTACCCTATCACTAAAGTGTATTTTTTCTACAGGTCACCTTTTGTGTTTGTTTCATTTTCATCTTATTAAGTGAAAATTTATATTTCCTTAATGAGTGAAAATCAAGACCTTAATGTGAAACACTTTTGCAGGTCAATATAAAGTTTGAGTGCTTACTAGTGTTTTCTGATATATTGGTGGTAAAAGGCTATTATTTGTTGAAATCTTTCTTTAAACATCTTTGGTGCATCACCTTTTAGAAAGTAGTTTTAATTTTGTATGTGCAATCTTCCTTAACCCTTTTCTCAGCAAGAAAGTAGTGTTAGGAGAATTAATTGGGTGATTTTCTATAGAGGAGCCACCCTAGAATTTGGAGGTTCAGCCATTAATAGGTTACTCACAGCCTTTGGTTATTCCAATGTTGGCCTAGATTTTCAAGTTTTTCTTGAAATTTTATAGGGTGCAAATTTAGGTGACAACATGAATTACTCTTGATATTGAATTATTTGTAGCCCTCATCCACTAGATCTAGATGGCTGCATGCAAACAAAATAGATGTGAAGCTGACATAGTCAGGATATGTTTTAGATTGCTTCACTTTTGAAAGAGTTTGGGATTATTATTATAAAACCTATTTTTTCCATTTTCTGTAACCATGGCATTCCATGATATGACATCTTTTGAGGTATTTTTATTCAAATAGTTCACATTCTCTATGTATGTTTCCACATTTTACATACACACCTATGAAGGCATTTGTAACTACAGTATTTTTAAATAAATCCATTTTTTCAATTAATTGACTTGTATCCATACTTGAAAGATCCTTATTTTAGTTGGCTAGTAAGATGTTGGTGAAAGTTTTTATCCCTTTTTTGTTAACTCAAACAAACACCTTACATTCTTCAATTTGTAGGTATCTTTAAAATTCTATATCATTCATCAATCTCATCCCAGTATGAGTTTCTTTCAACCTACCTATTTCTACATTCAAGTTTGATAGAAGAATAGAAGTTATGGAATTCTTGAATCCATCACAAAAAGAAGACTTTCTATAAATAATCCCAACTATATATTCTTATCTAATTTTCACATTGAGGAAACATGTCCATTAGCATTTTGATGATAAAGTTTAGAGTTTCCTCAAGATAGCCATCTTGGCTGAGGAGGTCAAGCATGCATACATAGTGCTTGGCTTTAGTCACAATGCAATAAGAGTCACTCATGTTATTGAAGTATTTAGAGCCTTAATCCACTAAACCTGTGTGATTGCATGTAAAAAAAACCCATGTGAAGCTTGCATGGTAAGAGTATATTCCTCAATGTTTCATTTTTTCATATAGTTTGAAAGCATCATATAAAAATCCATCCTATGCATATCTTGTAACAATGGAATTCCATCTACTAACATATTTTTGAAGCATTTTTTCAAGTAGTTCGCATGCCCTATGTATGTATTTGCATTTTTCACACATTTCTAGCAAGGCATTGGTCATAAAAACATCATAGAAAAATCAACTTTTTTATAGATTGATGTATTTATATACTTTGTTATAAAGCTTCTAATTTTGTACAGGCTAGTATAATGCTAGAAATGGTTGTAGATTCAAACTTTACATTTTCCAATAGCATTTGAGTAAAGATATACAATACCTTTTCAAGAGATCCATTTTGTGTGTATCTTGCAACCCTAGTATTCTATGAGATGGCACCTTTATTAGAGTACAATTTATGTTTAAATGATGCCTTCACATCTTATCTTTGGTGTTGTGGTTGTAATGTTTTTTGAAGTTCCCTTACATATGAAATTGATGTGAGTATCTTTATCATTGCTACATGTTTTCCTAACAGTACATGTTATGAGAATACTTTGTTGTAGTCATTTCTTAAATACTAAAATCTGCATGCTTGGGTATTTTATTACAATAGTACATTCTTCCTTTCTAGATCATGGTTTTGATGATTATTAAACTTATTTATGAAATTTATTGAAGACATGGCAACATTTATATATAACTAACATCATTGTTATGGAAAAGTAATCTTTATTCATGGATTGCAACAAGTTACATGTGTTTTTGGAATAGATAACTGCATATATCATTGTAGAATCTTGGGAATATTGAAAGGTTCATTTGCTTGTTTGGTTTTCCTTCTTATAATTTCAAACACAATATCTTGGTGTCTTGTAATGGATTTTCCATGAATCAATAATTCCTATTGTTACAAAGAATAACACAATGAATCAACAATTTATGGACATGGCAAAGGTAAGTAAAGGAGCTGTAGGAATGTTTAAGGGTTTCTTTCAACCAGAAGATACTAAATAGCCATTTGGAAGAGTAGGAAAGGTAGTCTATTGGAGTTTAGGAACTATTCATGGTGGTTAGCAAGGAAATTCTCAACAATATAAGGGTTTAACAATTTAAAGATCTCCTCAATCATTGGGAACCCGAACACTACTAGTTTGAAAGATCTTAATAAGGTAATGAAGTATTCAAGTTCATTTTGTATAGTTATTTAGGATTTTTGAGAGTTGTATCTTGATTCAGGGTTCTATGTTAAATAGCATAGACTAGGATCTTTGAGTGATATGCCTTGAGGAACTAGTTAGAACCTAAGGCTTTGGAATTTGAAAGAATTCAATAACGGAAATCTAATTCTTTTTTTAGTATTGATAGATGTTTTAAGAGTTTGATTTCTTACCCTACATTCCAAGGTAGGTTATAAGGGAGAGTCTCATAGTAAGAGTTTTTATTGGCATTTTGAAGCCCACCATAGTATGTAGAACCTATGAATGGTTGAAACCACTTAGTTGGATAAGAATTGAGCCTTTTGGAAGCTTATGGGGATATTGTGTTGATAAAGATCCTAGAGGGTGTAAGGTGATTGAGGTGTTGATAGATATTTTAAAGAGTTTGAGTTCTCACCCTAAATAATCCATTTTCTATTAGAATAGGCATGTAAGTGTGACTCATGATCAAAGGGTAGAACTATCCTATTTGTGTCCACTATTGAAACAATGATGGTGACCCATGTATCTTTAGGAAAATAAACTTTTGATTTTTGCTATAGGTCTTGAATAAGGTGGTCAAACACCAAGGAGGAGAACATCGAAGGTCACTAAGTGTCAAAGATGATACAAGATAGTTTAGTCATTCTTATTATGCATATAGGTAAGTTGATTTCATGTTATAGTAAGAACTGTGGTACAACTTGAGTCCCTTCTTTGGAAAACATGTTAATTTTTAGTAAGTTTGTGAGTTGGCACTTGTCATCATCCTTTTATTTTATTTACATCATGGTGATTAATGGTAAATGATTAGAGTACCTCTTATGCAAAGTTGACTAAGAGGCTTATTAAAAAATTTGACCCTAAACATCACTTTAAGAAGTTGGCTTAGTTTGAAAAATGTTGTTTAGTGGACACTTATATTGTTGATTTTTACAGTTATCAATATTGACCACTTATATAACATAGAGGAGGTTGATGGTGCTATTTATGGATGGATAAAAGCTCTTAGTCTTGACTCTCTAGAAATAGCCATTAAGAAGGCTAAAGACATGGATTCAACAATTGCCAAGAATAAACTTTAGTCCAAATGATCTGTGTTACAAACTAAATCATGTGGAGGGAAAGGGTTGATTTTTAATATGAGCACCAATCCATCAAAACATATAATAGAAAGTTTACAATTTTTGGACAAGTATGAATAAATTAGGACTTTTATAGAACAATTCAACTCTTGATTACACCAAATATTTCTTTCATAACCATATGTGTAGATATGAACATTAAGTACAACATGTCCAATTTTTTTGAGATATACACATTAGTTACACCAAATATTTCTTTCAAAACCATATGTGTAGATATAAACATTAAGTAAAACATGTCTGATTTTTTTCCAGATATATTTTCTTATGAAGAAAACCATGCCTAATAATATGAACTCAGAACAAAATAATGAGACAATGGTTATATTATGGTCTTAGTTCAGAAGAAAAGTTGATAAATATAATTGTCCTTGAAAAAATTGTAAGGGTTTAAAGAATTGAAGAATTCTATTCACAATAGCCTAGAGTCATTGTAGGCAACATGATCATGTTGAAGGGAGCCAAAAATTCCATCCATTGCTAAATATGGATTTCCTACTAGAGGAACATGGAGGTGTGAATATCCAAGCTAAGGATAACACTCCCATGAAAGAATATGATAATGTGCTACAAGACATGATTGAAGAAGATGGTATTGGAGTAGGTGATGAAGATGGTCATGATAATGGTACTAGCACATTTGATAATGATGATGAAGATGGTCTTGATATACCTTTACTTGAGAAGGAACATGAGCCCCTATATGAAGGCTCCCAAAAAAACTCTTCTCTCTACTATAGTGTTATTTGTAAAATTGAAGGTTATGAATGGTTTATCAAATGTAGCAATATCACAAATGCTAAGGTATGTCATTTTTGTCATCTTCAATGTTAGCATACCATTAATATTCACTATATTAAAAATGAAATTTTTTTTGTAGGTTGATAGGTGATTTTTTGTTACCACCATAAAATATTGTAACTCATTTATATCAAGAATTATCTACCATTGTGAATCAGATTGGAATGAAGTATCAGACAATGCATGCATGTCTCAATGATTGTATTGTATATCATAAACAACATGAATTTGAAATAGAATGCCCTAATTTTCATATTAGTAGATATCAATCAAATCAAATAACAAAAAATGTACATTACAAGGTTCTTTAGTACATTCTCATTATTCCATGTCTTCAAAAAATATTTAGGTGCACTAGCTTGGCAGAATTTATGTATTACCATACACACAATAGAAGTCAAGATTACATTATGTGAATGCATGCAGATGGTTCTGCATTTAAAGAGATAGAAGAAAGATGGTCAAACTTTGAAGAAGAACCTCATAATATAAAGCTTTCATTGATAGAAAATGGTGTCAATCCATTTGGAGATATAAGATTTGTTTACTCAGTGTGGCCTATTTTTGCTATTAACAATAACATTCCTCCTTGGATGTCCATAAAGAAGGAGCACATAATATTGTCAATTATTATGCTAGGTATTTTTTTATTTAATAGCTATCTAACTTAATTTATAAAAAGTGCATGAAAATGGTCATAATAATTATGTAACGTTTATATTCATTCAATTACTAGGTAAGTACCAAGTTAAAGATATGAATGTGTATATTGAGCCCCTAATTGATGAGTTGTTGAAGTTATGGAATGGCATCACTATGTATGACATCTCTAAACCAATAGGACAAAGGTAATTTCAATTCCATGCAATGCTTGTATTGAAAATACATGATGCCCCTAGGCTAACTCATTTTTGTGGTATGGTATATTGTTAATATCACATATTTTTGGTCTATTATAGTGCTTACACATTATTATTGTGTGCTTAAGTTGCACATGATAATTGTACATGATCCAATTGTACATGATCTTTTAGGAATTTAGACAAAGAGAAAATTTACACATCTAGTTTATGGTCCAGAGATGAAATCTCATCATTCAAGAAGTTTAGGAAAGCAAGTGTTTGATGAGTTTAGGAACTTTCTCCACAATAATCATAAGTATAAAATTACTGAAAAATATTTTTTTAATGGAAAAGAAGAGACAACATCAAGGCCATAAAGAATAATGCCTCATCTATAGAAGTTAGAATACAATCAACTAAATTGTCGACGCAATGTCTAGTTTGTGGTACAATGTTTGAAATTTATATTTTGATATTTTCTTATATTTAGTAGTGATGTAATTGACACTCATAAAGGTCATCAAGGAATCAATGACCAACTTCCTAGAGGAATGAAAAGCTATCCTACTTAATTTTGTAGGTTAGCATACTACAAGGATCTCCCAATTGTGGAATTGTTTAATGATATGCATATTGAAAAAAATGTAATAGTGACACTAGGAAAAATATTGGATGGAAGGTGTGACAGAGAAAAAGTACTCAAAATTTGTACTTATATTCATGAATCCAATCATGTAGTGAAAGATTTCATTGAATCAAATAGCAATAGAGACTGCATAAATACGAGTGCCCTTCCTTGGTTATAAATGAAGCAACAAAGAGATGCATTAAAATAAGTCATTTAAAAAAAAAATTCCCATAGGATTTGCTGCAAATATAAGCACTCTTGTATCAAAGAAATGTGATTTTGGGCTAGGGTTGAAAACACATGCTTGATATACCTTTGTGAAGGTAAGTCATGTTCTCTATTTACAATATATTTGTAAAATTGAATGTAATACCTATTGTATTATTTATTAATATTAATATATTGAAATGATCATTTTTTAATGATTGCATTACATCCTACCTCTATCCCTCCCACACCAGTTTGACAAAAGTATTAAACAAGTTATATATGATCTTGGAAAATACATAAGGTTAGAAGTGTTTTTTCTTAGATTTGTATAATTTTATCTAAAATCTTGTTTATATGTTCTTGCATGTTGAATCTCTTTTAGGTGGTTATCATCTAGATAAATTGATAAAAAAAGATATAAAATATTGGAAGAAAAAAATTCCATAGCTTATGTGTGAAATGCAAAAATGTCTACCTTCAACTTTTTTCAATGCTCAAGAACACTACCTCATACATCAAGTTGAGGAGATTTAAATGTGTGGACCTATACTAACTAGGTCAATGTGGATGGTTGAGAGGCACTTGAAATTTATCAAGGGCTTGGTTTGACAAAAAGCATGTCCTAGGAGTTCTATGGTAGAGGAATACATGGTATACTAGACCATGGTGTATATTAGTGAATATTTTCTAAAGTTTGTAGCAAATATCCATGTAGATTACATTTGGAATCCCAACTATATTGACAAATTAGAAGGGGAGTACCTAAGAGGGAAAGGTAGATTGAGGAGAGTGAGAGTTAATTATAAGTTTTTTTTTTAGTTAATTAATTATTATCCATCATCAATATAAGTGTTGTTAATTGGTCTAATTGTTTTCTTTATATTTGGCCATAAGTGGGATGCACTACATTTGTATATTGAAAACTTTCTTAATTGGATGATGGTATGGATTGAACAGTCTCAAAAAAATGGTCACTCATTAAGATGGGATAGTGTTTCATCATTGGTTAAAGAAGCTTATTGTAGTAGAGATCCTAATGTTATGTCAATGGTACTTAATCTAGCATATGGCTAAAGAGATACAAAGCTATGCAAAAGATTACTAATCATGAGCCATAAGTTTAATAAAAACTCACAGATTGATGCAAATAATCTTGACATGTTTGAATAATTGTAGGTTAAAAAACACAAAGCTATGTACTACCATGGCCATAAATTTTGCATAAAAAGTTAGATGAAATGAAGAAAACTTGTGATTCCAAGATAATTTTAGTCTTCGTGATAACCAATATTTTGTCTAGAATTAACATACATCCTCAACAATCTAAAAATTGATACTATGGAATTTTGGATGATATATTTGAGTGCAACATTAATTCATTCAAATTAGTTCTATTTTTCACCAAATGGTATAGGCTATAGCTAAATCAAAATGATCATGATAGAAGTATCACTAAACATGATAGTGGATTTACAATTATTAATACAAGGTCATTTGAGTCAATTGGAGATGAGCCCTATGTTATTCCAAGCTAATGTAAGAAAGTGTTTTACTTTGGCATTCTACACAAACTAAGTTAGTCATTTTTTGTTAGACATGATCAAAGAGGAAGGCTAGTAAAGTATAATGTGATGGAAGAAGATACTAAAGAATCACAAGATGAAGTAGATGATGATCATGAATAATTGTTACCCAATGATGAAGAACTAGAAGATGGTGATGATTTTGGTCATGCTAATGATAATGGTGATGATGATTATGATCATGATCATGTTGACAAAGATGGTGATGATCATGATGATGATGGTCATAATAAGGATGATGAAGATGATGATGATGGCACTAAAGATGGTGGTGGTAAAAACAATGATCAAAGTAACAAGTGCGATGATGGTGATGATGAAGACATGGATGGAGATGATGATCAATGGCATGATCAATGAAATTTCTATCAAGGTATGATCAATGTCAAGTATGATGGGGTCATGGTTTTTGTTTATAGATTTTTTTTGATTTTGATGAATGCATCATGTAATTTTTGTCTTCCATGTAATTTTTAGTTTATAGAGCATTGAAAGTGGACAACTTTTTGAATTTGATAAGTGAGGTGACCAACTTTTTCTTTCAAAACCATATGTGCAGATATAAACATTAAGTACAACATGTTCAATATTTTTTTAGATATACACATTAATTAGATCAAATTTTTGGCTAACTTAAGATGAATGATTTACATATGTAGGCTATTCAATACCTTTGACCAAGATCTTGCATAGTCATATGGATAAACAAGTATATGTCAATAGACCCTATAGATATAATTTTTTATTTGCATTTATTATCTTTACCATCAACATCAACTTTTTTCCTAATGTATCTCTCATTTTATAGATTACGGGTATCACCAAATAGGTATTTATCTAATCTATCTTTCTTGAGTGAAGAAAATGTAGTAATAGAAGACAAAAGTGAGACATCTAGTAGGTCTAAAAAAGGGAGATCAAATAGAGGTCAAAAGACTAGAAGAAAATGAAACAAATTAATGCAATTTTTTCTTGGTGGGGCGGGGGGGGGGGGGGGGGGGGGGGGTCATTTTCTTATGATAATAAGAGTGAAGGTGATAGGGAGGTTCCATTAAGGTACTCTTGATCTATCATTTTACATGATGTGTAATAGCAAGAATCCTTTTGAACTCTTCTCTCAAAAAGTCAATCTTGGAGATCAACTCCAAGGTTATGGGTGATCTTGCGACCTCCTAGAATATACTTAGTTGAAGGTAAATGTGAGTGTTCATGAGGAGGCCTTTTTTGGTTCAAATGACTTTAGATAAGATGTAAAATTGGTTCACTACTTCAAAAAAATAAAAACACACAAAAAGAACTATATTTTTGTATTTTCCATTTTATGATGAATGCAATCTAACAATTTAACTATAGGAATTCCTAATTTAACCAAGGGGTTAGTAAATAAAATAACATGAAAAATAAAATCCTAATGGACATAAACTAGGAAAACAATGCATCTACAAGTTAAGCCTTTGAAGAAATTGGTGGCTAACTAATGAAAATAGGAGCAACACTTCCTTAATTCCACTGATGCAATTGTCAATGAAAATTTAATAACCATAAGATGTTTCACCTTTCATCAAATAAAAAGGCCACAAAAAGTGTGCTCATGTGAGACAAAAGGTTATCAAGGAACAAAATGGGTGATCTATTCTCAAACTAGATATGTCAGCAAAATTTGTAGAACCATAGCAAACACCAAAATTAAAAGATCACACAACTAGAAATAATAGCAATAAACTTTGGGCTCTATTAAATTCCATGAGCACACATCCACAAAATATAACACACTTAGGAAAGAATCACTACACTCCAAATGTGAGCACCAAAAGCATATATTATTGCAAAATAATAGTGGCCTAAAATGCATATTACAATTCAATATTTATAAGAAATCATCTCCTCAATTTGTGTTGGGAGTGATAGATATCTTTGTGCAATCATATGCTTCTAAATTAATAAAACAAATCCAATAATGTACAAACTAACTCTCTAACTAGTGCTTAATAGGACTACATCCATGTTATATCATTAATTGGATGCATGAGCCTTTATATGTCTTAAAACAAAGGAAACATGAGAAAATAAGAAGAGAGCCATTAGCCGATGTAGGAGTGTCTAGAAGTGTCAAAAATAGAAGCTATATCTTCACTAGGCATCCATAGGAGTTGAATTCTTGTTAGAATGCATTTCTGATGTATGGAAAGATCTAATTTTGGAATTGGTAGTTAACTATCGATGCACCACTAACTTCTTCAAAATCTTCCAAAACACTTCACAAAGTGCACCAGTGCACCTAGTGCACCTGCACACCTAGCACAACAATTGAGTAGCACACCTTAGAGGCCAAAAATGCAAAATTTTACCAACTGTCAAAATTGAAATTATGGCTTATGGGTTTTGTTCCCCTTTATACCAAACCTATGTCTAGTATTTGACTTTGAATTTCTCAATTATCTTAGTTATTTTATATGCATCTAAAAAATCCAAGGCATTATATTTATCCTTTACTTTTTTTCCTATAGTTATCTACTTCTATACAAGCTTTTGCAAAATCCATGAGGTTTGTATCAAGCTCTAATAAAGCTTCCTCTATTCTAAATGCTTGCCAGATATCTTCACCATTAGAAACTTCATCAAAAGTTTTCCAAAATCTCTGAACTACTATCTCTACTAGTATTAGTTTTTCCCATACATCATCCTCAAAAATGTCCATACATGCATCACTATAATGTTTCTTAGCTTTCAAAATTTTCTCTTGGCCTTGGTCCTTGAGCTTGTGAATCTCCATGTGTAATGAATCCATTACTTTCTTTCCATCTAAGATCTTCTCAATCCAATCATCTATTAAATCTAATTCCTCTTCTATATATGCATCCATGAGCATTCGATACCTTTGGCCTTTGATAGCCTATAATGCATGTAAATCTTTCCCCCTAGTATGCACTTCATCCATTAAACTAAAATCTTGATTCAAAATTACTACTAACTTATCCGCATTCTCTTGCATAACATGTAACATATTAAGATTTCCCTAAATAATTAGAATGCCTTTTTCCTAAAAACTTTCCCACCATTTCTAACAACCATTCAAAAATGGGTCCAATATCACTGCACCTCTATCCCTTCTCTAAATTGGTACATTTAGAGTTTCTTTGGGGTTAGTGGGATCCAAGGGGCCAAAAAATTCACTCAAATATCCTTTTAGGATTTCATTATATTGTGGAAGTTTTATCAACTCCACCCCATCCTATTCTAGATTCCTAAACACCTCCTTCATGCCTGTGGTAACCATTAGCTTTGCAATTTCAGTTGGTAGTGAATTAGGCTTCCTTAGAACTTCTAACAATTCCATTCTATCCTCCTCTTTAGTGGTGAATTGTTGCTTCTTATTTTTTATCACTTCCATTCTGAGCCACTTTGGAACATGCTGTACCAGGGACATACCTTTAATAGAGGATGAAAGAGTTTTCTTATCTTTACTCTTCCCCTTATCACTCCTTTCTGGAGTCTTTTCCCTTTATGAGAAGTCTACACTAGGAGTCTTTGTATCTATAGAACCAAGAGTTCTCACCTTGGTATCTTGGGTAGTTTACTATGGTTGTTCACTCATCTATCCTTCTTCTGACACTTCCTTGGTGGATACTTGTTCTAGCTCTCCCACTTGTTGTGCTTGGACTTGTTCAACTTTTATACTTGGATGAACAAGGGTAGCCAATCCCTTCTCTACAAAAAATGTGACTTGCAACTAGGATTCTAGAACTATCTTAGGTCTTTGTGATTTGAGGGGAATCTAAGTCCAATCCTCCTATTGAGGTTGATAGGTGGGCATGTCTTTGATTTTGTCCCCAACCAATTCAGTACCCATAGGCATAAAGTCAAAATTTAATGACTGAAATAAATTAATGCCCTCCACATCTTGCTCATCTATCCATTATTACATTTCATCCTCTGATGTAGTGGTATGCATGGGTTCATCAAGAATAGATGGTGGCATAATCGTAGAAATTCTCCTTTGCTCCTCCTCCATGGCTTTGGCTAGCTGAGTCCTCCAAATCAAGGGTAGATCATCCTCTTTATTCTAGTCACCCCACTCCTCTTTAGTTTCTTCTGTAATGGGTTTGGGGATTGATGGAAAAGGGATCACTTAATCACCTTTTGTCTTCTTTTCATTGGAGTCTTAATTTTCCTTATCTTAGGCACTAAGGGGGAGGCTTGCTCTAACTGTTGAGGTAGGGAAACCTCTTGTACTTTTGTTTCTACTTCTATGTGGCCTTGTGCAATCTATGACACTTGAGGATCACCTTGGGCTTGTGTGGCTTCTACATTCTTTGGCCCTTGTATGTTTTCCTCTCCTTGCTATGGAGGTACCAAAATTTCTCCCTCTTTAGGTTCGGCTCATTAAGGAGAATTCCTCTTTCTATTTCCCTTACCTTTTCCCTTTTGAGCCTAATAATAACAAACTAGCCTATCAATTAGATGCACCATTTATGGCCTTACTCATGACTAAGCTATAAACATAGGGATGGTGACCTTTTTCCCTCTATCTTTGGTTGGATGAGCTTGTGCATGGAAGATTACATTTAGGAATTGGATTAAGTTTGAATGGTTTCTTGATCTAATCCTACATCAATTTGATGGTGTACCTTGCCCTATGATTAATGTCTAAGATTTCTTCTCTATTAGTCTCAGCATTCATAGTAGGCCTTTAATCAATTTTACCCTCGTTGAATTAAGGATCAAGTAACTCTTCCATCTCTTGTTGCACAATATTCAATGGAATATTTATCTTCAAAGCTTTCTCTACCAAATACAAAGTCATCCTATAATAATCCCTAATATGGACATCATAGTCATTTCTTATATTCATCCAATTACATTCAATGGCTTCTTCATGTTGAAATGTTTTTCCTACCAAGTATTGCACTCTCCCAATATTATCAAAACATGGCTACAGAGAATTATATGCTTCTAATGGATACTAATCCCATTTAGATTCAAAAGAGGCAATATCTATCCTCTAGTCTACCTAAAAAGGTCCTATTGTCATAGGCCAAGTCTAATGTGTTTTATGTTGTTTTCTAACTCTGTCATATGCAGAAAGGAGTTGTCAAGAGATCTCTAGGAGAATAAGCCTATTGTTGGGATACCTAGCGAGCCTCTTAGGGTTGAGAGTCATTCCTACTACCCCTAGATAGGTGAATGTATGAAACTAGATATAGTAAGCTCTGATTAGGGATATCTATGTAGCTTCATCCTCTGATATTCTTTTTGCACAACCTCCTTATATAAACCAAATTATGGAAAAGATGAAAGCATCATTCAAAATTCTATATTCTTTTCTTTTCTCTAAAAGCCTTTTCTTCAGTAGTTGAGGGTATACAATATATGGCCATGCACTGGCATCCTACATACTACCCCTTTGTAGAGCCCTAGATAATCAATGGTTCTCATGGCTAACAAGTACACCAAGTGTGATGTCATGTATAATTTCCTATTTTTCTTCGCCGCCACAAACCATTCACCCAAATTTTGATTGAGAGTAAAAGCCCAATCTAGAGGCATCTCTGCTTTCTTTATCATTTCAATAAAATGCACCATGAAAATGTTTAAGTGTCTAGCTTCTAGGAAATCCATTAATCTACTCAAAAGTATGATTGAGTACCCAACATCTTCCTTCATGTATCCTATTTTCATGTCCACTTTGCCATTTTTCTTTCACAAAGGAGTCTTCTCTATAAGGTATGAGGTTTCGATAATCTCAAAAGCTTCATCAATTTATTTCTAGAACCATCTCTATACTCACTCATAGGATAGCCAAATGAATTGGTCTACCCATGGGAGATGGAATACCTTTTTAACATTCTTGGGTCTAAGATCTAGAATGATCTCTCCCATTATGCTCTTGACAACCCTCTCTTCAAGAACAAAATATTCTACAAGTGACATGATAAGTTCCAAAGACTACACTGACACTAGATGGGATGCTATATGATGAGCCCTAATCAGATTAGTGTGGAGAGCATTTGGGACCTCTTAGTTAGTTTTTTTCATATCTTTAAAAACTCTCCCAAATTTGTATCTCGAATCTCTAAGTTATTGTCTTGAAACTGTGATTTTGTTGGAATATCTTGGAACTTGAACACTACTAGTTTTGGTGACATTTTATCAACAATAGGGGATGAAGAATATGCCATTGTATATAATGAATAAGTATGTCCATTAGTCTAAATTTGAAGAAAAAAATGATTAATCATACCCTAGTACTAGTACAAGAAAAACCCAAAACCCTAGATGCATCAAAACCATGAAAAACTAGATTTATCCTTAGAATAAAATTGGTGCACTAGGTACACCTAATTGGTGTGCTTAGTGTGCTATTTTTTGTAATAAAATTATGTTATATGGGTGCACTGATGCACACCTCATATTATGAAATGGGCATTTTATCATTTTCAAAATATGTGCAATAGTGCACCTATTTAGGTGCACTATTGTGCACCTTTTAATGAGTTTTGGCACTTGTTTTTTAAAGTTTGAACTATGTTTATAAAGAATTGTTTTTTTGCTAATGTTTGTAGTAGCACACCTTAGGTTTTTTTAATTTTTTTTGTTTTAATTTTTTTACATTTTGCAAAGAGGGGGAGGTGCATAGCAGAACACCTCATTAGGTGTGCTACTATGCACCTCCATTTATGTTTACCATTCATTTGTTCACATTTCAAGTGTAAAATAGAGCAAGGAGGGAGGAGATGCATGAAATATATTGTGCAACTATGGCATTGGGGCTTAGAGAATGCAAAATGAGAGACAATGTAAGATGGAGAGAGGAAGGGTGTGGGAGGTTATATAGACCCCAAGCATATTTTGTGTTGCACAGGTGCGCAGCTACACAACTGTGCAACTAGGCAACACAAATTGGTGCACTAGTGCACTTTTATTTTGTAGAAAGACTCTTCATCTAATAAAACTCTAATTCTTGATAACTAAATTCTCCAGTTGAGACCTAGACATGAACTAAACACTAGACAAGACTCAAAAGGACTCAAACCTTGGACTAGGGCTCCAAAAAGCCAAAAAAATAAAGTAGGGGGTCCCCATTTCTATTAGGAAATGGGGTGTGTGTTGTAGAACCACAAAAAATAGCCCCAACAAAAGAAATAAATGACAAAGGCATTTCTTCATCAACAAACATTTGTCTAACATGTGGGACAACAACTACATCTCGAATATTCCAAGCATATTTCAAGTCTCATTGCAGTCAAAAACCTTAGAATCTTTGAGCTCCAATTTTAGTGTGTGGTATATGTATTTATTTCCCTTGACATCTCAAAATGTAGTCTATCAAGATTTTTTGACAACTCAAAAATAATCTTCCACCCCATCTAGCTCATTCATTGAGAATCTCCACGAAAGTTGTTTGTCAATCCTTTGTTTAACCAGATTAGAGAATCCATTCTAAGGGTTCTTGGTAGGTTGCCACTTTGAATAATTGCTTCATTTATCTCATAATGTCTCTATATGATTCTTCGATGAAACAACATTTTGGTATTGGATAGCTTATTTTAAGTGCATACCCATTTATCAAATTACCCTTTTTAGACTTCTTAGAATCCTTTATCTTAACACCATTCTTTTCCTTGTTTATTTTCTTTCTATATCTTGACCATGCTTAGATTGTGTGGCCAAGACATTAGTTTCATTTCTTAGATTCAATATTTTTTGAACATCCCTTGTGTTCCCCTTTTAAGAACTTATAGAAACTCTCATGCCAAATAATAGTCTTAGCAATCCCTTTGAGAAGATCATTTGGTTTGAACCAATGGGGCTTAGATCATCCCTTTCTATCTTCAACCTTAGTTCAACAATACCTAAGATAATCAATATTTAAATTTGCAAGGTGCTGAGAACTTGTCAATCTACAATCCTGAATTCAAGACTAAAAGTCCCCTATTACTACAAGTAACATTCATTCCTTAGATGATATAAGACAAAACCATAAAAATGTTTTAACAAAGAAATACCTCTTCCTAAAATTAGAACCAAAAGAGTAGTTAGTAAGATATGTCAAGATAAAATCTAAAGTTCATCTACCACTTAGACTGACACAAATTGGAAAGAAAACACATGACTAAAAGCAAACACGCAACTGAAAAGAAAACACAGAACCAAAAAGAAACACATTTGTAGAAATGAAATCTATCTATTTAAAAAAAAAAATTGGGGTCTTCTAGGCTTCAAAGTAATGTTTTAGAAGTTGCCCATTGACTAGCAATGGAACCAATTCCCCCTATAAGGAACTTAGCCTAAAAGTATTTTCTCCAAGAATTTTCATGATCTAATATGGACCAATCCACAAGTGTTGAAACTTGGTGTGGTTGCCCAAATTTTATTTTTCCTTATCCCAAAGTAGAACAAGGTCAAATATTCTGAAGGATTTTATCATGGCCCTCTTGGTTAACCACCTCTTGATGACTACTTGATATTTAGCCATGTGCTTCAAAATAATTGTGCATTTTTCATCCATCTCTAAAAGATTCATCAATCTGATTTGTACTTTATTAGTGTCTTTGGCATACCCACTCATGAATTTCAAACTAGGAATTGTTAATAAATCTTCAATATCCTCCCAATAAATCTCTTTTCCTATAAATTCCCTAACTTCCTCTACTATATTAAAAACAAGATAATAGTCATTAAACTATAACTCTAATTATACTAATTCCTATTCACATAACTAAAGCCCAAGTTAATTTCTTAACATATATTTATTGTTCTTATTTACCAAAATATAATAATGAAATACATACTCCCTTAGTTTAACTCAATTTCCTATACTACAACCATGACACACAACCATACCACCCTAGTTTCTTAGGTTCTAACCCCACATCTTACACACAATCATGACTACCTAAATACTTGCACTAGCCTCTAATCTAGTCCCTAGGCGTGGGCAAAAGGAATCTGCAGAATATACCTTCTTGTGGAGTGCCTAGTTTGCAAGTGGGACATCTTAAGTCAAGCTTAATTAAAGGTTATTTTCCTTACTTTTATGCATTCCTTTAATATCACCTAAGGCAGTGCTATTTTCTTCCTCCAAGATGTCATGTCATGTCAAATCCACAGTGCATGTCTTTTCTCACAATAGATAGGCACCCAAACCAAGTTTAGAGTAGCAATAATGATGATGTAGGCTCTTTCTCCTAAGTGGAGACTACTTAGTAGAAAGGTTATGTAGCTCAAGTTTTGTAAAAAGTCTCCTACCTTTCTTATTTAAAATGAGGTGCCCAAAATGGGACCAAATCTGACATAGGTCAGAACTCCTTTTTTAATGAACTTGAGGAAGGATGATGCTATGTGGGGTCCATGCTCATTGTATTTGTGTTTAGTCTCTTTTGTTCCTTGCTTGCATTTACTATGGTATTGACTTGTTCTCTTTTCCCCTTGAGGTGGCGACATATGTGATGATTACTTTTAATTTAGTATTCATTTTATTTATTTATTTATTTATTTATTTATTTTTCCCTCTACATGTGTACTATATATTAACTTGACTAAGACTATATGTCTTTTCCTAGATATGGAGTAATGGAACTAGAGTAAGTTTTGGAGAGTTTAGAGTTATCTCATTCTTAGTTTAACTCTTAAGTCACCTAGGGTCCTAGATAGGATGCCAAGTATATTCTCTCACTAATATTTTATTGATCTGTATTGAAGAGAAAAAGGTTATTCTCTTTCCCATATATTTTCCAGAATATTGAATGAGCTCTTACAGCAAGGTTAATATTATATGCTAAAGCATTCATGCCAACCTTTTGAATTTCTATCCTTCATCCCAAAGGAGCTTTTATATATTATTGCCAAGATTATTGTGAGGGATTGAACATAGTAATGATGGCCTAAAGAATTATTTTAACCTTGATCATTCACTTATTATAATATATATGCAATTTCCATGAGGACTTGGATATACAATGAATGTGCAATGAAACTAAAATACAAATAACATTTCATAATCCAAAGCTTTCAGTATTTCTATTCTTTCATGATGATGAAGTCCATTTGCACTATCCACATAGAGATGCAAAAATACAATAACTGAAGGAACAAGATAATTTATCCTCAAGCACAATCTTGAAACTTTCTCCAATAATTTTAGAGGTACACAAAAAGGTGGTGGAATCACTATAACAGTATCACACAAATGGAAAAACCTTGCTAACGTACTCAGATGTTTCCTCAATTCCTTTATTGCCAATTGGATATAAACAACACCAAACACCTTGATCACATAAATGAACACATATCAAGTTGGAGATTGCATCTCCCTTATTAAACCAATTACAACAATATTCCTTTCTTTTATACAGTGAAATCCTCTTAACCTCCAAGCATCCAAGACATCAAATAACCTGTAAATACAAAAAATATATGGAACCATGGAGGCTCACCTCCCAACCTAGGCCTCAAGGAGACCACCCCCATGCTAGGGGAAATAAGGTTCAACCAAGTTGCACTCAAACATCATCACAATAACAAAAAAACAATAGGAACATCTCAGTTTAACATCACATTTACAACTCCCAACCAAGGCTTGCACAATGATTCACACATGGAATCATAAACATTGGGTGAAGGTGGGATATCAATTAGGAGATTTTCCATATCCTATCACATTTGTAACAACAATTTCCATGCCCGTTCGGGGCTTTTCAATAATTTCCATTCCTTTCAAGCTTTCACAAAACAATAATTTCATGCCCTTTCGGGGCTATTCACAAATATTAAGTTTTCATGCCCTTTCGGGGCTTTCAAAAACATCCTCCAATCCCACTACCATCAACCAAAGCATCACTTAATTTCCATACTTCATCAACCTTCTTCCACACCATCACTCTCCATACTGTCCATAACAAATTATGAAAGCATATGGCATACAATGGAGACCATTCTCTAAGGTTCTCAACTATATCTCAAGCCCAACTAACCCCTTCACCCAAGGCTTGCTCTTCCCTCCCAAGGGTGCGTGAAGCCTTCACACCCATGTACAATTCCAACACTCAAACAACACAAGGAAATCAAAGAAGAACATCAAGAAAATATATGAAACAACATACTCCTTCACAACAAAACACAATACAAAACTCCAAGGACAACACATGAACCCATACTACACTCATAGACCCTATGAGAAGCATTCTTCCAATGTCTAACCTCAACTTCATGAAAGGAAGAAACATGGAATGAAGCACTTACCTCCATCAACTATGGCTTTAAAATGGTGAACTAGATCTCTTCCTATTTTCCTTGGCTTCTACTCCTCTATAAGCATATGTGTCTCTACAATTAGAGAGTGGGTAAGCAACTACCAAGGTTAGCACAAGCTCCCTATAAAGGCCTTCACTTTCCTCCTCACCTACCCCTCTTATCTTCTTGTGTTTTCCACCATTCAGAACTTATCCAAGTGGTGTAATGAGGTAAGAAGTCATGTTACAATATGATTTTCGAATTGGCTTAGAAATGACTATTTTTGAGGGTCTCCTAGGTTCTCTAGACAAACCTATGTTTATATTTAAACCCCCAACGCATACTATTACCATGTGAGTAACTTATTTTCACAAAATTAACACTTGGGAATCATTTTAGGCTCTCTAAAGTTCCTATCAACTTGTAACTTGAATTTCCATCATGAAGGTGACTCTTCCTAACACTCTCCAAGGTGGGTTAATTGATTTTGTCATGAGAATTAGGCTCAGGTTAAGTGACATCATGCCAAAGAATCCTATTGGACATGTCATTTACACATAAACATGACAAGTGTCAAATGACACCCACACACACATTAAAACACTTTACACTTCACAATGACATGTCTCTAATTAATCACACTTCTTGACTATTACACTCATGCACAATCACATTACGAAATAAACATGATACAACGAGGTTTTGAATCTTCCAAAGATTCACCTTGGCTTCACTGTGTTCACATTAGATTGAACCTTGTTTCCCCCATTTATCTCCATGGTTCAACTTTCCTGCACACTCAACTTAAACATTAGTAGCTTGATAAAATAATATACAAGGACATACAAATAAGTGTGGAATAAATCCAATGTCATATAATACACATTAACATATACATTTAACTTCATTTAAGCATTTCCATTCTAACTACTCTAAAAGAAGCAGTGCACTGTCATATTCATTTAACTTTCA
This sequence comes from Cupressus sempervirens, assembly GCA_028749045.1. NCBI lineage: Eukaryota > Viridiplantae > Streptophyta > Pinopsida > Cupressales > Cupressaceae > Cupressus > Cupressus sempervirens. Next base: position 33,525,919 of record CM053784.1, on the reverse strand, counting down.
TCTAAATACACATATAATCAACTTTCATTTGATTCATATTCAAAACATCATAATTCCATCACATGGATATCAGCATAATGAATTACTAGTCTAAATACTATCACCATTCCTATAATCCATTAAACAATCAAAAAATATAAAATGAATTGCAGTACACATGTCTTAGGTGAAAATCACTAATATGCAGCCTTATGAACTTATATTGTCCATCAAGTTAGACATATTGACAATCCTAGCAATATCTCTTTACCACTATACGAGGGGTTTGTGAGTAAGTTTCTAGGGTTAATTTCCTCAATCTATTAGTATGTTTTCAAAAGTGTGTCATCGTGCTTTAAACACAAGTTTCAAAAGTAATCATATGTCTTATTATGTTATCCCCCTTGAAGAGGATATGTTAATTCATCCTTCCTAACTTGGCTAGGGAGCTGTTCTAGAAATCTTTGATCAAGTCCCTAGATTGAACCTAGATAGTTTCATTTTCAAGTGATCTTAGTTATCCCTTCTAAAGTTATTTAATGGTTATTACACTTATCATTACTAGAGTCTGCTTAGGCTCTAATAGGATCTCATAAATAATTTCTAGTAACACAAATGTTCATCATACTCTAATTAACTCCTAAGCACATTCATTTTGTGAAATCTAAAATGAGGTACTCGTGTGGGTCTTACACATTTAGCATCAATAATGTCTTGACTATTAGATCTATACAACTGCATATGCCTTACTTCTTAGTATATAGTGGTGGAACTTCTTTACCATGTTAATTAAAGAAAAAGACTATTTATTGAGGTTGGACCAATTCAAATTGGAATTTTTCAAAGGGAAACTCATGAAAGCGATAGGTCTTTCATCTTCCTTTTCCTTCTTCTATGTTAGAATCCTAGCACACAAATGTTTTGAAGCAAAAGAATATATTTTGAAAGGTAGCTCATAGTTAGGACTTACTCTAGGGCTATTACAAATTTCCACTTTGATATCCTCAAATGATTTTATAATCTTAGAACCCATTCTATTCTAGCTCCCTTTTTGAGTAAATCATTAAGGGGAAGAACTATCTTTGTGAATCCATTTATGAATTTTCACACAAACTTTATCTTCCTGAAGAAAGACTTGAGTTTTTTTTTACTGTAAGGAGGAAATAATTTCATAATAGCCTCAATTCTATCATGATCAATAGGGATTCCATCTTTAGAGATGATGTGGCCTAGGAGCTTTCCTTTAGTGACCCCAAATGAATAACTATCTTAGATTAGTGATATGAGTACTTTGATCCTTTGAAAAGATAGTTAAGTCATCCATGTAGATAACTATACACTTGTTTAATAACCCTTTAAAATCTTCATCCATGGCTCTCTAAAATGTAGCCCCTACATTAATCAATCCAAAAGGCATTCTTCTATAGGAAAAAGTTCCCTATTTGGTCATCAAGGCCATCTTTAGACTATCCTCCTTATCGACCATTACCTAATTATGTCCCAAATATCCATGTAAGAAAGACATCATCTTTGAACCATTTACAATTTACAAAACTTCATCTAATGGAGGAAAAGGATAGTTATCCTTTTGAGATGCAAGATTCAAGTTATGAAAGTCTACACAAAGATGAATCTCTCCTATCTTTTTCTATACAAGAACCAAATTAGCCACCCATGTTGAATGGAAGATGGGGAAGATGATCTTGGCATCAAGTAACTTCTTAACTTCCTTCATTATCAATGGTTCAATGATAGGATTAATAGGTCTTTGTTTATACCAAAAGGGCTTTGCATCAAGTTTTAATGAAATGTCATGCATAATAATCTCAGGATCATACATCTTTAGCTCTTTGTAGCTCCAAGTAGTAATATCCTTATACTCTGTAATTAATTTAAGCATGTCCTCCCTTTCTTGTACATTGCAGGCCTTTCTAATCTTTACCATTATACGGTTTTCATTAGTACCTAAGTTGTATGAGTCACATTCCTCGATCACCTTTTCTTGGACCATTCTTCTATTAAGAATTGATTCACCATGATAAAAAATGCATTCTAATTTAACCATTCCCTTAGGAATAGTGTTGGTCTTCAAATTTAGAATGCCATCTTCATCTTCAAGTTCATCATCCCCGGGCTTTTCATTTGAAGTGTCATCAACATCTTTCCCTTTAAATTGGTCATTTTACATGATAAATTCAAGAATATGTTGATCATCTTGAAAGACTTGGAAGTTTTTAATGTTGTCTAAAATGGATGGAGCAGCAACAAATTCTACTAAAAACCTTTTCAATTTTGTTCTCTCGACTAGTTGTAATGTAGTTTTTGAGATAGAAAGAACATCTACTACCATATTTTTCTTTCTTAGAATAGACTTTATATTTAAAGATTCATAATCATCCATTAAATCCCACACTCTTTTCCTATAAGAAAGAAACCTCTTATTATTGCATGAGTATAATGATTTCACTTGTTGTATAACAAACTAAGAATCTCCCTCAATGATGAGAGCTATGATTCCTTTCTTGAGTGTGAAAAGAAGTCCTTGGATCAATGCTTCATATTCTGTAGCATTATTAGTACATCTAAACTATAATTGATATGCTACATAGAAAGACATACCTTTTGGGTTGATCAACTCAATACTTGTGCCAGCCACCAATTTTCATTTGGAACCAACAAAGTAAAGTGTCTAAATTGTATCTTCCTTGGGCTTTCTAACTGTATGCTTATTCATCCTTAGCTTCTCTTTCACTTGGGCTTGGAAGAATTATCTCTTACATACCCATTGTAGTATCTCATGTTGTAGGCTTAGTGATTTTCCATTATTATTCCTTGATATTGGGAATGCGTTCTTTTCTTGTTTGTCCTAAATTTCCCCTATTAACTCTTTAATTTCAACAACTTTAGGTCTAGGATGGATGACTACTAAAGTCCACCCTTGATCTTTTATGTAGCATCTTATTCTTTGAATTTTGATCATTCTTGGTGGAAGAGAAGATAAATCTCCACCATCTGAAGAGGTATCACTATATGAAAGATTTTGATCTTCAATTACCCCTTCAATCTTTTTCCATAGATTCATATATGTTTATAAAACTTTTATTTTCTATGGGTTCATCCTTTGGGATGTCACTGCCTTTTATTTCCATCATCTACATCTATACCTTAGCAACTACTTCTTGGCATAATGAGCATTCAAACTTTGAATGGCTAACTTTGTGTGATCGAAAAAATCATTGTAGAAGTAGGATACTAGGGTTATCTTCTTCTCCTAAACATTATAAATTAGCCACCATGTTATCTATGAATTGTGTCATGATTTCATCCCTTAGGATTAGAACCTTGGATTTCCCATCTTGATCATTTGATGTTTTGGCTGAAGTCATATCAAATGCCATCTATTTGTAAGAGCCCAAACCTATTTGTAGGAATGTCACCTCATTTAGAGAATTATACTCCATAATCATTATTTTTAACTTTGGCTCTACATCTATCTTGATTTAATTGTTCAACCCTTTCCATGGTAACCATAACTATGTAAAATCTATAAAAAACCATCCTCTTAGGCATTTTTTCCATTCTCTACTTAGCAGAAATCTATAAGTTTCAAGAATATCAACCACATGTATATCGATGACATCTTAAATCTAAGGGTCAACTATCAATTGTATCCAAACATCTTTCAACATACAAATGACTTTCATCTCTATTTTATCCAACTATATCACTATTCAATTAGAGGGCTAAGGAGAGACTCCTAACCTTTGGGCTATTGATAGTGGCATAAAATTAAATAAGGATCCTAAATCAATTAAGAAATTGTGAAGATTCTTCTCATATATATCCTGATGCTAAGAAGAAATGAGGGCACCTCAACCTTGTCTTTAAACATAGCTGGCATTACCTCCAAAGCATTAACTTTTTGAGATACTATTTTTTGAGGTATGGTATTTGTATTATGCGGTACCTTTGTATGATCTAGAGTTTTGATTAGTGCTTCTCATTGTTGGGGACAATTTTGTAACATGTTAAACATAGACATGTTGGCTTTTTTTCATTTCAAATATTTCACCACACTATACTTTTCAGTAGACCAAGTAGAATTTTTCAAAATTATTGGTACATTCCCTTGGTTTTGATTTTTTTGTCCTCCATATAGTGGCCTAATTTGGGCCAAATCATTACTCGCTCTCAGATCGAGAGGAGTTGGTTGTAGTGCTAGAGGAATCTTGTATATCATAGTTTCTTTTCTACTTCTCATATTGTACATATTTTGATTAGCATAACAAAAAGAAAACATCTCTTCAGGCTGAAGGTCTAGTCCATGGCTAAATGGAAATGAGAATTCTCCATTGGCTAGTTGCTCTACCCATATGCTCTATGTAGAATCATGGGATTCTAATAGCATAACATTAAATTGTATAGGAGGGACTTTATCATTTTCTTGTGAATTCTAATTCATCTCTAAATTCCCATTATAATATGAATGTTGACTATTAGGCATATTTTGACCGTCGTCATACTTATTGATATCTATATACTAAACATTGTTGGTGTCATTATCTGTAGAGATGCTTACATTATTCAAGTGAGTGTTCCATTATCAATTCTATCTTTGGAAGCCATTGTTACGATCAAGAGGATTAGCATTGTTTCCTCCATTGTTATTCCTAGAATTACTGTTCTCAATATTTTGCTTCCCACTATAATTCCTATTGTAATTTTGACCATAATTGTTGGTGTAAGGACCAGTGTTATTTGTTTGAAAGTTGTTATCTATCCATGTGATGGCCTTAAATGAGTCAATTAAGTATTCATCTATGACATGGTCTTTTTCATTTGGCCAAATTCAAAGGCAAAATTATTGTCTACCTTAGTAGAAACTATTGCCTTTTGTTCAAAGAAAGTAGCTTTCAGAGGTTCATACCTTGGATATATCAAAGTGAGGTTTTATAGAGTAGGTGCCTATTATAATGGAATTGGATTAATAGGTATGAATTGGCTTGACATCAATCCTTCTCCATTAGGATTGGCTTTCTTAGTAAAGGTAATCACTTCTATAAAGACTTTGTCCAATGTGTTGATATCTATTATCAGAAGTCTTCTTAAAAAAATAGTAGTAAGATGGTCCTTAGTATTTAGATAAATCTAAATAGTAGCTTCAACCAGCATAGTGTGTGGTGTTTTCAACTTGTGGTATGCCATGTGAAAGTGATGGTTGAAGTGTGACATTGTCTCATCTGAATCCTTTTTGATTGATATGAGTTGTTGATGTATCATAGTTAGACTAATGAAAGTTTTAAATTGTTTCAAAAACAATTTTTTGAAAGTAGCCCAATCTCCAATACATCCAAGTGGTGGATTAACATACCAATTAAAGGAAACTTCCCCCAAAGAGTAGGGGAACAAGTGAAGAACCACATTCTTCTTAGCAATCAACTTTCAACTGCAAATTTCTTTGACCACCTTAATGCAATCTTCGACAGTTCATGTCTCTCCATAGATAAACCTTGGGAAAAATTTTCTAGGATTCTTACGAAGGTCATTGACTACACCTATCAATTTGATTGGTGAATCTATAGCATTTAGGTAAAAGGCCATTGGAGGATTTTGTGGAGCTAGGGGTGGTTGTGTTGGAGGTGGAACTATTGGGAAATTTGGTGGTCAACCACATGGTTGTTCTAGAGGGTGATGCAGGAGCATCTAGAGGTATAAGGGCAATCCTGTGTCACCCAAAAAAAAAATGTACTTAGACTTAGTTTCTGTTTCATGTCTTTACATTTTTGGATACCCATTTGGCTCAAATAATGGTTCCAACTCTCATAGTTCAACTATCAGTGCATTTGAAAATCCTAAAAAAATAGGATCATGTATTTGGGCCATCATTTTGGTAAACTAGAAGGTGTGAATTGGCCAGATGACTATAATCTTGATTTCGAGCATTTCAGAAAAAGAATCAGGTCAATAGGCCCCACGGTTTGAAAGTTATTGCAATTTTTTGGGTTTTGGAGACCTCCTAAGAATGCTTCAAAGTCAAGTTTGGGGAATTAAATGACCTCAAAAAGGGTAGAAAAATGGGGGATGAGAAAATTTGGTCCATAGGGCTATAGAGTGCTTCGAGAACTTTCCAAAACTGTAAGCGGTTTGTCAATCGGAGCTACGGTTCAAAAGTTATGCCTCCCGGAAGTTCGGCTACCATTTCTGGATTCTTCTAGATTTGCATCGACTTCTAACGCAGCTTTTGGAACCTTCTATTTTGTCGGTGGATGCCTACTAGCACTTTCTAGAATGTACTCCTAGTCCTTAACCCTCCGGGGTCTATTTAAGGAGATTTCTGGCATTGTAAAAGGCAGTTCGGAGTGGAGTTTGAGAGGAGGTGCTAAAAGGAGAAATATTCTCCAGATTTATGCTATTGTAAGCCCTTAGGGCATGTTCTGAAGTTTATTTTCTCTGTACTATTTGTACTAGATTATTTCCTCAGTTAATATAATTTCCCTTTTCTATTGTGTCCATTCTGTTCTTGGGTCGTGTCTCCATCAAGTGGTATCAGAGCGGGTTTTCCTGAGTGTGTAGACAGAGCGCTGACTGTGAGGCAGTTTGCACCAGGACTGTGTGGTTGTGGGATCAAGTTAGAAGATGCCTCCACAAAGAGAGCATGGTGGAAGGGCTAGAGCTATTGATCCTGAGGAGGTTAGAGCCCTCCAGAGGCAGGTACAAGCATTGCAATAGGAGCTTCGTAGAGGAGCAAATGTTGCCGCAGGTGACAACAGTGAGGATGACAATGAAGAGGAAGTAATGGGACCAGAAGAGGAAGAAGACGGGGAAGTTTTGAATCCTGTAGAGGAAAGGCTTTTTAGGGCCATTACTAAGTTTAGGAAAAGACCTACAATTGAAGTGGGTATATTTTTAGGAAATCTGAAACCAGATGAGTTGATCGATTGGATCAATGAACTGGAAGAATACTTTGAGTATGAGGATATAAGGGACCCAGATAGGGTTAAGTTTGCAAAGGCCAAACTGATAGTCCATGCCAAAATCTGGTGGCAAGAGGTTCAACTGGAAAGACTTAGAAGAGGAAAGGAGAAGATCACAAGATGGGATCGCATGGTGGACAAATTGAAGAAGCAGTTCATTCTTATAGACTACGAGCTTGATCTATTTAAGAAGATGCATGGGTTAAAGAAAGTAGGAAGATTAGTCCAAGAATATATAGAGGAGTTTTACCGACTCTTGATTAGAGCGAGGCATGCAGAAGCAAATAAGGAGAAGGTTGCTCGTTATATCAGTGGGTTGCGACCTAGCATCCAGGAGGAATTAAGTCTGGTAAGAATGATCAGCATTGAAGAGGCATACTAGTTTGCCCTACGAGTTGAAGAGAAGCTGAATAAAAGGTTTGAAGGAAGAAAAAAAGGGTGTGGTCAAGGAGGAAGGGGAAGCAGTAGATCATTTGGAGGTCGCAATGAAACCCAAAAGGAAAATGAAGATGTGGGTACTAGCAGAAACCAGAGGAATGAGGGTTTCAACTGCTCCCATGATCAAGACTTTGGAAATCAAAGAGGAAGAGGTAGAGGACGTGGACAAGGAAGAGGAGGCTTCCATGGAACCTGTTTCCATTGTAATGAAGAAGGTCATCTTGCCTTTGAATGCCCTCAACGACAAGGAAGGATAGATAGGAGAGCTGAGGGACAAGCTAGGGTTGCTCATGTGGATGAGGATGCAAAAAGAGGAGAGACCTTGGTAAATGAAAGAGTCCTACTAAGTAGTGAGAATGAACCAGGACAACGAAGGAGTTTGTTTCATACCAGATGCAAGTGTGAGGATAATTTTGTGATGTGATCATTGATGGTGGTAGCACTGATAACCTGGTATCAGAAGAGATGGTCTTTAAGCTGAAGCTCAAGAGGGAGAAACATCCCTAGCCCTATTGGATTTCTTGGGTAAAAGATGATCATAAGGTCCTGGTAAGTGAGCAATGTTTAGTAAAATTCAAAATTGGGAGTTACCATGATGAAGTTCTCTGTGATGTTATTTTGATGGATGTTTTCCATCTATTGTTGGGTAGACAATGGCAGTTTGATAGACATGCAGTACATGATGGACATGCAAACACATACTCTCTGACAAAGGATGGAGTTTGCCACAAATTGAAGCCCATGAAAAAGGAAGGTGAAAAGGTATGTAGCAGTGCTAGGATTTGTCTTGTTGATGAAAGGAAGTTTTTAGATGGCATGAAACATCAGCATATGTGCTATGCTTTGATTCCTAAGAAAGATAAAGAAGGTAGTAGTGAAATACCACTTGAAGTTTCAAATTTACTAAGGGAGTTTGGAGATATTATCTTTGATAATGTTCCAGATGGATTGCCACCAATAAGGAAAATCAGTCATCAGATAGATCTGATTCCAGGAGCTAACTTGCCTAACAAGGCTACTCACAGGATGACTCCTACTGAAATAGAGGAGCTAAATAGACAGGTTTGGGAGCTGTTGAGGAAGGGCTTGATTCAAGAGAGCCTGAGTCCATGTGAAATACCTACAATACTTGCACCAAAGAAGGATGGAGAGTTGAGGATGTGTACAGATTCTTGAGCTATAAATAGGATAACCATCAAATACTAGTTTCCTTTGCCAAGGATGGATGATCTTATGGACTACTTGAGTGGAGCTCAGTGCTTCATAAAGATAGATCTTAAGAGTGGTTATCACCAGATACGGATTCGAGAAGGAGATGAGTGGAAAACAACCTTCAAGACTAAGGAGGGTCTTTATGAGTGGTTAGTCATGCCCTTTGGATTGACGAACGCCCCAAGCACCTTCATGCGGCTCATGAATGAGGTACTTAAGAAGTTCTTGGGAAAATTTGTTATTGTCTATTTGGATGATATTTTAATTTTCAGCAAGACTTTGGAAGAACATTTACTGCATATTCGTAGTGTCCTTGAAAGGGTAAGGGAAGAGAAACTATTAATTAATCTAAAGAAGTGTCTCTTTGAAAAAATGGAGTTAATCTATTTGGGATTTGTTATATCACCTGAAGGTCTCAAAATGGATCCAGAGAAGGTAAAAGCCATCTTGGAATGGCCTACTCCAAGGTCTGCTACTGAGGTAAGATCATTTCATGGTCTGGTTAGTTTTTACAGGAAGTTTATTAAGAATTTCAGTGGCATATGTGCACCCCTAACTGATACAATAAGAGGGGATAGAAAAGAGTTCAAATGGACTGCAGCAGCTACGAGAAGTTTTGAATTGCTGAAGAAGAAGGTGACTGAACAGCTTGTGTTGGCACTTCCAAATTTTAGAAAAGTATTCTAGGTGGATTGTGATGCTAGTGGTAGTGCTATTGGGGTTGTATTAAGCCAAGAAGGTCAGCCTATTGCATATTTTAGTGAAAAATTGAATGATGCAAAGAAGAAGTATTATGTTTATGATCAAGAGTTCTATGCAATAGTTCAGGCCTTAAAGAAATGGAGGCATTATTTATTTCCAAAGGAATTTGTTTTGTATACTGATCATCAGGCATTACAGTACCTAAATAGCCAAGGTAAATTGAATCAAAGGCATACGAAGTGGGTAGAATTCTTGCAGAGTTATACATTTGTGTTGAAGCATAGAAGTGGAAAATCTAACAGGGTTGCAGATGCACTAAGTAAGAGACATTTGTTGCTTACAACAATGCATGTTGAAGTATTTGGGTTTGATGAACTCAAGAATTTGTACCCCGAGGATCCTGATTTTGCTGAAGCATGGAAAGCTTGTAAAGAACCTGTTGTTGTAGATAGAACCAAGTGGTTAAACTATTTGATTCAGGATGGCATGTTGTTCAAAGGTAGTCAATTGTGCATTCCAAGGAGTTCCATGAGGGAAAATCTGATTAAGGAGAAACACAGTGGAGGGATGGCAGGACATTTTGGTCGGGATAAGACCATTTCCATTCTCAGAGAACATTATTTTTGGCCTCAAATTACATAAGATGTGAAGAAGTTTGTATAGAGTTGTCAAGTTTGTCAAGTTGCCAAGGGGTTTAGTCAAAATACTGGCCTATATCAGCCATTTCCTGTTCCATCAAGGCCATGGGAGGACATAAGTATGGATTTTGTTCTTGGATTTCCAAGGACACAAAGGGTAATAATGACTCAGTATTCGTGGTGGTTGATAGGTTCTCCAAAATGGAACATTTCATTCCATGCCACAAAACTCATGATGCTGTCCATATTGCAGACTTGTTTTTCAAAGAGGTGGTAAGACTACATGGTCTTCCAAGGAGTATAGTTTCTGACAGAGATACTAAATTTTTGGGGTATTTCTGGAGGACATTCTAGAAGAAGTTGAGAACAGACTTGAAATTCAATTCCACGCATCACCCACAGACTAATGGTCAAATAGAAGTGGTAAATAGAAGTTTGGGCAATTTGCTGAGATGCTTAGTTGGAGATAAGCCCAAGGGATGGGATTTGATTCTACCACAGGCAGAGTTTGCTTATAATAACTCTGTAAATAGGAGTACTGGAAAATCACCATTTCAAATTGTATATGGGAATAGTTCAAGGACTGCACCAGAATTGAGGAAGATAGAACAAGGGGAGAGGACAAGTGCTGAAGCTGAGGAATTTGCTGAACACATCAAGCATCTACATGAGGAGGTTCAAGCACACATTATCAAGATGAATCAAGAGTATAAAGCTAGGGCTGATCAAAGGAGAAGACATAAGGAATTCCAAGTAGGGGATCTAGTCATGGTGCACTTACAAAAAGAAAGATTTCCAGTTGGTACTTACAACAAGCTGAAAATGAAGAAATTTGGCCCCTACAAAGTTTTGAAGAAACATGACTCAGGAAATGCATATGAGGTGGAGCTGCCAGATGGTATTCACATTTCTCCCATTTTTAACATTGCAGATTTAACAGAGTATCATGATGATGGTATAGATGAGGAGCTAGTTTTAGAGCCATGTCCAATTCATGCTTCTAAGAAGGAGGAGATAGAAGACATTCTAGATCATCGTGTGGGTAGGAGTACCAGAAACAAGCAGTATGAAGAGTATTTGGTCAAATGGAAAGGACGACCGATCGAGGACTCAACTTGGATTTCAGCAGTTGAGGTTTCCCATTTGGAATTTCCTCTACCATCCATAAAGTGACAGGGTCACTTTTCAATCTACCCTGGGTGTCTGATGTAAGAGCATCCAGAGGTATAAGGGCAATCTTGTGTCACCCAAAAAAAAAATGTACTTAGACTTAGTTTCTGTTTCATGTCTTTACATTTTTGGATACCTATTTGGCTCAAATAAAGGTTCCAACTCTCATAGTTCAACTATCAGTGCATTTGAAAATCCTGAAAAAATAGGAGCATGTATTTGGGCCATCATTTCGGTAAACTAGAAGGTGTGAATTGGCTAGATGAATGTAATCTTGATTTAGAGCATTCCAAAAAAAGAATCAGGTGAATAGGCCCCACGGTTTGAAAGTTATTGTAGTTTTTTGAGTTTTGGAGACCTCCTAAGAATGCTTCAAAGTCAGGTTTGGGGCATTAAATGACCTCAAAAAGGGTCAAAAAATTGGGGACGAGCGAAGCTGGTCCATAGGGCTATAGAGCGCTTCGAGAGCTTTTCAAAAATGTAAGCGGTTTGTCAATCGAAGCTACGGTTCAAAAGTTATGCCTCCCAGAAGTTTGGCTACTGTTTTTGGATTCTTCTAGATTTGCACCGACTTCTAACACAGCTTTTGGAACCTTTTATTTTGTCGGTGGATGCCTACTAGCACTTTCTAGAATGTACTCCTAGTCCTTAACCCTTCGGGGTCTATTTAAGGAGATTTCTGGCATTGTAAAAGGTAGTTCGGAGTGGAGTTTGATAGGAGGTGCTAAAAGGAGAAATAGTCTCCAGATTTATGCTATTGTAAGCCCTTAGGGCATGTTTTGAAGTTTATTTTCTCTGTACTATTTGTACTAGCTTATTTCCTCAGTTAATATAATTTCCCTTTTTTATTGTGTCCATTTTGTTCTTGGGTTGTGTTTCCATCAGAGGGAGAGCTGAAAATGATGATTAAATGTTAAATGGAAGTGGTTGAATTCAAGGTATCCTTTTGTCACTATGGGGCATGTGAAAATGGCTAAGCTTGAGGAACTTGTATGCACTTGGTGAAGATCTTAAAGCTTGTTAAAAAAAGGATTCTGGATGAAAATCCTCTAGTTTGCATCAACTTTGGAAAATGTGCACCTCCACAAAAGTAAACTTTCTCACAAAATGATGTTCACCTTAGAATTTAGCGCACTAGCATAGTAGGTGCAGCAGTACACCTAGCGCACCTAGCACAGTAGCGCAACTCAAAATCTTAGAAATTTAGAAAAATTTTAGAACTTGTAAAAAGTGTAGAATTTTGAATTTTTGGCAATTTTTTCTTCTATTCTAAAAGACAAGAGGCCCTCCTTCTAGTGCTACATTTTCTGAGCTATCATTTTGCATGATGCTTAATGACAGGAATCCTTTCAAGCTCTTCTCTTGAAAAGTCAATCTTGGGGATCAACTCGAAGGTTTTGGGTGATCTTGTGACTTACTAGAATCCACTCAATTGAAGATAAATGTAAGTTTTTATGAGGAGGCCTTCTTTGGTTTGGATGACTCTAGATAAGATGAAAAATTAGTTCATTTCTGCAAAAGAATAAAATACACAAAAAGAACTATATTTTTTTATTTTCTATTTTATGATGAATGCAATCTAACAATGTGACTATATGAATTCTTAATTTAATGAAGTGGTTAGTGAAGAAAATAACAAAGATAGGGTGACAAGAAGTTTAAGAAATTAACATAAAAAATAAATTCCTAATAGACATAAACTACAAAGACAATACATCTATGAGCTAAACCTTTGAAGAAATTGGTGGGTAACCAATGGAAATAGGAATAGTGTTTCCTTAATTCCATTGATGTAATTGTTGGTGGGAATTTAACAACTATAAGATGTTTCACTTTTCATCAAATCGCAAGGCCATGAAAAGTGTACTCATGCAAGATAAAAACTTATGAAGGAACAAAAGGGGTGATCTCTTCCCAAACTAGATATGTTAAAAAAATTTGTAAAACTATAGAAAACACTAGAATTAAAAGATTTAACAACTAGAAATAATTTCAATAAAATTTAGGCACAATTACATTCCATGAATATACACCCACAAAATATAACACTTAGGAAAGAATTACTACATATTACAAAAGGATATATTATTGCAAAATAATGGTGGCCTAAAATACATATTACAATTCCATATTTATAAGAAATCATCTCCTCAATTTGTGTTGAGAGTGAGAGATAACTTTATGCAATCATATGCTTCTAAATTAATAAAAAAGGTCTAATTATGTACAAACTAACTCTCTAACTGGTGCTTAATAGGTCTCCATCCATGTTATATAATTAATTGGATGCATGAGCCTTTACATGTCTTAAAACAAAGAAAACATGAGGAAATAAGAAGAAGACAACCATCAGTTGATGTACGAGTGTATAGAAGTGTCAAAAATAGAAGCTATATCTTTACTAGGTGTCAATAGGAGTTGAACTACTGTTAGAATGCATTTTTGATGCATGGAAAGCTCTAATTGGTGAATTGGAAATTAATTGTTGGCACACCTCTGACTTCTTCAAAATCTTCCAAAACACTTTTCAAAAAGTTCACCAATGCACCTATCACACCTACGTACTTGGCATAGTAGCACAACAGTAAACCTTGGAGGCCAAAAATGCAAAATTTTACTAAGTGTCAGAATTGAAATTCTAGCTTCTGGGTTTTGTTCCCCTTTATACCAGAGCTATGTCTGGGTGTTTTCCCTTGAATTTCTCAATTGTCTCACCAACATTAGCTACATATAGTAAATCTACAACATTATATTTATCCTTTCTGCCTATAGTTATCTATTTCTATATGGGTTTTTGCAAAATCCCTAAGTTTTGCATCAAGCTCTTACAAAGCTTCCTCTCTTCTAAATGCCTGTCAGATATCTTAATCATTAGAAAATTCATCAAAAGTTATTTAAAATCTCTAAACTACTATCTCTACTAGTATTAGTTTTTCCCATGCATCATTCCTAAAAAATGTCCAGACATGCATCACTATAATGTTTCTCAACTTCCAAAATTTTCTCTTGTGCATGGTCCTTGAGCCTGTGAATCTATGCATGTAATGACTCCATTACTTTATTGCCATATGCAATTTTCTCAATCCAATCATCTATTATATCTAATTCCTCCATTAGATATACATCCATGAGCATCTAATACATCTAGCCTTTGACTGCCTGTAATGTTTGTAAATCTTTCCCCTAGGTATGCACTTCATCCATTAAACCAAAATCTTGATTCAAAATTGCTACTAACTTATCTGCATTCTCCTACATAACATGTAATAATTTAAGAATTCCCTAAATAATTAGTATTGGTGATAAGCATTCAAAAATGGGTCCAATTGCATTGCACCTCTATCCCTTCTCTGAATTGTTGCATTTAGAGTTTCTTTAGTATTAGTGGGATCCAAGGGGCCAACAACTTCTCTCAAATAACCTTTTAGGATTTTATTCTATCACCAAAGTGTTATCAATTCTACCCCATCCTATTCTAGGTTCCTAAACACCTCCTTCATGCCTGTGGTAACCATCATCTTTGCAATTTCCAAGGCTAGCTTTCCAAGCATGACCTCCCAAATCTAATAATCCAATGGAGTCAATTCTTCTACGTTTGATTATAAAGGATGAATAACTACATGAGTGAAAAGATCCTAATTATGATTAGTCATAACAAAGTCCAATAATTTTGCATCATTTTCTAATGAATCAAGCTTCCTTAGAACTTCTATCAATTCCATTTTATCCTCCTCTTCAATGGTGAATTGTTGCTTCTTATTTTTTATCACTTCTTTTCTGAGCCACCTTAGAACATGTTGCACTGGGAACTTACCTTTAGAGGATGTATGAGTTCTCTTAGCTATATTCTTTCCCTTATCACTCCTTTATGGAGTCTTCTACCATTTTGAGAGGTCTATATAGGGAGTCTCTATATATGTGGGGCCAATAGTTCTCACCTCATTGTCTTGGAAACTTTCTTGTCATTGTTCACTCATCTATCCTTCTTCCAACACTTCCTTAGTGGATACTTGTTCTAGCACTCCCTCTTTTTGTGACTAGACCTATTCAACTTCTATACCTAGAGGAAGAAGGGTAGCCAATCCCTTGTCTACACGAAATTTGACTTGTAGCTAGAATTCTAGAACTATCTTAGGTCCTTGTGATTTTGGGGACATCTGACTCTGATCCTCTGATTAAGGTTGATTGGTGGGCATGTCTCTTATCTTGTCCCCAACCAAATTTGTACCCATGGGCATAAAGTCAAAATATAACATTTGAAATACATTATGGCTCTCCACATCTTGCTCATCTATCATTTGTTGAGTTTCATTCTTTGATGTAGTGGTCAAGATGGGTTCATTAAAAATAGATTGTGGGGTAATCATAGAACTTGTCCTTCATTCTTGATCTATGTCTTTGTCTAGCCAAGTCCTCCAAATCAAAGATAGATCATCCTCTTCATCCTCATCAACCTACTCTTCTTTAGCTTCTTCTAGGATGGGTTTGGGGATTGATAGAAAAAGAATCACTTTCTTGATCACCTTTTGTCTTATTTTCATTGGAATCTTAATTTTCCTTCTCTTAGGCACTGAGGGGGTGGCTTGTTCTACCTTTTAAGGTGGGGAAACCTCTTGTACTTATATTTCTACTTCTTTTTGGCCTTGTTCAAATGGTAGCACTTGAGGATCACCTTGGCCTTATGTGGCTTCTACATTCTTTGGCCCTTGTATATTTCCCTCTCCTTGCTATGGAGGTGCCAAAATTTCTCCCTCTTTAGGTTTAGCTAGTTGAGGATAATTCCTCTTTCTCTTTCCCTTACCTTTTCCATTTTGGTCTCAATAATAACCAACTAGCCTATCAAGTTGGTGCACCATTTTAGGCTTTACTGCCAACTAAGTTATAAATGTAGGGACGGTGACCTTTTTCCCTCTACCTTTGACTAGACAAGCTTTTGCATGCCAGATCATAGTCTAGGGAATTGGATCAAGTTTGAATGGTTTCTTGATCAAATCCTATGTCAATTTGATGATGTGTCTTTCCCTATGATTAATGTTCAAGTTTTCTTCTCTATCAATCTTGGCATTCGTAATAGGCCTTTCACCAATTTTATCCTTTTTGAACAAAGGATCAAGAAACTCTTCCTTGTCTTTTTTTGCAATCTTCAATGGAGTCTTTATCTTCAAAACTTTCTCTTCCAAATAAAAATTCATCCTACAATAATCCTTGATATGGAAATCATAGTCATTTGTTGCATTCCTCATATGATCTTCAATGGCTTCTTCATGTTGAAATGTTTTGCCTACCAAGTACTGCACTCTCCCAATATTATCAAAAATGGCCACAAAGAATTATACTCTTCTAATGGATATTGACCTCATTCACATTCAAAAGAGGGGATATCTTGCCACTGGTCTACCTAAAAAGGTCTCATAGTCATAGGCCAGGTCCAACATGTTTTATGTTATTTTCTAACTATGTCATATGTAGACAAGAGTTTTTGGGAGATCTCTAGGAGAATAAGCTTGTCACTGGGATGCCTTGGGAGCTTCCAAGGGTTGAGAATTGTTCCTACTACCCTTAGATATGTGAATGTAAAAAATTGGATATAATAAGATTTGACTAGGGATATCTATGTTGCTACCTCCTCTGATAATCTTTTTGCATAATCTCCTTCTATAAATTGAATTATGGCTAAGATGAAATCATTGTTCACAATTCTATATTCATTACTTTTCTTTGAAATCCTTTTCTTCACCAAGTATGGGTATACAATATATGGTCATGCATTGGAATCATGCATACTACCCCTTTTGTAGAGCCCTAGATAATCTATGGCTCTTGTAGCTAACGAGTACACCAAGTCTGTGTTAGGATAAACCACTGACAGAAATAAAAAACTACATGAAAATATAACCAATAACAGAAAATAATAGAACACACAGAGATGAACACAAAGCACCAAGATTTAATGTGGTTCACCCAATCCCTGGGCTATGTCCACCAAATAGCAAGTCCGATCTTATTACAATCCAGTGATTACAACCTGATTACAATCCGTAATCCCTTACAGCTCAATACCGCCACAAGAACCAATTTCATATCACAACATTATAAAAAATACCCAACCCTAAGCCCTTTTATAAAAGTATTAAACCACTTTAGGGTTATAACATGTTGGCCATATGTTGGCCATAATATGTCGGCTACCATGTCGGCTACTACCCAAAAAAAAAAAATTTCGGGCGAACCCCACTATTTATGAAGTATGTACAGTACTTTCCTGATCAATCACCACAATCTAACAATCTCCCACTTGGGGACTAATTAGGCTCCACACTAAACAACAATCTCCCACTTGGAGACTAATTTTGTAGCAATACCACTACCACATGGGGCTCCCACTAGATCAAACCATCCTGGACTCTACTGTTCTTTTATTCATGTTCAGTCTAAAAGACCAACCGAAGCTGAAGAGGAGTTCAGCTTCTCCCTTGTTACAACCTTTGTCAACATATCTATTGGATTGTCATTGGTATGTATCTTCTCCAACTTTAACTGTCCATCCTCCAAAACTGACCGAATGAAATGGTACCGCAACTGTATGTGTTTGGTCTTAGAATGCATAGCTGAATTCTTAGCAAGATGAATGGCACTCTGACTATCTATGAACAAATAATTATCCTTCTGAGGATGTCCCAATTCTTCCAAGAAGAATTGAAGCCATATCATCTCTTTGGCTGCCTCTATAGCAGCAACATACTCTGCCTCTGTAGTGGAGAGAGCATTAATCTTCTATAACCTAGAAACCCAACTCACGGCTGCCCCACCAACAATAAAGACATAACCTGTAGTACTCCGCCTAGTATCAATATCCCCTACCAAATCTGAGTCAACATAGCCCTATAAATCAGTAGTAGAGCTCCCAAAGTGTAAACACTTATTGGATGTCCCTCTCAAATATCTGAGAATCCACTTGACAGCATTCCAATGCTCAAATCCTGGATGACTCATATACCTGCTAATGACTCCCACTGCATGTGCAATATCTGGCCTAGTGCATACCATAGCATACATCAAACTTCCTACAGCTGAAGCATAGGGTACCTTGGACATCTTATCCTCCTCTTCTTGTGTCTTGGGACACATCTCCTTAGTCAATTTCAAATGACCAGGCAAAGGTGTGCTGACAGATTTAGCATTCTCCATAGAGAAATGTTGCAACACCTTCTCAACATAATCAGCTTGAGATAGCGTCAATGTTCTGTTCTTCCTATATCTACAAATCTTCATACCAAGGATTTGTTTTTCTGCCCCCAAATCCTTCATAGCAAATGCATGTGCTAACTGGCATTTCAGCCCCTTAATATGATCCATGTTAGACCCAGGTAGAAGCATATCATCAACATATAAACATAAAATAATGTAGCTATCATCATCCAACCTCTTAAAATAAACACAATAATCTGAATGACACCTATTATATCCATTCTCATGCATAAAACTGTCAAATTTCAGATACCATTGCCGAGGTGCTTGCTTCAAGCCATATAAACTTTTCTTCAATTTGCACACTAAGTTCTCCTTACCTTTGACCTCAAAACCCTGTGGCTGAGCCATATATATTTCTTCATCCAAATCACCATGAAGAAAGGTTGTTTTAACATCCATCTACTCTAAATGCAAATCTTCTGTAGCCACAAGACTTAAAATAGTACGAATAGAAGTCATTTTAACAACAGGAGAAAATATCTCATCAAAATCAATGCCCTTTTTCTGTGCAAATCCTTTTACAACTAACCTGGCCTTAAATATTTTCTTACCTCCTGCCTCTTCTTTCAACCTGCAAACCCATTTATTCTGTAAAGCCTTTTTACCTGCAGGCAACTTGCACAAATTCCATGTCTTTTTTTTCAGCAAAGAGTCCATTTCATCTTTCATTGCAGACTCCCACTGAATCTTAGTATCCACCTGCACAGCTTCATCATAACTTTCAGGTTCACCAGCATCAGTAAGTAAAATAGAATACAAAGAGGGAGAAAACCTTTGTGGAGGTCTAATTTGCCTTGTTAACCATCTAACATTCACTGGTGTGTGTGGTATTTTTTGTTGCGGTTGTTGCACATCATGAGGAATGGCTGGAACATCAGCTTTTGGAGCATCATCCAACACTACATAATCATCTTCTTTCTTCTCATGTTGCTACAACAGATCTTTGTACAACACTTTCTCATTGAATATGACATCCCGACTTCTAATAATTTTAAGATTTTCAAAATCCCAAAGGCTATAACCAAATTCATTAATGCCATATCCAACAAAGACACATTTCTTTGATTTAGCTTCTAGCTTGGTTCTATTTTCAGAGTCTATATGAGCAAAAGCTTCACAACCGAAGGTCTTGAGAAAAGAATAACTCACCTTCTTACCAGGCCATGCTTCCTCTGGAATACCACAGCCCAAAGGAGTAGAGGTACCTCTATTAATCAAATATACTGTAGTATTGACAGCCTCCACCCACATGTGTAAGGCCAACCCAGCATGCAACCTCATGCTCCTTGCGCGCTCCATTATAGTCCTGTTCATGCTTTCAGCCACTCCATTTTCCTGTGGAGTCCTTGGAATAGTTTTTTGTCTATGAATACCATTAGTGGAGCAATAATCTTCAAATTTATGACTGTAATGCTCACCACCATTATTAGATCTAAGACATTTTAATTTATTACCAGTCTCATTTTCAACCAAGTATTTCCATTTCTTAAAAGTTTGAAATACATCAGATTTCTATCTAAGGAAATAAACCCATACTTTTCAAGTTGCATCATCAATAAATGTAACATAATAATGAGAGCCACCAAGGGAAGATACCTAGGCTGGTCCCCATACATCTATATGCACAAGCTCTAATTTCTCCTTTTTATTTTCCTTCCCTGTATTTACAAAACTCACTCTCTTTTGTTTTCCATACACACAACTTTCACAGAAATCCATATTCACACATTTTAGACCTGGTAAAACTTTCATTGAATGAAGTACTTTCATACCTTTCTCATTCATGTGCCCAAGTCTATTGTGCCACAACGTTGTATCAGAATCTATAGCAGCTACTTGTTCTCCCTGCTCAATTGCAGTAATTGTTCCTGAATATTATTTTTCTCTGAAACAATCAAAGTAAAAGGGACAATATGACCTGTACAAAGATATAAGGTGCCTACTTTCACACCTTTTGCTATTACAAGGGAACCTTTTGAAACCTTCCAATTTTTATCATTAAAAGTAACTACACAACTCTCATCACCGAGTTTCCCTGCTGAAATTAAATTTCTACTTAGTTTTGGAAGATGTCTTACCTCATGTAGTAGCCAATGATTCCCATTCTGCAACTTAATCTTAATTTTTCCCTTTCCAACAATCTGACAGGGTTTATTATCCCCCAAATAAACAAGCCCAAAATCCTCTTGGACATAATCAATGAAATAACCTCTATGAGGTGTAGCATGAAATGAAGCACCAAAATCTAAAAGCCATGAATCATCAACACTCTCTAAAGACAGAAGTAAAGCATCCTCTTCGGATTTGTTACTTACCACATTTTCCTCCTTGTCTCCATCTGATTTATCTCCTTCATTTTTCTTTTGATTCCAACAATCTTTCTTTTTGTGCCCTGGTTCCCCACAGTACCAGCAATAATTTGGTCCTCTCGATTGAGACCTCCTCCCCTTTGACTTTCCTCTTGATTTCCCACAATTTCTAGAGTTACTTCCTCTTTCAGTCATTCTGCCCCTACTTTGTGCATTTAAAGAACTTCCTGATGTAGATCCACCTGAGGATTTTCTATGAGTTTCCTCACTTAAAATAACACCGATCACATCATCATATTTTAGGGTACTAGATCTAGGAACAGAATTACTCAGTGCCATTACCAAGCCATTCCAGCTTTCAGGCAAAGAACACAAAATCAAGAGAGCCCTAATTTCTTCATCAAAATTGATACCCACAGAAGATAATTGACTAGTAATAGTATTAAACTCATTTAAATGATCTGCAACGGATCCACCTTCTACCATTTTCATATTAAATAAACGCTTCATGAGAAATACCTTATTTGAAGCGGAGGGCTTTTCATACAGTGTCGCTAAGGTTTTCATCAAATCTTCTGTCATCTTTTCTTTTGTAATATTAAATGCCACCGATGGTACCAAGCATAACCGAATGCTTCCGAGTGCCTTTCTATCCAAAAGATCCCATTCAGCCTCTGACATAGTTCCCTGATTCTTGGCTTTTCCTTCCAATGGCTTCCATAAATCCTTCTGATATAAATAGTCTTCCATTTGCATCTTCCATAACTGGAAGTTCTGCCCATTAAACCTATCAACCCTCAACTTACCCTCATCTTCCATTGCTCCCACTCAACTGTGAGACCCCCACTTAACCGTGAGACTTTCCTGCAGAGGATAACTGAAAGACAACCTTGCTCTGATACCACTTGTTAGGATAAACCACTGACAGAAATAAAAAACTACATGCAAATATAACCAATAATAGAAAATAATAGAACACACAGAGATGAACACAAAGCACCAAGATTTAATGTGGTTCACCCAATCCCTGGGCTACGTCCACCAAACAGCAAGTCTGATCTTATTACAATCCAGTGATTACAACTTGATTACAATCCGTAATCCCTTACAGCTCAATACCCCCGCAAGAACCAATTTCATATCACAACATTATAAAAAATACCCAACCCTAAGCCCTTTTATACAAGTATTAAACCGCTTTAGGGTTATAACATTGTTGGCCATATGTCGGCCATAATATGTTGGCTACCATGTCGGCTACTGCCCAAAAAAAATATTTTCAGGCGAACCCCACTATTTATGAAGTATGTACAGTACTTTCCTGATCAGTCACCACAATCTAACAGTATGATGTCATGTGGAATTTCTTATTGTTCTTTGCTACTAGTAACTATTCACCCAAATTCTAACTAAAAGTAGAAGAAAAATCTTGTGGCATCTCTACTTTCTTTATCATTTTAATAAAATGAACCATGAAAATATTTAAGTGTCCAGTTGCTATCAAACCCATTACTCTACTCAAGAGTATGATTAAGTACCTAATGTCTTCCTTCATGTAGTTTTTTTCATGTGCACTTTTCTAATTTTATTTCCCAAAGGAGTCTTCTTTATAAGGTATCATGATTGGATAATCTTAGAAGCTTCATCAGTGTGTTCCCAATACCATGTCTTTGCTAGCTTATAGGTTAGCCAAATGAATTGCTCTGCCCGTGGGAGATGGAATACATTTTCAATGTTCTTGGGTCCAAGATCTAGAATGATATCTCCTATTATGGTCTTCACAAGCCTGTCCTTAGCAACAAAATGTTTTGCAAGTGTCATGAAAATTTTTGAAGACTGCATTGATGTTGAGTGTGATGTTGCATTGATGAGCCCTGATTGGATTAGTGTGGAGACCATTTGGGACCTCTTAGTTGGTTTGATGCATATCTTTAAAAACTCTACCTGAAATCTATATGACCCAAATCTATATCTAGAATCTTTGAGTTGTCATCTTGAAACTATGATTTTGTGAAAATTCCCTAGAACTTGAACACTACTAGCTTTGGTACCATTTTAACAATAAGGGGGGATGAAGAAGATGCCATTGTATCTACAAAATAAGTAAGTCTATTAGTCCAAAGTTAAAGAAAAATGACTAATCATACCCTAGTTTTGGAATGAGAAAAACCCAAAACCATGTTGGCAATATGACCATTCAATCAAATAAGGTGAGATATCTGGTTATCATTTATGACATCATTTGTTTTGCAATTTAGTCATGATTATTTGTGAAGGAAAATTTTCTAAGTATTGGATAGTATTATAGAAACATGATAAGATTTGTTGATAGTGGAATATTCCCTTAGAGTATTCTCTTGTGTAGTTAACCCTAGATGCATGATGTCATCTTAATGATGCATACCAGTGTGATGTCCATGTGATCAACCTAGTTCAAGTTATGGAAGAAATAGTGATGTAGATATGTCATAGTGCAGAATAGAGCATATCAACAAATTGACTTGTATGACTTGCAAAATTGTTTTGATTACTATATCTTGCTAAGGCAACTCTACAGATGATATGTGAGCTGACTTAGGAAGAATTTATTAATATGTTTGATATAAATAAAGAACTTCAACTATGAATTTAAAGTGTGAAGGCATTGTGATATTGTGATATGTAATGTGAAGCAATGTTATGCAAGATATGATGCAAATTGATATGTACATAGCCACTATTTGTATGAAGAACTGACAATCATAATAATTGTGAAGTACAACAAGTGAGCTAGTATTGTATGTATACCTATTCTCTTTTGAATAGTTGCATGTTAGGGTAGTGGGCTCTTCTTCAACACATTTGTATATGTTGAAGTAATTTCTAATAGGGTTGAGGCTTCTAACAACGCCTAGACTCCTAATAGGGACTTGAAACACTATAAATTCTTCATAGACTCCTAATAGGGTCAATATCCTTAACCAAATTCTTTTATATAGTGAATCATTTAGTGAGTTTCATCCCTACTAGGGTTTTCCCTTAGCTATGGTTTCCCTAGTTAACAAAATATTATGTTATGAGCTCTCTCTATGTATGGTTGTTTTTATTATTCAACATTATTGGTTCATTTTCTTATGCATGTGGCAAAGTAATTAATAATATTTAGTTGTGGGCAAAAATATTTAAAATATCCATTCAAGCCCCCCCCACCTCCCCCCACCCTCTTAGTATTATCTATTTCTAGCAATTGCTATTAGAGCTTACTTATTTAGAAGAGGCTTAATAGCTTGAATAAGATCCATATGGATATGGATAGTTGAATAAGAATCTCAAAGAAGCACTTGAACAAATTGATCTCCTTAATAATGAAAGAGATGGCCTAAAAAATAGATATAAAGATGGAAAAGCTTACATTGGTGAACTAAAGGAAAAGATAGATGACCTAAAGTAAAAAAGACCTAGTGAGAAAACTAGTAGGGATGATATTTAAGATCTAAAGAAAGAAAATGAAATCTTGAAACTTGAGTTAAAATAGTTGAACTCAAGCTAAGTCTTAAGAAAAATGGAGGAAAGAATGACTCTGAAAAAAAAGTTGAAAATGCAGATCTAAGATCACAGTTAAGAAAGGTAACACCTGAATTGGAATCTATCAAGTTAGAGCATGTAGAATTAGAGAAATAAAACACTATTATGAAAGGTGAGTTGATGCAAACCAAATAGCAATTTGAGAAATTATATACTAGTAGTGAAAATATTGAAGAAAAAATATATGTACAAAGAGCTAGTTATGACAAGACTAGACTTGGATTCTTCCTTGGACAATCCACCAAGAAATCTACTAAGAGGAATGAACCTAATACCCCTAAAGTCAAAAAGGATCTAAGCACAAGAAAATAGATGATACATCTAAAGTCAAGGAGAATGTTTCACTCTGAGAAATCTAAAGAATCTAATCAAGATGAGAATAACAAAAGAAAGGAATCTCATTCCTAGTGTAATGAACTTGAACATTCTGGAGACAATTGCAAAGGTAAGTCTTTTAAACCTATTTCAAATTCTTATTGTTACAATTGTCATGGATATGGACATTATGCAGTACATTGTAAGAAACCTAAATTTGATAATGATAATGCAAATAGTAGAATGTTTAGGGACACTAATTGTCTAGGCAATAGAAGATCTCATAGAAATGAAAGAAGAGAAAGAAGAAAAATTATTTGTTACAAATGCAGCAATCTTGGACACATAGTAAGGAATTGCAAAGCACCTAACAACCAGAATAATGAAGAAGGAATATACCTATATGCCAATTATGTAATAACTTTGGGTACATAACATAGTTTTTTAGAATGGATAGAAGAAGCCTTAACAGGAATTAGAATCATAGAAGGAACAGCAAAAGAAATGGTGACAATCTTAACGAATAAATGAAGGAGCCAAGAGAAGAATTTAAGGAAATATTTGCAAAACCAAGAGAAGGTGGAAGTTCTCATATAGTTTAGGAAGAATCTCACCCTAATGTACCTGACAAGATAGCAAAGTCACTTATTATCTGTGACCCATCTTATCTACATTAAGTATTCTTAGTAAAACAATGTGTCAATAATCATAACTAATGTTAATAAGAATATCACAAGTTGCACAACAATAGTATATACTAGAAATTGAGACAATTCTATAGTTAAGTGTGCATTTCTTAATATGATCAGTATAAGAATATATAATAAGAATAACCTCTCTATTATGCAGAGACAATATTTTGGACTAGTGGTAGATACACATTTAATGTGAATTAAACATTGCAAAATATTTAATGGACACAAATTAATTAATGAAGATCATTTTCTTGTGTGAAATCTTAACTACAAGGTTAAAGAGAGATTTCTAGTGTTGAAGAAGTTTCAAGATACACAAAATCATTGAAAATCCTAAAATATGAAATTAAGGTATTTTCTAAATTCGTTGAGTATATTTTAAGAAATGGCAAGACAAGACGTGTTTAATGTAAGTAATAGACCTAGATATAACTTCAAGAAATATACATTTTTTTATCAGCTTGATGACCCCATTGGACCATTTTTGGAAGTGCTGAGAAATGTTCTTCATGTTGAGGACATTAGAGGTTATATTCACTATAAATTTGAAAGCATAGAAGATACAAATATTTATAAGGAATTAGAGAAAATGTGCAACAATGATTTGTCACTAAAACTAAAACATGCATACCTAGAACAATTTAACCTAGTTAAGCACATGTTCTATACAGACTTTGATAATCATGAATGGACAAGAATAATTCTAAGCAGAGTTCATGATGACCTTTTATGGTTGGGAGATTCTATTATATGCATTGACAATGACCTAATTTACAAGGTAACAGGTTTAAGAAATGAAGGATACAATCCAGTAAACATAAAGAATGTGTGCAAGTTAGTTGAAACAAATCTCAACACATATTTTGATGGCAGAAATATGAAGATCAACTCTATTCAAGATGATAGAGTGAGACCTATTAGTAAAATTTTGGGATATAATTTCAACCATGGATCTAGGATAGATTTAGTCCCTACTAGATTTCTTCATGTAGCTTATATGGAAGTAAAGGGTGAAGAGGTTAATCTATGTGACATTATCCAAATATAGTTGTTGGATAACATATCAAAAATCAAGAAGTTTAGGAATGTAGTCTTTAGGTTTGAATCCCCACTGACACATATATTCTTCTATGTAACAAAGAATTTTCCTAGTATCTCAGATTGGGATGGAAGTGAGTGCACAATGCAGACTATCACTCATGCATATAGAACTAAATTAGAAATAGTCAAAGATAATGAAATTGATAGAAAGATGAATTCTTTGAAAGTTGAAATGAAGCAAAGGTATAGGATACCTCTTCTACTAGTAGAGAAATATAAGGATGAACTATGTTTCATGGAAGAAATAGACCTCACACGTGTGGAGGTAGTAGTTCCTTGAGTAAAGTTTATTGAATCTATGGGTTACAAAATGAATGAGAAACTAATTGAAGGATGTGCATAGATAATCCTACACTCAAAAGTTGATTATGAATGTCCTAGATGGGGAACTGTTGGTGTAAATAAGTATTCATTATTTACACTTTACTTAAGTTTAGTTGGGTTAATGCATTATTCTATTATTTCTTAGGTTGACACCTAGTAGTTTGCATACTCTTATGATTTTTCATGTTGAAAACACAAAAGTAAGAAACTCTAATTCAACACATGGTGTCTAGAACATTGGGCTTTGAATAATTAACTGAGTTTTCATGTAGACAACACAATTATTCACACTCTTAATTAAGCAAATGGTGTCTACAACATAATTTTTCATGCTACACCTTTTTAGGGTTATGCTCTCATCATCACACTAACTCTTATTCTTAATAGAGGATAATCCACTCCTAGTGGACATGTGCTTGGTTATCTTATTAGCATGTTGACTCCTAGGCATTCTGGAAGCATTCTAGAGGCATTTATATTCAGGCACTCTTAGTGTTTATGTACATTGAAGAGAACATTAAATGACAATAAATCAATTTTGGATATTGTTATTCTAGTCATACCTTCTTGGTATATTCTTGTGCTTGTTCTTGAGTTCCTTGATCTTGGGTGATTTTTCCCTAAGGAAAATTCTTACATGGTATCAAAGTTGAGTGAATTTCTCTTCACATAGCCATTGGAGATCATTTTCTTGCTTCACCTCTCTAAGGAAACCTCAACCTAGATCCAAAGTATCACAATCATTGTGAGCATCTACAGCCAATTCAGACCTCGCGATTGTGTCTAGAGCATTGATTCAGTGAAATTTGACTATAAATTCACCTATATTGGGCCATAGTCAAAACTGAGACAAATTTTTTTTACAAGCCAACACCCAAAGGCCCAATTTTCAAATTTGGTATGGTCATTTTAGATCTCTAAATTTAATTTTTAGATCTACGTATTTTATTATTTCAGTCACTATAATTTCTCTGCATTATTTTTTGAATTTGCATATTTTGTTAAAAAAAAAATTTGCCATCAGACCTGTAGAGGAGATATTTTTTATAGGAAAATATTGGAGCTTTTTGTTACCAATTAGATATTGGCATCATATTCAAAAGGTCAACAAACCCCCAAATTGAGTTTTGTTTCATCAAAATTGGACATTTGAGGTGAAATTTAGAGTCATTTTATTTTTAGAGGCACGATGGCAGTGATTTGGGGAAAATAATTATAGAGGTGATTTTTAAGAAGTGATATCTCCCCCATACAAACTCCTTTTTGCTAGAATTTTTTTTTTTTGGGGTAGAATTTCACATTGGTGTAGGATGTTTGAGCTCTTTGTTCCTGCATTTTTTTGCAAGTCATAAATCTTGATTTTTACAACTTCAAATGCTTAGTACAAGCTCATCTAGACTCCAAAGTAGGTTCCATTTTTTTGAAAGTGCTTAATTTTTCATCTACTTTCCAAATCTACAATCAAATTATAGGGTTGTGTGGACAAAAATATCACTTTCAAACTTAGGGCCCATTTCTGCATAATATTCCTTTGACTACTTTTCAAAATTGTTGTACATCCAAGCTACAGTGCTCAATGATAGATTTGAGTCTCAAAATGCAATTGTAAATAGAAAAATTAGAAGCCCACTTTGTACCTTTTGACAAGTGGCCTATTGTACATGCAATACATATAAAGCACCAAATCATACATTGGGGTGGGGAGGGTGGTTGATTTTTTTGGATTTTGGGGGGTACATTGATTAGTACATCATGGATGAGGGAGATTTAATTACCTTGACAAAAAAAAACTATAAGTAGTGGAGTCAATTAGTACTCACTTATCTTAGTTAGCATAATGCATTGCCATATGCAAAAGGACTTTCATACAATGGTGACACTAGTTCCATCATTTGTCATGCACTCTTTCTACATATGGATATGGACGTTATGGATTCACTTGATGACATGAAGTCAACTGATTTATATGATATTTGGGTCTATCTTTGGGAGATGTATGGAGATACACATTCCTCAATTCTCAAAAGATCTTTTACCTCCAACTATAGTTACATCCTCTCCATATGTGATCACACCTCCTGATGCTCATGTTTCTACTAATGATCCAATTCTAGCTACAAATGCTTTTGATTTAGTGCAGTAGGAAACACTATGTCTTCCTACTTCAACTTTATGGGATGACTTCCTTCCAAATATTGTAGTTCTGTTCATGGAGTTTCACATTGAAGATGTGGGAGACATCATCGATGATACTCATCTTCTCTTTGTTGAGGTGAATACTTCATCCATTTCCATAGTGATAGGTCTAGCACAATAGGGTATACCTTGTCTTCCAACTCTAGCATAAATGGACGAATTCTTGATAGATATTTTGGGTTTATTCATGGAGTCAGACATAGCAGATTTGGGAGACATCCTTGATTATCTTCATCTTCTCTTTGATGAAGAATATCCTTCTTTAGTTATTATGAGGGCCCACTTTGACCTTTCTATCCATTCTCTACATGATTGGTCTTCACAAGTTGATGTGATTGTGGATTCTTATGTACAATAGTTGCAAGAGGTTCCTTTATCATTTGAGGAGATATTTGGTTCTTCGGGATATTTTTTACATCCATCCTTGCTAGATCTACACTTCCTCTTTTCAACAATACTGGAAGGAGTGACATTCAATATCGACATAGGGATAGTTGAGAAGGTTTCAAAGACATCATTCATCATTGGGATTCTCTCTACACATAGGGGAAGCATCTCACCTATGCCTCTATCATTATTTTTTCCAAAGGGGATGAACATTATTCAATAGTCATGGATTAGCTTCTACATTGGAGTGGCTCTCATTGATCAACACTCTACATTTAGGGGGGAGGATGAGGGACTACCTTGTTTCCTTTTTCTTCTCTTTTAATGGGGGGGGCTTTTTCCTCTTATGGGGTTTTGTCCTTCTACTTCTCTTTTGTATATACTTGATGTATGTCATAATTTGGGGTGTCTTGATTACTCCATCCATCCATGCATCTTGTTTTTTCATCCCTCTTTTTGGGTGAGGGTTTTTCCCATGAGGTTTTCCCTCTTTCTCTACTTTATGAGAGATTACATTGCATTCTATACATGGGTACCTAATATGGCCTAGTAGTCAGCACCCATCATGCATTTCATTCTAGCTTTTGTAAGCCTAAGTGCATGCCCCTAAGTTGCACTTAAGAGGGAATGTTGGTGTAAATAAGTATTCACTATTTACACTTTACTTAAGTTTACTTAGGTCAATGCATTATTTTATTATTTCTTAGGTTGACACCTATGATTTTGTTTACTCTTATGAGTTGTCATGTTGATAACATAGAAGTAAGAAACTTTAATTCAACACATGGTGTCTACAACACTAGAGTTTTCATAATTAACTAAGTTGTCATGTAAACAACATATTTATTCACACTCTTAATTAAGTACATGGTGTCTACAACATAATTTTATGTGCTACACCTTTGTAGGCTTATCCTCTCATCATCTCACTAAATCCTATGCTTAATGGAGGATAATCCACTCCTGGTGGGCATGTGCTTGGTTGTAAGACTTATCAATATGTTGACTCCTAGGCATTCTATAAGCATTCTAGAAGCCTTTATATTAGGGCACTCTTAGTGTGTATGTATATTGAACAGAATATTGAATGATAATAAATCAATTTTGGATATTGTTATTCTGATCATACCTTGTTGGTCTATTCTTGTGCTTGTGCTTGAGTTCCTTGATCTTGGGTAATTTTTCCCTAAGGAAAATTCTTACATGGTATCAGAGCTATACCAAATTCTTATAAGAACATATACTAAGAAGATGAGAGAAGCCAAAGAAAGTTAGATAATCAAAGACTCCAAGAAGAAGGTAGAAAAAGTGATTGATTCTATCTTCAAGGAATTAGGAATGTCAAGAAAGGAATCTGAAGAAGTGAAATGGATAGCATTGGAAATGAAGGCCAATAGTCAATCTAAACTATTGACCCTGACACGTATTGTAATGGTTAGACCTATAGAAGATGTCATAGTTACATAGACAAGTACACAAGCACCTACAGTGCCATATGTAGCAGTTGTGCAGCAATAACCTCTAAGGAATCTAAAGGAAACTAAGGAAAAGTTATCATCAAGGAAGTCTACAAGGCTTAAGAAGGAAAAAACCCCTCCTAAGAAGAGAGTCAAGCAAACTACATGTGGAAAAAGTAAGAGGAGAAGAACCTTGCAAATTAGTTCCTTTGAATTTGAAAAAGAAACTAGTGATAGACTAGGAGAACTAGCAGATCAAGAAGCAAAGATTTTAGTAGAAAGAAAAGCTTGGAAAACATAGGTAGAAAATCTTAACATGAAAATTATTAATGACAATAATTTTGTGCAATTGAATAGGTACTATGCCTTGTAAAACAATATGAATAGAAGATAGCTAGATAATGTTGTAATTAGAAATATGATCCTAAAAGATAAAAGGTTTGATAGCATAAGAGGTCAAATACCTAAAGACTTGTAAAATAGACTTTTAAATAGAAAAAGTAGAGTAATTGAGGAAGATCAAAAAATAAGGATAAATATGGTAAAAAAGCTATGTATTTTAAATAATGAGGAAGAAATATTTTTTTTTTTGAAAGGAATAACACCATTATTGAGAAATAAGAAGAGATCTATTGGAGTTGATGAAATCCAACTTTGAAGATGCCCAAGATCACCTGCATGCAAAAACTTGTCAAAGGGAATCCAAGGAAGGAAGAGTATGGAGCAAGGAAAAAACCCTAAACGAACATGAGAGACAACAAGTATACAAACACAATGAAATTGTATTTACAATGAGAATGTGTTGTTATAAAAATACAATGAGGGAGCCTGAATATAAAGATCTCCAAGAATCTCTTAGAAGAAGCTAGAAGACACTAGGAGATAAGTGTGACAACTAAGCATACATCCACATTAGGTGGAAAGTCCTCGAACAAGGTGAGACAATAAGTATGACTTAGGAGAGAATAAACTCCCACATTTTCAACAACTTATAACAAAATCCTAGGCTACAATTAATAAACAAAATGCATTTACCTAAGTAAGCTTAAGTAAATAGAATAAACAATTAGTAAATTAATTATTTACTATAACAAACCCCCTTAAGTGGAACTTAGGGAAATGCCTTAAGCTCAAAAAACTAAGAAATGTAGAAATGCAGAATGGGTTCCAGCAATGAGGCCATGTTAGGTACCCATGTAAAATGTAAAGAAATGCAACCTCTAAAAATGGGAGAGAGAGAAAACCACATAGAAAAAACCCTCCCCCAAAAAGACGTAACCTAGTGAAGAACTGAAGAAGCCTCTAACTAGGGATATCCCCTAAAATAGGAACAAAGAGTGATCATGAAGAGCATCACTGAAGCATGAAGTAGCTATAAAAACCTACCATCTAAAAAAAAACTACTCATTTGAATAACCTCCATGGAAGAACAAGGCATGAACCAAGCATGTCTATATGGTATATGATCCATCTCACCAAAATGCATAGGTAGCCAACCACTATAATCGTCTTGTATATAGGATCAACCACTAAATACATAGTTCACATTAATGAACCATCGAATCATGGATGCACTAGAACAATAGCATAACCCCCCCTTAATGTAGATGGGATGAGATGATAGGCAACTAAGAAGGTGGGCCAAAGTCTCCTATAGACAAACCAAGAATGACAAGAGAGGGAAAGAGGTACAAACACCCATAAAGACACGGTCAAACTAAATCTGCATGGGACTAATGTCATGGAAGGGACACTCACTTGAAAAAGGGAGAATGCCTAAAATAGAAAAAAACTATCGCCCACATGGTGATTTATAAAAATAGTGCATGTACAACTAACTCAAAAACAATGTTCATGACCCCCAGAATGCAAGAGTGGCACTTTATCTCAGTACATAGATAAAAGTTCTTCAAAATGATAGCTGTAATGATCAAAACCAAAAACAAGCTGATAAAAAACATAGTATAGCCCACAACAAAGGAAACCATGCTAGGAAAATGATTCTCGAGCCTAAAACACTCAAGATATCCACCATACAGAAAAATGACAAAAATACGATAGAAAGAACATGGGCCAAAAACTAAGGAAAAAGACCACATTTCTAAAAAGGTGACAAAACTAGCTTTCCAAAAATATAAAGTTTTCAAAAAATTGACATGAGACGCAAAAGATATGCATGCTGGAGTTAAAAATACAACTTCAAACTTCAATTGAAATAAGGGCAACACAAGTGCATCAAAACCTAAAAATACCTGCACCAATGTCTTCGTCTCAGAACCAATTTTTTTGCACTTCTTTCAGAGCAGAAAAATGCCTCTATATGCTCATCTTATGGCCAAAAACCTAAACGTAGGTCCAAAATGACCTAGGAGGAGAGGTGCAAGAAGTGGATGATGTAGTGCTGATGGCATGCTGACATCAGCAAGTCACGAGCTTAAATTTGATGGCTTAATGGTTGTTGTAGCAAAAAAAGAGGGGCCATGTGGCTGCCACATGGACACCACATGGCAAAATGCTGATGTTAGCTTGGTGACATGGCAGTGTCCACATGGAAAAGTGCCATGTGGCACATGCCACATGTCACCTATTGACTGGTGGCTATTGTGTTTTTGATGCAACAGAACCAAACTCTAAGCTGGAAAAGGCAAAAGAATTGAGGGCAAAGCAGAGGCTACGATGGCCAGATCAAGGGGCACTACCGAAAGTGGTGGTTGTTAGGCTATGGAGGGGGACAGGCAGTGTAGCTAACTATAGCAGGGCACTAGTTGCACGTGGGTGGCCCTACGATGGCCGCCGGGTGGAGCCGCAGTGGTGCAGCCCAAAATTGGATTTTAATTTTTTTTTTTTTTGATGAAATCGTCCATCCAGTCTGTATGATAGCCCTGGAATGAAAAAAATTTGCCTCCTGAAGCTCTGTCTCAAAAATCAATAAGTTTTATATGAATCGTGACTACAAACGACCTTTTGGATCCAATGGCAGTGTCTGTTTATTCTCCCAATTTGAAGAAAAATGCACAAAAAACTAGGGTTTGTGACTTCAAATCATGGCTTCAAAATTTCATCAATGAAGCAGTAGTAGGGAGGCATTGATACCATATTGGAGTTGATGAAATCCAATTTTGAAGACACTCAAGATCACCTGCATGTGGAAACCTATCAAAGGGAAGCCAAGGAAGGAAGAGCATGGAGCAAGGGAAAAACCCTAAATGGACATGAGAGACAACAAGTATGCAAACACAATGAAATTGTATTTATAATGAGAATGTGTTGTTATGAAAGTACAATGAGGGAGCCCAAATATAAAGAGCTCCAAGAATCTCGTAGAAGAAGCTAAAAGACACTAGGAGATAAGTGTGACAACTAACCATACATCCACATTAGGTGGAAATTCCTCAAACAAGGTGAGAGGATAAGTATGACTTAGGAGAGAACAAGCTACCACATTGTCAACAACTTATAACAAACTCCTAGGCTACATTTAATAAATAAAATGCATTTACCTAAGTAAGTTTAAGTAAATAGAATAAATAATTAGTAAATTAATTATTTACTCTAACAAGATCCAATCTCCTCATGGGAGGAAATTATGAAGAAGTAAATGTGGAAATTCAAAAGGCAATAATCACATACATGTCTACTATGCAAAAGGAGAGTGGGCAGCTAGAGAAGGATAGCCCTATGCCTAAGGAGTTTGAGAAGAGTGTGCAGACAAAGGAGACAAGTCCTACTATGGTAATAGTCAGTCTACCCCATTGTTCTGAGTAACCAAGTGATTCACCACATATTACCATTGGTAGTGAATCTATGCAAGTAGATGATACTAATGTGATAGTTGATAGAACTGAGGACCCATTTAAAGATTATGGTTCCAACATTATTGGTAGTATTCTTGATTATAGTAGCTCATATAATAAAGAAAAATAATAGGAGCTTAAGGAAGAAGATGTGCCTTTTGCAAAGAAATTTGAATATAGCATTGAAGTAGCTACTACAAGTGTGCCTATAGCTACAAAAGTACTATTACCATCTTCGCCACCTACACAAGTAGCAGTGGTCATAGAAACAATAGTACAATCAGATGAAGAAGATAAGGCACAAAATCTTATATCTTCTTTAAGTAAATTTCTTGAAAACAAGAAATATATCAAGTTTATTGAGAAGACTTTAACTTCAATTTTGGATAGATTGGAGAAGATAGTAAGTCTTGTTGATACACCTAAAAATACTTAGCAGAGAGCAATAATTTTGTGTAAAACCTTTGATGATGAGTTTATAGCACTTACCAATGTGGCTACAATTTAAGCACAAATTCAGCATGATGGTAAACTTATTATTACCATGTGCACAAATATAAGAAATAATATAGAAACTCTAAATGAATGCATTAAGGCACTAAGGCGAAGTATGGAGGAAGGGAAGAAAATATATGCTAAGTGCAACATGGCATATCTTTACCTTCATAGTTTTGATGAGAAAATCAAAGAGAAGATAATTGAGCTTTAGACACTCACTGATAACTTTTTGAAATAGAATTAGAAGTTAGAAACCATTGAGCATACAATGCAAGCACTTCATGATAGCATCCATTATATATAGGTAGAAAAGGAGAAAGTTTTGAAAATATTTACTCTTTTAAGGGACCATTTATCCCCACATATTACATTATTACAAAATCAGTTGGAGGAATGCTTGGTAGCCAAGTCCTCATATGAAAATTTTGTGGCTAGAGATTTGAATGCAGTAGAGATAGTCAAATATGCTCTATGTGCACTAATTAGTGTGTCTGATGCACTAAAAGATAGTTGGAAGAAACACCTTGTGCAGTTGAAGACTAACTTTAGTGATTGTTTTTCCAAGTTTTGATGTAGCTTCTAGATTTTGATAGGATTTTCCTTTTGTTGACACCCTTTTCATTGATGTCAAAGGAGGAGAAATAAGGAAAATTGTAATTACAATTGTAAATGTAAGTTATTTTGAAGTATGGTAGTAAGTTTTTCTTTAAGCAAGCTTTGTAATTAGAATTATAAGGGATGTAATATTTTCAAAATATGAATAAAATGTTTTTACTATATTATGGTTATTTACTTTGATTGGTATGATAGCATGTTTGGGACTTAGCCAATTTTTTCAAAATGTTGCCATCAATGCCAAAGGGGGAGATTGTTGGAAATATGACCAATCAATCAAATAAGGTGAAATATATGGTTGTCATTTATGGTAACATTTGTTTTGTAGTTTATTCATGATTATTTGTGAAGGAAAATTGTCTAAGTATTGGACAGTGTTACAATAGTATGACAAGATTTGTTGATAGCAAAATATTCCCTCGGAATATTCTCTTATATAGTTAACCCTAGAAGCATGATGTCATATTGATGATGAATACTAGTGCACATGTCCATATAATCAACCTAGGTCAAGTTATGGAAGAAATATTGGTGCAGATACCTCATAGTGCAGAAGAGAGCATGTCAACAAATTGACTTGTACGACTTGCAGAATTGTTTTGATTACTAAATCTTGCTGAGCTGACTCTAAGAATGATATGTGAGCTGACTTGGGAAGAATTTATTAATATGTTTGATATAAGTAAAGAACTTCAATTGAAAATTTAAAGTGTGAAGGCAATGTGATATTGTGATAGAAATGTTATGCAAGATATGATGCAAATTGATATGTGTGCAGTCACTCTTTGTATGAAGAACTGAAAATCATAATAATTGTGAAGTTCAACAAGTGATCCAATATTGTATGTATACATATTCTCTTGAAGAACTTATTATATAGTTGCATGTTAGGGCAGTGGGCTCTTCTTGAACACATTTCTATATGATGTACCAGCTCCTAATAGGGTTGAGGCTTCTAACAAGGCCTAGTCTCCTCATAGGGACTTGAGACACTATACATTCTTCATTGACTCCTAACAGGGTCAATATCCTTAACTAGATTCTTTTTTATAGTGAATCATCTAGTGGGATTCATCCCCGTCAGGGTTTTCCCTAAGTCAAGGTTTCCCTAGTTAACAAAATATGGTGCTATGAGCTCTCTCTATGTATGGTTTTTTTTATTGTTCAAAATTGGTTGTTTATTTACTTATGCATGTGGCAAAGTAATTAATAATATTCAATTATGGGAAAAAATATTAAGAATATTGATTCACCACCTTCTCAGTATTATCTATTTCTAACAAACCCTAGATGCATTGAAAACATGAAAAACTAGATTTACCCTTAGAATAAAATTGGCACACCCAACGCACCTGATTGGTGTACTTGGTGTGCCTTTTTTTGTAAGAAAAATTGATTATATGGGTGCACATCAGCACACCTCATCGAGTGCACCAATGTGCACCTAATATTATGTCTTGTGCATTTTTATCATATTCAAAATATGCATAGTAGCACACCTGATGAGATGCACTATTGCACACCTTTTAATGAGTTGTGGAACTTATGTTTTAAAGTTTGAAGTGTGTTTTTAAAGAACTTTTTTTGGTTGCTAAGGTGCTCGCTAGTGCACCTAATGAGGTGCACTACTCTACACCTCAATTTTTTTCATTTGTTTTGTTTTAAGTTTTTTATGTTTTGCAAAAAGGGGGAGTTGCATAGTAGCACACCTCATTAGGTGCACTTCTACACACCTCCATTTCTATTTACCATGCATTTTCTCATGTTACAAGTGTTAAACAAAGCGAGCAGGGAGGAGACATAGCAAAGATATTGTGCAGCTATGGTGTTCGGGCTAAGAGGATGCGAAATAAGAGACAAGGTAAGATGGAGAGAGGAGGGGTGGGGGTTTATATAGACCCCCCAAAATATTTTTTGTTGTGTAGGTGCACAAATATGCAATTGCACAACATAAAATGTGCTTTTTTCTCTTTTTTGGTTAATTTTAGTGCACGAGAAAACCTTTTTAGGTGTGCTGGTGTGCCTTTTTATTTTTCAAAAATACTCTCCATCTAAAAAATCTTTGATTCTTGACAACTAGATTCTCCAGTCTAGACCTGTATGTAAACTAAAACACTAGACAAGACCTCAAAGGGACTTGAACCCTAGACTAGGGCTCCAAAAAGATGAAAAAATAAAGTAGGGGTCTCCATTTCTATCAAGAAATGGGGCATGCATTGTAGAACCACAACAGGTACACACATCTTCAAAAAGAATGGATACCCAAGGAACTACTTCCAGTTAACATTGATTTTTCTATTAATGAAAGGATATATTGCATAGCTCCATCTTCATTACATAGTTTGTGCCTATTTTGCATAGATTTCATAAAGGTTTGTTACAATAAAGTTGTTGAATTGATCAACTATGTAGGAACTTTTTACATTTGCAACAATTGGATGTGGATTGTCCAATTAAAAGAAAGTATTGGTATGTATGCATTGTCACCAAACTATATACAATGCAAAGAAAATGATAAAATTAAAATGTTCACTATGTATATTGATGGAAGGCCAAAAGAAATAGGGAACATTGTAGGATTTATAAATAGTTCTAGACCTATGTCAACTAATAATTTGGTGAATTGTATATTCAAGGCATGTGAGGGAAATTGTGTTTTTGTGTGCAATAAAATCAATAATTGTAGGGGAAGAGCTTCTAATAGATTACAATTTGAATTGGGGAGATACAAAAGAATTCCCTATCATGGGAGTGGTAAGTATAAAATTTTAACCAATTGCATCCAATTAGTATTGACTCCAATATACAATCTACTTTATTATTAATATTTTTTCTGGTAAGTATATTAAATTGTTGTTGATTTCTGAGAATTACTAATATTTTTCATAGGGCAACATGGATAGACCACCATGCATAGGTGGGGATGCATCATCTCACACCCCTTCTTCAGTGAGGGTAAACCTTGATCATTGTAATTGTTCAAATTACATAGAAATAAATGTCATATTATTATGTTCTTTTCTTTATGGATTGGAGTTATTTTGATGGAATTTTACTAATATTCAATGTTTCACATATCCACATTAGTTACACAAAAGTTTTCTTTGAAAACCATATGTGCAGATATGAACATTAAGTAGTGCAACATGTGAAATACTTTCATTTCTTTGTTGATTGCTAAGAATTACTAATCTTTCTCATAGGGCAACATGGATAGACCACCATGTCACATAGGCAAGGATGCACCATCTCACACACCTTCTTTAGTGGAGGTAAACCTTAATTATTGTAATTTTTCAAATTATAAAGAAATATCATATTATTATAGTCTTTTCTTTATGGCTTTGGAGTTATTTGATAGAAATTTACCAATATTGAATTTTGCAGATATACACATTGGTTACACAAAAAAATTCTTTGTAAACTATATGTGGAGATATAAATATTAAGTAAAACATGTCAAATACTTTCATTTCATTGCTGATTTGTAAGAATTACTAATCTTTTTCACAGGGTGACATGGTAGACCACCACACATAGGTGGGGATACACCATCTCACACACCATTAGCAAAGGTAAACCTTAATTATTGTAATTGTTTAAATTATATAGAAATAAATGTTGTATTATTATGTTCTTTTCTTTATGGCTTTGGAGTTATTTTGATGTAATTTTACTAATATTGATGTCACAAAGGATAGGAAAAAGCTAGAATGAAAGCAGATCAAATGTGATTTGAAATATGGACATCATTTCTACTTGGCATTGCCCTTAATGCTGACCCTATATTCATGGCCCAAAAACTAAAACAAAGATATAGTGATGAAATTGTTAATATTATCATTTTTTGTGACACAAGTGAGGAGAAAGAGGCTCTAAAAAGAGAATTAGGCTGTAGGGTCAATTCTTTGAAGGTAAGTAGTAATTAATCTAAGGAAATAATAGAATTTCAATAGATTTTTATATTTTATAGTACCTTATGGATCATGATGTAAAATATTATGTGTTCTTCTACAGAAATATGTGATAACTGTTACACCATGTGGTGAACATGGTGAGGGTTGTAGTACACAAGCTTCATGTAAGTAATGCTTTCTTTTTACAGCATTACCTATAATTATAGTATTATTACACCATTGATTTTTTTAAGGCAATTAATAAGTTTTGAAATAGGACATCTAATGTTGAAAGTGAAATTGGTGCAACGTTGTTTGTTTTCATCAACATTATAACACTTAAATTTTATTTTTGGATACTTTTAGCTAGTATCCCATTTGATCTTTATCCATTGCAAATTTCTTTGCTAACAATATTGTATTCTTCAATTAATGATAAAGTGTGGACACTTCCTTTGGTCGATGGTCCAATATTGCTGAGTGCATTGTCAGCAACAAGGAGCATGCAAACATCCTTGTTTATGCCCAATATGACTGGTAAAACCTTATTTTACTATATTTTGTAATGTGCTAATTATGCATTTTTTTTGTTGGGTGGATTTTGTACCTATGTACCTTTTTTGTGCACTAATAGATAGACTTTTAGTTGATAGAGCAACAGAGACCAGTACTACTAAGGCTGATCCATTTCTTGGAGTAGTCTATGTGACTAGTACTAGTTCATTTGTAGGGACATTGTTGCTAGACAAGAAAACTATGTTTCCATTAAAATTACAAAATCTTCTAGGTGCTTTAAAATTGTTAAAATTTAAAGTGTAATTTTAGTTAACTTATACATAGCTCATTTTGGATTGATAATCCCTTTATATTTTTGTAGGAAATAATGTTTTCTTTGATCATCATTTTGATATGAAATTGAGGCTATTTGGACCCACCATACATAAA
This sequence comes from Cupressus sempervirens, assembly GCA_028749045.1. Lineage (NCBI taxonomy): Eukaryota > Viridiplantae > Streptophyta > Pinopsida > Cupressales > Cupressaceae > Cupressus > Cupressus sempervirens. Next base: position 33,485,459 of record CM053784.1, on the reverse strand, counting down.
AGGTACATAGTTTCATATCATTGCTACAATATTTTTCTTTTCTTAAATTTATTGTACTATATTAAAGTTATTGATCTAAAAATTTAATTTTCTTTTAAAGGTGGAATGAACAGGGTTTTGAATTAAAAAATTACCTGATTACATCTTTTGAGGACCTATTTGGAAAAAACATTTTTGACACTATCCTACTTCTGAAAATAACATCAAGGCATATAAAGACTATGAAGGATCAATATAGAAGGGGTCTAAAGGAGAACCCAAAGTACAATCATCCTCCTATGATTCCATTGATGGAGTTGAATGAAATAATAGAAGATACAAAGGAGAAAAGGCTATGTGATAATAAATGAAATGAACTAGCACAGGGCAAAAGAAGGTATGTCATGATAGTATTAAGTACTATGTAATCATGCACTAATTATTGATCTTTGTAAATATATAATCTAACATGTTTCAAACTATTCATAGACTATAGGACACATCAATGGCCACAAAAGTGAGACTATAAAAGGTTGGCTGTAATGCCTCGCTCGGAGATCCTTGGAACAAGGATTCAATACAAGCCAAGATAATTTTTTTTTTTTACAAGTATGAATGCACATGACAACATCATACAGGGATCACAAAGATCACAGTGGAAGACTTCACCACAATCTTAGCAACCAACAGATCTTTGAATGCCACTACCAACTGACACATGCAAACAAAAGCCAACAACCACCACAACAAGATGACGGCTCAAGAAATGACCACTCATCAACAAAACACCAAGTTGGGGTAAAATGTAGAATCCTAGAATTTGGCTAAGCCTAAAATTCTGAAGCCCTAAAAATTGGCTAAGTTTAGATTTTTGAAGCCTTGAAATTTCCTAGAATCTTTAACTTATCTATAAGAGGTCTGAAACCTATCTCAAAAGATTCATTGCATATATTAAAATATATTTTAAGTATAAGAAATTAAATACTTATACTTAAATGATATATCTTAAACCCCAAGAGATAGACTACAAAAACACACACAATAGAAATAAAAAAGAAACACCAAGGGATTGAAGAACACCTAAGAGGGTACCCCGAACCATCCCTAAAAAGTTCAAATCAAACTGAAAAGTGCCCACTGCCCACTCGCACAGGTTTCATAAAAATGTTGTGACACTTTATCAGCACTATGTGATACTTTACCAGTGTTGTACAACATTTCTCTAGAAGGAGGGTGACACAATCAGGGGTTAGGTGATACTTCTCCAAAGGGCGTGTGATACTGGAAGTGTATCGTATGACATTTCTTTTAAGGGAGTGCGATACTATGAAGTATCACACGAAAAAACTCCAAGAGGCATGTGACACATATAGGGTGTGCATGACAGAGTTTAAATAGGTATGTGACACTTTATTGTATCATACCATGCTGACACATGGTTTCCCAAGAAAAGACAAGAAAACTACAAAGGAAGAAAGTTAAGCCAAATGGAGCTAGAACCTCCACACTGATGAGTACCAGATCCACATAGATCGAGGAGTGAACAATCAAGTGCAAAAAGCAAGTAGATGCCTAGAAGGAGATACATCTATCCATCTAAAACTATAGCAGAAAAGAACGTACTAAAAGCAACATCATAGAAAACATAAGCAAGATCGCAATGAACTGAACAAACAAACTAAGTATGCAGTTCCTCCCAACCGTCAATAGCATCATAAGACCATGATGGATCCTAGCCATCCCCTATGCATAACATCCCAAGTCACTGATTGGATCATCGATACTGTCATAATAGGGACATCACTACTAAACATGCAAATAACCAAAAGCATAAGGAAATCTAACATGCTAGTAGAAAAACATAAGATAATCCTACGCTAGATAACATCACCTATCACATGCTAAACATCAATAAGCAATAGATATTCTACTACAACAATTCACATCATCTAATCATATGCTAAACATCATAATATGGGAATGCATCAAGTAAACTAACATCATTTAAACATGATATCCAAGCATTCCAATGAAAGCATAAATCACAAGAAAGCATACTCCGGATCCTGAAGTACCAAGTGAAAACATTCATCAACGGTCGCACTAGGACAAAAGACCATCTTTGTACACCTATCCCTAGTAGTGGTTAAGGTAGCTATGCCTCCAAACCACATGGAACCCATAGGTCCACACCCACCATGCTAATGGAGATAATGATCCAACCACAACTACACAAAAACAACATCCATGGCTAACACTCACGCCAGACAATATGATGGTTGAACCAAGAACCTACAACAATGCAAGAAGTATAGGTCCTAATCAAACACTCAATAGGATACTAAGTAGGGGCTAACATCCTAGAGAGTTTCTTGGCATCCAAAAGCCCAAGCTTAGATCACATGTGGCAACACTCTCAAGGGACTCCCTCAGAACCATCACATGAATGAAGATCTTTTCATTATCTTAAATTTTATTAACACTCACACATTTTAATTTAGTTATCACTTATTTCAAAATTCCTATCCTTCGTCAGCCTCTGGTGCCATAAACACTAAGCTATGAGATAGAAGCCCCCTCTAGAAGCTACCCTACCCTACACATGCTCATCCTATGATAAGTGCACATGGGCATGCATACTCCCATCCCAACCCCCAATGATCAAAACTTCCAAAAAAGACATGGAAGGTTGAGACCCACAAGTCCTCTGACAAATGTATGTGCATGTACTCGTGTGTGGCACACCACCATCATGAAGATCATAACATAAGGATAGGATGAGAACACAATGCAAAGAGAACACCCAACTGAAAGCAACACAGGAAGGATGGATTCTACATGAATCCCAAAGCCAATAAAATCATACATCATGAAATCACTCAACCGACCTCAATTCGGGAGTATGGATTCTACACGAATCCCAATGATGTAACAAGACCAAAATTCATGAACTCACTCCACTGGCCTCAATCTGAGAGTATGGATTCTACAAGAATCCTAGTGTCCACAAAACAAAAGCAAAGGTCCAACAGAAACCAAAATAATAAGTATAAAATCACTCAACCAAACACAAAGTCAGGAGTATGGGTGCGATACGCATCCCAATGCAAAAAAAGTGCAATAGTGGTCTGATTGATATCCAAATGGATCATCCAAGTCCACAACTTACATTGTGCCAAGAAAATTTGAGAAAACAGGTTGGCATGCAAAATGAGGTAAAAACCCCAAATTTTGAAAAACTTCAAAATTAAAACCCATTTGAGCTTTGGGCACAAAAAACCCAAAAATCCAAAAATAAATGAGTTTGGATATCGTATGCAAAAATGGCCAGCATAATAGCACAAACCCCAAACCCTCATCCTGAAAAATAGGAAAATATTTGTACCTGCCCAACCGAGTAGAACTAACATACAGAAACGGAGGGGAACACTAGTTCTTAGCCTCCAAACAAATGGCTACCAGAAATAGAAGCAGAAACAATAAAATAGGAAAGCCCTACCTCACATTGAAAAGGACAAAACGAGAATCTAAGCCATAAAATAAATAACCCGTAGAAGTAGCTAAAACTCATTGCAGTCTAAGGTTCCCTCGAGCTGGATCCAACAAGCCCAAACTCATGACGATCCCACGCCTATAGCTCCCACAATGAACAAAACAATAAATCCTCATGAAGAGGATTTTGGGTTTTACTCTCCAACTTTCTATTTCAAAAGTGAGAAGTGAGGAATTAAATTCTTTTTTGGATACTTATTCACTTTTCAAGTGAATAATCAATTAGGGCAAATAATTAGCCAACCTAGTTAAACCCTGAATCAACACAAATGAAAATAGGCTATTCCTATAAATAGGAATTCATTTATGGCAAAGCTGCCAAAAATTAAAATAAATCAATTAAAAAGCTCAAAAACCCAAAAACACATAAATCTCCTTAACAACTTTTGTGACAATGTGAACCTCTAAATGCACAAACATGCTTACTGGTCTAAACATAATGCAAATGAGTTCAAATTTAATAATCACTAAAAGGTTTAATTTAAACATTAATAAAGGATACATCGACCATATAAGGAAAACATTGGTAAAATATGAATGGCTGAATCATTAACTCCATGTGCCACTGCCAAGGATATAAATCTTGCACACTAAACAACACAATCAAGTGCAATTGCATATAATAACATAGGAAAATAAATAAATGCATTAAATTACCTAATTTAACCATTTATTTAATTATATTAAAATAATCTATTTACATCACTCATGTTCGCATAAAGCATAACAACGTAGGAATCAAGTAAATAACCATAGCATTAAATCCATCACATAACATAATCAGAGGTATGTCCAAAAACCAAATAACCAGATATCATCATAAAACACACTATCATCTCAAAATGGCATCATCATACAATATGATTAACTAAACAGCATAGCAGTCTAATATCTATGATACTAGAATCAAAGAGTAACATCTGACCCTTGGGTCACCTCAAATGTAAAATATCACATAAGTAATAGATATCTCACTGATCAAAATATAACAAGATAAATGTCTACAACACATACCCAAAGAATCCAACAAGAACAACCCATTTAAATTACTTAAGCATTAAATAAAGGCTGTTAATCACATCATAAAAAAGAACTTAGAACAAATAAGTGAACATAGTCATAAACATGACTAACCACTGCTATAGGAAACTAGTCCAATGTAGCATGGTAATAGAACATAATGCAATCTCTGCACACATCTTAGGGTAATCACGAAACAAACTCATGATACCACATCGATCCTGGTAACCACTGGCACAAACCTCAGTGAACCATCAATCACAATCTCATAGATCAGTCAAATGCATAATCAGAGCAACTAATACAAAAACACAAATCCAAACACCTCGACGGTGTAGACCACTCAGGATCACAATCATGATCCCATCACAAAAAAAGATCAACAAGGTTGCACCCATCAGGATGACTTACAGAAGTCAAATGGCAAAGGCACTATATTGGGCAACACAAACTTGGCTCTAGTGGCTATATGAATATTTAGTATCAACTTGTAAGTGGTAGTAATGAAATTTCATATAATTTTTTTATATAATTTTACAAAAAACATTGTTTAATCAAACCATACATGAAAAATTGACAATATTAAGCGAAAAATAGAGGGCATAGAATTCAACATGGAGCTCACAGATGAATATAAAAAAATTGTCTTAAACGAAGGCTATAAAGTTGTGGCTACACACCTATGCCAAGAATCTATAAATATTGCCCAAGAATCTAGTGCACCAAATGAAACATAGGTAAATTGTTAGATGAAAAGTAAATCAAATTGAATAGTTGAGAAATATCTTTTTTGGTATTAGTTTTCAACATTAATTGGTTGCATAACAATGCACAAAATTTCACTACAACCTTCATATCTTATAACAAAACCTACTCATGATGAAGGCCATGATGTGCATCATAGTGGTGGAGGTATTAATTTTCTATTAGAAATTAATTATGAAATTATAAAAGAAAATTTAACATCTTCAATTGTAATTTGACGTGTAACCTTTTTTTGAATATTTTAGAGCATGTTCAACATCATGGTAAAGGAGTGAAGCATGTTCCAATTGTTCAACATGTTCATGTGGCATGGGAAAAAATGTTAATGTACATGATTTTGCATTATTAGGTAATAAAAATGCATGTTATGTTGTACTATTTAATTAAATACTTTTAATAGCTAAAAAAATAGAAAGAGTATGCCAATTTAACCCATTTACTTGTTCTTGCAATAGAGCCTTTTTAGTGCAATAGCCTCATGCTCCACCAAATAGAAAGAGGCATCATAATTTGAAATTACATGTGCCACAAGAGGAGGAGATTCAAGAAGATATTGATGCTCCTATCAGCCTTTTTCTTAACAAAGTTAAGAAAAATAAAAAGAAGAAATGATTTTTTTTAAATGCTCTTTGATAAACTTTGTTGGATAATGAAAGAACCTTGTTTTAAGTAATTACCCATGAATGTTGCATATTAATATTGATTTTTGTTTCATGTTAATGAATATTGTTATGTGTTAATGAAGTCTTGATTAGTATTGTGTATTAATGAATTTTATAATGAACATTATGTGATTGTATTGATTAAATGTTATAGTTCATAAATGGATGAATGAATGAATGAAGTATGTAATTACATAATAATGGGTAATTTTAGATTTATGTTAGGGGGAGGAGAATGAGGCCAAATGAGCTTCCACCTTCATGTGGTTGGCCTTGTTAATTAGAGAATATTAAATTATTCTCAAAAGCAAGTGAAGCTCAAACTAACATACCAAGGAATCCTAAACCCAATCCATCTACCTCTCATCTTCTCATCGTAGTATGTCATCATTTCTACCAATTTTTGCATATTCAATATTCTATTATTCATAATCTTGATAATGGTAGACTCCATCTTGTGAGTAAGTTTTTCCTATCCTATCCTTTTTTTTTTAAAGCATCTATTTCTCTCCTACCATAACTCCCATGTGACAATAGATTGTGTTGTAGTCCACAAGACACCATACAAGTAGTCCTTAGTTTGAATAGGCTAAGCTTGAAACATGCTTAGGATTGCCCTTGGTATTGTTAAGTTCCATCCAAGTTTGTTATGTAACTAGCTCCAACATTGGTGAGAGTATTTATGGGTTCATAATATGCACCTTCTTGGACCTGCATATGTTTTTTCTTTGAATTTATCAACTATAAGGTTGTAATGTTTGTAGTGCTAGCCAGAAGAACAATCATACCTTAGGTAACCACTTTTTTTCCCAATATAATCACAATTAGATGTTTGTCTTTGGTCTTATCTATTTTATAATTAGGTAATTATAGCCCTCCTTAGTGTTCTAGTTTTTTGTAGTCATTTGATAGTTTCTCTGAACACCTCATGTCCTCCATCAGTTCCATTTACCTTGACCCCAATAGAAATCCACAAACCATAGTCAATGAGGACTACTAGAGCAACCTTCATTACTGTATCCAAACTAAGGTAATCCATTTACTTTTTATTTGTATACCATGGAAAGACTTGTAAACTTATATCCATATTCCAACTTTATTAAACTAATTTCTCCTCTTTCTCTTTTGGTGCTCTGAATTGGTATTTCTATTCAAAGACAGTAGTAGAGAAAGTAGCATGTGAGTATGTAATGTTAAAGGTAGCCTTCATTTGATAACATTTTAAATTGATTTTAATTTGAAAAATAAGCATATTGACCCATAATTGGGTGACAAAATGTTTACTAATGTTGTTCTTAAAACTAGATTTATATGGCATTATAAGATAGGTAACATTATATTATCAGTCAATATCCTTCTAAGAGAGGTGACATTATATTGTTAGAGAGAGGTGACATTATATTATTAGTCACTAAAATTCTATTCCAAAGAGCTATTCTTCACTACATTTTCCATTCAATGTGTTCATAAAATGACTGAAAATGAAGATCACATAACATTTTAGGGATTTATTCACCTTTTACATGTTTGGAAGAGTAGAAAAAGGTCATAATACATGGAAATGAATTAATGTAGTGAAAAATATATTATAATTACACAAGAAGGATCCAACATAGAAGTTCAATAATTTTAATAGTATTTGGTAAAAATGTTCAACAAGTTTTAGGAGGAATTCTCAGATTCAATTATAGATGGGATGTCTAGAAGGCAATTTATAAGTATAATCAAATTTTGCATCAAAGTGTATTGTTATCCTATAGATGATTGTTGTTTTTCTAAAGAAGAATTGCCTCAATACCATTATAGTTACATATTCAAGAAGAATGCCATTTTTTTAATCTCATCTTACTTAACCATATATTTGACAACATAGAGTTAAGTACCTAGATTCCACTACCTCAAACTAATGTGTTAGCTCAAGTAATTTTTAATATAGGAAGGAAGATATCATATTTTCCTTTGGAGTCCTTTACCTTCAAGGATATTGATGAACTTTAAATTAGTGGTATAGTTGAAATAGAAGTTAGAGGTGTGGTCTACCAAAAGAATATGAATTTTCAAGCATCCAATCCTTATCATAAATTCAATCTGAGTAAGAATATTTAAAATATCATGAAGATTTTGATGGATAAGAATCATTAGGATGAGAAAAATAGAGAACCATACAGAAACCATTGAATGGTTTTGAGATAAAATCTATGAATGTATCAATAAATGTCCTTATTTGAATGCAAGAACAATGTGTATCTTGTGGAGAATTTATAGTTTGAATCTATTCTATTTTTGAACACTCTAATCAAGTAAATGCCACTATATCCAATTGGGTGATATTCATGTCTCGATGCTCCCGAGAAGTCTTGGTGCTTCACCTCTACCAGCATCACCTAGATCCAATGAGTGCTAAGAGTTCCATTTATTCCCATGAGAGATGGATTTATGTGTGAATGACTACTCACGAAACATAGGTCAATGAGTCTAACTCAAAAACTACACTATTAAATCATGATAGCAATATACAATAGTGTAGAAGGTTAACTAGTTTGGATAAACCACTATAGCATGGATTGTATGGTGATGCATTGGGATTTACCAAGGTTTTGTATGAGTTATATAGCTTGCATAAGTTTGATTAATTATATCTTTTTCTATTGGCTAGGCCTATGTGAATGTCAATGTGTTGATGCATAACCTAGTTTGTGTTGTGCTTTGTTCAACTGATAAACAAATGGATGAAAACTTGATGCCTCTTTTAAATAAACTAGTAATAATAATTTTTTTTGTGGTAGTAATGACCAAGCTCAAGTCTTTCTCTTTCTCTTTTCCATTTTTTTTAGCTGATACACTTGAAAAGACAAATAGGATGTTTGAAAACTAATGATAATTGGTTGTAAGTCTATTATTTTCTAAGTGGCTCATTAGGATTTTCTACCAACTAGAGAATTCTTATTTAGTTTGAATGTATAAATGATGGAATGGAAATTTTATAACTTAAATAAATATTAAGGTATGAATTGCAAGCATTTGTTGCATACAGTAAGTTGTGGATAAGTGTTAGTATATTGTATACCAACATTGTTATCTGAATAAATAATTTATCACATTTTCCTGTAGATGGTGAAGTTTGGAGTAAATACCAAGGAGGTATATTCTTTATAAACTTATAATTCATCACTAGTTTTTAATTTTGATCTGTAATAAATATAAATTGATAATTTGTATGTAATAGCAATCAGGTAGGGCCATTTAAGACAATCATCATCTTTATACTATCCATTGAGTTATCTGCAATTAGTTGGAATAATGTGGTTGTCATTTAAACTCTAAATGACATTTAACTTCCACTATCTATTCCAGTTATCTACTATTTGTTACAATAACTAGGTTGTCACTAAATCATAAATAAGTTTTCCTTCTATTTTTCCTTTCTAAAAGGAAATATTACCAATATGTCATCCAACAATAAAAGACATTCACAAAAAATTTTAAACTAATCACATTAATTTTTTCATATATATTGTCAACTTTGTTTCATTAATATTAATATTCTAGTACCAGCAATATCCTTGAAATCTCATAAATTATGCCAAAATTTAACTTTGTTTAGATTGTGGCTAAGATTTTCTCACTCTAGTGATTATGTAATGTTGAGGAGTTCATGATATTGGTGTTTGAAAAATTGTACAACTTGTAATAATTGCCAAGAAACTTGCAATTTCTAGATATGGTGTATTTGCAATCAATTATCTAGGATTTGGCATTTTAGAAGGTCTGCATGGTTATATCCCAAGTTTTGATAGACTTTTGGATGATGTTATCAAATGTTTTTTCAAAATTAGAGGTGTGTAGTTCAACTATTTCAAAAGGTCATAGATTCTTGCTCTTATTTTCTAACCACAATTCCTCTTTCATGCTAGATATTGTGCTCAGTCATTCAATAAAAGACAATAAAAGACATGCTTCATTATTGATGTGACTAATTATAATCTTAAAAGCTCCATTTGATCTAAATGTAAGGAATATGGAATCCTAATAACTTCATTTGATCTAAATGTACGGAATCTAGGGTTTGGGTAGAATCTGGAAGACGAGTCTTAGGAAGAAAACTTCTAAATTTATTGTTACTTTAACTCCTCATTATTTTCTATACTATAATTGTATGAATAAAGATGGATTTCTTTCAACCATTTTAAAGTTCTCAATATGATCAATCCTAGTTGGAGTGTCCATAAAAGTAGCTATATCAAATGTTAACCTAACAACCATGAGCTTGGGAAGTAAATGCTAGAGGATTTTGGAGTCAATTATTCCTTGAATTGTACACTTATCCAAAATTGAAATAGAAATTATTCTACATGTCCCTTTTATTTGCAAGTGGTGCAAATAGTAAAATTAAGAGAATGCTTTCCTATCATCAATTTGATGTATGAAAAATATTTTCTTGTGAAACATTTAAATTCCAAATGTAGAAGTTGTAGAAAGCCAACTTCATAGTGTGCCAAGATCACTTGCATACAAATAGCTTGCTGAAGAGAAATCAAAGGAGTAAGAGCTTGAAGCAAACAATGCAAGAGAAAATATTTCACAATAGGAAAATAAAATTTCTATGTGAATGAATGAATTTACAATAAGAGAGAGACCAAATATAAAGGCCTCAAGGAAGCTTGTAGAACAAGCTCGAAAGTGCTAGAAGATAAGGTTGACAACAAAGAATATGTCCTCAAAAATGTGGAGGGAACAAACTCCTATGTTGTCAACAACTCATCAACTACAACTATTAACTAAAAGAATTAACCTAAGTAAACTTAAGTAATAAATTAAATAATAAATAAATAATTATTTACTCTAACATGCCTCCTTAACTGCAACTTAGGGGAATGCCTTAAGCTTACAAAAACTAAGATGTAATGCAAAATGGGTCTCAACAACAAGGCCATTTTAGGTACCCATGAATAATGAAAAGAAATGCAACCTCTAAAAATGGGGAAAGAGGGAAAACCTCATGGGAAAAATCCTCCCCCAAAAAGAGATAAGTACAAACATGCTAAAAAAATGAAGGAAAGAAGCAAGGCCTCAACAAGACACCCCAAGGACAACTTCCACCAAAAATGGCTCAAGAGACTCTCTCAAAACCATAAGTACAACTAGCCACCCCATGAGAGATAGAAAAGATGCCAAAGCCCCAAAGAAAATGGAGTCCCTGGAGAAAGAATCAAACTAATGAAACTCCAATGTGGAGTAAACAAGGGAACCCTTGAATGAGAGGGAAAATTGGAAGTCCTAGCTAATGCTTAAAGGAGAAAATATGAGGATCCTAAAAGGGAATCTCCAAGGCAAGTGTGATGATACTATCATGAATGTCCACTATAGAATCCACAACAAGTGCACCTAGAGGCTCGATGAATGGAGCGGGAGTATTAGGCAGAGTGGAAGAAGAATCCTACAAAAGAGAAAATCCCTCAACTGGATGTGGTGTAGAAGTCAAAATAGGTATCTTAGGAACATACAAAGGTTCAAGTATCTTGACTGCACCATATAATGCTCTTGCAAAAGAGAAGAGCCATTCTTCAAAAATGGAGATGGTGGGAAAAAGTGTGAGAAGGTGTAGAGATGAGTGGAAGCATCAACTACCACTATAGCAATAATACCTCCTATTGCATGAGCTTGAATGAAGACTAAATTAGTAGTGAACTCAACTGTCTTCTTTGATCCACTGCATGTAATCTAGGAAATTGAGAAAAGGTTTGCATACAGAGATGAAACATACAATACATCATTGCATATACCATCCTAGATGTGAACTGAATCTTTTTTGATGACTAGTAGTGCAATGTTATTCCCCATGAGAATATGAGGAATGGGAGAAGCCTCAATAGTGGAGAAGACACCTTGAGAAGACATCATATGGTGAGAAGCATCTAAATCTAATATCCAAGGAAGTTTTGAAGATGATGCAATGGAAGCTCGTAATGCATGAACCTTTCCAAGATCTAGTGTAGATGTCAAAGAGGTGGAAGAAGCCTAAAAAGAAGACCCTTGTGAGGTAGAAGAGGATGGAGAGGAAACACTGTTCTTCTAAAGGAGAGCTTGCAAATTGGTAATCTATTTCTCATAGCCATCAAATCTCTTCTAAAAAAAATGTGACTCATCATGAGATCCTTTTTGATAATAGGAATAGGTAGGAGTCTTAGTCTTTTTTTCTCCTTCTTCTTAGAAGAAGAGGATGTACTAGTAGTGTGCTAAGAGGAGGACTCAGATATCTGCTTCAGCTTCTGCTCTTATGTATCCTTGACAAGCAATGCTTGTGACTATGAACTTGTAAGTGAATCTATTTGAGTGATCTTAGACTATTCCCATGTCAAATAATCACAAAATGTCTCAAAAGAAGGCATCTAGTGTCTAGTACCCAAGGCATTCATAGTGGAGTAGAAAGTGGAAAAAAATATTTGATATTGTACTCACAACTTTGGGAGTATAAAAAAGATACACTCATCATCTATTTTATTTTACCCAAATCCCTACAAAATTGTATGCAAAGATTTGAACTTCATCAAGAAGGCCTCAATGGTGGGGAAGTTGGTAGGTGTCAAAGAAGTCAACTCTAAATCAAACTATAGTGCCCAAAATTTATTCACTATGCCAAAAAAATTGTGAAACTTGATCCAAATAGCCTAAGCAGTGGTCAAACCATCCAAGTAAAATAGAAGACTATCTGAGATGTTTAGTGCAATCAATCCCATAGCTTCATCCATTTTTTTTTTGTGCTGAAGAACCTCAAAAGGGTGCTAGAGAATAGGTTGGTTCTCATCCAAACATGACCATAGACCTCATGACATAAGAAGCCTAGTCATTTGTGCTTTCTAGGTGTGATATTTGTGTGGCATTAGCTAGGTCACAAAAGGATCTTGTTAGAGTAAATAATTAATTTACTAATTATTTATTCTATTTACTTAAGCTTACTTAGGTAAATGCATTTCATTTATTAGTTGTAGTCTAGGAGATTGTTATAAGTTGTTGACAATACGAGAGTTTGTTCTCTCCTAAGTCATACTTATCCTCTCACATTGTTCGAGGACTTTCCACCTCAAGTGGATGTATGCTTAGTTGTCACACTTATCTAGTAGCATCTTGTAGCTTATTATGGGAGATTCCTGGAGCTCTTTATATTCAAGCTCCCTCATTGTAACATAACAACATCTCATTCTTATTGTAAATACATATTTTCTTGTGTTCTCATACTTGTTCTCTCTCATGTCCATTTAGGGTTTTTCCCTTGCTCCACGCTCTTCCTTCCTTGGCTTCTCTTTGATATGTTTTCACATGCAGGTGATCTTGGGCATCTTTAGAGTTGGATTTTATCAACTCCAACATGGTATCAAAGCCTCCCTACTACTACTTCATTGAAGGAATTTTGAAGCCGTGATTTGAAGTCACAAATCCTAGTTTGTTTGTGTATTTTTTCTTCAAATCAGGGGATTACCAATTTTTTAGAGCACTCTCAGCCCAAATGGACACTTCCATTGGATCCAAAAGGCACTTTTCAGCTAGGATCCATATAAAATTTGTCAATTTTGGATATAGAGCTCTAAGAGGTAAAAAAAATTATTTGGCCTTTCCGTACGGTCATAGGATGATTTTTGAGCATTTATTGCAATTTTAAAAAAAGATTGTTGTGCCACCTACATGCGGCCCACAGTGGTCATAGTAGGAAACATCGCCCCAGACATCACCTCCTCCTTTTTGTAGCCTCAACTCCGCAGGCGCTACTCCTGACCTAGCCACTACACCTCTGCTTCGTCATAGGTTCTTCCACCTCTGCTGCAAGTCCTTCCCCCTCCGCTAGTGTAGACTTTGATTCTGTAGCTTCAGTGGTGGTTCTGCCTAGCCACAGCTCCTGCTTTACCACATCTAATAGCATCATAGTCAGCATATTCTACAACTGACACATGGCCCTTTTTGTAGTCAACGCACCTTGAATGTGGCACATGGCAGGTGAGCCACATGGCACTTTGCCATGTGGACCCTACACATCAGCTAGTTTTCCACATGGCTGCCATGTGGACTGCCACATGTGTTGGAAATAATCAAGAGTAACAAGGTTACTAAGGGGGGAGGGGTGAATTAGTAACTCTAAAACTTCAAGTCAATAACATATTCACCATTCATCCATCTAATCTATTGTATGCACGAAAAGATAAACATTCATAACACATGAACACACTAATTTGATGATCCAGAAACCTTCCAATTAGAAAGTAAAATTGGGGTGGGGATGATGCCCACAAAACTTCAATACTGCAGTATAAAGTTGGCTTGTTAAGGCTTACAATGATCACTTCTAGTGATCTACCCTATTAGGAGCAAGTAAGATTGCTAGATCCACCTTGTTAGAGGATTTACAAACATACAATAAAGTATGCACTCTATTATGAGATTTACAAAAGACTGTTAAGTCTACCCTGTTAAAGGATTTAAAAATTGATTCAGCTGTTAGGGTGAAGCAGTGGATCTAGTTACAACTGATTGATGATAAGATCCTTTATGCACTAATCACCTAATGTGATAGATATAACTTTTCTGCATGTATGTTGACCTTGTTGTATTCCTCTATTCTACTACTTATTCACTTTTATTCTTCTCAAAATATTGCAATACAACACTATACAATGATACACAACATTTCATCATCTTTTAAAAATGACATAATACATTACATATATACCATCCTAATATTTACACTAGCAAGGTTAGCCAAACACAAGTGAAAAAAACATTACTAAGTTGGTCAAATTGTAGAAAACTTGAGTTCCTCAAGCTAACTCGATGACCTTCTGATACTCGACATCCACTACAATACATTGCATTGTCATGCACTCTGTAAGAGTAGAGGCACAATCCATACTAATCACTCTAAGTAGTTTGGAACTCGGTAACCATTGGTGACTTGGTGAATATTGTGTTACTTGGTAAAAATTGAATCCATTGATAACCTTCTTCACTTGGTAAACACTGATTCCTTTGTTTACCTTGATCACTCGGTAAACATTAAGTCCTCCATTTACCTTGATCACTTAGTAAACACTAAGTCATTTGTTTACCTTGATCACTTGGTAAACACTAATTTCAACTAATGACTCGGTGAACATTGAAAACTCGGTAAACACTGCGAAGCTCGATGACCACTAACTGCTTGGAGAACACTGTTCTTCTCGATAACCATTATGAACTTGGTGAACACTGCTGAACTACCCATATGCTTAGTTTCCAAAGGAATTCTCAGTATAAACTGTAGACTGAGTGATAAGCTCGGTAAGCATTCTAAATTGAATAAGTGTTGTAACTAATGAAAAATATATCATAATTCCAACAATCTCCCCCTTCGGCATTAGTGACAAAAACACTTATGAGCCAAAACTTATATACAACATCTGACATACTGATGTCTGATTGTGCTTAATATACATGGCTTTCTTACATATAACTCCCCCATACAATATACACAAGTTATTTACATGAGTTATATGACTTTTATTCATAGTATCTCTTTGTCCCTTTTGTACATTGATCTTACCAATATCTCTTTTCGAGTATCTCTTTCTCCCCCTTTTTGACAATAATGCCAAAGAATAAGATAATGTATTTACATAGAGACACCAAAATGTGAGATAATCTCAGAATGTACCTTGAGAATGAGTTGCAGAGTCTTATCCCAATTCTCTTGCAAGATTTTTCATGTGGATAGAGCTACTTGAACTTCTGTAGAAAGTTCAATCACATGGTTTGCAATAGAGAAATTGTTGTCATGGATCAATGTTTTGGAGTATGCAATATGTTTCTGCATTGTGTCCATGACAAGAAGAATCATGTTCTAGATATCTAACAATATAGACCAAATCCTTCCTTCTTCTCTAAGAAACTTTACTTGCTTCTCTGAAAATTTGATTCTGAGGTGATGAGATGAGCTTGAATTGGGATCAAGCTTCATCTTTTGTGCACTTGCTTTCAGATCCTCATCTATCTTATTCAATTTCTCTCTTATCTCCTTAGTATACTCGGTATCATCACAAAGATTAGCAAAAAGAGATGTTACATTAGTAAAAGCATTTTCAATGTTGGCCAAAATTGTGGTTAACTCAACCTATTTTATTTCTATATGTTGAGCAATGTGCTCAAGCACCTTATTATCAAACTTCTTTTTTTCCTTCTCCATCAACTTTTTTTGACCAGAGATATCCTCATTGAATTTATTAACTACCTCTTCTAATTGTAACAAAATGTGTTGAGAAGTATCAACATCAACACCTATAGCCTCATTAATAATATTCTTTGCTCCTTCAATAATATTAAACTCTCTATCTCTCTCATTCCTTGGTTGTTTCTACTTTTCCTTTAGTTCTATGTGCTGATTGAGCAATCTTAGTTCATCAACTGAAGCAATATCTATATCTATCTTGGGAATGACAATTTATTTATCCAAGTCTACATCCTCATCCACTGTCTTGCCTGTAAGTAGAAATTTTAATGGATTCTTTGGTTTTTTTGTTGTGCTAACATCTTTTCCTTTGAAAATAGAGACAATGATTGATGAAGCTGGACTGGCTGTCATAACTGGAATAGGACCAACTAAAGGAAGATTGAGAGAAGTGCTAACTGTATCCAAAATTGATATACCTCTCAAAATTTATGTGCATACTAGAATATTCATAATTGGAGAACTTACTGGTGCAAAAATTGGTGCTAATGTAGCTGATGTTGACATAATTGGAGAGAAAACTGGAAAACTTACTGTACATGCTGTAGGAGGATTTGATATACCTTGTGTTCTTGCTGCTACAATGGATGACTTGGTAACTAAAGAAGTTGCCTACAGCTTGGTAGATGAAGTATTTGGCACTTGCATTGGGAATACCTAGAGCTGGGAGGAGACTGGTGAAGATTGAGCAATTGATGTGGCTATAGTGGTCACAATCTCACTAGTGGAAGTTGTCTCTATAGTATCAGATTTTGGTGGAGTGTGAGGAAGAGATGCAATGACTGCTGCTGCAACTTTCACTAGGTCATCCTCCACCTCAACTGCTTCTTCCTCCTTTTCTTCTTCTTCCTTCTCCTTCAATAATTACTAGAGATCTTCACTAGTTACATCCATGGATATGGAATCATTACCTTGCTCATCATCCATATCGTCACTATCATCATCCTTGATTTCAACAGATTCATCACTTGGCTTATGCAGTTTATAAGTATCATTCCAAACATCAATTGCATTCTTAATAACTGGTTCTATATTCTTTAACAATATGAAACATGTATTGAATCTCATATTCATTCTTCCTTCCTAATCCTTCATTTCCTTTTTGATTTTTGCATCTGTCAGGCTAGGTACCAGTTCTCTTAATTTCTATTTAAAAATGTCTTTAACAATTTTTTGGGTGATCTCCCATCTTACTATTATTTTATCAAACAATATTGCAAGAATTTGGGAGACAAATTGGTCTGGGGAGAATTTCAAAGTTCCCAACTTCTTCATTACTAGATCTTCAATTTCCTTTTGCTCGGCAGGAGTCCTTGATTCATACTTTAAGGCTTTAAAGTTGTTGATTCCTGTACCAATCTTGAGTTGTTTTAGCCTATCTTAAAATGTGAGAGGAGGCTTGTTAAACACAACTTCACTTTCCTTATTGCCTTTCCTTGTTCTCCTTGAAAATACTACCTGAGGTTTGGTAATGATTACCCTACCTTTCTTCTTCATAGGCTCTACCTCCTTTTCTAATTCCTCTCTTTTCGATTCTTCTTCTTCTACATCTTCATCTTTTCCTTCAGTAAGCATAAGAGGGTCAGTATCAAATTTTAACTTAGCAATTTTCCTCTTTCCTTTGTTAATTGCCTAAGGCAGCTTGATTTCAAGTTCAATTCTTGCTTTTTCCTCATCATAGGTACCAAATGCTAGAATATTGGGAATAGTTGGCTCATTCATCAGTGCCTCAATTATATCTCTTGCTTCATCAATATTTAGCTCATAAGATAATGGTTTTACCCATGCCACTCAGGGTATGACTCCCTATATATACACTTTATCATAGTCAACCATGAAGCATACATCATCTTTGTAGTCCTCGACAAGCTTAGGGGGAATTCTAAACTTGTTGTTTATTCTCTCTGTGAAATCTTCAAAATAGATATCCATTAATTTATCAAAAGTTTTGCCCATTTTTGCAATGAATTCATTAATCTGATACAAAATTGGAACATCCTTTCTCCATACTACTATACCTTTAGAAGGGAAAAACTTTTGCACATAGAAAAATAAACAGGTTAACAAAGAACCAAATTTACAAGGGTTTCTCTTTGAAGTCCTTATGCTATCCATATTTTTGTTGAATTGTTTCAATGGTACATCTACCAGGTCGAATTCCATATTCTTCTTCACAACCTTATATGCTAAGTCCACAACTTCACAGGGCACACTATTCAATCTGCTGGAACTATACATCTTATATGTAATTAAATGAATTCCAAATCTTAGCTCTATATCTGATACATTGTTAAGTTTTAGTCCTCTGCCATCCCATTTAGCTAGGGTTAACTTCTGAAGTTCATCCTGACTTAGGGTTTTAGTGGTTTTGGATTTTCTTAACATAGGTAAACCCATGATCTTATGAATCATCTTTTTCATTATCATGATGGGTTTCTCTAAACACAACTGACCATTATGCACACAGCTTAAAATGTATCCTATCTATTTCATTTGAAAGTTCCTTGGCAAGCACGAGATATGGGTCAAACCTTTGGTTTCCAGATGCTTGTGCTCGGGTTTGAGAGTTCCATCCACACATAACTCGGCTAGGACACTATCCATTTCTAATGTACCAATTTCTTGAATATTGTAGTTAAAATGAGTACAAATATCATTAACAAGGAGTACCTTTGGTGAAATTTGTGATTGAGCTCCATGTGGGTCGAGTGATTCACAGCTATGGTGGGAACGAGCTTGAAGCTAGGTGCTTTCCATTTGACTCCCTTCACAAGCATTTTAGAGCCCCTCTTTGCCTTGCTACTGCTGGTGCTCGTGGATGCCATTGTTGTTCAGTGAGTGAATGATTTCATAAAAAATTCTTTGTGGGAAAATCACTTCAAATCACATGAACTAACTTGCATGCTCTTGGAAATCTCTTTGCTCTGTATATTCTAAATTTGCGATAAAAAATGAGATCAAATTCTACCCTTTTGATGAAAGATCTACCATTAATGCTTGGGTTTGGAGGTAGCTGAGATGACCTATGGTTTGTTAGATAGTCACCAATTTACTTGGTAAACCTTGAAACTCAGTGAACAAACAAAACCTTTCATATTCCCAACCTAGCTCGGTTAATTCTAAGACCAACCTTGTTCGGTAGATGCATCACAGTGAACTATGTCTTGTATCTAAAATACTGATTTGTCATTTGCACTCCTTCATTCTGGAACTACTTAGGATAGAGATTGAAGATGCAGTCCCTGATCCTTCTTGATGGGTCTAATTAGAAATGGTGGAGTCACCCACTTCTTGAGTGAGATTGCCATCATTTGAACTTTCAGGTTCGATAGATTTAGGAATCCACTGTTATCTCATGTATTTTCGAATGTTGTCAGCTCTGGCTTTCTTTCCATCTTCAACTCTTCCTATGTTCATACAATTCTTGGATATATGACCAAGTTTGATACATGTATAATATCTTATGGTAGTATCTTTCTTCCTTAGGTAATGCCTTGTACAGTTTACTCCAATGTGTCCATATTCTCCACAATAGTGACATCTGCACCAAGTATTGTAGTCCCAACCAAATAATGCTTTGATAATTTGTTCTATTGGATTAAATGATTTATATCTACACTTAGATGCCTTTTGACCTTATTTCTTGCATTTGTGGCATTTTCCTTCAAATTTTGGTTTCTCTTTGCATTCATTGGCTTTGTGATCATGCTGATTGCAATTGTAGCATTTACCATTGAATTTCCCTTTACCATTGCTCAAACATCTATTAGATGTATGACCTATCTTTCCACAATGATTGCAAGTGGGTCTTTGATTCCTTTGGGCACCTTGTTTGGAAGATTCACCTTCTTCATTGTATCTAAGGCCTGCTTTACCTTTTTGTCTATGAAGATTCTGCTCATTTTGTTGATTCAGTTGATCCACATCTATTTGAGATTTTATCATCCTTTCATTGACTTGCTTTTCAATATTTAAGTCATTTTCCAAAATTTCATTGATTTTTCTTTCAGATCTTAGATCACTTTGTAAGTTTGCATTGATTTGTCTTTCAGTGATTAAATCATTTCTCAAACTTTCATTCTCAGATCTTAAATTCACAATTTCTTCATTTGCATTAGATAGTTGACCTATAAGATTTTCATGCTGAAGGGATTGATTATTATTTATCTCTAAGTCTTCATTTGCCTTGTTTTTCTATTCCAAAAATTCACATAGCCTGATGGATTGGATTTCTTGTTCTCTTTTAAGTACTTCTTCCTGCAGAGAACCATTCATTGCTAGGAGTTCCTTGATTGCTTCATTAGCTTCATGTGAGCTACTTGATGGTAAAAGGTCTTCAATCTTTTCTTCAACATACTAATGATCATTCATTTGTCTTCCAATTTCATTTCTTATTTTTAGAGATTGAGAAAGATGCTTCTTTGCTTCTTTGAGTTGAGCCATGGCCATTTCCAAATCTAGCTTTTCATTCTCAATAGATTTGTCAAGTTTGAATATCTCCATTGTCCTTGATCTTTGCTCAAGCTGTCAAACTTTATCCTAAGAACTACAATGCTCTGATACCAATTGTTGGAAATAATCAGGACTAACAAGGTTACTAAGAGGGGAGGGGTGCATCAATAACTCTAAAACTTCAAGTCAATAACATATTCACCATTCATCCATCTAATCTACTATATGCATGAAAAGATAAACATTCATAACACATGAACAAACTGATTTGATGACCTAGAAACCTTCCAATTAGAAAGTAAAACCGGGGTGGAGATGATACCCACAAAACTTCAATACTACAGTATAAAGTTGGCCTGTTAAGGCTTACAATGATCACTTCTCGTGATCTGCCCTGTTAGGAGCAAGTAGGATTGCTAGATCCATCTTGTTAGATGATTTACAAACATGCAATAAAGTATGCACTCTGTTAGGAGATTTACAAAAGATTGTTAAGTCTACCCTGTTAAAGGATTTAAAAATTGATTCACCTATTAGGATGAAGTAGTGGATTTGGTTACAACTAATTGCTGATAAATCCTTTATGCACTAATCACCTGATGTGATAGATATAACTTTTTTGCATGTATGTTGACCTTGTTGTATTCCTCTATTCGGTTGTTGATTCACTTTTATTCTTCTCAAAATATTGCAATACAACACCATAAAATGATACACAACATTTCATCATCTTTTGAAAATGACATAATACATTACATATATACCATTCTAATATTTACACTAGAAAGGTCGACCAAACACAAGTGAACAAAACATTACTGAGTCGGTCAGATAATAGAAAACTTGGGTTCCTCAAGCTGACTCAGTGACCTTCTGATACTTGGCATCCACTGCAATACACTGCATCGTCATGCACTTGGTAAGAGTAGAGGCATAGTCCATACTAATCACTCTAAGTAGTTTGAAACTTGGTAACCATTGGTGACTCGATGAATATTATGTTACTCAGTAAAAACTGAATCTGTTGATAACCTTCTTCACTTGGTAAACACTGATTCCTTTGTTTACCTTGATCACTCAGTAAACACTAAGTCATTCATTTACCTTGATCACTCGGTAAACACTAAGTCCTTTGTTTACCTTGATCACTTGGTAAACACTAATTTCAACTGATGACTCAGTGAACATTGAGAACTTGGTAAACACTGTGAAGCTTGGTTACCACTAACTTCTTGGAGAACACTCTTCTACTCGGTAACCATTATGAACTTGGTGAACACTGTTGAACTACCCATATGCTCGATCTCCAAAGGAATGCTTGGTATAAACTATAGACTAAGTGATGAGCTCAGTAAGCATTCCAAATCAAATAAGTGTTGTAACTAATGACAAATACATCATAATTTCAACAACATGGTGTGCCACATATCACCTTTTTGCTACGATGGCTGATAGGCTGTCAATTTTAAACAAGTGAAATGCTAATGTTAACATGACATCAGCACTATATCAGCCTTCTTCTTGCACTCTTCAAGGTCCTTTTTGACCTACTCTTGGTTTTTTGGCCATAACTTGAGTGTACGGAGGTATTTTTCTAATATGAAAGAAGTATCAAAAATCTAGTTCTGAGATAGAGACATTGGTAAAGGTATTTTTAGATTTTGGTGCTATTTTATTGCCTAGTTTTTTAGTTAAATTCCAAAGTTATGTTTTTGACTCTGACTTGCATATCTTTCGTGTCCCATGTTAGTTTTTTGAAAACTTTATATTTTTGGAAAGCTGGTTCTATCACCTTTTTAGAAATGTGGTCTTTTTTCTTAAATTTTGGCCCATGCTCTTTCTATCATGCTATTGGCATTCTTTCTCTATGGTGGATTTCTTGAGTGTTTTAGGCTCAAGGATTATTTTCCTTGCATGGTTTAATTTTTTTAAGGTTGTACTATGTTTTTTATTAGCTTGCTTTTAGTTTTGATCATTGTAGCTATCATTTTGAAGCACTTTTATGTATTGCACTATGATAAAGAGCCACTCTTGCACTCTAGGCATCATGAACATTATTTTGAGTCACTTGTACTTGCACTATTTTCATAACACACCATGGGGGGATAGTTGTTTATTGTTTTAGGCATTCTCCTTTTGTCAAGTGAGTGTCCCTTCCATGACAGTAGCCCCATGTAGAATTAGTTTGATCCGTGTCTTTATAGGTGTTTGTACCTCTTAGTCTCTTGTCATTCTTGGTTTGTCTATAGGAGACTTTGGCCCACCTTCTTAGTTGCATGTCATCTCACCCCATCTGCATTAAGGGGGGGGTTATGTTATTTTACTAATGCATCCATGTTTTGATGGTTCATTAGTGTGAGCTATGTATTTAGTGGTTGATCCTATATACAAGGTGATTGCAGTGGCTGGCTACCTATGCATTTCAGTGAGATGGATCATCTACCATATAGAAATGCTTGGTTCATGCCTTCTTCTTCCATGGAGGTTCTTTAGATCAATATTTTTCTTCTTGATGGCAAAATTTTTCATCTCTTCATGCTTCAATGATGCTCTTAATGATCACTCCTTGTTCCTATTTTAGGGGACATTCCCCTAGTTGAAGGCTTCTTCAGTTCTTCATTAGGTTCTTACCTCTTTTTGGGGGAGGGTTTTTCCCATGTGGTTTTCTCTCTTTCTTCATTTTTAGAGGTTGCATTTTTTTGCATTATACATGGGTACATAACATGGCCTCGTTGCTGGGACCCATTCTACATTTCATCTTAATTCTGTGAGCTTAAGGCATTTCCCTAAGTTTCACTTAAGGAGGGTGTTAGAGTAAATAATTGATTTACTAATTATTTATACTATTTACTTAAGCTTACTTAAGTAAATGCATTTCATTTATTAGTTGTAGTCTAGGAGTTTGTTATAAGTTGTTGAGAATATGGGAGTTTGTTCTCTCCTAAGTCATACTTATCCTCTCACATTATTTGAGGACTTTCCACCTTATGTGGATGTATGCTTAGTTGTCACACTTATCTCCTAGCATCTTCTAGCTTGTTCTAGGAGATTCCTAGAGCTCTTTATATTCAAGCTCCCTTATTGTAACATAACATCTCATTCTTATTGTAAATACATTTTTTTTGTGTTTTCATACTTGTTCTCTCTCATGTCCTTTTAGGGTTTTTCTCTTGCTCCATGCTCTTCCTTCCTTGGCTTCTCTTTGATAGGTTTTCACATGCAGGTGATCTTGGGTGTCTTTTAGAGTTGGATTTCATCAACTCCAATAGATCTAACATTGAGAGAAGAAGATGAAAGAAGAAGGGTCTATTCTAAAGTAAATTATAGAAAAGAAGATGCTCACCCCTCACAATGTATAAAGATATCTCTCAAATTCCAAAGAAACAACTATAGAAAGCACAAAAATTGAGAAAAGAACCCGGATTCTAGATGTATAGATGGAAGAAACTGAAGCCTCTACTTCAACACCAAAAATGGGAGCTCAAAATTACACCAAACTAATTCCAAATCTAGAAAGTAGACAAAAAATCATGTACTTTTTTTAAAAATATCATTGAAATATATCTCCATATGAGCCTGAATGAAACCTTTAAAGGTGCAAAAAATGGGATTTTTGAACTGTAGAAAAATTGAGGAATAGATATGTCAAACTTCCTACACCAATGTGTAGATCATGAAATTGTACCCCAATAGAAAGAAAAAATTGCTTGAAAAATTGAGTTCGTATGAGTGAGTTATTGCTATTTTAAAATCATCTCTGTAATTATTTTTTTCTAAATCACCACTGTCACACCTCCAAAAAATAAAGAAAAAAAGCCCAAGAAATGTCATATCTATCTCCAAATACTAAAAAAATGCTCTTTCTCCCAATTGAAGAAAAAATCACAAACAAACTAGTGTTTGTGTCTCTAAATTGTGGCTTCAAAAATACTTCAACCAAGAAGCAACAAGGAGGCTTTGATACCATATAGAAGTTTATGAAATCCAACTTCATAGTGCACCAAGATCACCTACATGCAAATAGCTTGTTGAAGAGAAACCAAAGGAGCAAGAGCTTGAAGAAAACAATGCAAGAGAAAATATTTCACAATAGGAAAATGAAATTGCTATGTGAATGAATGAATTTACAATGAGAGAGAGAGACCGAATGTAAAGGCCTCAAAGAAGCTTGTAGAAAAAGCTGAAAAGTGCTAGAAGATAAGGTTGACAACAAAGAATATGTCCACAAAAAGGTGGAGGGAACAAACTCCCATGTTGTCAACAACTCATCAACTAAAAATATTAACTAAATGCATTAACCTAAGTAAACTTAAGTAATAGAATAAATAATTAATAAATAGTTATTTAATCTAACACCAAAGAGTAGGTAAAAGATAGATTTATTACAAGCATGGATTTAATCTTTAGCCATAGTACAAAAGTTGAAGTGTGACTAATGTCATGTTACATGGAAAGGACAAGTGTAGAAACTAGAAGGACATTTTGGATTTTTTTGCACTTAAATTTCTTTGTATTTTTCGTTCAACTAATGTATGATTAACATTTTGATATGATAATTGAGTTTGCCAGAGAGATGCTACTTATATTAGGGCTAGCACATAAGAAATGATTAGGTTGTCATGAGAACATTTAAAAAGAATGGACAGTGATGGATAATATTTGTAAATCTGTATACTACTACCTACCTATCAAATTTTCTATTGACATAGCCATTGTAACACATGTGATGCAATTGTTAGTATTGAATAATGTTGTGGTTTCATAATGCACACCCCATTTCCTAATAGAAATGGGGACTCCCTATGTTATTTTTATTTTTTTGGCTTTTGGACTCCTAGTCCAAGATCTAAGCCATTTTAAGATCTCCCCTAGTCCCCAAGGTCATGTCTGAATCTTGCTAGAAAAACTTAAAGGTTGAAAATTCAAGAGATTTAAGAGAACTAGCTAAGTATGAAGAATTTTGGTGCACTAGGTACACCTCCTAAGGTGTACTTCTGCACCCAAAGTTAGAGAAAAGGATTTTTTAGGTGTAGTAGCATACATGCACACCTACACACATGTAAAAATCTCTTCAACACAAAAAATTTATTTAAAGGGGGGATCCTTCCTCCACACTCATTGCACCTACCTCCATTTTGTTTCCTTTTTCTTTGTAGCCTCTTTGTCATAGCTTCCATACTGGTTAGGTATGACATCTACCACCTCCTCCCTCATTCCACCAAAAATATGCTTAACACATAAGGATTGGTGTGCATCAGTGCACCTCCCTGGGTGCACTGATGCATACCAATACTCACATGCAATAATAACAAAAACTTGTCAGAAAACCTTACACACCACCAAATTAAGTGTGCAGTATCATACCTAACTTGGTGCACTAGTGCACACCTATATCCACAAATTGACCTCCAAATTTAGAAAACCACAAAATATTTTAGTAAAATTCAAGATTCAGGTGCACATCAATGCACCTATCCGGGTGCACTGATCTACACCTAAATTCAATTTAAAACTTAAATGTTTTTTAAAACATAAAAAATAAAATAAAAAGGAACACTAAAGTCAGGTGCACTAATGCACACCTAAATTCTTCTAAAGACCATAACTTACTTATGAAAATGTGCCTAATGTGCATTGTTTTTAGGGTTATAGTAGGGTTTTTTTTGTGTTTTCTCCATAATTTAGATTTTTTAGGGTTTTTCATATCAATTCTAGGATTTAATTTATTCATTATTTCCTAAGATCTGGACTAATGAGTGTTTCTTTTTGTAGATTCAATGGCATCTTCATCTTCCTTGGGTGAGAAAATGGCACCAAAACCTGAGGTCTTCAAGTTCCAAGGCATTTCATCTAAGTCAACATGTTAAGATGATAACTATAAGATTAGAGATACTAATTTAGGGCATACTAATTTGGGGGAATTCTTGAATATTTTCAACAAACCTACTGAGAGGTTACAAATAATTTATGCACTCATCCAATCAGGGCTTGTCAATAGGGCATCACACCTAATATCGATACAATCTTCAGAGCTCATCATGACACTTGTGAAACACTTTTTCCTTGAGGAGAGGATTGGGAAGAGCATAACAAGAGAAATTTTCCTTGATTTGTACCCAAATAATATTGAGAAAGTATTTCATCTTCCATGGGAAAATTAGTTTATTAGGCTCACCTATGAACAAACAAAGAGGTGCTATTGAGAACACATTGAGGAAGCCTCTAACATCATTCAATCCTTGTACCTCATAGAGAAGACACCTTTGGGAAAGAAGACTAGCAAAGTATATATGACCAGAGGATACATCATTGAAACCATTGGATACTCAACCATACTTTTAAGTAGAGTCATGGGTTTACCTATAGCTGGAAACCTAAATATCTTCATGGTGTACTTCATCAAAAAAATAAAGAAAGCAGAAATGCCACTGGATTGGGTTTCCACTCTTAGTTATTATTTGTGTGAACAATTGGTGGTGGTAAAGAACAAAAGAAAGTTCTATATGACATCATATTTGGTGTATCTATTGGCTAAAAGAGTGATAGACTATCCAAGGCTGTGTAAGAGGGGTAGCATACAAGATGCTAACATGTGGCCATACATTGTGTACCCTCAGCTAGTAAAGAAGAGGCTCTTAGAGAAAAGCAAAGAATATAGAATTGTGCATGATGCCTTCATATTTGCTATAATCCAATTCACAAAAGGGGATTATGTGAAGATATTATCAAATGATATAGTGGAAAAATTAATAGTACTAGGAGCATACTATATCCAATTCCAAGATTTTACATATTTGAGGGTAGCTGGTACCATTGTTAACCTAAAAAATCTTCGGACGTATCCTTGTGATAGACTTGTTCTCCTAGAGATTTCTTGACAGCTCTTGTCCATATATGACAGAGTTAGAAAGTAGCATAAGACATGTTGGACATGGCCTCTAACTATAGGACCTTTTTAGGTGGATTAGAAGCAAGATATTTCATCTTTTGAATGTGAATGGGATTAATACCCCTTGTAAGAGAAAAATTCTCCAATGCCATGTTTTGATAACATCGAGAGAGTATAGTATTTAGCAGGCAAAGCATCCATCTATGGAGAAGCTATTGAAGACCATTGGATGAATATAACAAATGACTATGATTTTCGAATAAGGGATTATTGTAGAATGACTTTGTATCTAGTAGAAAAGGCCTTAAAAATAAAGTTTCGATTGAAGATATTTCAGCAAGATTTTGATGAGTTGCTTGATCCTCTATTCAATATGAATAATATTGGTGAGAGGTCCATTATGAACATTGAGGTTGACAGAGAAGAGAATTTTGATATCAACCATAGGGTGAGGCATGTTATTAAATTGACACAACATTAGATTAAGAAACCCTCCAAACTTGATCCAATTCTTGAGATAGTGATCTTTCATGCACAAGCCCACCTAGCCAAAGGTAGAGGGAAGAAATTCACTATTCCTACATTTACAACTCAGTCACCAATGATGCCCAAGATGGTAAATAAAATCAATAGGCTAGTTGGTTCCTATCAATCTCCAAAGGGTGGAGGCAAAGGGAAAAGGAGTTCTCCTTAGGGAATTGAACCAGAAGAGGGTGAAATCTTGGCACCTACACAACAAGCAGAAGAAAATATACAAGGATTGGAAGATATTAGAACCACACAAGCCTAGCTTGATCCACAAGTGCCACTTGTTGCACCAAGCCAGACTAGGATAGAGGTTAAGGTTCAAGAACTCTCCCCTCCCCATCAAGTAGAATAAACATCTCCTTCAACACCTAAAAAGGGAAGAAAGATCAAGACTCTACCAAAAAGAGGCAAAGAGTGATTGAGAAAGTAGTTCCTATCCCATCAATCCTTGAACCTATTCCTAAAGAAGATGAAGAAGAGGATGATGAGGATAATATACCTTTGAGTAGGATGACCCAACTAGCTAGAGCCATAGAATAGGAAAGAAGAAGTTCTACGACTAGAGAAGAACCTCTAAAAACCACCACATCTAGGGATGAAATGCAACAATGGATTGACAAGCAGGATGTTGAGGGCATTGATGTCTTTAAGACGTTAGATTTTGATTTCATTCTTATTGGCACCGAATTGGTGGGGACCAAGATTAGAGATACCCCAACTAATCAACCTCAAAAAAAGGATTGGGATCAAATGCCACTAGAGTCACAAGGTCCTAAAATTACTCCTTCATCTATAGTACAAGTCACAGTCATTGTGATAAAGGCTATGCTACTACTTTGCCACCAAATACAAATGAAGAAAAAGTTTGAGAAGAGCAGGAGAAAGAGCCACAACAAGTATCAAATAATGAAGTGTCTAAAGAAGGAAAAATGGTTGAATATGCTCAGCAAGCTTTCCAAGACACCAAGGTGAGAAATGTGGGCTCCATAGAAATAGAGACTATCAAAGAAGGGTCCTCACAGAGGGAAAAGACCCCCAAGAGGAGAAATAAGGGAAAGAACATAGAAAAGAAACCTCCTTCATCCTTAAAAGGAAAGTCTTTAGCTGAGCATGTTCCAAGGTGGCTCTAAAAAGAAGTAATCAAGAGCAAGAAGAAATAGTTCACTACAGAAGAGGAGGATAGCATGGAACTAATAGAAATGATAAGGAAACCTAATTCACCTCCTAAAGAAGTGCAACCTTTGGCCTTCATTATGAGTGATTTGAATCAGGACCTTTTGCTCATGTAGCTCTTTCTCCTTTTTAGTCAAATATTGAAGAACTAAGTCCACAAGATTGCCAAATTTAGGAGGTCATGCTTGGGAAACCTACCTTGGAAACAGAAAGGTTGATGGTCACAATTGGGGTGAAGGAAGTTTTTTGGAGCTTAGAATAGGATAGGGTAGAGTTGGTAACACTTCAACACTAGAATGAAATCCTTAAAGGATATTTGAGCAAAGTTTTTGGCCCATTGGACCCTACCAACCCAAAGGAGACTCTAAATATAGCAATTGAAAGGAGAGATAGGGGGCGGTGACATTGGATCCATTTTTGATTGCCTGTCAGTAATGGCAGGAAATTTTTGAGGAGAAGGGTTTACTCATCATCTAAGGGAATCTTAAGCTTCTACATGTCATGTTGGAGAAAATGAATAAAATGGTAGGAATTTTGAATCAAGATTTTGGTCTTATGGATGAGGTACATACCTAGGGAAATGATTTACAAGTATTATAGGAAATAAAAGGTCAAAGGTATAGGATGGTTATGGATGTATATACTCTAGAGGAGTTAGATTTAATTGATGATTGGATATAGAAGATAGAAAATAGAAATAAATGAATGGAATCATTAAATGTGGAGATCCATCTGCTCAAGGACCAAGCTCGATAGCAAATTTTGGAAGCTAAGAAACACTATGGTGATGCATTTCTAGACATTTTTGAAGATGTTGCACAAAAGAAGTTGATACCTATAGAGATAGTAGTTCAGAGATTTAGGAAGATTTTTAATGAAATTTCTACTGATTAAGATATTTAGCAAGCGTTTAGGATAGAAGAAGCACTTTTGGAGTTGGATTCAAAACTCAAGGATTTTGTAAAAACCTATATAGAGGTAGATAATTACAAGTAGAAGGTCAAAGATAAATATAATGTCTTGTATTTATGAAATTCAAAAAAGGTCATTGAAATAATAGAGAAATTTAATGGCAAGTACCCAAACATAGCTTTGGTATGATGGGAAACAAAACCCAGAAGCCAGAATTTCATTTTTGACACAGTGAAATTTTTCATTTTTGGACCATTGAGATGCACTACTGCACCAAGTGTACTACTGTGCTAGGTGTGATGGTGCACTTTTGCAACAAAATTTTGGAATTTTTTTGGATAAGCCAGAGGTGCACTTGTTTTGAGGTGCACTTTTCTAGAGGCCTTCCAATAGTTAACTGCTAGTTCCAAAATTAGAGCTTTCCATGCACCGAAAATGTAGTCTAACAATAGTTTAACTCTAACAAACACCTAGTGAAAGATAAGGTCCTATTTTTAACACTTCCAGACACTTCTACATCAACTCATGGCTCTCTTCTTCTTATTCTCTCATAAATTCTTTGTTTTATGACATGTAATGGCTCATGCATCCAATTAATGATATAAAAATGGATGGATTCTTATTGAGCGTCAATTAGATAATTAGTTTATTATTTTAAATTGGAAGCATATGATTGCATGAAGACATTTCTCACTCTCTAAAAAAATTGAGGAGATTATTTCTTATAAATAATGGATTGTAATATGTAATCAAGGTCGTCATTATTTTGCAATAATATATTCTTTTGGTGCTTGCATTTGGAGTGTAATGATTCTTGCCTAAATGTATTATGTTTTGTGAATGTATGTTCATGGGATGTAATTGAGCCAAAAGTTTATTATGTTATTTTTGGTTGTGTGATCTTTTAATTCTTGTGTTTGCTATGGTTTTATGAATTTTGTTGATGTATCTAGTTCAAGAAAAGATCACCCATTTTGGTTCCTTCATAACTTTTTGTCTCACATGAACACACTTTCCATAGCCTTGGGTTTTGATAAAAACTAAAACTTCATATGGTTACTAAATTTTTCATTGATCATTGCATCAATGGAATTAAGGAAGCATTGCTCCTACTTTGATTGGTCACCCACTGATTTCTTCAAGGGCTTAACTTGTAGATGTGTTGTTTCTGTAGCTTATGTTTGTTAAGATTTTATTTCCATGTTATTTGATTAGTTTTCTCATTACCTTATCTTTTTTAATTTTCTTTACTAATCCCTTATTAAAATAGGAATTCATATTAGTTTCATTATTATATTGCATCCATTTGAAAAATAGAAAATACAAAAACATAGTTTCATTTTATGTGTTTCACTCTTTTAAAGCGGCGAATAGATTTCACATCTTATCCAAAGTTATTAGAACTAGAAAAAGGCCTCCTCATGAAGAAACACATTTACCTTCAATTAAATGGATTCTAGTAGGTCACAAGATCACCCAGAACCTTAGCATTTATTTTTGAATTAACTTTTCAAGAGAGGAGTTTGAAAGAATTCCTACTGCTAAGTATCGTGCAAAATGAAAACTCAACAAATAACCCTGACTGCACCTATAGATTCAAGACTTACCAAATGTAACTAATATTATGAAAATAAAACATAGGTGGAAGCTTTTTCACATTAGCATTA
Source organism: Cupressus sempervirens (assembly GCA_028749045.1). Taxonomy (NCBI): domain Eukaryota; kingdom Viridiplantae; phylum Streptophyta; class Pinopsida; order Cupressales; family Cupressaceae; genus Cupressus; species Cupressus sempervirens. Next base: position 33,453,611 of record CM053784.1, on the reverse strand, counting down.
ATGATTAGTTAAATCATTCCCATTGATCCTTTATCAAGAGCTTACGCTTCTCTACGTTGAAATTATAACGCATACATTGATTGTGGACAATAAAGTTTTCTGACAAGGAAGGATTATATTGCTCTCAAGATTAAATTAAAATTTTAATGATGAAAATCATAATTATGTTCCACTTTGACTTGTCAACAAAAAGTTATAATGTATTACACTTCTCAAGGTTCATGCACCTCTTCATAAATTATCGATCAAAATGACAAACAAGAATCATACCTATGAGTTAACATCATCTTTGACACACAATTACATATTCTAAAATATTTAGTGGATTGTACAAATTATCTAACTTCACTGATCAAGGATCTACCTAATTGTTCTTCTCTTCTTCACTATCTAAACTTCAAAGTTTTGAAACTTTATCCATCGGTCACTAATTTTGATGTGATTGCAACAAAAACTTAACAACATCATCAAGATTAGATACCTCCAATCACAACATCTGATTAAATTCCTATAGAGAACATTGATTAAATCTTTCTTCTTTTCTATTGCATCACTAAACCATTATGTTTTGTGAATGTATGTTCATGGGATGTAATTGAGCCAAAATTTTACTGTGTTATTTCTAGTTGTGAGATCTTTTAATTCTGGTGTTTGCTATAGTTTTATGAATTCTGTTGATGTATCTAGTTCAAGAAAAGATCACCCATTTTGGTTCCTTCATAGCTTTTTGTCTCACATGAGCACACTTTCCATATCCTTGTGATTTTATGAAAAGTGAAACTTCATATGGTTACTAAATTTTTTCATCGATCATTGCATCAATGAAATTAAGGAAGCATTCCTCCTACTTTCATTGGTCACCCACTGATTTCTTCAAGGGCTTAACTTGTAGATGTGTTGTTTCTATAGCTTATGTTTGTTAAGATTTTATTTCCATGTTATTTGATAAGTTTTCTCATTACCTTATCTTTTTTATTTTCTTTACTAACCCCTTATTAAAATAGGAATTCATATTAGTTGCATTATTAGATTGCATCCATTTGAAAAATAGAAAATACAAAAACGTAGTTTCATTTTATGTGTTTCATTCTTTTAAAGCGGCGAATAAATTTCACATCATATCCAAAGTTATTAGAACCTGCAAAATTCCTTCTCATGAAAAAACACATTTACGTTCAATTAAATGGATTCTAGTAGGTCACAAGATCAACCAGAACCTTAGCATTTATTTTTGAATTAACTTTTCAAGAGAGGAGTTTGAAAGAATCCCTATTGGTAAGTATTGTGCAAAATGAAAACTCAACAAATAACCCTGACTGCACCTATAGATTCAAGACTTACCAAATGTAATTGATATTATGAATAAAAAACATAGGTGGAAGCTTTTTCAAATTAGCATTAATGATTAGTAAAATCATTCCTGTTGATCCTTTATCAAGAGCTCATGCTTCTCTACATTGAAATTATAAAGCATACATTGATTGTGGACAATAAAGTTTTCTGACAAGGAAGGATTATATTGCTCTCAAGATTAAATTAAAATTTTAATGATGACAATCATAATTATGTTCCACTTTGACTTGTCAACAAAAATTTAAAATGTATTACACTTCTCAAGGTTCATGCACCTCTTCATAAATTATCGATCAAATCGAACAACAAGAATCATACCTATGAGTTAACATCATCTTTGACACACAATTACATATTCTGCAATCTTTAGTAGATTGCACAAATTATCTAACTTCACTGATGAAGGATCTACCTAATTGTTCTTCTCTTCTTCACTATCTAAACTTCAAAGTTTTGAAACTTTATCCATCAGTCACTAATTTTGATGTGATTGCAACAAAAGCTTAATAACATCATCAAGATTAGATACCTCCAGTCACAACATCTGATTACATTCCTATAGAGCACATTGATGAAATCTTTCTTCTTTTCTACTGCATCACTGAACCATTATGTTTTGTGAATGTATGTTCATGGGATGTAATTGAGCCAAAAGTTTATTGTGTTACTTTTGGTTATGTGATCTTTTAATTCTAGTGTTTGGTATGGTTTTATGAATTCTGTTGATGTATCTAGTTCAAGAAAAGATCACCCATTTTTGTTCCTTCATAGCTTTTTGTCTCACATGAGCACACTTTCCATCGCCTTGTGATTTGATGAAAAGTGAAACTTCATATGGTTACTAAATTTTTCATCAATCGTTGCATCAATAGAATTAAGGAAGAATTGATCCTACTTTGATTGGTCACCCACTGATTTCTTCAACGGCTTAACTTGTAGATGTGTTGTTTCTGTAGCTTATGTCTATTAAGATTTTATTTCCATGTTATTTGATTAGTTTTCTCATTACCTTATCTTTTTTATTTTCTTTACTAACCCCTTATTAAAATAGGAATTCATATTAGTTGCATTATTAGATTGCATCCATTTGAAAAATAGAAAATACAAAAACATAGTTTCATTTTATGTGTTTAATTCTTTTAAAGCAGTGAATAGATTGCACATCTTATCCAAAGTTATTAGAACCAGCAAGAGGCCTCCTCATGAAAAAACACATTTACCTTCAATTAAATGGATTCTAGTAGGTCACAAGATCACCCAGAACCTTAGCATTTATTTTTGAATTAACTTTTCAAGAGAGGAGTTCGAAAGAATTCCTACTGCTAAGTATCATGCAAAATGAAAACTCAACAAATAACCTTGACTACACCTATAGATTCACGACTTACCAAATGTAACTGATATTATGAAAAGAAAAAATAGGTAGAAGCTTTTTCAAATTAGCATTAATGATTAGTTAAATCATTCCTGTTGATCCTTTATCAAGAGCTTATGCTTCTTTATGTTGAAATTATAAAGCATACATTGATTGCGGACAATAAAGTTTTCTAGCAAGGAAGATTATATTGCTCTCAAGATTAAATTAAAATTTTAATGATAACAATGATAATTATGTTCCACTTTGACTTGTCAACAAAAAGTTAAAATGTATTACACTTCTTGAGGTTCATGCACCTCTTCATAAATTATCACTCAAATCGACTAACAAGAATCATACCTATGAGTTAACATCATCTTTGACACACAATTACATATTCTGCAATCTTTAGTGGATTGCACAAATTATCTAACTTGACTGATCAAGGATCTACCTGATTGTTCTTCTCTTCGTCACTATCTAAACTTCAAAGTTTTGAAACTTTATCCATCAGTCACTAATTTTTATGTGATTGCAACAAAAACTTAACAACATCATCAAGATTAGATACCTCCAATTACAACATCTAATTACTTTCCTATAGAGCACATTGATTAAATTTTCTTCTTTTCTACTGCATTACTGAACCATTTTCTTTTCTTCACCAAACTAATTACAACATACTTCAAGTGCATCATACACATGTATGATCATAGATATAGCATTACACCTCTAGAGAAATCCCACACCATATTTCACAACATAACTCTCACTTCATATATTCCATCTTGACTTAGTACATCATGAACATAGTCAACCAAGAACTCCTAAATTGACATAATACATCATTACGCCAACAACATACTTCCTCATCTCATCATCATCAATTATGCCAACACTGTTTCACTCAAAAACTTAAAACTTAATCTACTCATGTTTCTCTACATTTTATTAATACAAAATATACAACAATATACCTACATAGTTATTAAGTTGACTATCTTCTTGTTTATTCCCTATTTCCATGCCTTATTTTTCATATGATCTGAAAACCCACTAAAATAGACCAACATGTTGATTATGTAAAATTTCATTACATCATAGAAATCTTAATTTACATTGATATTAGGCCTTTAATTTAGATACTCAAACTTGTTTCCTAATTTTATCTTATTCAAGTTTTGACCTATAGTAATACATTCCAAACCATGTTCTCTTCATAAAAGTTTGAAATTTCATTGCAATAATAAAAAATGTGTAGCTGCAAATCATTGCTAGTTTTAAAGTACAAATTGAAAATTGCAAAAATCCTCTAAAATCTCCAATTCCCAAGTTTGAAATTGAAAATTTCCTCTTCACATCTCCAATTTCTAGGTTTCAAATTTTCCAAATTGTCCAACATCCTCAATTCCTAAGTTTTGAATTGCAAAATTTCTTTGAAGCTAAAGTGCAAATTGTTTATTGACCAACTCTAAGAAGTAGTTGTAAACTAGGGTCTAAATCTTGAAATGCACATTTACCTACTAGGAAATTGGTGTTGGCGAAACATGAATTCCCAAAGAGTGAAAAATAATAATTTTAAAAAAGGAAGAATGTGGGGCAACATTTGGCAAGTTAAATGTCATGGTGGAGTGTCTGAACTTTTCTTTGACTAAATTCTTTGTGCATATCAAATTTTAATCATGAACAACTTACTTGATTTTTTAATGTCTTGTGATAGAAATTAACAAAAGTCACACAAGGCATACACCTAATAGATTTGAGTTGGACAAGGAACTAAACATTTAGCATTGTCTAGTTGAATTTTTTAGGGGTTGGCATGATATATGCAAGTTACAACTAAGCCATCATGATGGAAAATCATGTTAATAGCATTCTAAGCATATGGATCCAACAAATCTAAATTTTTATCTACTATTTTTACATATTATTATTGTTAGGATACTTTTGCATTTGGCAGAGACTAGTTGCAGGGTGTCCCTTGTTCAGTTATATTTATGGGTTAGATTATAACATGAATGCAATGAAAAATAGTACTGCACAAGTCTCCTTTTGTGTTTATTTAAAAATACAACTATTCCAGAGTTTGAATTTAAGAGATTTAAATAAAATCTCATATCATTAACCTAATTGTATTGCTTTGTGTGTGTAGAATGAATTACTTAAATTGAAACATGAAACTCATGTTGGGTATCAGCACTATTGCAAGGTTTATATTTATATAATAAAATAACCTTTGATTTCATGTAATCCAAAGCAATGACTATCATTTCTAATTTTACCAAGAACTTATAATAGTTCTCAAGTTGTGCTCTAGTATTAATCTTCTTTCTTGAAATGACACCTAGTTTGTTAGCTTATGCAACTATGACTAAAATAATTTTAAACTATACATATTACTCCAAAATGGACTCCTTTTTGGAAATGAGATTTTTGATCCTTTGTATTTCTCGCATTTATCATCTTGCTACTAGAACCCCTTTTTATTTCTCTTTTGCTAACCCACTTGTCCACCAAAATGGTGAGATCATTCCTGTACTCAATCATTTTTATGCTTTGAGCAAGAACTATTGCACTACATACATATATTTTTGAGGAATGAAGAATTTTGGTACATGCTTCCCTATGCTTTTCCTTTGTATTTTCCATTTGGACCATCTTAGCTACATCAATAGTAGCATAACTGACATTATAGCTCAAATGGCTTATCAAAGTCTATTAAATAATAATAAAATTATGCACTTTTAGTTTAATATTGTAACCATGATTTAATTAGTCTCATAGTTGCTTAAGCTCTTTGGTAAAATATTTTTAACTATTCTTTCTCAAGGACTAGTTTGCATCACTTAATGCTTAGTACCATTTTGCTACACCCTTAATATTGGTGTATATAGCATTATGAATAGTGAACTTGTGGCTATATTAATTCTTAAATAAGTCATGTTATCATTATTATATTATTATTTAGGCAAGTAGGTCAGCCTAGGTGTTATGTAGGGTTGTTTCTATTCAACCTAAGCATAATTAGTTATAAATAGGAGGTTGTGAGTCTTATTTCAATGTCATATTGTAAAGTGTGTTCTCATTGGAGATATCTGGAGGTTTCCCCCTCGAAGTGGCCTATTACTCTTAGTTATTATCAAGTATCTATATAATGTTTCATATTATTTATTATATTGTGCAAGTTGTTTCATTACAAGTGCTATCAAAGCATGATCTTGGCACCATAGAGGCAAGATTATTTTCTCAATATTGAAGCGATTTTGGGAAAAGCATAACTTTCTAATTTTAGCAAATTTTTCAAATATTTTTAAAGGGCTTTTGAACACCATATTAAAGAAGCCGTATTCCAAAATTTAGATAAATTGAAGCAAATTTGAGCAAATTATTATAGAATTACTATTTCTACATAAGTTATTGAGATCTTCATATCTCTCACATCTAGCTGAATTGAAGTATAACTTGTATTGGGTTTTTGAATACATATTAGAGGAGCCTAAATTTCAAAGTTTGGAGAAATTGAAGAAAAAATAAGCAAGATATTGCAAAATTAGGAAAATTCTGTCTCAAGGAAGTAAAATTGCTAAAAATATTCTTGATATTTTTTCAAGGGTATCTTGGCCCTAGTGAGTTATAGAATTTTTTTTTAAAAAAAAAAATAGTAAATAATAATAATAATAAATCAGAGAATTTTCATTTCATTTGTGTGAAATATTTGTTTCCATCATGACAGGGACTTCAACAAGAGGAAAAAACAATGCTACCACACTGGGGAAATCCTCTGATCAAGATTGAGAAGCAAAAAATAATAGTAATCCCAATGAGGAACTTAGTAAGTTCAAGGAAGAGGTTAAGAGGGATATATGTGACCTACGAGGAGATATATCATATATACAAAGCATTTTAAGCACCTATGTGAATGAAACAAGGAAGGAGCTCTCAAGAAATCAAGGTGAAACCTTCAAGTTGACTAACAATAACACAAATTTTATTAATACAATGGGATCTAGGATTTTTTTTCCCAAAGGTGGATTTGCACAAATTTGATGACAAGGATACTCTAACATGGATTAGTTAAGGATTATATTCCAAAAATTCCAAAATCTATCCTTAAGAGTGGATAAAATTATAGAGGAGAACTTGAATGATTTATTCTTGAGTGGTCTCAAGGATCACTTCAACATGAGGTACATATATTTTGTCCTAGCTCAATAAATGAGTCTTTTATAGTGGCACACAAGGTAGAGGAGAAGTTCTTGATTCCTAGAAAGTGAGGGGGTAATGTGAAAAGAGAAAAAGGATATTCTAAACCTTCTCTTCCTCAACCTACTAGGTCAACTCCACAACAAATAGAGGATAAAAGAGAAAAAGGGTTGTGTTTCGGTTGTGATGGAAAATATAGTCGAGGACTTAAATGTAGTGAAAATAATTTGTTATATATTGAAGGTCCAAGTGAGGAAGAAGAGGATGAGCACATATCAAAGGAGGGTAGGGAGTCAGGTGAGGAATCAAATGATTCTCAACCAATCATTTCTTGTCATGCATATTCAGGTTCCAATACACCACAAACTCTCAAGGTAGTGGGTTTCTTAAAGAAGTAGAAAGTAACATTGTTGATCGACTTAGGTAGTACTCATAATTTCATCAACAAAAAGCTGGCAACTCTTCTAAATTGTTTTATATATCTAGCCCAAAAGTTCCAAGTTTTAATTGCAGATGGGTGTACATTTAGTTGTTTAGGGAAGTGTTATTGCATTAAATTATCCATGGGAGATTATCAACTTGATACCCCAATGTATGTGATATCCATGGGTGCAATGGATATTATTTTGGGAGTACAATGGCTTACTACATTGAGAATAATTGAGCTGAACTTCCAAGAACTATTCATGCAATTTCAATCAAAAGGAAAGGTAGTGGAGCTAAGGGGATTAAAGGAAAAATCCCCATAGATTGTAAGCTCTCATCAAATGGAAAAGTTTCTTAAGAAAGGTGCAGATAGATGTGTGGTCTAGCTATGTTCATTAGAAGTCTCTCAATCTAATGCTCTTACTCATCTAGATTTACAAGCAATAATTGATCATCCCTCAACAATTCTTAGAGATATGCCTAAAGGACTTCCTCCTAAGAGGGATCATGACCATGCCATACAAATAGTTCTAGGGAGCCAACCAGCAAACATTATGCCTTATGGTACCCACACATACAAAAAAGTGAGATAGAAAAAATTGTTGAGGAAATGCCAAAGGTAGTAGTTGTCTGGCATAACCAAATTGCTTACTCCTTACCTATTGTGATGGTGCATAAGAAGGATGAAACTTGATACATGTGTCCAGATTATAGAGTGCTCAACAAGTACACCATTAAAAATGAGTTTCTTATTCCAATCATTGATGATCTTCTAGATGAATTAAATGGAGCTATGTATTTTACCAAGTTAGATCTTAGATTGGGTTATCACCAAATTTGAATTAAGGAGGAAGATATTTGTAAGACAACATTTCAAACTCATGAGGGTCATTATGATTTTTTGGTGATTCCATTTAGTCTTACCAATGCACCATCTACATTCCAAAGTTTTATGAATTCCATTTTAAATAAGTTTTTGAGAAATTTTGAGTTAATATTTTTCAATGATATATTAATTTATAGAAAGACTTGGGAAGAAAATTTGTAGCATGTAGTTCAAGCATTAAAATTACTCAAAGATCATCAACTCTATGCCGAGCCATCCAAGTGTAATTTTCATCTTAAGGAGGTGGAGTATTTGGGACACATAGTTTCACATGAAGGAGTAAAGGTGGACCCTAAAAAATTAAGGCTATCACGGAATGGCCTATTCCAAAAACTATTAAGAAGTTGACGGGTTTCTTGAGATTGAAAGGATACTATAGAAGATTTGTGAAGAATTATGGTTGTATAGTAGCACCCCTTACCACTCTATTGAAGAAGGATTCTTTTCATTGGAATGAATCTACTAATGTATCATTTAAGCAATTGAAGAAGGCTATGTCTACAACTCCAGTGCTTACCACTCCAAACTTCACCAAGGAATTCATTATGGAATATAATGCTTCTAGAAATGGGATAGGAGAAATTCTCATGCAAGAAGGTTGACCAATTTCTTCTGAGAGTCATCTAATAAAATGTAAAAATCAACTCAAACCTATTTATAAGACGTAAATGCTAGCAATCCTTCATGCAGTTAAAAAATGGATGCCTTATTTAATGGCTTGACACTTCAAGGCTAAGATATATCATAATAGCCTAAAGTATTTTTTGGAACAAAGACTATCATTAGAAGAGCAACAAAATTGGGTCACTGAGATGTTGGGTTATGACTTTGAAATTGTATATAAGAAAGGGAAGGAAAATATTGTGGCCGATGCACTTTATAGGAAGGATGAAAAAAATGAAGCCTTGTTGTGTACCCTTTCAATATTACAAGAAACTTGGGTGGTAGAAGCATAAGGAGAGTGGAAAAATGATGTTGCAATAAGTAATCTCATCTAGAAAATAAAAATTGACCCTAATATTTTAGATATATTTCGTTTAAAGGTGGATATTCTTTGGTATAACAAGCACTTTTATCTCTACAATAATTCCACTCTTAAACACAAGATTCTCAAAGAACTACATGAGTCCCCCATTGGTGATCATTTAAATTTTTTTAAGACATATGATCAGGTCAAGAATAATTTTTTTTTTGGAAGGGCTAAAAGGTGATGTTCAAAAATTATGATTGAATGTTTGATTTGTCAAAGAAATAAAGGGGGAACAATTAAAAAAATAGGTCTCTTGAAACCTTTATCTATTCCTAGCCAATGCTAGGAAGAGATATTCATGGACTTCATCAAAGGGCTTCCTAGATCTAAATATCATAATTTCATCATGGTAGTACTTGATTGCCTCACTAAATGTGAATATTTTATTACATTATCACATCCTTTTATAGCAAGTATAGTGGCAAGAGTTTTCTTTGAGAATATCGAAAAGATACATGGTACACCTAAGGTTATTATTAGTGATTGTGATCCTATCTTTACTAGTAACTTTTGGAAAGATTTATTCTCATGTTTGGGTACTCAATTAGATTATAGTTCTTCATACCATCCTCAATCAAGTGGGCAAACTGAGGTTCTTAAATTTTTTTTGGAAGGATATCTACATTGTTTCACTTTGGAAAAATAATCTCAATGGGTATATTGGCTACCTCTTGTAGAATGGTGGTACAAAAATTCTTTTCATAACTCATCAAAAATGTCTTCATTTTTTGCACTTTATGGATATCATCCTCCTTCCATCACATCATCACTAAAGTAGTCACAAAGAGTTCAAGTAGTAGAGAACCACTTTCTTCATCAACAACAGGCACTTTCACGACTCAAGGAGAATTTAGTGTTGGTATCAATTTGGTCTTGACATTTGAGTGTCAACACACTTAACAAATTTTCATATAGGAGCCAAGTACACTATGTATGCTGAGGCACAACACCTGCCAAGCTAGAATTCCAATAGGTACCAAGTGACTTCAGGTGCCAAGCATTATACAAGTGCTAAGTGATATATAGGTGCCAAGTCATAGTTGATTCCAAGAAAGTCAGAATGCTTCATATGTTGAGTGAGCTAGAGTCATACATGTGTCGAGTAAGAGAAAGTGCAATAGGTGTTGAGAAAAGTAGGATAGTATATGTGCCAAGCACAAGTAGTCCAGTATGTGTCGAGTAACATAGAATCAACATATGAGTTTGTGCATTCACAAACTTAGATGTAAACCATTTTTTGAGCCAACATAGGAGTATTTCAAAGGATAATAAGGATAAGAATGAATATTTTATATTTCCTATGCAATTAGCATTCAACCAATAAGAAAAATTGAGAAAGCATGCGACCAATGGGAAAAGTGCAATGAATGAGTGGGAATTCAAGATTCAATATGGATTGTAGATCCATACCTAACCCTAAGTCTACAAAGTCTTTATAAGAAGGCTTAGACCCCAAAATTTATGTTGTTGAATAGAAGTTAAGGGAGTTGCTAAGGAGATAGAAAAATTGTAGAACAGGGAAAACAACAAGGGCATCACAGACTTAGTGGATTGAGCAGCAATTACTTATCTAATTGATCAAAATAGAACAAGGGCTACAAATAGATATTAGATCAAGTAAGGATCACATCAGAATGAATAGATCAAATGCCTGAAGTCAAAAATTGAAGATTGTAAGCAATTGGATCAAAGATATCTAATGCTCTCTAGCAATTGTATTAGATAGTGAAAATCCTATGATGATAGGTTAGCTTAACATCTATTTTGTAGATCCTTTGAAGAGGTGACTAAATCCTTTAATAGGGTGACACTTCATGTAAAGTGTTTTAAATCCTTTAACTAGGTCACTATTGACACAGTGTAAAGCCTTTAATAGGGTAGGCCTTTCAAAGGGCAGATCATCAGAAGTGGTCAAACAATTATTACTGCAATAATTTTGTGGGTATCATCGGCACCCTAGTTTTACCTTCTTATTCCTAGAGGGTTTTTGGGTTACCAAGTTCTAGTGTCATGTGTTTACTTTATGTTTTTTTAATATGTTTACATGCATGAAATTTACTTTCAGTTATTTATTTTAAAGGATTTGAAAAGGTTAAAGTGTGTTACTTCGGATTCACACTCCCCCGCCCCCCCCCCCCCCCCCCCCTCTCAAAAGTACTCTGCCCACTTGAATATTCCAACATTTAGCTATGGAACAAAATCAAATGAAACAACAAGTAGATCAACATCATAGTGAAATAAATTTTGAAGTTGGGGATTGGGTCTTCTTGAGATTGTAGCCTTATAAACAAATCTCAATGAGGCAACAAAAAAAGAATAATAAATTGTCTCCAAGGTATTATGGACCATACCAAATAATGAAAAATATTGGTAGTGTTTCCTACAATCTTGAGTCTCCACCAAGAACCAAGATACATCCAACTTTTCATCTTTCTTGTTTGAAGAAAGTAATTGGGTAGAATATTCCTACTAAAATAGTACTACTAGAACTTGATGAAGAAGGAAGAATAATTTTGGAACCAAAGTGCATTGTTCAAACATGCATGAAGAAGATGAGGAATAGAAACCTAACTCAATATCTCATCCAATGGAAGAACTTATTAGTTGAAGAGGCCACATGGGAGGATGAAGAGTTCATTCAAAAGAATCCACACTTGGTTAGCATTCAGCATAATGCTTCTTTCAAGAGAGGGGGCATGCTATGCCCTTAATATTGGTGTATATAGAATTATGAATAGTTAACTTGTGGCCATATTAATCATTAATTAAGTCATGTTATCATTATTGTATTATGATTTAGTTAGGTAGGTTGGCCTAGTTGTTATTAGGGTTGTGTCTATTCAACCTAAGCATAATTAGGTATATATAGGAGGTTGTGAGTCTTATTTCAACATCATATTGTGAAGTGTGTTCTCATTGGAGATATTTTGTGGTTGCCCCCTCAAAGTGGCCTATTACTCTTAGTTATTATCAAGTATTTATATAATATTTCATATTATTTATTATATTGTGCAAGTTATTTCACTATACAGTCTCTTACAATTTGATTCTCAATTTTATCGTCATGATTTAGACAAATTTCTATTTTGATGTGAATAATTGAAAAGTAGATTAGTTGCCTTGGTTCTTGTGCCTATAAAGTTGCTCAATTCTCCATATTTTTTGCTTGAGTTATTTTAATTCAATTTAGAAGCTCTGTTTCCATGCTAATTACTAGGTATTGAAGGTTGTTGAACCTATTCAGAGTCTGTCTCACACTCTTCTTGGTATAATACAAGGAAAGCCACCATGCATTGCCTTGCACCTAAGGTATCTAGAAAAATTTGATTTAAGAGGATATTTCTTTGGTGTTTGTGTGTGTGTTAGCTATTTTGATATGTTCTCAACTTATTTGCCTTTAGTAGTTATTTGTGGTACTTGCAAACCTCACTTTTTGAGGATTATAGATTGATACTAGAGAATAGAATAATCTTTGTATATGTAATAATAAAATCACAATTTACATTGCATTATAATCACATATTTGTGGTATTACTAAATTGTACATGATGAGATCTATAACTTGATAGTAATGAAGCAAGGCTTTTAAGGTGGTTGTAAGAGAGCTAAATAAAGAATTTCATAAATGTTAAGAGTGACAATAAGTTCTTAAAAAGAGGAACAAAGAAGGATTAGAGTAATCAGTCAAGGAATATTGAACATTATTTGTTATTTTCATTACAATATCTTGTTGCTAGTAGTAAATTAGAAAAAATGTCTCTACTTAGTTACACAATTCATTTCTAGAAATGTAAATCTCTTCTTTGAATTCAATATCATGGGTTTTGAAGTTTCTTCCACTTTTATATTATCTTGTTGTTCATAGATAAATTGTAGTTCATCAATTGTTCTTATAAATACTAAATGTTACAAGAAAACAAAGAATCATGAATATGATGATTGTATGAAGAACATTATGCATGTCAAAATAAGGAATTGGTGTATGAGTCTATATCATAATTTTGATTGAACAATTTGGGGTGATTATCCTTGTAGTGCTATTGTAATTGTGTAGAAGTTGATGCAATGTATAGACAAGGTTTTCAAGTTTTCCATTTTTGTAAATGTTAAAATTTAAAATATTGAATGAACAATATCCTCTCGATTTATCTAAATGTACAAGGAAACACAAGTAATGTATGCATATGTTCTTTGACTATATTTTTTTTATATTGTTTTCTTCTTAAATTAGTCATGATTTTGAATATATATATATTTTTTTATAGAAAGAGCTATGGTATTCTTGCTATATGTTAACCTTGAGGGTCTTTATTTAATGACATGAAACTTTTGTAGTGCATGGATTAGCTTTTAGTGTCTTGATTTAATAATGTAAATCTTATGTTCTATATGATTTCAGATAATATATTCTTACAATGAAGGGAGGAAAGGCCAAAGGTGAGGCATCAAGTACACTAAAGAAAGTTGAGGAAAAGTGAGTGGTTTATGTTTTCTATAAAGCTATAAATCTTTTCATGGATTTCTTGTTACAATAAGATGAATGCTCAATGTTTTGAAATTTTGTCTTTCACAAAGTCTTAGTATGTTGACATTTAGGTGACACTATTTTCACTTAAAATTATTTTATTCTTCTTAATTTTAAGAAGAAAAATGGAAAATGGAAGCCTGCTACCAAAGAGGAAAAATTTAGTAAAAAGAAAGATAAGAAAAAGACAGCCAAGGACCCGAACAAGCCAAAGAATCTTGCTAGTGCTTTTTTTTGTTTTCATGTATGTAAGATTATAATTTATTGAGTTTATGATATGTTATATTGATTATTTTTAGGTACTAGATAATAGTTATTTTAGTTATTCAAATATCTTATTTCATTATCCAAGTCACAAGAGTGCTAGCTTTCTATCTACTTGATCTTTCAATCAATTGTAATTTTCAAGTGAACTATAATGAACAATATAAATTTTTCTAATTGTAGATGTCTTTGGTAAATCAAAAACATATGTATTTAGGGCTGAAAGGAAATGTGTTGAATGGCCTAGTAGAGGGGAAAATAATTTGATTTTTACAAAGTGTTGTACTTTTTAATTTGCCATTAATATTGTTATGCATGTTTTAAAATTTTGTATTAAACATACCAATCACTCAAAAAAATGTTCTTAATTAAAGGGGGATTTCAGAAAGACTTACAAGAATAATCACCCCAATGTGAAGTCTATATATAATTTTTGAGGAGGATATTTTAATGTTAGCTGGGGCTCATTGTTTTGAAGAAGTTTTTCTTGGTGAAAAAGCATTTGGACTGTGGCAATATGGGAAAATAATAGATGTTGATAGTATCATTATTTTTTTACTATGTTTTTTGGATTTTATTGGTAGGATTCACTTGATATTAGTTGGGCATATCTAGTTTAGGAAATTTTCATATAGTCTTGTTCCAATTTCTATTGATGTGATTCCATACCAGTTGTTTGCATGTTTTTCCACTGGGAAAGAGTTAAGGTTCTTTTAGGGCCACTTGCAATGCCTTAGGAAAATAATTAGGAAGCATCTATGAATAGGAAGAAAATGCTTTATTGTAAATCCTTTTCATGAACTTCTTAAATGTTAGCATGATAAATTATTACCATTGTAATACACCTTTGTCAACAAGATGATCTCTTATTGCAATGAAGTGAAAGCCTACAACCTATGAGCATAATAGTCCCATGAAGAAATATGTTTGTAGATACATCAACCCAATGAAGAAACCTAACCTATGGATGCAGTGATTCAATGAGAGTATGAATTTTGGTGATTGTCACAGTAATGATTCCATTTATGTTGAAACCTTGTTGTCATGGAATATCTTCATGTCCTTTAGTGGTTGATTCTTTGAAAGGCCTCCCTGAGAATATCAAACTTGATGCCCCTAATGTTAGATACAATTGATTAATTATGTATTGTATTTGATGTTACATAAATTTCATATCATTACTAGCCAGTGGATATTGAGCTCACTTACGTGGTGAAAACAATTTTCTATGTCTACTGAGCATTCTTGAGTTTTCCTAGTTTAGAAGGCAGTATCTACCGAGTTCACCTGAGCATCAAAGGAAAGTTTGCAGAAGACGAGTGTTAACCAAGCTCACTTGGTTAATGAAGAAAAAGTTGGATGGAATTAGTATTAACTGGGCTCACTTAGTTACTAAAGGACCTTTGCAAGTATGCAATGTTAATAGAGCTTCACTTGGTTAACATGAGAACTTGTTTCTAAGTTAGTGTCTACCGAGCTGGGTTTGCTAACAAAGGATTTTCTTCTTTTGGCATATTGAGTTCAATTGATTTATTTGTTGGTTCTAGCCAACTAAGAAGATGAATATTAATTATTCTAAGTTGTATTCCAACTAACTTGACAATATGAAAGATATAAATATAAGGTCAAGTTGAGATTTAGAAAGTGTGAGTGTATAGATGATTTGATGATACCAAGAAGAAGTGAATTAGAAGGATAAGAAGAATATCCTTGTGGAGAAAAAATGATATATTCAATCAAGAAGGATCAAGTAAAGCTAGAATTTAGATTTGTAATTAGCAAATCAGTTGCATTCAATTTAGATCATCTCATTGTTACTCTCTAAGTAGTGATCTAAATCTCTTAATAGAGTTGGCTTAATAGCTATTTGTAAATCATCTAACAAGGTGGCGTTTCTATTGAATTGCCTAAAGACCTCTAACAAAGCCACTCCCAACAAGGTGACACCTAATAGTGCATTTTGTAATCTTTAACAGGGTTAGTTCCTAAAATGACTCACCTCAGAAGAGTGAAAATAGTAATTGGTTGCAATTGGTGGTTTTTCTCAAATTGGGTTTCCACATTAAATCTTAGCGTCAAATGTGTTCATGCTATTTTATTAATTATGTTTGCAACTAAGTTAAAGTAATGATAATTACAAATATCATCTTCATATTTGCATGTTAAGTATTTTCTAAACAATTTTAGTATTTACCAAGTTACAACATTTTATGTGTGTTTGTTGACCATGAATAGCAATCAATTGTCAAAGTTTATTTTGTACTAACATATAAGGCTTCTTGGATTGATTTTTTTAGTAATTGATTCAAAATTCCCCTCTTGGTTACTCCTTTTATATTTCCAATAATTGGTACTAGATCTTTTGGTGCTTGCAGAGAAGTTTTCAAGGACCTAAGCTAAAGATCAAGATGTATTATAGAAGAGAGATTCCTAGGCTAAATAAAGACAACTTTGTAGCATAACAAGGACTTATGAGGTTACATCTAGCAACCATTAGTGATTCAAGTTGTAAGAATCTTAATGTTGGATACAAGACTCCTACTGGAACATTATTAGTTGAAGACATTTCTAAAAAGAAAAATCATAATATCATGATGATTGATATTGCATCTGTTCTTAGTTATGTTGAATTTGATGAAGTAAAAAGCTGCAAAACTACTCATGAAATGTGGACCAAACTAAAATATAGTTATGGAGGAGATGAAAATGTAATAAGAGATAAAGCGAAAAGTATCAAAGCTCAATTTTACCAAATGAAAATGAGAGAAGATGAAAACATTGCAAAATATGTGGAAAGAATCAAAGCAAGTGTGAGCACAATCAAAGCATTTGGAGGAGACATTGATAAAAAAATAGTTGTAAGCAAGGTACTCAAAACCCTTCCTCCTATTTATGAAATTAGAGTTTTTTCTATTCAAGAGGTGAGATGTGATCCAAAAAAGAAAAAAAACTTTGGATGCTTTAGTTGGAATATTGATAGCTTTTGAGTTGAATAACTATGATAACTATGTTCCTAGTTCCAAAAACATTGAGTGTGCATTTGAAGCCAAACTCTCACTCAAAGAAAAGAGCAATAAATCAAAGTCCAATCAATTGAGAAGTGAAGAAGAGTCAAAAGAAAGTTTAGATAGTGACCTTGAAATTGTTGAAGCCCTACTTGCAAAGAAATATTCCAAAGGCAAGGGAAAATACAAAGGTAAAGTTCCTCTAATCTATTTTTCTTGTAAAGAAGTTAGTCACATTACCGCTAGGTGTTGAAATAGAAAAAATAAAAATGAGAATTAAAAAAAAAAGCATAAAGGCAAGAAGGATTTCCATAAATACAAAAACTATAAGGACAAAGGTAAACAATATTTTTTTATGGCTAAAGATTCTAATAATAGTAAAGATGAAATGGTATACATTGTACTAAAAGATGAATAAGATGTTGAAGGAGATAAAATGGCAGTTATCTCTCATGTTAGCAAAAATGATACATGGATCATTGATAGTGTTTCCTTACATCATAATAAATCAAAATTTGAACACATGGAATATTATGGTTGTGGTAGTGTAAGATTTGGAAACAATGAACCTTGTAACATAAAAGGAAGATGATGCATCTCTTTGACTAATGAACTTGTATGTGATAATTCTTATTGGGTTGAAGGATTAAAGCATAATCTACTGAGTGTGGCATAATTAAATAACATTCAATTCAAGGTAGAATTCATGGATAGAAAGGCCAAACTACTAGATGGAAAATGAAATCTAGTTGGATCTAGCAAACAAACAAAAGGTAATTTATTTTATCTTGATCTCAATGAAAGTTCATATTTTATTGCTCAAGTAGAATATGGCACAAAGTATTTTGTCATGTAAGCTTTCATAATTTGGTGAAGATAAGAAAACATAGAAAAGTAAGAGGTATTCCTAGTTTGAAGAAACTTGATATGGGTGTTAGATTATGGTGACTAATCAGGAAAGTATTGTACATACTTCATAAATAGTGGGTAGCCGACATATTATGGGCGACATATGGCCAACATGTTGTAACCTTCAAATAAATAAAATACTTGTATAAAAGGGTTTAGGGTTAGGTATTTTTTTATTATGTTGTGATACGAAATTGGTTCTTGCGGTAGTATTGAGCTGTAAGGGATTACAGATTGTAATCAGGTTGTAATCATTAGATTGTAATAAGATCAGACTTGTTGTTTGGTGGATGTAGCCCAAGGATTGGGTGAACCACGTTAAGTCTTGGTGCCTTGTGTTCATTTTTGTGTGATCTATTATTTTTTGTTATTGGTTATATTTGCATGTAGTTTTTATTTTTGTTTGTGGTTTATCCTAACAAGTGGTATCAGAGCCTAGTTTTGGCCTAGTCATGGGTTCAAATCTCCCCGGTGCCTTCCCGACCCATGTAAGCACCTGGTATGCACATCGATGGAGAGATTGTTGGGTGATGCAATCTGCTCCCCTGCCCATAGATGGTTAATTATGTGGTGTTCCATGTTCACTAATAGTCATGGCTTTTGGTGCAATGGAAAATGGTCCCTACAATGGGTTTATGCAAGAATTGCCGAATCGGTAAGATGAGAAAGGCTAGTTTCAAAAGTAAGAGTTATCATTCTAAAGAAGTCTTAGGACTTGTACATATAGACTTATGTGGACCTATTGGAATACAAAGTTATAGTGGACAAAAAAATTTCATTCTCTTTGTTGATGATTATTCTAGAATGATGATTGTAATGTATCTGAAAGAAAAATTAGAAGCTTTCCAAAAATTCAAGTGCTACTTGGCAAGAGTAGAAAAATAAATTGGGAAAAGATTGAAATGTTTGATATTAGACAGAGGTGGTGAATTCATCTCAAATGAATTCAATAATTTTTTAATTGAAATAGGAATTGAGAGACAAGTATTAGCTCCTAGTACACCTCAATAGAATGGTATAGCTAAAAGAATAAATAGATCTATCATATATTATGTAAGAAAATTGATGATAGAAATGAATGTTGCAATCAAATACTAGAAGGAATCAATCAACACTATAGTTCATACCTTAAATAGAGTATAGCTGAAGAAAGATTTAGATCAAACTCCTTATCAACTATGGTATGGCTATAAACCTAATGTGAGTTATTTTAAAGTATTTGGTAGCAAATGTTATATCTTAAAAGATTCTAGTAAAGGAAATTTTGATGTCAAAAGTGATGAAGGCATATTTCTAGGATACTCCTACAGAGGTAAAGTATACAAATGTTTGAATTTGTCTATTCATAAAATCATAGAAAGTGCACATGTGAGAGTTGATGAATTTGCAAAAAAGTGTGAAGAATTAAGCAACAAAGAACCAAAGGATTACAAAAAAATTTCTTACTATGAACTTGATACCGTACCAAATCTATCTAAAAGAAAGGAATCTTCACCTCCCAAGTCCCCAAAATCTCCAATAGTTACTGAGTTGCAAGTAGTACAACCCGAGTCACAGTCTGAAGGACCCAAGTCACAATTAGAGGCTACTAAACTAGTTCAAACCAAGTCTAAGGGACCTGAGTCATAGATAGTAGGACCTGAGCTTGATACTAAAGTTCATTATGAAAATAGTGAAACTCATTCCAAATCCAAAGAACCTACATTAGCAAGATATGTTAGAAGGCATCATGTAACTGATCAGATAATTGGAGACAAATCAAATGGAACAATGACATGAAACAAATTGAAAGGTACATGTTTAATTGTTGAATTTGAACCTAGAAATGTTAAAGATGCATTGGATAATGAAATTTATATTGAAGCAATGAATGAAGAGATAGAATAAATAGAGAAAAACAAAACATGGACTCTTGTTCCTAGACCCAAAGATAAAAATCTAATTGGCACAAAGTGGGTGTTTAGAAATAAGTTGAATGAAGATGGAAAAGTTTCTAGAAACAAAGCATGATTAATGTGTAAAGTTTATTCTCAAGAAGAAGGTATTGACTATGGTGAAAATTTTCCTCCTCTTGCAAGATTAGAAGTTGTTAGAACATTACTAGCATATGAAACACATAGAGGATTTAAAGTATATCAAATGGATGTTAAATCTACATTCTTAAATGGAATTCTTGATGAGGAAGTCTACATTGAACAACCAAAAGGTTTTGTAGATCCTAGCAAGAAGGACATGGTTTGCAAATTACACAAGGCATTATATCATCTCAAGCAAGCTCCTAGAGATTGGTATGAAAGACTAGATAACTATTTGGTATAAATTGGTTTTCAAAGAACAAATGATAATAGTAGTCTGTATATCAAAGAAGGACTAGACAAGAAGATTGTGTTGGCTGAAATATTTTCTGATGATAATTTATTCACATGAAATGATGTCTTGTGAAAGGTATTTTTAAAAGAAATGAGTAAAAAATTTGAGGTGTCCATGTTTCGTGAGATAAAATTCTTTATTTGATTGCAAATTCAGTAGAAGAAAAATGGTATCTATATTATTCAATCTAAGTATATCAAGGAAACTCTAAAAAAAATTGGAATGGAAGACTCAAGACCAATTGGAACCCCTATGTCTAGTGCACATAAGCTTTACAAGAATGATGATTCCAAACAGGTAGAGTAGACCACATATAGATCAATGATTGGAAAATTGCAATATGTAGTGCATACAAGGCCTAATATTGCATTAGTAGTTGGTATGGTGGCAAGATTCTCAGAAAATCCTAGAGAAAATCATATGATGGAAACCAAGAGAATCATGAGATATCTAAAAAGTACTAAATACTATGGCTTATGGTACAAAATAGGAGGCAATTTGGACTTGAAGGTATCTACTGATGTTGATTGGGCAGGAAGTCTTGACAAAATAATCACTAGTGGTGGAGCATCCTTTCTTGGTAAAAGACTAGTGTCTTGGACAAGAAAGAAGAAAAATTGCACCTCGCAATCCACAATAGAAGTAGAATGTGTGGCAGTAGCAGTTAATTACTTGAACATTGTTTGGTTCAAACAACTGATGTCAAGAATGAAGATAGAGATCAAGGATCAAGTAGTCATATACTATGATAACACTAGTGCAATCAATATATCAAAGAATCAAGTAATGCATACCAAAACAAAGCACATTGCTATAAAATATCACTTCTTAAGAGAATTGGTGTAGGATAAAGAAGTCAAAATGAAATATGTAAATACAAAAGAATAGATTGTAGACACATTCACCAAGCCATTACCTAAGGATGCATTTATATATCTAAGAAGTATGCTAGGGGTCATTCACCTATCTGAAGCTCACTAAATAAAGTTTAGTGATGCACCAACCAGACCAAGTTGAAGATCAATTAGTTGGTGCATAATTCACAAAGGAATATTGCAAATGAATTAGTACTTAAGGTACATTGATATTAATAGAGTTTTTTTCTTTGGCATGTGTTATCAAAGAGGGAGAAGATTACTATCATATCTCATAGAATTTTTTTGTTATTACAAAGAAGTGGAAGTTTTTTGTAAGAGGGAGAAGTTTGCTATCATAGAAACTTTATGAAGAGATATTTGTGAGGAAGAATGAACATGGAAAAAATTGTTGTAGATAGAAGTTTTCCAACAGAGGGAGAAACTAAAGGTAGAAAGAGCTCACACTGATAGAGGGAGTTCTCATGGATAAAACTAAGGATATTTTCTTTACTTTATTCATGTTCCAAAATTTCATTTTGTTATGACATGTTAGGTTTCCATCAATGATAAAGAGGGAGACTGTTAGATAAAATTGATTAATTGTGTATTGTCTTTAATGTTACACAAATGTCATATCATTATTAGTAAGTGTATGTCAAGCTCACTTGGGTAGTGAAGATAGTTTTCTATATCTACTCAAAATTCCTAAGTTTTCTAAGCTAAGAGGACAGTGTCTACCAAGTTCACTCAGGCATCAAAGGAAAGTATGCAAAAGACAAGTGTTAACCGAGCTTACTCATTTAATGAAGGAAAAGTTAGATGGAACCAATGTTAATCAAGTTCACTTGATTACCAAAGAATATTTGCAAGTTGTTAGTGTTAACTGAGATTCTATTGGTTAACATAGGAATTATTTTTAAGTTAGTGTGTACTGAGCTAGGTCAACTAACAAAGGATTTTCCTATTTTGGCATTATAAGCTTAATTGATTTATCTACTAGTTCTAGCTGAATGAGGTGATGAATATTAATTATTCTAAGATATATATGAGATAACTTTGTAATATGAATGATATAAGAATAAGGTCAAGTTGAGAATTTGAAAATGTGAAAAAAGAATGTGAGTGCATGGGAGATTTTGAAGATCAAATGATGCAGTAAGGCAATGAATCAAAAGGATAAGTAGAATATCCTTGTGGAGTAGAAAATATATATTTGGTCAAGAAGGATCAAGTACAATCTAGAATTGAGATATATAATCATCAATTTAATTGCATTCAAATTTGGTCATCTCATTGTTACTCTCTAACCATTGTAGTAGAGATCTAAATCTCTTAATAGAGTTGGCTTCATAGCTATTTGTAAATCCTCTAACAAGCTGTTAGTTCTATTGAATTGTCTAAAGACCTCTAACAAGGCCACTCCTAACAAGGTGACTAAATCCTTGAACAAGGTTACACCTAATAGTGTGTTTTGTAAACTTTAATAGGGTTGGCTCCTAACAGGGCTCAATTCATAAGAGTGAAAATAGTAACTAGTTGTAATTGGTGGTTTCCCAAATTGGGTTTCCATGTTAAATCTTAGTGTCAAATGTGTTCATGCTATTTTCTTTTATGTGCTTGCAACTTAGTTAAAGTAATGGTAATCACAAATAACATCTTAAGATTTTCATGTTAAGTACGTGCCAAGAAATTTTAGTATTTATTGAGTTATATAATTTTATGTGTGTTAGTCAAGCATCAGTAGTAATTAATTTTTAGTGTTTATTTTGTATTGAAATCTAAGGGTTCTTGGATTTATTTTTGTAGTAACTGATTCAACCACCCCCCCCACCCCCCCCCCCCCCCCCCCAAGTTACTACTCCTGTATTTCTACCACCGAATGGTTCATGGATTCAGACTCTACTCTTAATGATTCATTTTTGGTTGGTGATGGTGCCAATATCTCTACTCCATCTAACTAGGCTTATATAATAGAAGCTCCCCTACTTTTACTCCCACAAACATCCCAAGTTCTATATGCAAGCTTCATCCTTGGCATAACTTTCCAGATCACCATAGTGACTCACTAGAACAACAATTGTTATCAAACCACACTTGAAAATTTGTGTTAATGGAGTGAGAAAGAAAAGCATCATTAGGGAGCCATGCATAGCAAATGGGTTACTACTTCATTCTACTCATATAGATCTAATGTCCATTGATTTCATTTGGAATCTAGTATTGTAGTCATCCTTTGCTCATACTTGGAAATGGCTCCATTCAATGGCCATAAGGAGCTTCTAATAACAAAAGCTCCCCCATCACTCATGATAAGTAGCCCAGCTACTAGATGATAGCTCACCCTTTAGATCACTTTCCAAGAAACCACAATGACATGTTGGAATGAAAACCATTGTCGAACCATTCTGCAAATTGTGTTAATGAAGTTGCATGGAGATGACTTTGGAGATCCCTTGCATAAAAATTGGGATTCTTCATGGCCTTCTAATAGAAAGGATGCTAATGCCAATATTTGAAATCCAAAAAATGTGTCTTTCTTGTTTTGGGACTCAAAATTGAAACCCTAATTTTGAGTACCATCCTAAAAATGAAGCCCTATAAGAACTTTTTAATGCATATGTACCTAGCTATCCTTTTAAGGCCTAAGAGGTGTTTAATATTTCTAAAACCTTGAATTAAATACATCTATGCATACCATGAAGATAAATTTATATTCTGAGTCATTCCCTAAAGTTTCATTTTGAGCAATGTCCAAATCTGCATTTTTTGCCTATATCAAATAGTGTATAGCAACCCAATTTGTCTTTGAGTATGTCACACCCAGTAATGTTTCATAAATTTCCACTTTGAGAGTGTTTAGTGTCCATACTAGAGAACCTATGTTTCAAATTTTGAATCATTTGGATATGATTTTACTAGGTTTTGAATCTCTCAAAGTTGGTCATTTATTATTGTCATGCTGATGCAAATTATTCAAAATTCTAGGAGACCCTGTTTGACTTGTTATAATTTTGGTCCAGTTGACAAAAATGAGAAAATTCCTTTTTACTACATTTTAGAGGTCAAAGACTTGTTATGTGTCAATTTTGAGCTTATGAAAAATTTGTTTGATAAGTTTTTAAACATAATTCCAAAAGAAATTTGTAAAGTTTTACTGGTGTCATAAAGTGCAAATTGGTCGGTACCCCTGTTTGTGATGTCATATCTTTGAATCCATGATAGGTTCGATCAAATGGATTAAACTACTATGTTATACTCTAAAAATTCTTTAAGTGTGCTAGTTTTCAAATCTTGACAAATCTATTTGCACACTTTCCCAAGTCCATTCCATATGTAAAAGCCACCTTACTACCAATGTTTCTAGTCTACAAATTTTGAGTAGCCCACTTTGATCACTCACCATTCTCCCCCTATTATTCATAATGATCCCTAATCCTAGACTTATATTCTCCTCATGGCAGTAAACTAGTGCCCTATTTTTCATGTTCCGAAATGTTAATTTTCCTAATTTTCAAAGCCAAATCCGAAATTGTTTTATTACTTTTTGACATGTTTTCTTGTAGGTAGTTTTGAGAGGGAAACTTTCACATTCAATATCTTTGGATTGAGAATTCATCATGATATGAGATTCAACATGGTGCAAGAATGTAAAATAGAGTATCAATATTGTTGATTTTAGACCCCAATCAATTTTTTTTGTTAGTTTTTATAGCCAGTCAAATGACCTCTTGGCACGAAGTTGATAGTTTGTAGATAGGTTTAAAGTGAGTTGCAAATTTGTTTCCAGTGGTCATTTTTTTTTCAAAATAGTGTCTGATCTTTAGTAGATTAGTGTGGAATTTTTGGTTCTTGAAAACAAAAACAAAATTAGCTAGACTCACTTTAGGGCCCAACTAATTTACATTAAATTGATAAGAAGTGAGGAGACCTTGGATTGAGTTTTAAAAAGGGTATCATATGTTCTTGATATGAACTCTGATCGTAAGGGAGTCTTCACTATTATTCTCTATTCTGGACTTATGCATAAGGATACACTAGTACTTTTGGAATTAAGCACATGCAATTCACATGATTTCACTTGTTTTGTACCTCAAGTGACTTATTGATTATACAACAAGCTATTGCTGACTAGTCTGGAGTGGCCCCATTCTCCATGCTAAAGTACAAAATGAATTCAACCACTGATCATAATTTATCTATTTATTTATACTAAAAACTCATCATGTATAGGTAATGTTATAATGGGTTGGAGAATTGGAGAAATGGAGGGAATCATTTCATCTTTGGATAGCTTTGAGTTGCTAAGAATGTTCAGCTTTGCTTCAAGGGTAGAATTTTGTAGAGAAGGCTATCACGTGCTCTATTTCTAACATTGAGAAGTTCAAACATGGTCAATTAGTAATGACTAATGATAAATTTAATATGACAACTGCATAAGAGGAGGATGAATGAAGTGGATACATAGAAATAATAATTGAAGTAATTACCCAAAAAAGTGTGTGTGTGATCTCATTATATTAGTGTAGTATGTCTCAAACAGATACTATTGCAATGTAGTATTAATGGTCTGTAAGTTTGTACAAATAGAAATAATCACAATACCAATATTGTTAACTCAAATGCATCAATCATGAGTAGTTTTCATTTATAAGATAATTTGATCCTACATTTGAAATCAGAGGATATGATATCATTGAGGAACTAAACCATTAGGAGTATGGATGATGTGGTGCCAAGAACAAATGTAGAGACATGCACATACATGCAAAAATAAATAAAATGATGTGCACAATTTTATTTTCAAATATATGTAAATGTTCTCCTTAAAGGTCTTGTTGGAAGGAGAAGGGCTTAAAAGGAAAGAGTAAAGTAGTGGTAGGGGAGGTAGTCCACATCAAGCAAAGCCACATGAGTAGTAGGGGAGGCATCTTTTAGATGAGATTAGGGAGCAAAGATGTTTTGCAAGTGAACCAAATTTTGTGGAAGCCACAAACTAGGGATGTAGATTGGAGACTCCATAGCCCAAATTGTGTTGTTAGTGACAAGAGAGTAGCAAGACAAAGCAAAGAGGAAAATGCTTCCAATAAGAAGCCATAGCTTGGAAGATCTTGGAAAAGGTCTTCATTCCTAGTCAATACAATATTGATTGAGGGAGAAAGCAATTTGGGGTTTCCAAAGTCAAGCTACTTTTTAGATTATGACAAAGAGGATTAGGAAGCTGACTGGATGGAAGAAGAGCTATCTAGTTCAAGGAAAGGATCGGTAGATCCTTTTGTAAGAAACCCTCAGTCTTTAAGAAAGTGAATAAGGGGAAACCCACCACTTCTTATAAAACATAATGAAAAATCATTTAGAGTTCTTGGATTCAGTTAAAATCAATGTGCTAATTTTGTCTAGATATTAATGAGGTTTTGTTTGGGTATTTGTGATTAGAGTGAGTTTATTCCTTGAATGAAGCCAAAAAATCCTAAGGAGATTAAGGACTATGTAAATCTATTTTTGTCTCATATTTCTAAGGAGATAACCAAATCACCTACATTTTTTGATGGGGTTCCAAAAGAAAGTTTGTAAATACAAGATGTGTTGTTCATCTTGCACTTTTGCACCTCATAGGAGACAAGGTAACATCCTTAGCAAGATCTCCAAATACAGGAGGATGGGGTAGAGCTTAATATCAAACTACTTTTCAAAGTTATTTCTGCTAATATTGCAAGTGAAACTAAAAAAAGAATCCAAAGCGCCAAAATAGTCTAGAGATTTTGAAAGTTGCATTTATCCCACATGTAAAGTCTGGATATTCTTTTATATGTTTTAATATAATACAACACAATATGGTTAATGTCTAAAAGACATCACCTTTTGAAGGTAGCTCATGAAGGAGGGGTCCGTCATGGTAAGGTGGATGACAAAGTCAAATTTTGACGTAAGAACCTTCATCAAAAAAGTTCTAGATTTCACTGGTCACCATGTCACCACCAAAAAATGAGAGGTTTCACTAGTGAAGACATGGTGACCTCTTAGAAAAAGTAAAAAATGATAGAGGTTGTGGGACATGCTAGTAGTCAAGGGATCGATCTTGTTTCAACATATGGCATACATCTGACACTTGCATGGATTTAAGATTAAAAAAATACTAATTTTTTTAATATCTTATTCAATATTTTTAAATGGTCATTCATGCTTTAATTGAAAAATATTAAAGTTATAAATATAAAACCTATGGTTATACTATAGAGTTTTTTTAATTTTTCAAATGTTTTTTATTTTAATGTGCAATGCCATAGTTGGAGCCTAGAACTTTGAATGGCTACTAGAGGGGTGAGGTTGAACCAAAATATGGACTCCAATATATCATTGAAATTGGCAAGAGACAAGCTATCTATTTTTGGTGTAAATAAGTATTCACTTATTACACTTACTTAAGTTTACTTAGGTCAATGCATTATTTAATTATTTTGCATTATTTTATTTATTAGTCACCTAGGAGTATGTGCACTCTTGTGAGTTTCCATGATGACATCACAGGGGTCCACAACTCTTTTAAGCACATGTTGTCTACAACACAGGAATCTTCTACAGACATATGACACTTTATCATTCTTATCCATTCATCTAGAATGTTGGATAAGGTGCTTAGTTGTCTTATCTTTTGGTTGTTTCTAGAGACATTCTAGGTGCTTCCTGAGAGGCCTTTATATACATGAACTCCTAGTGTGTTGATCATCACATTCTAAATAGAGCAATGTATTCAGACATACTCTGATTAATTGATCATATCCATTTTTGGTCTATAGTTCTGCTTGTGTTTGAGTTCTTAGTTCCTAGATAAATTTTTCCCTTAGGCAGATTCTTACATGGTATCAGAGCAACTTGTAGACTTTCTCATCACATAGCCATTTCGAGACCACGCTTGCTTCATCATCGCAGCTTAACTCTAGAGTATTGCAAAAATTAGGAGCATCTAGAGCTAGATCTAACCTCACCATTGCATCCAGAATGTTGAACCGGTGAAAATCAGCTACAAAGCTACCTACCCTAGGCCAAAGTTGATTGTGAGGCAAAAAAAATTTTGCAAACCGGCACCCAAAGGACTGATTTGAAAAATTGGTATGATCATTTCAGATCTGTACATTTAATTTTTAGATTTACATTTTTTTTAATCTGCATCTTTGCTTTTCTTTTTTTCATATCTACATTATTTTCCAAATATTTTTTGGCCATAGGGCCATAGGAGAGATTTTTTGTAGGTGAAGATTGAAGCTTGTTGGTGCAAATCTGATATTTGCATCACATTCAAAAGGTCCAAAACCCTTAGATCAGATTTTGTTTCATCCAAATTGAAAATATGAGGCAAAATCTAGAGCCATTTGTTTGTTGGAGGTGAGGCGGTGATTCAGAAAAAATAACAATAGTAGAGATCTTCAAACAACGATATCTTCCTCGTACGGACTCCTTTTTGTGAGCAATTTTTTTTTTTTTTGGGGTAGGATTTCGTTATCTACACATTGGTGGAGGTGGTTTGAGAATTTTTTTTTTTGAATTTTTCTACAACTCCAAAATCTCAAATTTTGGCACTTAAAATGCTTGCATCTTTTTGGGGGGGTTCTTTGTTTTGGAGGTTTCATTGATTGATCCATCATGGAAGAGGAAGATTTGATTGAATTGACCCTACACAACTATCATGAATGGAGTCAATTTGCTATCAGATATCTCCATCAGCACAATGTACTGCCCTATGCACCAGATCTTGAGTTTAGTTTTGATCAGTTTGACATCATTTGGCATACTCTCTATTTACATATGGAATATAAAGTTCTGAAAAAGCTGATCAAAATTAAGTCATCTGATCCATATGTTTTTTGGATGTATCTTTGGGAGCATTATGGAGATCCAGCTATTCCTCCATTCCCAGAATATCTTCTTCCTCCAATTGTAGCTGACTCCTCTTCAGATGAGATCACACCTCCAGCTCCTGTTGCTCCTACTGCTCCTATTTTAGCCATAGATGCTTTAGAATCAGTGCAACAGGATACTTTATGTCTTCCTACTCTACCTTCATGCGAAGACTTCCTTTCAGACATTGCACAGTTGTTTGTGGAGTCTCACATTGAAGATGTGGGAGATATTATTGATGACATTTGTCTTCTTTTTGAGGTGGATATTCCATCCTTTTCTATAGTGATAGATTCATGTAATTTAGCACTGAAAGGTACTCATGGTCTTCCAGGTGATGATTTCTTGCCAGATATTTCAATTTTGTTCTTGGAGTCACACATAATAGATATGGGAGACTTTTATGATGATTTCTTGCTTCTCTTTGCTGAGGAGTCTTCTACAATTGTTGTGAGGGCCCACTCTCACCCTAAACTCCACGCTCTACATGATAAATCCTTCTAGGTTGGCGTGATTGTGGATTCTTATGTACAACATCTATAGGAGGTCTCTTCATTAGTTGAGAAGGAAGTTGGTTTCCAAAAGAAGGTTCTATTGCACCCCTTGTTTGATATGCACTTCTCTTCAGTAGTATTGGAGGAAGCCATCATCAGTATCAACACAGGGACTTTTGAATAAGTTTTAGAGATACCAATCATCATAGAGATTCATTCTACATCCAGGGGATGCATCTCATAGGTACCCTTGCCTTTGTTTCTTCCAAAGGGGAGGAACATCATTCAAAGATCATGGATCAACTTCTACATCAGAGCATTTCTCACTAATTGGCACACTACTTTTAAGGAGGGCGACTACCTTGTCTCCTTCTTATCTTTTTCGAGGGGGAGTTTTTCCTCATAGGAGGTTTTGTCCTTCTTCATTCTCTTATGAATATAAATGGATGCATGTCATAATGGAGGGGTCTTGATTACTCCATCGATCGATGCATCCTTATTCATCTCTCTTTTTGGGGGAGGGTTTTTCCCATGAGGTTTTCCCTCTTTCCCCACTTTATGGGAGATTGCATTTCATTATGTACATGGGTACCTAACATGGCCTTGTAGTTGGGACCCTTATGCATCTTCATCCTAGTTCATAAGCTTAAATGCATTCCGCTAAGTTGCACTTAAGGGGGGGTGTTGGTGTAAATAAGTATTCACTTATTACACTTACTTAAGTTTACTTAGGTCAATGCATTATTTAATTATTTTTCATTATTTTATATATTAGTCACCTAGGAGTATGTGCACTCTTATGAGTTGTCATGATGACATTATAGGGGTCCGCACCTCTTTTAAGCACATGTTGTCTACAACATAGGAATCTTCTACACAAATATGAAACTTTGTCATTCTTATCCATTCATCTAGAATGTTGGATAAGGTGCTTAGTTGTCTTATCTTCTAGTTATTTCTAGAGAAATTCTAGGTGCTTCCTGAGAGGCCTTTATATACAGGAACTCCTAGTGTGTTGATCATCACATTCTGAATAGAGCAATTTATTCAGACATAATCTGATTAATTGATCATATTCATTTTTGGTCTACAGTTGTGCTTGTGTTTGAGTTCTTAGTTCCTGGGTGAATTTTTCCCTTAGGCAGATTCTTACATGTATTTTTAGTGGGATGCTCAATTGTAGCCAATGATTTCATCAGTGTAGTTATAGAATTTAGTTATGATACACTCGATATGCTTGGTTGGCTCAGTATGTTCAAAATTTGATACATAATGATGTATTTTGCCTCTATTATTTCATAATTTGCATGCTTTTTGATGGAACTTTTCAGATTTTTTGTCTCCTACTAAATCAATTATATTTTCTATCAATTTTTGAAGATATTTTCAACTTTGGAGGCAAAAATTGAGTGATGATTTTATTTTTCAATTGTTAAGAGAGACTAGAGAGAAGTTTTTAACATCTTGGGGAGGTTTTCCAATTGGACACATGGTGGTCACATAATAGATCCAAGAATTCATTCCTTCTATATATTTCTTTCTCTCATTCATTGTAAGGGTTCTAGTTTTGAAGAAATTTCTCACTGCTATGATACTTGGTTGGAAATTTTCGGTGTGAGACCACCTTGTTGGATCCATAATTATTATTCCACCAAATTCTTAAGCAGATATTTCTCTTCTATGAACAGTAATAGTGAAGATAATATAGCTAGTTCTAATCTATTAGGCATTTCTATGTTTTAATTTCATCCATATGGATGTATAGTTTCAAGGAAATGAATACAAATGAGCAAGAATATCTTTAGTTTCATTTTTATTCTTGTCTCCTTTCTTTGTTGTCTACAATATTTTGTGTTTAAGAACAAAGAACTTAAACTCATTTGAAATCCCTTAAGGTTTTATGTTTCGATAGGTTTTCTATTGGAACAAAGAGCCAAGTAAATTCTTATTTACCTTAATAGGGTTGCAAGTTTCATGAGGAGGATATTGTATAAGTATGAGAGTTTTTATGAAGATAGATATCTATTTACAAGGTGAATGGATATATTAGATATCTAAAAATATGAGTATATCTCAAGTATCCATGTGTATGTTTTGACATAGCTTATGCCCAATGGATAAGGCACTAATTAGCTACAATATCAACTCATTCTTACTGTTGCATATTTGGGGTTTTACTGAAACCAACATCATTAACCAAATGTTTTTCACTTTAATATTGAGGAATTGAAATATGATGCCCTCACTTAGCTCAACAATTTTTTTTGCCATGTTATTAGCTATTCCATATCTGAGATCTGTGCATAAGTGTTGTATGATTAAGGGATTTATCTTCTTTGTCAAGATTCAAATGTATGTTTTAGCACTAGTACTATATAAGTAAATCTAAGGTACACCCATGTATGTTTTGCAGAGCTTGAAGTAGAAGAAGGGTCAAGTCTTATAGTTAACCTGGTGTTTGGAAGGATATGTTAAAGATGGGAGTTAGCTACCCCTAGATGTATCTTGTTCTCATTGAGGTAATTTGAAACTATGTTGTTTAAAAATATCAACATCTTGAACACCAACACTAATTATATTGGACGATCATTGGGAGATTTCATTATCAAATCTCCCATTAGCCATGATAGGTTCATAACAAATTGCTAGAGTAGAAAGAAACCACCTAATTCTAAATGAGGGCTCACCATTAGATCAACTTTGAAATCATTGAATAGATGTGCTATAGAATGGAAATTGCTACCAAGCCTCTTTTGAAAATGTGTTAGTAAAAGAAGATGATCTAAGAGAGAGTCCATGGGTAGGAATTCATTAGGGGATTCAATCACTATATATTTTTTTAACAACTTTGTTTGGTCAAAATTTTGACCAACTCCTCAAGGTTTTCCACAATAATTGGTCAAAATTTTGACCAACCCTTTGGTCATGACCATGGCATCCTAGTCGTAGGATGGGCCAAAATTGGTCAAATTTTGACCGATTCCTAAAAGATTTCCACCAAGAATTGGTTGAAATTTTGACCAACCCTTTTTGTTGTGACCATGGCATCTATGTCATGGGATAGGCTAGAATTGGTTGAAATTTTGACCAAAATTTTGACCAACTCCTCAAGGTTTTCCACCAATAATTGGTCAAAATTTTGACCAACCCTTTGGTCATGACCATGGCATCCTAGTCATGGGATGGGCCAAAATTGGTCAAAATTTTGACCAATTCCTAAAAGGTTTCCACCAAGAATTGGTCAAAATTTTGGCCAACCCTTTTGGTTGTGACCATGGCATCCTGGTCATGGGATGGGTCAAAATTGGTTGAAATTTTGACCCGTTAAACACTTTGCAATTTGGCACTCCAACAACTCTTGCTTCTTGGTCTATGACTCATTAAATTGAAGTCTTGGAATTTCTTTTCTCAGTTGATTCTTACCTCCTTCAATTTTTGTTTGAATGGGTTAGGAAGGATTCATTGAATCTAACCCACATTTTGTTTCTTCTAGAAACATCATGAAGAATCCCCTTGAATTCACTAAAAAATAGTTTACATAGAATTTTTTACCACCAGCTCATCATCCTTATCCTCCAACTGGTTCCCAAAATTTAAGGTAATAAGTTTGTCGACTTAGATTTGGTGAATCTTTGACTTTTCAAATGATGTAGCAGCTCAACACTATAGAAATTTTAGTGCTTGACACATATTGTTTTATTTGGCATTAACTATGTTTTACTAATGCTCGACACCTACTGTGGATTCACTCAACATCCACTAAGTTTTTTTGTTTACTCAGCTCCTTTTATATCACTCAGCACTTGAACTTTACTCGGCACTTGAAGTTCACTCGGCACACACTAGATTTTCAATTTTCTCAGCTCTAACTAAAAATTTTCTTAGCTTGAACTATCTTGCTCGGCACCTACTAATGAACTTAGTTTAAGTTTTGTAGTCAACCTTTTCCCAACTTATACTTCCAGTGTTTCTAAGTGTGGCCTACCTCTATATCTTTGAGTATGTTATCAATACATCATTTAACCATTATCTTAGTTGATCCTTGCACTTCATTACAAAACCATAACTCAACTTTTCCCTTAGGTTCTATTGTTACATCTTGTTGATTAAATCCTCTTCATCAATCAACTAAGTAATAGTACTTGGATCTTATAAGCAATTGTCATTCCTACAAATAGAAGATTTGACATCAATGACAAAACAATGATTAAAAACATTCTTTTAACAACAATCTCCCTCTTTCAGTCAATCTTTTTCTCATAATGATATTTTCAATCAAATTTCCAACTATCTCCATCTTTGGCATTGATGGAAAACCAAACTAATTAACCATTAGACCAAACTATTCAACCATGTTATCAACTAACTAGGTTAGAACAGTAAGTCAAATGCCATTTCTTCTACTTCTCCCTCTTAGCTATTGTATCCTATTTTCTTTTTACACAATTTCTTTCTTATACATGCAGTGCTCATCTTCTTATCAGTTTCTTCATTCTTCTTCATCTTCTCCCTCAACTGTTAATCAGTTTCTACTATTTCTCCCTCAATCTTCATTCTTTTTCATTATTTATCTTCTCCCTTTATCCAATTTAATGTTGTTGATCAATTTCTTGCTACTTCTCCCTCTTTGACAACAATGCCGGTGTAGCTTTTGTAAGTACTCCAATTTCTCCCTCTGTCACCTTGCTTATGACTAATTTGGAACTTCATCACTTTAATTACTTTAGGAATGATCCTAAAGTAAACATCCTCTGCATCAATGTATAATATTTCAAAAATGAATTCATTTGATGCACGACAGTCTTTGTTGTTACTTAAGTAGCCTTGGCTACGGGTATCACCCCTAACTTACCTCTACGATACTCAAAAGAATCTTTGGGTAGTGCTTTTGTGAAGATGTCAACAATCTATTCCTTTGGACTAACATATTCCATCCTCACTTGTTTGTCTTTGACCAATTTTCTTACATAGTGATACTTGATTGCAATATGCTTTGTTTTGGCATGCATTATAGAATTTTTTGATATGTTGATAGCACTTATATTGTCACAATAAAATATCACAAGTTTAGTCAGCTCTTCCTTCATACCTTGCAAGAAATATTTGATCCATACAATATTAGTGCAATTGATAGCATCTACAACATATTCAGCTTTTATTGTGGACTATGAAGTGCAACTTTACTTTTTGTTGGTCCAAGTAATCAAATTTCTACCTAAGAAGAATGCTCCTCCACTGGTACTTTTTCTATCATCAATATTACCTCCCCAATTTGCATCAATGTAGGCTCTTAGTTCAAACTTTTCACTCCTTTTTAGATACTTTAGTATTCTCTTCACTACCATCAGATGATTTTCCCTTTGATTTGTAGAAAATCTTGCCACTATTCCAATAGCTAATGCAATGTCTGGTCTACTATGTACAACATGCTGCAACTTTCCAATCATTGATCTACATAATATCTAATTCACTTCAGCTAACTCATCATTCTTGGATAACTTACACCCTGTTACCATTTGTGTGCTAACTAGTTTTGAGTCTTCTAATCCAAATGTCTTAAGTATCTCCTTGATGTATTTTGATTGGGTCACAAATATGTCATGCTTCAATTGATGTACTTGTAATCCAAAAAAGAATTTGATTTCTCCAAACATTGACATCACAAACTAATGTTTCATTTGATCAACAAAATCTTTGCATAGAATATATTTTCCTCCAAATATTATATCATCAACAAAGATTTCAAAAATCAAAATATCTTTACCTTTTTCTACCTTGATATACAAGTTGTTATTATCATCTTTTTTCTCAAATCCTATCTTTACAAGATATTTGTGCAGCCTTTCATACCATGCTCTAGGTGCTTACTTTAGACCATAGAGTTCTTTATGTAGTTTGCAAACCATATCCTTGTTGTTGTCATCAAAAAATCCCTCAGGTTGTTCTATGTAGACTTCCTCTTCCAGAATACTATTCAGAAAAGTAGACATCACATCCATTTGGTATACCATGAAACCTTTGTAAGCAACATATGCAAGTAGTGTTCTTACTCCTCCTATTCTTGCAACAGGGGAAAATGTTTCCCCATAATCTAGTCCTTCTTCTTGTGCATAAACTGTGCAAACTAGTCTAGCTATGTTTCTATTTATCTCACCATTCTCATCAAGTTTGTTCCTAAACACCCATTTGGTACCAATTAAATTCTTATCAGCTAGTCTAGGAACTAGGGTCTAGGTTTTGTTTTTCTCAATCTAGTCTATCTCTTCTTCCCTAGCTTTATACCAGTCATCATCTTGTAGATCATTTTTCACTATTTTGGGCTCAACCTTGCTCAGTAGACATGATTCATTCCTAAGTCTATTCCTTTTCATTGTTCTAGTTCCTGTGTCACCAATGATTTGATCTATAGGGTGATGTCTTCTCACATACTTGGCTAATCGTCATTCTATCCTTCTTTCCGTGTTAGGTTTTTCAGCTTCAAATTCATTTTTTTCTTCTCCATCTAGTACTTCATCATTTCTTTCATGTATACTATTTTTAGAATTAGTATGTGCATTTTCTTCATTCTACAACTTGGCTTCTAAATGCAACTTAACATTCACTGGTTGTGACTCGACTAATACTAAAATTTGTTGTCGATTCCCAAGTTGATTGGTAGCATTATCTTCAACAGTTATTCCTTTATAGAAGTATACAAAGGATCAATAATCTTCTAGTTACCTAGTTTCATCAACTTGGACTTGTGCATGCTCATCAAAATTTACATTTGTACTCTCCACTATCTTGTTAGTGTTAGTATTCAAACACTTATATGGTTTGCTTCTAGTGGAGTATCTAAGGAATATGCCTTCATCACTTTTTGCATCAAAAATTCCATTTCTAGTATCTTTAAGAATATAGCATTTACAACCAAATATTTTGAAATGTTTTACATTAGATGAGTGACCATACTATAACTCAAAAGGTGTTGTATTTGTTCCTTTCTTGCGTTGGACTCTGTTCAGGGTGTAAATAGTAGTACTTATAGCTTCTCTCCAGTACTTTAGAGAAACATTTTTCTCCATCATCAATGTTCTTGCATAGTCTATCACATATCTATTTCTTCTTTCTACAATGCCATTCTATGGTGGAGTTCTTGATATTGATATTTTCTTTTTGATTCCTTTGTCATTGCATAATATCTCAAAATCTTTTGATGTAAACTCTCCTCCTTTGTCTAATCTTAGGCACTTTCAACTTTTTCCTATCTCCTTCTCAACTCTGGCCAAATACCACTTAAACATTTGAAATGCATCAGATTTTTTCTTCAAGAACATGGTAGCCATCATCCTATAATAGTCATCTACAAATAACA
Organism: Cupressus sempervirens; assembly: GCA_028749045.1. Taxonomy (NCBI): domain Eukaryota; kingdom Viridiplantae; phylum Streptophyta; class Pinopsida; order Cupressales; family Cupressaceae; genus Cupressus; species Cupressus sempervirens. The sequence goes on along the minus strand of CM053784.1, from coordinate 33,416,685 downwards.
TTATGTATCTATCTCCTAGGTAGCTTTGCACATCTATTGGTCCACATAAGTTAGTATGAACTAGCTCTAGTACTTCTTTAGATGTCAATATTTTTCTTTTAAAGCTTGACTTGCTGATCTTCCCTAGTTGTCACTATTTAAACATTTTGTTTTTAGGTTTCTTTAGCTTAGGCAAACCTCTAACTTTCTTCTTTCTGCTGATGCTAATCAAATTGTCAAAGTTCACATGAGACAGTCTTTTATGCCATAGCCACACATCATCAAATCTAACAACAAGATAGATTACATATTCCATATCTAGGTAAAATAGATTACTTCTAGTTATTTCACCTTTTTGTATTAGATTTTCATCATTGACATAGATTTTGGCAGTTTTGTTTCCAAATTTTACTTTGCAACCTACATTGCCTAACTATGATACACTCAAAAAATTGTAGTTCAATCCTTCAACATAGTATGCATTATCACATGAAATTTTCTATGTAAGTTTAATGGAACCTTTTCCTCTGATTTGAAATAGAGCATCATTTCAAAATCTAACACTATTTCCATCATATTAAGTAAAGGTGATAAACTTACTTTTGTCTCTTGTTATGTGATGTGAGCATCCACTATCTATGATCCACTTGTCATTCTTCTTCACACAAGTCACCAATGTTGTTCCCTCATTTTCATCTTCATATAATTCATCCTTCATGGCTACATAGACCAGTCATCATCATTCTCATTTTAATCTTCTTCAACAATGTAGCATCTTTTGCCTTTGTCCTTGTAATCTCTACTATCATCTTCTCTCTTGCTCTTGTACTTGTTTTCTGTTTAGTTCTTCTTTTATGTACACCTTGCAACAATATTACCTACTTCATTTCAATTGAAGCAAATGATAGGTAGCTTACCCTTGAATTTACCTTTGCCTCTATGGAATCATCTAGCCAATAATTCTTCCAACTATTCCACATCTTCCTCATCTGTGTTGTTGTCACTAGATGCATGTTTTCCTTTTCTAGTCTTCTTCTTTGATTTCACCTCCTTAGTATCTTTTAGTGTCAGCTTGGCCCTAAAAGTAGATTCAAGGTTCTTAGGTCTATAGTTATCAAAGTTGGATGATTCAAATGTAGTAAGTCTTCCCACTATTCCCTCAAAGGTTAGTGTGTTTCATTGTACACACCTTAGCTCTTGGATGGCTGAAACTCTAATAGCATAGATAGGAAGAAGGGTTCTCAAGTATTTTCTATTGACAGTCTCTTCTTCCAATTGACCACCCAAACTTCTTATTGCACTTAACACTTCTTTCATTTTGGAGCCATATTGAGTAGCATTCTCACCTTCCTCCATTTTCATGTCATCAAACTTTCCTATGAGGATTTCTCTTTTTGCTCTCTAAACATTTTGATCTCCTCCATAGATATTTGACAGGGCTTTCCACATCTTGAATGTAGTATCAAAACCTTTGATGTCATCAAATTTATCATAACTAAGTGTAGAGGCAATTTCTAGCATTGCTTGATTGTGCTCCTTCCTATTGTTCAAATCATCTATAGAGAGGGGTCTAGCTAGGTCTACATTCTCCACTCTAATTGAGTTTTTTGAATAATCATCTATTGATTCAAGGTGCAATTTCATCAAACTCTTCCATGCAATGAAGTTGTCTTTGTTGAGCTTTGGTACTTCTCTCTTCAACATCTTGATTTTCTTGCTTCTAATACTTTGAAACTAAATCAGTAGATGGCTTTGATACCAATTGTTAGAAATGATTTAGAATAACTAAGGGGGGGGGGAGTGGGTGAATCAGTTATTCAAGGCCCAATTTTCTAATTCAAACTTTTCATCAAGTAAAGTGTGCCCATCTAACTATTTATTCCTCCAAGCTTAAACATTCCTACTCAGCAAGTTACTGTAAATCAACATGCAAGCATAACACATGAAAAGATCAACACATAACACAGTGATTTATGTGGAAACTCAATTTGAGAAAAACCACGAGTAACATGCTGCTCAATTCTCACTCTTCTGAAGTGATGCCCTTTGAAAGGCCTAACCTATTAATGGATACAACACACTATTAAATATGAATTGGTTAAAGGATTTAACCACCTTGTTAGAAGTGGGCCTAGTTAGAGGACTTTAGAACATTCACTTGGAATGCCACCCTATTAAAGGATTTACAAATGGCTATTAAACCAACCTAAGTCCATAGGATTTTCTTTTACCCTAACTAATAGAATTTATAGAGAGTAACAATAAGGGGTTTTGACATAATTACAACATATAACTTATCTTGTAGATTTTAGATCACTCTTCAGATCATAACATTGCCTAACTTTTAAACTCTAATATTTTGACAGCTTGCCCTCCTTTCAAGTTTTTCTCCTTGAGTCTCGATGCTCAATGTACCAGTGCAATCATATCTCTCTAAACACTTATCAAAGTAGAGTCTCTATGTGTAAGGCCCACACTAGTACCCTATTCTAGATCCTAATGAAATAAAAATGGTTAGGAGTTAATTGAGTTATGATTTACATTTTGGGGATCCTATAGGAAACTAATGTAGGGTTTTGATGCTTTATCTAGTAACATTAGGTCGATAAGAGAAGACCACATGGAAATGAGATTTAAAATGTTTAAGACAAGAACCTGACCATGAGACACTATGGATGATTTACTAGGCAGTTAGGAATGATAAAATAACATTCAGCCTACTAAGAACAACCATAAGTATAGGTTATGATGATAATCAGGAAACTTGGTTCTAAATTATTATGACATAATTACTAAAAAATTCTAATAGTCTGTGGAGTTAAACCTAGAAAATCACACAAACCCCTCATAATGCGATAAGGGGATATTGCTAGAAATGTCACTACGTTTGACCTTTATGTTTAACTTAATACAAGTTACTAGTTAACCAGTCTATACATATCCATTTTATATTGTTTTTATGACTTACTAAAGATGACTCAGAGTTTCATTGTTATGTGAGAAAAAGTTATGATGATACTTTAATTGAAAATGATTTATACTAAGAGAGATTACTGTTGATACAAATATTCAATATTTCAATGTTTTAAATATTTTATGAGAATGATAATGTAATGTTTTGAATATGCACTTAGATGAAAGTTAAATGGAATATGCTATTGCAATGTTTCATTGATAGTACTTAGAACAGAGATGATTAGATGATACTTACTTCTATACATTAATGAGTAGTATGAGATATTGGATTTATGTTGTTGTTTGTATGGATCCTATTATCTTATTGGGTTACTAATGTTTAAGTTGAGTGTGCAGGAAAGTGGAACCATGGTCATTAATGGGGGAAACAAGGTTCAATCTTATGTGAACATAGTTAAGCCAAGGTGAATCTTTGGAAGATTCAAAACCTCATTGTATTGTGTTTATTTTGTACTGTGACTATGTATGAGTGTTATAATTAGAGAGCATGGTTGATTAGTGAGATGTCATCGTAATGTGTGAAGTGTGTTTATGTGTATGTGTGTGTCATTTGATACTTGTATTATCTATGTGTAAATGAAATGTCCAATAGGATTCTTTGGCATGAAGTCACTTAACCTAAGCCTAATCCTCATTTCAAAATCAATTAAACCACCTTGGGGAGTGTTAGGAAGAGTCACCTTTTTGATGGAATGCAAGTTACAAGTGATAGGAATTTTAGAGAGCCTAAGTGATTCTTAAGTGCTAATTTTGTGAAAACAAGTCACCCACAAGGTAATAGTATGGGTTGGGGGTTAAAATATAATTATAAGTGGGTCTAGAGGACCTAGGGGACCCTCAAAAATAGTCATTTCCAAGCCAATTCGAAAATCATATTGTAACATAACTTCTTTCCTTATTACACCACTTGGTTAAGTCCTCATTGGTGGAAAAACACAAAAGTAAAAGAGGTAGGTGAGGATGGAAGTGAGGGTCTTTTTAGGGGAGTTGTGCCAATCTTGGGAATTCATTCACCCACTCTCTAATTTTAGAGACAACCAAGGAAGGGAAAACTTGGAAGCCAAGCAAGATGAGGTCTTCATTCCATTGCCATAGCTTGTAAGCAGGTTAGTGCTTGATGCCATGCTTCTTCTTTGGAAATTGTAAGAGAGTGTCTTTTGCAGGGTTGTGGGAGTGTTATGGCATCATGTATTGTGCTTTCTTGTGTTTTGGTGTATTGTGAGTATGTATATGGTTGTGAAACTTCTTGGGCTTCTGTTAGATTTTCTTGTTTTATTGGATGTTGAATTTTGTTCATGGGTGTGAAGGCTTCACTCACCCTTGGGAGGGAAGAGCAAGCCTAGGGTGAAGGGTTTAGTTGGGCTTGAGATATAGTTGAGAACCTTGGAGAATGATCTTCATTGTATGCCATATGCCTTCAGAATTTGTTATGGATAGTATGGAGAGTGATGGTGTGGAAGAAGGTTGATGAAGTATGGAAATTTAGTGATGCTTTGGTTGATGGTAGTATGATTGGAGGATGTTTGTGAAAGCCCTGAAAGGGCATGAAAACTTGATGTTTGTGAATAGTGTTGAAAGGGCATGAAATTATTGTTTTGTGAAAGCCTGAAAGGCATGGAAATTATTGATTCTTGAAAGCCCCAAAAGGGCATGGAAATTGTGGTTACAAATGTTATATGATATGAAAAATCTCCTAATTTGAGAGCCCACCTTCACCCAATGTTTATGATTCCATGTGTGAATCATTGTCCAAGCCTTGGTTGGGAATTGTAAATGTAATGTTAAACTAAGATATTCATGTTGGTTTTTGTTATGGTGATGATGTTTGAGTGAAACTTGGTTGAGCCTTGTTTCCCCTAGAACGAGGGTGGTCTCCTTGAGACCTAGGTTGGGAGGTGAGCCTCCGTGGTTCACTATTTGACTCTCTTTTGTGCAGGTATTCTTTTGAAGAGTTTTGGAAACCTGATGTTATGGAGTCCATTTCTTGTTTAGGAGTAGATGTATTATTATTGTGTTAAGGAGAGAGAGATATCCTCATTGGTTATGTGAAGGAATTTTCATTGTAGAGTGTGGTGTTGTTTCTATTTCATATGTTCATAGGAAGAGTAGTTGTATAATTATCATTTATGATCTTTCTATTGTGCTCAGATTGATAGAATTCATGCTTGATATTGTAATGAAAGAAATCTGAATGGATCATGTTAGAGAGGTTATGTTGTATTGATTTTATCCCATTTATAATAAATAAGAATGTGAAGAAAGAAGAAATTGAGTATCTTGAGATTACAAATCTTGATATCTAATTTCTCTATTGCATAAGGAATAATAAAAAATTAGATGTTTAGTAGTGAAATTGTTAATATGGTATGCAATTGACAGAAATAATGATAGCTAGTTTTAAGTCATGGTATTGAATGATATTACAGTGAATGATAACCTTTGATGCAATAAAAAAAAAACTAGCATAACACTTCTTGTGTCCTATTTCAAATGTGATTTATTCAACAGTCAAATAGTATGCTATATGGTTAAATTGGTTATTAGAATGGAAATGTAGTGCTTAGAGCAACTAAATCCCCTCCAAACAACCCTAGCAGCCAAATGAACTTTAGCAATTAAATGAAGGTTTGAAAAGAACTAAATATGTTGTTATGTTTAAATGAAATCTGAAGATGCACATATGCATTCTGAAAAATGTATGGGCAAAAAGAAAATACAAGATCTTCCAATTTAGAGTAATATTTTAATGAATAGGAAGCCATCTAAGACTTAAAAAAATAGACATACCTAGCTAGGAATAAATTCATAATACACAATGGACTAAAAGGTATAAGTGTCTAATCACTATCTAAGAAGGAGCAATTTCAAATATATATATATATATCTTGAACTAGCCTAGGTGCCACCTTTTCTTCCATAGCAATAAACAACCAAACCTATTTATAAAATAAAATATATATATCACAAAAGCAAGAGGCATCCTATTATAGGCGTTACCTTCTAAGGACATGGGGATAAGGTACTTAAGAAGTCATTAATTGCTACTGCTATGTCATGACAGCCTTGTTCCCTTGGACAGTGACATCTTCTTTTGTTTTAAGAAGGTAATTGACTTTTAGAGGGAAGGACACCTTGGAGAGTGCTCACTCTCCTTCCCATTTGCTTTCACCTACTACCACTCACATAAAAATGCCCATGTGGCAAGTGAGTCTAATGAAAAGTGGGTGCATTTTATTATGTTAAGTTTTCAAACAAAACACACCTGCCCAACGTCAAGAAGACCTAAAGCATGCGCTTGGGAAAAAGGTAAGCTTAAATTGCATGATGTTGAGTGATAAGATAGCCCTTAATCTACTCATGATGTAAGCCTAGACCCTTAGCTTAGGCATAATAGGTATAATTAAGTGGTATTTATAAGTGGGTTTGAATCTTAACTTAGTTTTTGTTTGGAATTTAAATATGACATGTAAACTAATAAAGTTATGTTATAGTGGAAATTAATATATAAATGGGTTATGGTGGTGAATCATCTAAATGGTTATATTAATGTGTTATTGTTTTATGGTTTTTTTAAATTGATAAATGAGATTAAAAGTATGTGGGAATATAATGGGTAGCTGGGGATATATAATATATTATTTAAATATATATATATATCTTATATTATTTATATTACATTATATTCTTTTGAATTAAGATATATATTATATTAATTAGTGGTTATCTAGGTCGAGTGTAGTATAGATAAGATGAACAAGTAGGGAACTTAATTTTGAATATGAATTAAAGATGTTTTGATGTCAATATAGGGAGATACAAGATTGGATAGTAATTTGGTTGAGATAATAATTGCACAATAACTCCAAGAATAGTAGTTTGATTTAATAATTGATAATAATAATGTTAGCATGTCCATGAAAATATGTAAACTAATACTAGTAAACTCATAATAGAACATATAATAATAATGGTAACTCGAATACTGATGGAGACACACTGAGTAATAGATTCATCCTCTTTTTGAAATCTTCTATGCTAACACCGCCACATTCACATAAGATAAATTACATCTGCCCATCAGAGGGTCCTGGTTGAGTGTAGAAGAATAAGGCCTCATAACTTCATTTCTCAAATAGAGCCTTTTGATCCATTAACAAACCTTAACAACCCAAGTTTACATATGGATAGTGTATTATTTAATCTAATTGAAAAATTCAGTTAGGTAATTACCGAAGCCTCATTGGAAACTCTCAACTTAGAATGCAACTCACACTTTTAATCATACAAAGTAACAATCAAATATGACCACCACCCAATAGGAGTATAATTCCCCCTTCACAGTGCACACAAAACCATTTAGCTAATCAAGAAAGTGTTAATGTATTTTATGCAGAAGAAAAAAAGTTGGTTGTGTTCTCCCGTTAAAATTTATGGCATGACACTATGCTCTATTCTTCCTTCTTGTAGACATCTTCTCCTTGACACCCTTCAACCACTTTGCAATTTGGTACTTGTTGTCACTTAGGTTTGTACCCTTGTCCAAGGCCTATGCGCGAGGACAACCTAGTGAAACATGGAAACAACCTCTAAGCTGTGGGACTTGAACTATGAGGTTGAGTCTTCGGAGAAAGCCGGCTTCCTCTTACTGTCAGGGTGCACCTATCTATTCTTAGAAGGGAAAGGGAGAAAGAGAGAATTAAAGCAAATCTACCTAGTCTAATCTAAGGCGGTGATGCACCAAAATAGAGTGTTCAGACTCATTCCTGCCCATATATGCACTACAAAACTAGGGTAATATATAAAATTCATACACGTCCAGACTTATATCGATCAATAGTCACATACAGATCAGAAAACCAATTGAATGATACTAGGAAAAGGATATTTCACTTGTATATTATCCAATAGGCCAAAGATAGATACAGTATGCAGATCACTAATCTCAACAATACACCAATGGGAGGCAAAGTGATGCACATGCACACTAATGGCTGAAAGAGATGATACAGGATATTACATGGCTCAGGGACAAAGGGATTTTACACTGCAAGTTACAAGCAGTAGCAGCGAAAATTAGGAAGAGTCAACCTTGAGAACATATCACAAAATTGCCTTTATAGATCAGGCATAACTAAAAATTTCTGCATTACATTCACTTCTTACCTATTGGCATTAACTTCCCATCTTGAGAATCCAATTGGAGATCTGATTGAATCCTGGCTTGCAAACCAAGAAATCTCATTTCTTTCTGAGAAGAGCCTAGAGAAGACAAAAATGGCACCACAACATTCCCTGACATGGTAGATGGATCAACTGGATGGGTGGAGTGTCCTTATGTCTTGCATTCATTCCTGGTAGGTCGAAAATGATCGCGAAGATCAGATCGCAAGATAACGTCGATCATCCCTGCTTCTTGGTTCATGAATCAACCTAGCCTATCAGTCGACCCGGTTTCTTATATGCCGACTAGGCCACGCGGGCCAATCGTAATCCTTTTTTTGCCACCTGGAGAGTCCTTCCGTTGTTGACCACCTTCATCAAAATAACTGCGCCACCTTTACCATCTAACCACTAGCCGTTAGCTAACCGCCACATTGAAAACCAGACCCGCGAGGACACGTGTCCTCCGAGCGCTAACTCGCCATTGTAAAATTTGTGCAGTTCCTCTATGGCGAGATAGCGCCAACCCTAGATCTCTGGTTGTATCAAGAAATTGGCCCCTCGACATATTTGTGTTTTGACTCGGCACACGTGGTTGTTTCTGATTCATCATGGACCCTCTTTCCTGCGACTGGGCCCATCTGAATCAGTGCCACCTCAGTGATGCATTCGATGAGACCTCACCCCACTGACACATGTCAATTGGGCGTGATGTCACCATTGTAAAAATCTTGCAGCTTCACTAAGGTGACATGGCGCCTACCGTTGATCTTTTCTCATCTGATAGTCACAGATCTGACTTCTTGCGACCTTCCTTTTCTCTTGATTCGTCGGGCCCATGGATACATGGCATCTGTCCTTTGGTTTGTCGATTATCCAACCCTAACTACTTCTAGCGGCATGAAATGCAACCCCGCCAGGACACGTGGTACACGGGCACTATGTCGCTGATGCTAAAGTCCGAGCAGTTCCCGATGGTGAGACAGCGCCAGCCGTAGATCTGTCTCCATCCAATGATCACGAAGACTCGTCATGCTCTGTGCTATCTTTACCCCAGGCCATTGTATCTGGTGACACCTTAGCATCCGCACCACACCTGAATGACATGTGGTGAATGGGCACTATGTTGCCATGATAAAAAACTTGCACCTTCACCATGGCGAGATGGCGCCTGCCGCCGATCTCTTCTAATCTGATGGTCAAAAACTTGACCTCCCGTAACCCTTCATTTCTATTGATTCACCAGGCCCGCTAATACATGGCATCCTCCTATTGGTTCATCGATCGTTCAATCCTTAGCTGCATGAAATTGGTCCCACCAGCACACGCGGCGCACGGGCGCTATGTCACCATGATTAAAATCTTGCAACTTTTCCATAACGCGATGGCACCTGCCATCGATCGGCCCTGATTTTTCGGGGAGATCCTAAACCTGGCTGTGCTAGCTGTGCTGTCAAAAATTTTGGCCTAGTTACACGTGGTGGTTCCTTATTGGCCCAGCGAAACACCACCAGGCAAACTTGCGACTTGGCCTCATAGGGTGACCACGTGTCGACTAGGCGCCATGTTGCTATGGGAAAATTGAGGTTAAATTCCCATAGCACCATAGCGCCCAACTGATGACATGTCCCTATCTGTGCGTGGCTCCTTCTGATTCATTGTCGTGGCACCGAGCTCTGCCAACTGGGCAGATGAGGTACATAATGGGGCCCAATATTTTGCCTGAAGTTCTCGCTGTTTATCTTCTTCGGCCCGCCAAACTTTACCCGACCACCGCAACATTTTTTTGGTAATGTGACCTGCCTGCCGACATGAGCATCTCTGTCGGGTGCTATGTCGCCATGGAGATTTTCTAGTTGGCATGCAATAGCGCCATAGCGCCTGCGGCACCGAAAAACTTTCTCGACCTGCCCTCCGTTGTAGCCCGCTCGCTGGGTCCACTAGACACGTGTCAATTGGGTGCAATGTCGCTGATATAATCCTCATGCAATTCTGCCATAGAGAGATAGCGCCCTTCGCTGATCTCAGTTGATTTGACGGCCAGAAACTCGTGGGTCGTAAGAATATATTATAAGGTTTAAAACATTGGTAATTCTAATATCTCCACGGGTATTTGAATATGGGCATATCGAAGGTGGGAAGGGCAATATAAAATGCAAATTTTGGCAGGAAGTGGAAATACAACATTTCTGGTGACTCACAGGGGGCATGAGCCTGCTCAATACATAAGACTAGTGCCTGCAAAAAATCCATTGGGCTATGGAGTCAAGAAATGGGTCTAAAAGATACGAACCTAAGAACTACAAGAAACCCTAACCCTTAAAGAGGAAATCAAAACATTAAAAACCTTTAAGGTTCTAGCTCTGCTTCAATGATTGGAAAGAAAAAAATAGAACCTCCTTAGCAGCCTGAGACATGTAAAAGCTTTGGAAATTGGTGACTCAAGAAGAGAGCCATGTGCACGTGCACTTATTGCAAAATAGAAACAAACAGGAAGCAACTAGATTAACTATGTACATGGACTCATAACCCTTCAAAAACAGGGCTTCAGATAGATCCCATTGACTGGAATGGGTAGAGTTTCACCGTTAGGTCTGGTCAGTTGGAATGCATTTGCCTATTTGCAACTGGAAATCAGATAAGGGCCGCTCCATAGTGCATCAAATTTGGAATGTCTTTGATGTAACACCCCAACCTTGCTTCCAAACCCCAAGCTCTCTCTCAGGGCTACCTTAGGTCATTCACTAGACCCACTAGGGCTTCTTCACACCCTATAATTACTAGGACCTTGCTCAAGAGATCCTAATCCTTCAGTTGGGGGTACACCAACAAAGTAACTTCAAATTTCTTACTAGCCGGCTCCAGTCCGCTATTAACCCTCAAGTCCACCTATAGCTCCAAGGGTACCAGTTCTTCATCTAGGGTTTTTTTAGACTCCTTCTAACATCCATGACACTAAACAATGCTGATTTCATAGGCACATTCAATCTACTAGGGAAGATACACCAAATTGCTCCAAAAAGGCTACTAGGAATTAGCCCTCCTAAATAGCTGGAAACAAGATTTCTTGAAAAACTTCTTAACAACCCTGCAAAAAAATTATATTTTTGGATACCCTTTTTAGAGTACTTCAAGATTCTGTAATTTTCTAGCCTCCAAAATTTCCGTACAATGAAAGTACAGTTTTAGGCCAAAAATGAGGATTTCAAGTGCTTTATCGTCGTTGTGATGGAAAACCACCTTAGACACCTTTCCAAGACCTCTCCTTTGGACTGGAGCAAGGTTAGACCTTCTCATTAGTTGTTGTGCAGCCGGATTAAGGTATTTGTACACTCAATCCTCTCCATAACTCATTTTCCAACTGTGATTCCTAGCCAAGTTGCATTTGGCTTGCCTAGGGCATCACCTTAAAAATTCTTTCTGATGCTTTCAAGGGCCCTCCTTCTTGATACATAATGTACATGGATCCTAGTTCCAAATCCCAAAATACCAGAGGTTTCCAATGGTGGGAAGTGGCCCTAAGATCCCATTTTCTAAGTGCAGCCCTGTTCAGATCAGCAACTTGCCAAGAACAAAAAGATTTTTCTACACTAATGCAAACGAATTAAAATGATCAAACCAACACTAAAAAAAGATTAAAAAAAATATTTTAGAACTTTTCCAACACAAAAATCAGGCCATTCAATCCTCCTCTATTAAAAATGCCTTCAAATGCATAAAACCGGCAACAAAATACTTGCTCAATTCGTACAAAATGCAAAACCAACTTGTCCAACCCCCTGAAAATGGCTGTCCTCACATTTTTAAAGGCTCCTCCATTAGTTCCATAACTGTTCTAAACAGTTAGGATGTTCTAAACACACAAATGCCAAAAATTTGCTTTTTGCAAGAAAATGTTGTCATGACAACATGACAACATTTCAGCAACTTTTGTTCTACATGGAGTTAGACCTCCAAATTTGGCACAAAAACAAAGTAGACATATAATATGCATAAAATGACTTCAAATAAACAATTCAAATCCATTGGAACCTTTCTAGACCATTTTAGCCTTTTCCGGACCTAAGTCACCTAGTTGACAATAGTCGGCAACTTCTAGCAACTTGGTCACTTTGGGTCTTGCCAAGTCTCCTAAACACACCTAAGGACCACATAGGACCTATTATTAGAATAGTGATGTGGCTAGCATCACTACAAGCCAAAAATAAAGAAATACCTAGGTTTCACACTTAGCCTGCCTAGGTGCTCTTGCACCATACTCCCCCCTCCAACAAAGAACTCAAGGTGGATCAGTTTGCAACAAATCTAGAGGTATGCCAACCTTCTTGAACTCTGTCTCAGCAACCCATGTAGCCTCTGAAATTGGTTTCTCCTTCCATTTGATGAGGTGTTCCATGTAAACCTTGTGCCTTGTAGTCTTCTTTACCCTTGAATCTAACACATTTTCTACCTCCAACTTGTTGTTTGTAGGTGTTGAAGCAAGTTCAAGATCTTCATGAACATCGGGACTGAGCTGAGATGGGTCACCTTTGTATGCCACCAAGTCTTGCACATTAAAAATAGGGGATATGCCCAAATCGGAAGGTAAATCTACCTTATAGGCATTTGCTCCATATTTAGCCAATATTTTGCAAGGCCCTACCCTCTTCATCTGTAACTTAGTAGGAATGCCTTTTTGAAGCCTTGCTTTGTTCAAATGGACCATCACATAGTCCCCAACGGCAAACTGAACATCCTTCTTCTTTTCATCCACCTTGGCTTTGAGTTTTAGAGTGTTGTCTTGAATAGTCTTCTTGACTTGCTACTGAATCTCCTTCATGGTTTGTACAAAGTCTTCAGCTTGACCACTAATCTGATCCATGTTTCCAAGACACCTTAGTTCACACACACCTCTTGGGTGCATGCTATAAACAATTTCAAAAGGACTCTTTCCGGTAGTCCTATTCTTGCTATCATTGTAGGCATATTCTGCTTGTGAGATGATAACATCCCAAGTCTGACCATACTCCTTAGTTAGGCACCTAAGAAGGTTACCTAAAGTTCTATTAACCACCTCAGTTTGACCATCAGTTTGAGGATGGTAAGCTGAACCAAAAGACATGTTAGTGCCAAGCTTCTTCCATAAAGTCTTCCAAAAGTGACTCATGAATTTCACATCTCGATCTGACACAATGCTTAATGGAAGTCCATGAATCCTTACAACCTCTTTGAAAAACAAATGAGCTATATGACTTGCATAATTAGTTGTCTGACATGGAATTAAATGTCCCATTCTACTGAATCTATCAACAACAACATAAATGCTATCATACCCTTGCTTAGTTTTAGGCAAACCAACAATGAAATCCATACTTACACAATCCCATGGTCTGCTAGGAATTGGTAAGGGCTAGTAAAGACCTGCATTGCTCATTCCTCCTTTTGCCTTCATACACACCATACATTGCTCCACATACTTGGTTACATCTTTGACCAATTTAGGCCAATAATAGAACCTTTGCACTAGTTCTATTGTCTTGCTGATACCAAAATGCCCACTCAAGCTGCCATTATGCTTCTCTTGTATTAGGTTCTCTCTCATGGAACCTCTTGGTACACACAACTGGTTACCCTTAAATAGAAACCCATTTTGCAAAGTGTATTATGAAAATCTGCTATGAAAGTGGTTTCCAAAATCCATGCATACCTTATAGGCTTCAGCAAAGTCCTCATCATTCTTGTAAAGATTTTGAAAACTCTCCACTCCAATGCTATGGAGCTGAATCTCTTGGACTGTTAAAACCCTTCTACTTAATGCATCAGCAACCTTGTTCATTTGTCCTTTCTTATGCTTGATTGTAAAGGTGAAGGCCTGCAAATATTCCATCCACTTCAAGTGCCTGTTGCTCAACTTCTCCTGTGTGTTGATGTAGCTAAGAGCTTGATTATCTGTAAACACAACAAATTCTTTTGGCAACAAATAGTGTCTCCACTTCCTAAGACACTGGACTAAGGCATACAATTCTAGATCATAGGATGAGTATTTCTTCTTGGCCTCATTTAGCTTTTCACTATAGAAGGCTACTGGTCTACCTTCTTGACTCAACACCCCACCCACTACTAGGCCACTTGCATCACATTCTAAGGTGAACAACTTTTCAAAGCTAGGCAATTTTAGGATGGGTTGAGTAGCTACTTGTTTTTTTAACATATCAAATGACTTTTCAGCCTCTAAAGTCCACCTAAACTTGGACTTGACTCCCCCCTTTATGGTATCAAGAAATGGTGCACAAATACCACTAAAGTTCCTAATGAACTTCTTATAAAATTGAGACAAACCGTGGAAACTTCTTACCTCACTAGATGTGGTAGGTGTAGGCCAACTTAGGATAGCAGCAACTTTCTCCTTGTCCATCTTCAAAGTTCCTTTAGACACCACAAAGCCTAGATACACCAACTCTTGCTTGAAGAAGTCACACTTCTCAAGGTTGATAGATAGCTTCTCCTCATGAAGCCTCTTCAAAACCACTTCTACATGCTTGACATGTTCCTCTTTGGTCTTGCTGTAGATGAAGATATCATCCAAATACACCACCACAAATCTGCCTATGAAGTCTTTGAGCACTTCATTCATGAGCCTCATGAAGGTGCTAGGGGCATTGGAAAGACCAAATGGCATCACAAGCCATTCATAAAGACCATCAGTAGTCTTAAATGCTGTCTTCCATTCATCTCCCTCCTTTATTCTAATTTGGTGATACCCACTTTTCAAGTCCAGCTTAGTGAAATACATAGCACCTCCTAGACAATCCATAAGGTCTTCAATTCTTGGAATAGGAAACCTATACCTGATTGTAATGAGGTTAATGGCCCTTGAGTCAGTACACAACCTCCATTTTCCTCCCTTCTTGGATGCCAAAACCACCGGGACTGCACAAGGGCTTATGCTCTTTTGGATCAAACCTTGGTCCATCAACTCTTGGACTTGTCTTGCCACTTCAAGGTTCTGATCTAGGGTTAATTTGTAGGCTGCCTTATTAGGTAGTGAGGCACCTGGAACAAAGTCAATTTGATGGCTGATAACTCTTCTTGGTGGTAGGGTAGCTGGTGTACCATCACTAACAATCTCCTTATACTTTACAAGCAACTCTTGTACCTTTGCTGGTAAAGATTCTTGGACTGGCTTTTCTTCACTTGCAGCCTTTAGTATGACTGCAAATCCTTGGCTCTCCTCATGCTTGAGGTCTCTAATAAACTCTTTCTCTCCACATAGCAGCACATTAGGCACCTTGGACTGTGGTTCATCCCCTTCTAACAATGACTGAATTTTGAAGGTCTTTCTTCCTTTCTTAAATGTTATGGTATTTTCTTTGCCATCATAGACCACTTCCCTATCAAATTGCCAAGGTCTCCCTAGCAAAAGATGACAAGCATCCATTGGCAAAATATCACATAATAAGCGGTCTTTATATCCTACAATTTAGAAGTCCACCCATGCTTGTTCATTCACTAGGATGCTTTGCCCTTTGTTAAGCCATGTGACTTTGTGAGGGTTGTCATGAGGTATCTTCTTTAGTTTGAGCTTTG
Source organism: Cupressus sempervirens (assembly GCA_028749045.1). Lineage (NCBI taxonomy): Eukaryota > Viridiplantae > Streptophyta > Pinopsida > Cupressales > Cupressaceae > Cupressus > Cupressus sempervirens. Next base: position 33,401,004 of record CM053784.1, on the reverse strand, counting down.
TAATAGCCTCCTCTGATAATACATTATCAGTTGATCCAGAATCAACCACCACCTTGCATACTTTTCCTAGGATCTTGCACTTGATCCTAAACAATTCCCTTCTATGTCTAGGCTCATTAGAAGCTGGTTGCTTGATCAGCACCCTCCTAAACATGAGGTTCTCACCTTTTTCAGACTCAATATGGTCTATGTCAACATCCTTGCAACTTCTATTATCTTCTTGTGCATATGCTAGCCTTTTATCTTGGCTTGAGGAAGAGGGTTTGTCCGGGCACCTATAGGCAGGATGGCCTAGTTGACCACAATTGTAACACTTCATTGTTGCAAAGTAAGAGCTGCTCCTACCTCCTCTACCCCTACTTGATCCTCCTTGATTGCCTCTCCCTCTATTATAACCACCTCTTGAAGAGTGGTCAATAGTTTGCTCCATGGGTTTTCTTTCACTTTGGCTCTTTTGATCACTACCTTTGCCTTGGTAGCCTCCTCTTTGATTTTTCTGATTTCTGCCTTTGCCTCTATCTTTGAAGTTAGAATCTCCTTTCCTCTTGTTCTTTTCTTCTACCTTCAAAGCTAGCTGATGACATCTTTGGATAGTGGTAGGGGCCCATAAGCTAAGCTCCTCTTGAATGTTCCACTTCAAGCCACCAAGATACCTTGCCACCTTGAGTGACTCCTCTTCTTGCTTCTTGGATCTCAAACACAACCTCTAAAATTCTTCAGTGTAGGAGGTCACATCAAGATCTTTTTGCTTCAGTCCTTGCCTCTTTTTATGGAGTTGGATCTCAAAGTCTTCAGGTAGGAAGTTCTCCTTGATTTTGTTTGTCATAGCACTCCAATTTGCAATTGGATTCTTGCCCATGCTGACTCTTTCATCTTGTACATACTTCCACCATGTTAAGGCTGAGCCTCTAAGCCTTGACTTAGCAACCTTAACCTTCTGTGCCTCTGAGATACCCTCACACTCAAAATGGTTCTCCATACCCTCTAACCAATCCATAACTACATCAATATCCATCTTACCACTGAAAAGTGGCACTCCTTCCAAAGCTTTACCTCCTAAGGCTTTGATTGCCTTCAAGAAGGGCTCTTCTTGCAAGATAGGATCAGGTTCAGGTACAATATCTTCCTCTACTACCTTTTTACCATTCCCATCTTCTTCTTCATCTCTTTTCTTGGCTGCCTCTACAACTGCATCTAGTTTTTGCTTCACCTCTTCTAGTGCTTCTTCAAGAAGCTGATTTCTTTGCCTTTGCTCATCAACTTCTTTAGCTAACTCCACATTTGTCACCATCATGGATTCTCCTACTGATTCTTCAGCGGCTTCCAACATTAACTACCTTCCCAAATCTTTAACTGGCTCTGATACCACTCTGATGTAACACCCCAACCTTGCTTCCAAACCCCAACCTCTCTCTTAGGGCTACCTTAGGTCATTCACTAGACCCACTAGGGCTTCTTCACACCCTATAATTACTAGGACCTTGCTCAAGAGATCCTAATCCTTTAGTTGGGGGTACACCAACAAAGTAACATCAAATTTCTTACTAGCCGGCTCCAGTCCGCTATTAACCCTCAAGTCCACCTATAGCTCCAAGGGTACCAGTTCTTCATCTAGGGTTTTTTTAGACTCCTTCTAACATCCATGACACTAAAAAATGCTGATTTTATAGGCGCATTCAATCTACTAGGGAAGATACACCAAATTGCTCGAAAAAGGCTACTAGGAATTAGCTCTCCTAAATAGCTGGAAACAAGATTTCTTGAAAAAATTCTTAACAACCCTACAAAAAAATTATATTTTTGGATACCCTTTTTAGATTACTTCAAGATTCTATAATTTTCTAGACTCCAAAATTTACGTACAATGAAAGTACAGTTTTAGGCCAAAAATGAGGATTTCAAGTGCTTTATCGCTGTTGTGATAGAAAACCACCTTAGACACCTTTCCAAGACCTCTCCTTTGGACTGGAGCAAGGTTAGACTTCTCATTACTCGCTATGCAGCCAGATTAAGGTATTTGTACACTCAATCCTCTCCATAACTCATTTTCCAACTGTGATTCCTAGCCAAGTTGCATTTGGCTTGCCTAGGGCATCACCTTAAAAATGCTTGCTGATGCTTTAAAGGGCACTCCTTCTTGATACATAATGTAAATGGATCCTAGTTCCAAATCCCAAAATACTAGAGGTTTCCAATGGTGGAAAGTGGCCCTAAGATCCCATTTTCTAAGTGCAGCCCTGTTCAGATCAGCAACTTGCCAAGAACAAAAAGATTTTTCTACACTAATGCAAATGAATTAAAATGATCAAACCAACACTAAAAAAAGATTAAAAACAATATTTCAGAACTTTTCCAACACAAAAATCAGGCCATTCAATCCTCCTCTATTAAAAATGCCTTCAAATGCATAAAACCGGCAACAAAATACTTGCTCAATTCGTACAAAATGCAAAACCAACTTGTCCAACCCCCTGAAAATGGCTGTCCTCACATTTTTAAAGGCTCCTCCATTAGTTCCATAACTTTTCTAAACAGTTAGGACGTTCTAAACACACAAATGCCAAAAAGTTGCTTTTTGCAAGAAAATGTTGTCATGACAACATGACAACATTTCAGCAACTTTTGTTCTACATGGAGTTAGACCTCCAAATTTGGCACAAAAACAAAGTAGACATATAATATGCATAAAATGACTTCAAATAAATAATTCAAAGCCATTGGAACCTTTCTAGACCATTTTAGTCTTTTCTGGACCTAAGTCACCTAGTTGACAATAGTCGGCAACTTCTAGCAACTTGGTCACTTTGGGTCTTGCCAAGTCTCCTAAACACACCTAAGGACCACGTAGGACCTATTATTAGAATAGTAATGTGGCTAGCATCACTACAAGCCAAAAATAAAGAAATACCTAGGTTTCACACTTAGCCTACCTAGGTGCTCCTGCACCAGTCTTCCTGGTTTTGCTCTGTCTGAGTCCCATTTGAGGACTAGATCTCCCTCTCTAAAGATTCTGGCCCTTGTCTTCTTATCAAAATTCTTCTTCATCTACTGTTGATGAATCTCTAGAGTTTTCATGGCTTTGTTTCTCTTTTCTTCCAACTCAATTAGTTCTGCCATTCTTACTGACATGGCATCATCTTCAACTAGTTCCAGCTGATGAGCTAACTCCAAGGATGGGAGCTCCAATGAGATTGGGAGTCTAGCTTCCCTACCATATACTAGCATAAAAGGTGAATTCCCAATAGATCTCTTGGGTGTTATCCTATCAGCCCACAAAACAGTCCTTAATTTCTTGTGCCAGGCCCTCTGATTGTCTTCTATCGTCCTCTTCATAATTCTGATCAAATTCTTGTTGGAAGATTCAGCCAAACCATTACCTTGAGGATAGTAGTTCGATGATGTGCTTAGGTAGATATTGTGATTCATGGCCCATGCACAAATCTGGGTTCCAACAAAACACTTGGCATTATCTGAGATGATAGTAGAAGGAGCACCAAATCTAGATACAATTCCATCAAGGAATTCAACAACTGATGGCTCTGTGGCATCCTTCAAGGCAACTGCCTCTGTCCACCTAGTGAAATAATCAGTAGCAGCCAAGATCCATTTATGACCTACACTAGATGGAGGATTAATGGGGCCTATAAAATCCAACCCCCACTGGGTGAAGGGCTGATCCACCTGAATAGGATGAAGAGGAAGAGCTACAAGTGTTTGTTTGCCTGAGAAAAAAACACATTTCTCACATTTCCTCACATACCTGTAACAATCATAGAACAGAGATGGCCAATAATATCCAGTCCTCATGATCTTCATGGCGGTTGTTCTTGCAGAGAAGTGGCCACCATTAGGGCCATCATGAAGTTCTTTAATCATGGTCTCAACTTGATCCTCTTCAATACATCTCAACAGGGTCCCATTAAAATCCTTTCTAAATAGGATATCATCAATCACAACATAGGGAATGGATTGCAGTCTATATTGTCTCCTTTTAGTTTTGTCCAATCCCTGAGGGTACCCATCTCCTGATAGAAAGTTCTTCATGTCATCCATCTAGCTCTTTGGGGCACTAACATTTCTTTCCCCCTGCTGCTCTGTAATTACCATAGCAGCTTCTTCATCTGAATCCTGGTCTGATAACATCTCTTTGCATAATCCTCTCCCTCTTACCAATTTGGTAATATGAATGTCAACATCATATTCCATTGCCCTAGTGATCCATCTAGCTCTCTTCTCACTGATATCTTTGTTTAACAGGAAGTCTTTTACACTTGCATGGGGCACCAACAAATGGATCCTATTATGGGATAAGAGGTGTCTGAACTTCTTCAAGGCTCTAATGACTGCAAGGGCTTGCTTCTCAACAAAGCTATACTTATCCTCGTATTCCTTGAGCCCTTCACTAAAGAAGGCTATGGGCTGCTCCTCATTCTTGTCATTTGTTTGAGTCAAGATAGCAGAAATACTTGACTCACCACCTAAAGTATAGAGGATGAAGTCTTTCTCAAAATTTGGGTTCATGAGGGTAGGGGCCGATGCTATGGCTGCCTTGATCTTTTCAAAACTCTCCTTCCACTCCTTGGTCCATGAGAAGACCATATCTTTCTTGAGCATGGTTGTAAGGGGTTTCACCATGGTAGCAAGATTAGGAATAAACCTTCTTACAAAATTTATCCTACCAAGGAAACTTTGCAGCCCTTTCTTGTGTTTAGGGAGAGGAAGGGCAAGTATTGCTTTTGTTCTTTCCAGATCAATGGTTAATCCATCTTTAGATACAATGTGTCCCAATAGTTTTCCTTGGTTTGTAGCAAAGACACATTTGGCTGGGTTGGGAGAAACCCCAAACTTTCTACATCTTAGAAATACTTGTCTCAAATGATCAAGATGATCTTCCACATTCTTGGAATACACAGTTATATCATCAAGGTATACTAAGAAAAACTTGTCAATTAATCTTTTGAAAGCTACCTCCATTGCCTTTTGGAATGTGGCACCTGCATTTGTTAATCCAAATGGCATCTTGCAATAAGCATAGGTGCCCAATTTAGTAGTGAATGTTGTCTTATATCTATCAAATTCTTTAACCAGCACTTGGTTATAACCAGAAAATCCATCAAGAAAAGAGAACCTCCTTGACACACTGACCTTGGACAGAATTTTCTCCATAGAAGGGAGAGGATGGTGATCCTTAAGGGAAGCCTGATTAAGATCCCTAAAGTCCACACACAATCTGATTTCTCCATTCTTCTTCCTTACAGGGACAAGGTTAGCTACCCATGATGAGTGTTTGATAGGAAAAATTATGTTAGCCTCAATCAGTTTGGATAGTTCTTTCCTCATTAAAGGTTCAATCTTGGGATTCACTGGCCTCTATTTTTGCCTTACTGGTTTGACCCTATCAACTAAATCTATGGTATGCTAAAACAAACTAGGGTCAAACCCTTTTAAATCATCATATGTCCAAGCAAATACATCACTAAATTCTTGACATAGATGAATGAAATTTTCTCGCTCAACTTCAGAACATACCTTCCCCATGTTAAGAGGTTTTCCATCAACAATAGTAACTGGGGCATGGTCATCCTTTTCTACAGCTAGATTCATTCCTTTATCCCTTGACTGATCATCAAGATTAAAGACACTCTCCAAGGTGATGAGACCCTTGGGCAGCTTGTTGGAATTAAGATGAATGATCTGATCACCATATTGATCTTGTAGTCTTGACTGATTTCTCTCTAAAAATTCTGCTTCATTCTGCAAGAAGCTCACAATTTGCTCATCAGACTCAAACACTTGCCAATGAGTATTATTATCAGGAACATCGGGCCTTACCACTACCTTTACTTGTTGTTTCTTTTCTTCCTCGAGATTCCTTGGCACATCATAAGATGCACCCACTGCTGCAAGTCTATCAGCATATTTATTTTCTTTCCTAGGAATGCTTTGAATATTAAATGCTTGGAAACCCTCAAGGAAATCCTAGACTCTATGTTTATAAGACTTGAGCAGGCCATTTTTGGTGATATTCTAATTTCTCACTTGGTTCACTACCAACTCGCTGTCCCCGTATACTTTCAAGGCTTGAATTCCCCTCTTTTGGGCAAGTAGGAGACCTTGGATCAAGGATTCATACTCGGCCACATTATTGGTACAACTGAATTGGAACCTAAAAGAGAAGTAGTATCTTATTTGTGCAGGAGAGATCAACATAACACCAGCCCCTGATCCATTTCTATTCCTTGAGCCATCAAAGTACATACTCCATACTCCATTTATGTCATCATTAGTCCTAACAAGGTTAGGAACTTGAACCTCTTTCTCTATTATGCAATATGTACTAAGGCCTGTCTCAAGGGTTTTTGACATAGGCTCAAACTGACATGTATTTTCCCACTCATCTAAGAAGAAATCAGGAATCTCTGCTATGGAAGTGACAGGCTCATTTACTATGTTATTTTCATCCATCTCTAGGGTAGGGCAATTCATATTGATGAAGTTGGGAGTGTAGGGTTCAGTGTGATGAAGGGCTTGAGGTTCTACTCTTATTGAAGCATTGGCCCCATATCTGGTCTTAAATGACATGTAAGACCAATCAGCAAATATGAATCCACCAATTTGAGCAGTGAAGTCTCTTGAAAGGCAGATGGAAAAATAGGGCTTAACCTCGGCAACAGATATGTCTTGAATCACAGTACAACCAGGGCATGCATGTAGGGCCATTTCCACACTTCTAAGGATGCCTACGATTTTGACAGTACTCCCATCTAGTTGTAACACATCCCTAACAATGGGCTCATATTTCATCCCTAAAGAATCAGCAACACACCTAGGCATTACTGAGCTACTAGCCCCCGAATCTATCATGCAATTATGGACTAATTTGCCTCCACATCTCTTGCTGGTTGTACTAAACTAGTGGCACTCTCCATGGTATATGACTGATCATTGGGTTCAATCCTTTCCAATTCTTGCTGCAACATCTTCCTTTGCATTGGTATGGTAGCAACAGCATCCCACATAGAGATGTTTACATTGGTCCTTTTCATTTGCTCTACCACACTCAATGGTGCATTAGGAATTTTGGTAGAAACTTTGGGAGCTTCACTTATGAGAGGTTGAGATGGGGCAACAAAAGGATAACTTGCATCCTCATTTCTTGGACCTTTCTTTTGCTGTTGTGAAGTGTTTGTCTGCTCATTTACTATTTGTGTATTAGGTATAACACTTGAAGTTGAGGCCTACTTAGGAGAAGGAGGAGCAGCATGTTCCATAGCTCTCTTCTTGCTTCTTGTGTTATGAGCAACAGAATCCTAGTTTACATTACAATGCTCCTCCATCTGGTGATTCATGAAAGAGCAATCACCCTGCCTCTGAACATATGAGGCCTCCTTGGGATGATCTTCCTTGTGTGATTGCTTTACTGTGGACTCCTAGATAGTTAGGGCCAAATAATATTCTGCTTTCTGACATAGGCAGTAGGTATAAGAATAGTTACATGAGGGACAAAAATCTTGGTCTTGGGCCAAATTATTTTGAGGGACTATAGCTCTGTTCTAATTTGAGCTTGAAGCAGAAGCATGACTATTCTACCTATTCTGATCAAAAGAGCTATTCCACTGATTAGGAGGCCTACCACCACTTGGAGCCTGATATTGGAATTGGGGAGGCTTGCCACCTTGGGCCTGCTGCCTTTCTAAGGCCACCACCCTGTTACTCATCTTTTGTATTAGAGAAAAACTATCCTCTAGTCTCTTCCCTTGGTCCTTCAACTCCCTCCCCTGCTCTTGTAATTTTTTATCTAGGGTCTTCTCTTTTTTGTCTGTGCTCAGCACTAGACCTTGGAGCATTTCCTTGAGTTCATCTATTCCATTTGAGGATGTGGAAGCTTAGGGAACTGGAGTAAGGGCTTGTGATGTAGGAGTTGTAGGAAGAGGGGCTATCGCTGGTTGGTGGTTGGGGACATCAAGAAAGAAAGGCATAGGAGGCCTTGGAGCCAACTTTCCTCCTTGTATTAGAATGTTCTCAGTTTTTATGGCTATCTCATAAGCATTAGGTAATGTATCTCCTCCCATAGTTTGGATTGTAGTGGCAATATCACTGTTAAAAGCTCTAAGGTAATGCAAGAAGGCATTACCAGGGGTAGGTTTCACTATAGTAGGTATTCTATCCCATGTCTTTTGGAATCTGATATTAAAATCAGTCATACATTCATGGGGGGCTCTTTTTATTGTAGTCAGCTGCTCTAGTAGTGACAAATGGTCACTCTTATCCTCAAAATGTTTGCATAATCCTGCTCCTAGTCCATCCCAATCAGTTATGGAACCATGAGCTAAGCCTCTATACCACTGTAATTCTTTTCCTTTTAAAGATGAGGCTAGAAGTCTGACGGCAACATCATCTTCTGTAATACCATGAATATTGTAGACATTCGCTACCTCTTGGATATGCTCTAGGGGAGAAATAGAAGTTTCACCAATAAAATTAGGTATGCTTTTTAGTACAGCTACTGGTATATCATGTCTTTGGGCTAACAACAGAGGACTTCCACCATTAAAGGTGGCAAAAGCATGAACTCTTGGCTGTGCCATATAAACAAGTGTTCTATTGATGAGTGCTGATGGCAATCTAGGCTAAGTTTGGATAGTAGGAGGAGTAGAGATAGATCTTATAGGTATATTAACTGTTATTCCACCTCTAACTGGTGATAATGAAGCTCTAGCCCTCCTTCTTCTAGGACTTGAAAGTGAGAGCTCTTGATATTGAAAATTACCTCTAGAAGACACCCTTGTTTCAGCTCTTGGCATGAATTTCTGCAACTTTGGACTGAAACTAGATTTGTTGATGTTCAGAGTCGCCAAGTACTTGATGAATCAGCCTCTTGAAGGCTTGAATACTAAAGCCAGCATTACTTCTTCAGCATTAATCTTAGAAAATCTTTCTTCTTTAGACACCAGTAGACATGAAATCTTAAGATTTTTTTGTCCCATCGGGCGTGCCAAAAACTGTTGTCACTTAGGTTTGCACCCTTGTCCAAGGCCTATGTGCGAGGACAACCTAGTGAAACATGGAAACAACCTCCAAGCTGTGGGACTTGAACTACGAGGTTGAGTCTCCGGAGAAGGCCGACTTCCTCTTACTGTCAGGGTGCACCTATCTATTCTCAGAAGGGAAAGGGAGAAAGAGAGTGTTAAAGAAAATCTACCTAGTCTAATCTAAGGCGGCGATGCACCAAAACAGAGTGTTCAGACTCATTCCTGCCCATATATGCACTGCAAAACTAGGGTAATATACAAAAGTCATACATGTCCAGACTTATATCGATCAATATTCACATACAGATCAGAAAACCAATTGAATGATACCAGGAAAAGGAGATTTCACTTGTATATTATCCAATAGGCCAAAGATAGATACAGTATGCAGATCACTGATCTCAACAATACACCAATGGGAGGAAAAGTGATGCACATGAACACTGATGGTTGAAAGAGATGATACAGGATATTACATGGATCAGAGACAAAGGGATTTTACACTGCAAGTCTGCAAGCAGTAGCAGAGAAAATTAGGAAGAATCGACCTTGAGAATAGATCACAAAATTGCCTTTATAGATCAGGCGTAACTAAAGATTTCTGCGTTACATTCACTTCTTACCTACTGGCATTAACTTCCCATCTTGAGAATCTAATCGAAGATCTGATTGATTCCTGGCTTGCATACCAAGAAATCTCATTTCTTTCTAAGAAGAGCTTGGAGAAGATAGAAACGGTGCCACAACATTCCCTAACATGGTAGATGGATCGACTGGATGGTTGGAGTGTCCTTATGTCTTGCATTCCTTCCTGGTAGGTCGGAAATGATCACGAAGATTAGATCACAAGATAACGTCGATCATCCCTACTTCTTGGTTCATGAATCAACCTAGCCTATCAATTGACCCAGTTTCTTATATGCTGACTAGGCCATGTGGGCCAATCGTAATCCTTTGTTTTGCCACCTGGAGAGTCCTTTTGCGGTTGACCACCTTCATCAAAATAATTGTGCCACCTTTACCATCTAACCACTGGCTATTATCTAACCACCACGTCGAAAATTGGACCTGTGAGGACACGTTTCCTCTGAGTGCTAACTCGCCATTGTAAAATTTGCGCAGTTCCTCTATGGCGAGATAGCGCCAACCCTAGATCTCTGCAGATCTGATGGTGGAGCACCCACCCCTTAATGAGCTGGTCATATCAAGAAATTGGCCCCTCGACATATCTGTATCTGACTCAGCACATGTGGTTGTTTCTGATTCACCGTGGACCCTCTTTCCTGCGACTGGGCCCATCCGAATCGTTGCCACCTCAGTGATGCATCCGGTGAGACCTGACCCCACCAACATGCGTCAATTGGGCACGATGTCACCATGGTAAAAATCTTGCAGCTTCATTAAGGTGACATGGCACCTACTGTTGATCTTTTCTCATCTGACGATCACAGCTCTAACTTCTCGTGACCTTCCTTTTCTCTTGATTTGTCGAGCCCACGGATACGTGGCATCTATCCGTTGGTTTGTCAGTTATCCAACCCTAACTACTTATGGTGGCATGAAATACAACCCCGCCAAGACAAGTGGTGCACGGGCGCTATGTCGCTGATGATAAAGTCTAAGCAGTTCCCGATGGCGAGACAACGCCAGCCGTAGATTTGTCTCCATCCGATGATCACGAAGACTTGTTGTGCTCTGTGCTATCTTTACCCTGGGCCCATTGTATCTGGTGACACCTCAGCATCCGCACATCACCTGAATGACACGTGGTGAATGGGCGCTATGTCGCCATGATAAAAAACTCACAGCTTCACCATGGCGAGATGGCACCTACCGCCAATCTCTTCTAATCTGACGGTCAAAAACTTGACCTCCGGTAACCCTTCATTTCTATTGATTTGTTGGGCCCGCTAACACATGGCATCCTCCTATTGGTCCGTTGGTCATTCAATCCTCGGCTGCATGAAATTAGTCCCACCAGGACACGCGGCGCATGGGCGCTATGTCACCATGATAAAAATCCTGCAGCTTTGCCATAATGCGATGGCGCCTGCCATCGATCGGGCCTGATCTATCGGGGAGATCCTAAACCCGGCTGTGTTAGCTGTGCTGTCAGAAATTTTGGCATGGTTACACGTGGTGGTTCCTTACTGGCCCAGCGAAACACCACCAGGCAAACTTGCGACTTGGCCTCATAGGGTGACCACGTGTTGACCAAGCGCCATGTCACTATGGGAAAATTGAGGTTAAATTCCCATAGCACCATAGTGCCCAACCGATGACATGTCCCTATCTGTGCATGGTTCCTTCTGATTCGCTGTCGTGGCACTGAGCTCCACCAACTGGGCAGATGAGGTACATATGGGGCCCAATATTTTGCCTGAAGTTCTCGCTGTTTATCTTCTCCGGCCCGCCAAACTTTACCCTACCGCCGCAACATTTTTTCGGCAATGTGACCTGCCCACCGACATGAGCATCTCTACCGAGCGCTATGTCGCCATGGAGATTTTTCGGTCGGCATGCAATAGCGCCATAGTGCTTGCGGCGCCGAAAAAATTTCCCGACCCGCCCTCCATTGTAGCTCACTCACCGGGTCCACCAGACATGTGTCAATTGGGCACGATGTCGCTGATATAATCCTCGTGCAATTCTACCATAAAGAGATAGCGCCCTTTGCTGATCTCAGTTGATCTGACGGCCAGAAACTCGCAGGTCATAAGAATATATTATAAGGTTTAAAACATTCGTAATTCTAATATCTCTATGGGTATTTGAATATGCGCATATCGAAGGCAGAAAGGGCAATATAAAATGCGAATTTTGGCGGGAAGTGGAAATACAATAGTACTCTAGTAGCTCTTGCTTCTTGATTTGTGACTCCTTAAATAGAAATCTTAGAATTTCTTTTCTCACTCAATTCTTTCCTCCTTCAATTTCTATTTGAATGGGTTAGGAAGGATTCATTGACTCTAACCCACATTTTTTCTCTTCTAGAAACATCATGAAGAATCCTCTTGAATTCACTCAAAAATAGTTTACATAGAATTTTGTACCACCAGCTCATTATCCTTATCCTCCAACTAGTTCACAAAATTTAAGGTAATAACTTTGTCGACTTAGATTTGGTGAATCTTTGACTTTTCAAATGATGTAGTAGCTCAGCACTATTCAAATTTTAGTGCTCAACACATACTATGTTACTCAGCATTAACTATGTTTTATTGATGCTCGACACCTACTGTGGATTCACTCGACATTGACTAAGTTTTTTTATTTACTCAACTCCTTTTATATCACTCGGTACTTGAACTTCACTCGACACACACTAGATTTTCCATTTGCTCGACTTAAACCAGCTTTCTTGGCACCTACTAATGAACTTAGTTTAAGCTTTGCAGTTAACCTTGTTCCAAATTATAATTCTAGTGTTTCCAAGTGTGGCCTACCTCTATATCTTTGAGTATGTTATCAATACATCATTTAACCATTATCTTAGCCAATCCTTGCACTTCATTACAAAACCATAACACAACATTTCCCTTAGGTTCTATTGTTACATCTTATTGATTAAATCATCTTCATCAATCAACTAAGTGATAGTACTTGGGTCTTATAAGCAATTATCATTCCTACAAATACCAGGTTTGATATCAATGACAAAACAATCATTGAAAACATTCTTTTAACAACAATCTCCCTTTTTCAGTCATTCTTTTTCTCACAATGATCTTTTCAATTAAATTTCTAACAGAATTGGTCAAAATTTTGACCAAAAATGCAAAATTATGGTTAGTAGATATATAAACTTTTCAATGAATGTGTTCATCAAAATTTTGACCAACCTACAATTTGGTAAAAATTTTGATGAGAAAAATTGCAATGAACTACTTGGTCAAAATTTTGACCAACATGGGTCTAAATTTTGACCAAAATTTGTTAAAAATTGGATCCAAATATACTAGTGCATTCACTGGGGTGTGTGGTATTTATTGTTGTGGTTCTTGCACATCATGAGAAATTATTGGAACATCATCTTTTGGAGTATCATCCAGCACTACATAATCATCTTCTTTCTTCTCATGTTGTCACAATAGATTTTTGTATAACACTTGCTTGTTGAATATGACATCCCTACTTCTTACAATTTTATAGTTTTAAAAATCCCAAAGCCTATAACCAAATTCATCAATGCCATATCCAAAAATATACATTTCTTTGACTTAGCTTCCAATTTGGTTCTATTTTTATAATCTATATGCATAAATTTTTTTATAACTAAAGGTTTTGAGAAAAGAATAACTCACCTTCTTTCCAATCCATCCTTCCTCTAGAATACAACACAAAGGAGTAGAGGGACCTCTATTAATAAAATATAAAATAGTATTGATAGCCTCTACCCACATGTTTAAGAGAAACCTAGCATGTAACCCCATGCTCCTTGCACACTCCATTATTATCTTCTTCATGCATTCAACCACTCCATTTTCCTATGGAGTCTATGGAATAGTTTTTTGCTATGATTACCATTAATGGAGAAACAATCTTCAAATTCATGATTGTAATACTCACAACCATTATCAGATACAAAACATTTTAATTTCTTACCAATCTCATTTTCAACCAAGAATTTCCATTTCTTAAAAGTTTGAAATACATCATATTTATGTCTAAGGAAATAAATATGTTCTTACCTCTATCCTCTTCTTTCAACATGTAAACCCATTTATTTTGTAAAGCCCTTTTACTTGTAGGAAACTTGCATAAATCCCAAGTCTTATTTTTCAGCAAAGATTATATTTCTTCTTTCATTGGAGACTTCCACTAAATCTTAGTATCCACCTATATGGCTTCATTATAACATTCAGGTTCACCAACATCTATCAGTAAAATAGAGTACAAAGAGGGAGAAAATATTTCTAGAGGACTACTTAGCCTTGTTGATTGTCTAACATTCACTAGTGCATGCAATATTTGTTGTTGCAATTGTTTCACATCATGAGGAATTGTTGGAACATCATCTTTTGAAGTATCATCTAGCACTACATAATCTTCATCTTTCTTTTCATGTTGTTGCAACAGATCTTTGTATAATACTTTCTCATTGAATATGACATCCCCACTTCTTACAAAATTATGATTTTCAAAATCCCAAAGCCTATAACCAAAGTCATCAATTCCATATCCAAAAAATATACATTTCTTTTATTTAGCTTCCAGCTTGATTCTATTTTCAGAATCTATATCCTTCACAACCAAAGATTAAAAGAGTAACTCACATTCTTTACAGTCCATACTTCCTTTGGAATACCATAGCCCAAAGGAGTATATGGACCTCTATTAATCAAATATATAGCAGTATTGATAACCTCTGTCCACATGTTTAAGGGAAACCTAGCATGTAACCCCATGCTCGTTACACACTCTAATATTGTCTTATTCATGGGTTCAACCACTCCATTTTCCTATGGAGTCCTTGGAACAATTTTATGCCTATGAATACCATTAATGGAGAAGTAATCTTCAAATTCATGACAACAATACTCACCACCATTATCAATTTTGAGACATTTGGATTTTTTACCAGTCTCATTTTCAACCAAACATTTCCATTTCTCTTTGAATAAAGTAATTTTATTCCTTTATCACTCATGTGCCCAAGTCTATAATGTCATAGTATTGTATCGAAATCTACAATAGTTATTCGCTCTCCCTACTCAACTGCAACAACTATTTGTGAATATTCTTTTTTTTTTGAAATAATTAAAGTAGAAGGTGTAGCATGACTTGTACAAATATATAAGGTTCCTACTTTCAAACCTTTCTCTACTATAGGGGAACCTTTTGAAACCTTCCAATTTTTATCATTAAAAGTAACTACACAACCCTCATCACTGAGTTGCCCTGCTGAGATTAAATTTATACTCAGCCTTGGAAAATGTCTTGCGTCATGTAGTAACCAATAATTCCCATTCTACAACTTAATCTTAACCTTTTCCTTTCCAATAATCTGATAGGGTTCATTATCACCCAAATAAAGAAACCTAAAATATCCTTGGACATAATCAATAAAATAACTTCCATGGGGTGTCACATGAAATGAAGCACCAGAATCTAAAACCCATGAATCATCAACACTTTCTAAAGACAGAAGCAAAGCATCTTCTTTAGATTTGTTACTAACCACAGTTGTCCCCTTTTTCCCTTCTGGTTTATGTCCTTCATTATTCTTTCAAGTTCAAAAATCTTTCTTCTTATGGCCTAGTTTCCCATAGTTCTAGCAATCTCTTGATCCTCTAGATTAGGATTCTTTCCCTTTGATTTTCCTCTTTATTTCCCATAGTTTCTAGAATTACTTCCTCTCTTTGTCATTCTGCCTCTACTTTGTTTAATTAAAACACTTTCTAATGTAGTTCCACCAAAGGTTTTCTTATGAGTTTTCTCACTTAGAATAACACCAATCATATCATCATATTTAGCGTATTAGATCTAGCAATGGAATTACTCATGACCATTACCAAGCCATTCTAGCTTTCTGAAAAAGAACACAAAATCAATAGAGCCCTAATTTTTTCATCAAAATTGATATTAACATAAGATAACATATAAGTAATAGTATTAAACTCATTTAAATGATCTGCAATAGATCCACCTTCTTCCATCTTTGTATTAAATAAATGTTTCTTGAGAAATACCTTATTTGAAGCAGAGGATTTTTGTTAGAGTGGGCTTTCCATTACACCGAAAGAGAAATCTTTCAATTTTGAATAAAACCATTCAAATTATAGTACACAGTAGGTAGTTAAGACCTTGTCATGAATCTTAAGGGGAGTGTTGAAATTTTTTCTAACAATCTCCCCCTTAGTGTTACTTGAGGGTCTAAGGATTCAAACCTTTGACCAAGCTCTGATACCACTTGTTAGAGTGGGGTTGTTGTTGCACCAAAAGCTTGATCTAGAAATGTTCGATACAAGCATTCAACTTATAGTACACAGGAGGTGGTTAAGCCCTTCTCACAAATCTTGTGAGTAGTACTAAAAAAATTACTAACACTTTTTATACAATTTCTCTAAGGTTTCCATCAGTTCTTCCATCGTCTTCAATTTTTTAATGTCAAATTTCACTAATGGTGCCAAGCATAATCAACTACTTCCAAGTTTTTTTCTATCTAAAATCTCCCAGTCCTCATTTTTCATTGCTCTTTGTTACTTGCTTTTTCCTTCCAATGGCTTCCATAAATCCATTTTCATTTTCCATAACTAAAAGTTTTGTCCATTCAATTTGTCAACCTTCAATTTATCCTCATTTGTAATTGCTCCCACTCAACTATGAGACTTTCTTGGAGAGGATAACAAAAAAAAAAACTTTCTTTGATACCACTTATTAGGATCAAATACAAACAGAAATAATAATTACATGCAAATACAACCAATATCAAAAAATAATAAATCACATAGAAGAGAATACGATACTAGGATTTAACATGGTTCACCCAATCCCTAGGCTACTTTCACCAAATAGCGAGTCCAATATTATTATAATCCATTGATTACAACTTCATTACAATCTATAATCCCTTACAGATCAATATTGTTGCAAGAAGAAATTTTTGCATAATGCCTTATAAAAATCCCTAACCCTAAACTCTTTTATACAAGTATTTTTGCCACATTATGGTTGAAATTAGTTTAGGGAATGATGTAGTATGTATAGTACTTCCCTGATCATTCACCACAAACTAAAATAATCATCTATTAAAGGAGAATCATCCAAGAGTGGAGAGCTAAGAAACGAAAAATCAAAGGGAAAACCTACATATTATTATTGTGGTGAACTTGGACATACTACAAATATTTGCAAAAGTAAAAATGGTATGAAAAATCCTAAACCTAAGTTTAATAGTTACAATTTTTATTGCAAGAAGCAAGGACCACAAGCACAAGAATTTAGATCAAAGATTAGCAATACACCTATTACACCTAGATTTAAGGGATATTGGTAAAATTGTCAAAAAATATGGACATAGAGAATATGCATGTAGATCATAGGAAATGCTTAACTAAACAACCAGAAGGAAGGTCAATTCACCTAAGAAAGTTTTTTTTAGTTGTCACAAGGTTGGACACATGGATAAGAATTGTAGAACCTAGGCACTAGTACCAAACAATGAACACATCAAAGGTAAAGGTAAAGTGGATTTTGAAAAAACAAGGAAGGAGATGTTGAATAAAAACCTAGAAGAAAAATGGAAGCTAGAAGTAGTGGAACAAATTAATTTAAGATCACACAATCCAATGGAGAAGGTGATCACACCATGTTAAACTGATTAAGAAAGGTAAGTAAGGAACTATGTATTTAACGACTTATTTTACATTAGTTCCTAACATAAATTGTATCAAAGTTTATATCTACATAAGACACGGTGCATTATGATTGATCTATGGAAGGAATAGTGCAATGAAATCATTTATATTTTGGGTGTCAAGTATCAATAACACTATCTATATTGATAGAGTATCACAATATGGACTGAGTACCCCCAATGACCAAACTAATGTATAGGTTAAGTTAGATGGTATTGATTGAGCTATATAATAAAGATTGAGTTCAAAATTTTAGTGATGAATAAGAAAACTAGATTCTACGTACCTAACTAAGGACATGCCATTTATGATAATGATAACCTAAGAAAATAAAGGTGTATATTAAGAATTTGAAGGCATTTTACACACCTTACATTCCAATTTTGAGAGACCAAAGAAACTTGAGCAACTTGTAAAGTGATTTTAAGATGATTGAAAACAATTCAATAGTACAAGTATGATGGAGTGCTGATTTTTAGTTGTGTTGAGTTGTTCAACAAGAAAAAAATTTTAAACCCTAAATACAAAAAAGGCATCATCATCATCAGTGATGAAGAATCAAGGAGAAGAGTAACACTTTTCCTCCACCTAAATATCATTCTTTTTCTAAAATTTGTATGAAAGGAGATTTAATGTGTGCATTATCATCAATACCACCTAAGTTTATTATGATTCATGGTGTATAGATTTATTACATGTGTAAAATTGCTAAAGTGGGAGACTATGAAATAATATTGGAGTATGAGAAATTATGTGATGATGGAGTACTAAAGGATGAGTTCAATATTGTTGAGAGGAAAGGGTTAACTCGTGCCCTAGATTTTTTGAGAAATTTAAAAATTGAATGGATCAAGGTTTTACTAAGTTGAATTGATGATATGGAGTTATGGCTAGAGAATGGAATGATTAAGATTATAAAGAAAATGATGCATTTTGTCATTGGGTATCCAATATTTCACAAGATGAAGATAATACATTGCCAAAGAAAAGAAACAATTAAGAAAAACACAAAGGAAAAGTAGAATGGGCATGGCATGTCTATTTCAAACATCAATGACCATTAATTGAGTTTGCAATGAGGGTGATCTCTTATAAAATTTATAGTGAATTCAATTGAATATTGTTTTAGGTATGGCTATTAATTAGGTGTGGAAAATTATGACACCAATCCTTAGGAAACCTGATGATGCAAAGCTTATGCATATTTTTCTTTTGCATCCTTTCATACTATAGCTATAGTTCCACTACAAAAAAATGAAGGAGGACATGAAAAACCAATTACAGTTTTTAGTAAATCTCTTTAGCTAGCAAAACCTAAGTATGAGATTAATGAGAAGTAAGAATATGCACTTGTTAAAGTTGTCAAGGCCTTTAGGTGCTACCTAGTATGTGCTGATGTCATTGCCTTTGTACCTAGTGCAACAATTAAGAAACTTTTCTCTCAGCAGGAGGTGACTAGTATAAGGTGTAGATGGATCAACAGAATCCAAGAATTCAAGATAGATATACAAATCACCAAATTGGTAAGAGGACAAGGATCATCTAAGCTTATGGCTCAATAAAATTTAGATGCTAATTAAATAAATGCTATAAATAAATATTTTAGTTTTTATACATGTGATATGGATCATTGTGACTAGTATAATGATGTGATCTACTATTTACAACACATACAAGCTCCACACAATCTAACTAACAATGAGAAGAGGACTATCAAGTTACATCTAGTCAGATACATTATTGTTAGTGGTAGTCTATGATGGAAAAATTTTGAAGGCATACTTTTCAAATGCATAGACCAAGAAAAAATGAGAGAAGTTTTAAATAACATGCATGCAGGGGTATGTACTGGACATTAAATGGCAAATACTACTGCCCATAAGGTCATGAAGGATTGCTTTTGGTGGCCTAGCCTATTTAAGAATAGCTAAGTCTTGGTTAGAAACTATGACCCCTACTAGAGATTTTCTAGAAAGCTAAAGTTCTTTGGGAACACACCTTTGAAATTAGTTGAGGTCCAAGAATCCTTTCACGAATGGAGAATTGATGTTATTGGTGAAATCTCACCTAAGTCTAGTAGTGGCTATGCATGGATATTAGTTACAACTGATTATTTTACCAAATGGGTAGAAGCTATTCCTATAAGAAAATCTACTAGTAAGGTGGTAAATGATTTCCTTGTAAATAATATCATTGCAAGGTTTAGATGTCATTAGAGAATATTAACTAATAATGCTATGTGTTTTAGGTTTGATGACTTTGTTAATTTTTGTGATAAATATGGCATTACCAATTCAACTTCATCACCTTATCATCCATAGGGGGAATGGAAAGGTTGAATACAAAAGAAAAAGTCTATTGAAAATATAAAAAGAACACTAGATAATAACAAGAAAGCATGGATTCAAAATTGCACCTGGTAGTCAAGGCTAACAGGGTGACAGTGAAGAAAGCAATTAGCATTGCACTATTTGACCTAGTATATGGAATCTAGACTAGAATACCTCAACACAATTTTATGAGCCTATATAATTACATCCAAATTTATTATGAAGACATTATTGATGATATGCAAGAAAGGATGGATGAATTGGTTGGGCTGACTGAAACAAGAAAGGAAACCTTTGTAAGAAACATAAAATTGCAATTACAAATAAAGCATATGTATGATAGAAAGGTAGTGGCTAGAAAGTTTCAACCTAATGATCTCATCCTAATGTGGAATGCAAGGATTGAAGATAAAGGTAAGAATGGAAAATTTGATCCTATATGGCTTGGCCCTTATCTATTTTACTCTATATGGGGTGATGATTCAAACTTTATTAAAGAAGTAGGGAAATTTCTTGAATTACTAGTTCATGGATAATTCTTGAAGAGATACCTCCATTGAAGGTATTTATTTTTCATGAGCAGTAGTCAAGTTTGTATATTTTGGGCATTTCTATATTTTCCTGTGCATATGTCTTTGCCCTTGTATATATGTATATGTCTTTGTACAATCCCTAGAAATTTTTCCCAAGTTGTTATGTGTGTGGTCTACTCAACCTAGAGATTTTAATTTCTTACATGGGTATAGTTATCCATCATCCTCAGATAGAGCCACTGATAGCCCTCATTTTCACTATACTAAATTTTGATCCCTTCGTGAAAATAATCTCAAATTGTGTTGCATCTTAGGGGTTGGTGTCTTAATATATTTTTGATTTTCAAAGAAACCATAGCCAAATTATTCTACCTCAATTCAAAAAGGTGAAAATATTTCCCTAAGGGATTGTTTTGGTATCCTAGGATTGTGTTCTTACCTTAACATTAAAATTTTCAATCAATCTTGCAACCTTTTTTCCCTTATCCTAAGTTTTTCAAGGAGGAGATTGTATATTTTTCAAACCTTGGAGCTCTAATCTCATGATCATGGCTTTGGCATCTAATCGTAAACTCACTGTTTCTTTCTCCTGATGTTGCGACACAAGGATTGATGGAGGATCATAGAATGATGTTTTAAGTTCCCCAATATTAGGATATGCTATGATCATAGTATCATAGTATCCAATGGAAGGTTTTAAGTCATGATGGGCAATGTTATGATAAATAAGTAGTTAGGGTATCATAGAAGAAAATGATATAGCAATAAAGATATTTTTGTGGTATTGTAATGATCTTTGTAAAGTGTTTCAATGGTATGCTAAATTCCCTAGTCATAATATTGGCGAAGATGTTTTTAAATATCATGATGCTATGGGATGGCACTCATAAGACCATAAAGTGCAAATGATAGGGCAAGTTGGCAATTCAGTGTTAGAAAATTTATGTGTCTAATCCTAATTGGTCAAATATGTAACATATGTAGGTTGGATGCCACGTTAAGCTCATTGGACCAAATATCTCTTTACACAGTTATGTGAGCTAACACATCCTTTTCCTTGATCTTACGACAAATAGTGCTCTATAAGATCTCAAGGGTAGCAAAATGGAAATAAGATGCTATAACTGGTAATGTATGAGGAGATCATAGAGAAAGGGTTGATGCTAGTGATGTTATGATGAAGGAAGTTAAGAGTTTCTTGTAACATTATAGGGGTAAGAAGGATGATTTCTAATGTTACAAAGTGATCTACTAAACAAACAATCGTAGGATCATAGGGCAAGGAAAAATGAAACAAGATGCTACACTATTTAGTCAATTGTGAGATCATAATTAATGTGAAGGAAAGCTTCGATCTCACAATGTTAGTGTATCATAAAATCACAACACAATTGGTCCCTACTTAAGATCTTATGAAGGGTTTCTAAGTTCTAATCAATTGTAAGATCATAAACCCTAGTTTTGACTTGAAAATATGTTTTATACTTTTCTATGTTGGAAAATAAAAAGGGCTACCAACCAATGAAATTTAAGCAATGTACAAAATTTGTAACATTGGATAGTAATAATGACATTCTCCTAAAGTGACAAAATAAGTTGAGTTTTAAGGCTCAAGTATGCTGAAAATCAATGCAAATGCATGTTGATGATGTACATTGAGTTATAAATACTTTTTGTTGATCATATATAATTTACCATTCACAAAGAGAAGAAAACCTCAGTAGTTGCAGAGTTTCTAGTGTGTGGAATTTCTTACTTTCTGTGCCCAAATGTAATTTTCCCAGTACTTTCAAGCTATAGCTAGAATGTCTAATAAGAAAGTAGAATAGATTCAAGTAGTGGACATAGAGGTTATAGATATTTCAACATCAAATGGAGAAAAGAAAAGAAAAAAACCCTACTAGGTTTTTCGAAGAATGGATTAAGCTTTTTCAAGAATCCTCAAATGCTAATGCAGTAGATGATATAATGTTGTTGACCCATATGCCCTATGCAAAGATGTTATGTGCCCTAGAGCCATGGATTCTAAGTTTTTTATTTTCTTCTATAATAATAGAGAGAAGAAGATCTCTGTGTGTAATCTATGGAAGAAGAATTTGACAAAATTAATCTTCCTAGAGGTTTTCATTGATGTTGATTTAGTGAAGGCCTAATAAAGTCATTTAACCCAGCCACTAAATCAATCCTTACGAGAGATGGAACTATTCTTTGTACACTAGATAATTCCTCATTCATTGAGGCTTTTGGATTACATGGTGTCATGGGCCAACTTGTAGACTTGGAGGATCTATAAAGGGAATTTGAGAAAAACACAAAAGCTTACATGGGGAAATCTAAGCTACAACATATTCCCATGGACTTGAAGAGTGTGGGTGATTACCCTAAAAAGGTGGAAAAGATGATGCCTCCAGATAAATTCAAGAATTATTATGTGAAGAAAGTGTATGGTGTCCACAAGGTTTTTTGAAAAGATGGAACAAATATGGTGTATGGAGTAGAGTTTGTCATAGCTAGAGATGTGCAAAACTCATACCATGGAGGAAAATATGATTATGTTGAATATATCCTAGGGTAATAGCATAGATCTATGTCACTATTCAGGATACCAAAACCTATTTTGGTCAAATCTCATTCCTCTATCAAAAATCAATTTTTTTCAAAAACTAATAATACCCTTTTATACATCTCAGATTTAATATCCTCATTATATAATTTTTTTAGTGTTTTGATTTGCTATAATATGTTAAAAGTTCAAAATATTATAAGTTGATATTTTGACATTTAAAAAGATTCTCCTCAATGTTGGGACTAAAAATTGCATTGTCAATTTTGAGAACCATTGAAAAAATCAAGCCCTTAAATGCTTTCAAAGTGCATTTGTACCTAACTGCCCATTTGAGGCCTAAGAGGTGTTCAATACTTCTATCACCTTTCATTCAACATGACTAAGCATTTCATAATGATAAATTAACATTATGAGCCATTTTGTGAAATCCCATTTTGATCATCCATCAAATCTGCATTTTATCCTAAATGTCAAAAAGTGACAGGAGCCTATGTTCACCATTGAATATATCACACCCAAAAATGTTTTAGGACTCACTACTTTGGGCGTGTCTAGGGTCCATATCTGAGAACCTATGTTTCAAATTTTGAATCCCTCAAAGTTGGTCATTTAAATTTGTCATGCTGATGCACATTGCACATAGTTCTGGGAAGCCCTATTTGATGTGCTATAACCTTGACCCAATTGACCCAAATGTTGAAATTCTTGTTGCATTACATTAAAGATGACAAAGACTTGTTATGTTTCAATTTTTAGCTAATGATGAATCTGTTTGATTAGTTTTCAAATGCAGTTCCAAACGTAATTTCTATCTTTTTACTAGTGTCAGCAAATGCAGATTGATTGGAACTCTTGTTTGTGATGTCATAACTTGAGATCCTTGATTGGTGAGATCAAATGGATTATACCCTTGTGTCAATTTTTAGGTCAAGATGAATCCATTTGCACACTTTTCCAGGTCAATTCCATTTGCAAAAATTGCTTTTCTGACATTATTTCCAGTCAGTAATTCCAAGTAGCCCACTTTGAATGCTTGCCAAATGCATCCTGTTATTTTTCATGAGCCCAAATCATAGGTTCATAATTCCTCATGATAGAGAACCAACATGCCATTTTTTGTTTCCTGATGTGCTCATCTACTTAGTTTTTGAAGCCAAATTTGAATCTAGCTTGTTGTTTTCTAACTTGTTTACTTGCAGGTAATTCTGAAAGGTTAACTTTGACGGCGAATATCTTATGACTATGAATTTTTCATGAGACAAGATTTGACAGGGTAAAATCATGTGGAATAGAGAATCAATGTGCCAATTTTTAGAGCTCTGTCAAGTGTTTAGATCTATTTTTAAGGCCAGTCAACGAACCTCCTAGCACAAAAGTGACAATTGAATTTAAAGGGTAGAAATGAGCTTTTAAGGATAATTCAGTGATCAAATTTTATTTTGATCAATATCAGATGATGAGTGGGTTAGTTTAAAAGATTAGATGTTTGAAAATGAAAACTTTTTTAGTTGAACCCACTTTGGGGCTTGACTATTTCCACCAGATTGAAAAAGCATTGGTTTCAAAATAAATGTTTTAATGATTTTGCAATCATTAAATTTTATTTGTATGTACATCATGGGAGATCAAAAGATATGAGATGAATAATGAATTCTCATCTAGTCCACAATAGGATTTTGAATTGTGTTTGAAGTGTCTTTCAAATTAAGTATATGGTTGTATGGACTAGAAAGGGGTCATAGCAACTTTCATGACCAATCTAGTAATAATGGTCCCTATAAGACTATAGTTTAGCACTAACCTCACATGATAGTATAATGTGTAACCCTCTATCAATAGATTCATAATCTCTATGTTGATCTCCCCATTTTGAAAAAGGGACTGAAGATAACAAGTATAGAAATTGTGGTGGGAAATAATAATGTGAACTCAAAACATTTGGATGTCTTAAATTTGGGGTCTTCTCCTTTGAAGGGAAATCCTATTTATGGAAGCAAGATGTTAGATAGTAGCATGTTGAAGGTGCATGAAGTTTGATTAAACTCTATGATTTACTCATAGTTTTCATTGATGCTTATCGACATATTACAAGGCCTGGCTCAAAAGTTGTCAAGGTTGTAAATAAAATAAGGGAGTCTAAAAAGAAACAAGCGTCTACATTGCAATGACCAGGGAGAAAACTGTGAGTTGGCAGGTGTAAAGAGGAGAAAATCCATGCTACAACAGCAAAGATCCATGCCAGTTCAAGGCCACTCATAGCATCAAGACAAAAGCCTTTGTAGACTAGTCAAAAAAGAGAGAAGTAGCCTCAATGAAAAAGAAACTCATCATAGGCCATAAAAAAAAATAGACCTGGCTAAGAATAGGGAGATTCTAGCCACCATAAGCACCAACAAAGAAACAGAGCAACGAAGCTTACAAGGAAGGAGGAAGCTAAGTTGGATAGAAGAGAAAGTCACAGACCTGAAGGAGGATGCCATAAACCTCATCTAGTACCAATCAAAGACAACCACCCACATTGGTAGAAAAAAGTAGTACATGCCCAGGCATATAAAGACAAGCCGTCAACATCTTCCATGCAAGGTAAAAAGGGGAAGTTTTTGTTTGCAATTCATAGAACAAGTAGCACTAGTAAAGAACACCCTATAAGAAAGAGTAGAACTTCAAAGAAATCCCAACCCCACGTTATCAAAGAAAAGTCACCATGCGCAAGGAAAAATAGAGCAACACCACATGTTGAGAGAGCATGCTTTTAAGATGAGGTACCAACAAATATAGAAGTCACAATTTTTTCAAAACAAAGGCAGAAATGGCATAGACATCTTAAAGAGGGGAACCAAGCATAGTTAAAAGATGAAGACCTCCATACACAATCAAAGAAATCAACCATAGATAGAGACACAAATTCTCCACACCATGATCAAGGAATTAGCATGGCATTAAACATGAAATTAAATGTTTGTTGGTATAGTTAAATCATTCACCTCAAATGAGAATGAGTCACGTGTGAAATATAGACCTGGTGCATGAGATTCAAATAGGCTAGGATTTAAAGAGCTCATGACATAAAAAAGGAGACACACCCATGGGGATTCAAAGTGCAGGATCAACAAAGACAATCCACACAAAAGAGAGGAGGTTTGAGAAACATTATTATCCCACATCACCTGTGTAGATGGATTTTTTGATATTTAAATACATTTACACACTCACCCATAGTGTGAACAAGATGGAAGCTTTTGAAAAGCTAAATCTATGCATGTGGGTCCCAATCAATCAGATGAATGTGGTCAAGAAGAAATTTTAAAAAAACACGCAGTCAAAGTCAATGATGTGAGCAAATATGAGGTTGCCAAAAAGTTCAGAAATCTGGCACATCGCTACTTTGCTAGTCGAGAAATTTCAAAAAATTTGGCTAGCAAGGTAGCGAGATGTCAAAAAACTTCCAAAATCTAGCGAGAGCCAAATAAGTGATGTGGGTCCCACTTGGGTACACATTAGTGAATCATAAATTGATAGGTGTGTCCCAGATGGTGATGAGATGGAAGGAAACAAATTTGAGTGCTGAAATGTTGCCACTTGGCAGATTGTGTGATTGTCGCTATCTCACCAAGCAGAGTTGCTTATTTGATAACCATGGTGACATAGCAAGGGTTGCTGAGGTGACAACATGTGGTAGTGGGTTCCAATGGCAATGACAAGATAGGTAGTGATAGGGTGATGATGAAGCAACAAGGCATCCAATTGTGTGATGACACTTGGCAAATGGTCAAACTATGTTTGACCCTGAATGAAACTTGAGAGGGAAAATTTCAAAGGCTAAAATGGTTTTTGTTTAAAAAATTTCTCCAAATGTGCAATCGAGAGATCTTTTAAACAAAGTCTGAAACTTTATATGGTTTAAACTATATAAAAATTAAAATTTTTGCAAAATATTGTTCAAACCATAAAATAGAGGTACAAACTTGAGAAGGCCATAACACGAGCATTTTTAAACTAAAATAGGCATTCCAATATACCACAAAAACTATGAGAATCCAAATTTTCCATTTTTGAGATCAGTTTTTGCACAGGTGCTCACTGGTTTAGTCTGTAGGTCAGTTTGTGTTTCTCAAGGTATTGGTGACATAATGAGAAAATTTCAATATTGGTCATTAGAATTGGTTGGAGGGTAGTTATGAAGACTATTTGAAGCCAGAATGTGAAAAAAATGACTTTGAGAAGATTGTATTGTATTTTGAAGGCCTCTTAACTAATTTTTGGCTTAACCATGATTCAAAATCTGGCATCAAAAGTGGTTATGATGATGAACCAAATATCTTAGATATTTCTGCCTTGTAGAGACCAAATGATGAGATTTCATTTTTAGTTATAGAGAGAAGGTAGAGAGAGGTTTTTTTTGCTTCTTGGGAAGGAATTCTAAAGGGACACTTGTCATCTCCTGATCAGATCCGAGATTCTCTTCTTCCTATATCTATCTTTTTCTTTCTCTTTGTAAGGGTTCCAATTTTTTTTGACTGAGAAACTAGTAGGTTCCAGTTCTAGGGAGAAAATTTGCACATTACTGTGAGACCATATTATGGTTTCAATTTTGATGTGTTTCCTTAACGGTGATACCATAATTTAACATAATTCTTTTATATGAATAGTAGTAGTGTAGATAATACAAGAAGTTCTAATATGTTAAGTGTTTTTCATGTTTTAATTTTATGCATCTGAATGCATAGTTTCAAGGAAATGAATACATATTTGTAGTAATTTCACTAGTTTCATTCCGGTTCTTGTCTCCTATCTCAACAATCTGTAAGTCTTGTGTGGTTTTGGAACAAAGATCTGAGACCCATTTGCATCCCTTTTAGGTTGTATGTTTGATGTATTTTACTGTTGGACCAAAGGGAAAAGTAAATGCTTGATATGTTTAACAAGGTTACTAATTACTTCAGAAGGATATTTTGTGAGAATGAAATCTAAATGGACACTGATGTCTGAATCACAAGGTGATTAGATAGATCTGATGTCTGGGTATACAAAATATGTCCTGATGTCATAGATGTATGTTTTGAATTCATAGAATTTCCTATATGGATTAGGCACTGATCAGTTATAGGATCACTTGCTATACTTCTACATATTTGAGGATTTTTTAAAAATCAACATCAATAATCAAATGCTTTTCCCTTTCATGTTGAAGAGCTATAATAGAATGCCCTCACTCAGCTTGTGAATATCATAGAATTGCAATTTGCTACTATAGATCTATGTTATTACATGAGTTAATAGGAGAAATAATGGTTTTATCTGCGTTATATTAGATTCAATGTATGCTTTGATAACTGGTAGCATATAAAGAATCTATAGGTCCACCCACCTAAGTTTTACAGAGCTTGAAGAAGAAAAAGGTTCTAGCCTTATAGTTGGCCTAGTGTCTGAATGGGCATGTTGAGAATGGGAGTTAGCTGCCCCTAGATGTGTTTTTTTCTCATCAGAGAAATTGGAAGCTAGTAACATTTTCAAACAGCAACACTCAAAAAGGAAAAAAAAAAAGTAGATCATATATAAAAATCAAAAAAACTATATTTATCTCTAAAGGAGAGAGTCCTCTTCATGAATACATAATTTATATTCAAGAATGTGTACATTTGATAGGGTAGTTTTGATGAGATGAAAAAATTGTTGGATTTTGATAAGGTCAAGCTTGAGTACTTATTACAAAGAAAATATACGTAAAAAATAATTATTTATTTTTTTGTTCCCTAGCTATGCATTTCATCTATAAGAAATTTTCAAATTAGAACAAAAAAAGATGATTTGCATATACTTGTTTGATGGGAACCACACCCTATATTATTTATAGTTAAGAAAGGGACTTCAAAAGAAAAGAAAATGAATAAATTCTTACTCAAATTTTTTAATAAAAATTGTAAGCATAAAATTCATCAAATTCTACACATTTTATCAGTTTACATCATCTTTAAATTCTAAGCACAAATACTATTTTTTGTCATTAATGTTGAACTGTCACATCTTGATATCATGTTTATTTATAAAAGGTGACATAGGTTTGTGCTTTTATCCCCTGGAGGTGATGAATAAAAACATTGCATTGGCTCTAAGTGGAGAGATGAAAGTGTAGGACTAGAAAATAGGCTAATGTCTAACATACTATGAGGAAATCACAAACTCAATAAATATGCATTGACACCTCTAGTATACCATGAAAGCCAAATCAACAAAAGGAAGAACATAATGTTAAAAAATCCCTCTTTCATTTGTAGCTCCCATGTCCTTCGTTGTTCTCCATGTGATATAGCTCCAATTGCCTATAGTGTACACAATTTAGAAACAAAGCCTATGCTAATGACAATGCTATGAGAATACTAGAAGAGTGATTTAAGCTTGAGAGATAGAGAAAAAGAATAATAATCTAGGGACTTGAAGGATTGGAAATGAGAGGAAGAATGCTCATTTTATAATCAATTTGCAAGATCAGAGCATTGGACTTGTCACCTTGGATATGTGACTTGGCAAGAGATTCCTTTGAGGATCCATGACACATATGACACAAGATGCTAAATGTAGAATTGTATGACACTTGGAAGTCAAACATGGTTATGAATGGAAGAGGACTTATGATGCGTCATATGACACCTCAAACCCACTTTAAAGCCAAGAATCTATGATAATGAAAGCCAAATATGGATGTGCATCAAGAATAAGAATATATGGATTATGACATATCTTAGCCAAGTGTAAATGGAGAATCCATGATGTTTCATGCCCATCTATTACAAGGATGCCAATATTATGTGGAATATTTGAATTTAAAAAATCCCTTATTCCACACAAATAGAACTTAGTAAAAATGGAATTAATGGTGGAAAATATGACTTAGGAAATTGAGAATTTCCATGGTTCATGAATAATGAATCAATTAATTACTAAAATTAATTAATTGAGAAGGTTAGTTAGGAAGAATAATTAGTGAAATGACATAGGATTAAATTAGGGGTTATTTAATCCTATAGTGAAAATTAGTAGATGATTGGTCAATTTGATTTAACAAGTGTGATAGTATCCTTTGATGAAATGTGATGACAATGCAAATTGACTGAGATGATGAAAAGTAGACCAAAGCCATGGTCATATTGATTGATTGATAAAAAATGATAACATGCCAAGGACAAAAGACATGCACTAAGGACATGTAATATTTAACTAACATTGTAAAATGCTACAAGATTGAGATTGGTTGATAAATATAATTGACAGACACTATCAATATTATTAAATGGTTGAAAATGTTATGATCTAACACTAAGAGACTCAAAAATGTCAAAGATTAGACAATGTGAATGGCAGTTTGACCTAGTACTAAAAGCCATAATAGTACTAAAATCAAATTGATTAGATTTGATAGATTAATAGGTTTCCAAGGCACTGAAAGCCACAATAATGCCTAGGATTGGACAAATGGTGATAGATTTGGGATATTTGACACATTATGGGTCAATTAAGACTGATTCTAGGTGATTCCAAGTTGATTTGATATGATTTTGAGTTGATTTGATATGATTCCAAATTGATTTGGAATGGTTCCAAAATGATCTGCAATTGATGTGAAAGAGGATACAAATGATAACATAAACTATTAAGATGTGATCAAGTTGGCCAAAAGATCAAAGATAGTGGAATGAGAAAATGGGATGAGTTAGTATGAAAATGTGATGAAACCATAGGCGTGAACCATTTTTGAGCATCTACATTTTTTCCCTCTTTGATACAACAAGATTTAGAGTGTCGTGTCAAAGAATGATGACAAAAAGTCATAAAAGCATACCCCAATAATGATGGTATATATTGGTTCCCCTTCAAGAAATTGACCAACATAGTCATATGATAGGTCAATTTCATCAACGACAAGAAAACAAAACCATAGCAACTGACGAATCATAAATTGGAGCTAAAATGTGAAAGTTAAGGGCTCTGGAGTGCAAAAAGGCATCATGACCAACATAGAAAGGGCCTCTTGGAAATCCATCTAGGTAGAAAAAAACTATAAAAGGGCTCAAAGAGGGTTTTGAAAGTCAGTTTCACCTTTACTTTTGGGAGAAAAGAGCTCTGGAGCAATCAAAATGGATCAGTTACCTAGAGAGAAACACCATGGTGAATGAGTGTGTACCTATCAATGATGGGTAGATTTAGGACCTTTGGTGAGTACGTTGTGGCTATCTTTGTGTTTTTATTCTTTTTTGTACTTCTCTATGCCTTTTAGACACTTAGGAGTCAATCAAGGTCAAAGAGGGTCAAACAAGGGTCTCGGGGCTAGGTTAGGGCATCAAAATGCCCCAACTATGCCTAAAACATAGCAAACTATGTAGTGAGTGCATTTTGCATGCCCAAATGTGAATTTAGAAAACATGACATGACCAACTGCGCCAGAGGCATAGTTCGGGGCCCCAACTATGCCCTAGGATGCTTTGGGGTTCCGAACAGGGTCCAGATTGGCTTGGATTGACCCAAAATTTGGGGTACACTAGCAAGACCCTATGATGATGTTACAAAAGTGTTAAGACTCAGTCAAAGGTGGTTAAAATTGTCAAAATTGGTCAAACTTAGTGCAGATGTAAGTCAAACTTAGGCGAATGCTAATAAAGAATGATGCAAAGGACCCGAAAGGGTGTAAACAGACTCAAAATGACCTGAAACTTGAGACCACATGTTAAAAACCCTAGAAAGAGGTTAAAACATAGGTTAACTTAGGCCAACATGGTCAAAAAAAGTCAAACCTAGCTTATATGAAGGAAAAAGTTTATAGAGGAATAGGCAAAGGGTCAAAATGATGTTAATGAGCCTAAAATGACCCAAAATTTGGTAGACACATTCAAAACCCTAGAAAGAGTCCAAAACATAAGTTAACTCAGTCAAAAATAATTAGGAAAGAGTCAAAGTAGGTCAAACTAGAGTCAAACTAGGTCAAGTTTGGGTCAAAAGTCATGTCAAGCTAGATACAAAGCTTTAGAAGGTTGACATAGATTATATGGTTATGCAGGAGGATCTACCCCTATTATGAATGAGGGGACATAGGCCTTAGAGTCTTATGTTATGCCATCAGATGATTGTTGGTGAGTGAGGGATCTTGGCCAATCTTAGTTTATATAATATTACATTTATGCTTGAGGTGAGAGGCAATA
The DNA here is from genome assembly GCA_028749045.1 of Cupressus sempervirens. Lineage (NCBI taxonomy): Eukaryota > Viridiplantae > Streptophyta > Pinopsida > Cupressales > Cupressaceae > Cupressus > Cupressus sempervirens. The sequence continues at coordinate 33,368,992 of CM053784.1, read as the reverse complement.
GAGCCCTACTGACAGCCTTGACTAAGAGATGGCATTCAAAGACTTGTTTATTCCATCTACTAATGGGAGAGGCTATAATGACCTTAGAGGATCTATGGTACATCCTTAGGATATTGATTAATTGGGAGTTATCTATATATGACTTGGCAACTAGGCAAGCAACATTACACTTGTTATTTAGATATGGAGATGCAGAGCTGGGTATTTGAGATTATGATATTGGATGGGACCTATTGGTGGCGGGCCATGAGTGATCGGTAGTTGTGATATGTTGGGTGATCGATGGATATTGATACATAATAGGCATGGACATGGATTCCTTGTCAGATGGGGTTGAGTGTTAGAGAGGATAATAATGGATGGGACTATGTTTTCCCAGGGCCCATGCATGTTGGGGATGTTGTACTATTATCTCCATCAGGTAGCATATAGAGGTGAACTAACATTTAGCACTAGGGGTACATTGTTACAAATCTAGGCATATGAGAATATTGCAATATTCAGGCCACTTGTAGAGAGGGAGTTGGTGGAGGACATGCCATATTCATATAGTTATAGAGGTTTACTAGGACAAGGAATGCTAGGGTGCACAAGGTACTTTCAAGATCAAATAGATACTATGACATAATTTATCTTGAGACCCTACAGAGATTAACCCAAATGGGATGATGATGAGATTCACCTACCATACTACAAGAAGGAATGCTATCTCATTGGGAGAAAAGTGATTGGGCACCTAGTGACAGAGATGTACCTACCAAAGTGGGTACACAAATAGTTTGGCAATATATAAGATGTGTTGATAGGTCTATCATTATTTGCATGGTTGAAAGTAGAGGTCTAAGAGTGGGGAGAACCTATCAAGACATATGTGTCTTATGCAAAGCTATAGGAATTATAGTTGAGGGTATGGAGAGTAGTAGTAGATGTGGTGGATGTACGCATGACAATATCATATGATAGATAGTTTGCACAACATCATCTGAAGCCCTTAATAGATCCAATAGTGCTAGTACCATGGGTGAGATTATAGGTAGAGCATAATGAGGGGGATGGTGATGAGGAGGATGTGGGAGAGGATGAGGAGGGAGGAGATGAGGATGATGAAAAGGATGGGGGAGATGAGGATGATGATAGGGAGGAGGGAGATGAGGACAATGATGGGGAGGGGGGAGATGAGGATGATGATGGGGAGGAGAGGGAGGATGGATAGGATGCTAAGGTAGGGGATGAAAATGTGGGGGATGATGATGAGGATTTCAAGGGAGAGGATGAGGGGGATGATGATGAAGAGGGTGGAGATAGTGGGGGTGGGGGTGGGGATTGTGATGGAGGTGGTGATGGGGGAGAGGATGAGGATTACTATTGGGAGGGTGGGGGTAGTGGCGATGAGGGAGATGATGAGTGGACATAGGTGTGGATGCAGTTGTGATGGACATCAAAGAGGATCTAGTGAATTACACTAGGGTGACACTAGTATTGGTACAAGTAGGGCCTAGCTAGTTAGAGATTATGGAGATGATCAAAGGTCTCTTGAGTTAGTTAGACTAGGTTGTAGTGGAGAGGGATGTAGTGATAGTAGAGAAGGACCAAGATATGATAGAGAGTGATGCCAAATGCACAGGGCAAAGAAGGCAATGCAAGAGTCCCAAGAGTTCATTAGCAACATCAAAGATTTGAACTTCCAAGAGATGGCTATAATGATGATCAGTTCACATATGGGACATGGTACTGGAGAGATCAGTATGAGAGGGTAGTGCCACTAGGGTAGAGGGTAGATATTCTCACTCACATCGTACATAGATGACACAAAGAAATTTAGGGGTGATGGAACTGATGAGGCCACCATAGGCAGTAGAGGAATCATCCTTAAGGCCAGACAAAGTCCACAAGGCTAGGGATAGCACAAGGTGACACTGACATGCTAATGTATAGAGGGGTTTCTCTATTTTGGTTTTTGGTTTTTGTTATGCTCTTTCATGTTTCACATCTATGGGCCATTAGTATTGATGTAAACCATGGTCATGTATTTTGATACCTTTGCAAGACATTTATGAGATGTGCTTATGTTATGATGACTATATGAGATGGTTTATAGATATGTTTTATATGTTTTATATGGATGCATTTATTCTCTTTTATGTGGAATTTTATATGATGACATCATGTGTTGGTTTATGACATGTTATGCATAGAAAATAACATCTTTATTTTTGCCACATATTTTTCTCATGAATGAATGCCTAATGAAATGTAAATGATATGGAATGAATGCAAATGAAATGTAAAATGATATGGAATGAACGTAAAGAAAATGTGAAAATAATATAAATGCCATGTTTATGCAAATATGTATCACTTTGGATTATTTTGGTCTTTTGACATATGTAGGAATGCAAGATAACAATACTTGTGATGTATTAGAGTATGGGATCAAGGTAGTGGATGAAGGGGACAAAGAAGATGGAGTAGATGAGACAAGGAATAGTTAGTATGAGGTGAGGAATTTTTTTTTATAAAGTGCACTATATGTCAAATGGAGCATTATTTTGATATGGAAAATGGAATGCAATGCATCATGGCATAAAGGGCTAGAGCACAAAGATAAGCCTTTTGCATAAACAAGCACGATGTAGACAAAAAATGACCTTATCTTTCCTGAGGCATATGTACATGCCCCAAACTCTCAAAGACACATTTTAATAGATAGAAAAGAAGAGATGACCATGAATCATCCTGGGCACTCTCATAAATCAATTTATATCATCCAATCGCATAAGAACATGATCAAAGAAAAACAAAGCAAAAAAAAAAATCACTCACTAAACAGTGTGAGCCTATAGATATCCTTGTCCATTTTACTTGGCCTTTTAGTATTTTAGGTGTTTGGATAGTGTTTGGTAGGTTTATCATGTGATAACTCTGATAGTTGGTTCAAGTTGATAGGTACATAATGACATTTCGGATTAATTTTTGGTTCACATTGCTCAGATAGGTGTGATTGTCATTGAAGTGTAGTGCTTTGAGTTTCATTCTACAAAGTGCAAGTGTTTATGCAAAAGGAGTGATAATATACAGTGACTATTTACAAGGTTTATTACACATTTTTGGTGTGTTTTGTGATTTTTATGGTTTAAAGGGATATTTTATGTTTTTGTGTGACTAGTTTCTTCAGGACATTTTACAATTTTTAATGTTTACCTCAAGATGTTTTATGATGTTTAGGGGTTTTTTAGGACATTTTACAATTTTTAATGATTATTTTAGGACATTTTATGATTTTTAGTATTTTTTAAGACATTTTATGATTGTTAACGATTATTTCATAACATTTTATGATTTTTAGTGATTATTTCAGTATTATATTCAAATTTGTAGGATTTTTTTGAGATCATATTTGAATTTTTAGGATTATTTTAAGATCATATTTGAATTTTATAATTTTTTTAGGATCATAAAGGATTCTAAATATTAGCTCCAATCTAATATGTGATAATTCCAATGGATAAGATGTGCTTAGGGACATGCCCCTAGCTCAAATTCAAATTCATGCATTTGTGTAGGTGATATGCCTCCAAAAAAGATGCAAACTATATACAAAGGCCAATGACAATGGATATTAACTAGTTGGTGAGCCATGATAAGGGGCTAGGGGTGTCTTACAATATGGAGGATATGATTAGGGAATGTCAAATGGGGAAAAAACTAGATGGGATCCCAAAAGATGGAGGAGCAACAACTGATTACACATGGTGCTTGTTTGCCAAATTTTCACCATGGTACTTGCCCAAAGTGCCTATTTACCAGGGTTTCACTTTTGGATGGAATTTTTCTCTTGACAAAAATTTTCTTGCCAAGATGCCTATTTTCTAGTTTTTCATCAAGGCATCCATTTTTTCATGACTTTTTTTCACTTTTTTTTCTTTTTTCATGACTTTTTTCTCTTTTGTTTTTATTTTTTTTTAAGACTTTTGAAAAAATCAAGTATATTATTTGTGGAGATGCATGTTGTTGATGGACATGGGTAGTGGTTCACTTTCTAGATTCATAAGTTGATATACTCCAGACTTGAATGTTATAGTAACTACATAAGGTCCTTCCTAATTTGGTTCAAATTTACATGGTTTCTCTCTATGCTACTAATTTTTGTAGTTCATCTTCAAGACTAGATCGCCAATCTCAAAATGATGACCTCAAACTTTCTTATTATAGCTTCATTTGAGTTAGTTTTTGTAAGCTTGTAGATGTGTCAAGGTGGCTTATCTTTGTTCATCAAGCATTTCTAGTTCATTGAGTCTAGATATTCAGTAGTTTTCATCATCAACAACATTTTGTAGGGACACTCTCAATGATGGTATTTAAACTTTAATGGGTAGTATGGCCTTAGTGCCATAGATAAGGGAGTATGGTGTTGCACCAATGGGAGCATGCACACTTGTTTAGTAGGCCCAAAGAGCTAGATTTAGTTGTAAGTGCCAGTCTTAACCAGAATGATTGATAGCTTTTGGAGAATCTTAACAATGGTTTTATTAGATGCTTTTTCTTGACCATTTCCCTATGGATGGTAAATACTAGAATATCCATGGTATATGTTGTACTTATCATAGAGCTTATTCACATCTTTATTTTGAAATGAACTACCATGGTTAGTAATAATAGCCAAGGGGACTCCATACCGACATATGATGTAGTTTAGAATAAAGCTTGAAATTTTCTTTCTAGTGGTGAAAGTTAGAGGGATAGCTTCAACCCACTTGGTAAAATATTCTATTATTTTGATGTTGAACTTATGACCATTAGTAGAAGGAGGATAAATAGCTCCAATAAGATCAAATGCCCATTATGAAAAGAGCCATGAAGATATGATTGGCTATAATTCTTATACTAATGTGTGGATTAGATTGATGTATATTTGGTGCTTATGACATGTTTTAGAAAAATCATGGGCCTCTTGTTCCATGGTTGCCCAATAGTATCCAGCTCTAAAAGATTTCTTAGCTAGACTTAGACCATTGAAAGGACCTTCACATATACCTTTTTGAACCTCGTGTAAAGAAATTTTAGCTTCTTGCAAGTCAAGGCATTAGAGAAGGTTTTGGTCAAAATATTTCTTGTAAAGGATGTTAACGATGATGACATATCTATTGCATTGATGGATAAAGGCTCGATGTTAATTTTTGGATAAGTTGGGTGGTAGAATTAGGGTGTGTAGGTAATTGCAAACGTCTTGATACCAAGGAGAATTGGGACCAACAAGTTCACACAAAAACTTAGATTGAGGGAGCTTAGATGCTAGAATCAAAAGTTGATCAACAAGGAGCTCAAAAGGTTCCACATTTTGAGGCATATTAATCATGGAAGCAATGGTAGCCATAGCATCAGCTTGCTTGTTGTGTATTCTTGGTAGCTAACAGAAAGAGATACTGACAAATTTAGATTTAAGGAAGTCTGCCATCTACTTGTAAGATATTAACTTATCATCTTTGGTTTCATCTTCATCATTGACTTGGTGGATGACCAACTAAGAATAACCAAAAACTTGTAAATGTTGAATGTTCCATTGGATAGCTATCTTGAGTCTTGTGATCATTTCCTCATACTCCACTATTTTTTTGTACAATGGAATGCTATCCTATATGACTTGGGGATTATGCCTCCTTGGGGAGTGATAAACATAATGCCAACTCCTAAACCATTTCTTGTATGTGATCCATCAAAGTAGAGCTTCCATTCATCAATTATATCCATGTTAAATATGGCTTCATCTAGAAATTTTATCAACATGGGATGATCATCTGTCATAGGTGCTTCCACTAGCTAATCAGCTATCACTTGCCCTTTGATTGCTTTTCTATCCACATATTCTATGTCAAATTCACTAAGAATCATAACCCATTTGGCTAAGTTCCTTGTAAGAGTGGCCTTTCTTAGGAGATATTTTAGTTGGTCAATCTTAGAGACAAGCATTGTTTTTTGATGGAGTGTGTAATGTCTTAGCTTTTGGGCTACAAAAATGATGGCAAGGCATACTTGTTCAATGACTGAATAATTTAGTTCATATCCCACACATGTTCTCCTAATTTAGTAGATTGCTCACTCTCTTCCTTGTACATCATTTTGTGCTAAGGGAGCTCCTAATGTAGCATCTATAGCAAATATGTATAAAATTAATGGTTTTTCTAAAATAGGAGCCACTAAAACTGGTGGATTTAGAAGATAATCTTTGAGTTGTTGGAAAGATTATTCACACTAGTTGTTCCATTGAAAGGATACTCCCTTATGTAGTAGGTGTTGAAAGGAGTGACACTTATCTACTAGTTATGCAATGAATCAGTGGATATACTACAATCTCCCTTGTAGACCTCTTACTATTATTAGATTTGTTGGAGGAGGCATGTTAAGTATTACTTTTACTTTCTTGGGATCCACTTCAATTCCTTGTTGAGAAATAATGTATCCTAGGAGCTTTCCAGAAACAACTCTGAATACACACTTTTTTGTATTTAGAAAAAGGTTATCACTTTCCACTCTGTTGAATATTTGATCTAGGAAGCCCAAATGATCCTTTCTTCTATAGTATTTTCAAAGTAAGTCATCGACATAGTCTTCCATTAGGATGTGCATTAAATCATGAAAGATCATAGTCATTGTTCTTTGATATGTTGCCCCAACATTTTTAAGACCAAATGGCATAACATTCTAGTAGTATGTTCTCCAAGGGCATGTAAATGTTTTTTTGTGTTGATCTTTAGGATCTATTCTTATCTAATTTTAGCTAGAAAAGCCATACATTAGTGATAACATCTCATATCTAGTTGTCATGTCTACAATAATATCTATATTTGATAAAGGGAAATCATCCTTAGGACATGCCTTGTTAAGATCAAGGAAGTTAGTGCATATTGGATGCCCCTAGAATATATTCTTACTCCTACTAAATTAGATATCCATTATATGTATTCAATGGCTATGATAAAGCTGGCATCCAATAATTTCTTTAATTCCACTTTAACAAGGAGAACAAATTGAGGATTCATCTTTCTCAACTTTTTCTTTACTAGCTTGACTCTTGGTTTTAGTGGTAGGTGATGGAGTACTAGTTCAAGATCTAATCTCAGCATGTATGCATAAGACTAGGTAAAATTGATCTACCTCTCTAGAAAGAATCTAAAAAATTCATCTTTTTCCTTTGGTGATAATTAGGTGTCAAAGTTTATGATCTTAGGATTGTTAGGTGTTCCTAGATTTATCTCTTCTATCATTTCCATAAGTAATGTTGATCTTTCCTTCAATGTGGGTATGCCCAATCTTCCATCCTTGGGTTCCTTAGAGAGGTTTTCACCCTCAGATACATCCTTTATTTTTACTTTTTCATGGTCTAATGGAAGCTTTCAGTTTTCACCAAGAGACCTACTTTTGTCTTTTTTTGCTATTTTTTCAATTGTGTGACTAGAAGATGGAGTTGAATCCCCAAAACATGCCATGATGTTTAGGTCAATGGAGAACCCTAACTCCTCCATCTATCAAGACATGTCTAACCTTAAAATTGTGGACAAATACTTTGAGGTAAAGGGGATCATTATGGTTGGGTCTATCTTTAGGAATATCCTAAGTGGAAAAGGTGATATGTTGTGATGTAGATAGGTTCCCAACCATGGCTTAGAACTAGGCAAGATCAATGTTCTCTATGACTACTGACTCTTTAAGGGCTTGATCAAATATCTTATGATGTTGGGGAGATGTATGTAGTAGGTCCAAGATGGATATTTATGTAGGGGTCTTCCCAAGTTGTTCAACAAGACTATAATCAAATGAAGTAGGAGCATTAGATGTACTATTTGGTGTAGGCCTTGTAGGGGCAGTAGGTTTAGAATGAGCTCCAAGTAGGATAATCTTAGTATGACATGTAGTGACAGTGCAACAAGGTTCTTCAGCATTTAAGGTGAATGTGGATATGCAAGAATTAGACTCATTGAAATAGTTGATGGTATAGTCATATCCATTGTGTGTGTAATTCACATTGATTTGTGAGTTTGAGTTTGAACTCGAGGCGTTCTCCTTTTCATGGTTACCCAAAGTATCTTTAAAAATAGTATAATCAGAGTTGGATGCTAGTAGTGATGGATCGATTGTGATCACACCATCATCGATCAAACCTTGTATTGCATTTTTTAGTTGAAAACATGATGATGTTTCATGTCCTTTGGTGCAGTGGTAAACATAGAATTTTTTGTCACCCCACCAAGAAGCTTTAGGTAGTGGTTCATCTTTGATTGAGGGTAACTTTAGGAAGTTGTGAATGAGCAACTGTTGAAGTGTAGTCTCAAGAGGTATCCCCAATAGTGTTAATTTTGTCTTTGAGGTCCATCCAATGGAGAAGTCTTAGTTTTCTATTGTGGAGGTGGTGTTTGATTAAGATTTTGTGAATTTTTAGGGTTTACACCTTTCAAAGACAATTAAGGTTGTACTATGTTGATTTTTCATGCATCCACAATGACATCATTAGTCACATTTATTTTTTGGAGAAAAATTTTGCCTTCTCATTAGACAAGTTTGTGTTTTTCTTTTCCTTGTTCATTTTGAGAATCCCCTTACAGATAAGAGCATCTTCAATACTAGCCCCTATTTTTCATTAGTTTGGGAACGGTGCTTGGAATTTTGATCTTGAGTTCATACATTAAGTTGGGGACTAGGTTTTCAATGCACAAATTAACTTGTTGTTGTGCAAGAATGTTTAGTGAGCATTGAATGACTAAGCTTCTCTAGCATAGTAAGAATGTGATAAATGGTTCTCCTATCTTCTATTTAGTTGAGCACAAATCAAAAAGTGTCACTTCATTTGTAATGTTGAAGAAGAAGTGGAAGATGAACTCATTTGTGAGTTTCAACAAAAATTTTATGGTAACAAGAAGTTTGGAGTTTCATTCAAGTGTGGGCCTACCTAGAGAACACCAAAAATATCTCATGAGATAGGTGGGCTCATCACTAAGTTTAGTACAAGAGGCACAAACTTCCCTAATGTGATCAACAAGGTTGCCTTTTCCTCAATATTTTTTGAACCTTGGAGCCTCAAATTTTTTTGAGAATGGAGATATATACATAATTTTATCAAATGGACTAGGACATAGGTCTCATTTTGTATATAGAGCCTATTTCTTTTGGACTCCCAATACCTTGACTTGTTTGGAAAGTTGTTTGAATTAAATTATAGTAACTCTTCATTAAGATTTTGTATGATAGCCTTCTCTTTAAATATTTTGTGTCTATGAGTAGATTTATTTCTATAATGAGAACTATATCTACTTGGTTCTAACATTTATATCTATGAAGACTCAGGTGATGTGTCACTAGGTGGTGGAGGTATGTTAGTACCTTAAAAACAAAAGGGTCTTTGTTGTAGTACATGTTGGGGTATTTGTTGTCATACTTGTTGTGGAATCAACTATGATTATTGTACCATGTGTTGTTTCATCACTTTTTGTGGTAGAAATTGTGCCATTTGTTGTGGTTGTTGTTGAGATACCTCTATTGGTTGCATTTGAGACCATGTATGTGACTATTGTTGTAGATGTACCTTTTGAGGTTGTTGTGGCACATGTTTTTGTTCCAACAAGTGTTGTTGATAGGCAATATATTGCTCAAGGTGTCTTTGGTATTCCAACTATTGTTTGAGTTTCTCTTAATTTTTAGCAAACATTGCTTGTTGTTGTTGGAATTTTTGTTAGTACATTGCATGTAATTCAAGTTGGTTTACATTGAATTGTGTGTTAGGGATGTTGGATGCTTGCACCACTTGAGGTTCTTGTTGTTGTGGTTGATGTTGCTATTGATATGTCAAATGTGTGTTGAGTGAACTTAAACTTGATTATGAATTGGAAACATTAAGTCCTCATACTACTATAGGTTGATGTTGTCAGGGGAGTTAGTTATGTCCTTGAGAATTGAACATCATGTTTAGGTTGTTGTTTTGGTACCTCTGTGTGTTAGAGGTTTCTCCTTGGGGCATCATATTGACTTGACAATGAGATGTGTTCCTTTTGGGAATGAGTGTAATGTCAATAAGAATTTTCCTCTATATTTCAATAGGGATTGTTGTAATTGATGTTTCACATGTTGTATTCATGGGAGGTTCCATAACATTTGATGTCATAATATTTGGTAGAGTTAGGAGCAAAGGTGTGCTTTGTTGATTTTCCTCCAAAGGAGGTATGTTGTCATCCCTAGAGAATAAGTCCCTTTAGGCATGTCTTTTTGTTGCACCATGTGATTTAGATCAACTCTTAATGTCCTTTAGGGATATTTAGGAAGAGCCTTGTTTCCCTTCATTAGTGTTGGTTCATCAAACAAGAGATTAATGTTGATGTGTTCAAATGTACTTTGGAGGATTTCAGTGGTTGATTCTTGATGGGACCATATAGGTTCCATCATTTTCTTCAAAAACTCCAAAGGTTATTTTCCCTTATCTAAGTTTAAATTGACCATAGAATATATGGTTCCAAGTGTTGAATTGGTTTGATGTTTGGACTTAGGTCCCTCCAAGTTTGGGTTGAATTTGACAATTTCTTGGGTTGCCAAAAGTTTAAAGTTCTTTCAAAAGGTTTTATCTTGTCATGCCCTAGCCATTTATTCATCAATGATGCCATAATCTAAGTCAAAGTCATCACTTAGGTGTACAGTACCTTGTTCTGTCTTTGATGTGTCAAGGTTGAAGGTACTTGTGTTGGGTTTTTTGAATTTGAAGGACTGTGTTTTTCCATCCTTAGGTCTAGTTGACACACTTCCACATTCAAGTGTTATTAGGATGAATACAGGTTAAAAGTTAGGATTCCATTTAACCATCCCATGTGTAGGGGAAGTATTTGAAAGAAACCTCATACAAGGTGCATTTCTTAGGGTTTGTTGTGTCATCTCTTGATTATGGTGATCTTGTGGATACATGTTTAAGGGGTCCACAAATAAAGGTTGTGATGCCTTAATTTGCTCTTTGTCAAATGTTTTTTGGTTTTTCTTTCTCTTCTTTGCTCTTGGATGAGGTTTTGGTTGTATTTGTGCTTCAGAGAACAAGGGGTTGGTATAGTTCTTTGGGTCTCTGATCTGACTATGTCCTTGTGATTGTTGGCATGATACCTAAGGAATCAAATGTAGTAGAGGAAAACTTAAATGTAATCCCTACCTCCCAAGTTTATACCTAAACTACCAACTATGCTCAAATAGTACCAAGTGTGCCCTTGGTGCACTTGAGGCCCTAAAGGTAGTAGTTGGTAAGAAAAAGGTATATAGTTGGTAAACAAAGGTGTTAGTGTGACTAAAATATAGAATGTGAATTATTTGAGTGATTTTTGAGGATGCACTGCAAGCTATGTAAGTGCATACTAGGGTTCTAGAACCTAGAATGAAATCTATAATCACCAAGTGTACTCTAAAAATACCAACTATGCACTAAAATTACCAACTACACACCTGAAGTGTGCAATTGGTAAAATAGGAAAAAACATGGAAATCTAGAAGTGGGTATGCAAGATATGAGTGTTTTTGGGATTTTAGGTGTTTAAGGATATGATAAAACCTAAGGAGGTGCCAAATGAACTAGAGTTTTGATATCCAAGGTACAAATTTCCTAGGGAAACTATGTAAATGAGGAGATGAAAATGACTATGTGGTATGCAAAATAATGATTAGGGTTAGACTATGGGCTTAGGAATGATGTTGGAAGTTGATCTATGCAAGGTGGATTATGCAAGGGATGGTGTGCTAAGGTTGATAATGACATTTGGGTTATCCAAAATGATGAAAAGTGATCAAGGAGACAAGTTGGTTGATAGACAAGAGAATAGAGTTTGATATTAGAAATGATGTTAGGGTTTTGAAAAATACAAGATGAAGGGGATATACCACTAGGGTAAGTCAAAATGACATTTAGGGAAACTAGGAATATGACAATGCTATGGTAAGGGGTATATGCAAGGTTTTGAACTTAGTTGAAATCTTTGGAAGGTATTAACCTAAAAGTTTAACATTGTGACAATAGACTTTAGATCTTCAACAAAAAGAGTTAAAAGTGAAAAGATCAAAATGACAAAGTCAAATCCACCTTGACATAGATAGAGTTTGACAAAAATGATGAAATGAAAAAATGACCATGGTCAAGATCTGTTGTCTAGTGACACCATGAAATACTCTACGGTTCATACTTTTGTTCAAATTTTGGACTAGTTTAAAAGTTTCAAGTTTAAAATGATGTTTAGGTTGCTTGAAATGGTGGTTACGCTTATTAGATATGCAATATAAAAATGTTGTAAGTTGCAAAATGAGATTTTGGGTGCAAGATGTTGTTTTGGGTCATATCCAGAATGAGGACCTATGGAGGCTTCTAAATATAGTTTTAGGGTCCCAAAATGTTGTTTGGGGGCCCAAAATGGTTATTCAGGTATCTAACTATGCTCTGATAGCACCAAGTGTCCTTCAACAGTACCAATTGTGACTATGGTGCACTTGGGGCTAGTTTGGGCATAGTTACGAGGCTAGGTTGAATGTTTGTTGATTTTGAGCTAGGTGATTTCCAAGTTGCTATACCAGAGAGCTAGGACACTAGGACTGATGTTATGGTTGGATAGGGGATGCAAAATGAAGGTTATAACCTAAGGATTAATGTCCTAAGTGGAGATAGTGATGGTCTGGGCATGCAGAATGTAGATCAAGACATATTGAAATAGGGGGGCCTATCCAGGTACCTAAGGACCCTACTAAAGTCTTGAAATGCTATTTGGAAGCCCAAACTAGGTTCTTAGACTACTAAGTGCGATGCTAGTTATAGCATAGTTGGTAGTTTTAGAGTGTAATTGGTAAGTCGGGTTGAAACTAAGGTAATTTTGGGGTTTCTTGTTTTCCATATTGATATTATAGAGATCTAAAGGGTAGAGGATAGTGCTAAGGCCAGGATGAAGGCATAGAATGAAGGTTAAGACATCTAGAATGATGGTTAAAGTATGCAATATGGAGGTTGTGTAATGTAAGAATGCCAATGAGAGATGCAAAGTGTAGATTTTGGGGCTGTAATGTAAAGACTAAGGGATGCAAACTAAACCCTAATGGATGCAATATGAAAGATAAGGGATGCATAATGAAGACTACTAGGGAAAAATGATGCCTAGATTATGCAAGTGTTAGGCTCAAACTATGGTGAATGCAAATGGGTGTTATGTAATGATGAAACCTAAGTTATGCTAAGCACTCCTAGGGATGTAGTCTTCCATGTTTTCAAAGTTTTGAAGGTTTTGGACCAAACTTTACAAAGTTTTAAAAAAGTTATAACATTTTGATAATGTTTGAAGTTTTGACAAGGTTTGAACAGTATCCAAAGTGTAAATTTTTAGGTTGGCTTTTATCTTGATTAATGTTTTACATGCACACAAGACACAATAAGACAAGAATAGTTGTTGCTAAAAGTGAAAAGACATACCAAAACCTAGTCTTTAGGACCATATACCCTAAATTCCTACTTGAATTAAAGTTTAGTCATGCTTATCTAAAGTGGACAACTTAGAATCTTGGTACCATAGGCTCCCCCTTACAGCACACTAAGGTCCACTTCCCACGAGACTTTTTTCTCTACTAAGGACCATAAGAATGTAGGAAGTCTTCATAGGCATGGGTGGCCCCTTGAGCTAGTGGATAGAAAGGTTTTTGGCCACTAAAACAAGGTTTTTAGTAAGGGAATTCCATTTGGCAAGTGAATGATAAAATTCCTTAGAAGGTCTCCCAGCCACAAGAACCAAGGTTTGATGCACCACAAGGCTACTAGAGGATAGCTATCACATAGAAATACCACCAAAAAGGAATTAACCATGTCAATTTTTATATAGAAGCTAGAATGTTGACCTGGCTTTGGCCCCTTACTACTCTAAAGTTGTACCCTAGCATATCCAATATCAGATATCTTGGTCCAAAGTAGGCTTCTCTATAGAAGTCACATGGATTTCTCTTACACCCAATACCATGAATGGAAAGGGGAGAGGATACATCCATGTATTTCTTAGGGTTCTAAACACTATAGACATGCTAAGTAGAATAGAAAAAGTTCATTTTATGCAACAAATGAAGTGTTATTTAATCTAGGAAACCCACACACATATGCATTAGTAGTTTTTAATGATTAGTCCTGATCCAATGGTTGCCACATGTTCCAAACACACCATTAGTAATACAAAAACATCTAATCTAGGTCCTAAAAGTAAACAAAAATCCTAGATGTAGATTCTAAGTGCAATATGTGCTTTCTATGAACCAACTACACTTTGATAGAGAAAAGTGCTCCATAGAAGGCCAAAATGGTTTAGGATGCCCCTAAGTACACTCAGATAGTGCTAACTACACCCATGGTGCACTTGGGGCCTAGAAGGGTGTAATTAGTAGTTTTTAGGTGCAATTGGGAGGCCAGTTACAATTTGTGGGGAAATAAACCATAAACAATACCTAGAAACTAAAAATTTGAAATCCCCCCCCCCCCCCCCACCCTTCCCAAAAAGTGTGCTCAAATAGTGCAAACTATACCCATGGTGTAGTTGGGGCCCAAAAGGGCATAGTTGGTAAGCTAGGAACAATAGAAGGGTGTTATGGTAACTCCTAAACCCCTAAAACTACCTCCTAGGGGTCCCAAGTGTGCCCTGATAGAGTAGAGTGCATCCTAGGACAACAAGCTAACTAAATGCATAAAAAAAGAGCATATAACCATGTTACTAGATGCCTTAATTAATCTAGATGTGATAAGGAAGTGTAAATAGTCATTATACCCTTCCAAGTGAGCTCCTTCCTTGCACCTACAAGCACAAATACAAGAAAACCAAGTTATTTAAGCATGCTCATGCTGAGTTCACCAATTGTAGGACCAAAAAATGAGCTAATGTCTAACATACTATGAGAAAATCACAAACTCAATAAACATACATTGACACCCTCTAGTCTATCATGAAAACCAAATAAATAAAAGGAATAACAAAATGTTAAAAACCCCCTCTTTCACTTGTAGCTCCCATGTCCTTTCTTCTCCATGTGATATAGCTCTAATTGCCTATAATGCACACAATTTGGAAGCAAAGTCTATGGTAATGATAATTCTATGAGAATACTAGAAGATGTGATTTAAGCTTATGAGATAGAACAAAAGACAAAGAAGATAGGGACTTGAAGGAGAAGAAATGAAAGGAAGAATGCTCATTTTATAATCAATTTGCAAGATGAGAGCATTAGATTTGTCAACTTGGATATGTGACTTGGTAAGAGATTTCTTTGAGGATCCATAACACAAGATGCCAAATGTAGGATTGTATGACGCTTGGAAGTCAAACATGGCTATAAATGGAAGAGGATCTATGACACCTCAAAGACACTTTAAAGCCAATAATCTATGACAATGGAAGCCAAATATGGATGTGCATTAGGAATAAGAATATATGGATTATGACATATTTTAGCTAAGTGTAAATGGAGAATCAATGTGTCATGACCATTTGTCATGATGATGTCAATATTATGTGGAATATTTGAATTTAGAAAATCCCTTATTCCACACAAGTAGAAATTAGTTAAAATGGAATTAATGTTAGAAAATATTGTATCACCCAATCTTGTAGTGTAATAAAGGAATACTAACTAATAAAGCATTCACAAAACTAAATATGTTAACACTTATGATAGGATGAGATTATCACCAAAAGGAAGGCAAACCAAGAATGGTAAGCTCCTTGAGCATAACCTACAATGATGAAGATATATCCTTCATGGGATAAGGGATGTATGCTCATGATTAAGCTCAAGCTTCCAATAGGTGGGAGTTTTTACTAAGTGTCCATATCAGTGAGGGTTTCAACAATGGAGTTATAGATGTATTTCAGCATGGTGATGGTGCAAAATGGCTATGTAGTAGTCAATTGAGCATTATAAGTTTGCATAAAAGTGGTTTATTATTGGGTTGTAAGAGGCAAGAGCTCTATTTATAGGATAAGGGGTAGAGAAATGGAGGGTTAGGATGCAAGGATAGAAGAATGGATGAGGGAGGGCTAGGATGCTTTGAAAGGGAAGCACATGGATTTTGCTTGTTTAGAGCCGATTGGGGAGTGACACTTGTCACAATGAGGATGAGTGTGAGGAGCTAGGATAAGGGTTGGTCAAAGGGAGTAATGAGGAAGGATGAGTGTGTAAGATGGATGTAAGAGACATAAAGAGGGATGTAAGAGACATTAATGGCATGTAAGAGCCATTAATGCTTTTTGATAGGGATGGAAGAGGATAAGGGAGACTTGTTGACTTTGGCTTGGGTTAGAAAGTATTAACCCTTGCTTAAAGTTGTGCACATATTTAGGAGGGAGATTAGATTTAGTTTTAGGAAGGGGGTTAGGGGGCAAGTGGCTTAGCCTTGATGGGATGGGTTAGCTAGGTGGCTAAGTGAGGTTAGTATGGTTGAATGGGTTGGATTAGGGATAAAGGTAGGGTTTTAGGAATTTTTTTAGGGGTTTGGATAATTTGTTAAATGATTTATTAAATAAATAAGGGATATGAGATTATCTTAAATAGATTTGAGAATTTATTTAATTTAATAGTGGAATAGGGATTTAATTGATAAATTGATTTTGGTTTATCATTTGATTTTATCAATTGGACTATAGGTAACTAAATTAATTAATTAAGTGATGACAATTAATTAATTAAATAATAAATATTTAATCAATAATGCCCTAGGAGATGACTAAATACAATTACCTATTTTTGTAATCAAATTTAGGTGTCTACAAATATGGCTTAGGAAATTGAGAATTTTCATGCTTCATGAATAATGAATCAATTAATCAATAAAATAAAATAATTAATAAGGTTAGTTTAGAAGAATAATTAGTGAAATGACATAGGATTAAATTAGAGACTATTTAATCCTATAGAGAAAATTAGTAGATGATTGGCCAATTTGATTAAATAAGTGTGACAGTATCCTTTGATGAAATGTGACAATAATGGAGATTGACTAGGATGAGCACAGGTAGACAAAAGCCATGGTCAAATTGATTGATTGATGAAAAATGATGGCGTGCCAAGGACACATGACATGAACTAAGGATACATAACATTTAATTGACATTGTAAAATGCTATAAGATTGAGATTGGTTGATAAATAACATCGACAAAAACTATCAATATTATTAAATGGTTGAAAATGTATTGATCTAACACTAAGAGACTTGACAATGTCAAAGATCAGATGATGTGAATGATAGTTTGACCTAGCACTGAGAGCCATGATAGTACTAAGGTCAAATTGATAAGATTTGATAGATTGATAGGTTTCCAAGGCATTGAAAGCTATAATAATGCCTAGGATTGGACAAATGATGATATATTTGGGATATTTGACACATTATGGGTTGATTAAGATTGATTCCAAGTGATGCTGGGTTGATTTGATATGATTTTGAGTTGATTTGATACAATTTTTCAAGTTGATTTAAAATGGTTCCAAAATTATCTACAATTGATGTGAAAGAGGGTATGAATGGTAACAAGCACAGTTGAGATATGATCAAGTTGGCCAAAAGATCAAAGTTAGTGGAATGAGAAAATGGGATGAGAAAGTATGAAAATGTGATGAAACCATAGACGCGAACCATTTTTTAGTGTCTATCGAAAGATTTCAAATTCCCTCACTACTCACTATTGATGAACCTAATATTATACAAGAATGTGGGGTACATAAGCCCTAATTTAGTTGATCATACCTCTGATGTAAATGGAGAGCTATTGGTTTAGCTATGGACATTGGTATGGGACAGTTCATATCACTTTTCTAATTTCGTATCTTTCTTCAATAATTTTAGTACTATTATTACTAAAATGTTAGAACCAGGTTATATTAGGAATCTTAAAATCTTGAATAGTCTTTTGAGATTAGCCCTACTCCTAGAGAGAAACAGACTAGACCATAATTGGGGAGATATCTTCCTTTTTCCAACCTTTTCCTTAATGAGAGTATATGGTTTCCCCCAACCACCCCACATATTTCCAAAATTCATCCCTCCCAAACTAGCCATTATTGAATTTATGTGGAAATTTCTTATGGTAAACAGGGAATAATTAGTAACCAAGATTCATAAGGGTACCTTTTTATGTACAAATTTCAAGGTTTGGGACTTTTCAATTGGAAAAGAGGCCCTAAATTAGATTTACTCTTTCCTCCACCACTATAACTTTTGAACAACTCCATATAGAATATATGACCTTGATAATTGGATGAGGACCTCCCTCAAAGAACAAGGAACTAAGTGTTGCCTAATACCAAGGAGCTACCCCATGAGGATGTTATCCCTAATATTGTTGTAGAGGGGGAGGCAGCTAATTTCACCAAACTTGATGATGCATTGAGGGTACAGATGGAAATGAAGAGTATAGATCCAAATTTCAAGGGATTTTATATGGATATCCTCTATACCCATAGGATTAGGAAGATGGTCAATGACCATGCTAAAATTATGGCCTAAATGTTAGAGGGATAGGATAAGAAGAAGAAAGGGTTTATTTAGACAACCTTGAACCTGATGTGACCCTAGAACTAGAATAAGATTAGTCTACTAAGACATCATAGGTCACTAAGTGAAATAAGAGACAAGAGGTTGTCCATATCCCTACAAAGGTAAAACAAAGGACATTGTAGATCCTACTAGGAAAAAATCATTACTCTTCTAATTTGAGGAAAAGTTATATACATAATAGGGTCATTGCAGCTAAAAACACATTTACTGACCTAGAATTAGCTACAACAAGGCTAGATGATAGGATCATCTAGGCCCAATAGTTTATTAAAGATGATGAATTCATCGAATTGGTAGAACTCAAAAGTTTTTTATATAAAATAAAATAGAGTGAGTTGGTGTTGAAAATAAAACTAGGAGAATCAAATTAAGAAAAGTTAGAACTAGTTGAGAAGTTACAAGCCTATGATCCTAAAAGTAAAAATATGACTCTAGAGGAGGCAAGGGACCTTGTACAAAGGAATGGGATGGTGTTAGTGCCTAGATGGGATTTGGAGCAAGTATTTATGCTTGATCAACTTAGAAGATAGGAAAATGCCATTTCTTATGAGGCATATGGTGTTGATGGTTTGTAGAGAGGATCAAGATTTAACATTGACACCAAAACCCTAGTAGTGTAGAGCATGGCCCCTGCATCAAAAAATCCTAAATTGATTGATGTGTAGAGCCTAGAATAGGGTAACATAATAGTATGGACTTTGCAAGGAAATTTAGGCATAGATATCTCAAAGGCCATGAAACATGTTTCATTCATGAATGAGGCCAAGGTAGAGGAAATAGAAACTAGGCTTGCCAAGTCTATGCATTATTACATTGATGTAAGCAAGGTCTATGAGGAGGAGCTTAGAAAGAGCCATGTATACAAAGAAAAGATTGAAGAGCTTGAGGCCAAGGTCCAAGTACTAGAGGCTGAAATTGCATCTCTTAGAGAGAAACTTACAAATACAGAACTAGTGGCTACTACATAATAGAGTAGACAAGAGAAAACCTCCAAGATCACATTAGAGAGAACAACACAAATAGATGAGTTGGAGATAGGATATGAAATAGATCCTAGAAGGGTGAGCATTGATACTCCACCAACTTAGCAAGGAGATGAGGTAAGGATGTCTATCCTTAAGAGTATGATGAGCCATAAGGTTGAAATTCTAAAGAACATATCACAATAGGCTCATAAATTTTATGTTGTTTTAAAAAGTGTTGAGAAATTTTGAAATGAAGCACTTTCATGGTTACCACCCACATTTAATCAGTGGGGGCCATATACCCAATTCTTAGAGAGGCTTATTATATTGATGGCTTAAAAGCTAGATTTTCTTGATAAGATAATCATAGTAAAGGAGAGCCTAGAAATAGTTAAAGATTTAATTGGCTTATTCACTAGGAAATTGAAAATTATTTAAGGAAAGTTAAAGTTTTTGTCTCAAGGAATTCAGCCTTGCATACCACCAATTTTGGATTCTACCAATACAATGAGGGATTGGTAGGAATGGACTAATTCCTTTGGTACCATTTTGACTCAGGAGGTGATAGTGAAAAATTTTGAGGATAGCAATGATGCCGCTTCAA
Source organism: Cupressus sempervirens (assembly GCA_028749045.1). Classification (NCBI taxonomy): domain Eukaryota; kingdom Viridiplantae; phylum Streptophyta; class Pinopsida; order Cupressales; family Cupressaceae; genus Cupressus; species Cupressus sempervirens. Next base: position 33,348,850 of record CM053784.1, on the reverse strand, counting down.
TAAATTAATTGACTCTTTGTTTAGAGCAGAGTTAGATTCAAACAAATTTGTAGTTGAGTCTAAGGCCATCACAAATAATAGGTCGAATAAATCCACTAATGACCTACAAGAGGTTAAGGCCACTGAGTGGCCCACCAAGAAAGAGATATATGTATGTGAAGCAGTGGGAGAGACAAAGGCCTTACCTAAAAGAAGTAACTAAGACATAATTAAGGGTAAAGGCAATCAGAGATAAAAAGATCAGATCAGATACATTGAGCATTTTTCTAGAAAGATAAAAATCTCATAAAATTTCATATCAAATTTTGAAACTTTTGACGAGGTGGATGGAAAAAGAAGAAAACATGGATTAAAGTAAAAGTTGCTGCAATAAAGTGTCATCTACTAACTTTCAACTACCTTTCTAATTTTGGATCAAGGAAAGAGAATCTTTTGAATATCTTTTTGTTTATGCCTAGCCTCTTTTCTAATCCATTAAGGTGATGACATGTATCCTCCTCCTATTTGCACCTTTGTTGTAATCCTATATAATGATTTCTAGGATGTGGAGTTGAGGTCAGAAGTCTGTACATTTTTTAGTTTATGTTATTTTACAACTCATCCAATTTTGTGATTATATGAATGTGTTCAAACTTGTAAATTTGATAGAATAGTGAATATGAATGATAAAATTGCCCAGTTTTAAGTTATATTATAAGTCTTTATTTATGTATATGAATTTTGTCTCCTTCCTTGCATATTTGTAATCTTCAGATTAAAATAAAAATTGTTCTTTCATTTTGATTTAATTTGGATGAATTTTGTATCTCTTACTAAGGAGGATATGATAAGAATGAGATTTAGAGTCCACTATTGACAAATTTAATTGCAAGTCAATTGAATAGGTTTCAATTTGCTAGTTTTGACTATATATAACAATGGATAAGGAACTAATCAATTAATTTTTGTTGCAAGTTGATGGGTTATATAGTTGAAACATACACACATCAATCAAAATCAATTTTTCTATTTTGTGTAAAGAAGAACTAAAGTGCTAGTCATTACTTATTTGCATCTACCTTTTGGTAATAGTTGGCTACTGTGGTCAAGAAGTTTATAAGAAAATTATAGAAGAAAATGGACCTTTTTTCTATAAGGGATAAGGTTTGAAAGAATAAATAGCATTGAACAAGTTTTTTAAAGAATAAGACCAAATCACCTATCACATTTTATCCCTAAGTTTTGCCCACCTTGGCCTTGCAAAGCCTAAAGTGAAGGGACTCCTAATGACTTTGTTGAAGTTGGCCTAGAACTAAGATTTAACCCTACTAAATATAGGATTTAGTTGATCCTGAGGCTTGTCCCTATCTTAGACTTTCTAGTATTATGTTCAAAGCAACCTAGTATGTTACTTACCTAGAAAGAACTCTAACAAAGTACTTATCACAAATCATGAGGGGAGTACTTAATAAATTTATAATAATTGCGCCCTCAACATTACCCAAGGATAAGAGGATTTGAACCTATGACCATGCTCTAACACCACTAGTTAGAATGGAGTGTCATTGTACCAAAATACAGATCCATCGATGCCTAATACAACTAGTCAACTTATAGTACATAGGAAGTAGTTAAGCCCTTGTCATAAATCTTAAGGGGAGTGTTGAACAAATTTCTAACAAAAATGTTGGCAATATGGCTAACTAGGATAAGATGGTATATAATGATGAAGTTTTCATTTATGGTAACATATACCTTATGTGAAGAAGAAATTATGTACATACTAGGTTTCCATAGTTAGACATGGAAATATATCTAAGTATAAGATAGTGTAACTAGAAGAACAAACATAGTTTTGGTGTGCATGGTTAGAAAAGGCATAATTGGAATGTGTTTCATTTCATATAGAGAGTGCAAAGTGTCAGGGTGACAATGATACAATGCAAGTTAGTATGATTAGTATAGAATTAGTTATAGACTAAACACCAGTAAAGGTAGTGCATAGAGCATATCAGAGTATGAGTTATTGGATAACGAATTATTTTGGCTACAAAAAAAATACATACATAATTAGGTATGATGTCATATATGTTAACCCTCATTGGGAAAGAGTTAGTTTTGCATTTTTCTAACTGTGTGAAAGCTTGAAGTATGATAGGGAAGTTTTGTAAAGTGTAAAGGTATAAAGAAAATATTATGATATGCAAATTTTTGTGAATGATGTAATTGATATTCAAACTTATGTGAAGGATATATGTACTATGTTTGATCTATATGTGACATGAATTCTAACATATGATCAGAGGTATGTGAAGTACAACAAGTAATAGGAAAGAGGTTTTTGTATGCATATCTTTGTATAAAATAACTATGTTGTCTAAGGAAAGTTTGGGTAATGGGATAATCTTACATACATTTGTAAATGTATATATCAACTCCTCATAGGGTTGGAATAACTCCTAATAGGTTTAAGGCTTATAATAAGGCCTAGTCCTCTAACAATGACCAAGACACTATATGTACTTAATTGACTCCTAATAGGGTCAACATGCTTAAGCAAATACTTTTGTTTAGTGGATTATTTTATGTGTACCATCCCCATCATTGTTTACCCTCAACTACGGTTTCTTTAGATAACAAAATATGGTGTTATGATTTATCATATTCCATGGTTAAGTTTATTGTTCAATATTATTAGTATACTAAGGAAATTTACAATATCCAATTTTGGGCTAAAGTTTTTAAAATATTGATTCACACCCCGCCCCCCTCCCCCCTGGCAATATTCTTTATTTGTAAAAATTGGTATCAGGTCTCAATTACTCTAAAGAGGCTTAATAACTTGAGTAAGATCCTTATGGATATGGAACAGTTGCAAACGAATCTTAAAGAAGCACTTGAGTAGATTTATCTTATTGAAGAAAGGTATGAAGAGGTGAAAGACTGCATTGGAAAATTGAAAGACGATATTGATCATGTCAAATCCAAGAAGGAACCTAAAGAGAAGAAAAAAGTTAGTGATGAGGTATTGACATTGAAGATAGAAAATGAGATTCTAAAACATGAGTTGAAGACCATTGAACTAAAGATGAGTTTGAAGAAAGATGATAGAAAAGTTGAATTAGATATGAAATCTAAAAATGTAGGTCTAAGATCCCATTTTACAAGAGTCACTTCCAAACTTGAATCCATCAAATCGGAGCATGCAAAACTTGAGAAGTACAATGCTATTGTAAAAGGAGAATTTGCACAAACCAAGCATCGATTAGAAAAGTTACATTCTAGTAGTGAGAAAATTGATGAGCAACTATATTTTTAGAGAGCATCCTATGATAAGACTGGTCTTGGATATTTTATTGGAAAAATTCAGCAAAGAAAACTAAATCAAGAAAGGAACTAGATCTAGTTATTGAACATGGTAAACCCAATAAAAATGATAAGAATGAGATTGAACCAAGTCAACCTAAAGATGTACCAAAAGAAATTAAACATGCAAGTCAACTTGAGAAAAGTTAAACAAAAAATTTGAATCACCTAATTAATTTGGTCATGTGAAGAGGAATTGTATAGGTAAGTTATTTAAACCTATTGCTATTTTTTGTTTTTATACTTGTAATCATTCTTGTCATAAAGTAGTTGATTATAGGAAACCTAAATTTGATACTAATAATAGTAATAATAGAATGTTTAGACATAGTAACCTTGAAGGTAATGTAAGAAGAAGATCTACTAAAAGATCTAATGAAGGAGAAAGAACTAATGGAACATGGAGTAACATTTTTTGTTGCAAGTTTAACAACTAAGGACACATTGCCAAAAATTATGGAGCACTAGTTCACCAGAATGGACCTAATTAGAAATGAAATGCACCCGTATGTCAGCTATGAAACAACTTTGATCATATGGAAATATTTTTTAGAATGGATATGATGACTATTAACATGAATCCAAATTTCAAAAGAAAAGACAACAAAAATACTAGAAGGAATGATAGCAACAACAATAGTCACAAAGATGAGTTGAGAGAACGTGTAGAAGAATTCAATGAAGTATATGTGAAGTAAAAATATCCATCAAGCTCACAAAAATAATATTTTGATGCACCTCATGAAAGATTGAAGTTTTCTATTATATGTGATTCATCCTATTTGAATTAAGTACCTTTGTATGAAATATTTAGCATTAGAAGGACATAACGAAGGATAGAGTTTGAGTTAAGTATTGCAGAGTTAACAAAAGGTAGAACATGTCATGAGGAAGCTATGGTCAAGAGAGAATTTCATTTTGAGATTGCACATGTGAGCACAAAAGAATTTTTTTTACTAATAACCCAAATAAAAATTGTGTATTGCATACTTGCACAATTAATGTGGAGATTGTTTTGGTAAGATTTAAGTCATACAAACAAGGTTGTGTGTATCTTTCAATAATATGAATATATAAGGAGTAGTTGAGAGTAATTTAATAGTGAAATGCAAGGAGAAATGAATTATTTTAAGTGTAAGATTCAGAATCCCACCCTCTATGATAGATATGTTCAAAGAATACATTTTCTTTATGGTAAACACACACTTTACATACATTGAGGAAGTAAAGCCTAGAATGTTGTATACTGAACCATTGGGTTATGAAATCACTATAGAGGAAATAGATGGATATGTCAAGGCTATCCTTGAATAAGATAAGGATGAGTATTTTGACAAGTTGGGAGCCATTGAAGAGCATATTCAATCAACTAGTCAAACACAGTTAGAAAAGACAACAAAGAATAACAAGCTAGGATGACAACTAAGGAAGAAAGTGCAATAAAGTAGACCATCACTTGAATGAGAAAAATTTGACAAAAAGGGATGATGTATATTCCAACCTTGACATATTTTAGATCATCTAAAGGAGTAACATTGGCCATACTAGCTATTGCAACACCAATTTCTCCCTTTGTAGTAGTATCTCAACAACAAGTACATATCACACCATCTATTCCACTAACAAAGGAATCAAAAGAGTGAAAGGAAGTAGAAATTTTAGAGGTCAAAAGAAAGTCATTTCAACTAGCAGAGGTGAAGCAAGAGTCACCTGACTCTCTTGAGAAGAAAATAATGAAATCTATGGCTATAGAACTTGGGAAGATATGAAAGGAATTAACATCTAGTGTACATAGCAAGAAGATGTGAAGTCAAATAGAGCCAGAGAAGGAGGTAGAAAACCAACCAGAAGTTTTTTCATCAAGGAGAAAGGCATGGAAGCCCATAATTGAAAAGGCAAACAACACAATCATAAATGAAGTAAATTTTGTTTAGTTGGGTAAATATTATCACCTATATACATATATTGATATATTGGAGTTAGAAAATTATATTAATAGACACATAAAACTTTCTAGTAAGAAATTTGAGGATGTTAAAGATGAAATCCCAAAAGACCTCTATGAGAGGCTTATAAATAGAAGGAAAAGGGTAGTTGATGAGGATAAGAACATTAGACAGAACCATGTTAGAAATAGATAATGTTGAGTGGGGGGCTAAATCAATATTATATAAACTTTTTCCCACAAATGAATATTGTTATTTACTTTATAACATGCATATGAAAGTAAACCAACAATACTGAATAGTAAATATAACCATGCACATAGATAACTCAGAACACCATTACTTGTTAACTAGGGAAACCCTGACCAAGGGAAAACCCCAGTGGGGATGATACCCACAAGATGATTCACTAAACAATAGGATCTTGTAAAGGATATTGACCTTGTTAGGAGTCTATGGAGTACATATAGTGTCTTGAGTGCCTATTAGGAGACTATGTCTTGTTAGAAGCCTCAACCCTATTAGGATTTGGTAGAACAAATACATTGTATGCAAGAAGAGCTCATTGCTCTAACATTAAATTAAACAATTCAATTCTTTACAAGATAGGTATATGTACAATACTTGCTTTACTATTGTAACTTAGACTTGCTTTGATTAAACATAAAACCTCACATCATGTAAGGCTTTCTAAATAGTTCACATCACAACTATGACATCTCATGACTTTGCACAACTTCACAATAATAGTGCAATATAAGATCTTTACTTATACCTCGCACATTCCCAAAAATCTTACTCTATCGTCCTTCATCTATTCACACACTTGACATGATGTAAAAAAATTTATGGATTATTATCCACATAGTTAGCTCATCATATCTTAGTACTTATTTTGTAACCAAAATGATTCCTAAGGTTGTAAAACTTTGTTTACTAACATGATCTATTATGCTCAGTTAAATACTCACACTAGTATTTTAATCATAACTTGTGCCATACTATCCATACACATTTGCACACTTAAACACATCATCATGATAGTGTCACAATGCTTTCCTTAACCACACATAAGTTTAGTCTCAACAAGTCATATGTAATCTTAAAATTTAGTCTTTGCACTATTGCAAACTGTTTAACACTTAGATAATTTTCTATCTCTAAATGCATAAATAAAATTTTGAATACATATTACCATAAATTACAACCAGCAATACATCTAACTGTCCATATTACCAACAATCTCCCCCTTTGAAATTGATAGCAATATTTCAGAATTTTTGCTAAGTCCCAAAATAATGGCATACATAACAAAAACACATAAAAGTAACTACAAAACTTGCCTTCAAAACCTAACACTTTTATTCATGTTTTGATGAATCATAACATTCCTTATCACCCATTTACATTGATACATACAAAGCTCGCCCTTAAATATACATTTACATCTATATAATTTTCTCTAGATAATAATCCCGCTTTTGCATCAATGACAAAGTTGTCAAAAATAGTATCACAAAAACTTGTTGCCTATTGATGATTAGCTTGTCATTCTAGATATACAATCTACAAAATCAATCTTCAGCCTATCTATGTCCTCTTCCAATTTCCTTGGACTAAATCTGATATATTCATAGTGCACAAATTGCATAAGATGCCACTTCAACTATGCTCAAGTTAGTATAGGAAATTTTTTTATAGGATGTCTTCACTGCAAGACATTCCTCCAACTAACTCTATAAGATGACAACTTTGGGTATCAAATATTCTCTAAGAATAGAGACTCTCCTTAATACGTTATCCTTATCAGACTTAATGCCTCTAATAGCATTGTGAATCTTCTAAATTTTATTTTATAAATCTTTAATTCTGACCTTTGGTTGCTACAATCTAGTAGTGAGTGATTGAAGCTCACTCATATGGCCTTTGATCTTTGCATCAAAATCTAATAATTAATTGTAAGACACTGTACACTTTCCATACAACTTCTTACCATCATCTAAGCTCTTCCTTAGTTCCTTTATACATACATCTAAAGTTTTTATATCATTCATAACATTTTTGTATATTGTGTTAAATAGTGATGCATCATCTTGTGTCCACACTTGAGATGATGCTACCTCAACTACGGTTGTGAACTCCTTATCAAAAGTCTTCACCAAATATTTTTCCTTAACCTACAATTTTAGATTTTCTATAGTTGTCAAAACTATCTTTTGCATCCACTCCAAGACTTCAAGAAGAGTCTTCTCCAAAGACTTTACAAAAACAAAATTCTCAAACAACTTGCTCAAGCTTTGCATAAATTCTTTATGATCTTCATCATCAAAAGGAATAGGTATTGCTATTGATGTTCCAACTACTAATACTACTAAAGGTACATTGGCTTTTCTTTCCTCTACTCTTTTCTTCTTCTCAACCTCTTTCCTTGCATCCTCTTCTTTCTTCCTCTTTACATCTTCTTCTTTCTTCTTGTGTTCTTCCTCTTCTTTCTTCTTCTTCTCTTTTTCTTTCTTTTTCTCCTCCTCTTCTTTTTTCCTTTTCTTCTTCTCTTGTTCTTTCTTCTTTTGTTCATTTTATCTTTTTTTTCTTATGTTTCTTGCTTCCTCTTTTCTTGTTCTTCCTTTTTGTTCTTATCTTCTTCTTCATCATTATTGCTACTATATGTAGTGATATTTCCAACAATAGATTGGTCAAATGTTGCAAAGGGATTTTCTTTGACATCTACTATGATGTGCATACTATCCACTTTCATAGATTTAGTACCCATAAAAATTTGAGGTGGTGAAAGTGCCCATTGTGTCTCCTCTTCATCTTCTTCTACTTGTACAGATACAGGACTATCATCCTTAGTCTACACACTCACCTTAGGTATCGAGGACATATATTTTACTATATCCTCCTCTTTCTCTTGCCTAACTTCCTCATAATTTCCTCCCATCTAAAGAGTCATTCTTCTTTTGTACCTCAGCAAGGGATCAATACCCTTTAAAACTCTGTCTAAATCCTCTTTTGATCTAACATCATATAACTTATTTATTAATGTGATCCACATGTTCAAATCTTCCTTTAATACTCTTTTCTTCCTATTTACCAACCTATTGTATCGGTCTTTAGGAATCTTATTTTTTATATGCTCAAACCTTTTATTCTTCAAGATCATATTTCTTATAAATGCATTCTCTAACTATCTTCTATCCATATTACTATGAATATTGTAAAATATATTTAACTGAACAAAATTATCATCATTAATAATTTGCATATTTAATTTTTCTACCTTAAGTTTCCATGGTTTCTTGCCTGCTGCAGTCCTTTCTTCCTATGCATCGTGTTCAATATGTTTATCTTTAGTATCATCCTTTGAATTTTTGTAATTGCTTATCTAGATGGTCTTTCGTCCCTTTCTTAGCCTATTGGCACTCTACTTGACCCTTTTCTTAGCTCATGATGTAGTTTATTGTTTGACCTTCATAAGTCTTCCTGACTTCCTCTACGTAGTAGGTAATTCCATGTCTAGTTGTCTCCTTGTTTTCTCATGTCTAGCTCTTATAAGGCACTTGCACAACTATTGTATAAAGTGCAATAGGAGCTTGCACACAAGGTTGTGTTACAGTTATTCCTTCTGAAGGTCCTTCCATAGCAATGGAGTTGCTACCAACACTTTAATTTGACCACTGCCCTTCATCTCATGTGCAATTCCTTTGAACTCATTAATCTCTTCCCTTGTCATGCTAGATTCCTTGAGAGTGGAATCTATCTCATTTTCAACCTTTTTCTTGCTCTCTTTACTATATAGTTCAAATTAAACTATCATTGATCTTTCATCATAGGTTCCCCATCTAGGACATTCTATATTCTTCTCAAATTCAAGTATGATTTGCACATACCCTTCTATCATTTCTATACTCATCTCATATCCCATAGGCTAAATGAATTTTTCTCTAGGAATGACTACTTCCATGCAGTAGTTTTCAGTTTCCACCATGAAGCATAAATCATTCTTTATTTGGTCCACCATAGAAGGGTATCTTATACCTTAGTTTTATTTTTTATTGAAAACTCTTCATCATTTTGTCTATGTTATTATCTCTAACATTCTTTGGCTTGTATATATAGCATTGAGTCACTAACTTCATTGTGCACTCATTGCTATCCCAATTAATAAATCTAGGAAACTTTCTTGTAACATAGAAAAATAATTGAGTCAATAGGGACTCAAATCTAAACATTATACTCTTTGGTTTCTTGATCTTTGTAATGTTGTCCAATAGTTGCAATCTAACAATCTCACATAAATTAACCTTTCTTCCTTCAACTACCATCGCATATGACACATGAAAATATCTATTTGGTATTGAGTTAAACCTTGATCCATGGTTGAACTTGTACCCTAATATCATGGTTAACAATTTTACTCCCTTATCTTGAATGGGAACAACTTTCAAGTTCCTTCCATCAAATTTTGGCTTTAGGTTCATCTGAACCATTTTCCTAAAATTCTTCTCATTAATAGGATTAAAACCCTCATTTCTTGATCTTGTGACCTTGTGAATTAGGTTATTGTGAATAACAATCTTTTCATCTCCTAACTAGAACATATCATCATGTACCCTACTTAATATAATTTGGGTCTAGTCATGATTATCAAATTCCATATAAAACATATGCTTCACTAGATTCAACCTTTCTAGGTGTCTAGACTCAGACTTCAAGGATAAGTCATTATTGCACATCTTTCCTAAATCTTTATGAATCTCCCCATCACCTATGCTCTCAATTTTACAATGTATATAACTTTTTATATCTTATATGTCTAACACATTTTTTAGAATTTACAAAAAATGTGCCTAATAGATCATCTAATAAAGAAACAAATGTATGTTTCTTGAATTTATACCTCAATCTATCACTAACATCATACACTCTCTAACTAGCCATAGCTATGTAATCTTTAAATACTAGAATAAGCTCTATTAAATATTCCATAAAATACCTCAAATTTTTGATTTAGGGCTTCTACACCTTTCAGCTTCTCAAACTTTATTTTACACTTCAATTCATTGTCAAATTGCTCTTAAATTCACTCAAGACACTTTGCATGAACAAATGGTACACTTAGTATTGCTTTCAATCCTTAAATCTTTTCAAATTGGACTACGCAATACATGTATATCTACCACAGATTCAAAATATTGTCTTTGTTTATCAGTGACCTTGTTTTCACAATTTCTACTTACTACAATCATACCAAAGCTTGTGCACTCAACCATATCTTCCTCTCTATGTCTTCTACCTTCTATTAACTATGCAACCTCTAACTCATTCTCTAACATCAATTCTAACCAATTAATGCTCTAATATTATTTAAATAGCTAAACTCAAGTAGGATGAGCCACAAATAATATACGACTTCAATTTCCCATCTGATGCATCAAGGAACTATTACTCCAAGACTATGCAAGAGCTTTTAGGATTACAAGATTTCATAAATTCCTCCTTGAACTCATTAACATGTTCTTTAACTGCTTATTTATAACTGTTATCACTTGCATTCTCATTCCTTATTTTATCTCTATTTTGGTTCCTTCTATGATTAGGATTAATGTTGAGGTTCCTTTTGTCCATTCTATAGAATTTTGTTATGTGTCCAAAGTTATTGCATAGCTGACATACAGGTGCATTCCTCCTCTGACTCGTTCCATTTTGATTCTTAGGTTCTCTACAATTCCTTGCAATGTATCTAGGGTACTTACACTTGTAACACATGAATTGGTTCTTTTCTCCATCAAGTTTTTCTCCATCACTAGATCTTCTCTAAGATCTACCTCTTCCATCACCTACAGGGTTAGTATTCCTAAACATTCTACTATTCTCACTATTACCATCAAATTTAGGTTTCATACAATCTATTTCCTTATGTCCATAACCATGACAATTATAACAATAGAAATTAGCAATGGGTTTAAAAAAACTTACTTCTGAAATTTATCTTCATATGTCCAACTCCATTACAACTGAAGCATATACATCGCAACTCATTTCTTAGTTCCTTGGGTGGCTCATCTTTCTTAGGTTTATCAACATGATTTGTTTCTTAGGTTCATTACATTTAACTATCAAATTAATTAACTCAATTTCTTTTGATACTTTAGTAGATGTGCTTGATTCTACCTTAGATTAGATTCATTAGGGGATTTAGTAACTAGATTCTATTCTCTTCTAATTTCAACTTTCTTGGCTAATTTCTCTCCATTCAGATATCCTAGTCCTATCTTTTCATAAGAATGTCTTTTATGAAATATTTTCTAATCTATCTTATCACTACTAGAATAAAAGTTCTCTAACTATTGTTTAGCTTGTGTCAGTTCTCTTTTCACAATAATGTTGTACTTTTCTAACTTAGCATGTTCAATCTTAATAATATCTAATTTACATGTAACTTGACCTGACTAGGATCTAAGATCTACATTCTTAGCTTTCAATCCTGGTTCACTATTGCCACCATTTTTCTTAAGACTCAACTTAAGCTCAAACTATTTTCAATTCATGTTTCAAAATCTCATTTTCCTTCTGAAGATCTCCTACTTCATCATTATCACTGGTCTATGCAATTCATTCCTTGCCAAATTTTAGATCATCAATCTCATCTTTCAGTTTGCCAATGTACTCTTTTACATCTTTGTATCTATCTTTCAAGGTGTCTCTTTCTTTTGTAAGAAGGTCAATCTACTTAAGAGCTTCTTCACAATTCTTCTTCAACTATTCCATATTCACTAGGATCTTACTTAAGTTCTTAAGCCCCTTCAAAGTAATTATGCTCAAATACCAATTGTTAGAAATAGATAATATTGAGAGGGGAGGGTGAATTAGTATTATACAAACTTTTTCCCATGACTAAATATTATTTCTTACTTTATAACATGCATATGAAAGTAAACCAACAATATTGAATAGTAAATATAACCATGCACATAGATAACTCATAACAATATTATTTTTTAACTAGGAAAACCCTAGCCAAGGGAAAACCCTAGTGAGGATGATACCAACAAGATGATTCACTAAACAATATGATCTTGTCAAGGATACTCACCTTGTTAGGAGTTTATGAAGTACATATAGTGTCTTGAGTCCCTGTTAGGAGACTAGGCCTTTTTAAAAGCCTCAATCTTGTTAGGAGTTCGTAGAACAAATACAATGTATGTAAGAAGAGCCCACTACCCTAGCATGAAATTATACAATTTAATTCTTCACAAGATAGGGATACATACAATACTTGCTTTACTATCGTAACTCACACTTACTCTAATCAAAAATCAAATCTTGCATCACATAAGGCTTGCTAAATAGTCCTCATCACAACTATGACATCTCACAACTTTGTACAACTTCACAATAATTGAGCAATATAAGATCTTTAGTTATACCTTGTAGATTTATAAAACTCTTCTTAGTTAGCCTTCATGTATTCACATGCTGAACATAATGTAAAACAACTTATGGATTATTATACACATATTTGACTCATCATAACTTAGTAATTATTTTGTAACCAAAATAATTCTTAAGGTTGTACAAATCTATTTATTGATATGCTTTGTTCTGCTCAGTTAAATACCTACACTGGTATTTTAATCATAACTTGTGTCCTATTGTTTATACACATCTTCACACTTAACCACATCATCATGATAGTTTTATGAAGCTTTCCTTAAATGTGCATAATCTCTCTCAACAATTCATTCATACTCTTAAGAGCTATTCTTTGTAGTACTACAAAATATCTAGCACTTGGATAATTTTCTATCTCTAAATGCATAAATGAAATTTTAAATACATGTTTCCACAAATGACAACCATCAAGACATCTAATTGACCATATTGAAAAAAATCCAAACAAGGAAACTATACCAAGAAGGTAGTGATGAGAATATGACTAGTTTAATAAAAAACCTTGAACCTTATCCTAGGAACAAGACAAGGGCCATATTGATAATGGAAAGAAATTATCAATAAGTTAATGAGTATAGGAATTCTTTAGAATAATTGAGGGGTGGGGGTGGGGGGTGGTGGGGTTAATCAGTTATCCAAGGTCCTGATTTATAATTAAGACTTTTCATAGCTTAGTGAAATCATTAAACATTTTCATCATGCATTTATCCATTAGATTATGCAAACACTTAAACATGTAGATTACTAGCAAATCAATTTGTAGAAATCTAAACATGAAACATAACAAATTCATTAACACAATTGACACAATGATTTAATGTGGAAACCCAATTTGGGAAAAACCATTAGTAACATGCTAGTCATTCTCACTATTCTGAAGTGATGCCCTGTGAAAGGCCAACCTTGTTAAAGGTTAGAATACACATTGTTAAATGTGACTCGATTATAGGATTTCAATTACCCTATTAGGAGTGAGCCTTGTTACATGACTTTAGATCATTCACTTGGAACTAGTTAAATAATTTACAAATTATTGTTAGGTCAACCTTAATCCAAAGGATTTACCCTAGATTGATACAATGATTAGAAAGTAACAGTAAAGCTTGATCTGATAATAACCTACAACTCCATTTGCAGATTACAAATCTTTTTTCAATCCTCAATTCTATTTGGATTCCACACAATTCAGCTCTAATAACTTGTTCACCCTTCAAGCATCCATACCCTTAAGCCTTCTTACTTTTCATGCCAATGCAAATTTTCCTCTTAGATCACTAAATGAAGCAATACCCTAGACTCCTTGTCTTCCTTAGGTTGTCAAACATGACAACCCTTCCTTCTGACCAGCCATCTCTATATATTGAGAATTAAGATATTTTGTCATTCATCCTCCATCGTCCATGTTAGGGTTATGTCAGATTAATTAAGATTCAATGAATCCACTCCTTATTTCATTGGATTCCCTTCTAGAAACTTCTCCTTCAATCCATTTTGAATTCACCTCAAAAAAAGGGTTTAACATGAATTTTTTGCCACCAACTCATCAATCTTATCGTTCACATGGTTCACACAATTTAAAAAATCAAACTTGTTGGCTCAAATTCATCAAATTCTCAATCTTTTTCATTATGCTAACACTTGACATTTATTGGCTTTTGATGCTTAGTACATACTATGTTTCTTAGCATCCACTATAAAATCACTTGGCATGAACTAAAGTTTATTGGAGCTCAACATCAACTAAACTTTACTTGACTTACAATGTTTTACTTGGCTTACACTAAAATTAAATTTTTTTGGCTCCAACTGATTTTTTGCTCAGTTTGCACTAACGTTTCTTGGCACCTACTATGAAAATTATTAAGCTTGGCAAACAAACTTCATTTAACTTAATCTTTTGAACTTAATCAGTGTATCCAACCTTTGTAATCTTAAGTAGATTATCAATACACTATAATATCATTGTCTTAACTGATTCTTGTACTCCTTTTCCATATCATAACTCAACCTTTTCTCTAGGTGCTATAGTTACCTCATTTGATCAAATCCTATTCATCATTCAAAAAAATGATAGTACTCAAATTATATAAGCATCTATCTTACCAGGAAGTAGTAGGTTTGAAATCAATGACAAAATGATGATTGAAACATATTTATCATACTTGTATCAATCTATTTTCAACAATGAGGAGATAGAAAAGGCCATTGCACAAATGATGGTAGATCTAAGTGAGGAAGCAGCTGCATCACCTCAGATCATAATAGGAGAATATACAATGCAAATTGGTGGCACAAAAATCATAATTCATATAGCAAAAAATCCTTTTAAGGATTAAGGTACATACATTATTGGTAATATCTCCAACTATACCAGTTCAAAAGAATAAATAGATGAAGAAGATGGGAGGAAGAGAGAAGAAGAAGAGAAGATAAAGAAAGAAGAAGAAGTAAAAAGGAAGAAGGAAGAAGAGAAAAATAAAATAGAAGAAGAAAAGAGAAAAGAAAATGAAGAAAGAAGAGAAAAGAGGCTGAGGATAATAAGGAAGAAGAGAAGGAAAAGGAGGAAAAGGAAAAGAAGAAGAAAGTATTAGAATATAAAGTCCACCAATATAACTAAGAGGGGATGAATTAGTTATCCAACTATTATCAAAATTATCAATTGTATTAATCCTTAACCATATGAACAATATAGTCAGCAACCATAACAAGATACTCATACACAATAACACTAGATATGTTAACTAGGGAAACCATTGATCATAGGGGAAACCCTTATTGATCTCAAATTATTTTTGACATATGTTGTTAGATAGTATATGTCAAGAAAGATATAGAACATGTGTCAAGTAAATAGTTAGTGTTGAGTTACTCAAGTGTTAACTAGATAGTATGTGCTAAGTGATTCAAATGTTGAGTGTATCTATATTGAGGATCCCTACATAGTACATGAAACCAATCATTTAAAGGGATAGATTAAGTAGAAAAATGGGTGAATCACAATCGTTGATTCATACCTAACCCTAAGTCTCCTTGATCTTCTTAAGAAAGGAAAATCCTAAAACATTGTAAGAGTGAAGAGAGAACTTTGCATGCACAAATAGAGAATTCATGGTGATTGAAGAGTTCTAATAATAGATTATGTATTAGAGAAATAGTTAGAGTAATAGAGAAGATGAGTTAGAGGAAAGTAGAGATACATCTAATCAAAGAGGATTAATTATACATCATTAAAGAGGTGATCTATTATGTAGCAATAGAGTGCTAACCATAGGATCATTAATGAGACATTATAATAGGTGAATCAGTTAAATATCTTAACAGAGTAGTCCTAACAGGCTATTGTAAATCCTTTAACAGGGTGCTTACTTCATTATAAGTTAAATTCCTTTTAATAGGCACGCATCTAATAGGGTAATATCTATCAATCGTGTTGGTCTTTAATAGGGTAGATGTTTCATAGGGTAGATCATGGTTTATGATCAAACATTGTAACTTTTATTGGGTACACTTTGCAACTACATTAGTGAAGATTTGTGGGTGTCATACTTGCCCTAGTTTTAACTCCTCATTGGAGGGTTTTTGGGTAATCATATCTTGTGTCATATGTGTGAATCTTTATTTTTTTTCATGCTATAGATGAATATTTTTACTTTGGTATTTTAGCTTACATGCAATTTGTGAGATGGATGTGAGGTGAATGATTTTATGGTTAAAGTTTTGAAGTGTTGATTCACCCCCCCCATCTCAGAGCTTACTTTTCCTATTGTATTTCCAATCATTGGTAGCATAGTTTTGTTCTCTATAAAGGAAATATTTGCAACTTTGAAGAAAGATCTTGAAGATGGAAGTCTACAAGTTGGGAAGGACTATTAAGAATTAGAAGATTGAAATACTACTTTTTCTACATTAGTTTATTGAAGCAAGAGATTATATAAAGAGCTCACTTAAGAGAAGGAAATAGATAGCTATCGAAGAGAATGACACATTAAAAAGAGGTTGACCATACTAGACTATTTGCAAAAGAAAAATTAGGAGAATTTGAAGCACTAGTTGTAGATCTAATGGAAAAAAATAGTGTACTTATTGAGGAGGTTAGAAACCTTAAGATAGAACAAGGAGTCCAATCATTCTTGTTATGTGAAATGAATGAATAGAAATAAAGGCTAAAGAGGAAAAAGCCATGATTGAAGATAACAAAAGGATATTGACCAACAAATTGGAAGAGAAGAGATCAGAAGTACGAAGGATTGCCAACATGTAGCTAGAGACAAAATGAATCAAGTGATGATTGCTAATCATGAATTAAATGGTAAAGGTATTGAGATCACTACCCCAAAATTATAGAATGAAGAACTGGGGAATTAATTGAAAAGAGAAGAGGAATTTGCTAAAAATTTCAACAAACCTAGTGAAGCCATCAAATACTTTGAGAAGCTGATGAGATCTCCTAGATCTAATGATGATATGACTATATTAGGATGCACTAGCACTGAAGAAGGAGAATCATATAAAAGTTGTGAACAAAGAAACTACAAAGGTAAAAGCTATGAACCTACTTGTCATAGCTTTGGAAAGATGGATCATACAGCTAATGTTTTTAGGAGCAACAATGCAAATTAGGAACCATAAGAAGAAATTCATGGGACACTATCATAAGTGCAACAGCCAAGGACATTAAGAACATGAATGAAAAAAAAAGACCATGAGTATACATATATTTGAAGGAAACATCTATAATTGTCATAAATATGGATATAGAGCATATGAGTGCAAATCCAAGCCCAAATGGTCATCAATCAAGTAGACAAAGGTAAACCATAATGGAAACTCTTATATTTGGGATTATAATACTAGGTATAGTTGTCACTATTGTCAAGAGTATGGACATGTTCCTAAGAATTGCATTAGAAAATATTTTAAAAGTAATTACAGTAGCTGGTTAAGTTAAACTACATGTTTTAGTTTCTTAAATACTAATCACATAAGAAGACATTGTCTAACAAGGTCAAAGGCACCAAGTAGAAAATTCAATAAAGGCAAAGGAAAGGTTGATGTTGAAGAAGTCAAAGTATAGATGAATAAGACATGGAATAAAAAGGAAGATTGTAGCGCATCAAGTTCATGTGGGATCACTTCATCCAATGGATTAGGTGATCACGTCACCCCCAACTAAGTAATCACGAGGTATGTGTGGGATTGATATTCTAATGATATACTTTACATCAGTTCCAAACATTCAAGTTCTAAAAAGATCATATATGCATGAAATAAGATGCAAAGTATTGGTTAGAACCTAGAAGAAATATATAAGTTTTGTTAGTTTCATGTTACTTCTGAGCATGAAAATTTTCACGATTGTTGTCAAGTGAAAATTTAGTTGATGCCAAGCTATCAAAGGTGATAGTGTTGGCCAAGATCACTATGGTTGTTGAATGTGGTAGAAATTACATGGAAGTTGAGTAACTCAAAATTATTATTGGAGGTTTTTTACTTTGCTAGTTTGCAAAAAAAATTATGTATTCAATGCAGGGTGCAAAGTATTAGAGAGCTATGGTTTCATGCATCTTTTGAGTTTCCCTGCATACGACTCTCTATTTGAGCTCTATTTTTTCCATTTGTCAAACCACATTTAGTGTGAGAGTTTTTAAGGCTAGTTTATAATGGCCCTAGCCAATTGTGACCTAATAGTTGATGCCGGTGTTCACACTATTACTTCGAAAAGCTATGGCACCACCTTTGAACAAATGTCCTTGCAGCTTTGTCCTAAAGGCATTTCACAAGGTAATCATGATATTATCCTTCCTTTGCAATAATTTGACTCTACATGTGAATGGTTAAAACAACATACTTTGATAGGGTATTTTGTGGGTAGGAATCCTCTTGAAGCCATGCTCTAAGAATGGGTTAACAAGAGCTGGACTCCTCAAGGAGTCTACCTTGACGCTATGTAAAACCATACCAAAGGCTTTTTTTTTTTTTTTTTCTAATCCATCATAGGTTGATATGATTTTTATCAATGGCCCTTGGTTAGTTCCTTTCGCCTTGCTTGTTTTCCAATGATAATTGCAAGACTTTACAGTCTATAATGAAAAAAATCTTAGGGTGCCTATTTGGATCAAGTTCCCTAATCTACCCTTGCCTTGTTGGTCATTCATTGAGTCCATTACCAACATGCTTGACAAAGTTGTTACTAAGGAATACAATAATTTTTCAATGCTCACCGTCGGTGATACATTTGCATTGAGGTTGATCTCTCTAAGGATCTCAAGGATTTTGTAGAGATCCAAATTGGTTCCCACACCTTCTTTTAGAAGGTTCTCTATTTGAATATATCCAAAACTTGTTATACGTGTCAATTAGTCAAATACAAGATTAGGAATTGCCCTTGGTAATACCTAGGGTTAAATCTACACCCAAGGATGGTCCTACTAAACTAGTGGAAGGAATACAAAAGGAGGAAGGGACCACTATTGGGTGCAAAGGAAAGGCTTCCCCAGCTCCCACCAAGATGTATGTTTTTGTAGTTTTCATTCCTCCTATAGAAAAAGGAGCGCAAACCCCAACTATTGTAGGGTCGTTAGCAATTTCACCAGAGTCCAATCATATTCATATACAAGTTTCACACCCTATTGTTTCATAAGGGATCAAAGTACCTGCAAGGGCTACCACTTATGTAGTAGCTTTTACTCTGCTTGCTATGTCTTCCATTGCAACATAGAATGTGTGGCATTCTTGTAGTCCTCCTAGATGTGTTGAGAAATCAGAAGAGAAGTGGTAGGCTATCATACCAAGAGAGTTTCCTTCTGGGTTTACCCCTATTTCTATCTTCTTGCAAAATAGTTAATCCTCTCTCAAGGATGAAGAAGATATGGAAGAATTTTCATGAATTTCTTATCATGCAATGTACAAGGTCTTATAGACCTCTCCAAAAAATACTATGTCGAGGATACCCATCATAGACTTGGAAATTTGGATTTCTTATGTTTGCAAGAGGTTAAAATATTTGATTTCATGCTTTCCTCTATATATCGTATCATCTGGCCAGAAGGCATTACAATTTTGTCTCAACATGAAACTGGTAGAGGTGGTGTAGTTACTCTTATGTCACCTCATCTTTATTCTATTATTATTTTGAATGGTTCTAACCCCATGCCTAGAATTATTGGGATTTTACATTCTATTAGCAATCATTCTTTTGGTATAATTAATGTTTATGCTTCCAATCATGTTGTGGAAAGATCTCAACTTTGGTCTTAGATGGCTAACAACTTGCCTCTAGCTATTTGGGTGGTGTGTGATGATTTTAATATGGTTTAGCTAGCCTCTGACAAAGATGGGCATTTTTCCCTTTCATTGGATAGTTAGGAAAGGGAAGTGTGGTACTACATGTGCAACAAATTAGGCCTTTTTTATCCCAATACTAACTGCCACCAATAGAGTGGGGTCTAGAACACTTAGTCTAACTTTAGAGCTAGCTCTAACTACATTTTAAAACATCTTGATCATGCTATGATTATTGTACAACCTTTTTTTTCCTAGTTACCTATCATTCCTTTGCAAAATGTAATGTTTTCAGACCATTATCCCATTTACTTTTCTATTTCTTGGCAAACAGTTGTCTAGCAAGTTGTCAAAATGTAGTTTTTCCTCAACACATGAGTGTTGATGCATGCTTCCACTATTGCTTGTATCCTACGTGTTTAGAATTTGGAGCCACATATACACTATTAAACTAGTTGGATTCAATGGTGGAGTAATGTCATTACAAAACCACCAAATTTCTTTGCATCAATGGGAGGCAATTGGCAGAATTTAGCAAAAACGTCTTATGAAGCCAATACCAAGGCCCTTACAAAGGCTTTTCAAGATCTTATCCTTAACCCCTTTGATGTTACTTTACAAATCCATCTTGTCAAGCTTCATCATGATAAATAGATTATGGATAATTATGCTACTCGGGAGCCCAAATCAAAGCTTGCCTCCATTGGTTGGAGGTTGGTGATAAAGCTTCTAAATAATTCTTCTAGGCTCTCAGAGCTTGCTATACCAAAGTTGGGATTAAAAGGATTAAATAGGGAAATGTTATTGTCTGCACTCTCCCTAACATCCTATAAGCTTTTGTGCACCATTACAAAAATGTTTTTGCTTCTTAGGGAAATTTGGGTGCTTGGGGGGAAACCCTCAAAAAGTGTATTTTTATTACTCCAAACCGCCTAGTGGTCACGCAATGAGTTTTTTGTGAGTAGCTTCTCACCATTAGGGACCTCAAAGAGGCTATCTTTTCTATGGTGATGACAAGTCCCCTAGGTTTGATGGGTTCCCTGGAGAATTTTACAAACACCTCTGGGAGTCTATAGATCCTAACTTGTACAAAGTCTATATGGAAGCTTATCATTCTAATAACCTAGGAACCATTCTTAACAAATGTAACATCAAATTCATACATAAATATAGTGACCCTGAGGATATCTGCAACTAGCAACCCATCATCCTACTAAATGTGTCATATAAGATCATTGCCAAGGCTTTATCTCTTAAGATTAGACATCTCCTTCCTTTAATTGTGTGCCCATAGAAAACTAACTTTATTAAGTCCTGGTATATTTTGGACAACATTATTATTATCTAGGAAGGCATGGAGTGGGGTTGCAAATCCAATCACTAGACTTTAAAAAAAAAATTAATTTTGCCAAAGCTTATGATCGCATTAAATGGCCTTTTATCTTGGCTATGCTTCAAGCTTTTGGGTTTGGCCCTAAATTTCTTTAATTTGTGGAGATTCTCTTTGGTGATGCTAATGTGTGTATTACCATTAAAAATTGTCAATTTGAAGCTTTTGGGCTCTTTTGATCTATCAAGGAGGGTTGCCCTCTCACTCTAGCTTTATATGTTCTTGTTGCTGAAGGGTTTGGTTACTTAGTGGCCCACTCTATTTTGTCTAGTTTGGTTTGTAGCATTTCTTTGCCTAAATCCTCATCCCAACATGTAAATGGAATTTTTTTTTATGATTCTTTTCTCACTCTTTTAGAGGAAAAGGAGAACATTGCTAATGCCTTGCAATGCTTGGACACCTTTTGTCAACCTTCTAGTTCAACTATTCAATGGTACAAGACACTCTATTATAGGAAATATTTTCTTCTAGCCCCACCTTGGCTTGCTCAATTTGAGTGCAATGGGTCACTTATGGGGAAAATTTTTGGTTTTTGGGCATTCCCTTTTCTTTCAAAGCTTCACTGGTCGACTTGTGGAATGCTGTGCTCCTAAAAATTTAAAAAAAGGCTTGACTATTGGCTTACTAAACCCGTTTCTCTTGTGCAGAAATTCAAAATTTGGTCTAAGGTGTTGGCAGCTGCTCATGTTTATTATTCCTCTTGTTTGGATCCTTCCAAAGCCTCTTACCTTAAGGTAGAGTGCCTAATCTATGACTTTCTTTAGGCATTTGGTACTGATCACCATGGATTTCATCATGTTGCCTAGGATTTTTGGTGTCTCCCTAAAGAGTCTAGAGGTCTAGCCTTCTTTCTACCTAGAAACAAGGGATTGCACTTTGTGCTAAATGGATTATGTGTGCTATCACTAGTGATGAAGCTTGAAAGGTGTTGGTTCAACACTACATCACCTCTAGATTTCCTAGCAATACACCTACATGGAAGGGGATTGGCTTTCAAGCCCTTCTTGTCATGTGGGAACCTATTCATATCTAGGGCTCTTTTGTGATCAAGAGCATATGTAAATCTTCAAAAGTTATCAAGCCTTGCCTTTGGTGGGTTGGTGATGAATTTCCATGATGGTCTTTCTCAGAACCAACAAAACCTTTGGTGGTACCCATTATTTTTCATTTAGGACATTCCTCTAGCTAAGCCTCAAGGTGTGACTGCTCTATGTTTTTTCAAACATGGCATCAAGACTCCTAAGGACCTCTTTTCCAGGATCTCTATGAGTCTCAAATCTTGGGAGGATATGCAAGTCCAATTCTGTATTTCTTGTCT
Source organism: Cupressus sempervirens (assembly GCA_028749045.1). Classification (NCBI taxonomy): domain Eukaryota; kingdom Viridiplantae; phylum Streptophyta; class Pinopsida; order Cupressales; family Cupressaceae; genus Cupressus; species Cupressus sempervirens. Next base: position 33,326,115 of record CM053784.1, on the reverse strand, counting down.
AGGTTGACAAACTTTTGAGTTGTTTCTCTCTACAATTCTAGCTCATTTAATTCATAAGGTAGGAATTCAATCTATTTGACCTTGGTGGAAGGACTCAAAGTGGTATCTTGCTACACCCTTCACTTGTTACAAGACAAGTTTAGGATATGAATGGCTCTCCCCATCTTCCCATGGTGGAAATTCTCAACCAATGATGGCATCTACAGTCTTCTCTTTATCAATGGAGGATGTGTTTTGAAACTATATAGAGTGTTATCTTTGATCCCAAGATTGCCCACTTTGCTTGGTGCCTGCTCTTTTAAGGGCTTCCCCTTTGGCCAAGGTTTTAGCACTAGATACATGATTTCTTTAAGCCTTTTAGGCTAGAACCCTTGTCTTGGCATATGGTTGTTTTAGGTTATTCTCCCAAGATCCCTAGGAAATTTACCCAGATCTGGCATTACTTTATGGAAGGATAGGAATGTTGTTCTTTTCACTCATAGCTTTCTTGATATTAATGTCACTATGTACACTAAAGCATGCATATGTAATAATGTCATGATGTAGATTCAAGTCTAGGGTAACAAGGTGGCCCACATTCAAGAGCTACTCAATCATTGGGGTAACACACCTTGTATAATTGCTAGAGTGCTTTCTAATGCTATGGTGGACCATACTCCACCTATGGGTCATTGTCAATGGCATAGCTCCTTTACTCACTACTTGTACATGCCACATTCACAAGCTCCCTACAACTACTCTTCTAGTGGTGGTGATGATGGTCATCAGTGTCAACACTCAGCTTCTCTACCTTGACATTGTTCTAGTTGGTCCTCAAGAACAGTGGCTTCCCCTCCTAGTGCTCATCCTATTGCTTCTAGAAAATGCCTTTTCATCTAAACCTACCTATCTATGCATCATATGTAGAGGGTAAAGATAAATATAAGGTTCCTAATGACACTATTCATGGTTGGATTGTTCCTAGTATACTACTAACCCTTGAGATGCTTAGGGTTTTAATGATAAAGGATAACCACCCCCCTCGGTTGGCACTACTTTGATAGCTTGAGGATTTTCTTAATTTTTTTATTATGAATAGGTTTTGATTTAAGCTATGGCTATATGAAATCTCACGAGGTGATCTTGTAACCCCTAACTCTTTTTTTGAGACTTTTTAACTAGTATATAAATTTATTAATAGGAAAGGACTATTCATCAAAAATAGAATACTATTGAAGTTGAGCTTATATACATCTAAGTACTGAGCATTTATTGTGAAGTTTTAAGGGCTATATGGTCAATTTTTGGCTCATTTCTAATCATTCAAGATCAAAGAGAGCACAAAGAGCATAAGGAAAAATGGAGAAATCAATTCAAATGTTTATAAGTTGAATTCAATTGCTACTCACCACCAATCATCAGATTTGAGAATATATTTATTGTGTGTTGAGCTATGTTGTTTGAATTTACGCCAACCCCAAGTTTATGTAATGGTTTCTAGATCTTCTATTGTTGTGGTTAAGGAAGGAAAATAAATTTTTAATATTAAATTAATTAGTAATGAGATCAAACTACCTCATTTTTTGGGAAATTCTTAATATTACATACAAAGGCTACCCATCTAGTGCATTATCTATGATAACACCACAAGTTTTAATGATACAAGATGTAAGGCATTCCTACACTTGTAAGGTAGGGAGTATAGGAGATATGGAAATTAGAGACTTGTATGAAAAATTGTGTAAAAATGGAGTGCTAAAAGAGGAAAACAAAATTTTATAGAGAAAAGGGTTAACCCATGCCCTAGGTTTTCCTAACGTATTCAAGATAGATTGGATTAAGATATTTATAACAAGAATACATGACAACTCTATATGGTTAGAAGAAGACCCTATCAAAAACACAAAGAGTATTATTCAAAGAGTAATAGGGTATCCTACCCTAGATAGATCAAAGACTATGAGAACTAATGCAAAAGAGGAAATTGAGAAGAATACAAGGGCAGTATGAAACAAGAGAGCGATGATAATAAACATAATTATTGATCCCCTAATTGCATTTGTAGTGAGAGTGATTTCACATAAGTTCTTTCAATCTAGTAGATTAAAAAATGTACCATGTATAGTTGTGGATTTAGGCTATAAGATAGTAAAGAATGATCATTCTTATGACCTTGTCGAGTTACAACTCCAATACTTATCAAAAAAATTGTGAGCTATAAGAAAGACAAAGAGTGCATAGTGAAAATTTGGTCCAATACTTCTTTTCATATTTTTCTATGTGTAGAACACTTTCCCTCATTTGGCAAAGTTTCTTGGAAGACCAATAGATTTGTTGTAGTATAGATTGGATAATACATAGAGCAACTTGGAGAAAATTTTGAGACTACAATGACAAGTTATTTTGAAGACTTTAAGAAGCCTATGAAGCAAAGACTAAGAATACCAGTGTCACTGTTGGCTTCCCCATTAGATCAATAACTTGGTTCTAAAAACACAACTCATGGATTGGACATTCAAAATGAGTAGTTATCTTTCTTATGGAGAAGAATCATTTAAATTTTCAACCTAATGATGTATACTTGAAACAAGTCTGCAAAGTATATGCACCATGAAACTCTCTAAGCTATACTATCATTTCAAAAAGTACATAGTAATGGTTGTAGGAAAATGCACAATAATGGCTATAGGAATGGTATACTACAAACTAAAACTTTCCATCTATCTATATATATATATGTATATACACATATATATGTATATACATACATATGTATATATACATATATATATACACATATATATGTATATACATACATATGTATATATACATATATATGTATATATATGTATATATCTATATACATATGTATATATACATATATATCTATATACATATATATATACATATACATATATATATATATACATATACATATATATATATATATATATATACATATACATACACACACACACACACACACATATATATATATGTCTATCTCAAATGTTTGATTACAATTTATAATATATAAGATTATTGACTCTTTAACAACCATCTAACAAGTATCTCATCATTCATTTAAACAAGGAAGAGATTTATTACAAAACTAATGACTAAGTGTGTTGATTTTATGTTCCACCTTTTTAGTAGCCCACTCAAGTACATGGTTCTCCTTTACTATTTCAAACTAGACCAAACCATTATAAAAATATGATCCTCCTTTTCACCTTTTGAGATCATTTTGAAAATGTTGATTTTATGAAGAAACGTGGAAGTTATGTTCATATTATTGAAAGTGGTTTTTTATTGCTTGACATTATGCCACCTTTTACTTAGTCAATTTTTGATCTATGGTGCTCATTAACTATTTTGAACTAACTCAAATTCTCAAAAAAAATTGTGCAGCTTGTTTTTAGATTTCCAAATCTATAAGCCATTCTTAATTTCAATAAGAATTGAGAGAGATATGACTATTTTGCTAAAACTAACCTTTGATTTTTTCTGCATTTCTTGAAACTGTTGAATATTGACAAGTGTCAACTTGCTTCTCCTTCTTCCCAGTTATATGAATGACTCAAATACCTCACTAATAATATTTTAATCACCACAATATAATTATACTTCAATAATAACCACTTATCATAATAAATCATCACAATTTAGAATTAACTAGCTATACATACAAATGCTAATCAATAAATCATTTATCATAGTTAATGCTCATCAGTCACTAGTAGAGAAACATTTTAATGATGTTTATTTTCTAGTTAATGTTGACTTCACTTATGTTCAAGCTATTCTTTCAAGGGTTAGATGGCTCAGGCCATTGACTTATGAAATTATTGTAGATGAGGAATCTATAGCCATCATTTCTTTACTTATAAAGGAAGTAAATAAGAAGGCTACTACATTTGGAAAATATGATGTAGCCAAGTCTAAAATTACAATGGACTTGAAGATAGCCTCTATGATGAGGAAGAAGAACAAAATTCTGAAAAATCTCAAGGAAGAATTTGGTGAAGAGGTGGAAGGAGATGAAGAAGAAGATTATAATGAAGATTATGAAGAAGACACACCTTCCCAAGCACCACTTGGTCTCACACAATGTCAAGGTGAGAACCAAGGAGAAGAAGAAGAGTAGAATTTGATGAAGGTGTTGAGGGAGAAGAAGCCAATGAAGCACCTAGTGCTATAGAGAAGAAAAAGAGAAAATCTAGGAAGCTAGCAACAAGCAAACCAAAGAAAGTTGAGAAACCCTCATAGAAAAAGTCTAAAGTTCCTATCACTAGGTCTAGCATAAGAGCTACTACTAAGAAGACTCAAGAAGTTAAGAAGCCTATAGGAAAAAGAGCTAGGATTCCTACCAAAGAAGGTGAACCTGAGATAAGGAAAAGGAGGAAATATGTAGCCCTAGCTGAATCAAATAAGGATTGGATCAAGTTAGATGACAATAGCTAATTCAAAGTGGTAAGTGAGAGTCCCTCTTCTAATTTAGAAAACTTGTGTGAAAATATCAATAATAATGTTGATTTATTAAGGTTCACACATGTTGAGTTTGATAAACTTGGGAAGGTAGAGATGAATAAAGTTGAAGAATCTATGTATGACATGATGGAAACATTTTAGACCACCCCCATTGAGATTGAAAACTCTTTACCTAAAAGTCTATATGATAGAGTTGAGCAAAGGTGGCAATACAGTCTTACAACTGAAAGGAATATAAGAGAGACCACTCTAGCAAGAGCGATGCCAGACATGGAAAATTCTACAATGATAAAGGCTATTAATAAATATAAGGGGATATTTCCTCCAAAATATAGAGCCTTTAACATTTTATAGAACAATATTGAAGATGTTGTCCAACAGACCACCTTGTTGTGGAAATTGATATATGGGGTGACAAAAGATGAGTCAACCAAACAGACACCTATGGAAGTAGGTGAAGAAAAATATGCACAAAAGGTAGTTGAGACTACAAAGGATGAATCTATAAGGGAATGACATGAAGAAGGCATTGTGAAAGAAGTAGATATAGAGGTTATAGTTGAGGAAGAGTAAAAACAAGACTAGAATGTACTAGAGGTACACATGTTGAGTGCTAGTCCCCCTCATGTGGAAAAAGTAGAGAAAAAAGTAGAAATAATTAAAATCAAGTATGTTTCTAACAACACCACTTATAACATCAATACCCTAACAAAGGAGGACATAAAAAAGATATCGATTGATTCCACCACCAAGGAAAAACTATGCAACCATCCTGTATTGCTAAATGTGGATGAGATTGAGAAGAAAGAATCGGTATCTGTAGTGGAGAAAACTCAAGAATTATCTATAACCCCTTCTCAATATATAGAAGTGCAACCTACAATTTCTATTGTAGTATATCAAAGGAAGGAGATAGTGACATCACATCTCAGCACATTAGTGCAAAATGTTTTTGTTTAAGCAATTTCAATAGTTGAGAAAGATGGGACACCAATCCAAATAGGTCAAGAAGTCATTCTTAGACCAAAAATACAAGCACAAGGTGAAACAAAGATCATAGAAAAGAATAAGGATACAACTAAATATTCTGTCTTGATTACGAAACTTGAGGAATAGTTAGTAATTCAAATAGTGGTTACCCTACTAGATACTAATACTCATATTCCTAGTCAAGCACTTCACAGGTTGAGTGTAGAAGCTACATGACAATAGTCATCAAGCCCTAGTGCTAGTACATCTAAGGGTGGTGAGGATACATCTTATAATGATGTTAACTTAGATGAGGTGATTGAACTTCCAAAGTTTACTCTTTCATCAATCACCTCAGAAAAAATGAGTATATTGCAGGATGCTCTAGAAAGGAAGAAACACCAAGATCTACTTAGAAGGGAGAATAGGTAGAAACAAGCACTACATAACATCAAGGACATGTATCTTGATGCATTTAGCCTACCTACACTTGATGAAAATAAGCTAATTATTGCACAGTTAGCAAATATTATCGACAAGATCAATGATGAAGACATAGATACAAATGTTAAATTACTTGAATTATATGAGAACATATTACAAGTCAAGGAAAATTAAAAGATATCTAGTGCCATTGCACTAAGTCGGGTTGAGTTAGCGACCAAAATTGAAGGTGTGAAGAAGGTGTTGGAGAACATTTTCTCTCTTTACACCAAGTTATGTGATGTAACTTTTTTCACATAAGAAGTGTAGAGACACATTGACCATCTAGAAGAAGATTTTAAGTCAACAGTTAAAATCCTATAGCAATCTCCTAGTCAAAGTTAGTCTCAAGTTTGTACTTTTTTATCATCACAAGGTCAGTGAGTAGCACTGCATCCTCAAGATGCCAACATTAGAGCTACACTAATTAGTATCCATCCCATGTTGATCCCTCACATAGAGGTGTTACACAAGGAACTAACCTTTGTAGAAACTTTGATGAAGAAATATTCCCATCTTTCTACTCAAGAAGACCTAGCAAACCTTTTTGTCAACATAGTAATTCAAATCAAATATCTAGAGGTAGCTTATGATAACTGGGATGTACCACTAAAGATCATACTAGAGGTCCATAAATCATTTTTGGACAAATGTACTATTTGTGTACAATCCATAAGTGTCAAAAAGGGGGAGAATGAAGGGGAGAATGAGAAAAAGGAGAGAATACATTGAATAAGTTTTTGGGGGAGATCAAAGAAAGGGAGAGTCAGTACATAATAGGGCATAGCAATATAGCAGATTTACTTAGCAGGAGTATTAGATTTAGTACAGAAAAGATCAATCAACTCAGATAGAGTTATACAATTTTAAGGTATGACTAATAAGTCATAAGTTTTCCAAAAAAATTCAAGTTTTGAAATTTTGTGTATAAGGTGAAGTACTAACTAAGAGATTATCTGAGTTATGCTCATATATCAAGGATATACATGCATGACTAAGTTTTTTTTCCACTCATGTCAAAGTGGGAGATTGTTGATTTCATATTGGTTTTTACATATGAGTGACAATACACTCAAGTCATTTACTAGATAAACTTAGTTCATATCAAGCATAAGTTGTCAGCTAGTATATCCCAAGAAAGATATACAACATGCGTCGAGTAAATAGTTACTATCAAGTCATTCAAGTTCCAAGCAAACAATATGTAACAAATGATTCATATCTCAAGTGATCAATAGATGTCAAGTCATTTATAGGCCAAGTTATAGCATTGAAGATATAGTGGATGTTGAGCACTAAAGAATTCAAGTGTTGAGTAAAACAATTTTTGACATAGTTGTTTGTAATAGCACAAACTTCTATGTAAACCATTTTTTAGTCAACTTAAGGATTGTTTTATGATTCTAGATGATAAGAGCTAATCTATATTGAGGGTCCCTATGCAGTACATGCAACCAATCATTTAAAGGGATAGATTAAGGAGAAAAAGGGATGAATCAAAATCATTGATTCATACCTACCCTAAGTCACCTAGATCTCCTTAAGGAAGGTAAACCCTCAAACATTGTAAGAGTGAAGAGAGAATTTTACATGTGCAAATAGAGCATTCATGGTGATTAAAGAGTTTTGATCATAGATTATGCATTGTAGAATTAGTTAGAGGAGAACAGAGAAGAGGAGTTAGAGGACAATAGAGATACATCTGATCAAAGAGGATTAAGCATACATTAGTAAATTGATGATATGTCATCTAAAAATAGAGTGCTAACCACATGATCATTGTTGAGACATTCTAATAGGTGAATTAGTTAAATATCTTAACAAAGTAGTCCTAACTGGCTATTGTAAATCATTTAACATGGTACTTACTTCATTGTAAGTTTAATTCCTTTAAATAGGCACAATTCTAATAGGGCGTTGAAATCCTTTAGCAGGGTAAGATCTAAAAATTTTGTAAGCCTTTAATAGGGTAGATCTTTAATAGGATAGATCATGGTTCATGATCAAACATTGTAACCTTCATTCGATACACTTTACAACTATAGTAGTGAATATTTATGGGTGTCATCCCCACCCTAGTTTTACCTTCTCATTGGAGGGTTTCTAGGTTATCATATCTTGTGTTATATGTGTCTATGTTTATTTGTTTTCATGCTATAGATGAATATGGTTATTTTGGTATTTTAGTTTACATACAAAGTGTGAGATGGATGTGAGGTGAATGATTTTATGGTTAAACTTTTGAAGTGTTGATTCTTAAGAAAATGAGTTGATATCCACAGTTTTTTCTTTTATCTCATAAATGTTTTTTCCTTTGTTTCTTTTCAATTCTTTGAGAGAACTCTCATTTCTAATCAACTACCCAACATACATATGGGAAATTGAGTTGGGTACAACACATTGGTGCAAGACGTTAAACACTAACTATATTTAGATTTGAGATCATTAAGTTTTCCATATATTGACAAGACCCAATAGGTTACTTGAGAGAAGCTTTCTTTTAGATGGCTATCTATTCTTTATACTTTGTGTTTCTCTAAATTTCCAAAGAAAGACAAATCAAACATCAAAAGTTGAAATACCTATATGATGGTGAAATCTTACATGGTAAAAACTTTAATAGATTGGATCAAATAATAGTTGTAATCAATACTAGAAAAAATGTGAGCTTGGATACTGTACATACTTATCCTACAAAAGATGGCATTTTTACCATATTGGTGACTAGTTTTTATATATGTGACAACTAATAGAATTATCAATGATCAATGGAAATTCCTTTAGGGACCTAGATAAACTATTTTTTCATGGGTAGAGCAATCTATTTGGGCTTTGAAAATGGCCAAAGACAAAGGTTTGGATAAGATGTGGATTGAGAGTGACTCATTGCATATAACTAATTACTTCAAGGCTCCATCCCTCCTAGCTAGCCTATTAGGACTATTATAAGAGATTGTATCAAAATACTTAATGAGTTTCAAGATTTTATAATTTCTTACATGTATCATAAAGGAAATGGGGTGGAAAATTTTGTTACACATAAAGGTGTTGCATGCCATCATTTTTTGATTTGGGATTATGTAGATCACATGCCAATAGGGATGAAATAGATTCTTAGGAATGATATTATTGGGTGAGCTTTCAAGGCTTAACTTTCACTCATAACCTTGATATGTGCAAAAGTACAGTGCTAGGAAAGTGTTTTTTTTGAGGCTACATATAATATGTTTTGTTTTGGCATCCCTACTTGGTTTGGTTCTACAAACATACATCTTCACACTATTAGAGACAATCAGAATATAATATAGGCAATCATTAATGAGAACTAGTAATATATAGAGACTATATGGAGCACCATTTCTATTGGTGGCTTAACAACTTACATATTGACTCTCTACTAGATGGATTGCTTAATCACTAAGGCTTTTGACAAGGGTTGAAAGAATGGAGTGTTGCAAGTCTATGAAATATAAATGGTTATCAATGAGGACATGGTCTCAGTTGTCTCCAACATGCAAAGTGGTGGCATTAAATTTTATAGGGAGACAAAATCATCTTTAGAGGTGATGGACAATTTGTTTTTCCTAATGAAAGAGAAAATCCACCAAGACCACTAATGGGGATTTTGAACACCTTTCTCTACCAATGTTATGGGTGAATGTTGCTAAGGTGATCATGCAGTACGAGACTTTAGATGGGAAATTTAGCATGTTGTTTAGTTACCAATTGGTTATTCTCAATTATTTTCTCTATGATAAATGTATTTCTTTGTTATTTGATATGTCTTCATATTTAATTTATAGTATGGTGGCTCATATGAAGAGACCCTCTACACCCATTTAGCAAGAGGTTTGACTTTACTTATAATGGGATAAGATAAATCCCTAGATGTTGGAAAAAAGATTCATTAAAACTCTAGCCTAGAATTCAAAAAAAAAAATTGGATTCACTATGATGAGTTAGGAATTGACCTAACAGAATTGATTCTAAAGGGGGTGACATTTATCACATGTATAAGAAGAAAAGGAAGGCCTCTCTTCCTTCTTTGTCTTGTAGAAATATCATTATTTCTTTAGATAAGAGGACTCAGATTATGTGCCTTCTCAAGAATTTTTACCAAATTTGTTAGAGAAAAGTATGGGTAAGAGAAAATGGAAGGTGAATCCTAGTAGGGCTAAGTAAAAAATATAACCTACACCTTATAAAACTATTAATCTCCTCTTAGAAGGAAACCTTCTCCTAGTTTTCTTAAGGAATTCTTGAAGATTATTCATAAGGATGGAATCAAGAAGAAAATTAATAATGGAATTCTATAGACATTGGGAAAGATACCCTTATTGAAATTGGCTCTTCAATCAATGAAGACCCCTCTATTAGTAGCTTATTGAATAATTTCTTACAAAGTCAATCTTGGCCCTACTTAATTGATTCTATTTAGTAAGGATTTTATGAGTGGTTCAATTTCAACCAATAGATTGGATGATATTCTTTATAGTACTCATAATCTTTCTAATTAAATTCATAATTTGAAACAGGACCATGAGGAGAAAATAAAAATATTGGATGATAAATTTTATGGTGTGTAGAGTAAATTGAACAAGGTTTTGAATGTGAATAAATCTAATTTACATGACACTAGTGAGGGATTACAAAATCTTAATGATAAAAGTAAGGATAAGTATCATTTTATTTAAAGCTAACTCCCCTAATAATAGCTTGAAAAGTAATTTTCATGATACTAAAAAGTTATAGGTAAAGAAGAAAAACAAAGCCACAGACATTGCAGTAAATGTCCATAATTACCTTGAGGGTCCTTCTTCCATATTAGACCTTTCCATGTGCATCTAAGAAGTAAGAATAATGTTTTTAATCCTTTAGATAATATTTTTTGTAATCTTAGAGATATTAATGATAACCTCATAAAATAAAATGAGGTTTTAGCTAAAAGTTTTTAGGCCTGTCAGGAGTTTTTTTTTAAGATTATGTAAAAGAAACTTTTCAAGGGGCCTAAAAAACCCTTTATAGTGTTTATATATATATATATATATATGAATGATGTCAAGGTATAAACAAGCAAGAAAAATAGAAACATTGGTAATAGGACAAAAAAAATCCAAAAGAGAGACAACCACTAAACAAAAACTAGAAGAAATAAAACACACAAAAGAAATGACAGAAAAGGTAAAAATTACATCCCATATGATAGTAGTGCTTGAGAAACTCATCATCTTCAACCTTACTAAAAAAATATGTGAGAAGACATCATGTGCCAGAAGAAATCATTGGAGACAAAGAAATTGGTGTTATTGCAAGGAAAAGACTAAAGAATAATACATGTGAGTTTGAGCCCAAATTAGTGAAAGATGCTTTAGAGAATAAGGATTGGCTAGAAGCTATGAATGAAGAAATCAAGCAGATTGAAAAGGACCTAGACCTAAATAAAAAAATATTATTGGAACAAAGTGGGTATTCAGGAACAAGTTGAATGAAAATGGTGAAGTCACAAGGATGAAGGCTAAACTAGTATGCGAAGGATATGTACAAGAAGAAGGAATTGACTATGGGGAAACATTTTCCCATGTTGCAAGACTAGAAGAAGTTACAACACTGGTTTCATATTCTACTTACAAATGATTTAAGATATATCATATGGATGTCAAATTTTTATTTTTGAATGGGATACTTGAAGAAGAATTATACATAGCGAAAACAAAAGGTTTTGTGGATCCTAGCAAGAATAATATGGTATTATTAGTTTGGGATTTTTTAGAGTTTCCATTTTAATTTTTTTGGTTCACTCATGCTTTTAGTTGTTTATTTTGAACCATTGATTCTCCCTATTGTTAGCTACAATTTGGCATTCAATAAACCCTTTTCAATGATTCATCCACAAACCTCATCCTTTCAATCCTTCCTTCCTTTGTGCTTTTTGTTCACCAAGTTCAATCCCTAGATTTCCTTTGTAAATATTTTGATTGATTTCATATCTAAAGATTCAAATTTCCTTAAGTAACTCATGAACCCTATGTACCACTTGTGAATGAACTAAAGTAACCATGAACCTCTTTTACCAGTCGTACCATTTGAACCAAGTTCAAAAGGTTCAATGAGTTCATCACTTCAACTCATTTTTAGTTCTCATGCAATGTCATTGGTTGGCGCTAGCCTTACATGTCATGGAGTTCAAAGAGGAAACGCACTACAACTAGATGCCTTGTGGAGTCTGACACACTCATGTATGACTTCATCATTTGTAGAAAAGTGCTAAATAACTGATGTTCGAAGTAAGGAAACCTTTTTTTTTTTAATAGATAAAGTAAGGAAATCATTAATTATCATGTTAGGATATATTTAAATGGAAAAAGTGAAAATTTGGCACATGCAAAGGTAGAATATCATTTAAGTTACTTAGACGTCATTTTGTCACTTCATCTTTTTCTCACAACATGTATAATATGTTGTATTCTTCTCATCATTAATGCCCCACCTTTGTTTCAAATTGTATATGAGTAGAATTTCCTTTATTAAAAGGCACAAGTTTCTTTAGTTGGTTAAGTGTCAATAGCAAGAGTCTAAGGAAGGAGAATCATCTTTCACCATTGTCATAGTTGCTTCTCTTTAGGTAACTCTTGTGTTCTCTAACTCTTTTTCTTTCACTTGTTAGTAGAAATTATTGTGACTACTTCTTTAATTTTTAGGAAATGAGAGGGAATTCTAAATTATGAGGTCCACACTACATATATTTGGGAATACCTATAGTCTGCATAGTAAGTCACCCAATGTCTCAGATACAAACCTTTTAGGAGTTGACCTAGTGGGAATAATACAAAGGCTGTGTGAGAAACTTTTAGAGCCCTTTTCTACTAAAGTATTGGATTCCAATTTCCTTTTTGCATCTACCTTCCAATTAGCATATCCATGTCCAAAATTTATTCATAACTGTATCCAAATATATCATATGCCTAGTGGAAATATTTTGAAAAGGAATAGCAGTGTATTGGTGAGTATCACTAGAGAAATTATGTCCAAGTTGTGTCACATTGAAGAAAAAGAGTTTGCAGATTTGACTCTTGCATTATCATTGACTAGATTTTCGAAAAAGTCTAATGTCTATAGAAATATCAATGTAAAGAGTTGGACTAAAACTCCTTACAAAGGTGGCTCTAGGTTACCCAAAATCCTCAAGAAAGGCCAAATGACCTAAAAAGTTCACAATCTAATGGTCTTGTTGCACCAAATTTGTGGCTCTCTAGATGTGTCTTCATTTAAAGAAAAGATCTACTTTTACATTTAAATTATGTTAAAAGAGTCTCAATTCTTAAATGGGGCCAAGTTGATTGCTAGTTCTCTAAGAAATCAACTCGAGGGAGCTTTAAAATTGAAGAAGGATTTATATATGTCTTCATACCTAATGTATATGCTGGTCAGTACTCAAGACTTGCAGTATCTACCCCATGAACCCTGAATGAAATATATCACTATTTATAATTACTATTATGTGTTGCATAAAGACAAAGCTTTGCAAAACTTCAGGTAGGTTCATGATATTTTCTCAGCGAAATTGTGTTTTGAAATGGATGGTTCTCCCCATCGTAGATTCTCTCATGAATCTTAGAAGTTTTTCCAATCCATTGGTAGCATATACATTTAATTTCCTAAATTCATTTATGTGAGGATAGGTGGTTTTGATAAGGAACCCTTATGACTCCCCATATTTTCTCTTCCTTGTTTTATCTTGGTAGATGTGTCTTCACAATTAATTTCAGTCATAAACAAGTTTACTATTGATGAAGCTTTTGATATAATCTTTCTACTCAAACTAAGAACAATAACCTACAGAAGTATAGAAGATGATACATGTAAAAGTTTGGACTATCAATTTTCATCTTGGTTCCTATCATGCTAGAAAAAATTTTGATAGAAAAGGGATAGCTCATAGCTTGTTTGAATCTCGTGTGAAGTTTTTACATGTCCCTAATATTGAAGACTTTTTGGAAGACTCTACAGATGAACTAGAAGTTTGGAGGAGAGAGTCTACTAGGCTCACTATTTCCCAAATTAAGATTTTCCAACTGAATTTGGATATAGAAGTTGTGGATATTGAAGAAGATAAAGTAGATCTATTAGAAATCCAAATAACTAAGCCTTTAATTTCTAATAAAGCCATCATAAAATGGGATTATGAAGAATAGGATAATATCTTGGAAAGAACAAAGACTGTGCTTGGAAGAAAAAAATCTTGGATAAAAATTAAAAAGATCAAACATGTTAGAAAACCAATTGATTCTAGTTCTAATGCTAATCTCAAATTGGCAAGTAGCAGGAGATCCTCAGGGATTAGTAGGGAACAAGGAAATAATCCCCCCATAGTATAAAAAGCTCATTCCAAGAATAAAACCAAGATGTCAACCCCTGTTGGACCCATTGAAGCTATTCAGGTTGATAGTGAACTTGACAGTGATAAGGGTGGTGTAATCATCGATAATCTTCAGTAAGTTCAAATGATAGTGGAAACCTCTCCTTAGAGGATAGAGAGTTTGAATACTCCAAAGGCAATGAACCTCAAAAAATTCCTAATTTAGTTTCAAATTGGCTAGTTTCTTCATTTAACAAAAAGAGAAGCCTAGTTTCTATTTGTTTTCTTGTTGATGACATTATAAGTAAGTATAGTACTAGAGCTTCAAAGTCCAAAAGAACAAAGAGCTCAGCTAGAATAGTGCTCGATTAGAAAATAGGCAATGGTTTTATTGAAGTGGCCACTTACAATCACAAAGAAGACACATGTGCATTCAAGGTTTTGAGTAATTTTGAGATTACGCACACAAATTTAGGGGTGATCAATTGGGAGATGAAAGAACATTGGGTGGAATCATCCACTAAATAGATTATTTTGCAATAAAAAGAAGATGGCATTGAAAATAAGAGTTTGAAGGCAGAAGTATATGCAATGGCAGAAGACATTCTTTGTTGACTAAGATGAAGGTTGAAGTTCTTATATTTAATAAAATGACAAAGTTATATGATATTGACCTTGATTTTTCTAAGCTATAGAGAGAGTTAAAGCACAAAATCTATCAAATCACATGAGTATTTCATTCAAGAAGGTATATTATTCAAATAAATTTAGTTATGTATACCAAGGAGTTCTATGAGAGTTAATTTGATTAATGGAAAACATTGTGATGATTTGCTAGATATTTTGGAATTGATAAGACATTGAGTTTACTAGAGGATGAATACTATTGTCCACAAATGTATAAGGATGTTCAAAAATTTGTAAGGAGTTGTGGAGTTTGTCAAGTTGCAAAAGGAGTAAGTCAAAATACTAGTTTGTATACACCTATTTCTGTGAGTTATACATATACTTATTTATTAACAAAATGATTAGTTGACATCTAATAATTAACTAGCTCAGGCTATATCTTAGTTATCTTGGTGGACTTTACTTTCTAATAATTGGTATTAGAGTTTTAGGTCCTTGAAGAAAAATCTTAATATCTTAAGGAGATCAATGACAGGTCACTTCAAAAAAGAAAGTCCTAAATTTGATGGAGTTAACTATGACAACAATAAAGAGAAAATAAAGACTCCTTTTTTGTGCATGGGTCTAGGGTATTGGCTAATGATAAAGAATGGAAAGAAGACTATGGAAGAAAGAAAACTTGAGGAATGCAATGAAGCTAAAAGAGATATGTTTATGTGTCTCTATTTTATTACTAAATAGTTGGAAATCTTTTAACATGGATTGAGACCTTTGGAATACACTTGTCTTTCAGAAAAGGACAAATACACTAAATCTATAATATATTTAAATTCCTAGAAATGCTCCCAATATTCCCAATTTTCTATGACCACAAAAAAAATTTAGGGTCTACTAAGCCTAATTGGTGCTTACGAAGCCTAACTCTTCCAAATGTGTCATATAATGTTGTTTATTTTAATGTAATATATATGTTTATCAATAACTCTCTTTTCCATTTTCTTATTTAATTTCTATATTATGTTTCATATTTAAATGTATGATAATATATTTTATTTACATTTTATTGTCATCACACATTTATAATATCTAGTATTATTATTTTTTGGTTAACCATTATTATATTTATCTAAGTAACACATTAATATCCTATTAATATAGTATTATTTACTTTTATAATCATTATTTATTTATTCCAGTTATATTTAATCACAAAACTTATAATATAACTTTTATATTATTATTTACTCTCATAATGATTTAGTATAAATAATTATATATATTCTATTTATCAATAACTACTTTATTTCACCCATCTATTTATCCATACTATCATAATGTGGGGACATGACAATATATGCACACACACACACACACATGTTTGTGTGTGTAATTATCTTTGTGTATATGTATATCTCTACTTACATCACATATATTGTTAATATATTAATATTATGTGTGTGTGTGTGTGTGTGTGTGTGTGTGTTTAAAGGTGAGTTATACATATAATTATTTATTAACTAAATGGTGATTAACTATATCGACATGTCTCTTCATGTTTCTTGAAGACACATGTCTCCTCCTCTCATATTTATATGAGATTCAAATCTACATTTGGAAATCATCAATTACAATGGCCATGATTCTACATTTGCAGAAATGATCTTAGTTACTTTAACATTGTATCAGAGCAGGCTGCAAATGTAAAATAATAAGAACCATTTAAGAATGAAACAAAGGGTAGAGTTCTATGTAACTACCATCTTGGACCATAAGGAAAGCTTGAGAAAGACACCATGGAAACTCATGATAAAAGTTATGAAGTAGAGTGAAGACTTTTTCCACATATGTAGAGTTAGCAACTAGAGTGAAGGCTCTAGTTGCTTACTCTTTTAGTTGTTTGAATTTAGTTGTTTATTTTATCTTTTTTGTCAAATTCTATGTAATTTAAGGCTTCATCCTTGAGCCATTTTACATTATTTTAATAATTTTGTATTGTACTATATTGAGTTTAGGTACTTCTTTAATTGTTAATAGGACAATGATGTATTTTTGCTAATCAAGAGGTCACCCTTTTTCATACTAGTATAAGTAATATTTACTTACCCATAAAATTTCCGCAAAGACCAAGCTCACTTAATTTTCTATACATGAAAATATAGGCAACAAACGTTTTGAGCTAAAATTCCCATTTATAAAGTCTCTAAAAATAGTGGCGTACTATTATAAAATTTGTTTGGCCAATTTTTTTTAATTGTGATATATAAATACAATATTTAGTAAGGTATTTCTAATAATGATATATATATGCCACTATATTAAAGAGAAGAAATAATACAGCCAAAATGAAGGGTTTTGCTATGGTCATGACCACACATCAAAAAACCAAAATCAAGAATTGTATAAGATAATGCTAAAAAATGCCAAGCGTAATCCTTTACAAAATAGACTTTTCAAAGTTTCCATTACAGGAAAAATGTTCCATTCTCTTTTGGATAAAATCCTTTTCAAAATATTCATTATGCAAGGAAACTAGTAAATGATGCTTGTGGCCTAATTTTCTAAAGTGAAAGTAAAAACATTCCATTCTTAACTTGCTCCACCGTGATTTTAATTGTGTACCTCCAAATAGGAGGATTATGATGTTAATTATCTTTTTTCTTCCCTTCCTATGCAAAAGTATTTGAAATTTTAATCACCTAATTGTGTTAGTGGCATGGCTCCTCCACTCATTTTCCATCAAATATGCCTACAACTAAACATAACCACATCTTCAATCCTTGAACCGCGTGACCTCAATCTTTATTTGTTTCTCTCCTAGTCTTCACAAAATAACTGGTATGTTGACATCAGTGATAGATGCTGCCATGAATGCAACATATAATAATTCTAACAAGCTCCTTAATGATCTAGCAATGATAAGATACTCCCCCATAAGAATATCATCAACATTCATGCTAGCAATTACTTCAATTCTCCTTTATCATGGTTGATCACTATCATCACTCCACTAATACTATTTTTCTCAGCTATTACTTAAGTTGCTTAATCTTTTACTTAGTAATGCTTAACTTTTTCATTGACCTAGTAATATGTTGCCTAATCAAACTAGTGCTTTGCTTAACTTCTTGACTAGCATTAATGATCTCTTCTACACTTCAACTCATCTTTCTTCTTTAGTTAATACAATGGTCAAACAACATGTTATCTTTCCAAATGGCAATTGATCAAGTGCCCTTTGTGGACTCAAATGGAGCCATTATACTTGATTCTTGAGAAATCCTACTCTCACCACCCTATAATAGAAACACAACTTGATGAGGCTATCAAAAGATTGAACATCCTTGGCAAATATTAGGAATATGCCTAGGAGGAATAAAACACTAATTATGGCAGAGACACCAAACAACCCAAGGCTTGTACATCATAGCTCTTGAATTAAAATATTTAATAGTGAGGATGAATAACCTTGAAACCACTCAAAACTATATTAGATATAAGTAGAAAGGAGAGAGGACATATTATTTGGATATTGGTGTAGTTAGCTTAGTAAAAATTAATAAAACCCTAGTGCAAGATATGATATGGGGGCCATGATTCTTGGTATGAAAATTGGTAGGGTGAAAAGAAAAGTGATTGCGGGTTCAAAGAATGACACTATGAAAAGAAATACTACTATAACTTCTTCCCTATTTGAATGGATTCTTGAACAAATGGTAGATGCTCAAAATTGTATGTCTTAAATACATGATTGAATTATATAGTGTTATCTTCAATGGTTGATGTTACTAGTGTGTTATTTCTATATTTATGTTTTATTATTGTTCCTACTGGAGCTCTAGTTGCTCACTCTTTTAGTTGTTTTTTGTTTTGTTGTTTAGTTTCTTTTTGTTGTCAAATTTTACATAATTGAGGACTTCGTTCTTGAACCATTTTATATTATTTTAATTTTTTTTTACTGTACTATATTGAGTTAAGGTCCTTTCTTAATTGTTAGAAAGACAATGATGCATTATAGCTAATCGAAAGGTCACACTTTTTCATAGTAGTATACGTAATATTTACTTATCCATAAAATTTCTACAAAGATCAAACTCACTTAACTTTCTAAACATGTACAAGACAGTCAACAAATGTTCTGAGCTAAAATGCCCATCTCTAGAACCTCTAAAAATATTGGTGTACTATTATAAACTTTGTTTGGCCAAATTGTTTTTTAAAACTCTAATATATAAATACAATATTTAGTAAGGTCTTTCTAAGAATGATATATTTTGGCCACTACGTGAAACTACAGAAATAATACAACTGAAAAGAGGGGCTTGGCTCTGGTCATGACCACACATAAAAAAAACAAAAGCAAGCACTTTATAAGATAATGCTAGAAAATGCCGAAGAGAATAGACTTTTCAAAGTTTCCATCACACGAAAAGCATTCCATTCTTTGTTGGAGAGACTCTTCCTTCAAAAGTAAAATGCAAAACATTCCATTCTCTTTTGGAGAAAATATTTTTAAAATATTCATTATGGATGGAAGCTGGTAAATGATGTTTGTGGCCTAATTTTCCAAAGTCATGAAAGTAAAAAGATTCCATTCCTATGCAAAAGTATTTGGAATTTCAGTCAGCTAGTTGTGTCAGCCATGGTCCCTCCACTCATCTTCCATGAAAATGAAATACGCTTCTATTATTTTTAGGGTTTGTAAGATTTTTATTCTGAATAATTGTTACCAAAAATATTATTCGGAAGGTCGAATGAATATGTCAGCAATTCTTCTTTCTGGGGTCGAATGAATACGTCAGCAATTGTTTCCACGCAAGTAAAATATTCAGCAACGTCTGAACAACAAACTAAATTGCGTATCTTACCATGGGGGATAGTTTGTGTTGTTCGAGTGGGGTCGGCAAATACATGACTCGTCGCTGCCATTCATCTCACGTTCATACAAATTATGTCTGCCATTGATATGACAATTATTCTTTGCTCACCTTCTCTCCAAATGTATGTGGACGATTATTAGAGTGTGGAATATATAGTGTTTTCTTTTGGTTCTCTATTTTATCATTTGATCTTCCATTTTCCTAGATATGAGGTAGCATACATGATGTCATATATTTTTTTCTTGTCTAAACATTTGAAATGAATTAATAAGTTTCAAACATTTTTTAATTGTTGAATTAATGGTAAATTGTAAATCCTGAGTTTTAGGATTCATTAAGATAACTTATAATATGCATCAAGATAGATTCTAGCAAAAGGTTTGTGAATTCCTTTGAGAATACCAATTTTAATCTTGTGTATTTTACACATTAGTATAACAATTTGTATAGGATCGAAAGGTGGGGCCACCACATAAACAAACCTACGATCAAAATTTCAATCCACTCCCCCATAACTAGAAGCTATTAGATACTCCTTCAATGCTCTATGAGTATTCTTTTTTATCTAATTGTGAGGAGGTGCTTTCAAAATTACTTCGTTCTTAATTTTTCCTTTTTCCTCAAAAGCATAGAAATTTCCCATTTTACCTGATCACAAGATTTTAAGGGGTCTATTTTAAAATGAAAGACAACCTTCTTGTTCCTTGTGAAAGAATGAATCCTAAATTTTATGCCCAGGAACAAAACCATATTCTTAATGGAGACCAAAACTAGAAAAAAAAATTGAATGCCATATCAATTTTTTTGACACTATATTACACATAATTAAAAAGACTAGTAGACCAAAAGTGTTGAGCGAAATCAACAGTGACATTATCAATATAAGAACCATAAAAGTATCATTGAACTCTTTTATTGAAAATCTTTGCCCAAGGAATTCTTTAGCCACAGCTATCATATCTTTAGCCAAAATATCATAGTAGGTTTAAAAGAAAATTATGAAGAACCCATCAAGCCTAGGGACCTTCTTTCCTTCAAAGGAAAACTAGCATGTTGGGTCTCAAAATAAGAGTGAATAACTTTTAGAGTATCAGTCATGTCTTTGTTCGCCATTTTTAGAATTACATCCAGTAATTTATACTAACAAGAAAAGTGCAAAGGTTGATCGTATGCCAAAAACATTCTTAAAAAAATTCTATAGTTGCTTACATGATTTCTTTATCCTTCAAGTACCTTATTCTATTGAATAAAATTATTACATGTCATATTGGCACCCAGATGCATTATAGTGATCACATAAAAAACTTGTATAATCTCCACCTTTGAAGCCAAATTTCCTAGGACCTGTGTCTCCACTATTAATCTTCCTTTAGTACTATATTGTATAGTTTCAACAAAAGACATACTTATGAATTAATTAACATATTTGAAGCCACTTAGTTATGAATCTAGATCTAAATATCTTCAAAGATCATATTTTAATTGATTCTTTATGTTGAAAATATGACCAAATTAAAATTTATTCCATATTATAACATAATCAAAGTAGCATTGAGGGGATTGATTTCACCATGCATCTTCTTTGTGAATGCAAGAGTACTGATAGTAAAAACCAAATAGTTAGAGAGAATGTTGGCTAGCATAGTCCCCTAGATGGATGGTATAAAGTTAAATTTGATGGGTCAACTACAAGAAACCCGGGTTTTGCTGGTTTTGGTGGTGTCTTGAGGCACACTCAAGGTAAATATATCAATGAGCTCCTTATCCTACTAGAAGTCCAAACTAGCCATGTAGGACAAGCTAATGGGGAGTATTATGCTATCAATCTAGCTAAAAATAATAACATTTCCAATCTTTGGGTGGAAGGTGACTCTAGTAATATTATTAATTTTTTTCTTGGCAAAACCCAGCCTTTGTGGACTATTATGAACACTACGTATAAGGACAAAGCTTTATTAAAATCCTTTAATAAATTTGTTATTTCTCATGTTTACTGTGAAGCCAATTCCCTCACGAGCCATGTCACCGATATGGTTCTACACTCTTGTCACAAAATACGATTGCATGATAATCTAGTGAGGAACTAGGATTTGAAGAAAAGGATTTGTCATGACTTGACACATTTTATCAAAGGTGATCTAAGTAATCATGATAGTTATAGTGAAGGGATACATTCATAGCAACAAGTAGAAGAGGACAACTAGTTTTCAAGCCTTTCTCTCCATTCTTAGGGTTTCTTTTAATCTTTAGTCTTTTGTGTTTATTGTGATAGATGGATGTTGGCTAGTTACTTAATGCTTAATTTATTTCTAGCTTGACTCACTTTGGAGACTTCCATAGTTATTTTCTTCATTTTTTCAATTCTAGGATTTTGGGTCTCCCAAAAAAAAAACCTATTTTTACGTATATCAAGAAAAAAATTGTTTTTGCTATTGTTAGTTTCTTTACAACTATATATATATATATATATATATATATATATAGATACAATTTGAATATAAATACTACTAGTCCTTTATGTGAAGTTAAAGATATGAGTTCAAATCCATATTTTTCTTTAACCTAAAGGGAAGGTTATTTCATTTGTAATATCTATCTACTGTAAAGGCTCTAAGGAAATCATAAGAGCCAAGATTAAAATCAACACCTCATCTTCTATAAAACTATGTATACATAAGAGGCCCTATAAAGGTCTGTTTCCATGAAACCTATAGAATTTATATATTAAAAATTTATAATTTATATCATTGGAAATTGGATAAATGCCATTTATTAATATCCATGTGGTTAATGAGGGAATAAAAATATGCCTTGATGATCCATTTGAAAAGAAGTTTACATGTTGTAAATTTCATGGTAATTGTGTTGCAATTTCCAAGTTATTTTCATTTCTTAAACTAATGACTTTTTGTGTTTATGCTTAGTACAAGTGGCTAATATGGGTCTAGACTAGGTTTGATGGAGGAAAAAGAACTTTGATATATTATTTTATACATAGTTCATGTAAGGATTTTATACATTTTTATGGATCACTAATTTATTTCCCAACTTAGTAACACAAACAATTATATTACATTTCTAACTAATATGATCCCTATCAAAGCCCTTCCCAAGTTTAGTTCAATAAAAATTGGCACCTGATCATCTTTTAGACTAGATATAAGAATCCCCATCAAGGTCCAAGTCTATCAAACCTAGAGAATTTATCTAAATAATAAATCCTAGTTATTATTAGTAGCGATTGGAGAAACCTCATTTATTATCCAAGGTATCAATGGGAGACTTGAAGTCTTTCATAATGATCCACTTAAAATGAGTTTTACATCTTGGATTTAGCTTGATATTTATGTTTTACTTTCCAAGTTGTTTTCATTTGTAAAACTAATAAATTTTTGTGTTTATTCATATTGAAAGTGATTAACATCGATCTACAATATGTTTCATTAAGGAGAAAGAGTGGATATTCAAGTAATGCATAGTATGAAAGGATTTTATACATTTTTATGGATCACTAATTTATTTCCTATCTTAGTAACTCAAACAATTTTATTACATACCTAACTACTATGATCCCTACTAAAGTGTCTTCTTCCTCACAATACTTAATTTAATTACCTAAATTATCACTTCATCTATCTCCCAAATGAATAGATGATTCTATTAATTATAGATCAATTTATCGTCCTTAGTATCTCCCATAGGTTTGGTTATATCTCCACCCCCACTTTATGATCTAAGTCATCATTGTACAATGAGCTTATCACAAAAGATTGTTAGCATTTTATTAAACCCATAACAATTATATTTTGACTTGAAATAGATGAGTCAATATGAAAAGGCATATATATCTCCTATGTCTACATATTGGGATCTAGGATAACTATTACACCAAGGATATGATAGTCTATTTGGGTCTTAACATGGTCATAGATAATGGGTTGACTGTGATTTGAATTAAAATTTACTCTTTAAATATTAGAAATTCTCATTCAGGATTTTCCACCCTTATTTAGACTATCAAAAATATAATAAAAGATGTTTTAAATTTACTTGAAGGGTTCAAAGATAATTCAATATCTCACATGTATTGTGAAGGGAACTGAGCTATGAACAACCTTTCTAATATGGTTGTGAATGCTTGCTATAGATTGTATTAGCATCTAACAATAATATCCTAATAAAATGGAGTTAATTTTTTCCTAATGATTCCCATGGGTGATAATTTAATCTATAAATTGGGAATAATACCCTTGACATAGAAATGCATGATCATAGGAAAACTTAATTACTATAACTTTGGATGCAATTTCTTTTCCTTTTGTATAGAGAAAGTTCATTTTTTGTAGGGATTTTTATTTAATGTAATGGGAAGGGAAGACATAGAATTGAACCAATTGTTTATGTGATGAAAAAAAATTGAATCACTTCAAAGTGTTATCTAATCTAATGGTTTAATATGATACATTAAGAAGCTCCATGACTTTGATACCCTAATTACAGAGGCTTTCGATAAGGGTTGGAGGGATAGCATCAAGCATGTTTATGATATAGATTTAGTGATTAATGAGGACCTCATTATGTATGTCTTTAATATTTAGAGAGATTATAGAAACTTTTATTAAAGGAAAATTTCAGCTTTTAAGATGATGGATATATTTTTCCTTCTACTTGAAACTGAAACTGCATTAAAAACTAGTGATGGCCTAGGTTGTGGTCATGCATTATAGAGGCTATTTTATAGTATGCCACTCTTGATGGGAGGTCTCATTTTCTTCAATTTTTTATTATTATTTTAAATCAATTCCTCCATGATAATTGTATTTCAATTATGTTTTATCTTTCTTCTTCCCTCAATAATAGCATGGTATCTCATAAGAAGAGGTCTTCATCTATAATTTTTCATGAGGGTCTTATTTTATTTCTCATGCAATATATGCTAAATCCCTTCATATTGAAAAGTCCCACCCCCCTAAAAAAGGACTTCAATCCAAAAAAAAGTATTAGGCTTCATTATTAAATCTCTTATTATAAATTGGAATATTTTGATTCTTATGGAGATGTGATATTTCATTTTTTGAGAATATATTTAAGATTTTCCTACATCCTACTATCTTTAACCCCTTTTCTTATTAAAGGAAGAAAATTGTGTCTTAGAATGAGGAAAACTTGGTTTACATGTATTTTTTGAAGATAGTTTTGTAGATTTTCTTGAACCCAATATGAGAAAGGATAAAAGGAAATAAAAAATCCAATGGTTCTCCCTCCAAAGTTGTAAAATCCCCTCTTTGAGGTGAAAGATATTGTACCTTTTTTCCAAGCTTCACTTATTAAATTTTGTATTGGTGAGAAAGATAAGGATCTTAATGTCAAAATTCCCTTGGATTTGGAAAATATAGTCATGTAGTTGGGAGGGTTGCTCCCTTTATACAAAAGTCAAGACTTTATTACAAATTTAGGAAGCTCTTTTTTATTTTGATGTTATGTAATATCAACTCCTTGAGAGTAGTTCCCTATGAGTTTGGAAATTAAATGATATCCTAGCAAGTACACATTTTTTTAACAAAGAGAAATAGCCACTTATAGAAAAAGATAATAAGAAGAAAATTTTAAAAAATAGAAGATCCTAGCCGAGGAATGTGCAAATTTTTTTTGACAATGATAGTAAATGGCAGTAAATCAACAATGCATGATACTAGTTAGAGATTTCAAAAGATAAATGGGCAATAAGTTCATCATATTTATCAAGGAAATTCTCCTGACCGTAGTTTGATAACCAATATGTGTCACACAACTGATATACAATTGAGGGAAAAGAGTAGAAATTGGTTGAGTAAAAAGATGCACACAATGAACTTGAGACCCACTCTTCCATTAGGGACTTGCCACTAGATTGATGAGAAAAAGTGAGGGCTCAACCCCTTTGGATAATGTAGCTAGGGGAATCAAGAATATTAATGATGATATCATCACAAAAAATAAAATAAAATTTTATATTTTATAGTTTCTTAGGGGCTAGTGGTCTTCTATTTTTTTTTCATTTTTTTTCTTTTAGGTCATGTGCACTTTTTTGGTTTATCTTGCTGATAGGATGTTACCTCATTTTTTATAAACATGGTTTTTGGTTATTATAGAATTAGTTTTCTCTATAAAAAAATTGACGTAGATAGATCTATGTCCTAGCCCCTAGAAAATGACCACATAGCACAAGTATAAAAATAACAAAAAGATTTAGAACCAAATAAAACCAACTCTCAAAATAGAATCATAAAATTTATATCCAATATGCCTAGCTATAAGGCCTTTCCACTTATGGTCAAATACATAACCAATTACAATAGTGATTATGCAAGATCTCACTAGATCCAAATCCTAGCTAGCCCAAACCCACAAGTTGGTTGAAAACCCCAAGAAAAATATAAACTTGTTCTTGCAAACTACCAAGCATCCTAATCAGAGCTAGTAGTGGTGGCTTGGGAAACAAGAAGGTTTCTTTATGGCTTCTGAGCATGTGTTTAGATTCTTCCTGGGGTTTTCTACTAGATTGAGAATCTAGGCTAGCTAGGATTTGGATCTTGCAAGATCTTGTAGAATTACTATTGTTATTACTTATGTATTTGGTTGTAACCCAGAAGGCCTTACAACAAAGCATATTGGATGTAAATTTTAAGATTCTATTACAAGAGTTGGCATTATTTGGATCTAAACATTTTTATTATTTTTATACTTCTTTTGTGGTCATTTATTGCGGGATGTGAAATCTGCTTTGGGGATTCCCCTATCTTGTACCACATTAAGTGGTATTAGAGCTAATTTCTATCTTGGAGTAGATTGTTCCTTCTAAAGTCCTAGATATCTTTGTTGTGAGGTAGAAGATTGTGGTTCTAAATTACAATTGCAAAGAACTTTTAGATGGATCGTTGGTTGCAAAAATGGAATTTTGATCTTATTGACTAAAAGTTTGGTCTAGTTGGTGATTGTTAAGAGCATGGATTTATTGCAAAGGGTTTTTGAATATCTTGGAAGATGCCTCTAAGATGATTGGACCCTAGAATAACTATAGATCTCTGTGATATACTAGAGAAGAAGATTTCATAGATGTCTTCTCAATTGGAAGCTAGATTGACCGATCAAGTTAAGGAAGGGATAGTTAATTTTTGTAGAGATTTATGGATTCTACTAATCTGAAAGAAATTTATCAAGTCAGTTAGAAGACTTGTTTGAGAGAAAAGAGGACATGACAAGGTTGAGGTAGAAGTTGGTTTTGTTGATTTATTTGAGAAGTGTAATGCGAAACCTACAAAGAAACTTGTAGTTATTATTGAAGAGGTTCTTGACCTTACTGATGCTGGAAATGATACTTTTGTTGATGTTCAATTAGATGGACCTAACATGAAAAGTATAGAGCATCTTATTGTGGATGATGAGATTCTTGGTTATGATGATTTACATATGGATGAGCACTTAAATTCATATGTTGTTACTGAAATAATTAAGGATGTACAAGTTTTTATGGATATGGTGTATATGGATGTTGCTACCAATGTGGAGTTAGATTTTGATGATGTGGTTGAGGATCTACAGATACTAAGGATTTGTATGTTCTTGATCTACCTTTAGTTGACATGGCTGAGGATTTACATGTTGCTAACTTGGTTTTTGAGTTTCATGATAACATGAATTTTATGATTGAGGATATTTTTATTGTTGATTGTGATCAATTGAAGAGATTGTTGGTGAAGAATTATGTTCATTTTGTTCCTAGGAGTGAGTGTGGTAATTAGGTTGTTGAGATTCATTCAATTCGGATGTTTGTATAGCTGAAGTAGAGATGGTTGGTGTGCAAAATTCTTTTTTTATCAAGGATGGATTGGAGACCTTTAGTGAAGATGAAGATGGTTTCTTATATTTCTTTTGGCATATGTTAGCATGAATTTTGATGCTATGAAGAAGAATGTGTTTGTCATTCATGACAACATAGTATTAAGTTTGACAGAGCAGCAAACTGTGATATTTGTATTAAGGAGACTACATTATGTATCTACTTATGTGCAATTACCTAGACATACTATAGTATGTATTGGACACATGGCCAAGTGTGCAAAACCTAAATTGACAATGTACGAAAGATATGATTGATATACAGAGAACTGTATGGAAATAGAGTATTAGGAAAGTAGTTCCTATTGATTGATTGCTATAGCTTACTAGTAGTGCAATGAAGGCTTGTGCAGTGAACTGGAGATAGTCTACTGACCATTGATGATGTCAGCAAGTGTGCATGTATGGAAGTTGCACGTGTGAAAATTAGTGTATAACTATGAGCCAACAACAATAATTAAATGTGTATTTCATTTAAGTAACATATGATAATGAAGTATGGAGCTCACTCAAGGATTTTTTTATTGAGCATCATATAAAGGAAAGATGTTTGTTGTATTTTAGATATGGTGTGGATATTGCAAGAGCAGAGAAGACTTGCGAACTGAAAAGTAGAGAAGCAGAGTAATCTACTAATGCGTGTAAGTGACCCTAAGGGTTACTGATGATGGATACAAAATTCCAGATCTGATTGCATGATCTGAAGGAGAAGAAGTCCAAAGTATTGGACAGAGGAAGAAGAAAAATATTGTTCCACATCTATTATTCCAAAAGGAATGGTATAATTAGAGCAAGGTTTGCCAGCTGATCTGAAAAGAAGGTATGTTATGAACAATATATATTGTATTCAATTGAAATTCATGTTCAAACAAGGATAGAGATACTGATGCTGCCAGCTTACCTATGACAGGGGCATTGCCAGAGACAGCAAAGCAGGTGGAGTGGAGCTGGTGATCAAAGATTATCCATATGCAATGGACGGGCTTGAAATATGGGATGCTTGAAATCATGGGTGTCTGATTACTTATCACTTTATTACAGTGATGATGGGAGTGTGGAGAGTGATGAAGAAGTGAGAGGGTGGTGGAAAGAGATAATAGAAGTTGGGCATGGGGACAAGAAGCTGCAGACATCAGAGGATGTAGGGTGGTATAAGATGAAGAGTTTGAGTGATCTGAAGGAAGCAGTCAAAATGCTCATATGGATTGCCTCTGCTCACCACACAGCGGTGAACTTCAACCAGTATGACTACGCTGGATTCATGCCCAATCTCCCTAGTATCACCCGGAAACTTGTTCCACAGAAAGGGTAAGACTAGTATTCCAAGTTACTCAAGTACCCCAAAGCATATTTTCTCAAGACTCTTACAGATCCTACCACAACCACTATTACCATGGCTATCTAGGAAATCTTGTCTAGAAATTGTCAAGCAAAGAATGGGTTGATGACAATAGGGTTTCCCAAGCCTATCAGAAATTTTAGCAGAACCTGCTGGCCATCGAGAAAAATATTATGGCTAGGAATGAAGATCCTAACCTGAAAAACCAATGTGGTGCCACAATGCTTCCTTACACACTCATCTTTCCAAGCACTTCAGATAATACCAAGGCTGGTGGTCTCACCTTCAAGGGAATTCCTAATAGCATCAGTGTATGACACTGGTGAAAATGACATTACTATCATATATTACTATTTTATGCATTTTTGTTTATATGTGTGCTTTTTGAGGGACTCATCCCACTTTTATGTTTTGCTTGACTTAAAACAAAACAATGTATCTAACTATCAATAGTTGGTGTGACGCTTACATATGAAGGAATAATATATGACTTTGGTGAAGACAGCACTACTATTATATATTTTAGCTAAGAGATTTTAGGCTGGTCAAGAGTTTTTTTTAAAAAAATTGTAAAAGAAAGTTTTGAAGGGGCCTGAAAACCCTTCATAGAGTTAATATTATATATATATATATATATATATATATATATATATATATATATATATATATATATATATATATATATATATATATATCAATGATGTCAAGGTATGAACAAGCAAGAAAAATAGAAACACTAGTAGTGAGACAAAGAAAATACAAAAGGGAGACAACCACTAAACAAAAACTAGGAAAAATAAAGCACACAAAAGAAATGGCAAAAAAGATGCATACAAAATCCCATCTAACATGTAGTTTTTGAGAAACTCATCATCTTCAAGCTTACTAGAAAAATGTTTGAGAAGACATCTTGTGCCAGAAGAAATCATTGGAGACAAAGAAATTGGTGGTATGACAAGGCAAATGCTAAAGAATAATACATACTTACATTGTGAGTTTGAGGCCAAATCAGTGAAAGATGCTCTAAAGAATGAGGATTGGATAAAAGCAATGAATGAAGAAATTGAGAAGATTTAAAAGGACCTAGACCTCAATACAAAAATATTATTGGAACAAAGTGGGTATTTAGGAACAAGTTGAATGAAAATGGTGAAGTCACAAGGATAAAGGCTAGACTGGTATGCAAGGATGTGCACAAGAAGAAGGAATTGACTATAGGGAGACATTTTCCCATGTTGCAAGACTAGAAGGAGTTAGAACACTGGTTTCATATTCTACATATAAAGGATTTAAGGTATATCATATGAATGTCACATCCATATATGAATGGGATACTTGAATAAGAAGTATACATAGAGAAAACAAAAGGTCTTGGTGATCCTAGCAAGAATCATATGGTATTGTTAGTTTGGGATTTTTTAGAGTCCCCATTTTTATTTTTTTGGTTCACTCCTACTTTCAATTTTTTATTTTGAACCATTGGTTCTCCCTATTATTAGTTGCAATTTGAGGTTCAATAAACCCTTTTCAGTTATTCATCACCGAACCTCATCCTTTTAGTCCTTCCTTCATGATTTTTGTTGACCAAGTCCAATCCTTAGATTTCCTTTGTAAATGTTTTGATTGACACTATATCCAAAGATTCAAATTTCCTTAAGTAACTCATGAACCTTTGTACCACTTGTGAATGAAGAAAAATAACCATGAACCTCTTGTACCAATTGTACCATTTGAACCAAGTTCAAAAGGTTCAACAAGTTCATCACTTCAACTCACTTTCAATTCTCATGCAATGTCATTGTTTGGCCCTAGCCTGATGTGTCATGGAGTTCAAAGAGGAAATGCACTATAGTTAGATGCCATGTCAAGTCTGACACACTTGTGTATGACTTAAATATTTGCCAAAAAGTAGTAAATAATTGATGTTCGAAGTAAGGCAATCATTAATTATCATGTCAAGATATATTTCAGAGGAAAAAGTAAAAATTTGGCACATGTGAAGGAAGAATATCATTTAAGTTACTTAAATGTCATTTTGTCACATCATCCTTTTCTCACATCATGTGTAATACATTGTGTTCTTCTCATGATTAATGCCCAACCTTTGTTTCAAAGTGTATATGAGTAGAATTTCCTTTTTTAAAAGGCACAAGTTTCTTTAATTGGTTAAGTGTCAATAGCAAGAGTCTGAGGAAAGAGAATCATCTTTCATGGTTGTCATAGTTGCTTCTCTTCAGGTAAATCTTGTGTTCTCTAACTCTTTTTCTTTCACCTATTAGCAGAAAAGATGGTGATTGCTTCTTTAATTTTTAGTCAATAGGAGGAAATTATAAATTATGAGGTCTACACTACATATATTTGGTAATACCTGTAGTCAACATAGTAAGTCGCCCATTGTGTCAGATACAAACCTTTAGGAGTTGACCTAGTGGGAATAATAGAAAGGTTGTGTGAGAAACTTTTAGAGCCCTTTTCTACTAAAATATTCAATACCAATTTCCTTATGTCCTCCACCTTCTAATTAGCATATCCATGTCTAGAATTTATTCATAAATGTATCCAAATATATGATATACCTAAGCATAGTATTTTGAAAAGAGATAGACGTGTATTGTTGAGTATCACTAGAGAAACTATGTCCAAGTTGTGTCACCCTGAAGAACAAGAGTTCATAGA
Organism: Cupressus sempervirens; assembly: GCA_028749045.1. Lineage (NCBI taxonomy): Eukaryota > Viridiplantae > Streptophyta > Pinopsida > Cupressales > Cupressaceae > Cupressus > Cupressus sempervirens. The sequence continues at coordinate 33,294,440 of CM053784.1, read as the reverse complement.
TTTGACTCATGTATTATCATTGGTCAGATTTTCATAAAAGTCTAATGTCTGTAGAAATATCATTGCAAAGAGTTGGATTGAAACTCCTTACAAAGGTGGCTCTAGGTTACTCAAAATCCTCAAGAAAGGCCAAGTGACCTCAAAAGTTCATGATGTAATGGTTTTTTTACACTAGATTTGTGGCTCTCTAGATGTGTCTTCTTTTAAAGAATGTGTTGGGACTCAAAATTGATGCCTTGATTTTGAGTACCATTAGAAAAAATGAGCCCTATAAGAGCTTTTTGATGCATGTTTACTTGGCTATCTGTTCGAGGCTTAAGAGGTGTTTAATGTTTTTAACACAATACATTCAGTATATCCACTTGTCTTATGAGGGTAAATTTCCATTCCAAGTCATTCTATAAAGTCCCAGTTTGAGCAATGTCCAAATTTGCATTTTTGCATGTCAAATGGTGACAGGAGGCCATGTTTGTAATTGAATATCTCATAGCCAGTAATGTTTCATGACTTGATACTTTGGAAGTGTTTAGTGCTCATACTAGAGAACCTATGTTTCCAATTTCAAGTTTTTTTGATATGTTTTGGCTAGGTTTTGAATCCCTCAAAGTTGGTTGTTCATTGTTGTCATGTTGATGTAAATTGTTCATAAATCTTGGAAGGCCCCATTTGACTTGTTATAACTTTGACCCTATTGACCAAAATGATAAAATTCATTTTGCATTACATTCTAGTGGTTAGGTACTTGTTACATTTCAATTTTTAGCTTATGAAGAATCTAATTAATCAGTTTCAAATGCGATTCCAAATGCAATTTGTGAAGTTAGCTAGTGTCAAGAAATGCAGATTGGTTAGTATCCCTGTTCATGATGTCATATCTTTGAATTAGTGATAGGTGAGATCAAAAGGATTGTAACACTATGTTATACTTTGAAAATTCTTTAATATGCCAGTTTGCAAATCTTGACGAATCTATTTGCACAATTTTTGACGCCTGTTTGCAAAACCACTTTTTTGCCATTGTTTCCAGTCTACAAATTTGAGTAGCCCACCTTGACCACTCACCAAACATGGCCAGTTATTTTTCATGAGTACTAATTCTAGATTTATGTCATCCTCATGAAAGTGAACCAATGCCCCTATTTTCATGCCCCCAAGCATCCATTTACCCAATTTTCAAAGCCAAAATAGAACACGTTTTATAATTTTCTAACATGTTTGTTTGTAGGTAGTTTTAATTTAGCAACTTTGAAATTCAATATCTTTTGACTGAGAATTCATCATGAAATGAGATTTGGTAAGGTGGAAGAACAAAAAATAGAGAATTAGTGTGTGAGATTTTAGAGCCTAGTCAGGTGTTTTGGTCAATTTTTAAGAATAATCAAAGGACTTCCTAGCACTAAGTCGACAAGTTGCAAAAAAGAGCTAAAATGAGCTTTAATGGAATATTTAGTGGTTGAATGGTTTTCAATCAATGTCCCAGATTCATTAGATCAATTTGGGATGTTACATGTTTTGGAATGAAATTTTTTTAATCGGACCCAGTTGGGGTCCTAACTAATTTCACTAGGTTAATTATGCATTGGTCTTGAAAGCAATATCATAATGATTTTTAATAATAATGATACCTTGATATGCACACTTTTGTTTAAAAAATGAATGGAATGTACATAATGTTTTCTAATTAGGTTGATATTTAACCTATGTGCTTTCATATAACAAAAACATTGGGGATGATGTCCTAAATGGATATAGTGTGTTATCAAGCAAAAGTGAAGTAAGTTTTGAAAGTTTTTTTAATATGATAACAAAATATATGCATATTAGTGGTACTTCTGGTAGCTATTAGCTTTATGCCTTTTTCATACAACTTCTAAAAAGTATCTAGAGCACCAACTAGTAAAGAGTAGTAGAGCAGTTGTTCTTGATCATCCACTTTACTAACATAACTTTTTGGTTCTTTCGGCATTGGTAACCACTTGGCTATTAAAGAAAAATCCTTCTTTAGAATAGCTACATCTAAAGGTGTTTTTACTTTTTGTCTATTAAGTTAAAAAAAATTGTTGCCTATGGAATACTCATAAGCATATTTATAAGTTCATCAACCCCTTCTAGTTCTTCAAGTGCATAGTACATAGGAGTCATACCCTTCTTGTCTTGAAGACTCACCAAAGCATTGAAATGAATGAGAAACAACGACAATAATCATGTAGAGGGTAACATCTCCATGCTCAGCAACCCTACAATACTATCAAATATAAAGTAGGCACTATTGAGCTCTCCACCACACAAGACAATGATGAATTAGACTATGTGGACATCAAAGAATCCATTTTTTAAGAACCTCATTAGCAAAAATGATAAATTAGAAAATATTTGATGCCTAACTTTGCATACAAAATCACGTGTGTACATTTTTGAGCATGAAAAGAAAATGCAAAATAAACATAGGATCTTATCACTAAAAATCTATGACATTAACAGTAGGGAATAGGCCAATGCATGAAGGTTGTAGCAAAAGAAGAAACAAGGAGTACTCCACTCAAAAGGAACAACTCATGCCATAAAGCAAGGAACACCAAGAAATTTGTAGGAGGAGGTTTGGTGACACTTACTTCTCAATGACCTGAAGAGAGCTGTCTATATTCCCATGTTTGAAGTAGTAGGAGTAAAGGCACCATTAAAGGAAAGACCACTGCAGCATGAAGGGAGGGCTCTAGAATAGCTAATGCAAACCAAAGAAAAGAGGCTCCTAGGGAAGTAGATGTTTCAATTGGGAAAATCTCACAAAGGGAAGCCTTTGCAACACTGCATTCTATGTTTGAAGGTTCCTTTAGTAGCCTGTCATCATAGAAGTGTAGACATGAAGGAGTATAAGTAGCAAGATGACCAAAACAAGATGGAAGAGATTTCTAGAATAGGTTGGTAGGAGCTAATTTATTTTAGAAGTTGTAAGTCAAAGTAAACAATGTTAGATTGTGTGAAAGATGTTCTCACTAGTTTTTTCTAAAACAAGCAGAATGTAGTTCAAAGGCCATTGAAGAATAGGAACATCCCCATGCAAATGAAGAGAAGTCACTAGAAGATGTTGGGGGAGACAATAGGAAATAAGTTACACCCCACGTAGAAGGGTGAGGACACACAACATCCATGTGAATTGAAGCTTCATCTGCATAGCAATTGATGGTGATAAATGAGCAGGGGAGCTCCATAGTAAAGGTAGTTACAAGAGGGATCTTGTAGTTTAATTATCACACATTACTTGTATGCATGAGCTTTAGGGTGTTTAATTAAAGAAACACACACATTGCATGTTGTCTGAAGGATGCAGGCTTTTGTAGCCACTAGATTCAAATGGTGGAGCCCACCTAGTTAGCTAGATGGTGAGGTCAAATAGACTTTTGACTCACCAAAAAAGGAAGTCAGATTTTGGTGTTCACTATGTCACCACCAGATAACGGGAGGGTTTCGTAGGTAGAGACATAGCAACCTCTTGAATAACTTAAAAAGTGGCAAGAGCGGTGTGACCCAGCAGTGGTCAGGGGACCTATCATAGTTTGACACATGGCACTGTTTGAATGGTCAAGGGAGGTATAAGGAGATGCACTAAAATAATCTTTATTTTATTTCTAGTTTTTGTTTGACTGTTCAATCTCCAAATTTGAAAAAAAATTGTTTTAAATGTTGAATTTTCTATAGTTTAGACTATAAAATATTTTAAAATATTTCAATCCTATTCATTCAAACTATCCATTTTATAGCCCTGGGCCATTTTTTCAAATGGCTCCAAGAGGGGAAAGATTGAACCAAAATATGAACTCCAATATACCATTGGAATTAGCAAGAGACAAGCTATCCATTTTTGGAGCTAGTTTTTATGTAGGTCTTAAGGGATAGTTTTTATAGGAGGTTTTGTATTTTTAGTGGGATGCTCAGTTGCAGGCAATGATTTCATTAGTGCAATTACATATTTTAGTTATGATGCACTTGGCATACTTGGTTGCTGTAATATGTGATATTTTGATCCTAGTTGAAGTATTTGGCTCCTAATTAGCAATTTGATGTATATGTGGTGGAAAATTTCATAGTTGTTGTTTCCTGATAAATTAGTTATGTTTTCCATCAAGTGTTGAAGATATTTTCAACTTGGGAGGCAAAATGACTGAGCATTTGATTTTCTAATTGTTGGGAGAGATTAGAGAGATGTTTTTAACTTCTTAGGGAAGTTTTTGAAGTGGACACATGGCAGTCATAGAGTAGATCAGGTAATTCATTCCTTCTATATCTTTCTTTCTCTCATTCCATTGTAGTTGGTGGTAGTTTTCTCTATGAAACTAGTAGGTTGGTTTTACTTCCTATCTATTGAGTAGATCTCTAGTTGTGAAGGCCACACATCCAATCTTATGTAGGTTTCTAGTTTCATTTCATGTATTGTTTCTCTATGATAATGGAAATTAATGGTAGATCATGTGACATATATTGAGTTTCATTTAGTGTTACCAGTTAATGTATTTAGTCTTTCCAAAGATGAATACAAAAGTGGATTTATAATGAATTATCTATGTCCTCTTATTCTGTCTCCTAATTCTTCATATGGTATTACCTTTGTGATTGAATAAATAAGGTTCATTCAATTTAAGATAGCTTGGATGATTTGTGTGTCATGTATCCATTATTTCTTTTAATTTGAGGAGTTAACTAAATGCTTCAATGATCTTATAGGGTTTATGGGTGTATGGAGGGAATGCTAGTAAGAATGAAGTTTGGAGATTTTAGTTGATAAACTTAATTGTAAGGCCCAATCAAGTTAGGTCATCCTACTGGTAGTGACTCTATGTTGCAATGGATAAGGCACTGATCACTATATTAGATGCAAGCTAAGATGAAGGTCATTTGCACAAATCTTTTTAATCAAGCCATTTTAGTTTTCCATGTTTTATAGTGGGCTGAAAGGAATTAACCCTCATGTCGCTTGGTTCATAGGTTGTGATTTGTAGCTTTTTTCATTCCTATGTTATTGCATAAGTATCAGAAGATATAAGGGTTTCATCTATTGTTAATAGGTTTAGATTACATGTTTATTTTTACTAGTACCATTTATTAGAACCTTAAGGTTAACCTGCCTAGGTTTTCCAAAGCATAAAGTGAAGGAGTTATGCCTTATAGTTGGCCCAAGATTAGTAGTCAAGTGCATCCATTATAGGAATTTGCTAGCCTTGGATGTATTGGTCTGGTTTCTTGGTTATTTTTAAATCTGTTCAATTAGGAGCAAACAAAATGGTGACTTTATTGGGGATAGACACAAGGAAAGTAACACAACAATGAGGAATTGTTGTGTTCTTTTCATATCCTTTTTGAATTTTGTGTTCCCTAGTTAAGTTTTATTCATGGACAGTAGTTTGATGTAAGATTGGATGTAAATTGTGTTATGTAACTATTAGAAGTTAATCTTCAATCAGTTCAATTTTTGCATGTGTTGTTGAGAAATTTTTAGATTTAGGAATTAATTTATGAAGTGTATTCTCTTTTCAAGGTGTTAATGATTTGCAAGTTTCACCTATATTGAAAGTCTAGTTCAAAATTTACAAGTGGTAAATTATTTCAAATCTTTTCTCACTAAGTGTGAGTGAAAAATCTAGTCTAAATCTCTATACTAGTGCATGGTTTATTTCAATATCAGAGGCTTTCAGTATTTGTGGGCAAATCTAGTTTGTTCGAAAAGAGAGGTGTATTTTGGATTTATGGTGTTGTGTGTAGTGTGTATCTATTGTAAGTAAAATTATTTCAAGAATAAATCATTGTTGTGATTTAATTTTCCTTTTCAAGGAGGTGGTGGCTCTATAATGGTTTCATATGTGGTGTGAGGAAGTTCATGTCAACACGAGTGTTAAACTAGTAGATCAATGGTTTCAACATCATAACTTGAGGTATTTTAGTTTTCATTATGTTGTTCTTGTCATAAAAGAAAGTGGTATATGTATGTGTTCTCCATCAAGTGATTTTTAGCACTAGAAAGATAAGAATAGTATGATAAGTTTTATACACTTCATTATAATAAGTTTTAGCTTGTTGTATAAAGTTTTGTGAAGTGCTTGAAGACATTCATTTGGTAGAAGGTTATAAACCTACTGCAAATTACAAATTAGAATTATTGTTGATGAGTGTCAAAGCTTTGAAGAATGAAAACTTTTCTTTCATCAAGTATGTAGCCAATTAGTGATGTTTGTAGATCTTTTTCTACCAAGAGATACATGCCATTATGATTTTGATGGTATCTATGGTTTCCCAAATGTCATTCCTAATGATATTAGAAAAAGTTTGCCTAAATTTAATGGGAACCATACTATTTTAGCTAGTCATCATGTTCAATTTTTTAGTGATTTGATGGGTGACTATGAGATTGCTCATGGGGATGTGTACATGAAATTATTTGTTCAAACTTTGGAAGGTGATGCTAGAGACTAGTTTTTATTTTTACTAGCATGTTCTATTTAATCTTGGAGTGAGTTGCATTTAGCCTTCATGGAACAATTTGGAGAAAGGGCAAACATATCTGATTCATATAGTAAATTTTTAAGGATTCGTATTGAGAATGATGAACTTGTTCCTGAATTTAATATTAGATTTGCAAGAGTTTTGAATGAGATCCCTAGGATTTATAGACCCAATGATCCAATTTTTTTAGTTGTTTACTTTGATGTATTTGACAAGAAAATGAACTATATACTAAGGTATAAAGAACCTCAGACTTTATATCAGGCTTTTATGGTTGCTATGGATATTGAAAACAATTTGAAGTATAGATTGATTAGAGGTCATTTTTCTATGAATGGCTACCAGTATAATGATTAAGAAAGAAAAGTTGAACATAGTTTTGACACTTTAATTCCAAATTAAAATATCAACACCCCTACTATAATGTATATTTAGATTGAAATTTCAAATCAGAATGTGTATCTAGAGAATAATTAGTCTATTGCAAATGAAGACACATATGTTCATGATGTTACAATAGTAAGATGTATTTCAAACTTTGATAGAAATGTGCAATGTGATGATATTATAGATCAAGAATTAGCTAGAACATTGATTTTTTGTAGTTCTGATTATGTACATGATTATGTTGCTAATGTTTCTAGACATGAAGTTGTTGCATCTAGATCTTAGTCTTGTGCCAGTGACGAGGCTGAGAGTTATGTCTTTGATGATGAGTTTGATGTTACTGATCTAATATTCCATGGAGAGATAACACAAGATGAATAATGTGAATCACATTTATCTTAGTCATAGTCAGAAGCAAGAAATGTTGGAAGTGAACATTCTTATGTGAATAAAGGTATGAATTCTTTTTCTAAATCTAAAAGTGAAAATAAATCTCAGTTTTTGCATTATACAAATAAGTTAGTCGATAAAGAATTTGAGAGTGATTTTTTCTCAAGGTATGAATATAAAGAAATGGTGAATCCAATTGATGCTAATGGATTTGAATATGAAAATCTCAAGGAAGGGTTGTCAAGTGTTTTTACATTAGACAATAAAGTTGTAGTATGTAGTGAAGGGTTTAGGAATGAATCATGGTCTATCCATAATGGTTATCCTAAACAAGACAATGAAGAGAATGTAATTATGGATACTATATGCTTGGTAGGAGAAAGAGATATTGAATCTTCATCTAGTTCTTACTTTTCTTCATATGCTAAGAGTCTCCATGAAGATGAAATGGGTAGCACATTTAAAGTGTATACTGATGCTTTATATGATGAAGATTTTGATGATGATCAACTCATCTTTTGTCAAAATGTTCAAAGAGGATCCTTGCATGGAGTTATCAATCCATTGTTTGACGAAGACATGGAAGTTTCAAATTTAGTTGAGGATGAGTTTAATGATGATACATTATCCTACTGCTATTAGAGGTTAGATTTTTCTTTTTCAAGATATGACAGTGATTATGATGATGAGGTTGCATCTTATGATGTTGATAACAGGGTGTTTGACGAAGTTATTGAAAATCAGCATGCACCTTGTAATGAGTTTTATAGTGAACACTCTAATGCGATGAATAATCCATTTACTAATTCCAAAAAGCCATTGGAGGACTCTGGATTAATTTTAGATTCTGACATTGATGATATTTGTGAATATAAGTCTGATTTCTCATTCAAGTACCATCCGATTATACATAAGGATACACAATTTCAAGGTATGTGTGACAATTTTCCCCAAGTTGAGTATGAAGCCTTTTTATTCAAGAGTGATAGCATGCATGATTCATTATATGAAGTGGAGTTTCTATTTGAGTTTGATATTGGTGAGCATTCTTATTAGTACTTTGATAATGAGCAATTCATAGAAAATGGATATAGTTTTTATATGTGTTATGAAAGTGAAAATGTAGATTATGTTTTGCCAACTAAGTTGATTCATAATGCTAATCTGATTGGTGAAACTGATAGAAGAAATATTTGTAGCTTACCTCATAAAATTTTAGATGAAAATAAGATCTATGATAGACGTTAAAGTTATTGTTGAAGTTTGGCCACCCAAGGCCATCATTTGTACAATCTAGGAGTAGTTGTTTCTTGCTTTCAATAAAGTTCAAGAATTTTTTTGCTATTAGGTGTGTGGTTTGATTCTTCCAAAGATCTAAATCCTTGCCATGCCTACAAGGGACATGTCTCTCTAGATAGAGCCACTGTTGGGACTCAAAATTGATGCCCTGATTTTGAGTACCATTCAAAAAGTCAAGCCCTATAAGCATTTTTTGATGCATATTTACCCGACTATCCATTTGAGGTCCAAGAGGTGTTTAATATTTCTAACACCTTGCATTCAGTATATCCACTCATCCTATGAACATAAATTTCCATTCTAAACCTTTCTGTGAAGTCCCGTTTTGAGCAATGTCCAAATTTGCATTTTTTTCCTGTGTCAAATAGTGACAAGAGGCCATGTTTTCAACTGAATATCTCATACCTAGTAATATTTCATGACTTGCTACTTTGGGAGTGTTTAGTGTTTGTACCAAAGAACCTATGTTTCATATTTTGAGTCATTTTGATATGTTTTGACTAGGTTTTGAATCCACCAAATTTGGTTATTCATTGTTGTCATGCTGATGTAAATTGTTTAGAATCCTGGAAGGCCCTATTTGACTTGTTACAACTTTGACCTAGTTGACCAAAGTGACAAAATTCCTTTTGTATTACATTCTAGAGGTTAGAGACTTGCTACATTTCAATTTTGAGCTTATCAAGAATCTATTTGATCAATTTTTTAATGCGATTCAAAATGCAATTTGTGAAGTTTTCCTAGTGTCAAGAAATGTAGATTGGTCAGTACCCCTGTTCCTGATGTCATATATCTGAATTAATCATAGGTGAGATCAAATGGATTATACCACTATCTTCTACTCTAAAAATTATTTAAGTATGCCAGTTTTCAAATCTTGACGAATCTGTCTGCACACTTTCTGAGGTCCATTCCATTTGCGAAAACCACTTTTCTACCATTGTTTCCAGTTTGCAAATTTGACTATTCCACTTTGATCGCTTTCCCAATGAACCAAGTTATTTTTCATGATCCCTAATCTTAGATTTATGTTTTTCTCATGAAAGTGAACCAATGCCCCAATTTTTGTGCCCCCAAGTATCCATTTATCTAGTTTTTGAAGCCAAAACAAAACGTATTTTGTGGCTTTCTAACATGTTTGTTTGCAGGTAGTTTTAAATGAGAAACTTTGATAGTTAATATCTTTCGACTAAGAATTTTTCATGAGATGAGATTTGGTAGGGTGGAAGAATGTAGAACAGAGAATAAGTGTGTCGAATGTTAGAGCCTGACTAGGTGTTTTGGTTAGCTTTTAAGGCCAATTAAAGGAATTCCTAGCACTATGTTGACAAGTTGCAAAAAGGAGTTAAAATGAGTTTTAATGGATGGTTTAGTGGTCAAATGGTTTTCAATCAATGTCTAGGGTTCATCAAATCAATTTGGCATGTAAACTATTTTAGAATGAAATTTTTTAGTTTGACCCACTTGGGGGCCCAAATAATTTCACCAAGTTGATTATGCATTGGTCTTGAAAGCAATATTGTAATGATTTTACTCATTATGATACCTTGATATACACACTTGTGTTTAAAGACTAAATGGTATGTAAAAAATGAATGTACATAATTTTTTGGATCAGGTTGATATTTAACCTATGTGCTTTCATATAACAAAAAAATTGGGGATAATGTCCTAAATGGAAATAGTGTGTTATCTAGAAAAAGTGGAGTAGGTTTTGAAAGTTGTTTTTAATGTGATAACCAAATATATGCATATCAGTGGTACCTCTGGTAGCTAGTAGCTTCATACCTTCTTCATACAACTTCTCAAAAGTATCTACAGCACCAACTTGTTAAGAGAAGCAGAGGAGCTATTCCTAATCATCCACTTTACCAAGATAACTTTCTGGTTCTTTTGGCATTGGTAACCACTTGGCTATTAAAGAAAAATCCTTCTTGGTAATAGCTACATCTAAAGGTGTGTTTCCTTTTTGTGTATTAAATCAATAGACTCTGCTGCTTGTGGACTAGTCATAAGCACATTTATAAGTTCATAAACTCCTTCTAGTCCTTCAAGTGAATAGTGCATAGGAGTCATATCCTTCTTGTCTTGAACATTCATCAAAGCATTAAAATGAATGAGAAACAATAGCAATAGTGATCCAGAGGGCAGCATCTCCATGCTCAATAACTCTACAATACTATCAGATCTGAAGCAGACACTAGTGAGCTCTCCACCAAACAAGACAATGATGAATTACACAATGCAGGTGTTGAAAAATCCATTTTTTAAGAACCTCATTGCCAAAAATGATGAATTAGACAACATTTGATGCCTAATTTTACATACCAAATCATAGGTGTACATTGTTGACGGTGAAAAAGAAATGTGAAAGAAACAAAGGATCTTATCATTGAAAATCCATAGCATTAAGAGTAGAGAACATGTCAATGCATGAAGGAGGTAGCAAAAGTAGTGGCAAGGAGAACTCCACTCAAAATGAACAACTCATGCCATAAAGTAGGGAATGCCAAGAAATTTTCAGGAGGAGGTTTGGCAGTGCTCACTTTACGATCATCTAAAGAGAGCCACCTATATTCCCATGTTTAAAGTAGTAGAAGTAGAGGCACCGTTAAAGGAAAGACCACATAGCATGAAGGGTGGGCTCCATAATAGCTGATGTAAACCAATGAAAAGAGGCTCCTAGGGAAGTAGATGTTTCAATTAGGAACATCTCACAGAGTGAAGTCTTTGCAACACCACATTCTATGTTTGAAGATGCCATTAGTAGCCTACCATCATGGAAGTATAGACATGCAGGAGTATAAGTAGCAGTGTGACTAAAACAAGATGGAAGAGATTTACAAAACAAGTTAGTAGGAGCTAATTTATTTTAAAATTTGTAAGTCAAAGTAAATAATATTAGATTGTGTGAAAGAAGTTCTCACTGGTTTTTTCTAGAAAGAGTAAAATTTAGTTCAAAGGCTACAACACAATAGGAAAATACCCACACAAATGAAGAGAAGCCATTGGAAGATGTTGGGGGAGATGACAAGAAATAAGTTGCACCCCATGTAGAAGGGTGAGGATACACAACATGCACACAAATTGAAACTCCATCTGCAGAGAAACTGATGGTAGTAACTAAGCAGGGGATCTCCATGGTAAAGGTAGTCATAGGAGGGATCGTGTAGTATAATTATCCCACATTTCTTGTATGCATTAGCTTTAGGGTGTTTAAATAAAGAAACACACACATTGTAAGTTCTCTAAAGGACGTAGGCTTTTGTAGCCACTTGACGCACATGTTGGAGCCTACCTAGTCAGCTAGATGGTGAGGTCAAATGGACTTTTGACTCAGCAAAAAAGGATGCTAGATTCTAGTGGTTGCTATGTCACCACCAAAAAATGGGATGGTTTTTCCATTAGAGACATAGTGAACTCCAAAAAAACTTAAAAAGTGGTAGGAGTTGTGGGAACCGATAGTGGTCAGGGGACCTATCATAGTTTGACACATGGTACTATTTGAATGTTCAAGGGAGGTATAGGGAGATGCATTGAAATAATCATTATTTTATTTCCAATTTTTGTTTGAGTAGTCAATCTCCAAATTTTTTAAAAAATGTTTTAAATATTGAATTTTCTATAGTTTCGACTATAGAAATATTTTTTAAAAATTCAATTTTATTCATTTAAATTGTCCATTTTATAGCCATGGGTCAATTTTTCAAATGGCTTCCAAAGTGTCCACGTTGAACCAAAATATTGACTCCAATCTATCATTGTAATTGGCAAGAGAAAAAGTTATCCATTTCAGGTCTTAAGGGATAGTTACTGTGGGTTTTGTATTTTTAGTGGGATGCTCAATTGTAGGGAATGATTTCATTAGTGCAGTTACAGAATTTAGTTATGATGCACTTGGCATGTTTGGTTGCTCCAGAATGTGATATTTTGATTGTAGTTAATATTTGGCTACTAATTAGCAATTTGATGTATATTTGGCATAAAATTTGGTAATTATTGTTTCCTGCTAAATCAATTATGTTTTCTGTCAAGTGTTGAAGATATTTTCAACTTGGGAGGAAAAAAGAGTGAGGATTTGATTTGCTAGTTGTTGGGAGAGATTAGAGGGATGGTTTTAAATTCTTGGGGAATTTTTCCAAGTGGACACATTCTAGTTGTAGAGAAGATCTAGGAATTCATTCCTTCTATATCTTTCTTTCCCTCATTTCATTGTAGTTTTTAGCATTTTTCTCTATGAAACTAGTAGGGTTCCAATTTTTACTGTGAAACCAGGTTCTTGGAAGGTTTTACTTTCTATCTATTGAGTAGATCTCTAGTTGTGAAGGCCACACATCCACTCTTGTGCAAGTTTCTAGTTTCATTTCATGTATTGTTTCTTTGAGATAATGGAAATTGATGGTAGATCATGTGACATATCTTGAGTTCCATTTAGTGTTACTAGTTAATGTATTCAATATTTCCAAGGATGATTACAAAAACTGATTTACAATGACTTATCTATGTTTTATTATTCTGTCTACTAATTCTTCATATGATATTAAGTTTGTGATTGAATGAATAAGGTTCATTCAATTTAAGACAACTTGGATTAGTTGTGTGTCAAATTTGTTGTTGCTTTTAATTCAAGGATTTAAGTAAATGCTTTAATGATCTGATAGGGTTTCTAGGTGTATGGAGGGGATTCTAGTAAGAATGGAGTTTGGGGATTTTACTTGATAAACTTAATTGTAAGGCAATCAAGATAGGTCATCTTGCTAGTAGTGACTTTATGTTACAATGGATAAGTCACTGATCACTAAACTAGATGCAAGCTGAGATGAAGGTTATTTGCACAAATCTTTTTAATCAAATCATTTGACTTTTTCATGTTTTGTAGTGGGATGAAAGGAATTAACCCTCACTTGGCTTATGGGTTCATAGTTTATGATTTGTAGCTATTTCATTCCTATGTTATTGCATAAGTGTCAAAAGATATAAGGGTTTCATCTATTGTTAATAGGTTCATATTATATGTTTATCTACACTGATACCATGTATTAGATCCTCAATGCTAACCCACCTAGGTTTTGTAGAGCCTAAAGTGAAGGAGTTATGCCTTATAGTTGGCCCAAGATTAGCAATCAAGTGCATCCATCATAGGAATTTCTAGCCTTAGATGTATTGGTCAGGTTTCTTGGTTATTTTTAAATATGTTAAATAAGGAGCCAATGGAATGGATGTACTTTTACATTCAAATTATATTAAAAGAGTCTCAATTCTTAGACTAGGCAAAGTTGATTGCTAGTTCTTTGAGAATCAACTAAAGGGAGCTTTAAACCTAAAGAAGGATTTATATATGTCTTCATGCCTAACGTATATGCTGGCCAATACTCAGGACTTGTACTATTTATCCCATGAACCCTAGATGAATGATATCACTATATATAATTACTATCATGCATTGCATAAAGACAAAGCTTTGGGAAACTTTAGGAAGGTTCATGATATTTTCTCAGGATAATTGCATTTTGAAATGAATGGTTCTCCCCATCATAGATTCTCTCATGAATCTGAAATGTTTGTTCAATCCTTTGGTAGCATATAAATTCAATTTCACAAATTTACTTATGTGAGGATAGGTGGTTTTGATGAATAACCCTTATGACTCCCCATATTGTCTCTTCATTTTTAAATTCTAGTAGAGGTGTCTCCACAATTAATTTCAGTCATAAACAAGTTTACTACTAATGAAGCTTCTTATATCATCTTTCCACTCAAACTAAGCAAACTAACTTGTAGAAGTATAGAAGATGCTACATGTATAAGTTGGGACTTGATCAATTTTCATCTTGGTTCCTATCATGCTAGACAAAATTTTGATAGAAAAGGGATATCTCATAGCTTTTTTGAATCCCATGTGAAGTTTTTACATGTCCCTAATATTGAAGACTTTTTGGAAGACTGTGCAGATGAAATGGAAATTTGGAGGAGAGAATCTACCAGGCTCACTATTTCCCAAATTAAGATTTTTCAACTAAATCTGGATATAGATGTTGTGGATATTGAAAAAGATAAAGTAGATTGAGTAGACATCCAAATAACCAAGCCTTTGATTTCTAATAAAGCCATGATAACCTAGGATTTCGAAGAAGAGGATAATATCCTGGAAAGAACAAAGACTGTGCTTGAAAGAAAAAATTCTTAAGTAAAAATGAAAAGGATCAAACATGCTAAAAAACCAACTGATTCTAGTTCTAATGCTATTCTCAAATCTGTAGGTAGTAGGAGATCCTCAAGGATTAGTATGGCACAAGGAAATAATCCCCCCTAGCGCAAAAAGCTCATTCCAAGAATAGAATGAAGAAGTTGACACTTGTTGAACCCAATGAAGCTATTCAGGTTGACAATGAACCTGATAAGGATATGGATGATGTAATCATCGATAATCTTTAGTGAGTTCAAATGATAGTGTGAACCTCTTCTTAGAGGATAGAGAATTTGAATACTCCAAAGGCAATGAACCTCAAAAAATTCATGATTCCACACCAAATTGGTTGGTTTCTTCAGTTAACGAAAAGAGAAGCCTAGTTTCTATTTTTTTTCATGTTGATGACATTATAAGTAAGTATACTACTAGAGCCTCAAAGTCCAAAAGAACTAAGAGCTCAATTACAATAGTGTTTGACCAGGAAATAAGAAATGGTGTTGCTGAAGTGGCCACTTGAAATCAAAAAGAAGAAATAGGTGCATTGGATTTGAGTTATTTTGAGATTACTTGCACAAATTTAGGGGTGATCAATAGGGAGATGAAAGAACATTGGGTGGAATCATCCACTAAATATACTATTCTGCAATCACAAAAAGATGGCATTGAAAAGAAGAGATTGAAGGAAGAAGTATATGCAATAGTAGAAGATATTCTTTGTTGACCAAGATGAAGGTTGAAGTTCTTATATTTAATGAAATGAAAGAGTTATATGATACTGACCCTGATTTTTCTAAGGCATAGAGAGAGTGCAAAGCACCAAATCTAGTAGATCACATTAGTAAGTATGATTTGATTATTTCATTCAAGAAGGTATGTTATTCAAAGGAATTTAGTTATGTATACCAAGGAGTGCTATGAGAGTTAATTTGTTTAAGGAAAAACATTGTGATAAATTGCCTAGATATTTTGGAATTGATAAGACATTGAGTTTGCTAAAGGATAAATATTATTGGCCACAAGTGTATAAGGACATTCAAAAGTTTGTAAGGAGTTGTGGAGTTTTTCAAGTTGCAAAAGGAGTAAGTCAAAATATTGGTTTGTATACACCTATTTTTGTGAGTTATACATATACTTATTTATTAACTAAATGATTAGTTTACAATTGATAATTAACTAGCTCATGTTGCATCTTAGTTATCTTGGTGGACTTTACTTTCTAATAATTAATATTGCAGCATTAGATCCTTGAAGAAAAATCTTAATATCTTAAGGAGATCAATGACGAGTCACTTCAGAAAAGAAAGTCCTAAATTTGATGGAGTTAACTATGAGAAAAATAAAGAAAAAATGAAAACTCATTTTTTGTGTATGGGTCTAGGGTATTGGCTAATGATAAAGAATGGACAGAAGATTGTGGAAGAAAGAAAACTTGAGGAATGCAATGAAGCTAAAAGAGATTTATTAATGTGTCTCTATTTTACTACTAAATAGTTGGAAATCTTTTAACACAAATTCAAACATTTGGAATAGACTTGTCCTTCAAAAAAGGACAAATAAACTAAATCTATAGTATATTAAAATTCTTTGAAATGCTCCCAATATTCCAAATTTTTTATGACCACAAAAAATTGTCATGGTCTACTAAGCCTAATTGGTGCTTACAAAGCCTAACTGTTCTGAAGATTTCATACAATGTTATTTATTTTAATGTAATATATATTTTTATAGGCAAATATCTTTTCCATTTTTTTATTTAATTTCTATATTATGTTTCATATTTATATGTATGATAAT
Source organism: Cupressus sempervirens (assembly GCA_028749045.1). Lineage (NCBI taxonomy): Eukaryota > Viridiplantae > Streptophyta > Pinopsida > Cupressales > Cupressaceae > Cupressus > Cupressus sempervirens. The sequence continues at coordinate 33,277,888 of CM053784.1, read as the reverse complement.
ATATTGTATTTACATTTTATTGTCATCACACATTTATAATATTAGTATTATTATTATTTGTTTAACCACTATTATATTTATCTAAGTAACACATTAATATCCTACTAATATAGTATTATTCACTTTTATAAGCATTATATATTTATTCTAGAACTATATTTAATCAAAAATCTTATAATATAATTTTTATATTATTATTTACTCTCATAATGATTTAGTATAAATAATTTATTTATCAATAACTATTTTATTTTGCCCATCTATTTATCCATTCTATCATAATTTGGGGACATGATAGTATATTTATATATATACATATATGTATATGTAAATCTCTACTTATATCATAATTATTAATATCACATATATTGTCAATATATTAATATTATATATTTTTAAAGGCGAGTTATACATATACTTATTTATTAACTAAATGATAATTAGCTATAGATACATGTCTATTCATGTCTCTTGAAGACACATGTCTCCTCCTCTCATTTTTATATGAGATTGAAAACTGCATTTGTAAATCATCAATTACAATGGCCATGATTCTACATTTGCAAAAATGATCTTAGTTAGTTTAACATGGTATCAGAGTAGGCTATAAATGTAAAAGAATAAAAACCATTTAAGCATGAAACAAAGGGCAAATTTCCATGTAATTACCATCATGGAGCATAAGGAAGGCTTGAGAAAGACACCATAGAAACTCACGACAAAAGTTATGGAGTAGAGTGAAGACTCTTTCCACACATGTATGAGGTAAGAGGAACACAACTAGTTATTGAAGAACTCTCGAAATAGTTAGATTATCAATTCCTTACAACATAACCAGTTATTGAAGAATATGCTCATGCTATTTTGTAATAAGTTGTAAATAATAGAGTCCTTTCAAGAGATCTAGTTCATTCATGTAATACAATTTTTATTTTTATTTATATATTTCTTATAATAATATAATTGTTAATATTTTTAAAATTCCATTGTATCTTCTATGTTGTAACTCAGCCTCTGAATGACTCAGCATCCATTGATCACTTGACTTCTTAATAACTTGACATCAATTGTTTGCTTGACACTTGAGTGACTCAACACTAACTATTTACTCAATACATATTGATGCTTGACATGTACTATATATTTTGTGTGGCATGCACTATCTAATAACTTATGCTCAGCATACATTACTTGTTCAACATGAACTAAGTTATTTCAATTAAATGACTTAAGTGTATAATGTCATGCCCAGAATTTACAAGGCAAAAACACAACTTCTTTTTTAATTTTTAAGGTGATAAAAACTATGTTAATGCATACTGACATCAAATGTGTCATGGAAATATGGTGATTGAGTTCAAGACTATGAGGTTGCACAATCAGTTTGCTAGTGTCCTATGGTTTTTAGTCTCTGGTTAAAATATTATCTTAGTTAACCTTACTTAACTATATTGAGTTTTGAATCATTTGATCTACTTCGTAACATGAGTCACATTAGATTTATTTCATTCTCATAACCTTGTTAAAAGATACTAGGTCATTCCCCTAGAGAAACAAATTTGTACTTAAATTTTTTATTAGAGAATACTCAAGATAAAGTATCACAAAGAAGGCCCTCTCAAGATACAAAGATAAAAAAAATTAGATAGTTGATAGAATACAATAAAACATAGAGAGCAATACACCTAGATGCATAGAACAAATTCAACCACCACTACTAATCCTCCATACATAGGTGTGTGTATGTAGCCACCACAGAGACCTTAACACATACAATAACAATAAGGATGAGCACAACAAACAAGAACCCAAAACATAGTAGAACCTATGAAATGATTAGTTGACTATTGTTGTAGTATGTGCTACACTTATCACTCCCAAACAACTTTGACAAAGAACTTGATCTCTCTAAACATAGACATCTCAAATTCTTGCTTCATTTCATTTGCAAAAGCCTTACATAAAGTGTCTTGAACTTCAAATATGATATCATCAACAAAAATTGCAGATAACAAAATAACTTTTCCTTTTTCTATCTTCAAGTACAGATTGTCATTATCATCAGTCCTTTCAAATCCAATCTTCACAAGATAGTTATGAAGTCTCCCATACCATGCTCTTGGTGCTTCTTTCAAACCATATAGAGCTTTGTGTAATCTACTTACCATGTTCTTATTATTAACATCAAAAAATCCTTCTAGTTGTTCTATGTAAACTTCTTCCTCAAATATACCATTTAGAAATGTAGATTTAACATCTATTTGATAAATTTTGCAACCTTTGTATGCACAATAAGCAAGTAGAGTTCTTTCTCCTTCCAATCTAGAAACAAGAGCAAATGTTTGAACATAGTCAATCCCTTCTTCTTGTGCATATCCTTTACAGACTAATCATGCCTTGTTCCTTGTGACTTCACCATTTTCATCTAACTTGTATATTGTTTCTCTTGTTGACTTTAAATGTTTCTCATATTTCTTTCACTATTGTAATCTTGTAAAGTAATTCTTTTGGACTATTGTACTTTAGTTCATTCTTGGAAATCTTCTGAACTTATAAAACCATGATAGTATGGAAAATCTTCTATAATCTTCTTGTCTTCTTCTAACCATAATCTTGTTAGTAATAGGGAATACCGAGAGGGGGGAGTGAATCAATATTCCAATATATTTTTCCCAAATATGGATATTAGATATTAAACTTAAACTTTCATAAATCAATGTACTAAACAAAAATAAAAAAAATTATGAAGAAACTCATAACACCATAATTTTTAATTAGAGAAGCCTTGGCCAAGGGAAAACCTTGATGGGGATGGTACCTAGAAAATGATCCATTAATCAAACATACTTTGTAAAATGTGTAAGGAAACTTGGCAATAAAGAATATAACCATTCCCACATAACCCATAATAGATCTGAAATAATCACGAAATTAAAATCCACATGCAAGAGAATAGACAACATACCCACAAAATTGTGACACAAGATATACCCTGGGAAACCCTCATTGAGGGAAAAACCAAGCCTCCAAAAGCATCCATCACCATGTATTATTCAGCAAAAAATACCATTTCCATACAACCATGGAAGCCTTCATGGCCATAGCCACAACTGAGCAAACTATGTGAACAAGCATGAATCCACACATCCCATGCCATGATTTCAACCTTCACAAATGCTCCCTTGGCTAACCTGTCAAGCCTTGTCCCACTTGACTCTTGCCTTTTGTCTTCTCCTTGTCACTCTCTTTCTCTATAACAACTACCCTTGTGGCTGCTTATATAGTAGCAAGTCCCACAAAACCACTAAGTGGTATTACATAAACCATGTGCTAAAACCATGTGCTATCTAACCCACTGACCCCCCATTTATATTGGTCTTTTAATTCTTTTCCCCAATATTAAATAATTACATAAAATATTATCACAATGTTACAATACAACTCATCAAGAATATTTCATGGGAATCTTTACATGTTGCACATCCATCTAGGTACAACATTACATAATAAAATAAAATAACAATATTATGCAATGTGTGCAACACCCATTATCTCAACAATCTCCCACTTGTTGTATACATTGCATAGGGTCAATCTGTAGCCACATAAATGAACAAGGGAACAATTCCTCCAAGAACATCCACCATCATGGATCAAAATACACCAAGTGCTCCATCCTGGTACCCACAACAAAAATCAAAGTATCCAACATCTCGAACATGAATGATCTCACCTCCTATTATGCCACTCCCATTGGACATGCATAGAAGCCATCCAAAGAGAAAGCCACCCAACCTGTCGCATTAGAAGATCATAAAATCTTGTACCAAATAAAATTTCAAGCACAAATAACCTGATCCAAAGGTAATCACATGTATCCGTAGTTGTCAAAATATCCATAGCTAAAATAGCACCCACAACAAGTGCCAAACCCATCCAACTATCCATACCTCAAAGGTATAACAAGTGAATCTCATATCACCGACATATCCAATCTATAACTTGCAATCACAAGCCTCAAGAGCAATACTTGCCACATATATACCAAGAAGCTCCCACTGCAAAAGATAATGTCAAATCTATAACCAATCCACTCAACAAAAGCTCAAAGAAGTGAATCCATGTAGTATCAAGGACATCCACAATACATAAACTGATATCCTGCAAGAACAACTCTCATAACAAGTCTCCAATAGTCTCCCAAATTCTCCACAACTAACAGAGGAAAGAGATAAAGTAATAACCATGTCATCTCTCACATGACATACATGAGCACAAACCAATGATCAAAATCTCTAACCAATCTCAAATCCAATGTAAGAAAAAATAAACATTCAGGAAGATAACCAAGACCAGAGAAACCATGCAAATCATAACCTGTATCATGTCCTTCTATACACACCTCTAGATGTAAACTGTGCAAGTATGATCTCCTCCATAAAACCCCAACAAGAAGCCTCAACAACACCCAAACCATACCATATAACTCATCATGGATGTAAGCCTCTCACAAGAAGATCAAACTCAATAAATCCATTCCTAAACCAAGGAAAATGCCCAATATAAAACCATCTCCCAAACTCAATCAGCATAACAACATATGCACATGGAGATAACCAATGCTAAACCATCTCTCAAATGAACCCTCCAGAACTAACTCATTTACCATAGCTCAAGATCCATATCCATGAAAGACAAGCATAAATATAATGCAACTGAGAGAAACCAATGGGCTATACCTCTCAAGTAGCAAACTGCCGAGTAGACCAAGAGTGGGGAATAAGAATGCTCATCAAGATACCCAAGTCTCCAACCAAGACTCATCTAAGAACAATCTCCTCTCAAGTCCATATCAGGTGACTGCCCCTCGGACTTCCTGCTGAAACCATCAATCGTCCCAACAAATACTTCTCGAATCCAAGAGAAATCAGCGTCACCACTATCTCTAAGTATCCATGAGCACCTGTAACCAATCAATCCATGCCAACTCCAAATGCAACATAGCAATATCATGAAGTATCTAGCTTATGATTAGTGTACTCAATACCAAGAAACTAAACCAAGATCAATGTCAAAGTTCCAACCATGGCCTCAGGAACATAAACATGACAACATGATCTTACCATCTCAACCAAAGAGATAACATGCTCCATATGAACATACCATAACATGTCACAACTCTAAACACGTATCAAGAGTATACCATGACATAATAATAAAATCATCATCACACCAAGGATAACATGCCAAATAAAAGCATAAACCACACCTTTGCCAAGGACCCTGTGAGTCCTCAAGATGCAACCATCTCCACACACCATGAAGAAAACCATCTCCACATACCAGGAAGAACCATCTCCACATACCATGAAGATAACCAAGAACTCCATGAGTCCTCAAGATCTAACCATCTTCATACACCATGAAGATAACCAGTGCACCATGCAAATGTCAAAGATGCTTCTGCAGCAACAGGATCTAAGACAAACCTCCAACATCTGCAAACACTCAATAAATATATCAATGCCAACAACTCCCACTCAACTGTGGTACCAAGTCACCTATGGCATCATAAAATCCATCATCTCCAAAATAAGAAGATATAAACCAAACCAGGAACTAATCCTGCACTATCACCCCATCACTGTCACAAGCTCCCACTAAACTGTGTATCCAAGCTATCCATGACATAATGATGAAAAACCATCCTCTAACCATGAGAATCAACCAAGGCATCAAACCATCAAAGAACTCAAAGTGCACATCATGAGCTCCTCGAAAGAAACCAAATAACCATGATCCTCAACCAAGAAGATATACCACCATAATAGAATCATAAAATCTAAGCTAATGAACATCAAGGATGTACCTGTATAACCAATCATGTCATGCCAAAATCCATGACACCATGATCACATCCATGAACCGAGCATCTGGCTCTCAATATGTCCAACCTGTCAGCATAAAATAGTCAACCACAATCCTCTGCCATGACTATACCTGGTAACAACATCTCATCCCTTCTACATGAAGATAAAATCATGTGACTTAGGGCATAGACAACCCAAATCCAAGCCACCAATCTGAATATGCATCAATAATGAAATATCAATGGGCAAAGACAACCCATAACCAAGCTATAGATGCAACTTGTAAGTATAGACCGCTTACAACACTGCACAGCTTATAGACCCAACAAATCATCATACATATCCAAACAAAACACTGATAACCATATCATCATGAGACCAATCTAAAATATGAATTGAGTATACAATGATATCAAATCTTAAATCTCCAATGTCATAAACTCACAATGTTACCATAGTCAAAATATACCTATAAATTGTTCAGATCAATATATTACCAAATAAATCATGCTAAACCTACAACAAATCTAAACCAATGTGTAGAGCTCTCCAAGAGCTTTCCGTTGACTACTCGAAGTCCAAAATCCGACTATGTATGCCCAAGTTATGCCCTAATCCGTGCTCAAAATAAATAACATCTGACTTTAGGGCTCTGAAAACTTGACAAAATTTTAAAATCAAAGAACCAAACCTACACCATCTCTTAGTGCTCTGAATTATCTTTCCAACGCCTATAAGAACTCTAAAATCTGATATTCTGAGAGAAAGTTATGGTCGTTTTACTAAGACAGTCTTTTTACCATTTTCAATACGATTTTTCATTTTTAATTTTTTTCAGTGATGAAAATTCTGACGAGATTAAATTTGACGGCCATCATGGGCTGAAACCAAAAAAATCTTTCATTTCCTCTGAACATGGCCAAACTAGGGCATATTATATATCAAAATTTATGGAAATGTTGACCCGGATCCAATGGTGAGGTCTATTTTTACCTAGGAGGTCATTTCTGCATGTTACCCCCCAAAACCCTCATTTAAAATGAGACATCCAAAAAACTCTTTTTTCTCCAACAATTTCACATGCCCAAATCTTTTAATATCCCATCATAACAGTAAATCCAAAGCCATCAGATCTGCAATAAATCATTCATATATCTTGCCCTTTCTTTTACCCTCTCATGCATTCCCATGGATTCAATCTAGGGTTACAATAATAAAACCATAGCTCTGATACCACTTGTAAGGAAACTTGGCAATAAAGAGTATAACCGTTTTCACATAACCCATAATAGATCTGAAATAATCACAAAATTAAAATCCACATGCAAGAGAATAGACAACATACCCACAAAATTGTGACACAAGATATACCTTGGGAAACCCTCATTGAGGGAAAAACCAAGCCTCCAAAAGCATCCATCACCATGTATTATTCAGCAAAAAATATCATTTCCATACAACCATAGAAGCCTTCATGGCCATAGCCACAACTAAGCAAACTATGTAAACAAGCATGAATCCATACATCCCATGCCATGCTTTCAACCTTCACAAATGCTCCCTTGGCTAACCTGTCAAGCCTTGTCTCGCTCGACTCTTGCCTTTTGTCTTCTCGTTGTCACTCTCTTTCTCTATAACAACTACCCTTGTGGCTGCTTATATAGTAGCAAGTCCCACAAAACCACTAAGTGGTATTACATAAACCATGTGCTAAAACCATGTGCTACCTAACCCACTGACCCCCCATTTAATATTGGGCTTTTAATTCTTTTCCCCAATATTAAATAATTACATAAAATATTATCACAATGTTACAATACAACTCATCAAGAATATTTCATGAGAATCTTTACATGTTGCACGTCCATCTAGGTACAACATTACATAATAAAATAAAATAACAATATTATGCAATGTGTGCAACACCCATTATCTCAACAAAATGTTTTGACCCTGTTAGGAGTCTATTACATACATATAGTGTACATGTCCTTATTAGAGGACTTGACCTTCTTAGAGGCCTCAACCCTATTAGGAGTTGTATTAAAAAAAAATATACAATTTTACAAGTATTATAGATAAGTACCAAAACTGTGACAATGTTAATATCTCAAATATTTGATTAGTCCTTTGTTGTTTGGTTTGTTGTCCCTTGCATATACACATGTGGGTAAAAGCACAAATCTGTGTCACTGTTTATGATACCAAAACTTTTTTTTGTCAAATCTCATTTCTCTATCAAAGCTCTTTTTTTTTTCAAAACCTAAAAATACCCTTTTATAGATCTCAAATTCAATATCATCGTTATATACAATTTTTAATATTTTGATTAGTTATAATATGTTATAATCTCAAAATATTATGAGTTGATATTTTAACAATTTAGAAGATGCTCCCTTAAAAAAGGAAACAAATAGTAAATTATATCAAAAAAATTTTAAAATTATATTTATCTCTAGAGGAGAGAATCCTCTTAATGAATATGTAATTTTTTTTCAAGAAGGTATAGATTTGATAGGGAAGTTTTGATAGGAGGAAAAAACTGTTGGATTCTGATAAGGTTAAACTTGAGTACTTATAAAAAAGAAAATATACATCAAAAATATATATATTTTTTTTTTTGTGCACTAGCTATGCATGACATCTATAAGATATTTTTAAATCAGAACAAAAAAAGATGATTTGCATATACTTGTTTGATGGGAACTACACCCTATATTTTTTACATTTAAAAAAGGGACTTCAAAATAACATAAAATGAATAAATTCTTACTCAAAAAAATTATAAAAATTATAGGCATAAAATTCATCCAATTCTACACATTTCATCAGTTTACATCATCTTCATATTTTAAACACAAATACCATTTCTTTTGTCATTAATGTTGAATTGTCACATTCTGATATCTCGTTTCTTTATAAAAGGTGACATAGGTTTGTGCTTTTACCCATGCATATAAACCTCTTCTCTTCTTTTATCCTCAAAATAACATCTAAAAAGCATAAAAATGCTTTCACATATCAATCATATCACAGCATAAGCATTGGTGTCTTTGATCATCCAAAGATACCTTTATAATATTTCCTTAATTTGTCAATTTAGTTGGCCTTGTACTGTTAAAAATATTAATGGAAAACAAGATATTGAGATGAGGGTGAATTAGGATCTATAAAACTTTTCACTAATAAAAAAACTAACTATATTCACACCAAATCCATCTCATTGCGAATAGAAATACCTTTCCTTCTTTCAATCTTTGCAATACTATTCATCTAACTTGTTTCTTTAATCAACATTTGACAAGTTATCTGCAAAGGATGAGACACCTACTTTTGAGTAGAAGCATAAACATATTCAATTAGAGGACTGCAATATCTAACTCACATAAGGCTAGATATAGAAAATGCAATTGGAATTATTGCAAGATTTCAAGCTAGCCCCATAGAAGCACATTATGTAGTGGTTAAGAGAATATTTAGATATCTGAAGGGAACATTAGAGTTTAGATTATGGTATGCAATATCTAATGATTTCATGTTATATTCTTATACTAATGCTAATTGGGCAGGCAATATGGATGATAGAAAGAGCACTAGTGGTAAGCATTCTTTCTTAGAAGAAGATTGGTTTCTTGGTTAAGCAAGAAGCAAGATTGTATCTCACAGAGTACAAAAAAGGAAAAAAAAAAGAATTGTAATGAAGTTGTTTGGATGAAGCATGTGCTAAAGGATATAAGGATAGAATTCAATGAACATATTTTGATACATTGTGATAACACAAGCATAGTGAACATGTCTAAGAATCTAGTGTTGCATTCTAAGACAAAGCACATTTCTATCAAATATCTCATTTTGAGAGAGAAAGTTGTAGAAAAGGAAATTAGATTGGAGTATGTAAGCCCCAAAGAGCATATTTCAGATATTTTCACTAAGCCTCTTCCCAAAGATACTTTTGGGTATTTTCAAGGTATGCTAGGGGTTATGCCCCTACCTACATCAGAGTAGATGATGTAAGAGTGCATCAGTCCAATGGTATAGAGCACTATTGTTTGTCTGAACTGAATGCTAATGCTTCCTATATGGGGTAGTATCTGTGATGTACAAAGTCATCTAGGACTCTTGATAGATGTTGTTTTAAATAGTGTCTTTGGACACTTGAGCATGTACTTAATAGAAGAAAATGAAAAATGTGTTACATTTCATAATACACTATGATATGGAACCACCTCTAACTTAAGAATCTTCTATAATACACTATGATATGGAGGTGGTATGCACCACCTCTAACTTAAGAATCTTCTATAATCCATTCCCAAAGAACCTATTTTAGAAGAATGAGTAGTTGTAGCTCTTGAAAGATTCATTATAGAAGACCTTGATTTGAATCTTCTATCATTTAAAGAGGGTTAATAATGTCTCATGGACAAGAAAAAGACATTATTTGGAGTTTGGGTTCATCAAATCCTCCATGAAAAAATATTTTTAGGAAGATGACTTAAGAAGAAGGTGAGATTACAATAAAGCTAAAGGTATAGGAATGAGTCAAAATATTTTATGAATGTGGTGAAAGGTGTTGTTAGAGGAAGGAAAAAGAAATTATAGGTTGGAAGATTGAAGTTAGAAAGGAAGAACAAAATTGAATAAGAATTATACTAATTAAAGATATTCAATAACTATTAGTATAACTTGGCAAAGTGGAACTTGGTAAATTGAGGAGTTTTTCCACCAAAGTATCATTTATTGTCATCAATACCCTTAGGATTACAATAGAATTCATGAACCCTATCCTATTTTGCTTATGCATATTTTTTGAAAACCCAAAAAAAATACTTCATTGCAAAACTTTTAGATAGTTCCCACATTCAGTATGTCTTGACATGAATTTGAGTAAACATATGTAAGGCCCGTTGTGATCATTGACAAATCACATTAACCATCAAGCTTATCCATAGTCAAGACCTAACCTTGAAGAAACCTTGGAGTCATCATATGAGCTTTTAGCAATTTGAGCATAGAAGAGACTTTGTTCAAGAGAGGAGAAGATATTTTGATATTTTGTTCCACTATTTGGTGTGTCATAAAGCACACATCAACAAGTTCAAGGAACTCAAGAGTTTGTATCTAGTGGATCATGATTTTGGCAAATATTTGGAAGATTGTATAGAACTTGTTACTCTAGATAGAACCAAGTAGTTAAATTTTATCATCTAGGATGGTATGTTATTCAAAGGAACTCAATTGCACATTCTAATGAGTTCTATGATGGTGAGTCTCATTAAGGAGAAGCATAGTGGAGGGTTGGTTGGTTATTTTGGTCAAGATAAAACCATTTCTCTAGTTAGTGAAAATTATTACTGGCCACTGTTGCATCAAGGTGTCAAGAGATACTTCAACATAAGCACAATGAAGTATTCCAACAAATACTTCAATTATATAGGGGATTGAAGTAATCTTAAACAATCTTGTCAACATAAGCACAAGAAACAAGACATATGAAGAATATCTAGTCAAATAGAAAGGAAGACCTATTGAAGATTCATCATGTCCAACAAGGGATGAGGTTAATTGAATTGGTTTTCCTCTAAAAACTTGAGACATGATAGGGGCACTTCTCAAATTATCTTGAGTTTCTAATGCACAACATCCTAGTAGGAAAATCTTGCATTACTCAAAAATATTTCTATTTTGGTTTTTCAATAAGGGTTATTTCAGTGCAAAGTTACTATTTCTAGAAGCTTACTATTTTACATAAGTTCATCATTTGAACTTAGAATGTAATAATTTTTTCCCTAGAGATTCATTTTAGATATATATGCATGCTAGTAATTTTTTATTGTAATATCAAGTGTATTTGTGATGTTATTGAAGTTTTTTGATATTGGCAATATGGTGTAAAAAATTTGAACTTAGTTTTGAAGACTTTAGAGGCTAAGATTGGAGGCCAAACCTCAGCCAACTAGAGCTTTCATACTTTGCATATTGTAGATCCAAATGTGTCATTTCTTTAAATGGGTCATAATAGTCAATTAGAGCAACTAGTGATAAGTTATGATCCCCAAAAGTTGTGCTATCTAAAATCAAACAAAATGAAATTCTTTAAAAATTTATCTTAAGCTCCAAAAGTTATTGGGCCTACTTTAATGTAATAAAATATAAAAAATAATAATTTAGGGATGGTCAGCCTCATAGTCTAGTGCTAAATTTCTAGAACCTTCTTGGGCAGTGCAAAATTGCCTATATAAAGAAGGTCCATAGGGTTGTTTAGGACAATTTTGGGATGTTGGTGATGGCTCTAGCTTACTAAATATTGTACACAAAATTTCCATGTGTCTTTCCATGTATTATTTCAAAAAAAATTAATTCCATACTTTTATAGATAATAAGAAGCTAGTGTTCAGTTGTTACAATTTTTTGTTGTTTCTCTATTTCTATTATGTGTTATATTATTAAGGGGACTATGCTTCATCAAATTAATTTTCATAAAAGTGATATTGTATTAGAAACTAAATTAAATTTACTACATACTCAATTCTTACATATTTTTGATAAAATGTTGATAAATTACACAATGTTTTATGTCAACTTACCTAAACCTAATTTTTAAAATTTCATTTGGTACTTATGGGCCTCGTTTGGCATATCATGTGTTAGATAATAGGGGGGGTGTGGGAGTTTATATCCAGTTATCCTACAGGCATTAAAACACTTCTCCACAATCTTAACTCTTTAAAGTTTTTGATATCTAGCTTGGTAAACATATCATACATTCAACAATAACAAATCAAACTTTTACTAGTAAACTGTTAACTTCATACACTTCATCTACTGAGTATCTGAGTAAACATTTTGTGTATACTAAGTTGCAATGTGAAATGAACATGCAAGAAAATAAATATTCACACAATGTGACACAATTATTTAACATGGAAACCCTTTTAATAGAAAAGCCACTTGGGCCTGACAATCCAATAATTTTACTCTTCTGAAGTGAGCTCTGTTGAGAGCCAAACTTGTAAAAGGTTACATACACATTGTCAAATGTGACCTTGTTAGAAGATTTAGACCAAAGATCATCTAGATCTTATTATTCCATAATATTTAGAGTGGCATGCTCTAAAGGACTTGCAAAATATTCAACTAGATGCTACCATACAGTTGGATTTACAAATAAGACTTGTTAAATCCACTTAGTTAAGATATTTTTTGGTACAATGAGTAGAAATTTATAGTAAAATGATCTGTTAAGATTAGCAACTCACTTTTCTTCTTTTAATCTTTGTTTGTTCAATCTCTTTCCTCTATTCATGGTCTTTCACCTTCAGCTCTCTTATGGTTGACCCTCTCACTTACACATTCACTTAACATTTCTCCTTGCTTGATCTTCACAATGAAATTATACTCAACTAATTCTTTTGGCCATCAAATTTCTTCTTCAACTTGATCAAAAACAATGAAAATTTTATTTATCCCTTATATAGAAAACTTATAGTCGCTTAAATAGATTCGTCCATGTCCTGTCACTTAATCACAATGATCCATTCTTTTTCTAGCTTAGGTTCATTGAATCTAGACTTTTTTTATCTCACCTTAACCTTGAAATTTTTTCTTCAATTCAAATCATTAAATCTCCTTCATTCGATCATCTTTGAATTTCTCCAGTCATAGATCTCATAACTAATTTTATCCTTATCTTCAAAAATTCTCAAACAATATTCATTTTTGCCAAATGTCAACCTCGAGTCAATGTATCTTCAAAGCACTCTTTCATTTCTTCACTCTATTAACAATACACTTGCTTGATCAATAATAAGCTCAATTAACATTGTTCTTTCATTACTTCTTTCCACACACTTGGTGACAACTATAGGAGCTCGATGAATACCAACTTCTTCATTCATCGACTGAATTGGCTTCTCACTTCATGACTTCATAACTTGCTTAAATACATGATTTAAATAACTTAATCAAATCATGTAAAATAATCAAACCAACATCATAGTATTTGAGTCTAATTCATTAAGGTTCTTATTGAATACCATATAATTATCATTAGAATTTTCTTCAAACACTCTTCATCAATCGAGTTCTCTTCATTAATAAGATCTTCTTATATTGAGTTAGCATAATGTCTCACCATTAAGACTTGACATTAATGACAATCCTAACAAATGATATGACTCATTGGCATACTTTATCAGTTGGGGCTAACACCATGTTCCTGCACACACACCCCTTAATTTCTATTTATATTTAAGCTTGATCATATTATAAATGAAAAATAGTCAAATCTTCATTTGCCAATCTAGTGGGAGCTTCAATGTTTCTATATGATGAGTCTTCAAGTGAAAGATTGTTTAGTGTGGACCTTGATTAGTCTCCAAGTGGGATATTTTTATTTTATTATGACCAATCAAGAATGCACTATAATTTAAAATTATTAGACTATATCTTTCTCTTTTCTAGATAATAAAATTAATGGACAATTGTTTCTCTAGTGGATGTATCCCATACTAGGTGAACCATATTAAATTATTGTGTTATTTAGTTTTTCATCTTCTTTATTTCAACATTATAGTTATGTTGTTTATTACCCATATCTACCTAAACATATCAATAATCCATCTCCATCTCATACCTAATTCTATGCATCCTTAGAATCAAATAGATTCTAGAATGACCATTCTTGTTAGCAACAATGAAGTTGACAACCTCACATTTTGTAAAAATTAAGTAAGCTTTCCTTGAATTTCTATAACAAATAAAGTTAGATTCATTACGGTTCCATATGACTTGTAAAAATAAAATATATCCATTATACATATTTTTATATCACATGAGGTTGCAATATATTTCTAGAAACCCATATTTTAGTAGGATTTGAATGGAGGGACCCATCTCCCCAATTTTTGAACTACAAAGCTCCTTCCTTTTGGCTATTGATTTTCTAAAATAAAATACATCTCTTGGAATTATTTCTTGGGAGAATGCAAAGTAGCTTACAAATTCTATGGAAAGTGTTTTTTTTTCTTCAGTGAAACTTTAGATATATATATCTAGAGAGAGTATCTATTAGTTACACTAATGATTCTTCTCATTGTGAATCCCAAATCTAGAACATTGTGATTTCAAAGGATCCCAAAACTCAGATGAAGGCAATTATTAATCGAATCATTATTTGGTGTTAGAGAAAACACTAAGAGCCAAGCCAAAAACTAATATAAAAGTTTCCATAACTAATCTTCATCCAAAATTCCAATTGAGACTATGATATTAGTAAAAAATCATTTGATGCAAGTGCAAGCTAGGACCCTAAACTATATACAATATCTCAAAAGAACAAATGAGATCCATAAAATTAAAACATGTTAAATTAGAGAGAAGCCATGATTTCCTATCAAATATATTTTGAGAAGAGCTCAATGAGATTCTAAGCATATTCTTCTTTTATAATTAATCAAGATGTGGAAATTCTCTAGAAATTGTTCTTCAAAGATGAAAAGATTATATTTAGAGGAATTACTTTCTCACAAGTATGTTCAAAACTAGATTGCAACATATCACCTTGATTATCTTTCATTATAGCTTGCATCTTATCATTCCAAAGTCATTTAAATATCTAAAAGGATAATGGAAAATTATTGACTATAATTTTAAATAAAATCACTTATCCTTTCTTTTTCCTTGGCAAAAGTTTGGAGTTTTTCTTTCAATTATCGTGCATAAGAAAATTCAACATTTTTAAAATTTGGGCTATGTATCTAAATTCTCATGCATAACATATCAATTGAAATGAAATCCTTAGTATAATGACCTAATATTTCATATAGATCATACTAAATCTTGATAAAATAGTCTTCAAATGTATCAAAGAGAAAATGCTCCTTCACGAACTAAGAAATTTGAATTGTATTCCTATAAGGGCCCTTCCATTTGAATTTTTCAATGACTACTTGTATGTACAACTGTACAAGTCTTATATGTTTACTCAAGCTACTTCAAATAAATTCTTATTAATAAAACTATATTAAGAAAAAAGCTACATCTGTAATATAAATCTTATTCACATCAATCATTCCACAACCACATACTATTAAAACTACTTTTTCACCAATGTAATATCCCTATATTCCTTGTTGATAAAATCAATATAAGAATAATTATTTGGTAGTACAGGATTTCCCATGACGATATCCTGTCCATTCCATATTGGGATTTTGGCCTCCCATTTCTTATACAAGTGATCAAATAAGTTGTAGCCCTTCTTAAGCATATAATCATCTTTAACCCTAGTTAGATTGTCTAATAGTGTGTAGTGTATGCCTTCATAGATGTATACTAATAATAAAACTCTTTATCCATCTAATTTCTTTTTTGGCTCCTCATCAAAATTTTAGAAAGCTTATTTCTTACATATTTTTTCCATTTAATTCACTCACAAACTAGGGTTTTTAGTTTTGTGATTGAAGGTTTCAAATAACTATCTTTGCACATAATTTTAACTCCTACTAAATAGAACTTAAGAGAGCTTGCAATTATAAACATAATGAATAAGAAACCTAGAAGCTATACTTCACTACCTCTTTAAGTGTTTATCATTTGATTCAATTAACAAACCCTAATTTTCCTTGGAACTTTCTCTAGAGCTTGAAATATTAAATTTAGATGATTGTAAATTATTATGATGAAGAAGATGGTGCTCAATAAGGAATTTAATTACTTTCAATAGGAAAAAATTAACATACTTTAGTCACACTTCTTTTACTATATTTTTGGGTATTTACTATTTATAATTATGTGTTTCCTTAGTTTGAATATGATTTTTTGGTAGTTTAGGATCATTCATGGTGAGACAGTGTAGATGAAAAGATTTAAATTTTAAATTAGTGAACAATTTATTTTTAAAAATGTGTCTAATCTAGCTTTAGAATGTGAATTCCAATTAGACACATGGCACAACAAAATTTTTTAGTGCATTAGAATGATTTTACTCTCTTGCTCTATGTGGGTGCAATTTAGTAAGAACAAGGAAAAAATCTATGATGTGTCTTATCTCTAACAATGGTTTGTACCATGGGAGAATATTTTACACACTATGTGAGTCAATCTTCAATCTAAAATCGATATGTAGGTAAATTTTAATATTCATGAGGATAAATAGCATATGAGACAACTTGTCAACTTAAGCTAACTTTAGTAACTTAGTTCTTTTCTTGTTCAAATTGATGATGAGCATTCCCAACTTCTCAATGCACTCCTCACAGAATAAGTTATTCCAAGAGACAATAGATATAATATCCATAATTTTTTTCCTATTTTCTTAATATGCATCACATGCTAAAATAAGTCTTCATAAGTCTTCCTTGTTTGTGCCTCAATGTCTTCAATCTTCTTATATGTTTGTTGAAGCTAATTTACTAGTGCCTATAACTCATCTTGGCTTTCCTTGGTGAACTTGAAAGACATTTCATATTTGGCATATAATGCCTTGCCTTCTTTCTCACATCTTCTTAGTTCTTTGATACATGTATCCAGAACTCCTAAGTCATATTTGATGTTTTGACATATAGTGTCAAACATTTGAGTATTATGTTTTTTTTGAGCTTGTAAGCTACTACATTAGACAAACTTGTGAATTCAAAATTAAAAGCTTTGATTATAGCTTTTTCTCTATCTTCTAGATTAGGGGTTGTTAGCTATACAATTAAGGTGCTATGTAGCTTCTCTATGACATCCATTAGAGATATTTACAACCTTTTCACCTTTCTATTTTTATGAATAATTTTTCTTAAAGATGAAATTAGCTCAGACTCATCATCATCATTAGATCCTATTAGGACAATAAGAGTAAGGGGTGTCCTAGATGGGCTAGGTACACTAACCTTCTTCTCTTCTTCCTCTTTTTTCTTCTCCTCCTCATCTTTTGTTTTTCTCTCTTCCTCTTCCTCTATTTTCCTTTCTTCCTTTTCTTTATTTTTCCTTTATTCTTCTTCCTTCTTATTTTTGTCTTCTTCATCCTTCTTCTTCCTCTCGTCTTCCTCCTTTTTCTTTTCCCCTTCTTCTCTCTTCTTTTCCTCCTCTTCCTTCATTTTCTTCTCTTCCTCTTTATTCTTTTTCATCTCTTCATTTTCCTTCCTTTTCTTCTCTTCTTCTTCCTTCTTCTTTTTTTCCTCTTCTTCCTTCCTCTTCTTTCTTTCATCTTCTTTCTTTCTTTTCTCCTCTTCTTCCTCTTTCTTTTTCTTTTCTTCTTCAACATTTTTCTTTTCTTCTTCTTCTTCTTCTTCTCCTTCTCCTTCTCCTCCTTCTTCACTCTTAAAGCTAATATTAGTAGCCAACATTGGGGCTATAATCCTTAGAAGGATCTTCTGATGTATTTATGATCACTTTAGTGTTATCAATCCACATTTTATCCTTTCCAATACTTACTTGAGGTGTTGTTGCTGCCTTATTTAGTCCAGCCATCATTTTAATTATAGCCTTTTTTGTCTCTTCATTTACTTACTGATAATTTCCTCCATTATTAGTATTGTTGTTGTCTTGTTCCTAAGATAAGGCTAAAGACTCTTCATTAGCTACCCTCTTTCTTATGTTGATCAATCTTTCATAGAGATCTTTTGGGATCTCATCTTTCAAATCCTCAAACTTTTTGTTAACAATATCATATGTCTAATTACTAATTTTCTAACTCTAGTCTATCTATTCTAGTATACAGATGATAATATTTGTTTAATTGAAAAAAATTGCCTTCATCAATAATTGTGCAATTGAGCTTCTTAATTTTATGCTTCCATTCATTCCTTCTTGAGCCTGTAACTTTAGGTTTTCTTTTGCTTGTTTCTTAGAATGAATTTGTCCTCTCGTGTTCTTTTTAGGTTCTTACAATGTCTCCTTATGCCTTTTTCCAAGTTTGGCTTCCATAGCCTTCATCCTTTTCTTCCTAAGAGAATCTCATGATTCTTTTTTTACTTAAGCCAATCTGACTGAATTTCTCTTCACTTCTACTACTCCCACTTCTTCTTTGAGTATGTGCACCAAGTTGCAATGCCAAAAACATAACACATAAAGTTTTTTTTTAATTTTCAAAAGCATGTGCAAGCTATAGTAGCACAGATGCACTTTTGAAAAGTAAGAAATTTTATAAATGGGTTACAAACCTATGGCCCATTTTATTATTTTTGCATTTCTCCTCACAACACACACACAGATTGAATAAATTGAAGAATTTTGTCACCTGCCTCCTCAAAATGCCTCCTAGTCACTAAAGTTCAAGATTGGGATCACATCATATCTTTTATACTCTTTTTTTTGCATTGTTTTATATATTTTTGCATGGTTTTGTAAGTTTTTATAGTGTTTTGTAGGTTTTTTTTTCATTTTTTCTTTAAATTGGTTTATTTATTTGGGTAAAAGCACAAACCCATGTCACCCTTTGGCAAAGAAAAAGGCTAACAAAAGTATAATTGTTCACCTTCAATGACATAAAATTGGTATTATTATTTTGAATTTGAAAATGAAGTAAACTAATGAAATGTGTAGAAATGGATGAAGTTAACGATTATAATTTTTAATAATTATTTGGAATAAAAATTAATATATTTTCGTAATTTTTATAGATCATTTTTTAGTTTTTGAAAAATGCTAAAAATTAGGGGTCTAGTTCCCACCACAAAACTATATGGAAATAAATTATTTCCCTTTGATCTTAGATTATGTTATAGATAACATAATCAAAAATAAAAATCATTTTTAGACCTATAGTTTCTCTTTTATAATTTTTCAAATGTATATAGCTAGAACAATCAAAAATAAAAATCATCTTTAGACCTATAGTTTCTCTTTTATAATTTTTCAAATTGCAACTCATGTGAAATTAATAGTTTTCATCTCCCACCATATTTTTCAAAACAAATCTATTCTAACTAAGAGAAAAATTATACATTCTAGAAAAGGACCCTCTCCTCTAGAACGTGATATAATTTCTAAATGTTTTTGATATGATTTAATATTTTTATCTTTCTCAAAATCAACATCTTTTCAAGTGTTAAAATACATGCTTGTAGAATTTTTTAATTACAATATACTATATCTAATTAAAACACTATAAACTCTATATGAGAATATTCTTGACTCAAAGGGCTATAAAATGGTGTTTATATGTTATTGAAAAAAAATCATAAAAATAAGTAAGAGTTATTAAAATATAACTTTTTCTAAAATAATTTAATTTCTTCAATAATTAGATACAAACTAGTATAAAACATGCATTTAATAGACATTTCCAATTGGAAAAGTGTGAGACCATATATAACTTAGCTAGAATGAATTTATCTAGATCATATGTTTGAAAAAAATTGGATTTTACATAGAAATACTCAAATTTAGTCATTTTGATAAGTCATCCTAAAAGGTGACACAACTTTTTACTTTTACTCATTTTGATTGCAATTGGTTTCTTATCAAGAAATTTGAATAATGAATCATCAAATCCCTAGCTGGATCAAAAAAATCAAAATGAAAACCCTTCATAAGATCCAAATCAAAATCCACCACAAGATGAAAATCAAAACCCTCCACAACAAGAGCAAGAAATTACGCAACCTGCACCGAACGACCTCCTCTTGGCACCCAAGACATCATAATGAATGAAATAGAAAGATAAAAAAATAAATTAGAAGCACTCATTAGTAGGTTGAAATCTTGTGGACAAACCAATCCGATGAGAGCATAATTGGCATCCTCCCTCGAGTCCATTATGATCCATGTTGTTTTTGTTAGTGGTTAGTTGGATATTTGGCATGTTACAAGGGATGAACAATGAATATATTATGCAAATAAATTATCATATCAGGATGTAAAAAAATACCAAAAGATAGCACGTGTGCATTGTTTAAAAAGCCTGGAGAACAAGATATTGTTAAACATACAACTAAAAGGGTCCACATGCATTGGTGCATACATGATGGTATTAGAAATAAATTTTGGGATAGATGATAGATGGTCTTTGATGCCTCTCCCTACAATAATCATGAGGTTCCAATGTATTCCTTAAAGAAATTGTATTGTGAATTTGTCCTTGGGGAGATTCCCAATTATTTTGATATATTAGGAATCTTAGGATAGAGGTGGGGGTCATCATTTGAGAGGCTGGGAGCACATCATGACCCTAATGTAGTTAGGGCACCTATTGTCAAGCCATAGGGTGAGCATGTGGTTATTCCTTTAGTTATGAAGGAACATGTAGAGACCAACACTCTAGGGACTATTAATGCTTTTACACAGACCCTCATTCAATGCATGAGTCCATTAGTTGAGGAGGTGCCTTTTGTGCATCGTGGTCACATGTGTACATCATGTGGATCCTTATGCACATTTGGCAGTCATGTTGGAGACAGTATGGATGATGGGCTAGTCATTGATGAGTTCCTGAGTGACACATTTGGCATTGACATATAGGTAAGTAAATTACAATTATAATAAACTAATTTGATCATATTTCATATGTATAGTGAATGACTAATTAATTAGCATGTATTGACATTGTTCAAAATTCAAGATATGAGTGTTGGCAGCCCTATTACAAATTCCCTGGACCCATTTTTTGTCCTATCAATGAGTCGAGAGGTATGTATCAATTTAATCATTTAAATTAATACATATATTTATTAAGTAATCATATAAAGGATTGACAAAAAAAATTTATGCATGTGCATCAGTTCTCTACTGGACCATCAACATTCACAAGGGACTCTGAGCCTAGGCATGATACAACCTTCGTAGAGGTACACTTGTTTCATGTTAATTTAATTCATTTGATTATATTTGTTTTATGTTTCATGTTACATTTAAATTGTACTATATGACATGCAGTTGTTGACATCTGAGACTCCTCATCTAAGTTAGTCCATCGATCATGGAGCTACTATAGCGATGGCTAGTTCAGATCCATTGACTGATGCATGAAAGAATTGTGTTGGTTTTATTTGTTGTTTATAATAGTTAGTATCAAAATTTCTAATGTTATTAATAAGTGATTATATTGGTTGTATATTGGTTGAACTATTATAAGGCCTTATTACTCATGATCATCTATGAGCCTTTAAGGTGGATGTAAAGAGTGACTATTTGATGGCAGTAAGAAAATAATTAATTTTGTGTGTACATATATTTTATTTCAATGTATAATAATTATTGATTTATATCTACTTTATTTGTATCAGCTTGAGTTAGAGAAGAGCCTAAAAAGGAGGATGAGCAAGCGTGTGAGGAAGACCCCATCATCTCCCTCCACACAATGCAAAGACCTCTAGGGATTTTTTTCCTTCCCCTTGTGGGAAGGAGAAGATATAGTTCATAGACACACATGTATAGGCATTAGTGGACATATGTTGGATTTTATGTTAGTGGACATATTCAATATACATTTGATGTATATATATATGATATTTTATATTTGATATATGGCATATATTTGATGCCCGACATTATTAAACTTATGAAATTAATCATTTATATATGATATGTTTGTTCATGTATGAAATTATTGGTTATCATAATATATTATATGTTTGTTAATGTATGACATTATTGGTTATCATAATATATTATATGTTTGTTCATGTATGACATTATTGGTTATCATAATATATTATATTTTTGTTCATGTATGACATTATTGGTTATCATAATATATATCTTATTTGTCTTGTTTACATTTTAAGTACATTTTATGTATTTCATTTTAATGTAAATTGCATCCAAAATGATGCAGAGTGCTCACACCAAACGCTAGTGGATTCCCAACAAGAACATTATTAAGGAAAAATACCTTTCTCACCATTGTAATTGTCTTCAAAGACTCTTTCCAACTTGGTTACAATAGTGAACAAACTTCTACCCAACTTCACAAAACTACTTGATCACTTTCCATATTCAAAACTTGAGAAGAAATTAGGGAAAAATGAGTAAATTTGAGAAATGGATCATAATCAACTTCTTGCTTTAAACTAACATCTTAGACACTTCAAGGAACACCTAATAACTATCTCACAAAATTTAGTATGTCATCTACTCCACAATTTCAAGAGATTCTTCAAAATCCTATGAGTGAAAACAATCTTCCAACATCCTATGACTATATTTTCTTTGCAACAACATGTAATTTGCTCATTTTGGGACAACTCTTCACATAGGAAAGTGATTATGTTTCTAACCCATGAAATGGCTATTAAAAAAACTAAGAAGATCCTTAATGTCTTCCACTAACTCAATTTAGTTATAACATTCAGCTAAAGTGATGTTTTATTCTGACAAAGTATGAGTTTTCTATTCCAAATAGGAAGTAGTGATATTTGATAATAACTCAATAATCTTATATACAAGTTTAACATCAGTAGTGATTCCTTGTCATATAGAAAAGCTTAATAATAACCAACACCTTATTCCTCCTCTAAATTCATAGAGGGTATTTTCACCATTTGACATCCATTCCAACCAATTACCAGTTAGTTTTATTGGTTACAAGGTAAATTTCAAGATTTTCCAAAAAATTGCTAGAAAGTTGTCAGCAACTTTTATTGCAAAAAGCAATTTTTGCACTAACTCTTCCTAGAACTTAACCAACTAATTTTTAGTAATAAATAGGACCTATATAAAGTGTAATGACTCTAAAAACACTTATTGAGTCAACTTATTAACAAAAGAAACAAAAAAAGAAAAATCGTTAGGACTAAGGCAACTTGGGTTTATAGGTGACCTCAAGCTCCTTGACCTTACAAACAAGAATCACCTTATTATCATAAAAATAACATGTTTAAAATGAGGTTTATGATCACCACTTTACCTTATATCATGAGTCTCCATTATTAGATGAGATAACATATCCAGTTACCATAGTCAAAGATTGTTTCCCTATGGCATTTAGTGACTTTTAATGATGATTCAATTTGGCATGCCCAAGAATGTTTGAGCACTTAAAAGAATGGGAGGATCTTGTGGCTAGTGTTTACCCAACCACCAAAAGCTAATGAAATAGATAGTTCGATCCCATGATGTAAGGTGAGAGAGATTTGGCAATTAGCAACTTTGTACTAGCGAACACTACAATTTCAGCATCACCCAAGATGGAATCACAAAATCAAAATAGAATAAGATCTCCAAAAATTGAGGGAGGTTATTTTAGATTTCCACAACATGGTTCTATAACACCAAAAATCACATCCATACCTTGTACAAGCTCTGAGATATGCCTTGTCCAAGATCATTTCCCTATGACATTTAGTGACTCTTAGGGATGTTTCAATTTTGTGTACCCGAGAATGTTTGATTGCTCAAAAAGATGAGAAAAACTTTAGGATAGGGTTTACTCAACCACTTAGAGCTAACAAAGTAGAAAATTTTATCCCATGATGAATGGTGAGGGAGATTCGATAGCTGGCAACTTTGTACTAGCCAACACTACAAGTTTTAGCATCACCTGAAATGGCATCACAAAATCAAAATGGAATAGGATCTCTGAAAAATGAGAAAGGTTATTGTAAGTCTCTAAAACATGGTCTTATACCACCTAGAATTGCATCTATTCCTCACATGAGCTTTGAGATATACCCCATTAAAGATTGCTACCATATGGCATTTAGTGACTCTTAGAGATAATTCGGTTCAGTGTGCCCAAGAATGTTTGAGAACTCAAAAATATAGGAGGAGATTTGGGATAGTATTTATCTAGCTACCTTGAGTTAATAGAATAGAAAATTTGATCCCACGATGAAAGGTGAGAGAGATTTGGCAGTTGGAAACTTTATACTGGCTAACACTACACATTTCAACATCACTCGAGATGGCATCACAAAATAAAGATAGAATAAGATCTCCAAAAGGTGAGAGAGTTTATTGTAGGTGTCTAAAACATGTTAATATAGCATCTAGAATTGCATCTATACCTCACATGAGCTCCAAGTTATGCCCCATCAAAGATCACTACCCTATGGCATTTAGTGACTCTTAGCGATGTTTTAGTTTGGTGTGCTTGAGAATGTTTGAGAACTCAACATGATGGGAAGAGCTTTGGGCTAAGGTTTAATCAGCCACCTAGAGCTAATAGAATAGATATTATGATCCCATGGTGAACAATGAGGGAGATTCGACAGTTGGCAACTTTGTACTAGCCAATACTACAAGTTTTAACATCACCTAAGAAGGTATCACACAATCAAAATGGAATAAGATATCCAAAAAGAAAGAGATATTATTTTAGATCTCTATGAGATAGACCTATAGCACCTAGGATTTCATCCATACCTTGCACAAGCTCCAAGATATGCCCCATCAAAAAATTTTGTCCTGTGGCATTTAGTGACTCTTAGGGATGTTTTAGTTCAGCATGCCTGAGAATGTTCAAGCACACATAGGGATGGGACAAGCTTGGGGCTAGGGTTTACCTAGCCACTTGAAGCTAACATAATAGATAGTTTGATCCCACAATGAACGGTGAGGGAGATTTGATAGTTGGCAAATTTGTACTAGCCAACACTACAAGTTTCAACATCAACCAAGATGGCGTTGCAAAATCAAAATGGAATAAAATATCTAAGTGAGAGAGGTTATTATAGGTCTCTACAATATGGTCCTATATCACCTAGAATTGCATCCATACCTTACACAAGCTCCATGATATGCCCATCAAAGATCATTGGCCTATAGCATTTAGTGACTCTTAGGGATGTTTCAATTCAGCGTGCCTAAGAATTTTTGAGCACTGAAAGGGAATGGAGGAGCTTGGGGATAGGGTTTACCTAGCCACCTAGAGCTAATAGAATAGATAGCTCGATCCCACAACAAATGGTAAGGGAGATTTGGTAGTTGGCAACATTGTACTGGCCAACACTACAAGTTTCACCATCACCCAAGATGGCATTGCAAAATCAAAATGCAAGATCTAGGTATCCAAAAAGTAAGAGAGGTTATTATAGGTCTCTGCAACATAGTTCTATAGCACCAAGAATTACATCCATGCCTCACATGAGCTCCAAGATATGCCCCATCAAATATCATTTCCCTATGATATTTAGTGACTCTTAAGGACATTTCAGTTCAGTGTGCCTGAGAATGTTCAAGCACTCAATAGGAAAAGAGGGGCTTGGGGCTAGTGCTTACTTGGCCAATAAGAGCTAAAGAAATAGATAGTTTGATTCGATGATGAAAGGTGAGAGAGATTTGGCAATTGGTAACTTTGTACTGGCCAACACTACAAGTTTCAACATCACTGGAGTTGGTGTTGCAAAATCAAAATAGAATACGATCTCCAAAAAGAAAGAGAGGTTATTATAGGTCTCCACAATAGGTCCTATAGAACTTAGAATCACATCCATACCTCACATGAGCTCGAAGATATGCCTCGTCAAAGATTGCTACCCTATGGCATTTAGTGACTCTTAGGGACATTTTGATTTAGTGTTCCTGAGAATGTTTGATTGCTCAATGGGATGGGACAAACTTGGGGCTAGGGTTAACCTAACCACTTGGAGCTAACAGAATAGATAGTTTGACCCAATGATGGATGATGAGGGAGATTTGGTAGTTGGCAACTTTGTACTGACCAATACTACAAGTTTTAGCATCACCTGAGATGGCATGACAAAATAAAAATAGAATAAGATCTCTAAAAAGAAAGAGATGTTATTGTAGGTCTCTACAACATAGTCCTATAACACTTAAAATCACATCCATACCTTGCACAAGCTCTAAGATATGCCCCATCAAAGATCTCTGTCCTATGGCATTTAGTGACTTTTAGGGACATTTCAGTTCAGCATGCCCGAGAATGTATGAACACTCAAAGGGCTATGATAACTTGGGGCTAGGGTTTATTTAGCCACTTGGAGCTAATTGAATAGTTAGTTCAATCCCATGATAAATGGTGAGGGAGATTTGGTAGTTGGCAACTTTGTACTAGCCAACACTACAAGTTTCAACATCACCTGAGATGGCATCACAAAATAAAAATGGAATAAGATCTCCAAAAAGAGAGAGTAGTTATTATAGGTCTCTACAACATGGTCCTATAACACCTAGAATCACATCCATACCTTGCATGAGCTCCAAGATATTCCCCATCAAAGATTGCTGCCCTATGGAATTTAGTGACTCTTAGGGACATTTCAGTTCAGCATGCTCGAGAATGTTTGAGCACTCAAAAGTATGGGATGAGCTTGGGACTAAGGTTTACCTAGCCACCTAGAGCTAACAAAATAGATAGTTCAATCCCATGATGAATGGTGAGGGAGATTCGGCAGTTGGAAACTTTGTACTGGCCAACACTACAAGTTTCAACATCACTCAAGATGATGCAAAAAATCAAAATGGAATAAAATCTCCAAAAAGTGAGAAAGGTTATTGTAGGTCTCTATGAAATGGTCCTATAGCACCTAGAATTGCATCCATACTTTACACAAGCTCTGAATTTTGCTCCATCAAAGATTGTTTTCCTATGGCATTTAGTGACTCTTAGGGACATTTTGGTTTGACATGCCTGAGAATGTTCAAGTGCTCAAAGGGATGGGATTAGCTTGGGGCTAGGGTTTAGCTAGCCACTCAGAGCTAATGGAATAAATAGTTTGGTAGTTGGAAACATTGTACTAGCCAGTAGTATAAGTTTCAACACCACCTGAGATGGCGTCACAAAATCAAAATAGAGTAAGATCTCAAAAAATATTGAGAGGTTATTGTAGGTCTCCACAACATAGTCCTATCGCACCTAGAATTACATCCATACCTTGCACGAGCTCCGAGATATGCCCCGTCAAAGATCCCTGCCATATGGCATTTAGTGACTTTTAGAGATGTTTCAGTTTGACGTGCCTGAAAACATTCAGGTGCTCAATGGGATGGTACAAAGCTTGGGGATAGGGTTTTCCTAGCACTCAGAGCTAACATAATAGGTAGTTTGATCCCACAATGAACAATGAGAGAGATATGAGCAAGATATGTATGCCTAGGCCACTTTGTGCAAGATATAAGAAAAAGTTGCTAATTAGGAAAAATTGGGTCTTTTTGAATTTTTTCTCAAGATAGTCTAGGATTGGTGTTTTTAGTTATTTTTTAATAGTTTGGAACCTTTTCCAAGTCCTAGAAGTGAAATCTAGTGAACTTTGCAAAAGTTGCACTTTTTGTGCAAAATTGCAAAACTTGTAAAAGTTGCTTTAAAATGCAAATCTGGCTGGAAACCTTATAACCTTCGAAAAAATGTTTCCCATGATGATATACCCAAACATGCATAGTTAGAACTTCCCAAAATTCCATTTGCAACTTGAGCAACATTATAACTTTTGAGCAAATTTTGCTCTTTACATATTTAGGTCAAACGGGTCCATCTAGGACTATTTTAGGACCCTAGTTAAGATTCTTGGGACCTATTAGGTAACCAAATACCTTAGTTTCCCATTAATATTTTAGGGAAATGAATAAGCAATTGGCTACCAACAACATATATTTCAAATTTATTGAAAACAATATATATTATTCTTTCAAGACAAATGAGGTATCGATTCTAAAAATAAGATTGAAATGATTACCATGAGTGGCATGGCCAAGAACTACCTTTTTAATATAGTGACCAATAGTTTGACCCACTCCCCATGCCTTCTCACTCTTACGGAGGAAAGCTTAATGTACAGAGAAATATATACAAAGGATTTGTAGCTACATCTATTAAATATACAAAGTAAGATATAGAAAACCTGCTTAATAGAGAGATCAATCTGAGAGAAAAGGATATTTTAGAATAAAATAATTATCTTAGTGCCATCTAGAGTGTGCCAATTACTTAGGATGAAGAGACAAAACCTACAGCTACTGGGAAAGAGTGCACATGTATACAGACACAAAAGTTTTAGATAGAGAAGTAATAAGTGCTATAGAATTGTCCACAAAGAAATGTGAAGTGAAGCCTCAAATTGGCTCATTAGTAGGCAAATAATCTAGTCATGCACTTCATTCTAGCTTCATAGATTTTTCAATTAGAAATTTTGTTGTTTAGTGTAGAGCCTGATCAATTCCCAAGTGGGAGATTGTTAGTTTGTGGTGACTGATCAGGAAAGTACTGTACATACTTCATACTTCAATAATTTTTGGGTTGTGGCCGATGTTGTGGCTAACATATGGCCAACATATGGCTGACATGTTGTAACCCTAAAGTGGCATAAAATTACTTGTATAAAAATGGCTTAGGGTTAGGTATTTTCATAAAGTTGTGATGCAAAATTGGTTCTTGTGGTGGTATTGAGCTGTAAAGGATTATAGATTGTAATCTGGTTATAATCATTGGATTGTAATAATATCAAACTTATTGTTTGGTGGACATAGTCCAAGGATTGGGTGAATCATGTTAAATTTTGGTGTCTTGTGTTCTTTTCTATATGATCTATTATTTTTCTATTATTTTTTATATTTGCATGTAATTTTTATTAATGTCTATGGTTTAATCCTAACAAATGCCTATTCATCAATGGTCTTGCATTTATAGGACTTGGGAAGCCAGGTTACTCAAGTTGGGCATGATCCCTCAAAGTTCTCATCAAAATATATTAATGATCTTAATAGAAAAAAAAAAAGCTCATTGCCACCTTTAAATGGAAACTTGAGTTTAAATGGAGATTGTCAATTCCCAAACATGTCCCAGTCAAGTAGATGATTGGTGTACGAGCAACCATTCTAGACTCATCAAAGAAGATAGCTAAGGATCCTAGATAGTTCACTTAGGATAAGTTGTGATGCAATAGTGCATGGTGGAAGCTTCTAAAAGGAAAGCCACTAGGTAATTAGACAAGGTTGGAATCCTTCAAATTTCCCAAAAAGATGGTTTTGTGCTAGGACACTTATCACAAGTATCAATAATGAACTTATCATAGGTTATCACAACCCAAACAAGGTAGGGAACCTAATCACTGGGTGAATGCACAAAGTTGGGTCATAATTCTGCAGAAGTCAAATCTATGAAATGAGACCTCTTAGAAATGGGTACCCGATTTTAAGAAATGGGCACCCGTTTTCGGCTCGGGTGCCCGACCCTAAATTTAAAAAATGGGCACCCGTTATTTTTAAAAATCGGGTACCCATTTTTAATTTTCAAAAAATGGGTACCTGTTTCTCAAAAAATAAAAAATTTGAATTTTTAAGAAATGGGCACCCATTTTTAAAAAATCGGGTACCCATTTTTTAAAAGTAAAAAACGGGTACCAGTTTCTTAAAAAAATATTTTTTTAAGTTTTCAATGGATTTTACATGCCACTTTTAGCTTTTCAAAATGGGTGCCCATTTTTTGAAATTCAAATAACGGGTGCCCATTTCTTACAACATGAGGCAGGATTTTTTTTTCCTGCCTCAGATTTTGGCTTGGGACAGGCTTGGTGAGACCGAGCCTGTGCCTTGGCCTCTCAAGATTTGGGTAAGGAATTGAACTAACAAATTCATGCCTTGCCATAATTTTTAGAGGGTTTTCCCAATCAATTTTTTTTATGAAGCAAAAACCCATTAGAGCTCTCACTGTCCTGATTTCAGAAATATAAATTTTATAGAGTTATGATTTTATTTACTATTTTTTTGTTATTTTTTAATCAAAGGTGGTACCTAAATGTAAAATAGCAACGTTCACTAATACTTTAATAAAAAAAATATTTTATATTTTTTCTTAAATTAATTTATATGTCATCAAACTAAATTAAATTCTTTTGAAGTTTAAAAAAAAGAAAAAATTGAAAAAAGTGAAATTTTGATCAAATTATGGTGTCTGCACACGAGAGGTTTTAAAAATTTCCTTTATAGCCAATTAAAAATTAATTAAAAAAATATATTCATTAAAAATTTCAAGAAAAATATTCTCATCAATCTTTGGTGTGTCAGGTAATTCCATTTAAAAGGATTCACAAAAAATAATTCATTTGTGTCAAATTATGGTGTCTGTACATGAGCATGGTATGGTCTTGAAACAGGCATTTTGAAAAAGTGGTTTTTAAAGATCCATACCAAAAGAATAATCTATCATATGGGTATACAAATAAATTACATATTCAAAAAGAAGATTCCAGGCACTACAATTTTTATTTCTGAAGTTTTTTTATATTTAATATCTAAATGGCTCAAATTTTGGCATCAATTGACAAAATATTTCAAAAATAGGAAAAACACTTCCACTTTTTGGCCAAAAATGAGACCCAACTTCTTGCACTAACCCCACTAGGTTTGCCTAATTTTAAAAGCACCAAAACATAAGGATTCTCTAAAAGCCTAATAAGGGAACATACCCCCAAACATGAATGAAAAGAGAAAAATGACCATGGAATGGAATAAAAACACACCTTAGACCTATTAAGGTCTATATACAATAGATAAACTGATTCTGTTGTGTCCAAGTAGCACTGATATATAGTTGCAATAGTTTGCCATTGAAAAGGCTAGTAGCCCTTCAAATTGTAAATTGAACATAATATGGAAAAACCCCACATGAAGACATAGTTTAAAGTGAGATTCAAACACCCTTTTAGGACACATTAAACATATGTAAATCTCACAAACTAGAAGAGACTAGAAGCCACTGCTATAACAACATTTGGAAAGTATTGATAGGCCTAATTATTGTACAGTTACTCTACAAGTGGCCTTTCACACATGTCAATCTGTAAAAAAATTATTGGAACATCTAGGGGCATGTGAAACAAGTCCAAATCCAAAGTTATAGAACTTGGGTTACTCTAGAGAAAAAGTTATAGTAACTGTGGTGAAATGCTAAATGGTGCATGTATGGAGCCATACACCTAGGGTTTGGTGGAAAAATTCATTCCTTGCTTAGACATCTATAAAACCTAAAAAATCATGAATTAAACTGATAGGGCTTGCATTCCACTAAGGGGCATCAAGTTCCCATGGTGGAAACTACTAGAACAACAAGGCCCTAGGTGAAAGCCTTGGTTTAATGCTGATTTCTAGGCACCTTCAAAAAAATTTCAATAACTTGTAAACTACAAAGGATCAAAACATGAAACTAAGTGAAAATGAAAGTTAATTCAAAACTCTAACTCTTGGGATCATTGGTATATGTCCCAATGTTAGTACTAGTTTGTACAATACTCTAAAACACAAAATTTTGTAGGAAAAATAGGTTATTTGATTGATTTCTTGCCAAAATAAGTACATTATACCTATCACCTACCTATAATGGATAATATAGGTTGTCCTCATAAGTTATAAGGTTTTTTGGAAGCAACTGGCCCTTTGGGGAAGAGTTTTGGAAGTTTAACAACTTTTTAAGAAGTTGCTCAAAAGTTGTCAAGCAAATTTTTGAGCAACTATGAAAAGAAAAACAATCAAACCAAGCTTCTTAAAACAAAAGTGTTCTAGACAAACCAATCTAAAATGGAAAGTAGTATAGTCTACAAAAAGAATTTTAAAAATTCCTTAAAACTCAAAAACTCATTAATTTTTCCTTCAAATATCATGCTATAGCATGTTGACTGTACACAAAGATATTCTCTCATTTTAGGGTTTGGAAAGTCATTATATCTCCTCCTAGGTCTTTTCCCTTCATCCTTATGGTTTTCATCAGCCTTCTTCAAGTTTCAAAAGGTAAATCCACAATTTCTTACAAAACTAGCATTTTGCGAAAATTGCATAATTGCAATATAGCAACTTTTGGATTTTTCTAGCTTGCTCTTCTTAACACTTCTAACTTGTTATTTAGACTATCCCTTAGCAATTCCATGCTAGGGACCCTTCCCTAAACTAATGACTGATCCCTTAGGTTACTCATTTCCCTATGGAAATGTATGCCTTGATTTTTAAGCCAAAATAGTGACTCTTCTAAGGACATTAAATGACATTCAATACCCTAACTACCACACCTAGGTCCAATGACCCTTATTCTACTTACAAGGCTCACTTGGAGCATAACACAACAAAAATGAAAAGGTGAGGGCCCTCTGATTCAAGGTGCCTTTGAACCACTCTCTCCCTCTCTCTCCCTATTCAATCTAATGAAGCAACTAGATCTCTTCCATATTTTAATGTCTCAAATATTGCCTTGTGGTCTGAATCGTGAACTTTCCAAAGAGTCTTATTATGTGGTTTTCCACCATATTTTATCAGGTGGATATTTGATGTGAAAACAAAGGTTCAAATAATGAATAATATTCCTCTTTGTTTTCCAATCCTTGAATTACTACAAGTTATGGTTCTTCATAGAATATCATCTAAGCCATGTGCTGGTTACAACCACTGCACCGATATGGTCCTCTAAACCTTCATCATCTATAACCGAGTGATCCAATTTTTATTTGGCTTGGACACAACAACAAAAATAATAATATGTCCCTTCTTCATTGTCTTCACATGCAATAACAACAAAAACATGGCCTACGATGATAAATATATAAAATGCGATCATTAATTTAGAAAATACTTAGGTAAAAGTTATAAAGTTACATACTAAAATTACAAAGATATATATATATATATATATATATATATATATATATATATATATATATATATATATAACCAAGTTACACTAGATCAAATAAGTGGTTAAAGTCAATGGATGAATCCATCTCTACCATTTCCAGTGCTTGTGGGGGATGATAGGTGTCAGTTGGGTCAAAAACCTATATATTCCATTTGTCCACCCATTCAGTCGACTTACAGTCATCCTAATTTTCCTCTGCACATGATGGACAATAGCATGTCATTTTTCATGTGTGGATACTCCATAAACCTACATTAGAGCTTCTAAATGAGTGCAACTCACTTGATCCTATTAGTGTGCAACAATCCTTATATGGTGCAATGTGAGTATTATCTATCAACCAGAAAAATCTACAAACCATATATTCACCTTCATAACTTGGACCAATTGTAGCATTACACCACTGGATTATGGATTTTGCATCTATCAATAATGCTCCATATTTATACTTTATTTCTTCATGAGATAAGGATCTTTTGATGCATGCACTTGCACCATCATGCTCTCCCTTTTCGTGACCAACCTCTATGAAATTCCACATATATTGAATTCTAAACAACTTGTGCATCCTGCTCAACCAATAAAACATCTATGCATTCTTGAATTAAGATGCACAATTGTCTGACCGAATAATGTGTTGACAATATGGTATTCCCCTATTAGCCAAATCTCCATAAAATAGTTAAAAACAACCATGTACAAACTCCATAAAATGTGATCAATCATTGATGATGTAAAAATGGTACTCCCTCAAAATATTTCTATCATCCTCTGTACTTTTAGGTGAATGCATGAATGTTATGTGAACAAATATGGAAACCTGTTGAGAAGTATAATACTTTCCTTGCACCACATTTTGTGGTTGTAGTGTGTAGTTCTCTATGAAGTGTACAACTAAAACAATGGTATCTAGTAGAAATGTATCCTTGCACAACTTGAATTGCAAATCCAACCATCGAGCTCTATGTGTATGACTTGCATAGTCGTAAATAATCTTTTCACAAAAAATCTTCATGAACTCATACAATGGAATCTTTTCAATGACTAAATCACATGTTTTACACTATTTCTCATGTTTTAGAGAATATGTTACTATCTTATATTTTTTGTAACCTACTATTTCATTTCCAATTGCATGCGTACTATCCATATGTTCACAAGTTGATAAAAGTTGCAAAGAACCACAAAATAAGCATGTAACATCCAAGCATGATGTCTTGTAAAATTGTTGGTTGTCCCCTATTTCATATAAAATGTTGGATATGAATTCCCTTGAAGATCTAGGTGGCTCATTCATGTCGCAATTCTACAAAACAAACTTAGAATGCAAAAACACACATATATGCCTAAAAATATCAAAATGGTTAGAAAATTCAATATGTATCCTACAACAAAAAGTTGTGCGTGTGTGATTTATCTTCACATAAAAAGGTGTACCCATCTCAAAAAATCTTTTACTTATTCAAATTTGAGGTTACATACCAATAAATTTGCAAAGAATTGTGTTTGAGTTGAGTCCAAAAATGTTTCTCATGTGGGTTGCAATTTTGGTTACCAATCTTCCTTCTTATAACATCTCTTTGATTAGGGGAAATACATGTATTATTTTTACAAAAATCTTTGATCAATGATTTCAAAGCTTCACTAATTTCTTTATCTTTTCATGATAGTCTACTGCTAAATGTCCATAACTCATTTTTTCTTGGACCTTCCAATCTCTCATGCCTTAGCATGGGCCTCCTTAGAGTACCTCTACCAATTTTCAATGTTATGCATTTCTTTCTCATGAATCAAGCTTTCTTCATTTGGGTACTTACTATTGTTGATGTAAGTACTTGTCTTGTGATATTGCTATGTTTAGTGCCTAATTTAGAACCCATATTGTCATAAGCACTCATTAGATTCTTTACAATGCATTTTTCATTTGAATCGACTATTGTTCTAAGCCCAAGAATCTTCATGATAGGCCTAAATTTCAAATTCCTCATCATTTCAAAAAATAATTGGCATTGACCTATAATATTTAATTCTTCAAAAAATAATCTCCACATATGATTAACTTTTCTTTGACAAGTACACTTTCTAATCTTGTTAGGAATTGATTTTAAAATGTTAGTATCAATATCAATCAAATATTTTGGTCTTCTAAAATGAATTCTAGAAGGTGTTATAATCTCTTCCATTCCCTCGACATTTTGAACATCAACATAAGGTTGAGTGCTTGCTCTAACCAAAGATGATATGCCTTGGCAATAAGATGCAAAAGATGGAATATCACCTACTTGATATGTTGATGTTGTGCCTTCAACATGACATGATGGAGTGTGTACATAGTCGGATCTACAAATTAGTGTCTCTTCAACATGAGATAATGATATGACTCCAAAATTGGAAGATGGTTTAGATTCAAAATTCAATTGTCTTCTTGAGTGTAACAGTCTCATTCATTTACTTTGTCTTTCCAATTCTTCCTCTTTGTTTCTTTGTATCAGTGGTTATTGTTCCTCTTTGAAAGTCATTTCTTCATTATTGCTTTGCAATTTTCTTTGTTCATGTAGTAGTTTCATTTTATCTCTTTTAATTGCCAATTCTCTCTCCCTCTCTTCTGTTCTTTGAGTTTTTGGTTTCTTCCTTGGCATGATGATGATTTCTATATGTCAAATTATTCAAACATCTGAATTACTTACAATTTGTAAATTACAAATCATTCAAATAGATATACAAATTACAATTATTTCAATGAATACATAATATATACTAAACAACTTGTCAAATTTCTAACCATTTCCAAATAACAATTCATTCAAACATAAGAATTTCAATGAATTCAATATATATTAAACAAAATGTCAAATTATAATCAAAATTTTCTCTATATAACAACAAAGCATATTTAAAAAGGATTGTACTAACCTTTTCTATAGAAAGAATATTCAAAAAGTCTTCAAATAGTGTATCTAATAATTGAATTTGGTGTTTTGCTAGCTTCAAATAGAATGAAAGAATGTTCAAAAAGCCTTCAAATAGTGTTTGCTAACTTCCAATAGCTTGAAACCTGTGTTTTCTATTGGAACAAAA
This sequence comes from Cupressus sempervirens, assembly GCA_028749045.1. Taxonomy (NCBI): domain Eukaryota; kingdom Viridiplantae; phylum Streptophyta; class Pinopsida; order Cupressales; family Cupressaceae; genus Cupressus; species Cupressus sempervirens. The sequence continues at coordinate 33,241,435 of CM053784.1, read as the reverse complement.
GAATAGACAACAAAAAAAAAGTAGAATATGGATCAGTAGGGATCAAAATTTGCATTATGATCATTTTTGGTGTTTTATTATAGTGCATATGCACTATAGCATGTACACACTATAAAGTGCTCCCTATCCCACCATCCCCCATCCCCTATTCTCTCTTTCTCCTTACTCTCTCTCTCTCTCTCTCTCGCTCTCTCTCTCCTTTGCCATCCCTTACTCTCTCTCACTCTCACTCCCCTCTGCCATCCCCTACTCTCTCTCTATCTATCTACCTCTCCCACTCCCTCTTCCACAACCTATTTTCTCTCTCACTCTCTCTCTCTCATCCCCTACTCCCTCTCACTCTCTCTCCTCTCCCATCTCTTACTCTCTATCACTCTCTCTCTCCTCTCCCATCTCCTACTCTTTCTCAAGCTACTCTCTCTATCTATCTCCCTCTCCCACTCCATCTCCCACTGCCTACTCTCTCATTCACTCTCTCTTTCCCTTTCTCTCCCATCCCCTACTCTCTCTCTCTCTCTCTCTCTCTCTCTCTCCCATCCCCCTTCTCTCTCTCTCTCGCTCTCCCTCTCACACTCCCTCTCCCACTACTACTCTCTATCTATCTATCCCCCTCTCCCACTCCCTCTCCCACTGCCTACTTTCTCTCACTCTCTCTCATCCCCTACTCTCTCTCCTCTCCCATTCCCTACACTCTCTCTCATAGACACACACTACCATCCTCCCTCTCCCACTCCCTCTCCCACCGCCTACTCTCTCTCACTCTCTCTCTCTATCTCTTACACACAATCCCATCCCCCTCTCTCACTCTCCCTCTCACACTCCCTCTCCCTCTCCCACTCCCTCTCCTATTGCCTACTCTCTCTCCCATCCCCTACTCTCTCTCTCTCTCTCTCTCTCTCTCTCTCTCTCCCACCACCTATTCTCTCTCACTTTCTCTCTCCCATCCCCTAATATCTCTCTCACTCTCCCTCTCCCACTACCTACTCTCTCTCTCTCACTCTCTATCCCATACCATACACTCTCTCACATTCTCCCATCCCCCTACTATCTCTCTCAAAAACACACTCCCATCCCCCCTCTCTCTCTCACTCTCCCATTCCCTCTCCCACTACCTACTCTCACTCACTCTCTCCCATCCCCTACTCTCTCTCTCTCTCTCTCTCTCTCTCTCGCTATCCTTCTTACACTCCCTGTCCCACCACTACTCTCTCTCTATCTATCTATCTCCCTCTTTGACTCCCTCTGCCATCACCTACTCTCTCTCCCATCCCCTACTCTCTCTCTCCTCTCCCATCCCCTACTCTCTCTCTCATAGACACACACTCCCATCCCCACTCTCTCTCTCTCACTCTCCCTCTCCCACTCCCTCTCCCATAGCCTACTCTCTCTCTCTCTCTCCCTCTCCCATCCCCTACTCCTTGTCTCTCTTACACATAGTCCCATCCCCCTTCTCTCTCTCTAACTCTCCCTCTCCCACTCCCTCTCCCATCACCTACTTTCTCTCCCATCCCCTACTCTCTCTCTCTAGCTCTCCCTCTCCCACTCTCACTACTTACTCTCTCTCTCTCAATCACTCTCCCTATCCCACTCCCTCTCCCATCACTTACTCTCTCTCTCTCTCTCTCTCATCCCCTACTCTCTCTCTCTCACTCTCTCTCACTCTCTCTCCCTCTCTATTCTCTCCCATCCCCTACTCACACTCTCTCTCCCACCTTTTACTCTCTTTCTACCACCCCCTACTCTCTCTCACACTCTCAAACTCTCCCATCACCTACTATCTCTCTTTCACACACACACACACACTTTCATCCCCCCCCCCCTCTCTCCCTCTCTACTCTCTCCCATCCCCTACTCTTACTCTCTCTTGTAATACCCCAAAATTGGCTCATTTCCATCTCAACCAATTCTGGTCTATTTCTGATTGATTCTTAAGACCTATTCTAATAGGCAATTCTCATTTTGCTACTCACTAATTGACTTAATTGTCAGATGTAGAAAACCCTAATTTGCATTAATCGGACTCTTTATTTAATTCCTATAGTATTGAATCATATTAGTCACATTAAACCTATTGATTACATTTAATTTAATTATTAAGTATTTATACTTTAATTAAATTATATCATAACCTAAGGCTAATGTACTAAGGAATTAAAAATATTTAATGTAATAATTATGCTTACTTTAATTAATTGAATGTGATTATTCAATTAAATGAAAAAGGAATTTATGAGGTCATATCTCACTTTATTAAATTAAATAATATCTTCAAAATCTTCTCTTCAGTTCCAAAATGGAAACTCTGAGTGAACTATCTCTCCAAAAGGAATTAAATTAGTTAACTCCTTATTCCACTAGTGAAAGCTTAGTTAACTCTCCTTTCTTCAGAAAGTTTCCATTTTAATTGAACCTCATCTTCAATCCTGACTGTTGATCCGAATCAATCACAACTGTTGATGGATTCTAGGAAAGTCTATTTAAGAGACCCTCATTTCCTCATTACAGAGGTTGGAATTTGAATAGTATTGAATTGTTGTCGAACTAAATACACATTTTGCTTTCTAGCTTTCACATTGCTATTACTTTTAAATTCTCATTTAAAATAAGAATGGATACATTTAGCTTAATGTCTTTTATTTCTTAGATTAATTGCTTGCACTTCATCTAGATTACTTACATATCATATATGCTTAATTGCATTTAAATCCTTCATTCTTAGAGGGTCTAGTTGCCTACACCTCAAATCTGAGGACATTAATTAGGAAAAATTCTTCTAGATAGAAGGCGACAGGTCACTTTGTTGGACCTCTTAGATAAACAACTCAATGTTTACTCCATGATGATTTCGTAAGTAATGACCATGTCAAAGTGTCTATGAGGTTAAGAGGCCCACAATTCATAGGTACATCTATCTCCCATCCCCTTCTCTCTTTGTCTACCACCTCCTACTCTCTCTCTCTCTCTCTCTCACACTCACTTCCTCTCTCTCCCATCCCCTACTGATGGGGAGGATCTTGAACAAGGTTCTAGCCTCAACTACTAGAACTCACTTTAGGCTTTCTCCTAGCTTCTTAGGGTATTTATCCTATACCCTACTCCAAGGGAATCTTCTCTCTATTCCCTTATTACACTAATCCTCACCAATCAACTCAAAACTCTATTTCACCATGGGGTCTCCCTAGTGCTCTCATTGCACCGTTCTTGACAACTGGCTTCCAGGAGTGCATTCTTGGCTATATTGAATTCCAAGGCTTGTATTAGGTCTCATTCAATAGTTTTTAGGATCACTAAGTGAATTGGAGTATTGGGTTTCCAATCGATTTGAAGATTGCATAGTTAAGAGGGCTACCAAGACTAATAACAAAATTAGGCCTCCAAAACTGATTTTTGGCTTATATCTCCTCAAACCCTTAAGAAGTACTCAAAAAAATTTATTATTTGGATACCCTTTTGGCTCCCCTTGAAGATTTTTCAGGTCTGCAATACCCAGGTCATCCGTACAAGGGATTTCCAAAAATATGTCTATTTACAAGGGTTTCTTGTTTGTATGAACAGGAATATAGAGAGTTCTTCCTTCCACCACTCAAATGGACTCTAAATGACTGAACTCCTGGAATTAACTTCCTTCACTCACCACTCTTTCCTTCCATGAATTTTTATTGCACCCAACACCCCATTCTATGCCCCATTCAAACACTTATTTGCTGATTTCATTGCCTAGCCGGGTATGCAAACTCGCCTAGGGCCTCTTGGAAAAAACAACAAACCTACTATAAAATCACATGAAAACAGCAACCCTATCAATCCATTAAAGGTGTGGATGAAGGGTGAAATCAGAAAACTGTCATCAAAATGCTCAGTTTTCTCTTCATTCCAATGCCAAAATTCGTACAAAAGCATATGCCCACCCTCAAACTAACTTGGATTGGTCTTAAATACCTCTTACCCACGTGAATCAATAGATTCCATAGGTTTCCAACTGATTCTTGAAGCCCTTATAAAGTTTTAGCACTTTTTGTCAATGTTGTCAAGCAACTTTGCAAAGTTGCAAAGTTGCCAAGTGCAACTTTTGCACTATTGTGCATTTAATGGCTCCATGACCTCAAACATGGTTAAATGAACCTATTTCCATGTAATTACAACTTTTAACATATTTTCCATGTTTCCCATCCTCCTGGGGTCTTGGTCAGTGTTTGACCATTCTAGGCTCTAACAAGCAATTTAAGCAATTTTGCCAACATAGAAGCAACTTGGAAACTCAAACACAACAAAAACCTATTTACAAACACAACTCACACACTTAGGCCTTTATCCCATATCCCTTATTCATGTGGTCTATCCAAGACCACTACAAGCCAAAAACGATTTAGGAAACTTGGCATATTTCCTAGGTGCTCCTGCACCATTCTCCCCCTATGACAAAAAAAAAACTTAAGGTGGGTCAGTATTCAAGAGATCTTGACTGATACCTCTCTTTTTGAATTCATGTTCAGCTACCCATGTCGCTTCAGATTCAGGCTGGTTCTTCCATTTTACTAAATGCTCCGTATAGATTCCATGCCTAGTCTTCTTCTTTACTCTTGAATCTAGAACTTTTTCAGCTTGAGGCTTGGTTTGGAGAGGAATACTGATTTCTGGAATATTCTTATCTACCTCTATGATGTGTTCCTCTTCCATGACATTAGGACCCTTGTATTTAACCAAATCTTGAATGTTGAAGATGGGAGAGATGGCTAGATTGTTTGGCAACTCAATCTTGTAGGCATTTGGGCCATACTTAGCTAGAACCTTACAAGGCCCTATCCTCCTCATTTGAAGCTTGCTTGGAACACCTTTTTGAAGTCTAGCCTTGTTCAAGTGTACCATCACCAAATCTCCTACTTCAAATTGTAAATCTCTCCTCCTTTCATCTACTTTAGTCTTTAACCTTTGAGTAGCCTCTATCAAGGACTTCTTGACCTGCTCATGTACCTCTCTCATGGACTGGGCAAAATCATCTGCATGTCCACTAATCTCTTCTTGATTCTTTAATTCTCGTAGCTCACAAACTCCTCTTGGGTGATAACCATAAACAACTTGAAAAGGGCTCTTACCGGTAGTTCTATTTGTGCTATCATTGTAGGCAAACTCAGCTTGTGGTAGGACTTGATCCCACACTTTTCCATACTCCTTTGTTAAACACCTTAGAAGGTTTCCAAGCACCCTATTAATTACCTCAGTTTGACCATCAGTTTGGGGATGGTAAGCTGAACTATGTGCCAAGTTAGTACCTAGCCTTCTCCACAAGGTCTTCCAAAAGTGCCCCATGAATTTAACATCTCTATCTGAAACTATACTGATTGGTAAGCCATGAATCCTTACAAATTCTTTGAAAAATAAGTGAGCAATATAGCTAGCATCATGAGTAGTCTTACAAGGAATAAAGTGACTCATTTTGCTAAATCTGTCCACAACTACAAACACACTATCCAAACCTAATGTTGTTCTTGGTAAGCCCACTATGAAGTCCATGCTGATGCATTCCCATGGCCTATTTGGAATGGGTAAGGGCTGGTACAATCCTGCATTTGTAGAAGTTCCCTTGGCCTTTTGACAAATCATGCATTGTTCAACATACTTCCGGATATCTCTTTGCATCCTAGGCCAATAGTAGAATCTTTCCACCAACTCCAATGTTTTGTTCAAACCAAAGTGTCCACTAAGGCTTCCATTATGCTTCTCTTGGATCAGATTTTCTCTCATTGATCCTCTAGGCACACATAATTGATTTCCCCTAAACAACAACCCATTTTGCAAAGTGTAATCAGCAAACTTGCTATGAAAATGATTGTTAAACTCTACACATACTTTGTAGGCCTCTGAGAAGTCTTCATCATCAGCATATAGGTCTTTGAAACCTTCAACTCCAATACTCTCTAACTGTATTTCTTGGATAGTAAGCAGCCTTCTACTTAATGCATCAGCTACTTTATTTATCTTCCCTTTCTTGTGCTTGATGGTGAATGTGTAGGATTGTAGGAACTCCATCCATTTGATGTGTCTTAGGCTCAACTTCTCTTGAGTGTTGATGTAACTCAATGCTTGGTTATCAGTGTATACAACAAACTCTTTAGGTAAAAGATAGTGCCTCCACTTCCTAAGTGCTTGCACCAATGCATACAATTCTAAGTCATAGGATGAGTACCTAGATTTGGATTCATTTAGCCTTTCACTAAAGAATGCTACTGGCCTTCCTTCTTGGCTTAATACAGCCCCAACAGCAATATTACTTGCATCACATTCTACAATAAACAACTTGTCAAAACTAGGTAAAACCAAAATGGGTTTAGTAGCTACCTCTTTCTTCAACCTTTCAAACCCTTCATTGGCTTCTTTGGTCCACAAGAACTTAGTTTTTAGTCCTCCCTTGATGGTGTCTAATACTGGTGCACATATCTCACTAAAACCCCTTATAAACTTCCTGTAGAATTGTGCCAAACCATGGAAACTTCTTACTGCAGCCCCTGTTTTAGGTGTAGGCCAATTTAGAATGGTTTCTATTTTACTTTTATCCATCTTCAAGTTACCTTGTGAAACTACAAAACCAAGGTAAACCAACTCTTGTTTCAAGAACTCACTTTTCTCAAGATTAATGGTCAATTTTTCTTCTTGTAACTTCTTTAAAACAATTGCCAAATGCTTCATGTGTTCTTCTTTAGTCTTGCTGAAAATGAGAATATCATCAAGATAAACCACTACAAAAATGCCTATGTAGTCCTTCAACACTTCATTCATTAGCCTCATGAATGTACTAGGTGCATTAGAGAGGCCAAATGGCATTACTAACCATTCATAAAGTCCTTCCGTAGTTTTGAAGGTTGTTTTCCATTCATCACCCTCCTTCATTCTAATTTGATGATAGCCACTCTTGAGATCTATCTTGGAGAAATACTTAGCACCCCCCAAACAATCCATTAGATCTTCTATTCTAGGAATAGGAAACCTATATCTAATTGTTATCCTATTTATGGCTCTAGAATCAGTGCACATTCTCCACTTACCTCCTTTCTTTGGTGCCAAAATAACCAGTACAGCACATGGGCCAATACTCTTCCGAATGAGACCTTGGTCAAGTAGCTCTTGCACTTGTCTTGCAATTTCTTTATTCTGATCTAGAGTCATCTTGTAAGAAGCCTTGTTGGGCAATGAGGATCCAGGAACAAAGTATATTTGATGACTAATAGATCTTTGTGGAGGGAGTGTGGCAAGTTCTCCATCACTTATGATGTCTTTGAACTGATCCAATAGTTCTTTTACCTCTCTTGGCAATGGTGTTTGTTTGACAGCATCTTTCTCCTTTGGTTTCACAACTATGGCAAACCCAACTTCATTGTTCTCCTTGAAATCATGTAAGAATTCTTTTCCACTCATGAGTAGAACACGCTGATCTTTTGCTGCATCTATGCCTTCCTCAACAAGTGATTGGATTTTGTATGTCACTCCTCCTTTCTTGAATGTATACAAGTTCTTCTTCCCATGATAGACAGCATCCCTATCATATTGCCATGGTCTACCGAAGAGTAGATGACAAGCATCCATGGGCAACACATCACAAAGAATTTTGTCTTGATATCCTCCAATTGAAAAATCCACCCAAACTTGTTCATTTACCAACACATTCTGCCCTTTATTCAGCCATGTGACTCTATATGGATGATCATGAGGAATCTTTGTTAGCCTGAGCTTTTGGATAGCCTCTTCAGAGATGATATTATCAGTTGATCTTGAGTCAACAATAACTTTGCAAACCTTACCAAGTATCTTGCATTTTATTCTAAAAAGTGCCCTTCTTTGTTTAGGCTCTTCTTTGCTAGGCTCCTTGATCAAAACTCTTCTAAACATCAGATTTTCTCCCTTCTCAGAATCAAGATTCACTTCTGAAGTTATATTGTTGCTGCATTCTTCTTGAACATATGTTATCTTCTTATCCCCTTGGGAAGATGATGCCTTCTTAGGACATCTATAGGCTGGATGACCAAGTTGTCCACAATGGTAACATTTCATGTTTGCAAAATGTGAACCCCTGCTGAAATTGTTTGATCTGCCTCTAGCTCCACCACCAAATCCTCTTCCTCTAGTGAAATTACCTCTTCCACTTGTTTCCCCACTTTGCTCAATCAACTTGGAGTCTCTTGTGGCCTTGGGTTCATTGCTTCTTCCCCCATAACCACCTCTATGTCCTCTAGAGTCTCTCCCTCTTCCTCTACCCCTAGAGTTAGAGTCTTGTTTCCTTCTATTCTTATCTTCCACTTTGAGTGCCAATTGAAAACACTTATGAACAGTAGTAGGAGTCCAAAGGCTGATCTCCTCTTGAATACTCCATTTCAAACCACCTAAATATCTAGCCACCTTGATGCTCTCCTCCTCTTGGACCTTGGATCTCAAGCAAAGTTTTTGAAACTCTTCAGTATAAGAGGCCACATCCAAATCTTTTTGCTTCAAGCTTTGTCTCTTCTTGTGTAGCTGGATTTCATAGTCTTCAGGCAAATAGTTATCTCTAATTTTTGCCACCATAGCTTTCCAATTAGAGATAGGTTTCTTGCCTTCTCTTTCCCTCTCTTCTTGAATGAACTTCCACCATGTTAGGGCTGGTCCCCTTAATCTTGATTTGGCAACCTTCACCTTTTGTGCCTCTGATACGCCTTCACATTCAAAATGGTTCTCCATCCCTTCAATCCATTCCATGACCAACTCTGAATTCATCTTACCAGTAAATAGGGGTATCCCCTCAAGAGATTTGCCACCCAATGCCTTGATGGCTTTAAGGAAAGGTTCCTCTTGTAATGGAGGATCAGGTTCAGGTACATAGTCCTCTTCATTCTCTTCCTTTCCCTTTTCTTCATTAATTTCCAACTTCTCTTTCATTTTTCTAGCTGTCTCTACCACTTCATCAAGCTTATCTTTCATAGCTTCTAAGGCCTCCTCAAGGAGCCTATTTTTCTCCCTTTGTTCTGTCACTTCCTTTGCCAACTCAGCATTTGTTACCATGGTGGTTTCTCCCACTAACTCACTTCCAAAATAAGACATACACAATGTCTTGTCCCAAACCTTTCAAGGCTCTGATACCAATTTGATGGGGAGGATCTTGAACAAGGTTCTAGCCTCAACTACTAGAACTCACTTTAGGCTTTCTCCTAGCTTCTTAGGGTATTTATCCTATACCCTACTTCAAGGGAATCTTCTCTCTATTCCCTTATTACACTAATCCTCACCAATCAACTCAAAACTCTATTTCACCATGGGGTCTCCCTAGTGCTCTCATTGCACCGTTCTTGACAACTGGCTTCCAGGAGTGCATTCTTGGCTATATTGAATTCCAAGGCTTGTATTAGGTCTCATTCAATAGTTTTTAGGATCACTAAGTGAATTGGAGTATTGGGTTTCCAATCGATTTGAAGATTGCATAGTTAAGAGGGCTACCAAGACTAATAACAAAATTAGGCCTCCAAAACTGATTTTTGGCTTATATCTCCTCAAACCCTTAAGAAGTACTCAAAAAAATTTATGATTTGGATACCCTTTTGGCTCCCCTTGAAGATTTTTTAGGTCTGCAACACCCAGGTCATCCGTACAAGGGATTTTCAAAAATATGTCTATTTACAAGGGTTTCTTGTTTGTATGAACAGGAATATAGAGAGTTCTTCCTTCCACCACTCAAATGGACTCTAAATGACTGAACTCCTAGAATTAACTTCCTTCACTCACCACTCTTTCCTTCCATGAATTTTTATTGCACCCAACACCCCATTCTATGCCCCATTCAAACACTTATTTGCTGATTTCATTGCCTAGCCGGGTATGCAAACTCGCCTAGGGCCTCTTGGAAAAAACAACAAACCTACTATAAAATCACATGAAAACAGCAACCCTATCAATCCATTAAAGGTGTGGATGAAGGGTGAAATCAGAAAACTGTCATCAAAATGCTCAGTTTTCTCTTCATTCCAATGCCAAAATTCGTACAAAAGCATATGCCCACCCTCAAAATAACTTGGATTGGTCTTAAATACCTCTTACCCACATGAATCAATAGATCCCATAGGTTTCCAACTGATTCTTGAAGCCCTTATAAAGTTTTAGCACTTTTTGTCAATGTTGTCAAGCAACTTTGCAAAGTTGCAAAGTTGCCAAGTGCAACTTTTGCACTATTGTGCATTTAATGGCTCCATGACCTCAAACATGGTTAAATGAACCTATTTCCATGTAATTACAACTTTTAACATATTTTCCATATTTCCCATCCTCCTGGGGTCTTGTTCAGTGTTTGACCATTCTAGGCTCTAACAAGCAATTTAAGCAATTTTGCCAACATAGAAGCAACTTGGAAACTCAAACACAACAAAAACCTATTTACAAACACAACTCACACACTTGGGCCTTTATCCCATATCCCTTATTCATGTGGTCTAGCCAAGACCACTACAAGCCAAAAATGATTTAGGAAACTTGGCATATTTCCTAGGTGCTCCTGCACCACCTACTCTCTCTCCCCTCTCCCATCCCCTACTTTCTCTCTCTCTCACACACACATAAACTCCCATCTCCCTCTCCTCTTTGTCTCACTCTCGCTTTTCTTCTCTCCTTCCCTTTCTATTTAAATTTAGGTCTTAATATTGTGTGCACACTAAAGCACAAATGCACTAAAGTGCATATGCAAAAAAACATGCACCTGCTATTAAGACCCAAATTTTAAAAAGCTTTGAATAGCGTGTGCATGCTATAGGGCACACGTGCTATTTAAAGCTTTTCATTTTACCAAACCTAAGGCTTGGTTTTTCCTTGGGGATCCAACCCAAAATTTTGGAGTCTCTAAATTGGTCTAACACATGTTTTGCTACAAGCATACAAAAAATTATTTATTTTTCTTGTGTCCTCTCCTTCAAGTTTTCTCGTAGTTGAGCATTGATAAAATCAAGTTACATGAAATTGTAGATCTCTGTGTTAGCTATATAATTATATAATTTATTTTTTATTTAAACTACTTCAAGCCTTTCAACTATAATTTCTTTTGAATGTATATCCATTTTTGTCAAAAACCAACATGTACTAATTGGGTTGTAGATTTTAGCGCGTTCATCAAATTTTGCAACAACTTAGTTTTTTAGAAACCAGACTCCATTCTACTCACTTTGAAAATAAGAAGTTTTGATTTTAGATTAGTTTTCAATCATTTCTAGGTGGAGCACATAGATATTTCAAGTTTTTAAGATGTGTCCAATTAAAAAATTCATTAAAAAACTACACATTATAAAATTACTTTAAAAATTTGGGATAAACTACATAGTGTTAGGTAACTTTTGACCAAAGCGATTAAAGAATTTTTAAAAAAAATGTTATAATTTTAGGGGGGCCACACTTTGTACTATGTTTATTTTTTTCTTAATAAATAGTACCACTTTTTGTGGTCCCCTTTTTGAAGACCTAAAACTAAACCATTTTGGAAAAAAATTAGGAGTTTAGAAACTAGATTCAATGGAGTACTACTTCTGTTTTTATCATATCTTAAAATTTTGAGCATAACTATCTTCAAATTCTTGTTGATATTCAAAAATTATTGATTTCAAAAAAAAGGTGTCCACTTATACCCCCCATTTGGCACCACAACTTGGTGCATTTACCCCTTCTTCCTCTAAAGCTTTATGTAGTGGAATTGTTGGGGTAATGGGTTCTTTTTGTTGTTTTACTTCAGCCAATATGACTGATTTAAGATTAGATATTAATTGATGGTTCATTTGAGAAAGGAGAGATTTTTAGTGGGAGTATATAATAAGTTAAAGAGATGTAGAAGTTTGAACCATGCCAGACAATGAAGAAGCACAATTTGGGAAATGTCTATGAGCTAGAATTGGCTAGTGAACTAAATATTTGACTAGTATTTAACATTTTAGATATAATATAGTATAATAAATGAGGTGTTGAAGATGAGGTCACATAAGCACAATGGATTAATCCAATAAATACCTCAATTATATAGGGGATTGAATTAATCTTAAACAATCTTGCTCACAAAAGCACAAGAAACAAGACATAAGAAGAATATCTAGTCAAACAAAAATGAAGACCTATTGAAGATTCATCATTACTAACAAGCGAGGAGATTAGGTGACTTGGTTTTCCTTTAAACACTTGAGACCTAATAGGGAAACTTCTCAAATTACCTCGAGTGTCTAATGCACAAGAATCCTAGGTGTAAGGACAATCTTGCATCACTCAAAAATATTTCTATTTTTTTTCAATAATGGTCATTTCAATGTAGAGTTACTATTTATAGAAGCTTACTATTTTGAGGAAGTTGGCCATTTAAGCTTAGAATTTTTTGATTTCATCCCTAAAGGTTCATTTTAGATATATAAGAATGCTAGTACAGTTCCATTATAACATCAAGTGTATTTGTGAAGTTATTGAATTTTTTTGATATTGGCAAATATGGTGTAAAAATTTTGAACTCAATTGTGAAGACTTTAGAGGCTCAGATTGGGGGCCAAACCTTAGCCAATTGAAGCTTGCATACATTGGATATTGTAGATCAAAATGTGTCATTTCTTAAAAGGGTTCATAATAGTCAATCGAAGCAATTGGTGATGTGTTATGATCCCCAAAAGTTGTGCTCCCTAAAATAAAACAAAATGAAATCCTTTCAAAATTACTCTTAATCTCAAAAATTTATTGGTGCCTACTTTATTGTAATAAAATATGAAAATAGTAATAATTTAGTGCTGGTCAGCCTCAAAGTCAAGGGCTAAATTTCTAGAACCTTATTGGGTGGTGTAAAATTGCCTATGTAAAGAAGGCCTGTGGGGTTGTCTAGGACAATTTTGGGATGTTGGTGATGGCTCTAGCTTATAGAATATATTACATAAAATTCCCATGTGGATTTCCATGTATCTTTTCCTAAAATCTATAATTCCATACTTTTACAAATAATAAGAAGTTAGTGTCAGTTCTTACAATTTGTTATTGTTTCTCTATTTCTTTTATACATGTGTTATATTATTAATGGGAGTATGCTTCATCAAATTAATTTTCAAAAAAGGGATATTATCTTAGAAACTAAATCAAATTTACTACGTACTCAATTCTTACATATTTTTGATAAAATATTTATAAATTATTCAAATTTTTGTGTCAACTTACCTAAATCTTATTTTTTGAATTTTCATAAACACTTAAGGGCCTAGTTTGGCATACCATATGTTAGATAATAGAGTGTTGAAGGTGGGTTATATCCATTTATCATAAAGGCCTTAAAACACATTTCCACAATCTTAACTCTTTAAATTTTTAGATCTCTAGCTTGGCAAACATATCATAAATTCAACAATAAGAAATCAAACTTTTACTAGTAAATTGTGAACTTCATACACTTCATCTACCGAGTATTAGAGTAATTGTTTTTTCTATACCAAGTTGCAACATGAAATATAAACATTAAATAAGCATGCAAGACAATAAACATTCACACACTTTTTACAAGTATTTAATGTGGAAACCCTGTTAATGGAAAAGCTACTTGGGATTGACAACCCAAATTTTTTACTCTTCTGAAGTGAGCTTTGTTGGGAGCCAAACATGTAAAAGGTTACATATATGTTGTCAAATGTGACCTTATTATAGGATTTACACCAAAGATCATCTAGACCTTATCATTTCATAATATTTAGAGTGGCATGCACTAAAGGACTTGAAAAATATTCAACTAAATGCTACCATACTATTGGATTTACAAATAAGACTTGTTAAGTCCACTTAGCTAAGATATTTCCTACTACAATGATTAGAAAGTGTTGAGTTGTTGTTTTGCATGATGCTTAATGGTAGGAATCCTTTTGAACTCCTCTCTTGAAAATCCAATATGGGATCAACTCCAAAGTTCTAGGCAATCTTGCAACCTATTGAAATTCACTCAGTAGAAGATAAATGTGAGTGTTCACAAGGAAGCCTTTTCTGGTTCGACCAATTTAGGATTAGATATTGAATCTACTTGCTATCTCAAAAAGTAACCCCACAAAAATAAATATATTTTTGTATTTTTATTTTTTATAAGGAATGCAATTTTAACTATGCAACTATATGAATTTCTAAATTAACCAAGTGTTTGTATAAGAAAATAATGAAGGTAATGTAACAAGAATTTTAAGCACATGATGTGAAAAATAAATCCCTAACAGACATAAGCCATAGAAACAACACATCTATGAGTTAAGCCTTTGAAAAGATCAGTAGGTGACCATTGAAAATAGGAGCAACACTTCCTTAATTCCACTGATGCAATCATTGATGGGAATTCAATAATTGTAAGATGTTTCACTTCTCACCAAATCATAGGGCCATGAAAAGTGCACTCATGCAAGAAAAAAAACTATGTAGGAACGATAGGTGGTCTCTTCTCCAACTAAGTACATTAGTAGATGATCAAAACACAATCTAGGAAGATCCAAAAGATGTTGGCATGAGAAAAAATGAGAAAATATTGAAATCTATTTTTTCAATATTTTTTATGTTCTAGTATTTTGCATTTTTGGAGGCCTCTAGGGCATTTATGGGTTTCAACAAGGTCAAGAAGTCGTAGTGGTATGCTTAAGACTTTAAACACAAAATGGAGAACTTTAGAAGATCTTTCCAGAAATTCTAATGGTTTGTGTTTTCAAACTATGAGTAGAAAGTTATGACTTCTACAAGTAGATGTAATTTTTAATATAGATTTTTGTAAATTTTTATAGTTGTTTGGATTTATTTTGTAATTAATTATCTTGTGGACTCTTCATTTTCATTTTCGAGGGATAGTGATGACCCTTGGGATCCATCATACTTTTGTATAAACTCTATTTTCAAATGGAATGGATCACTTTTGGCTTGCAAATCATCTATTGTGGCATTTAATTGTTTTTTCTCAATTAATTCACAATATCACAGGTTCTACACTAGGTATTGTAATTTGAATTTTTAACTCAGATCAGCAGAATTTGTAAACATGTGACACACACCAAAACTAAAATATTGCACAATCAAAATAACACAAGAAAATAATTAGCTCCATTACACTCCATGAACATACATTCACAAAATATAACATAGTTTGGCAAGAATAACTACACTCAAAATGAAAGTACCAACAAAATATATTATTGCTTCAAAATAATAGCTCGTAATACATATTTAATTCCTTAATTTATAGGCATTTGTCTCCTCAATTTGTGTTGAGAGTGAGAGATTCCTTTATGCAAATATATGCCTAAAACTAATAAAACAAATATAAATATATACAAACTAACTCTCTAGGAGATGCTAAGTAGGACTCCACCCTTGTTTATAGCATTTAATAGGTGCATGACTCTTTACATGTCTTAAGAAAAAGAAAGCATGATAAAATAAGAAGGAAGCTGCCAGATGATGTAGGAGAGATGCCAAAAATAGAAGTTCAACCTTCTTTGGATGTTTGTAGAGTTCAACTATCATCAAAATGCATTTTTGGTGCATGGAAAGCTCTAAATTTGGAACTGGTAGTTAACTATTGGCACATCTATAACTTCTTCAAAAAAATTTGGTGCATCTTGGGAGTGGCACACCTTGCACACCCATGCACCTTGTGCACCTTAGTGGAAAATTCAAAAAATACAAAATTTTCTTAAGTGTCAAAATTGAAATTCTAGCTTATGGGTTTTCTTTCCCTTCATATTAGAGCTATGTCTAGATGTTTTCTCTAGAATTTCTCTCTGATCTCCATCACTTGGGTTTCATCCAAAAATTCTAAAGCATCATACTTATCCTTTACTCTTTACTTGTAGTTGCCTACTTCTATGCAAGTCTCCACAAAATCTTCTAGTTTTACATCTAATTCTAATAATGCAACCTATGTCTTAAATTCTTGTTTGATGTCTTCATTAGTCAAAGCTTCATCAAAAATCTTTCAAAACTATTCAATGATTATTTGCATTGGCAACAATTTATCTCTTAACTCATCTTCAAAAATGTCAAGGCACACATCACTATAATACTTTTCTGCTTCCTAAATTTTATCTTTGGTTTGATCCTTGAGCTTATGAATATTTGTGTGTAATGTCTCCATTACTTTATTACCAACTGCAATCTTCTCAATCCAATCATCAATCTTATCTAACTCACCCCCCATATATACATCCATCAACATACAATACCTCTGACCTTTTATTGACTACAATGCTCGAAGTTCTTCTCCCTAGGTATGTACCTCATTCATCAATCCAAAATCCTAGTTCAAAATATCAACTAGTTTCTCCACATTATTCTCAATTTGGTGCAATAATGTAAGGTTCCTCTATATTATATGCATGCCCTTTTCCTCAAATCCTTCTCACCATAACTAGCAAGACTCAAAAATGGATCCACCTATATAACTACTGTCTCTTTATCTTTCTTCTCTAAAGCTACTTCAAGAGTGGTCTCCAGATTATCAAGGTCAATAGGACTAAATAAATCATGCAAAAATCCTCTCATGATTTCATATCACTTTCTCAACTTTACCAATTCAGCCTCATCTTTGTCTAAGTACTTAAACACTTCTTTGATTCTAGTAGTAACCAAAACTTTAGTAGTGTCTCCTAGCAAGACCACTTTAATTTGATAGCCTTTTGTAGTTAGATCTTCAATATTTTCATGCAATGGAGGGATGAAAATATGATCCAAAAAGTCTTGATTTGTGTTCTTCATAATGAAGACTAATGTTTTCACATCACTTGTAGGTGGCTAAGGTTTCTTGAGGGTTTCAACCAATTCTTTTGTTGTCTCATCCTTAGGACAATGCAATTGCCTCTTCTTTCTAATCATCACCTCCCTTTTCAAAAATCTTAGAGAAGTTCTAATCAGAGACATCTAGTGAGCTAAAGAGGTGGTGCATACAACTAGCCCCTTTCCATTATCACTCCTCTCCAAAGTTTTCTCTTTATGTGACAAATTTGTATTAGGCATCATTGTATCAATTGAGTCCATAGTCCTTGCCTCTATATCTTAGGAAGTTTGTTGAGGTTCTTCATATATCTATCCCTCTTCTAATACTTCCTTGGTGGGTCTCTATTGTAGCTCTTCTTCTTATACTGGTTTCACCTATTCTTCATGTATTGAAGGGAGAGGAGTGGCTAAACCTTTATCCAAGAAAGATATATCTTAACTTGGTGATAACACGACACCTTGAAGTCCTTGTGGTTGAGGTGCTGATTGACTCCAATCCCATTCCAAAGGCTAATTTTTTGGTGTATCCCTTATCTTATTGCCAACAATTTCAGTGCCCATAGGCATGAAGGTAAAATATGACATATTAAATTCATCATTTCCTTGATTCTCATGCCTTTAATCCACTATTGTAGCTCATCCTCTAACCTAAATAGCTTGTGCATGAATGGATGGT
This sequence comes from Cupressus sempervirens, assembly GCA_028749045.1. Classification (NCBI taxonomy): domain Eukaryota; kingdom Viridiplantae; phylum Streptophyta; class Pinopsida; order Cupressales; family Cupressaceae; genus Cupressus; species Cupressus sempervirens. The sequence goes on along the minus strand of CM053784.1, from coordinate 33,224,016 downwards.
GGCATTACAATGGAGCTCCTTCTCTACTCTTCTTTTTTGGCCCTAGTAAGATGAGTCCTTTGACTCAAGGGAAGGTCACCCTCTTCATCTTCTTCATCCTCTTTGAGGATGGTTTTTGGAATTGATGGAATAGGAATAACCCTTCTTATGACCTTTTATCTCTAAGGTTTTCTTACTAGAGTCTTTTTCTTCTTATATTTCTTAGCTACTATTGGGGAAGCCTCTTGACTAGGAGAAGACACTTCTTGTACTCTTTCTTTAAATCCTTGCCCTTGTTCTTGTGGTGTTACTTGTGAATTATCCCAAACTTGAGTAGCTTCTACATTTCTCGACTCTCAATTCTCAGGGGCTTGAGTAGCCTCTTGGGCTTGAATCCCTTAAGCTTTGGGCTTAGCTTATTGAGGAGAATCCCTTTTCCTCTTATTCTTTATCTTGTTTTCTTTGAAGTACCCAACTTCCCTATCATGTTGATATATTATCTCTAGCCTAATTGGAGAGTGCACTATGAATGTTGGTACTGTAATCTTCACCCCTCTACCTTTCACTGGGTAGGTTGTAGCTTGGAAAACTATTTCTTGTGGAACTAGGTCTATCTTGAAGGGCTTCTTAATCCAATCTTTGGTTAATTGAATAATATGTCTTTCCTTGTAATTGATATCTACTTTCTACTCCCTATCAATCTCTGTGTTCGTGATTAATCGATCAAATATCTTATCTTGATTCTATAAGGAATCCATGGCCTTTTTTGTGTCTTCTTGAACCAATTTCAATGGGACCTTAACCTTCAAGACCTTTTCTTCCAAATAAAGAGTCATCCTACAATAGTCCTTGATTCAAATATCGTAGTGATCTGCTACATTCATCCTATGATTTTCTAAAGCATCCTCATGCTTAATTCTTTCTTGCCAAATATTGGACTCTGCCACCAAGGGATATTGATCCCATTCTAAATCAACGTCATTATGTCCTACTTTTTCTTGACTTCAAAAGGACCTATAGTAATGGGCCATACCCAAGTCTTCTTATGTTGTTTTCTCACTCTTTCATACATAGATGTTAGTTGCCTTGCTACCTCCATCAAAATGAGTCTACTAGATGGATATTTAGGAAGCTTCTTAGGATTTACCACTGTGCTCGCTACCCTTAGGTAATTGAATGTCTTAAATTGGATGTATTAGGTGCCAATTTCTTCAATTCTTGTTGCTGCCTCTACTACCATCCTTTTGCATAATCACCTTCAATGAATCTGATTTTTGCAAAAATGAAAGAGTCATTCACAATCTGATACTCTTTACTTTGATTTGACAATTCCTTTTTCACCAGTTGGGGTTATACCACATATGGCCAAACATTAGCATCTTGCATGCTTCCCCTTTTAAATAGCCTTGGGTGATTAGTATTCTTCACTTCTAACAAATATACCAAGTATGAGGTTAAATATAGCCAAGGCATTTGGCATCTTTTCTATTTTGATGGTTTTGATGAACTGTACCATTCATATGTTTAAGTATCATGTTACTAATAATCCCATAATTTTGCTAAGGAGCACTATGGAATGTTTGGTATCATCTTTCATATAACCTCTTCTTATGTCTACTTTCCCTGCTCTTCATCTGATAGGTGTTCTATCAATGAGATATGAGGATTGAATGATTTCAAAAAAAAAATATCGTTGTCTTTATACCACATTTCTACTTCTTGGTATGTCAGTCTTATATACTATTCTACCCTTTGAAGATGGAATACTTTCTTGATGTTCTTAGGTCTTAGATCGAGAATGATCTCTCCTATTATTCTCTTCACCACCCTCTCTTCTAAAACATAATTCTCGACCAAAGACATGATCAACTCAAAAGATTGTATTGAAAAAGGGTGTGAAGTTGCATTTACTAAACCCAATCTTATGAGTGTAGAAACCATTGGGGGCCTCTTATTTGGTTTTTTGTAGAGAACTAATGATGCATTCCAATCAATATGACCCATTTTTATATCTTAGATATTTGAATGCACATCTTGGAAACAATATTTGGATGGTACACCCTGAAACATGAAAACCACTATCTTAGGAGAAATCTTTGTCGGGAGGGAGAACAAATAAGAAACCATTATATCTACAAAATAGAAGCACATTAGTTTGGAAGGTGGAAAAATCAATCAGAAAAAAACCTAATTAGAGAAAAATCAAACTAATAACCTTAAAGAATCCTAAAACACCTAAAGAAACCTTATTTTATACTCCATTAAACAAGTTTTTGGTACACCTTGCACACCTTGAAGGTGTGCTAGGTGTGCCCTTAATACTAAACAAGGCTTGCACCAAAGGGTGCGCACATGTGCAACTTTACTTTTGCTTAGTATCTTCATACTTTAAACAAGGATGCACACATGCACACCTTGTGGGGTGCACATGTGTGCACACTTATTTGTGCAAAGGGTTTAATTATTCAAATGGTGCATAGTTGTGCACCCCAAGAAGGTGCACAACTACACACCATTAGTATATTATCTATGTTAAGCACTTTGTAAGATTTCAATATTGTAAATAAAAGGTATGCAATTTTGCACCTTGGATAGGTGCAAAACTATGCACCTTTTGTCTTAGGTGTTTGTGTTTATGTGTAGGACTTGGAGAAAAGGTGCACCTCAACAAGTGTGGAGGTGCACTTGATGCTTGAGCATAGGGGATAATGAATAGGTGAAGGGGCTATCTCAGGATTTTATAGGCCTAGGATGGAGTGCACCCTTTAGGGGTGCACATGTGCACAAGTGTGTACTCCTAAAGGGAAGTGCTCTACACTAGTGTGACTAGCAAACTATCACACGTTGAAGGGTGCACTAGGTGCTCTAGTGCACCTGTTTCATTAAACAAAATCACACTTCATCCAATTATTTTAATTTCTGACAAATAGGTTTCTTTGGCTGAGGGCCAAGTTTTTCTTTGACACTGCATAAATCCATGAAAAACTTAGACCCCAGACTAGGGGTCTAGAAAAGCAAAAAAATTACTAGGGGGTACCCATTTCTTGTGAGAAATGGGGCATGCATTGTGAAACCACGACAAAAAGTTACGACAAAATGATCTATTAAGATTAGCAACTCACTTTTCTTCTTCAGATCTTTGTTCATTAAATCTATTTCCTTTGTTCATCTTCTTTCACCTTTTACTCTCACTTGGTGGACCCTCTCACTTACACATTCAGTTAGCACTTCTTCTTTCTTGATCTTCATAATGCAATTATGCTTAGTTATCATTTTGGTTGTCAACTTTGATCTTCAACTTGATCAACAAAAATGAACAAGATGTTCATCCCTTGAATAGAAAATTTATTAGCACTTAAATAGGTTCCTCCATGTCCTACCACTTAATCATAATCATCATTCTTTGCCTAGCTTAGGTTCATTGAATCTAGACAAAAAAAATTTATCTCACCATAACCTTGAAATTTTTCTTCAATTAAAATTATTAAATCTCCTTCGTCTGATCATATTTGAATTTCTCCAATCATATATTTCATAACTAACCTTGTCCTTATATTCAAAACTTCTTGAACCATCTTCAGTTTCAACAAATGTTGGCCTCAAGTCAATATATCTTCAAAGTTTTCTTCCTTTTCTTCACTTGATTAACAATACACTTGCTTAGTCAATATCAAGCTCAATTAACATTGTTCTTTCATTACTTCTTTCCAAACACTTGGTTACAACTATAGGAGCTTGATTAATACTAGACTTTTAATTTATCAACCAAACTTGATTCTTATTTCATGACTTCATAACTTTCTTATACATGATCTCATTAACTTAATCAAATCATGTAAAAAAATCAAACCAACATCATACTATCAGAGTCTAACTCATTAAAGTTTCCATTGAATACCATATACTTATCATTATACTTTTCTTCAAATACTCTTCATCAATTGCATCTATTTCATCAATAAAATATTCTTATACTAAGTTAGAATAATGTCTCACCAATTAATACTTGACATTAATGATAATCATAACAACCAATATGACTCTTTTACATGTACATTATTTGTATTATCAGTTGGGGCCAACACCATGTTCTTGCTCACATTGATGCAAAGCCCTCTATATTTACCTCCAAGGAATCTTAGTTCAACTCAAGGGCTTCATAATAGGATGGTACACCCTCAAGGAACCAAGAACATCTCAAAGATTTCAACAAAGATGTTTGACATTAAACACCAATAAAGACATCTTCACTCACACAATTTGATTTCTATGTATGATTACATTATTCATAACTTCTAATCCTAAACTTTAATTTCCAACCCCTTTAGTGAAATTTTTGCAAATTAATAATAATAATAAATATCAAAAGCTATGAGAAAACCAATAAATCCATTACAAGTTATAGTCTTTGTACTTAGACCCATTTTCTCCATCATAAATCAGAAGTAAAACTAGTAACCCTACCTAAAGCATTCCATATCTTTCTGAAAATGAATAAAAATGAAACCAAACCAATTTTAGATTAAAATTATATGAGCCTAGCTTCCAAATATGTAATCCATTGATTTGTAAAATTCATATATCCTTCTAAAAGCACTATTTATTGTCAACAACTTCAACAGAGATCCTTAAATGCCAAATTTTACTCAATTACACATAACTTACACAAATTCATAGGAAAATGACTCAAACCAATTGTAAATGAAATATAGTTCACATATCTTTTCAATTATTATAAATATAGTTCCTATTTCATCTACATGTATTTGTACTAGACATTGCAATCTAAATGTAGTCGGGCATCCTCAAATTTGCAAATAACCACTTTTACCAAAACTTGCATAACTTCTACAAATCTTAACAAAATTGATCCAATATATATATATATATATATATATATATATATATATATATATATATATATATATATATATATATATATATATATATATATATATATATATATATATATATATATATATATATATATATATATATATATATATATATATATATATATATATATATAAGTAATTTTATTCATCCTACTATTCAAATTTATAGGCTATACATGGGTTATAGGTTGTGAATAGACATACAAGACTTGGAACCAACATAAAAATAGTTAGCACCAATCAAAATGACAAGTTCTTTAGAAACCAATTGATTCAAAATGATCTCTTCTTCTTCTCATTAATTCATCTCTATTTTTAATGACCAATAAAATGATTCTATAGTGGTTGTGGTGGTGTACAACTTCCCAACCGCCTTTTAAACCAAATTATTACATTATTTTAACCCTTTTGCATTTTTGACAATATTTTATACACTTTATGCACTTTTGCATGACAAATTTCATATAAACTGAACCTAGACAAAAACTATGACTTAAATTACTTTAGATGGATACTATTAGAAATGCTTTAGAATAACTGAAAGGGGGTGGAGGGTGAGCTCATTCAACCATTCAACCATTCAACTTTTTCACAAAGTGTAGTGAGCCCATTCAACCATTCATTCATCCAAGATTTAACATTCTTATTCAATAAATTACTATAAATCAACATGCAAGCATAACACATAAAAGATCAGCACATAACACAATGATTTATGTGGAAACCCAATTTGGGAAAAACCACTAGTAACATGTTACTCAATTCTCACTCTTCTAAAGTGATGCCCTATGAAATGCCTACCCTATTAAAGGCTTACAACACAATGTTAAATGTTACCTTGTTAGAGGATTTATCCACCCTATTAGAAGTGGGCTTTCTTAGAGGACTTTAAAACATTTACTTGGAATGCCACCCTATTAAAGGATTTACAAGTGGCTATTAAACCAACCTAAGTCCATAGGATTTCTATATCTAATATAATTGCTAGAGAGTATTAGAAAATCTTGGCCTGATTATAACATACAACTTAACTCACAGATCTTAGATCACTTCTGAGCTCATACGATTGCCTGGCTTTCAATGTCTGCAACACTTAACAACTTGCCCTCATTTCAAGCTCAATTTTCTTGAGTCTCCATGCTCAATGTACTAGTGTAACCATCTCTTCTTGACCACTTGTAGAAGTAGAGCCTCTGTACTCTTCCTTCTCCTAGATGTCTTCTCCTCCACACCCTTCTAACCACTTCACAATTTGGCACTTTAGCAGCAATAGCATTTGCTTCTTAGTCTATGACTCGTTAAATAAAAGTCTTGGAGATCCTTTTCCCGCTTGATTCTTCTCTTGTTTGATTTTAATTCATATGGATTAGGTATGATTCATTGTATCTAACCCATATATTTTTTCCTCTAGAAACTTCTTGAATAATCCTTTGAATTTTCCTAAAAATAGTTTACATAGAATTATGTGCCACCAGCTCATCATCCTTATCCTCTAAATAATTCACAAAATTCAAGGTAACAACTATGTCAACTCAGATTTGGTGAATCTTCATTATTTAAAATAATGCAGCAGCTTGACACTATTGAAATCCTGATGCTTAGCACATACTGTGTTACTCAACATCAACTACATTTTTACTGATGCTCGACACCTAAAGTTTACCTGGCACACACTAGTTTTTCCTTTTGCTCAGCTCCAACTAAGAATTTTCTCAGCTTCAACTAGCTTGCTTGGCACCCACTAATGAACATAGTTTAAGCTTTGCAATCAACCTTGTTACAACTTATTCCTCCAATATTTCTAAGTGTTACTAGCCTCTGTATCTTTGAGTATGTTATCAATACATCATTTAACCATTGTCTTAATTGATCCTTCCACTTCATTATGACATCATAACTCAACATTTCCTAGGTACTCTTGTTACATCCTTTTGAGCAAATCCTCTTCATCAATCAACTAAGTGATAGTACTTGAATCTTATAAGAAAATTCCATTCTTACAAATAGCAGGTTTGACATCAATGACAAAACAATGATCGAAAACATTCTATTAACAACAATCTCCCTCTTTGATCTTCAATCTTCTTCATCAATGATCTTTTCAATCAGATTTCCAATAATCTCCCTCTTTGACATTGATGGAAAACCAAACTAATCAACCATCAGACTAAACTATTTAACCAAATGCAAACTAGATTAGAATAGTAAGTCAAATTCCAAAAAGTACGTTACCATCAGTTTTCACATCTCCTTCTACTATCCTGATTGCCATTTTTGCTTCTCCCTCATAGCTGTTGTATCCTTTCTTTTGTTCTCCACTCTCTATATGCATTTCTCTTTTTTGGCTATTCTTTCTCTATTCTAATCAGCTTCTTCATCATCTCCCTCAAACTTTATTTGATTATTTTCTACATTTTCTTGACATTTCTCCCTCATACTTTTGATTAAATGTCATTGATCAGTTTCTCACTACTTCTCCCTCTTTGAAAACAATGCCAAAGACATATTAGCATCTTACCATGCAAGTGTAGCATTTGTAGGCTCTTTTAATTTATCCCTCTATCACCTTGCTTGTGACTAATTTGTAACTTTTGCACTTTGATTACACCAAGCATGAATCCTAAAGTATACATCCACTGCATCAATGTGTAAAATCTTCAACAATCAACTCATTTGATGTAGGACAATCTTGCTTTTACCTCAACTAGCCTTATTTAGGGGTATCACCCCTAACTTACCTCTAAGATACTCAAAAGCATCTTTAGGTAGTGCTTTTGTGAAGATGTCAAAAAGCTATTTCTTTGAGCTAACATATTCTATCTTCACTTGTTTGTCTTCCAATACTTCTCTTACATAGTGATACTTGATTGCAATGTGCTTGGTTTTAGCATGCCTTACAGGGTTCTTTGATATGTTGATAGCACTTGTATTATCACAATAAAATACCAGAGGCTCATTCAACTCTTCCTTCATACCTTGCAGTAAATGTTTGATCCATACAATATTGGTGCAATTGATAGCAGCTACAACATATTCAACTTTTGTAATGGACTGTAAGGTACAACTTTTCTTTTTGCTGGTCCATGTAATCAATGTTTTTCCCAAACAAGTGCTCCTCCACTGGTGCTTTTTCTATCATCAATGTTACTGATGCAGGACTATCTTGGATTTTTCTTGGTGACTACTATGGAGTTCATGGGAGGAGGCTTAGTAGTTGCTTTGGAGGGTATGTAGACTGGTACTCGATTGAAGAAGGATTGGTGTTCGACATGGTCTATTGAGCTCAGCATGGTCTGGGAGCTCAGCGGTCTTGGGAGCTCGACATGGTATAGGGAGCTTAGCATGGTCTGTAGAGCTTGGCATTGTCTAGGGAGATCAGCATGGTCTATGCAACTTGGCATGGTCTTGGGAGCTCAACATGGTCTACGAAACATAGCATGGTCTAGAGAACTCGGCATGGTCTTTGGAGCTCGGCATGGTTTAGGAATTTGGTGTCTATTTTAGGCTGCATAACTAATTTTTATCAATTAATTAAATGATGAAATTTTTCGTGATTGAAGATGGCCTATATTTCTACCTATGGTTTGAAGCTTGAGTTCTAATTCATTCGGAGCTAGAAGATATCATGATTTTTCTAAGACATTGATTTTGGGAATTTAATTGTTGTTGTTGGCTGACTTGTGGCATTTTATTTATGAATTTTTATTTCATTTGCATTCTAGTCCAAATTGTGGCTTGGATTGGTATAAGTAGGAGTTGTGAGGGAGTCTTTAGTCATTCATTTATAAGAGGAGTGAATGTGGAAGTAGGTGAAGAGTGAGTTTTTCTTAAGTCTGTAAGCAGAGCATCGAATGTAAGGTAGTTTACAATAGGATTGTGAAAGGTTGTAAATGTGTGGACAGAGTGCCAAATGTGAGGTAGTCTATACTTGGCATTAATCATCCATTGTGAAGAAAAGGAGGAGCTTGGGAGAGTGTATTTTGAGAAGGGCTCGTAGCTATGGCTTGGAAAACAAGGAGAATGTTCGGTGGGCTTGCAAGCTCAAGTTGAGATCTTCCTTGGAGGTTTCTACTAGCGTATGGATTTGGACTATCTAGGGTTTGGGTTTGGATCCTGGGGGATCTTGTAGAACTATTACTTGCTTTGTATATGGTTGTAACCAGGAAGGCCTTATGGGCCAACACATTGCATGTAATCAGTTATATTTATGAATCAAGAATTGTAATTTGGTATCAGATCTTGCATTATTGCTTCTTGTTGTTGTGTTTCTGTTGCATGGTTGTATAGTTGGGGGCTAGGATATCTCCTTTGGGGATACTTTGGCCTTTCACTACGTCAGTTACCTCCCCAATCTACATCAGTGTAGGCTCTCAGTCCAAAATTTTTACTTCTCTTGGAATACAAACCAAAGTCATCAATTCCTTTTAGGTACCTTAGTATTCTCTTTACTACCATTAGGTGATTTTTTCTTGGATTTGCAAAAAATCTTGCCACTATTCCAACAACTAATGCAATGTCTGGTCTACTATGTACAACATATTGTAACTTTCCAATCATTGATTTACACATTGTCTGATTGACTTTAGCAGACTCATCATTCTTAGATAGCTTATGTCCTATTGCTATTGGTGTGCTAACTAGTTTTGAGTCTTCTAATCCAAATATATTGAGTATCTCCTTCATATATTTTGATTGGGGTACAAATATGCCATGCTTCAATTGATGTACTTGCAAACTAACAAATAATTTGATTTCTCCAAATATTGACATTTCAAACTCATGTTTCATTTGATCAACAAAATCTTTGCATAGAGCATCTTTCTCTCCAAATATTATATCATCAATAAAGATTTCAGATATCAAAATATCTTTACCTTTTTTAGCTTTGATATACAAGTTTTTTTTGTCATCTTTTCTCTCAAATCCTATTTTCACAAGATATTTGTGCAGTCTCTCATACCATGCTTTAGGTACTTGCTTTAAACCATAAAGTTCTTTGTATAGTTTGTAGACCATATCCTTGTTCTTGTCATGAACAAATCCCTTTGGTTATTCTATGTCAACTTCCTCTTCTAGTATACCATATAAAAAAATAGATTTCACATCCATTTGGTAGACTTTGAAATCTTTGTAAGTAGCATATGCAAGTAGTGTTCTTACTCCTTCCATTCTTGCAATAGGGGCAAATGTTTCCCTATAATTCAATCCTTCTTCTTGTGCATAGCCTTTGCAAACTAGCCTACTTTTGTTTCTTGTTATCTCACCATTCTCATCAATTTTGTTCCTAAACACCCATTTGATACCAATTACATTCTTATTAGTTGGTCTACAAACTAGGGTCTAGGTTTTGTTCTTCTCAATCTAATCTATCTCCTCTTCCATAGCTTTATACTAGTCATCATCTTGTAGTGCATCTTTCACTATTTTGGGCTCAACCTTGCTTGGCAAACATGATTTATTTCTGAGTCTATTCCTTGGCATTGGTCTAGCATCCTTATCACCAATGATTTGGTCTACAGGGTGATGTCTTCTTACATACTTGGCTAACCTTGATTTTGTCCTTCTTTCCATGTTTGATCCTTCAACTTTAGAGTCATTTTGTTCTTCTTCATCTGGTACTTCATTATTTCTCTTATGTGTACTAATTTTAGAGTCAAAATGTACATTTTCTACATTCTACAACTTGGCTTCTGAATGCAGCTTGGCATTCACTGGATGTGACTCAACTGATACTGAAATTTGTTGTTGATTCTCAACTTAATTTTCAACATTGTTGTCAATAGTCATTCCTTCATAGAAGTATACAAAGGATCTATAATCCTCTGATTTCTTAGTTCCATCAAAATTTATATTTGCACTCTCCATAATCTTATTAGTGTGAGTACTCAAACACTTATATGCCTTAATTCTAGTGGAGTAGCCAAGGAATATGCCTTCATCACTCTTTGCATCAAACTTTCCATTTCTAGTATCTTTAAGAATATAACATTTACAACCAATGATTTCAAAATGTTTAACATTAGGTGAGTGACCATACCACAATTCAAAATGTGTTGCATTTGTACCTTTCTTGACTTGGATTCTATTCAGTGTGTAGATTATAGTACTTATAGCTTCTCTACAATACTTTAGGGTAAAAGCACAAACCTGTGTCACCTTTTATAAAGAAAAGTGATATCAAAATCTGACAGTTGAACATTAATGACAAAAAAAAATGGTATTTGCATTTAAAATATGAAGATGATGTAAACTGATGAAATGTATAGAATTGTATGAATTTTATGCCTAAAATTTTTCTTATTTTTTTGACTAAGAATTTATTCATTTTATTTTATTTTGAAGTCCCTTTTTTAACTGTAAAAAATATAGGATGTAGTTCCCGTCAAACAAGTATGTGCAAATCATGTTTTTTTGTTATGATTTGAAAATATTTATAGATGACATGTATAGCTAGTGCACAGAAAAAGAAATAATTATTTTTGATGTATATTTTCTTTGTTATAAGGACTCAAGTTCGACCTTATCAAAATCCAACAGTTTTTTCCTCCTGTCAAAAATTCCCCATCAAATCTATACCTTCTTGAAAAAAAATTACATATTCATGAAGAGGATTCTCTCCTCTAGTGATAAATATATTTTTTTTTATTTTTTTGATATGATTTACTATTTTTTTCATTTTTTGAGAGAGCATCTTCTAAAATGTTGAAATATCAACTTATAATATTTTTAGATTATAACGTATTATAACTAATAAAAATATTCAAAAATTTATATAATGATGATATTGAATCTAAAATCTATAAAAGGGTATTTTTAGTTTTTTTTTTTAAATTGAGTTTTGATAGAGAAATGAGATTTGACCAAAACAGGTTTTTGTATCACAAATGGTGACACAGATCTATGCTTTTACCCTTTAGAGCAACATTTTTCTCCATCATCAAGGTTTTAGCATAGTCTATCACTAATCTATTCCTTCTTTTAGCAATACCATTCTATGGGGGAGTTCTTGGTGCTGATGTTTTCCTTTTGATACCTTTATCATTGCAGAATATCTCAAATTCTTTTGATGTAAACTCAACTCTTCTGTCTAACTTAAGGAACTTCAGACTTTTTCCTATTTCCTTCTCAACTCTAGCAAAATACCACTTGAACATTTGAAATACATTAGATTTTTTTCTTCAAGAACATAGCGCTCATCATCTTGAAATAGTCATCTACAAATAGCATTATGTATTTATCTCCTAGGTAGCTTTGCAATTCTATTGGACCACATAAATCTATATGCACTAACTCCGGTACTTCTTTGGAAGTGTGTGTTTTTCTTTTGAAACTAGATTTAGTCATCTTCCCTAGTTGACATTGTTTGCACATTGTGTTTTCAAGTTTCTTCAATTTGGGAAAACCTCTGACTTTCTTCCTCTTGCTGATGCTAATCAAATTGTCAAATTTAACATGATACAACCTTTTATGCCACAACCACACATCTTCAAGTGTAACAACAAGATATTTTGCATCTTCCATATCTAGGTAAAACAAGTTACTCCTAGTTTGTTCACCTTTTCCTATCAGGTTTCCATCAATGTCATAGATCTTGGTAGTTTTGTTTCCAAATTATACTTTGGAACCTACATTGCCTAACTGTGATACACTCAACATGTTTTCATTCAGTCCTTCAACATAGTATGCATTATCATATGAAATTTTCTTTGTGAGTTTAATTGAGCCTTTTCCTTTGATTTGACATGGAGCACCATTACCAAATCTAACACTATTTCCATCATATTGAGTAAAGTTAATGAACTTACTTTTATCTCATGTCATGTCATGTGAGCATCCACTGTCTATCATCCACTTTTCATTCTTGTTCACATAGGTTATTAATGTTTTTCCTTCATTTTCATCTTTATCTGATTCATCCTTCATGACCACATAGACTAATTCATCATCATTCTCATCGGAGTCTTTTTCAATAATGTAGCATCTTTTTCCTTTTTCTTTGTAGTCTTTTCTATCATCTTCTCTCTTGTTCCTATACTTTTCTTCTTCTTTTTTGTTCTTCTTTTGTGTACATCTTGTAGGAATATGACCTACGTCATTGAAATTAAAACATATGATAGAGAGATTACCTTTAAATTTTTTTTTGCCTCTATGGAATCTCCTAGCTAGTAGTGCTTCTAACTATTCCAAATCTTACTCATTTGTATTGTTGTCACTGGATGCATGTTTTTCTTTTCTTATTTTCTTGCTTGATGTCTGCTCCTTGGTGTCTTTTATTGTCATCTTGGTCTTAAAAGTAGATTCAAGGTTCTCAAGCCTGTAGTTGTCAAAGTTTGAAAATTCAAATGCAGTAAATTTTCCCACTATTCCTTCAAAGATTAGTGTGTTTCCTTGCACACAACTTAGCTTTTGGATGGCTAAAAATCTAATAGAATAGATAGGGAGAAAATTTCTTAAGTATTTGTTATTAATAGTCTATTTTTCCAATTGACCACCTAGACTTCTTATTACACTTACCACTTCTTTCATTTTGGTAGCATATTAAGCAACATTTTCACCTTCCTACATTTTCATGTCATAAAAATTTCCTCTAAGGATTTCTCTCTTTTCTCTCTGGACATTCTGATCTCCTCCATAGATAGCTATTAGGGCTTTCCACATCTTGAATTTAGTGTCACAATCTTTGATGTCATCATATTCTGCATAGCTGAGTACAGAGGCAATCTCCAACATTGCTTGATTATGCTCCTTTCTTTTACTCAAATCATTTGTAGTAAGAGGTCTAGTTGGATTTACATGTTCTATTCTAATTGAGGTTTTTACATAGTCACCTAATGATCCAAGGTGCAATTTCATCAGACGCTACCATGCAAAAAAGTTGTCTTTGTTCAGCTTGGGAACTTCTCTCTTGGACATCTTGATCTTCCTGCTTCTAGTACCTTGAAACTAAATCAGCAGATGACTCTAATACCAATTGTTAGAAATGCTTTAGAATAACTTGGGGGGGGGGGGGGGGGGGGAGGAGGGGGAGGGGTGGGGGGGGGTGTGAATTAGTTATTCAAGGTCCAACATGTGCAATTTAAATTTTTTCGCAAAGTGTAGTGAGCCCATTCAACCATTCATTCATCCAAGCTTTAACATTCCTATTCAACAAGTAACTATAAATCAACATGCAAGCATAACACAAAAGATCAACATATAACATAGTGATTTACATGGAAACTCAATTTTGGAAAAACCACCAATAACATGCTACTCAATTCTCACTCTTCTAAAGTGATGCCTTGTGAAAGGCTTGCCCTATTAAAGGTTTACAACACACTATTAAATGTGACCTTGTTAGAGTATTTATCCACCCTATTAGAAGTGGGCCTGGTTAGAGGAATTTAGAACATTCACTTGGAATGCCACCCTATTAAAATATTTACAAATGGCTATTAAACCAACCTAAGTCCATAGGATTGCAATATCTAATACAATTGCTAGAGAGTGTTAGAAAATCTTTGACTTGATTACAACATACAACTTAACTTATAGATCTCAGATCACTTCTCAGCTCATACCATTTTCTGGCTTTTAGTCTCTACAACCCTTGATAGCTTGCCCTACTTTCAAGCTTAGTCTTCTTAAGTATCCATGCTCAATGTACCAATGCAACCATCTCTTCTTGACCACTTGTAGAAGCAGAGCCTCTATGCTCTTCCTTCTCCTAGATGTCTTCTCCTTGACACCCTTCTAACCACTTCACAATTTGGCACTTCGGTAGCAATAGAATTTGCTTCTTGGTCTGTGACTCCTAAAATAGAAGTCTTGGAGTTCCTTTTACCACTCAATTCTTCCCTCATTTGATTTCAATTCATATGGATTAGGTATGATTCATTGTATCTAACCCATATATTGTTTCCTCTAGAAACTTCTTGAATAATCCTTCAAATTCACCCAAAATTAGTTTACATAGAATTTTGCGCCACTAACTCATCATGTTTATCCTCCAAACAGCTCACAAAATTCAAGGTAACAACTATGTCAGCTCAGATTTGGTGAATCTTCATTATTTAAAATAATGCAGCAGCTCGGTACTATTGAAATCCTTATGCTTGGCACATATTGTGTTACTTGGCATCAACTACATTTTTATTGATGCTCAACACCTAAAGTTTACTCGACACACACTAGTTTTTCCTTTTACTCGGCTCCAACTGAGAATTTTCTCAGCTTCAACTGGCTTTCTTGGCACCCACTAATGAACTTGGTTTAACCTTTGTAGTCAACCTTGTTACAACTTATTCCTCCAATATTTCTAAGTGTGACCAGCCTCTGTATCTTTGAGTATGTTAGTAATACATCATTTAAGCATTGTCTTAACTGATCTTTGCACTTCATTATGACATCATAACTCAAACTTTCCCTTAGGTGCTCTTGTTACATCTTGTTGATCAAATCCTCTTCATCAATCAACTAAGTTATAGTACCTGAATCTTATAAGAAAATGTCATTCCTACAAATAGCAGGCTTGATATCAATGAAAAAAAAATGATTGAAAACATTTTGTTAACAACAATCTCCCTCTTTGATCTTCAATCTTCTTCATTAATGATCTTTTCAATCAGATTTCTAATAGGATACAAATAGATCCATTCATCTATTAAATAAACATTTTGACATTGTTGATCATATTAAGACCTCCTTTTACAATTTTGACAACTTCTTACAAATGGCTTCTCTAGCCTTTACATCTTGACTCAAAAGACTCAAACATATCATAAATGGATCACATTAATTTAACATAAGACTTACAAACTCTAAACCTCTTTGTTCTCTTGAAATTTAAGTGCCTCTGCACCATACTCTCAATCTTGAAAAGTTTCCAAGTCCCTTGGAAACATGGAAGTAATAACGTACAAGAAAAAAATAGATAAAAAATATTCATCTTTACATTTTCCTCATCATGCCTTTATCACCATCATTTTTTTCCTTTAGGGATATAGGTCTATCCTCCAAATCATCTTCTCAAATACTCCTATCAGTGGAGCATTAGTGGCTACAACTCTATAGTGCTTTATCTGTTAGAGATCCACCTTTACCTTGCTACTTCAAAGTCACCATAAACAACTCTCCCATATTCCTCACTTAGGAGTTCTCATCTTTACCTCTCTCCCTAGTCTCTTGGCTTCCATTGGACCTTCCCATGGCCCTTAAAAAAACTTCCATATCTATCAACACAACAACACAACATCTTCCTTTTGCAACAAGATGGATGAGCACCTGCAACCAAACTAATTAACAAATTAAAACCAAATCTTCAACATCTTGGTGTGGATTGCCTCCTTTGGTACTCTACCCACACACTCAAGATCTTCAAGCTCTAATACCTGTTAGAATTCTTTAGAATAACTGAGAGGGGTGGGGGGGTGAATCAGTTATTCAAGGTCCAAATGCCCTAATAATACTTTTTCTCTACTTTTAACTTTTAATGAATCCATACACTTTTCATCCATCCAAACTTAAATCAACCATGTTAGCAAGTTACAATAAATCAACATGCAGAGATAAAACATGAAAGATCAACACATGACACAATGATTTACGTGGAAACCCAATTTTGGAAAAAACCACCAGTAACATGCTACTTGATTTTCACTCTCTAAAGTGATGCCCTGTTAAAAGCCTACCCTGTTAAAGGCTTACAACACACTATTAAATGTGACCTTGTTAGAGGATTTTACCAAACTGTTAGGAATGGGCCTGGTTAAATGACTTTTGAACATTCACTTCGAATGTCACCCTGTTAAAAGATTTACCTCATGGCTATTAAAGCAACCTAATTCCATAGGATTTAAACTATCTGTTACAATTGCTAGAGATTAACAATAATAGCTTTTTGATCTGATATAACTAACAACATACTTTGCAGATTTTAGATCACACTTCAGTTCTATCCTTTTTCTTGGCTTTAATCACTTCAGCTCTAACTACTTGTCTTCTCAAGCTTCGTCTCCTTGAGTCTTCCTACTCATCATACCAATGCATCCATATCTGGGGTCTTCTTATTGAAATAGAATAACTATGCTCTCTTTCTTCCTTAGCACCTCCTTAAGCATTTTATGCTTTTTATGCTTGACCACCTCTCTCTTTTTTCTTCATGAACTTATGTCTCCTTAAATAGAAATTTGATTTGCCTTTCCCACTCAATTCTCCCTCTCCAATTTTAGGGTTTCAAATGGATTAGGTAGGATGCAATGTATCTATCTCATATCTTATTCTTATTAAAAACTTCATCAGTTGTATCTTTTAAAAATGTTCTACATGGTGTTCTATGCCACCAGCTCATCATTCTTATCTTCCATTTAATTAAAAAACTTCTAGATAACAACCTTGTCGGCTTAGATCTGGCAAATCTTCAATTTTCAAAATAATGCAGCAACTTGACATCATTGATTTACTGGTGCTCGGCACCTCTATGTTACTTAGCACTATTCATTTTCTGATGCTCGGCATCTGAAGCTTACTTGGCACTTGTATCACTCGGCATCTGAAGTTTACTTGGCACTTGTATCACTCGGCATCTGAAGTTTACTCGACACTTGTATCACTCGGCATCTGAAGTTTACTCGGCACTTGTATCACTCAGCATCTAAAGTTTACTCAGCACTTGATGTTGATCTTGCTCGACTTCAACTAGGAATCTGTTCGGCACCTACTAGCTTTCTTGGCTCCCTCTCTCTAATGAACTTTAGTTAGGCTTTACAGATGTCTTAGCTAAAAATATTTCATCTTTGATATGTTTCAGTGTGCCCATTTTCTGTGTCTTATAGTATGTCATCAACACACTTTTTCATCAATGGCTTAGCTGATCCTTGTACTTCATTACAACATCATAAATTTAACCTTTCTCTTGGTGTACTAGTTACATCTTATTGATTGACTCTTTTTTGTCAATCAACTTAACTGATAGTATTTGGATCACTAAAGCAATTGCCATTCTTGCAAGTAGCAAGTTTAACATCAATGACAAAATAATGATTGAGAACATTCTTTATCAGTTTCATATGATCATCCTAAAAAATTTCCTCATGATCTTTTCAATCATTTCCAACAATCTCCCTCTTTGGCATTGATGGCAAAACCAAACTAATCAATTGTTCAACTTAGTTACAATCTCCCTCTTTCATATATATCTCCCTCTTGCTTTGTATTGATCAAGTTTCTGCATATTTCTCCCTCTTTGACATAAATGCCAAAGATGTAGCATCTTTATCATGCAAAATATAAGCTTTGGCTTCTTGTTGTTTTTCTCCCTCTGTCACCATGCTTGTGACTGATTTGGAGTTTCTGCTCCTATTGTCATCCTCTGCATCATTCTTCTAATATTTCAATGATTTATTGTTGGTGATGCAGGGAAGCTTTCTTCTTTCTTTAAACTACTTGAGTTAGGGTTATTACCCCCAACTTGCCTCTAAGATATTCATAAGTATCCTTTGGCAATGGTTTGGTGAAGATATCTGCAGTTTTTTTCTTTGTGTGAATGTATTCCAACTTTACTTGTTTGTCTTCTACCAGTTCTCTAACATAATGATACTTGATTGCGATGTACTTGGTTTTTGCATACATTACTGGATTTTTGGATATGTTTATAGCACATGTGTTATCACAATACAATATCATAGGTTTTGTTACCTCTTCTTTCATTCCTTCCAATAGATGCGTGAGCCACACAATGTTTGTGCAATTGACTGCTGCTGCCACATATTTTGATTTTGCAGTGGACTAGGATGTATATGTGTGTTTCTTGCTAGTCCAGGTAACTAGCCTTTTTCCTAGAAATAATGCACCTCCACTTGTGCTTTTTCTATCATCAATGTTGCCTCCCCAATCTACATCTGTATATGCATTGAGCTCAAATTTTCCATTCTTCTTATAGTATAGACCAAAGTTATCAGTTCCTTTAAGATATCTCATTATTCTTTTTTACTGCTATGAGATAATTTTCTTTGGGATTAGCAAAGAATCTAGCCACTATTCCAACTGCTAATGCTATGTCTGGTCTACTATGTACAACATATTGTAGTTTTCCAATCATGGATCTGTACATTGTTTGATTGACTTCAGCTGATTCATCATTTTTGGACAGCTTATTCCCTATTGCCATTGGTGTGCTGACTGGTTTGGACTCCTCCAATCCAAATATTTTAAGAATATCTTTGATGTACTTTGTGTGTGTCACAAATATACCATGTTTTAGTTGATGTACTTGCAATCCAACAAAAAATTTGATTTCTCCAAACATAGACATTTCAAATTCATGTTTCATTTTGTCAGCAAAGCCTTTGCAAAGTACTTCCTTTCCACCAAACACTATGTCATCCACAAAAATTTTAGATACAATAATATCCTTACCTTCTTCTACTTTGATGTACATTTTGATGTTATCATCAGTTCTTTCAAATCCTATTTGCACTAGATACTTGTGAAGTCTCTCATACCATGCTCTAGGTGCTTGTTTCAAACCATAGAGTGCTTTATGTAGCTTACAAACCATATCCTTGTTGTTCTCATCAAAAAATCCTTCTAGTTGTTCAATGTAGACTTCTTCTTCTAGTATACCATTTTAAAAAGAAGACTTTACATCCATTTGATAGACTTTAAAATCTTTATATGTAGCATATGCAAGTAAAGTTCTTACTCCTTCCATTCTAGCAACAGGGGCGAATGTTTCCGCATAGTCTAGTCCTTCTTCTTGAGCATAACCCTTGCATACTAGTCTAGCTTTGTTTCTGGTAATCTCACCATTCTCATCTAGCTTGTTTCTGAATACCCATTTGGTGCCCATCACATTCTTGTCAACTAGTTTGGGAACCAAACTCCAAGTTTTGTTCTTCTTTATTTGATCAATCTCTTCTTCCATAGCTTTATACCAGTCATCATCTTGTAATGCACCATATACTGTCTTAGGTTTAGATTTGCTAATCAGACATGATTCATGTCTTAGTCTGTTCCTTGTCATTGGTCTTGCATCTAGGTCGCCAATTATCTGTTCAGTAGGGTGATTTCTTTTCACATATTTGGATAATCTTGGTTCTGTCCTTATTTCCATGTTTGATATTTCTGATTCAGGGTCACTATGTACTGAGTTTTCAGGTTTTTCTTCATCTCTTTCATATGTACTGACTTCAAAATCAGATCGTGTATTTCCTTCATTCTGCAATTCAGCTTCTGAATGCAGCTCGACATTCACTGGTTGTGAGTCGGCTGAAATTGAAACTTGTTGTTGAGTTTCAATTTGATTGACATCATCCTCATCAGTCATTCCTTCATAGGAATACACAAAGGTTCTGTATTCATCCATTCTTTTTGGTTCTTTAGCTTGGACTTCTGTATGTTCATCAAAGTTTACCTTTGCACTTTCCACAATTTTATTAGTGTTAGTATTCAAACACTTGTATGCCTTACTTCTAGTGGAATAACCAAGGAATATGCCTTCATCACTTTTTGCATCAAATTTTCCATTTCTGGCATCTTTAAGGATAAAACATTTGCAACCAAATACTTTGAAACATTTTACATTGGGTGAGTGACCATACCATAATTCAAAAGGTGTTATATTTGTACCTTTCTTGACTTGTACTTGATTCAGTGTATGAACAGCTACACTTATAGCTTCTCTCTAGTATTTTAGAACAACAGTCTTTTCCATCATTAATGTTCTAGCACAGTCAATCATAGATCTATTTCTTCTTTCAGCAATTCCATTCTATGGGGGAGTTTTGGGAGCTGACGTTTGTCTTTTGATTCCTTTATCATTACAAAATATCTCAAATTCATTTGATGTGAATTCACCACATCTGTCTGATCTTAGGCATTTCAAGCTTTTTCTTGTTTCCTTTTCAACTCTAGCCACATACCACTTAAACATTAGAAAAGCATCATATTTTTGCTTTAAGAACATAACAGTCATCATCCTGGAATAGTCATCAACAAACAACATTATGTACTTATCTCCTTTATAGCTTTGTACTTCCATTGGACCACATAAGTCAGTATGAACTAGTTCAAGTACTTCTTTGGATGTATAGTTTTTGCTTTTGAAACTTGACTATATCATCTTTCCTACCTGACATTGTTTGCACATGATATTATCAAGCTTCTTCAATTTTGGTAAACCTCTAACTTTCTTCATTTACTGATCTTGACCAAATTTCCAAAGTTTACATGACATAGCCTTCAATGCCATAACCATTCATCATCAAATTTTGCAATAAAACAAGAAACATCATCCATATTAAGGTAAAATAGATTACTCCTTGTTTGATCTCCTTTTCCTATCAGTTTACCATTAGTTAAGGTGGTCAGACATGAGATTTTTTTAATTATAAAAATACTATAGTAGAAAATTCATAATTAATTATTTATTTAGAATAAAAATACCAAAAAATATGTTTCATATCCAAGCATGAGTCTACTTCTTATTTCTAGAATCTTATTAAAAAATATTATCATTTGGTTTTGATTAAGGTAGTCAGACATACATCTACTTCTTTTTTTTTCCTAAACATTTTGTAATATTGGATTAAAATTAAAAATTTTGAGCAATCAATTTTATTTATTTTTGGATAAGGCCCAGTAGTTTAGAAGCTAAATTCAATTTTCTATAGATTCTTTTATCTCAACTTTTTGATAGAAAGTTCATAACAAATTGAAAATTGCATTTCAAGTTCACATAACCCTAATTTTTTGATGTTTTATTGCCACTTAAGGGTAGAGTTTGGTTGACCATGTTCTTTTACATATCCATCTACCTAAACATATTAATAATTGATTTCCATCTCATACCTAATTCTATATGTCCTTAGAATCCCATAGATTCTAGAATGATCATTCTTATTAGCAACAATGAAGTCTGCAAACTTAAATTTTATAGAAATCAAGTAAGGTTTCCTTGAATTTCTATTAAAAATAAGGTTAGATTCATTAAGGTTCCGTAGGACTTGAAAAAATTAAAAAAATCTCCCTGATACATATTTTGGCATCACACGAGGTTGCACATTTCTAGAAACCTATATTTTAGCAGCAT
This sequence comes from Cupressus sempervirens, assembly GCA_028749045.1. Classification (NCBI taxonomy): domain Eukaryota; kingdom Viridiplantae; phylum Streptophyta; class Pinopsida; order Cupressales; family Cupressaceae; genus Cupressus; species Cupressus sempervirens. The sequence continues at coordinate 33,202,074 of CM053784.1, read as the reverse complement.
TTGAATGGAGAGAACTATCTCCCCAATTTTTGAACTACAAATTTCCTTCCTTTAATTGTCTATTGATTTGATAAAATCAAATACATCTCTTAGAATTAGTTCTTGGGAGAATGAAAAGTAGCTTACACATTATGTAAAAAGTGTTCTTCAAAGATGAAAAGATTATATTAAGGGGAATTCCTTTCTCACAAGTATGTTCAAAGCTAGATTTGCAACGTATCACCTTAATTATATTTCATTATAACTTCAATCTTATCATTCCAAAGTCAATTCAATATATAAAAAGATAATGGGAAACCATTGACTATAATTTAAAATAATATTACTTATGCTTTCTTTTTCCTTGGCAAAATTTTGGGGTTTGTCTTTCAAATATCAAACATAAGAAAATTCAGCATTTTTAAAATTTGGGCTCTATATCTAAACTCTCATGCATAACATATCAATTGACATGAAATCCTTCGTATAATGACCTAATATTTCATATAGATAATATTAAATCATAGAAAAATAGTCTTCAAATGTATCCAAGAGAAAATGCTCCTTCTCAAACTAAGAAATGTGAATTGTATTTCTGTAAGGGTGCTTCCATTTGAATTTTTAAATGACTACTCCTATGTATAACTGTACAAGGCTTACATATTTACTCAAACTACTTCAAATAAATTCTTATTGATAAATCTTTATTAAGAAAAAAAAATACATCTGTAATGGAAATATTATTTGCATCAATCATTCCACAACCACATATAATTAACACTACTATTCTACCAATGTCATACCCCTATATTCCTTGCTTTATAAAATGAATATAAAAGGAAATATTTGGTAATACAATATCTCCCATTTTAATATCCTATCCATTCCTTATTGTGATTTTGGGCTCCGATTTCTTAAACAAGTGATCAAACAGGTCTTAACCCTTCTTAAGCATGTAATAATCTTTAACACTAGTTAGGTTGTCTAACAGTGTCTAGTTTATGCCTTCACAACTACATACTAGTAATGAAACTCTTTATCCATCTAATTTATTTTTTTCCTCCTCATCAACCTTTTGGAAAGCTTATTTCTTACAAATTTTTTCATTTAATTCACTTACAAACTAGAGTTTATGGTTTTGTAACTGAAGGTTTCAAATAACTATCTTTGGACATAGTTTTAACTTCTACTAAATAGAACATAAGATATATTGCAGTAATAAACATAATGGTTTTAAGAAACCTAAAAGCTAGGCTTTCGTACCTCTTTAAGTGTTTATCATTTGATTCAACAAATGAACCCTAATTTTCCTTGGAACTTTCTCTAGAGCTTAAAATGTTAAATTTTGATGATTGTAAATTATTATGACAAGGAAGATGGTGCTCAACATAGAATTTAATTTCTTGCAATAGGAAAAAATTGACGTATTTTAGTCACGCTTACTTTACTATATTTGTGGGTATTTCCTATTTATAATTAAATGTTTCCTTAGTTTGAATATGATCATTTGGTAGTTTAGTATCATGCATGGTGAGACAATGTAGATTAAAAGATTTAAAATTTAAATTACTAAAGGATTTAGTTATAAAAAATATGTCTATTATAGCTTTAGAATATGAATTCCAATTAGACACATGGAACAACAATATTTTTAAGGGCATGCAAAGGATTTTACACTCTTTCACTATGTGGGTGCAATCTAGTAAGAACAAGGAAAGAATCTCTATCATGTCTTAGTTTTAACAATGGTTTGTACCATGGGAGAACATTGTACACACTATGCGAGTCAATCTTCAATATAAGATAGATATGAAGGTAAGTTTTAATATCCACAAGGATAAATATATCATATGAGACAACTTATCAAAATAAGCGAACTTTAATAACTCAGCTTTTTTTTGTTCAAGTTGATGATGAGGACGCCGAACTTCTCAATTTATGTAATGTCCCCATTTTAGTAGTTGACCAAGTGTGTGTGTGTGTGTTAGCCTTGTTCTACATGGTCCTGAGGGCAAATGAAGGGTTTAAAGGGATCCTGGAGTGTTTTTGCCTAGTCATTTCCAGTTTGGGCCAAAATGAAGTTGATTTACTCAATTTCAGGCATACTTACTATTTTTAGTAAGTTGACAGGACATAGTGCAGAACAATTTTGGTGATTAGATTTGATACTCCTCGGTGAGAGCTTTTCGATGAGCTATCACTCACATTATTCGGAGTCCGATTGCTAATACATTTTAATGCTTGAAGGTTTACTAAAGTAATGTCTAATTTAATTGTAAAATATTAAATTGTTACTTTAATATTTATTTTCTAGTGATGTGTACCCAAGGGAGACCTAAGGGGTATTTTAATATATGTTTTATATATTACACATCTTTTATCCCACATTTCCCATATGAGTTGAGCCGACCCTTGGAAATAGAATAAAAGGAAGCATTTGTGGCTTCATTAGGCAGGTTGAATATGAGAAGAAATTGGTATGTGAGTTGCAGCTCCGTTCTTGGCATTTGAGGATGTTTATCCTCTCTTGTAAAATTCTAGACGTTATTCCCTTGGGGTTTGGCCTTTGGAATTCTTTGTTATTGGCTTCATTATCAAGCAGTTTAGTTGCATTTTCGACTATAGGCAGATTTGGTATTTTGCTCATATCTTCTTCACTACTTGTTTGATGCTTATGCCGCTTTGAGGGAATGGTATTACGAAGGTAGTGGGCTGATTGAAGGACAAAGTATTGTAGCAGCAAGTTCGAAAGCATGGGCTGGAGTATTATGTCAATACTGCTGAAGGAATTAGTGAGTTGTTAAATTTGCCATGTATTTGGTTTTATGAATTCTGCATATAACATTTTATTAGCAGCAGTTCATTTCCACTTTGCATATTATTGTAGTTTCTTTCTTGTTTATGTTGTATGATACCAATTCCATACACAAAACACAACAAAAAAGTAAACATTTTATTTTCGGAGTTATAAGGGGTTTACAACATTAAACGGAGAAATAAGAGGTTGCATGCAAACTGTTTGACAAAATTCTTTTCAGCAAATTGGTTTAGTTTTTTGGGACATCCAGGGGTGCCCATTACAGTGGTATCAGAGCTATAAGTCCTACCATCCTGTGGAGGTCTTATAGGGAATTTGGAATAGCCGGATAGAGGGAAAAAGTGTTTGACGAAATGTCAAAACACTAAAATTAGAAATAATAAAAAACACAGGCTAAGCATTTATGTTTGAGCATGCGACAGGGGTCTTATAATTTCCACGATACCAGAGCAAGACAAAATAGGATTTCAGACTTGCAAAGCAAACAGTCTAGTACATCCGTGCAGGTGGACATTGAATCTAACCATACAAACATAGAGGAGATATTCTGTGATCAGGACAATATTATGGGTGATCGAGATGACAGGAATACAGGATTAGGTGGAGGTGGAAATGCTGGTCCAGATCAGGGGGAAGTACTGTTTAGACAATTACTGGATACATTAGAGCAAGGGCAGCGTATGCAGCAGGAGCAGAATAGGCGAATGGACATGATGTTGCAGCTCATGGCTAGATAGATGGGTGTCAATATTAATCCAGGTGATGCAAACAACAAAAATAATAACAATGAGGGAAACAATAACCATGGAGGCCAAGGCAACAACAATGGTCCTGAGAATAACATTAATGGTAATAATGGACATGGCAATAATGGGAATGAGGCTGATAACTTTAGACACATCGCACGCCTAGCTCGAGACCTCTTCTACCCACTTTCCCACCCAAAGATCCAGTTCAACCAGTAAATGAACAACAGATTACCAAGTTATAGGATTAGTTCAAGAGGGACTGGGAGGCTAGTGGATCAGAGTTTTAGGTGGATATTTCCCTTAGAGATTATATGGACTTGAGGATGAGACACATGCCTAAAACAGGAGGGAGGAATCAAAACTTTGAGCTGAGGAAGAAAGTTGGAAAAATTTCTTTACCTTATTATGATGCTTTAGGGAAGATGACTACACGAGCTTGGGTGCAGAAGGTAGATACATACTTGTAGCTAAATCCTATGCTTGAGGAGGAAGTTATCAAATATGCGGCTATGCACTTGGATGGCGTTGCACATGAATGGTGGCATCATGGCATGGTGACTTTGGGGCATAATCAGATTACATCTTATAAGGAATTCATCAAAAAATTGATTGAGAGATTTGACACTAAGGATCCTGAGTTACATTTCAAGGAGCTAGTACAGTTAAAACAGTCAGGTTCTATGGATGCTTACATTGCCCAGTTTCAACGCTTGTCTGTACTTGTTACTGATATCTCTCCTAGGAGATTGGTCATGTTATTTTGTGATGGTCTTGCTGATCCATTATGAGGTTGGGTGAAGGGACATGATCCACTCACCTTAGCTGAAGCAACTAAAAAGGCATAAGATTTAGCCCCTTCGACATACAAAGGAAAAAACCATTCAATAGATTATTCCTACCCCAAGGAAAAAGACAAAAAACTATTTCAAAAAGAGTATAGCAAACCCAAAGAAGGATCAAAGGGACTAGACAATGAAACTTTGAATGAACTTCGAAAGAAGAAGTTGTGATTCCATTGTAGAGAGCCTTGGGACTTATCTCATAAATGTTCTCTCAAGGCTAAGGAAAATCAAATGGAGTATTTTTCAGCAGAAGAGTTAGAGTCAGAAGGGGAGGATCAACACTCCAATTCAGATGAGGGTAACACTATAGAGGAGAGCAACATTCCTAAGGATAATAGATCATTGGCACACTTGACAGGGGCCCAAAAGGAAATCACATTTAAGGTCAGGGGTACTATCCAAGGGCAGAAAGTGATATCTCTTATTGACACTGGGGCTACACATAACTTCATAGATGCACAGTTGGTAGCCAGGAGAGGGTTACAGACAGAGGAGCATGATGGGTTTAGAGTCATGGTGGCTAATGGTGATAAGTTATTATGCACTCAGAAGATATCTAATCTTCGCATCAGGTTTGGAGATGGCTACGAGTTGGAGGATGAGTTCTATGTTTTGGACATGGGAGATTATGATGTCATCCTCGGCATGACATGGATGGCTTCACTAGTTGAGTTCACAATCAATCTAGAAAAATTGGAGATGAGATTCTAGCATGAGGGCATAACTATGGTACTTAGAGGACTTTTAGATGGAGGTTGCAGAGTAGTGTCCTTGAGGAGAATGTAGAGACTTTTTCGTCATGATGACATAGAGTGGGCGGCAGAGTGCTACATTATGCCAACTTCACCAGAGCCACAAGAAAAGAGTCATCCACTAGATATCCAAAAGATACTTGATAGACACGCTAAAGTATTTAGCGATATTCCCCATGGGGTTCCTCCTGACAGAGGGATGGAACATGTTATTGAGCTCGAGGAGGGAGCCAAACCAGTTATGATTACTCCTTATCATCATCTTAAGAAACACAAGGATGAGATAGAGAAGACGATTAAGGATTTGTTGGAGATGGGGCATATTAGGCCCAGTAAGAGCCCCTTTGCTTCAGTAGTAGTATTGGTAAAGAAGAAGGATGGGACGATGCGCATGTGCATCGATTACAGGGCACTGAATAAGAAAACAATTAAAAATAGGTATCCCATTCCTAGGATTGATGAGCTGATTGATGAGTTACATGGGGCATACTTCTTCACCAAAGTTGATTTGGGATCCGGATACCATCAGATCAGGATGAGAGCGAAGGACATTGAGAAAACAGCCTTTCGATGTCACTATGGCCACTTTGAGTTCATGGTTATACCATTTGGTCTAACCAATGCACCTCCTACATTTTAAAGTTGTATGAACCAGGTATTCAGGAAGTAGCTGAGGAGATTTGTCTTGATCTTCTTTGATGACATCTTGATCTTCAGTAAGACCTGGGAGGAGCACTTACATGATCTGGAGGAGGTGTTATCTATTCTGGAGAGAGAGTCATTGTATGCCAGGGAATCTAAATGTGAGTTTGGCATGACTCAGCTCCTTTACCTGGGGCATATCATTAGTGCAGATGGCGTTCGGGTTGATCTCAAAAAGGTTAGAGCTATTGTAGAGTGGCCTACTCCCACAAACCTTACACAGCTTAAGGGATTCTTTGGTTTATGTGGTTTTTATAGGAGGTTTGTTAAGGGATTCTCACAGATTGCTACACCCTTGACACATCTTACCAGGAAAGGAACCTTCATGTGGATAGGGGTAGCACGGAGGTGTTTTGAGCATTTTAAGTAGGTAATGTCTTCATGTCCAGTTCTAGCTCTACTAGATTTCATGAAGCCTTTTGAGCTTCATTGTGATGCATCAGGTGTTGGGATTGGAGCAGTATTGATGCAGGAGAAGCATCCCATTACATTCAAGAGTAGGAAGCTCCGGGGAGTTGAGAAATGTTATTCTATCTATGATCGGGAGATGTTGGCCATAATGCATGCATTGGCCAAATTTTGATCATATTTGGTAGGTGAACATTTTGTGATCAAGACTGATCACAAAAATATTAAATACTTCATGAGCTAGTGTGATCTTAATGACCGGAAACAAAAATGGGTGACTAAATTGCAGGCTTATGACTTTGACATAGAGTTTGTCAAAGGTAAGAAAAATGTGGTGGCTGATGCCTTATCTTAGAGACCTCACTTATGTGCTCTGGCAGAGATTTCAAGAGATTGGAGAGATCAGATTATAGCAGAGTATGTCGGAGATGCTTGGGCTTCTAGATTGATTTCAGGTACCATACAGGATGATCGCTATGAGGTGATAGATGGATAGATCAGAGTTTAGGACAGGGTTTATTTGATTTTGTCATCACATTTGAGAGAGGTGATACTGAAGGCATTTCATGATGCACCCACAGCTAGACATCTGGGGGTCTTCAAGACCTACAGGCAGATCCGAGAGCAATTTTCATGGAAAGGGCTCAAGGATGATGTTTAGAGGTATGTCAGGGAGTTCGTGGTTTGTCAACATAATAAGGGAGAGCACACATTTCCTGCAGGTTTATTACAGCCTTTGCCCATTCCTAATAGGAAATGGGAGAGTATTTTGATGGACTTCATCACCGGTTTACCATGAGTGCAGGGAAGAGATTGCATCTATGTGGTGGTGGACCGCTTGATGAAGTTTGCTCACTTCTTTTCTATTCTGTCCACTTACACAGCAGCACAGGTGGCAAATCTTTTCTTTAGAGAGATATTCAGGTTACATGGGCTGCCCAGATTCATTGTCTGCGATCGGGATAGTAAGTTTATAAGTTTTTTTGGCAAGAGTTGTTTAGGTTGTGTGGTATAGATCTTACACCTAGCACTAGTTCTCATCCGCAAATAGATGGGCAAATAGAGATTGTGAATAAATGGGCGGAAGGATATTTGAGGAACTATGTAACTACACAACAAAAGGCTTGGATCAGATGGTTGCATATGGGAGAGTATTGTTATAACACCACTTATCATATGTCCATCAAGATGACTCCTTTCATGGCACTCTATGGTTATGAAGCACCTAGCTTCATGGATTTAGTTTTGGGGGACAATAGAGTGCCCAAAGCCAAAAACTTATTGTAGGATAGTCAGGACATCCTGAAAGTGCTCAAAGAGAATATACAACAGGCCCAGAATCAACAGAAATTGTATGCTGATCAGCACCGAATAGAGCGTAGTTTTGAGGTAGGGGATATGGTTTACTTGAGGCTATAACCATATAGACAGTCATCGCTCAAGAAGAGCGGAGCTGAAAAGTTGAAACCTAGATTTTATGGTCCCTACAGGGTGATTTGCAAAGTGGACAAAGTCGCCTATGAGCTTGAGCTTCCAGAGGGCAATCGAGTGTACAATATGTTTCATGTGTCTAGGCTTAAGAAAGCCATTGATTAGAGTGTAGTGCCTTCTATAGATTTACCCCCTTTGGATGAGGAGGGGAAGCTTGTGTTAGTACCTGAGGCTATTCTGGACACCAGAGAGAGGAAGCTTAGAAACAGAATAGTGAAGGAGTATTTGGTCAGATGGAAAGACCTGTCGGAGGAAGATTCTACATGGGAGAGTGAGCAGGTTATTCAGCAGGCTGGACTGAGATTGCTTGAGGACAAGCAATTTCAAGGGGTCGGACTGTAATGTCCCCATTTTAGTAGTTGACCAAGTGTGTGTGCATTAGCCTTGTTCTACATGGTCCCGAGGGCTAATGAAGGGTTTAAAGGGATCCTGGAGTGTTTTGGCCTAGTCATTTCTAGTTTGGGCCAAAACGAAGTTGATTTACTCAGTTTTAGGCATACTTATTATTTTTAGTAAGTCGGCAGGACACAGTGCAGGACAATTTTGGTGTTTGGATTCGATACTCCTCGGTGAGAGCTTTTCGATGAGCTATCATTCGCATTATTCAGAGTTCGATTGCTAATACATTTTAATGCCTGAAGGTTTATTAAAGTAACGTCTAATTTAATTGTAAAATATTAAAGTGTTACTTTAATATTTATTTTATGGTGATGTGTACCCAAGGAAGACATAAGGGGTATTTTAATATATGTTTTATATATTACACATCTTTTATCCCACATTGCCCATATGAGTTGAGCGGACCCTTGGAAATAGAATAAAAGGAAGCATTTGTGGCTTCATTAGGCAGGTTGAATATGAGAAGAAATTGGTGTGTGAGTTGCAGCTCTGTTCTTGGCATTTGAGGATGTCTATCCTCTCTTGTAACATTCTAGATGTCATTCCCTTGGGGTTTGGCCTTTGGAATTCTTTGTTATTGGCTTCATTATTAGGTAGTTTAGTTGCATTTCCGGCTACAGGCAGATTTGGTATTTTGCTCATATCTTCTTCACTACTTGTCCGACGCTTATGCTGCTTTGAGGGAATGGTATTATGAAGGTAGTGGATTGATTGAAGGAAAAAGTATTGTAGCGGCAAGTTCGAAAGCATGGGCTGGAGTATTATGTCAATACTACTGAAGTAATTAGTGAGTTGTTAAATCTGCCATGTATTTGGTTTTATGAATTCTGAAAATAACATTTTATTAGCAGCAGTTCATTTCCACTTTGCATATTATTGTAGTTTCTTTCTTGTTTATGTTGTATGATACCAATTCCATGCACAAAACACAGTTCAAACAAATAAACACTTGATTTTCAGAGTTATAAGAAGGTTTAAAACATTAAACGGAAAAATAAGAGGTTGCATGCAAACTGTTTGACAAAATTCCTTTCAGCATATTGGTTTAGTTTTTTGGGACATCTAGGGGTGCCCTAATTTACTCCTCACTGGTTAAGTTATTCAAAGAGATAATGGATATAATATCTATAACTTTTCCCTATTTTCTTAGTATGAATCACATGCTAAAATAAAGTGTTGTTCAATTTCCTCATTCCTAGAATTGTAAAACATGTAATTTCTCTCTTCCTAGGCCTCCTTTTAGCTTCTTCAAATGTCCAATCTCAAAAAGGAGTTGACAAGATTTTGTTCTCATCTAGGTAATAATATTTTTATCTCTCCATGAAATGTTGTCCCCTATCTACACTTTTTAAAGTTCATCACATATGGTGTTAAACAAATTAATATAATATATTTTCTTACTTCCAATCCCATTTTCCCAATTTCTCCATAATGAAGACCTTTATTTCCTTTTTGTTAGTAGGGAACATATTAAAGTTGATATTCCATTTACTCATCCACTTGATGTTTTTTTTCATACACATATTTTTTAGTTTGCACAATATATCATGAAAGAAAATTTTACACTATCTACCTTCTTCCATTTTTTGGTTCTTTCAAGATATCTTATGAGGTGTATGATAGAAACTTCCTCAATAGGGATAGACCCCATTTCACTTAACATGACATTATATGGGATAAAGCTTTTGACTTTGAACTTTCTTGTGATCAAATACTTTTGGATTCCCTTAGTTTTTCTCTATTGTGATGTTAAAGTGTTGTTGCTAACGACTTGCATTGTCATGGACACTCACACTTCTTAAAAGCTTGTATAGGCCACAAGAAAATGCTACCCATTATTTAATCAAATAAAAAATCAATTCTTACTTATGAAAAAATAAAATCTATGGAATGGGCCCATCCTTAATCTAATAGCTCACATTTCTCTAGAATATTGACATATCTAATAACAAGATTTAGAGACATTAGAGGACACTAGTTGTTGGTCTATATAAAGGAATAATTAATGCTTAGACTTAACAAATATTTAACTTGTTATACTTAGGAAATATTATAAACAAGAAAAGTGAATAACTAGGAAGTTGGGGCCAAAGGGACATAACATGACAACCCTTAGAGACATAACTTAAAGATTTAAAAACTAACTACATCAAGTCAATGAAGAATTATATCATGAAGGGTTTAGGGCTTTAACATAATATAGGCTTATATGTTTAGAGTTTTAAGTGCTCAAGGATATGACCAAGTCTAATAAGGAATCCTTAAAGATAATTTTTACAATAAATTTTAGAAGTTCTATCATGTACTTAACAGAAGGAAATGAAAAATGTATTACATTTCATAATACACTATGATATGGAACTACCTCTAACTTAAGAATTTTCTATAATACACTATGATATGGAGGTGGTATGCACCACCTCTAACTTAAGAATCTTCTATAATCAATTCCCAAAGAACCTATTTAAGAAGAATGAGTAGTTGTATCTCTTGAAAAATTTGTTATAGTAGACCTTGATTTGAATCTTGTATGGTTTAAAGAGGGTGAATAATGTCTCATGGACGAGAAAAAGACATTATTTGGAGTTTGGGTTCATAAAATCCTCCATGATAAAATATTTGTAGGGAGATGACTTAAGAAGAAGGTGAGATAACAATAAAGCCAAAGGTATAGAAGTGAGCCAAAATATTTTCTAAATGTAGTAAACGGTGTTGTTAGAGGAAGGAAAAAGAAATGATAGGTTGGAAGATTGAAGTTAGAAAAGAAGAACAACATTGAATAAGAATTATGCTAATTAAAGATGTTTAATAACTATTTCGATCATTACAAGGCCAATGGCATGATTATCCATTTGAACATAAACAATATTTTTTACATGTGACTTATCAACTACACATCCATATTGTTTCACTTTTATGAAACCTCTAATACACCCGACCACTTACAATACGATCAACACAACAACAAAATTATATACATTGTCTAAGAGAAACAAGAAATATAAAATATCAAGAAACATGAAAGATTAAAAACTAAAGAACAAATCCCCAAAGAAGCCCTTCAAATAAGAAAAATTTCAACTAAACTGAGCTTTAATCTACCTATATCAATGTGATCTTTGCACAGAGTTTTACGATGCCACAAAAATGGATTTCAGCATTACCCTACAAGTTGCCTTCTTTCAATATAGAAGAACATTGCATCACTCACATCCATCCCATGCTTAAATGCATAATGTGGTGCTTGATGTTAATTATTCTCACATTTCTTTCCTCTGCAAATGGATGTGAAGATATTTATACTACCAGGTGTAGTGATGCGATCGCCAAAACACTCATATTCAAAGAAAATATAATGCCCCTCTAGTTTTTAATTGGGATGTCTAAGTATTTTTTTCGACATAATTATTATTATTTTTAAAAATTTGAAGTGTCTGGTATAATGGAGGAGGTTGAATATACATGTCAAAATCTTTTACTGAATGGATAATCACTGTCATAGTTACATTCGATTAAGTAATGCTAATTCTTTCAAACATAAAAGAATCAAATGTTTAACCTGATTCTTTTGGAAAGTAAAACAATCAAATGTTTTAGCCAATTCTTTCAAAAGTGAAGAATCAAATGTCTTAGCTATTTCTTTTGAAAATAAAAGAATTGAGTGTTTGAGTTGATATTTTCAATGAAAGAAAATGAATAAGAATGTTTCACCTTTTTTTCAAAAGCCCAAAAAGAGTTGAGTGTGAGTTATATAAAACTTAAGGTTAAGGTAAGGTCTTGACAATATCTATAATTTGTTTTCAACCTCTATACAATACATGGGGCTATTCTATATAGTTGTATTAGAAACTAGCACGTGCATCATATGAGGTGAAAGGGAATAGCTGATAGGTAATTTTGTACATGTTTTTAATTTAACTACTTATATGCCCAACTATGTAAAATTCAACAGATTATTCAGGGAACTTTTACTATGTGTATCATTTACCCCAATCAAAGAGTTTTCTTGGCTTCTGTAGTCATGACATGAACACATGGGTTCTCTTTCAAGGTCTGAGGGCACATCACACAATAGATTTTTCAAAAGGAAAATAGGAAGATAGTGCATAGCTTTTTGGTGTCTATGGAATTTTGTTGAATTTAAAACCACTTTTTCATATTCTCAATGCAAATAAAAATTTGAAATCTCTATTTAAATTACTTGTTATTGTCAATGGACCCTTGATCTATCGATAAAATTGAAAGGTTCTTAAAAAGCTCATTAAAACTGGAATACATATAACTTTTTTTTAGTTAACTATAATAGTTTTCTAGTTTTCTCGTTGATGGTAGTAACTTTCGACAATCTGTGGAATTGTTCTATGTTATAAATTTTGAAGCTTTCCAGCTGTCCCCCACAGCGAGAATTTTCAGGATGGACTGATTGATTGATGAAATGTCTCACGCGGAGGAATCATTTTCCGATGGAGGGTAGAGGTGAATGGGTAATCGATTCTTCTGAGAATTTGATTTGAGCCGAACGATGTAGGAAAGGGATGCAGTGAGTAAAGGTATCTGTATTATAAGTAGTTCATGTGTTTCGCGTTATGGCATTCAATTTGCCAAGGAGTTGTTGCTTGAATTGTGAGAGTTGGGAGGGCGCGGGCAGTGACTATTCCATGTCTTCTTGTTCGAGGTTTGGAAGGGCGGCGCATGGAGGAGAAGTAAAGGAGGTCCCTGGGAGCTACGGCTTGCCCATCATCGGAGCCATCGCGGATCGCTACGACTACTTCGTAAGGAAGGGCGTGGAGGAGTTCTTCAGAAAGCGCATAGGCAAGTACAACAGCACCGTATTCAGGGTGAACATGCCGCCCGGACCGCCCTTATCTCGCGACCCTCGCGTCATAATTCTGCTGGACGCCAAGAGCTTCCCCGTCCTCTTCGACACGACCAAAGTGGAGAAGAAGAACGTCTTCACGGGGGTCTACACGCCCAGCATAAAATTCACGGGCGGGTATCGGGTGCTCTCGTATTTGGACCCTTCCGAAGAGAAGCACGCCAAGCTCAAGAACTTCTGCTTCCACGTGCTCAAGATCAACGCGCCCAAATGGATCCCGGAGTTCGACCGCGCCGCGGGGGAGCTCTGTGCTAATCTCGACGACCAGTTCGCCGGGCCCCGCAGGGCCGAATTCAATGGCGAGAATCTGCAGATGTGTTTCAATTTCCTGTGCAGGTCTGTGCTGAACAAGGACCCTGCAGAGTCGAGCCTGGGAAGGAACGGGCCGAGTTGTGTGCTCAAGTGGATCGGGCTTCAGCTCGCGCCCATCGCGAGCACGGGCGTGCTTCCCAAGATGTTGGAGGAGGTAACAATCCACGCGCTCCCTCTGCCGTTCGCGCTCGTCAGCGGGGATTACAACAAGATCCGCAATTTCTTCTCGACGCACGGCAGGGAGTTGCTGGACGCCGCGGAACACCAGTTCGGCCTGGATCGCGAAGAGGCGTGCCACAATTTGGTGTTCGCCATCTGCTTCAACGCCTTCGGAGGCATGTTCATCTTCTTCCCCGCCCTTGTGCGACTCATCGCGTCGCTGGGGAGAGACGTGCAGGCAGACCTGGCGGAGGAGGTGAGAGCGGGGATCAGAGACAACGGAGGGACGCTGAGCATGCGAGCACTGGAGGGCATGGCGATGGTCCGTTCGACGGTGTACGAGGCGCTGAGGATAGAGCCCCCGGTGCCGTTCCAGTACGGGCGCGCGAGGGAGGACTTGGTGGTGGAGTCGCACGATGGGATGAGATACGCGGTGAAGAAGGGGGAGATGCTGGGTGGGTATCAGCCCTTCGCCACCAGAGATCCGAGAGTGTTTCAGTACCCCGACGAGTTTTTGCCCCGGCGTTTCATGGGAGAGGAAGGGGAGAAGCTGCTCAAGTACGTGCTCTGGTCCAACGGGCCAGAGACCGAGCAGCCCACGGAGCAGAACAAGCAGTGCGCGGGGAAGAACTTTGTCGTCATGGTGTCCCGCTTGCTGGTGGCGCATCTCTTCAGGCACTACGACTTCTTTGAGACCGACCCTTCCGCCACTACCAAAGTCGTCTTTACTTCCCTCCACAAGGCCACTTCTTAGCTCCCCGGCCATTTCATGGAGACGATTCTTAGCAGCGCAGAGGTTAAGATGTGATTTCTGCTGGTTTCGTTACTGTACGATTTATGAAGATTGATGCCCCTGTTAAATTAGAGATGATTGTGCGTACTTTCCCATTCAGTATTGTAGGATTTCACGGAGAGGATTCGTTCGTAGATTAAGATGTGATTTCTGTTCGTTTCAGTTGTGTAGGATTTATTCGCACCAATGTTTTCCACCGTACTTTATTTCCATAATAATTCATTGAGTGCGATCTAAACAACAAAAACAATAATTATTATATTATTGTTGTGGGGGAAATCTAATGTTTTCAATAGATAAAGGCGTGTTAATATTTGGAACGTAATGATTCTCTTATAGAATAAAGTGAAATTAGAAATGTTTTATTGTTAGCTTTGTAACAACACTCATATGTTGGGATGCTGTTATGAGGGTTCACTTACATAGTTTTTAAATCTAAATCAATATTGGCTCGTGTTTGTTGAGTAGTGTAGTGGTTCATTTGAACACATATTTTATGAGAATGATCGAAATACTTAGTATTGATTTCATCTAGGCGATATTTATAGAGAAGAAGTATTGAGACTTTCTAGGATATCACTCACCCCAATACTACTCTAGCTCAAGTGCATTTAACGAGAGGGTTTCCTCAAAGATTAAACCCACTTTGCTTGTAACCACATTTTTAAAACCTTTAGCAAGTGTTATACCTTGTGAGCTATTCATTAGAAAGTTTCTTAAGCTAATAACATATTAAATTGTTAAATACAATAGTATATGTTATTTTGAAGTCTACTAAAGAAATTATTCTAAAAAATAGCTTACTTGAGTTCTTGTTATATTGTACTAAAAATGTAGATGCAAGACGATACGAAGCTATGGACAACTTGTGGAAAAATGTAGACAACATTAAATGTTTATAATGTTTATAGAAAAGAAGGCCTTATTACACTATGGAAATGTTTGAACTACATATTTTGAATATAACTATTTATTGCATCCCTACCATGTTTATGCATGCCTTATTGATCACTATAATGGATTAGCATAACTTAGTTTAAATGTACAAACTATTTCCATATGTTCACAAACTTAAATTTTAATTTTCATCATTTGTAACTCTTTGTTTCACTCCTAATAGCAACTAAGATTTTCCAAATTTCAAATCAAATATAATTAAGATATGCTTTTAGTTGGTTTGAATAGTGTAGAATTTATTTGCGTCAATATTTTCCACTATACTCCATTCTAATAATGATTCATTGAGTGTGACTCTAAAAAATTATTTCAAGAATAATTATTATTGACTATGGAAATATTATGTTTACATGTTAATTATTTGATATAAATTTTTAAATAATTGTTATCTAATGAAATATACTACAATTATTAATGTTGTATTAATACATTTGTAACAAAGTTTCCATTTTGAGATATTGTCATCATGATTCATGTGTGAAGATTTTCAATCAAAAGTATTTAGCCTTGTTTTATAAGTAGTAATTTACAAAAACTTGTCTCTCATGTAATACCTAGCCTAGAGATCCTTGGAGAAAAGATAAATAAAAGCTAAAACATATTTTTTAAAGGATAAAACATCGATACATACAACATCAACATGAAAATGATCACAAAGATTATGTAGTGCCTACCCCTAGTTCACATTTTGCTTTTATTGCCAAACTCTTTTAGGCCAGTTTTATACTTGATGTTTAGTAGCATTACTTTCAGATTTTCAGATGTTGTTTTACACTCAATTTATTATATGATGAGATTACTTGGTACTCTATATTTCATGCATGTATGATGATTATTCAACGTTTTCAATTATCGATGATGATTAGTTAGATGGTTTATTATCACATGTGCTTTCTTATGGATACTTACCCCATACTGCATGTGTATGGTGTGCGTGTTTGTTTTCTTTATGTATGGTGTTTCTGATGTGGTTAAAGAAGGGAGTCGTAGTCACCTGCTAGTCGGGATCTACACGATGCACCACTTCCTGCCATTGTCTGTTTAGCTTAGAATATTGTGTCTGTACATGCGTAAATTTTATGCAGGTTGCAGGTACCGGGTATCGACTTCCCTGAATTGCCAGGATGAGCGTACCCTATCGCATTATCTCAATGGTAAGAGAGGGGAGATAAACTCTTAAGTCCAAATCCTAAACCCTTTAGCCAATTGTTCTAATTGATAATTAGGGCAAGTATCTGAGTTAAGTACCCTCTGAATGCATCAAATGATATTATTTCGTGATTATAACCCTTTTGTTTGATTTAGTATGTATTTTTTTTCTATGATGGGTTTTCGTATGTTGCTTTATGAGTCCTTGATGTATTTTCTATTAATTAAGTTTAATTAAAAGGATTAATTAATGATTTAATTTAATAGAAAACTATTATGATATTTTAATATTTAATTATATTTAATTAATTGTGAAATTAATTAAATAAAAAGAATTAAATTTGGAAATAAAAATTTTAAGTATAATTTTAGAATGTGATAATATTTATTTAATTTAATAATAATATATATTTTGAGTTCATTTTTAAATAAATGCTAAATATTATTATTAATTGAATTAATAAATATTTTATCAATTAAAGTTTCTTAAATAAATTAAAAGTGGAAAAGATATTAAATTATTAAAGGGTTCTAGATCGAATGATCTAAGCATGAGTTTAAATATAAAAGAAATTAATTAAAATGATTAATTAATGATTTAATTTAATAGAAGATTATTATGATATTTTAATATTTGATTATATTAATTGAGAAATTAATTAAATAAAAAGAATTAAATTTGGAGATAAAAGTTTAAGGATAATTTAGAACATTATAATATTTATTTAATTCAATAATAATATATTTAGAGTTCATTTTTAAATAAATGCTAAATATTATTGTTATTTAAGTTAATTAAATATTTTATCAATTAAGTTTTTAAAATAAATTAAAAAGTGAAAATATATTAATTATTAAAAGTTGTAAGATTGCATGATGCGAGCATGTGTTGGAAATAAAGAAATTAATTAAAAAGATAAAATAAGAGGAAATTATAATGTTATTTTAATTTCATAAAGTGCGCATGGGATTAAAAGTAATAAAGATTAAAAATAGAAGTCAAGTGGAAAAAAATTAAATAAAGTTATTTAATGATTCATTTAATATGCATTAAAAAGATAAAGCAAAGATTAATAAAAGATAATTTTGAGTTAACTCAATTGAGCAAAGAGTCCTCTCGAGTGAACGCACAATTAGTGCCACGATTTGAGGAGAAAACTCCTTATCACAACTTTGGGGTTCATTTTTGGGGGACACGAATTTGGACCGTGAATTTTGGAGATAGGAATTTCGGAGAGAGTTTTTGGAAGCAAATTTGAGAAGGAGAATTCTAGGAAGGATTTTCAGAAGAAAGTTATTGAAGAGAAGCGAGTCCTCTTATAGTTTTGGGGATTGCATGTTAGCATCAGGTTCAGGTAGGGTTTGGTATTTTGACCCCTAAATGATTTAAGAAATTTAATATGATTTGTCTACATCGTGATTGTAAGATCTTGTCTTCTCGAATGTGTGAATTATTCGTTCTAGATCTGTTGCTATTCGATTTCATCAGTAAACCTAGATTGGAAAAACTATTCAGAAAACCTCATTCGTAGGTAAAAAGGGAAATTGGATTAAATCGGGTTTTGGGTTGAATTAAATAGAATTGAGAAATTTAAATTTGGAAGGAGTTTGAATCTTTGGAAATGAAAATTTTAAGATGAAATTCGGATGGTAAATCGAATTTAGATAGTAAATTCGATTGGTTGATTGTTTTCTTCCTATCAGAGATTTGCTAGGTTTTCACAAAAGAAAATATGTTTATATAAAAAAAAATTTAAAAAAAATAAATAAAATTTATTTAAGACAAGAATTTGTTTTATTAATATTTTTCTTGAATTTATAAAAAACTCATTTAATAAAATGTTTTGTAAAAATATTCATTACAAGAAAAATGTTTGAAAGGCCGATGGCCTATAGTATTATATAAAGTTTTTTTTTTTTTTTTTTTGATTTGATTTTAATTATTATTTTTAATGATATTTTAATAATTCTTAATTATTATTTAAATTATAATTATTAGCAAAGTTTTAATATTGTTTAATTAATTTAAATAATAATGTATTTAAAATAAGTTTATTTTATTTAATAAAATTATTAGTAATTATATTATTATTAATAATTGATAATTCTAGAGTTGGTAAAATAAGAACTTAGTTGATTATCATTAGTTAATTTAATTAAATATTAGTTTAATTAAAATTAACCATTGATGAATATAGTTAAATGAAAATTGTAAATCTATAAATTACTTATTTATTTTGATAAGTATCTTGTCTTTAGATCATTTTAGAAAATTGTTTTAAAACCAAATTAGGGTTTTAGCTTGATCCTAATTAAATATAAGAATAGGTTAAGGGATATATTGTAAATCATAAGTACCTAGATTATACACTGGAAACCAGAATAGAAACCCGTACATTTGAATTAACATTATATTATTAAGATTAAATCAGATTGTGAGACTATTCTATATTTCTATGTGTTATCTGTATTATGGGGTGTTTAGGTTTTGTTCTAGTATTGACCAGTTTAGGTTGTTACCAGAGGCTCGGGGTTGTGAATGTGATGTTATGATGATTTGGTCTCGATCTTTCTTAACCCGACCATGGTAATGTGATGGAGTGCTCTATGACATGTTTGTAATTACTGTTTGTTATTGCTTTCTAAGTTTCCTGGCATGAAGCTGAAGTGTATGTATATAAGATACTTGACTTAACCATTTTTTAGTCTCGATCAGTTATATTTGATAACCATTTTTGAGTCTCGATCAGTTATATTTGATAACCATTTTTGAGTCTCAATCAGTTATACTTGGATTGCTTTTCGGTCGCTTGAGAGGACTGAAGTGTTTGTTATGTTCTTGATGATGTCATGTGTTGACTTGACCATTTTGGAGTCTTTGATCAGTATTGTGATTTATCATTGATGCCTTTAGTTGCTGATAGAGAACTGTTGTGATCATATGATTATTATTTGATGCTTACCTGTTGCTCATGAGGAACTGATGTAATTTTTGTGGCTTATCTTTTATGATGTTTTTCAGTTGCTTGTATAGGACTGAGGTGATTTTATTATGATTCTTTGATTTGTGATTTCATGAGCCTAGGGTAGGTTATCTATGTGTAGTGTCGGGAAGTGGCTTGCAATGCGAATTGGGGCCCTAAGAGGCTGCCTAGAGTAACCCATTGTAAGTTGTTTTAACAAGTGAAAACATCTCACCTAAATACTGACTTAAATGAACCTAATAAGATAATTGTATGTTCTCTCCCATGCCTTGAGTGCTAGTATAGGCTAGGATGGGGTAGAGAGAATGCTTGGTTACGACCTTGCATTCGGCAGTATGCCTCGTCAGTACGAGAGGATACTAGTGGCCGTAGGGATCACTAGGGACCCGAGATTCCTAAGGGATTGCTCGGGTAACTTCTATGTGACTTTTGCGATGACACTTTCCTGCTTGCATAGCAAGTTTCCTATGTGTCTTTGTGGTGCCTCTGGGTCTAGATGTTTATCTATGTTGGAACCCTTGAGTTATTATACTTTTAGGATTTCCTAGACTTAGAGAGTACTTGTGTTTTGTGTTTTGATACCTTGTTTGGGACTTGAGACTATCTCCTCAGCACGGTGGGAGTGGACCATTTAGGTTCCACGCGGTCGGGTGGTAGTGCTTTTTACTCTTACCATTGAGATCCGTCCGTGGTCACCGTGGCTGGAGCTTTCTTGGTTGGCATTTACCTTCACTATGTTCTTGGATTATTATGATGGATGGTTAGATTTTTTGATAGATGTTTTATCATTATGGATGTATGGATGTATCAGGTATGTTATTAGTTTCATTTATTTTACGGTACTTTGTATCATGGATTTGAGGATGATGTATCTTTATCTTTACATATGTATATTCTTTTAAGCCTTTCATACCCTGTGATATGTACAGTGGATGATTGAGCATTCCGAATTAAATTGCCAAGAGGCATTCGGAACAAATGTATATTATGGAGATTGGACTTTCTTATTATTCTTTCATGTGGATGTGGTAGTTGTTAGACTTAGAATTAATTAAATTTAAATGTGACTCAACGTCTTGGGATCCTTAAGGAATGTAACTTGTGATGTATGTTTGTCGATGATTACATGTTATTGCTTCTGCTACTATGTGTTTGATGTGTATGATATACATTCTTACTTTAAAAAAAAAAAAAAATTTAGCAAACTTAGTGAAACTCTAGGTTAATTCTTTTGGATCCCTTGGCGGGGCGTTACAGATTACAACAAAAGACTCCACCAAATAGTCCAAACAACCAACAATCTCCAAGAGTCACTACTTACCAACACATTCATTAACCAACTATGTGAGTTAAACATTGTTACATTCATGTAATCATGCTTCTTATTTTATGCGTCTTGGTTTTGTCTCTGTTGAAGTTGAAGTTTCACTTCTCAATTCTAGTTCAAGTTCAAGTTGAGCTTTGTATGAGTGCTTAAAATTTAAAACCCTCTTTGTTCCAAGTCTTTGATGGTTAGTCTACCAATGCATCAAGTTGAAGTTGAAGTTAGACTTGAAATTTTCAAGTTCAAGTTCAAGTTCAACATTCTATTTTCTTATAGAATTTTGCCTCGTTTTCTCTGTAGGGATTGGTTCAAAAAGAATTTAAGAATGGAGTTTTAGAAAATGTACACATTTCTAGGATCAAATATCAAAAGCATGATAACTGTGACAGTTAGAAGAAACATGTTAAAGTACAATTCATCATTAGATGGAGTGCAATGACGAGCTGATATCATTTAAGTGTGAGATCATATGCCAATTTGATAGGATCAATAATTAACTAAAAAGATTAAAATGTCTTGTCAAATAAATCCTTGCATGGGTGTATTAATGATTTTGCATTCCCATATATGTTCATGATATTTCTCAAGATTTGTACCTTAAGTACTCATTTTCCTACCTTGTATCCTAAACTTGCTATTCTATAGCCTAGAGCAACACACTGGTAAGAATTTTCCAGGAGTAATTTAGAATGCAAAATCAATGAGTACGAGGAAGCCTTCCTTGTTGATTTTCATTTTTTGGTTTAGCTTTAAGAATTTCAGATAATTGTATTTAGTGGGTCATTTTTCATTTTCAAATAAACATGACCCTATTTTGACCAAAACTCCCAAAACCTGAGAAGCCCATTTGTTGAGCTCCCTCGAAATTTGAGATACATTTTTAGTAAATGTAAATTTAAAGCTAGTTGAAAGAACCAGAAATGCCCAAAATGGAACCATAGGTCATAAATTGATCAGTAGTGGATTGTTAGAGGTTGGGACTTTTCCTCCTGCAATGGAATATCCTAAGTTAACAATAGAATGTGAAAATCACTATGATCCTCAGAGTAGGTGTATAAAGAAGGTTTCAGGTGAAGTCTTAGCAAGAATTGATAGAGTGACTATTGTATCAGCTCTACAAATTCTTCACAAAGAACCTTATGAGCCTTAGAATTTTTTGAAGAAGCAACACAACTATATGAAAATAATAAGAAAATTTACAACTTTTTGGTACACAAAGTTGGCTTTTAAAGCCAATGACAGGAAGGGTAAGGTTTCCCAAACCTCTAACTATTGAGGATTTTATTAAGGAAATCATCAATATATCCTTCCTCTTGAATAAGCTAAAAGGGAATGAGCATACTTTCCACTAGGAGGAATGGATGTATTTCTTCATCCAAAAAATTTTGGGAGGTGAAAAAATTGTTGATTAGGTTAATTTGATAGTAGAAGGATTACATAAAGAACTTCTAGGTTTAGCTAGCTTTACTCCTTTCTTCATGTCATCTTTCCTTATTTATATTTTTGCTATTTGAAAAGAGTGGAAAGGTCTTCCTTACGAACCATGGACAAAAGATATGCCAATATATCAATACTATAAATATTTATGGGCTAGAAAGCCCTCTCAAGAATTTAGGAGGATCAATGATGCGTTTTTGGAAAGGCTGATATTTGAACTTAGGGGAAATGAAAATTGTAGACTTTTACAAGAAGCCATTCAATTGTTGAAGCCTATGGTTGCTATTGCATCCAATTTCCTAGGTTCAGTTGTATTAGATTTGGACCTCTTAAGTTACCCTGTTATTTCGTAGACAACATTGTTCTATTGGAGATATGTAGGCAATTGATCATTGTTGAAAACTTCTCTAAAAGCACTAAGAAAACATCTACAATTCTTTTTCCTGTAGAATTGTGTCATTATAGATGCCCAAACCTCAAAACATGCTATGATGGCAAAGGCATAAATGTTTAACCTCTGCCTTAAACCTTATGTCTATAGGAAAGGTTTTGGCTATGCAGGGTTTGCTAATGAGAATCTTAAGGTTACATCTACTTTTAGACATATCCCTCACATTAGATGATTATTAGGCCAACTATTCTGATGAATTAGAGGTTAGAAAAAGGTTGTGGTCAAGGATGACCTTGGATCAAGTAAAAACCTTCAAAATAACCCTAGACACTTGTGGAGTAAAGAAAGATGAGAAAAAAGAAGTGATAAATCCATGATACATTGAAAAAATTAAATATTTCCCAATTCCTAAATTAGACTGGAGCAAGAGAGAAGAGGATGACCTACATTGTTGAACTATGAATTTGCTTAGAAGAATAAAGAAATTGCTTGAGAAAAAGAAAGATCAAGACACTATGATCAAGCCATCAAAGAAATGTTCAAAATATAAAGAAAATAAGTCTCCTCAAAGATTAATTATTTCCTTTGACCATGGTGTAAATGATTCTATTACATCTAAATTTTGAAGCTTTCCAGTTGACTCCAACAAAATTTTTCAAGATGGACCAATTGTGATGGATGCAATTTGTGATTGTCTCATGTGAAGGAATCATTATCCAATGGAGGGTATAGGTGAATGAGTAATTTATTCTTCTAAGACTTTGATTTGAGCCGAACAATATAGCAAAGGGGTGTAGTAAGTAAAGATATCTATATTATACGTAGTTCATGTGTTTTGCATTAGGACATTAAATTTTCCAAAGTTGTTGCTTGAACCATATGAATTGAGAGGGTGCAGACAAGAACAACTCCATAGCTTCTTGTTCGAGGTATGGAAGGGAAACACATGGAGGAGAAGAAGTATAGGAGCTCCCTAGTAGCTATGGTTTGCCCATCGTCAGATCTGTCACATATCGCTACGAATAGTTCATAAAGAAGGGAATCAAGGAATTCTTTAGAAAGTGCATAGACAAGTACAATAGCACCATATTTAGAGTGAATGTGTCACCCGAGCCACCCTTATCTCACGATCCTCACATCATAATTCTGCTGGATGCCAAGAGCTTCCCCATCCTCTTCGACATGACCAAAGCGGAGAAGGAGAACCTCTTCATAGAGGTTTACATGCCCAACACAAAATTCATGGGTAGGTATCGGGTGCTCTTGTATTTGGACCCCTTCGAAGAGAAGTAAGCCAAGCTCAAGAACTTTTGCTTCCATGTGCTCAAGTTCAACATGCCCAAATGGTTGTTGGAGTTTGACCATGCTGTGGTGGGGCTCTGTGATTTTTCTTGATACTTAAACTCTATGGCTTCTCCCTACTCACTTGTTTACCATAGACCTACACAGGAAATTGAAACACGTATGCAAATTCTTGCTATTGAATTCGGCCCTACAATACTTGGAAAATTGGGTTGAACCAATTCTATCAATGTTTCTTGTCCTCCTTTAGGGTTGTTTCCCCCCTATTTCTCTTTGGTGCTCAAATTATTTATGGCTTCTCCTAAAGGTGAACCTGAAACAAAAAAAATCTCTAGTAACAACATCTCAAGCATGGTAGAAAATTAGAAAATCTCAACTGAAGATGGAGGTATCCCCATGGATGCCCTTGCCCTTATCAACACCTTCACAACACCATAAAATATTCTCATAGATCCAAAATGGCTAGAGACTTCAATAGTCAAGAAGTGAAGCACAGTACCATTGTTCCTACCAATCAATTACTTGGTGAGTAAATGTTTGAGTAAGTTAGCCAAAGCTAAGAAAGAAAAGACCAAATCTAGGCTTGATTTTGATAAAGATACAAGGCACTAGTTAGTAGAGATCACCAAGCCATCTCAGGAAAAAGATGTGGATGAGATGACCACTCCAGATTATCAAGTATCAAAGGTGGACCTAGGGAAAGGAAGTAGGGCAACGAATATAAAAATATTTGAAGTCTCTATCAAGAAAATTGCTAACTGAGTCTGGAAAGATGCTAAAGATAAGAAAGATATGAAAGAGACAATGAGGAGTATGGACCAATACATCAATGGTATCTTACATCCAAAATTGAAGCCGCTTTATGAGATGTCTACTATCATTTATGTTAAGTCTTTGGTTAATCAACACTTTTTAGATAATTTATAGACGAGGAAGTAAGCTAGCAAAACATTTGAAGAATTGATTCAGTTCATCTAGGATAATAGAGTTAAAAACCTAAATCTTCTTAATGAAGAATGAAAAGAAACTACAAACATGATTAGGAAGATAGAGTCAAACATCAATGCTCATGAGAAAGAAAGGACTAATTGGGTCATAGAAGTTTCATGGATGAATGAGGTGCAAGAGTATGGTTTGTAGAAGTTGCTTGCACAATGACCACTAATAGGGTTGGATGAAAAAACCTTCTATGTGATCAAGGATTGCATTAAATGGAGGAATGAAGTTATCACATAAGAGATTTCTAAAATTATAGAGCTAATCAATGGACTTGAAAACATTGATGATATTATCCAAGGTGACCTAAAATGGTTCCATAAGAAATGCACTAAGGAAGGCAAGAATTCAATCTCTCCCACTGAAGAGATTATCAAAGACTTGCATAAGAAGTTCCTAGAGGTAAAAGAAAGGAAAACACCAAAAAAGTAGGATTTCTCCAATATAGCTCATGTGGAAACCCTTGCTGATAATTAATCAGAAACACCTAGAAATGCATGAAGCAAAGGTTGGCAAACTTTGTAAAGAAAAAGAGGTCTAGAAATAGAGGATTTCATATCTTGGTCTACCTCATCATAAATTTATCTTTGCCTTCATTGCTTCATAGAAGAACTAGAAATCAGCCAAACTTTTCGCTACTTGTGTGGAGAAATCCTAGGACTTGATGATACCTTGAGCTATCTAGTTGGAAATGATCACCATATTTTAGTTTCTTTTCCTTATCATACTTTAGTAGTTAGCATAGTTGAGTAATTAAAAAACTATTAACTCTCAGTGGGATTATTTTGGATCGTGGTTTATCTAGCCCTGAGAAGGATATATATGTAATAACTAACTACTTGGAAAACATCGACTCTCAATAGATATGAAACATAACTATTTTTTATTAGTATCTATGCTTTTGAATTCTAAGTAAGAACTTTGTCACAATGATTATAAAATTCTATAAGTTTTATGGTTGGAGCTTTATTTTCTAGATAGCTACTATTGTCTTTTCAAAGCATAATTTATTTTCTTGTAGAAATAGATTACATGTGAAAGTGCTCTTGACTTATAACAAATAAAATATTATTTTTGAAGTAAGAAGAAATTGAGGAAATAAAGTGAGAGTTATAGTTGGATTTTATTTTAATAGATAAGCATGTGGATGACTATTATTATTTTTAATTTTCAATGGTTTTTCAAACTATACATTCTCTTCGTATTGATGAATTGAGTGTTTTAACCTTTTCTTAGTTTTCTAGTAAAAATACTCATGAGAAGAAATTCTCTCATAATGAGAAATTAATGAGTATTTTTCAAAAGGAAGTTATGCCTAATAATATTGAAAATTCACATTAAGTAGAGAGTTTCGTATTGTTTTGTAGGAACTCAAATAGTTGGTGTTAATTTAGTATTCCTTCTACAAATATCATCTCACTTGCACTAGGAAAAATTGTTCACTAACAAACATACAATGTGTGTTTCCAAAAAATAATGAACATACAAGGAATCCTGACTAGCCATCTTGAAAGCTGACTAAGCCTTAAATATTGAAAAAAAAAATCTGATCTTGAAATCCTGAAACCTACTAGGATCTAGAATCTTTATCTTAACTCCTAGAGGTCTAGAACCTAGCTCAAATAAATCATCACACACACACACACACACACACACATGCACACACAAAATATATCTTAAGTATAAGATGAAATTCTCTTCTTCATTATTCCTTCTTCCTTATTCTTTCTTATACTTAAATGATATATGTTATATATCCCTTCACTATAGGAAGAAACAAATCCCAAAAGGATATCCAATACACCATCTGAAATACAACCAACAAGTGAAAAAGTACCCATTGTTCACTCAAAAAGGCTTACTCATAGACCTTGTGCGATACTTTTCACTATGGTTGTGCAACATTTTTCGCTCGTGTAATAATTTTTGCTCATGAAGTACTTTTTTCTTTTGCGATACTTTTCACTATGGTCATGTGATACTTTCCACTATGGCCATATCATACTTTCAACTATGGCCATGTGATACTTTATCAGTATTGCACGATATTCTTTACCATTGTCATGTGATAATTTGTCGGTATCTCTCAATGTTGAATGTAAATGTCATCCAAATTTGGAAAGAAAGTCCAAACGACCAATTTAGAAGGAAAATAGAGTTAGAACCTCTACACCAAGGAGCACTAGAATGACCATAGTTGAGGAGTAAACAATCAAAAGCATAAAGAAGATCAAATAACTCTAACATCTAATCCATATGATCTAATGTGATCATGTAGAAAACAACATCACAATGAACATACATGTGTATAAATCAACTATCTTAATAAAATAAAATAACCAAAATCACAAGGGAAACATACTCTAGAAAGGCACAAAGAACCATCTGAACATTGTGCTCTAGAACTAAACTAGAGGAAGGTCAACTTTGTAAACCAGTCCCTAATAGTGTTATAGGTAGCTACACCTCTCAACCACATGGAACTCGTAGGCCCACTCCTTCCATGCTAATGGAGATAGTGATCTGAAAAAAATACATAATATAGTCATCCATGGCTAACATTCATGCCAAATAGTACAAAGGACTGAAACCAAGATCATTAGACAATGTAATACAATAGGTTCTAGTTAGACACTCTATGTGGCTACTATGTAGGGACTCTAGTGGACTGTAGGTCACTTGGCATCATGGAACCCAAGCTAAAGATCATGTGGAAACTCTCCCTTAGGAGGCCATTACACTATATCCTCGGTAAACCCATAGAGACACCCACCCTCGAAAAACCTGTGCATGCATATACCTCAAATCAACTCATACATGTATTCTCTTATATTATCTTAGTTTTATTACCCATTAATATATAGAGTTATCACTTATTAGTAAATCCTTCACATTTACCTTGTTGGTGATGTTACCCAGCGTAACAAGAGAAGCCACTTCACATGCCTATCATACATACCCATGCTCATCACACGATGAGTTCCCATAAGCAATGCAATTTCCCAAACCCAATCCCAAGGAACATAACTCTATCGATATCAATAGGGAATTTGAGTCTTGTAAGAACTTGACAAGTGCATGCTCACATGCTTGTGTGTGGGCTCACCAACTACACAAAGGTCATAAACAAAAAGGGTTGGATGAGAAACAATAAAACACCAAGTATAAAAATCACTCAACTAAGCACATTATTGGGAGTATGGATTGAACATGAATCCCAATACAAGAAGAATACATCTATGATCAGTTTGGAATCCTCATGGATAATCCAAACCCATGACTAAAACTAGTGCCAAGAAACACCCTAGAAAATTGAGGGACATACAAATTGAGGCAAGATCAAAATGCCCAAAATTCAACATTATGTAAATCAACAAAATTATAACCCTTTTTATAATTCGGTATAAAACCCCAAAATATCAAATAAAATTTAGGTTCAAAGTTCGTATGCAAAAATGACTAGCATAATGGTTCAAAAACCTAAAACCCTATGTGACAAGACAATCAAATGGTCGTACCTACCCAATCACATAGAGCAAGCATACATGAATGGAGGGGAACACTAGTTCTCTACCTCATAGCAAACTACTATCCAAAATAGACTCTATGTAATGCCCCACCAAGGGATCCAAAGAATTAATCTAAAATATCGTTAAGGTTGCCCAACAAATTTTTTTTTTTTTAACGTGAAAGATAAACCATTCACAACTTATACATAGTAACAGAAGCAATAAAAACAATTCAAATAAAAGTAAACATAACAAGATACATTCTTTAAAGATCCCTTAATGTTGAATTACATCTAATCATAACTATTCATCTAACATCACATCCTTATGAAATAACAATGATACATCCAATGTTCATAAACAATATACAAGTGTCCTTTTTGTAATTACATTTTAGATTGCTCAATCATCCATGGTGCATATTACAAGGTATGAAAAGCTTAAAAGAATAAACATCCATGTAAATAAAGTACATCATCATCCAATATTAATCAATGATACAATTAAAGTAAATGAAACCATAAACAATACATGATACATCATCATAGAAGATATAAACATCCATCATAAACGATAACCATATATTACAAACATAAATAACTATGTGCACAGTTCCTCCCAACCGTTAATAGCATCATTAGACCATCGTTGATCCTAGCCATCCCTTCGTGTGTAACATTCCAAAGCACCGAAGAGATCATCTGTATAAATATAGTAGGAATGTCACTCCTAAAAAAACATCCTACTAACATGCAAAGTAAAGCATAAGATAACATCATCTAACATATGCAAATCATCAATGTAAGAAACATACCAGTAAATACATCCATCATAAGGTATATCATCTATCATAATGCTCCAAGATCATGATGAAGATAAATACCAACCAAGAAAGCATCAGCCATGGTGTCTCAGACAGATATCAAATGATAAGAGTGGAAAATACACTACCACCCGATCGCGTGAAACCTAAGTGGTCCACTCCCACCGTGCTGAGAAGATAATCTCAAGTCCCAAACAAGCTATCCAAAACACATAGCATAATTACTCTCTAAGTTCAGGAATCCTAAAAGTATACTAACTCAAAGGTTTCATCACACAAAACTGACATCTAATTCCTAGAGGCACACAATGACATGTAGGAAACCTACTCTGCAAGCGAGAAAGTGTCATCAAATTTATCACGTACAAGTTACCCTAGCAGTTAGCTAAACTCCACGGGTCCATACTGATCTCATGTGGCCACCAGTATCCTCTCATACTGATGAGGCATACTACGGAATGCATGGTCGCAACCATGCGTTCTCACTACTCCCATCCTAGCCTGTACAAACACTCAAGGCATGGGTGAGAACCAAAACAATTATCTTTTTAGGTTCATTTAATCCCCATTTAGTGTGTAAATGTTATCACTTATTAACCAAACTTACAATGAGTTACCCTGGCAACCACTTAGGGCCCTGACTCCCATTGCAAGCCACTTCCCGACACTACAAGTAGATTACCTACCCTAAGCTCATGGAATCATAAAATCACCACAGTCCTGTACAAGCGACTGTAAAGAAAATTCCAAATATAATCCATAAAAAGAATCATCAAATATCCATGATAAAAGCATCAAATATCCACAATAAGAATCATCAAATCTCCAAGATAAGAATCATCAAATCTCCATGAGCATCTAAAAAACATCCATAGAAAATCATGACCACAACAGTTCTCTATTGCCAACTGAAGGCATCACTAATAATCATAAATATCCATTGGTTCTCATTAACAAAAAAAAATATCTCAAAATAAATCACAATATCCATTGGTTCTCAACAAGCAACCAAGAATATCTCAAAATCATACTGATCGAAGACTCCAAAATGGTTGAGTCAAACATGTCACAACATGCCATCATAAAGAAATAAATCCACATTTTATTCCCATCATGGCAACTAGAAAATAATCCAAGGATAACTGATCGATGACTCAAAAAGGATTAGCTCAAGTATCTCATACACATACATCTCAGCTTCACACATGAAGACTGATGAACAAATAATAACATTTCATAGAGCATACGATCACATTACCATGGTTGGGCTTATAAAGATCAAGACCAAATAAGATCAACATGCCAACACATCTCATAACCCCCGAGCCTTTGGTAACAACCTAGGACTGGTCATCACTATTCAATCCAAAACCCAAAACAAGAAGCATATAGAATACACGATGCAAACACATGTTTTAGTTTTGCTAAAACCTCATAGTTGAATCAAGTGTAGGGGTTTCCAATTTTCTGTTTGCAAATATACTTTCAAGTGTCTTAAGTTTCATCATTTGACCTACAAGTCAACCCAATTGTTCCCCAATAGCATTATCCTTCCATTATTAAGAATAACTTAAAGATAAATATTCAATAAACTGATCATCATTGACCTTTAATTAAATTGTCCTCTATATTTAACCATGATCCATATTTTAATTGATTAACCTTTTAACTTTTCTAGGATCATTATTCGTTATATTATAAGAAAGCCAGTTACTAGTCTTCAAATAAGAATATTATAACTTTATTAAAATGATCAATTAAATCAATCAATTAACATAGGTACACAATCCTTGACCTATTAACATTCTAATAATTAAAACTCAATTAAATATTACTAAGTCTCACTAGTAAAATATCTAAGGTCATTATTCAAGTCATGAGAGTATGACTTGTCAACTTCGATGTAATTACTTAACAACTTCACTAAAAAAATCAATATTAGCATATCAATTAAAATTTTATTACATAACTTAATTATTAATTAAATCTAATTAACTCTAATTAATTTAATTAATAATTACATATCCATGGCAACGTTCCAATTAATATCAGTTGACTAATAACTAACTATAATTTTGTAAGTTAAAAGTCAACTATAATCTAGTACACAAATATTCATATTCATAGTTCAATAATAATAACTTGTTAATATTTAATAACAAGCTTTATTGAGAATCTTATTTATTAATCTATAATGACCACATTCGTCACTCTGCAACAATGTTCCCATTTATATTTTAATAATAACAAGTTATAATAAATCCCCAATACCAAGTATTATTATTTCAAATAAGTTTTCCCTATGTACGTTGATTCAGTTAATTGATACTCCTCCAAATTATTAACCAATTCAATTTGATTAATATCTTTTACAGTACTTCAATCATTAACTAATCTCCTCTAGATTAACTCTAATCATATTAATTGATAACTATTTAAACTATTTATACTATTATTTATTAATAGTTTATTAGACCCAACAACATTAATAAATAATAAACTCATCAAAACTATTATTAATCGATCTAGAGAACTTTACATAAGCTTCATTAGCTAACTCTTAATACCATTAAGGTATATGAATAATTTAGTTAATAATATATAACGTATTAATAATACCATAGTAATTCAAATTATAACAATGTTATAACAATGACTCCATGTCAATTAAATCTTAATCCATTATCATTAAAGTCTCTTCATTTAAAAACTTAATATAAAATTACCATTTCTAAATGATTTAATATATATTAAATATTATTTAATATACATTATAAAAAGTCCACTATATAAACTATATTAAAATCTCTTTTCTTTTAATTTTCTCTCATTTAAAAATCCATTTACTTAGATTGACTAATAATTAATTACACTTTTTCTACTATTAACTAATCTTAATTAAATTTGATTTAATTAGATTAGATAATAAACCATATAAAAATAATGCATATTAATAAGATTCTAAAAGGAAAGATTACAATAATATCTTTAATTCATTCCATGCTTTGATATATTATTTTTGTAAAGTTTAAGCATAAAGAACTCTTGGTTATGGGAAATGGAGAAATATCTGTCCTTGAATAAAATAGTCTCAGTATGACGGCCATATCTCCCTAATGAACCATTGGATTGGGCTGAAATTGAAATATGTTGGAGAGGGTCAAGTTGCGCCAATTCTGACTAGAGCGATTGAATAAATTCGATAATGATAAAAAGTTATGAATGACTGAGTTCGAGTCTATCCAAAGGGCAGCGACAGAACAATTTGTGATGAATTAAGAATTTCCTCTTAAAATAATTGTTTTCTAAATTTATCTAATAATTTCATTAATGGATTTGGCCATAAATCTTGAAACCATTTTCAAATCTATTTCAATTTGATTCTAATTCGGACCCAAACCCGTTTAGATCTAATTTCTTCCTTAATTGGATCTAGGATTTTTCTATTATTTTCTTCTCAACCAATAAAATATCTAGATTCCAATTTAATTGTAGATTCAATCACAAAGAGTATTCAGACACATATAACAAACATGATGAAGATAGGAAGAGAAATAGTGCAAAGAGAATATGTGAATATCACGAGTGCACCTAGACACTGATGTTAATCCATCATGCCTCAAAAGTCCATAGAAAATTCCTTCCTTCTCCATCATTCGCAATTCCTCCAAGATCCAAGCCAATCGAAAATCTCCAAGTGACTAGAAGTGCTAGAAGGAGCATAAAAGTAAGTAAAAAATATATGAGCATATGAACTTCTCCAATGCATGTAAGCTTTGAAGCTTCCATTTTACCTTGAAGCTTGTAGCTTCCATTAAGCTTGTCCAAACACACTAGGAGAACCTCTATTTAAAGGCCTCTAAGATGCATCTAGAGTGTCTCTAGAAATAACTAGAAGATAAGCATGACAACCAAGCATGAGTCTTCTCCAACCTTCTAGATGAGTCTTAAGGTTGTAGACACCATGTGCTCAAATAAAATACTAACTTCAAAGTGTAGACAACTTAGTGCATTCTTAGAGTGCAAACCCCTGTGTTGTCTGCATGACAACTCCCAAGGATTTGCCAACTCCTATGTGAGAAAATATTAAAATAATGCACATTAATTAATATAATATTTACTTTACTCTTCCCAATTTAATTTATTTATTTACTAAATCTCATGCACTAACTTTAATAATTCCACTTTTCAATCTTAATATATTTATATTTTAAGCACATGAAATCTAGAATCTTTTAATAATTTTAATATATTTTCCACTTTTAAATTTCATTTTCCAAAACTTAATTGCTAAAATATTTATTAGCTTTAATAATAATATTATTTAGTCATTTATTTAAAAATGAGCTCCAAATATATTATTATTAAAATAAATATTGTCGCATTCCAAATTTAAACTTTTAACTTTTATTTTCAAATTTAATTATTTTATTTTATTAATTTCTCAATTAATTAAATAAAATAAATATTAAAATATCATATTAATTTTCCATTTAATTAAACCATTAATTAAATCTTTTAATTAGGTTTAATTAATAGAAAATATATCAAAGACTCATAAGGTAAAAATATGAAAACCCATCATAGCCAAAATACATACAAAATCAAACTAAGGGTGAATATCATGAATTACATCATCTAACACATTTGGAGGGTACTCAACTCGGATACTTGTCCTAATTTTCCAATTAGAATAAATGGCTTAAAGAGTTGGGATTTGAACTTGAGAACTTATCTCCCCTCTCTTATCATTGAGATAATGTGATAGGGTACGCTCATCCTGGCAATTCAGGGAAGTCGATACCTGGTACCTACAGCCTGCATAAAAATCATGCATGTACAAGCATAATATATACTAAGCTAAACAGGCAATGACAGGAAGTGGTGCATCGTGTAGATCCCGACTAGCAAGTGACTACGACTCCCTTCCTTAACCACATCAGACATGCTATACAACAAAAAACACGCAAAGTAAACACGCACACCATACACATGCAAGTATGGGGTAAGTATCCATAAGAAAACACATATGATAATAAATCATCCTACTAATCATCATTAATAACTGAAAGCAATGTAATAATCATCATCAATAATTGCGAACACTAAAAATAATCATCACACATACATGAAATGTAAAGTCTAAGTGATCTCATCACATATTAACTAAATCCATAGCACAATATTTGATAATCTCAAAAGAATGCTGGTAACCAACAACATAAAACTAGCTCTAAAAGAGTTTAGCAACGATAACAAAATGCGAACGAGGGGCATGCACTACACTCTAAAATGGAGCCAAAATGTGAAAATATGAAAGCCCTACCTAGTAGCCAAAAGGGCAAATACGTGAATTCTTGTGATAAAATAATTTCTCCACTAAAGATACTAAAAGTCTTGACAAACCAAGGTCTCCTTGAGCCGGATCCAACAAGATCAACCTTGCACTAATCTTGTGCCTACAACTCCCACAACAACAAAAATAGTAATTCTTCCTTAAGAGGATTTTGTTATTTTGCTCTCAAGAATGAAATTTAAAAGTGAGAAGTGAGAAAGAACTCATTTTTTGGGATATATATTCACTTCAAAAGTGAAATATTAAAATAAATAAAAAATTGGATCACTTACTTAAATCCCATTTTAACCTAGACAAAATTGGGAAATTCCAATTATATGGAATTCAACTGTGGCAAAGCTACCGGTAATTAAAACAATTTAATCAAATAGAAAAATTCTCCTAAGACATTACGTCACAATATTCCTTAGTAATTTCTATAATAAATGCCGATATCTAAATGCATAGATAGAATACTGGTTTAGGACCACAATTGTAAATGAATATAAATTTATTAAATCATCAGAGAGTTTAATTAAATAATTAAATAAGATACATCACCCACATAGGGATGACATTGGCTAGGTATGAACAACCAAATCACTAACTCCATGTGCCACTGCTAGTGATATGAATCTTACACATTGAAAAACATGATCAAGTGTAATTGCATATAATAACATAGCTGAAGCGATAAATTTATTAAATCATGTAATTAATCATTTATTTAATTACAGTAAAATAATCTATTTAAATCATTCACTACATCATAAAACATCTCAAGGAAAGAATCAAGTAAATATTCATAGCATCAAATCAAAGTATCCAAAATCCAACAAGTCCATCATATAATCATAAATAGAGTATATGTCCAAATACAAAATAATTGGATATCATCATCAAGCATCATGTCACATCAATAAGCATCATCACACTAATATGATTAAAATGAACAACATATTATCTATCATCTATTATATTGGTGCTCAAAATATAATACCCAACCATTAGGCCATCTTTAATGTCATGCAACATGAGTATCAAATTATCTCTCGAATCAAAATATAACAAGGCACAAAATGCAAAAATGGGAGGAACTACATCTTACTAGAATGAATTTAACACTTTAAAATTTATTGTATTTAGGTGATGCTTACAAAGATGAGGAATTATCACTTTCCAAGAGATCACCCATCTGAGTACTAGACCAACTTAATTGTAACCCTAGTCATGAGCATAATCATAACTCTAATACCTATATCACATTGACAACTATAATCATAACTCTAAGATTAATAATTATGATACTAGTCTTTATTCTAAACTCTACATGGCATCTCTCATCACATCTCTTTTTAAACCCTAATTCTTGTGATGATTGTAACCCTACTTCTAAACCTAACCCTAATCAATGTTATAAAACTAAATACCAAATTCTTAATCATTCCAAATAATCCAACACTAAAACTAAATCCTACACTACCTATTATATTAATGCTAACTCTAATTATAACCATAACTATCTTTCTAAGTTTGTTGGAAAGATTCAAATCAAGTATTGAGTGGGTGAGGGAGGGGGTGAATTGGTACTGCAAATGATTTAAACTTTTCCTTAACCTTTATGATTAAACTAATATACTAATAAATTTTTTCGATATAAAATAACTTATTACCTATTTAAAAAAATATAAAGCTATCAAAAATTAATGAACATGTAACATAAACATAACACATAACAAAATATTTTGGTCTCACAGAAAACCCATGGTTAGAGGGGGGAAATGTGGAGGGGATGGTTCCCACAACTCATCCTTGTAGTAATAAGGTGTATGGTGAAGAGTGTACAATAATATAATATTGTGGATAACTTCACCTAGTTAGAAGTATCTAATACCATGTTAGAAGTATCTACAGTCCTGTTAAGGACTACTTTGTTAAGAGATTTTATATCACTTATGCAGTCTTCACCTATATAAAGCATGTACAATAAGTTCAAAAATAGAAATTCTAAGTCATGTTTTGGATGAATTAGATAGTAGCCAAAAAAATGGGGCTAGCCTCATAGTATAGAAGGCTGGAGAACAACTGGTAGTTACTCGCCTACTATCTAACAAATACCTTTTCTGGACATCAAAAACATCTTAAAGATTAACAAAATAA
This sequence comes from Cupressus sempervirens, assembly GCA_028749045.1. Lineage (NCBI taxonomy): Eukaryota > Viridiplantae > Streptophyta > Pinopsida > Cupressales > Cupressaceae > Cupressus > Cupressus sempervirens. The sequence continues at coordinate 33,165,427 of CM053784.1, read as the reverse complement.
CAAGACACTTTTTAGTATCAATATCATTCGAACTACCCATAATATACATTCAATACCAAAAGGTAACCCAACAACATAAATTACAAGCACTACTATGAATACATTTAATATCTACTATGATAAAAAATGACACAATAGGAATGAAGTTCATAGTTAACGATAACATAACAAAAGAAAAAAGAGAAAAAAATACAAGGCTAGTTCTCCTCTTTCTCGTCCAAGACACCCCCCCCCACCCCCCCCCCCCCACCCCCTCTTCATCAAGATCCTTCATGACTAGTTTTTCCTCCTCCTTGACTGCTTTTTCCAATAGGGTCTTGAGCCAATCATCCCACAAGCAGCTATAGAGGGAGTGGGTGATCTCACTCTCTTTCCCTACTTCCTTCTCCTCCTTGTTCACTTGCAGAAAGTACATAGTGGTGGTCACCAAATGTATGATCTTTGTAGAGAAATCAATTTGGGTTCCAATTTTATAGCACAAGACCTCTTGATTATCGACCAGGTCATGCATGGACTTCTCTAGTCTATCCAACCTATCTTTTCTTTGATCCTTCCCATGGTTGTGATACTCCTTCTTCCCCTCACTCTTAGTATCTTCCTTCATAGGGGAGGTAATATCTTCCCCCAAGCTCTTATCTAGGGATGGGTTGGCTTCCACAATGTCCAAAATGTGGGAAGGGCTAGGAATATCCTTACTTCTAGAACCAAGGTGCATAAATTTCCTCCTCCTCCTAGTGGATTTAATTTTAATCTCCTGAACTCACATCATATCTGGGGGTTTGTCTTAAATTTTTCCATTTTAAGCCTTCTATGAGATCTCCTAGAAAATTGATTGCTCCACCTAGTATCATTATCAAAGTTAATGAAGTTGATGTATTTCCTAGTAACAGGAACTTTTTTTCCACCTTCTTCAAGTTTGATCTAGGCTAGGATACATGGAGACTTGAGGTGTCATAGTGGCAAGGGAATTAACTAAAAGAGGTGGGTTTAGGGCGAGTTGGAATATATAGAGTTTAAACATGAAGGCCTTGTGTAGGATATAAAAGGGTTTTCCTTTATCCCTTTCTTTCCCAACATTAAAATTATTATCTTGCATCGAATGAAAAATAAGGTGAGTGAAGGAAATCATGTCTTGGTTCCTAAAGTGGTTTAAAATAGGGAAGTGGTCATAGTAAAACACCAAGAACTAGTCTTCAAGCATAATGCAGCACATGATGGCAAAGCACACAATGTTGCAAGTTTTGTGTAGGTCCTCCCTTGAGAATCCACCATGCATGCAAATAGGTTCCTCCTTAGGGAGAAAGAATTACCATAGACTCGTTTGATCTAAAACTTAGGGTTGTTTATGCCAACTCTTTCCCTCAAGAGACAAACCACCAACCTTCGCAAGGAGCTCCTCGATCATTTTGAGGAATATGTCATTGATGTTCATCTTCCTATTATTCTAGGTGTTGAAAAATTGTAGGGACACATGCTCATCATGCCTTTCAATGTATTCCATGAATGATAGCAATCCACCTTCTTGCAAATAGACCCACGTTGCCTCACTATCCCTACTAAAATCTTCAATAAAATTCATGCTAGCACCCATGTTTTTACCAAGCTCAAACACCAATCCCTCATTTTTCACTAACATCATGCTTGTTACAAGATAGAACTTGAAAGCCAAGGCAATTTGAAGATATAATGCTAAAAATAAACATGAGAAAGCAATCAATTCCTATCATAAGATCACAAGGCGTAACAATTTCTAATCTGTCTCTAGTTATATCATGTGTCAATGGTACCTTTCTAATCAATATTAGTCATTTCTATTTGTAACCCTTATGCATGGAGTGAAGCACAAGGGAATTCCCATTATGTTTATTCACAATGCCTATCCTTGGCAGTTTTAACTATCTAACATAATCCTTACGAATTGTTCTCTTGCTATTCTAAGTCATGTTAAAGACTACTTGGTTAAAGAATTTTACAATCTTGTTGCTAAATTATTATTAATAGATCAACATGATTTTTGACTTATGATTATTTTCCCCTAAAGCTCTTCATATTCTTTAACATTTTTCTTTTCTCTAATTTTTCTCTACTATGTGATTGCTCCACAATTCTATAACTCTATTCTTCTATTTGATGTTCTCTCCCCCAAATCCTTTTTAACTTCTATTTGATCACATATATTTCATTTCTTATCCTTTTCTTTTCATGTTTTCCTAAACATAATCATGGTTCCACTATACTTCCCTTGAATCTCCATAAGTCTATTTTACTCTAGATGTCACTCAAATCTTGGGCTATCATCCCTAATTTTTATTATTTCTACTTGATAAAAAATCCTTGAATTCAACACTCAAATTGCTTCACCTATTTCTTCAAACCATTTTCCATGATTTCTTGACTCATTTCCATCACTTTTTCTTTTGTCTAGATTTGATTGGAGAACCCACAATAGTGGGTTATGCTTTTTGGCCTAAACAGACATTGAAATTTGAATTTAGAAATAAAACAAACATTCAATAGCTTGGTCTCTATAGAAAATAATCAGTAACATAAACTTGCGGTCCACTGTCCTAATAGTAACAAACTTGTAGGATATAAAACATCAATAGTAAAACATCTCAATTGACACCCACACAAGTATGACACTAGGATTTAACATGGAAACCCAATTTGGGAAAAAACACTAGTAACATGTCAACAACTTTTCACTCTTTTGAAGAGAGGTATGTTATTAGCCAACCATATAAATGTTAGAAAACACACTATTAAATGTGACCTTCTTAAAGTATTTAATCACCCTATTAGGAGTGGCCTTGTTAGGGGGCTGAAGAAAATTCCATTAGAGTGCCACCTTGATTAAAGGATTTCAATAGTGATACAATGGTTAGAAAGTAAAAATAGATTGATTTAACAAATATAATAGACATTGCAAATTCATATCACAATTCAGTCCATATGTTAATCCACTAAATGGCCTCCATTTTCATCTTTGTCTTTGATTGATTTGAATCATTTATTCAATTCAGAGGACAATACCAAAGGAAGAAATAATGGTATTATAAACACATAAAAAATAATAATCAAGAATTTAATTTATTCATAATATTAAATAAAATTTGATACAATTGTTGACAATCTTGTAAGTGAGATGTATGCTTGCAAATCAACCAAATTTGGAAAAACTTAAGGAGGAGTTGTGTTGTTGGGCTATCTAGTGAATGATATGTATGCCCATGAACTCTATAGGAGTTGGGAAATCCCATGATTTAGATGTCTACCCATGAACTTCATATATAAGATCTTATACAAATTCATAATCTCAGCAAATGAGGTGTATGTCCATATTCCTCTAGCATTCAATTCATCTTTAGCCTCTTTATACACCTTCATGGAAGTTGAAACATCATGCCATTCAAATCCTCATTAAAAATTGAATGGACAATTAAAAATTAAAAATTCATTACTTAATATAATATGTCAGTTTAATTCTGATCATTCCTCCCCTCTTACAAGGCAATGGGCCCTATTTTTTTATCACCTTTTATGAGATATATAATCAATAATAATTTTGCCACATAGCCTGAAAGTGAGCATTTTGCAAAATATTAATTCATCCTTTATGTAACCATTGGAAGCCTATCCAATCACATGTGGCTCTATAAGTGTACATATACACATTATGTTCAGCTTTGCAAATCTACCTCTGATCCATAATGACCCTTCAAAACCAATTCTTCTATTTAAATTAACCTTGACTCATTTCTTAGGAGGCTTCATGATTAAAATAGGGCACTTGGCATTATGTGCATTGCAATCACTTACACTCCCCAAAAATGCCCTCTTTTCCTAAAAAATATCACAATATAGGAAATCCTTTTTAGAATGGAGGAGAGAAATGCAAGGGTGTTTACTGGCGAGCTTGTTTGCAACATGCACATTGGAATGACAAGTCACACAAAGAGTCACTTCATCTATACAAGAAAACACTGAGGCCTCCACATTCTAGCACACACAATACTCAATATTCATTTAAATTCTCATTGATTTTTCACTCTTAGCCACCAAATTGAGGTACTAAAGGAAAGGTCAATGGATTTTTCTACCTATGATGCCAAATATGGGTGATTGGAGGGTAGGAGAAGCCATCTATACTTGAGAAGAGAAGAGGAGAATATATTTTGTATAGAAATGGTATGCTAGTAATGGTCCCTTTTCCTTTGTGGGCTCATGTATAATTGACTGGGGATGGGAGGGGGCTTCAAAAGTTGAGAGAATGGAAGAATTAGAATGGAGGAAAGTCACATGCTCAAGTCTTTATCTGACCTCTCTTAAGAAGCCCCACTAGGAAATGGGTAGTAAAATAATATTGGTGTTGGTGGCATAATGGAAAATGGGTAGATGAAGTGGCAAAGGATATGCAATCCATCTCATCCTCTTTACATTATTGTAATTGAGTATGGCTTCTCTGCCTCTTCATGACAATGGTCTCAGAGTCATCAAGGTTGGTCCCCATTCTCTAATGTGGGTTCATCATAATCAACATTGCTTTGATGGCCTAGGTTTATCCCATTAAATTCCTCAAGAATAAGAATTTTGTCATTGCCTTCCTTGTGTTGTATGTCATCTTGAATAGCCTATTGCAGTCATCATATACACAAAGGAGAAGAATATTATTCTGTAAACAATCCCCTGACTAGATCATTTACCAACTCTAATACCACTGATCTTAATAATTTTTTCAATTTACAAGACAATACCAAAGGAAGAAATAAATTTTAAACACATAAAAAAGAAAATATCAAGAATTTAAATTATTTATAATATTAAATAAGATTTCATACAATTGTGGATAATCTCATAAGTTATATGTATATCTACAAATCAATCAAATTTAGACAAACTCATGGAGGAGTTGTGTGCGAGGTCATAAAAGTTGGCCTATCCCATGAATGAGATGTATGCCCATGAACTCTATAGGAGTTGGGAAATCTTTTGGTTGAGATGTGTTCCCATGAACTCTATATATAAGATCTAATACAAATTGACAATTTTAGCAAACAAGATGTATGTCCATATTCCTCTAGTGTTCAATTCATCTTGAGCCTCTTTATACATCTTCATGGAAGTTGAAAGGTCATGCCATTTAAATGCTCATTAGAAATTGAATGGATAATTCAAAATTGAAAAGTCATTACATAATATAATATTTTATCTTAATTCTGAGCATTGATCTTCTTGGAAACCCTTCAAGTAATCAAATTTAACTCTTATTAGCCTTTTTCTCAAGTTCACCAATCAATAGCATCAACAATATCTCACACCTTATTAGGTTAGCCCTTTTACCTCTTTAAATAGGTAATTCTAATCTTTTTCCACTTAAGCATCACCATAGATCATAGGGTTTCAATCAAATTTAACACATACAATGAATTTTTCCACCTTTTAATTCATCTCCTTTTTTGGAACCTTTTCTTTTGAATTAATCAATTTATCACTCACCTAACCCTTTCCTTTTATTAAACAATCCAAATAATCCATCCTTATCTCTTCAACACACTTTGCATATTCCAAGAAATCAACTGTGTTTGCTGAAAATAATGATTTCCTCGTAATCTATCAAATGTTTTCCCTCGACCAATATTGTATTCTAGCACTAGGTCATCACTAGATTACTCAGTCTCTACTATCTTTTCTGTTCAACACATATACTAACACTCAGTCAATACTGATTCTCAGTGAACACTATATTTTACTTAGCTTATACTAGTGCTTCATTAACTCTAACATCACCTAGCATAAACTTCAAGTCCCTTAATATTCTTCTCTTTTTCTTGGTCAAGCCTATGCATTTGGTCATTCTTTGATAACTGCTTCTAGGCTTCAATACAAGTATCAACTTCTCCACTTAGGTTATGATTAAACAATAATATTATCTTGTCAAAGTCCAACTCATCATGTGCCCATTGTAGTTCCTCATAACTCAAGGTTCCTTTCCTCTTGGTCCTTTTGTTATGTCCTTCTCAAAACCTCTTCATTAATCATCGTGATATAGCATTATACTCAAATAGCAACTATTTTTCCAATAAGCTTTAACATCAATGAAAACATGATAATTGTCTTAGTTTCCAAAAATAACATTTTTTTGCAATAGATATCAATGTGATTCTTTTGAATTCAATTTTTTTTAACTTCATTTCAAAATCATGGAGGTCGCTTGATTTATTTATCCTTTGTTTATCATATTTTGTTGACATTTAAAGTTGACCTAACTCTAATTTTGGCATACATGGTTTTTTATGCATGTAACTTATTCTGTCTAATTTCAAAATCTATTTTTATACCAGAAAGAGGATTTGAATAGATAAATTTTGGTTATTTTTAGAATTTTTATTCTCCTATTTACCATTTTTCCATGATCAAAACATAGTCCAGAAAGATGTAGAAGATGTTGGCACAAGCAAAAATGAGAAAATACTAAAATCTATTTTTTTGGTATTTTCTATGTTCTAGTATTTTGCATTTTTAGAGGCCTCCAAGGAATTTTTGGGCTTTGAAAAGGGAAAGAAGTTGTAGTGATATAGTTAAGACTTTAGACGTAAAATGTAGAACTTTAGAAGATCTTTCTAGAAATTCGGATAGTTTGCATTTTTGAGCTATGAGTAGAAAGTTATGACTTCTACAAGTAGACATATTTTTTAATATAGATTTTTGCAGTTTTTTATAGTTGTTCAGATTTATTTTGTAATTAATTATCTTGTGTAATCTTCAGTTTCATTTCCAAGGGATAGTGATGACACTTGGGATCCATCATACTTGTATAAACTCTATTTTCGAATGGAATGGATCACTTTTGGTTTGCAAAAATAATCTATTGTGGCATTTTAATGATTTTTTTAATTAATTCACAATACCACAGGTTCTACACCAAGTCTTGTAATTTGAATTCTTAATATACATTAGTGGTATTAGAGCTTGTTCACTCCTTTGTGTCCCATCATACAAGGTCAACTTATCAAAGGTTGGGATTAGGCACAAGAGATCTCTCATATTATCTTCCTTTGAGATGCACACAGTCATAAATGGAAAAACAACAAACTGAGGAGATGGATGAATCCTTCAAAAAAATGGTGGAAGAGGCATTAAATAAGGAATGTAAAGAAATGATGAAACAATTTTTAGAGATGCTTGGAAAATGAGAGGCACAAGCTAGTCCGAGCAATCCAAAATTTGGTGGGTAAACCCCATTCAAGGTGCAGGTAAATTTTGATATTCCAACTTTTCAAGGAAAAATTGATGCAGATGTTGTTGATGATTGGTTGTCCAAATTTGAGAGGTACTTTTGTGTTAATAATTTCTCAGATATTGAAAATATGACCTTTGCCCTCCTCAAAGTTGAGAATCATGTGAAGTTGGCATGGGAGGTTCACTTAACAACTGAAGAAAACCAAGAGGCTAAGGATGAACATGAATTTTTTGTGATGTTTGATAGAAAATCCACTTGGGAAGAATTTGTAGAGCATATAAAAAAAGAATATTACCTTGAGGATACCTATGAACAAAAATATATACAATGGCAATTACTTTGACAAAAGAAAGACCAATTAGTTTAGGAGTATACCAACATATTTCATGCTCTCTCTATAAAGCTTGGCATCAAGGACTCAAGAAAACATCAAATTTTGAAGTATAAGAGTGGTCTTCATTGATATATTCATACTAAAAATGATTTCTTGAATATAGAAACATTGTCTAGTGCTTTCAAATATGCATCAAGAATTGAGAAGAAGTTCAAACAAAAAGGGAGAAGGGAAAATCCAATGAACAAAAAATGAAAAGGTGAAGGTTAAGCCAATGGGAAAACAAACAACCATGGAGCCATCTCCAAATACACCAGCAAAGAAGACATGGGGCATAAAGAAAATAGGGCAAGACTCAGGTATGTGGTGTGAAGCCCATAAAAGTCCCTCTCATAACACCAAAGATTATAGAACTATAAAGAGTTTAACGATGAAAACCCATGAAGAAGCTATTGCACCTGAAGTGATAGATTTTGGAAAACAAAAGGAAGATGAAAAAATCATTAAGGTTGACCCATATTCCACACTCGCCATTGCAAAGATATTTTCTCATGATGATGAAGAGAGATTGTTCCATTCACAAATGTGGGTAGGAGGAAAAGATTTGCATTTTATTGTTGATAGTGGTAGTCAAAAGAACTTCATATCTGTTGAGATTGTAAAAAGATTTAATCTAAAGACAACATCACACCCACAACCATATTCTATGGGATGGGTGAGCCAAGGGAGAGATATTCAAGTAAACAAGCAATGCCATCTATCATATTCCATTAAACCATTCAAAGATGAGGTGATCTACGATGTAGCTCATCTTGATGTGTGTGATATTTTGTTAGGACAGTCATACATGTATCAACGTGATGGGGTGTATGAGTCTAGACCACAAAGTGTGATGATCAAATTAGGTGGAAAAAAGTACATGATTCTAGAGGCAAGTCTTGCACACTCTGCATCTTTGATTAGTGCAAAAAAATGTAAAAGATTAATAGCCAAAATTGGTACATTTGTGTTATTGATGATTTTTCCTAAGGAACAAAAGAAAAGTGGGTGTAATTGTCATTCCATGGTGTCCATCACAACAAAACAACAAAGATCAATGGATAAGATTTTAACAAAATATAAGAATGTGTTTGAGTTACCAATAGGGGTACCCTCACATTGCCAAGTTAGACACTCTATTGATTTGATACTAGGAACCCCATTGCCTAATGAGATAGTATATAGGAGGTCAGTTCTAGAAAATGATGAGATAGAAAGGCAGATAAAAGAATTGATTCAAAAATGACATAGCCACCCAAGTGCATCTCCCTATGGTAGCCCAATTGTTCTTGAAAAGAAAAGGGATGGTACATGGAGGCTCTATATTGATTATAGAACATTGAATAAGATAACTATAAAAATTAGATATCCAATTCTTTGAATAGATGATCTCTTAGACCAGCTTAGAGGGGAAAAATTATTTACTAAAATTGACTTGAAATCTAGATACCATCAAGTACCAATTGATCCAATAGATGTATGGAAGACTACTTTTAAATCCAAAGAGGGATTATTTGAATGGTTGGTGATGCCTTTTGGCCTCACAAATACCCCAGCCACATTTATGAGGATGATGAATTATGTGCATAGGCCATTCACTGACTCTTTTGTAGTTGTCTATCTGGATGATATTCCAACTTTTAGTAAAACATGGGAAGAACATTTTTAACATGTGGAACAAATATTATCTACATTGCAAGACCATGGACTTTACGTAAATAAGGAAAAATGTTATTTTGGTATGAAAAGTATTAAGTACTTGGGATATGTTATTGATAGTGAAGGTGTTCATGTTGATCCTGAAAAAATTCAAGTAATTAAAGACTGGCCTACTCCAAGGAATCTCACAAAGTTGCATAGCTTCTTGGGTTAGCTAAATTTTATCACAAATTTGTGTTTGAATTTTCACATTTGTCTTGGCCTTTAAATCAATCATTACGAGGAGGTATGAAAGAAAAATTCAAGTGGACAGGTGCTCAACAACAAGCATTTGAGGAGTTGAAACAAAGGTTATCTTCTACACCTATTTTATCTCTTCTTGATTTACAAAAATATTTTGAAATTCAAATTGATGCATCAAAATATGCCTTGGGAGCACTCCTCATGCAACATGGACATCCAATTCCCTACCATAGTAAGACATTTTTTGGTACAATGCATAGATATCCCAACTATGATAAAGAATTATATGCTATTGTTCAAGCTTGCAAGTAATAGAAATATTATATATTGGGAAATGAGACTATCATTCACATAGATCACAAACCCCTTCAATTTTTGCAAGCACAAGGAAAATTACAGAATGGCAGGTACCAAAGATGGTTAGCTTATCTTCAACAATTTCATCTCAACATTCATCATAAGAAAGGAAGCACCAATAAGGTAGAAAATTGTCTAAGTAGGCTGCCAATTGCAAGAATAAGTATGGTATTAGAATCATGTGGTCACCCAATAGAAAATTGGGCCCATTTGTATGGACAGGATAATAAATTTTCTAATGTTTATACTCAACTTGTGGAAGGTAAACATGTGAATGATTATTACTTACAAGATGGAATGCTTTGCCACTTTGGCCAGATTTGTCTTCTTGAGGAAGAACATAAGAAGTTAATATGGGAAGCTCACTACAGTGAGGTTGCTAGTCATTTTGGAATAGGTAAGAGTACTGTTATAGTGCAAAAACATTTTTACTAGCCAAGAATGAAAAATGATGTGATAGAATACATTCAAGCATGTACAACATGTGCTATTGCAAAGCCTAAAAATTGTAACTTGGGCTTATATTTACCACTTCCTATTCCAAATAAACCTTGGAATTCAATTTCAATAGATTTTACGTCTGGTCTTCCTACCACTAAATATGGGCATGATTGTGTATATGTTGTAGTAGATAGATTTTTAAAAATGGCAATCTTGGTGGCCTATAGAAAGGCAACCTCTACAAAAGAAACTACAAAACTCATTTTTGAGCATGTTTGGGTTCATTTTGGGCTACCAAAAACCATTATCTCATATTAGGATACTCAGTCTCTCAGTAAATTTTGGTCTTCATTATGGGCAATGATGGACACAAAACTAACAAAGTCCATTGCATTCCATCCTCAAAAAATGGTCAAATAAAGGTTGTTAATCGAATGATTATTCAAATTTTATGTATGTATCGCTCCAAACATCCTTGCACATGGGATGAGAGCCTTCCATATGTACAACATAGATACAATATGGAAATGCATAGCTCAACTGGCCAAAACCCATTTGAAGTTTGTCATGGATATCAACCTTTAGCACCAATAAATGTTTCTATCCTAGTTATGCAATCTAACTTGGTACCATGCATGGATAAGGAGAAGGAGAAAGCTATGAAGTTAATTGATAAAATTAATCATTTGCAGCAGCAAGTTCATAAAATTTTGGAGCAAACCACTAAGAAGTATAAATAGAGGCATGATCAACATCAAGCTCCTCATAATTTTCATGTTGGGGATAAGGCATTGTTGCATTTACAGAAGGAATGTTTATAAGGACCTCATAGAAAGATTCATCCTCTTCATTATGATCCCTATAAAACCATCAAGAAATTTGGTGAAAATGCATTTGAACTCAACTTGCCTCCATTTTTGGGTGTTCATCCAATTTTCAATGTAGAACTATTGAAGCCATATTTCCTTCCTTTACTAGACATTGCAGATGTTGCTAAAGAAATTATTCATATAGAGTTGAATCCAAAAGTTGTTAATCCAATCTAAAGTGACCAAATTGTGGAGCTTGTCATGAAGAATTTGAGGAACAAGGCAATCTATTTATATTGTATGGTGAAAGTAGGACAATTTGTTCAATAGGGAAAGCGACTTACATGTGAACAAATCCAGCTTCATTTTCCACATTTGATGCAAAGTCTAGATGAAACGGAGCCCATTTCCTTGCAAGGGGGAGGGAATGATCAAAACACAGTCCAAAAAGATGCAGAAGATGTTAGCACAAGCAAAAATGAGAAAATACTGAAATCTATTTTTTTCTGCATTTTCTATGTTCTAGTATTTTGCATTTTTGGAGGCCTTTGGGGCATTTCTGGGCTTCGGTAGGGCCAAGAAGTCATAGTGCTACACTTAAGAATTTAAAGACAAAATGTAGAACTTTAGAAGATCTTTCTAGAAATTCTGATGGTTTGCATTTTCAAGCTATGAGTAGAAAGTAATGACTTCTACAAGTAGACATATTTTTTAATATAGATTTTTGTAGTTTTATATAGATGTTTAGATTTATTTTGTAATTATTTATCTTGTGAACTCTTCATTTTCATTTACAAGGGATATTGATGACCCTTGGGATCCATGATACTTTTATAAACTCTATTTTAATAGTTTTTTCAATTAATTTACAATACCACAGGTTTACACCAGGTATTGTAATTTGAATTCTTAATATAAATCATTCCATGAGCATCCAATAAAGAGGGGTTTCTATAATTATAGACTTATATTTAATTGACATTAAAAATTTGTATACTTGAAAAATTTAAGATGCATCAAAATCTATAGTCATTAGAAACCTAAGTCATCAATTGTTTCATTTTTTCAATTCAAATTTATTAGACAATTTACACTTTTGAAAAGCAATATATTTAGATTGTATTTTTCAAATTTTGAAAAATAAATTTATGATGGAAAATAAAAATGAATTAAAGATCAAATAAGGCTACATGAAATAAATTGGAAGAAATAGAATAATGAAATCACAAAGATACATTGGCAAGATACTATAAGAGGAAACAAGGTATGTCTCTTTCTACCAGTCTTTCCTACCATATAATATAAATAATTATAAAAAATCATGAGAAATAAAATATTTGCATTCAAAACAAGACCATTGAAACAACTCTACACTATTCATACCATTTCCATTCTTAAATTTGTAGAAAATAAAATAAAAATCTTGGCAAACTAAGAAATTACTACACTTATTGTAATTTTTGATTGTACAAGAGCTCATATTATTAATGAGAAATATTTCATTTATGCAACATGTTACATTGATAATTGTGTAATATTTTTCCCTAGTACATATCCTTCTGATGGATTTTATTTGAATGACTTTGATTCTCATTTGAAATTTTACGTAATTGCAATATAAATTTATACATCTAAAGGAAAAAGGTGTCAACATGGCTATATAGTTAACTTCACTTATTTACATATCTTAAAGAATATATGAGATTTTGTATTTTTTTTGTGGTTTTTATATTTGATTTAACTTCTTTAAGCATTAATTTTAGTATTCAACATTTTATTATTAAGTTTTAGCATTTACTATTATAGCAATATAATTTACAATTATGATTTTAAGGTGTGTGTATATAAGGCATTTGGGATAATAAAGATTTAATTATTAGGTTTAGGATAAGGGTTTAATATTTAGGATCATATTTTAGGATAGGATTGGGAATAGGGTAAATTGTATTTAAAATTTAGGGTTTGAGAGATTTAGAGTCGAGGTCAAGGTTAAAATTGCATTTTTTATAAATCAAACAAGTCTTAACCATGGACATGACCAAAATAGTATATGTATGTATTCAACGTACTCAACAAGAACAAATTTTTGAGGTTGGTAAAGGGTCACCCCAAGCTAAAAAAGGAACACGCATCTCTAAATATAGTTGTAATCTCTCTCTATTTAGGCAAGGTTTGTACTTAAAGATATTTTAGAGACCTTTTTCATTAATTTCATGATATTTCTTTATTAATGTGTGTAGTATATACAATGATAGAAATGTTGGACATGGGGAACCTAAAGTTGAACCAAGAGGTATTGAGGAAGGTTCATCACAAAGTCAAAGAAGTATGTGCATCTTTCTTTAGTTCATTAAGTTAAATTTATAATTTTTATCATTGGGATATAAATATATAAATTTTCTTTATGTTTATGTCTCCTTAAGGCTATCTTAATATTTTTTTTAAACTTTTCTTGCTACCCAAGATCAAGCAATAAATGAGAATGTTAATCTAGCTCAAAGTTTGAAGAGAAAAATTAATTGTATAAGTATAGATCATTTAATTGAAATGGATGTAGAAAAATTGATGTATCATGCTAAACAACCTATCTATACTATGAAGAGAAAGTTGAACAGATAATTTAAGGAAATAATAGCACAATATGATAATCTTGATACAATAGAGAAAAACCAACCATTATTAATTTCACTTGCTAAAGATGAATTAAAAGAGTCACTAAACTTTTTGGGTATAGATATAAGAATGAAAAGGAAGACCTCTAACCTACAAAAATATATTGTTGAAAGTGTTAAGGAAGGATGTCATTCCATTGGGAAAACAACTAGATTTGCAAATAGATCCATTTCATTAAGAGTGATATTGACATCTATTTTAAATCAATAAAATATTCCAAAAAATACAAAACTCTTCACTTTCATGTCATATCAGGTATAGTCAGAAGACAATATCAAATTATCTAGAAAAGAGAATAAATTTGGATGATAGTACACTAGAAGGTAATTGGGCACTAATGTGTACAACTCCTTGATATGATAGGATTGAAAAATTAGTTAGGAACTTGATTACTACATTTTGGATTGATAATAAACATCCTTCACCAAATCAAAGAGATGATATCAAACAAAGGATTGGGCCTCACAATTATTCACATCACACAAAATATTGGTTGGATGTGACACAATATGGATTGTATCTTTTATTTTGTAATTTAAATCTTGACATAAAGATTGGATAACGAATGTTTGGAATATTAAAGCATTTTTTTTAAAGATAAATAAATTTTTAAAAACTTGTTGTTTTTGATATCATGTTGAATTTGATCTCTATTATCAAGGGTTTTGAAAGATTATAGAACAAATTCATTACTCTCAAAATTGTTTTTTATAAAATACCAAGCCAATTCATGTCATCTACTTTATATGACAAATCAGATGATTATGCAATAGGTAAAATAATTTTCATAAGAAAAGGTTGTGAAACCTATGCTAATTTGACCAAATTTACTTTGAGAGATAAAGATACTAATATGATGATGATAGTAAAATGTAAAATATATAAGTACATTAAGTGTGAAACAAAAGTTGGAAAAGAATAAAAAAGGTTGAAATATGTAGAGGATGGGATACATGTTGGATAATTCATGTAAAAATTTCATAAATTGATTCAAAAATAGATATGACATACCCTTTTTGCTAACTAGCAAGAAGAAAAGTTCTAAACACTAAGATAAAACTTTCCCACTTGGAATGATTTTATCAATTATTAAGTCTGTTGAGAATTACTCTTTCATTTCTCAAAATCAACTTCAAACTAGATTCTAGGAAAGATGAGAATGTTGAGGAGGAGGGAATGATCACTCTGTTGATTTGGATGGGTAACTTGAGCAGTCATACCCAGGCGGAGGTCACTAGGGGAGATGGGGATCAAAAGGGTAAGGATTTTGGGGGAGACCACACTCAATAAAAATATTCCTCTATGGGAACAAATAAAAATGTGTAGGGAAATTTAGAGGTGGAGAAGTTGGAGAGGTCCATTCTTGACTTAATAAAAAAGAACACAAACCTAGAGGATAAGTTTGACAAAGTTGCCAATTCCTCGGTTCATGTTATGTGCTCAATGGCCACTACCCTCTATCTCATGTAGACTAAAAAGGATGGTATAACCAATGGCAAGGAGGTGGAGACTACTCTCTCTCTCTCTCTCTCTCTCTCTCTCTCTCTCTCTCTCTCTCTCTCTCTCTCTCTCTCTCTCTCTCTCTCTCTCAATATAAATATGACTTCTTGGACAATTATTAGCTTTTCTTACTCTTTGATAACCCAAAGAACTAGTGATTGGTGATGCATCAACTTCTAAGAGTCATAACTTTTGACTCGAACCTGGGTTTTATCTCAATGTTTTATAGTGATTTTAGAAGGAGGAGTTTGATGGTCCAAAAATTCATCTAAACTCCATTTTATCTAGAAGAATTTATTTTTCAATCCCAAAAAATCTATTTTGACCCCCAAAATTCAGTTGTAATTTTTGTCTATTTTTTAGAGTTTGTTTTTCGTAGTAACTTTGAATGGAAATTTCCAAATTTGAAGATTAGTTGGTAGGTCAAGTTTTCATAGTTTAAGGAAAGCCCATTTTTATTTTTAGATTTTTAGGAGTTAATTTTGAAGGTTACCTAAAATGGAAAAATTGAAGATTTGTTAAAATCTACCAAAAAAGGTAATTTTCATTTTTTTTTTGAATTTAGAGAGTTTTTTTGTTATTTAAGAAGCAAAAAAGTGATGTAGAAGGAGGTTGGTTAATGGAAGATACTTGAGTTTCAAAATATGATTATTGTTTTATGTTTTTTCTATGTATTTTCCTTTTGTAGAATGCATTATTGTAACTAGAGACTTGGGTACTACATCAATTGGTGACCTCCTTCCAATGTGCCTCCTATTTAAATTTTTTCTTGTGATAGTTAGTTACTTTCTTTTCCTTCAGGCACTTTTAAATTTTTTATCATTGGTTTGTTTAATGACCAATTTGTATGCTATGGCCAAGTTTATGTATAGTGTTAATACTTTCGTGGCTTTTAGCAATGGTTATTTTAATATAATGCTTATGGTGGGTTTTTGATATTTAGAAAGGGGATTGGATGATATCATTATACTCACTTCCAACTGATCTTTGGTCTTTTTTGGCTCTATCATGGGTTAGCCCCCATTTTCGTTGCTTCTTAATTTCAAAAACTTCAATCAAAATACTACTTTATAGAGTAGGTCACTAGTATGGTCTAGGTGTCTACTTTACATGCACAACTTGATTTGGATGGTGTTGAAAGTACATATAAAGCATGAGTTATTAAGAAAGAATATCAAATTTATATTATTAATGATATAGATCTTAACAGACATTTTTGTGGAACATTGTTTCAAGATATTTTTCAATATTTATAAAATAAATGCATCAAAATAGGAAAATAATTTGTATGGTGAGATGGATGTGCAACACAATTTCTATCATCTGGATCATTCTACACATTAGGTAGATAACATCAATACCAAAATATACCACACATTTGGCTTTTTCTGAGAGTGGACATGGAAATGATGAACATGATGATGTAGGTCCTTGTATCAAATAGACTTTAAGAAAGCGTCAAATTCACTATCATGGATATTGTATTAATAGTACTCATGAAGTAGTTAAGTGGTGCAAAATGCATATTACCATGCTAAACAAGGATAACACATCATCACAAATAGATTGAATCATACCATTTAGAGTGTTCTGGGAGGTATGGGGTATAGATCTAGCACACGTTAAATTAACAATAAATTGAATCAAATTTTTATATGTTAGGTGAATAAATTATTTTGAATGTCCATATATATTATATATGTTTATCTCATTTTTGTTTACATGTGGACCTTGAAGGTATCAATAAAAGATCATGTATGGATGTAAGATGGTAGATGAGACACAATCTTCACATTCAATTATGAGTACAAATAGTAATGTTTGGTCATTGTACACTAGAGATTATTCATTCCGTTATTTTGGTTGCATAACTGAAAACTATGGTAATTGTATTTGTCAACAATATCTATATGTGGGTGAATGGAATTGGTGCCACTAAATGTTATTGATATGAATGATGTACCTAAGGATGAAATTTTTTATGATAGTTCAATGCCTTCAATTGATTATGACCATGTTTTAAAATTGATCCGAATTGGTATGTACAGATAGATTTATGTTTCATAATTTTCCTAGATTTATAAAACAATAGTGATCATGTTTATTCATGTGCATTTACTTATATGATTTATATATGTACTCTATGTAGGCAATGCTTTTGCAGTCATAGGAGAACCCAATAATGTAGAAGTTGTTAGTTATTATTTATTGTAATTCACCATGGAAAGAGAGAAGCTAACAAAGAATGAGATAAGTGATGGAATTATGTTTCCCATAGGTTAGTATATTGTATCTATGTTTTTAATGTATTCAAATTGACTTATACATTTGATGTACATATATGTGTACATATATTTAGTAAGTAATTAATCTATGGTGTTTTTAAAATTTCCATGTAGGTTCTATTGTTGTACAAGGAACATATTTGAGGAAACTTAAAATAATTACATATGGGATTCACTATAGTGACCATGTAATTGTCACTGCAAGTTATCTCTTTATTAGTCATATGACATGGAATGTGTAAGTGGAGGCTTAATATTGATGATTAGTAGAGAATATTACATGTTATCCAAGATTGAGATGACCCGCTTGATGTGAGATAGAAACATTTTATAATATATATTACATATTTTCTTGAATATTTCATGACATTTTGTCAAAAATTTTGACATATACATTTATACAATTACTTTTTACTCTTATTAGATATATGTTATATTATAATTGAAATATGACTACATTTTCAATTTATTAAGATGTGTTTAAAATTAGGACGTGTGTAAATGTAACTACTTGTTCAAATTAGGATATGTAGTTCTAATTAGGACACATGTCTTAAGGGGATATTATTAGCATGAAAGTTGATGGTATTACTTTGGGGGAGTCTTAAGTATTGGAGAGATGGTTAGCATGATTGACATGTTGCATTCATGACTATGTTTGTCATTGATGTCAACATAGTATTGTTTCTATAAAGGTTGGCAGAGTAGCATATAGAGAATGAGGTCATATAGGCTGTATATTAATAATGAGATCAAGCACAACTGAGGATATGTTCTAAATTATGTCCTCATAAAGTGGATAAGTGCATGTGTAGAGAGTCAAAGACATGTAAGAGTTATTCAAGAATTACATAGGATAATGTGCTGATGGAGTACTAGAGAAGTGATTTCTAATGGTTGGATTGTATCTCTTAATAGGGATAGAATCGTGACGAGGAAAGTTAGATAGTGATAGTAGATAGCTTGATGATGATTTCACTGAGTGTACAAGGTCAGTGGTCTCACATATAAGAAGTTGTAAAAATAGTGAGCCAACATTCATTTTTAATTGCAAAAAGATGTAATGATTTGTAATAACTTAATGAGGTCCTATTATAATTAGTTTCCAAGAAAGCCTCAAAGTTGATTAAAGGAATTATTTTGAGGATGTGGTATAAAGGGAGGTCATTTTCCTTTTTGTTAAGTATAGAAGTGAAAAATGTATTGTATGTGAGAAAGTGATATGCAAAGTTGGTACATGCATGTAAGCAATCCGAGGGACTATTGGATGAAAAGTTTTTGATCTTGTATCGAGATCAAAAGAGGTTTGGTCTAGTCAAGAGGAGAAAGGAGTTTAAGATATTTTATTTCTATTATTTTGAAAGGAATAATATATAGATAAGTTGGATAGTGAGTTTGGTGGTCGTTCCTTGAAGTTGTTTGGACAGTGGGTCCACTTGCCTTCTACAACTCATAACAAGGTTGGCACAATTTTTAATAGGGTTGGAATCTCCTAACAGGGATTTAAAAGTCTCCTAAAAGGTAGTGATATGTACTAAATCTATTTCATTTTCTCCTAATAGAGTTTATCCTCTTACAATGAACTTTAATATTAGTACATCATTTTTTGGGTACCATCCACACTGGGTTTTTCCCTCTAATCAAAGTTTTCCCTAGTTATCATACCTAGTGTTAGTGTTAGTGTGTATCTTCTTGTGGTTTTTGGTTATATTTTTCACATGTTTAATGATTAATAAGGTTGATAAATTAATGGTTGGATAATTGATCCACCCTATGCCACCCCCCCCTCCCCCCCCTTAGTTATCTTGGTGGACTTTACTTTCTAACAATTGGTATCAAAGCATCAAGTGCTTGAAGCTAAAATATTAACAACTTAAGGAGATCAATAGTGATTCATTTAAAAAAAGGAATTCCTAAATTTTATGGAGTTAATTTGGATATTTAGAAGATGAGTTCCTTAGTGAGATATCAAAACATGTACAAAACAAAAGATTGAGTTTCTAACTCTAGAATGTTTTTATTGCATACAAAAGACTAGATCTACTTTATCAAGGATTACCAATAAAAATGAAGATAGATCTAAATTAGAAAAAGAAAAAAATATTCAAGAAGGAATTTCCCTACTTATGAAAAGAAAGCCAGATGGTATGAAATTTTTTGTTTGTTGGATATCTAAAGAATTTGGTCATTTTTCAGCCAATTTTCCTAAGAGAGTAAGGAAGACTTGAAATTATTTCATAGTTGATGATGATAAAAAATTTATAGAAATTAAGTAAATATTATTGAATGATAGTAATGATGAAGATGATGAGCTTGAATTGGTTGAAAAAGAAGAAATAATAGAAGAAGCTAATCCTAAGCCTATCATAGAAAATGATGAAACTTTCTTTGAGACTAACAATAATTTGTAGAATAATGTTAAAATTGTTTAATAGAGAGAAGAAAAAAGATCTAATCCTAGAGAAAAAGTAAGACTTGATATATTAATGTCTACACCTAACATGAATTTGACAAAGAATCACCCTGCTAATCAGATTATTGGAAGAAAAGAAAAACGTATTGTTATATGAAACATAGTGCATGAAGAATTGTGTTTGATGTCTCAATTTGAAGCAAATATTATAGATGAGGCATGAAAGGATGATCTTTGGATTCAACCAATAAAGGAAGAACTAGATAAAATTGTGAAGAATGAGACATGGGAATTGGTTCATAGACCTAAGATAAGAATGTTATAGGAACTAAATTAGTTTTCAAAAAAAAGGTAATAGAACAAGGTGAGGTTGTGATAAATAAAAAAAGATTGGTATGTAAAGTATGTTTACAACAAGAAGGTATAGACTATGAAGAAATATGTTCCCATGTTTCCAAAATTGAAGCAATAAGAATGTTCTTGGCTTATGTAGCAAGTAAGAAGGTCAAAGTGTATCAGATGGATGTTAAGTCAACATTTGTGAATGGTAACGTGAACAAGTCTATATTGATCAAATTGAAGGATTTTAATTGATAGAAGATAAGGATATGGTATTCAAATTGAAGAAAGTATTGTATGGATTAAAGAAAGCACCTAGAATCTAGTATGTGAGATTGGAAAAGTATCTGGCAAAGGTGGGATTTTCTAAAGGTGTGACATATAGTAATTTGTATTTAAAAGAAATTGAGAATGGATTGTTGATTATTGTGATATTTGTGGATAACATAATATTTGAAGGTAATGATGAAACAAGTGATGAATCTATTGATGAAATGAAGAATGAATTTGAGAAAAGTATTATTGGTGAAATGAAATATTTCTTAGGTCTATAGATTGTACAAAATAGTGATGGTATCTTCTTATCATAGAATAAGTATTGGAAAGACTTGATGAAAATATTTGGCTTGGAAAGTTCTAAGCCTATTGGATATGTTGGATACAATTGATTAATTGTGTGTTATCCTTGATGTTACACAAATGTTATATCAGTTGATAGTCAATGCATGTCAAGCTCACTTGGTCAATGAAGATGGTTTTTCTAGTCTATCGAGCATTCCTAAGTTTACTCTATACAAAAGCCAATATCTACTAAGCTCACTTAGGCATTGAAGCAAATTTTTCTAAAGATAAGTGTTAGCTTAGCTCACTTGGTTAATGAGGGAAAGTTGAGTGGAACTAGTGCTAACCAAGTTCACTTGGTTGCCAAAGGATTTTTGTAGTGATAGTGTTGACCGAGTATGAATGAAGCTTCATAGTATTCACTGAGTCACTAGTGTAGACTGAGTTTAAGACTACTTGAAGGTAATCAGTATTGAACAAGCCTCTACATCTACCAAGTGCATGATGATGCTAAGCATTGACAATGGATGCCGAGTATCAGAACCTCACTGAGCTAGTCTTTTGAACTGGAGTTTCTACATTTTGGTTGATTTTGTAATTTTTTGTAAACTTGTATTCTAGCTGACTGAGGTAATGAATATTGGTTATTCTAATTTTTATTTGAGCTAGCTTGACAATCTAAAAGGTATGTTGTAATTTTAAAGTGTTTCTATGGGACATGAAAGTTGAATAATTTGAAAAAGATAAGATGAGCAAGTATCCTTGTGGAGCAATAAAGTATTATTCGATCAAGAAGGATCAAGTATAAAGCTAGAATGGAGATCTATAACCAGAAATTTAGTTGCATCATAATTAGGTCATTTTCATTGTCACTCTCTAACCATTGTAGCAGTGATCTAAATCTCCTAATAGAGTTGGTTAGACAACCATTTATAAATTCTCTAACAAGGTGGCAATTCCATTGAATTATTTTGATACCTTTTACAAGGCCACTCCTAATAGGGTGATTAAATCCTTTAGCATCATCACACCTAACAGTGCATTTTGTAACCTTTAACAGGGCTGGCTCCTAACTGAGCTCACTTTAGAAGAGTGAAAAATAGTAACTAGTTACATTAGTGGTTTTTCCCAAATTGGGTTTCCATGTTAAATCATGGTGTCATATATGTTCATTTGTTTCCTCTCATGTATGCTAAATTAAGGTTAAGTGATTGCTGACAAAATCTTAAGATCCACTAAGTAATTCACATTCTACATTTATTGAGTTACAACAATTTTAGTTAGCTTACTAAGTATCAGCAGTAATCAATTTTATCAATGTGAATTTTATTTGATATCCAAGGGATCAAGGATTTATTTTAGTAGTAACTAATTCGCCCCTCCCCTCTCAGTTACTCCTCTTATATTTTCAATAGGATATCTTATGATAATTGGTCACAAGTTATCTAACTAAGATGAGACACCTATAGTTGAGTAGAAAGAACTATGGATCCATGATTGGAGGTTTGTTTGATATCTAACTCACACCAGACTAGATATAGATAATGTAGTTGGTATAGTAGAAAGATTTCAATTGGATCCTAGAGAAGCATATTATGCAACTGTAAAAAAAAAATTAGATATTTGAAGGGTAGACCTATTTTTGGACTATGGTATGATAGATCAAGTGAATTTACTTGGTGTGCATATACTAATACAAATTGGGTATGTGGTATGGATGATAAAAAGAGTACAAGTGGTGGAGCATTTTTACTTGGAGGAAGATTGGTTTCTTGGCTAAGAAAGAAACAAGAATGTATCTAATAGAGTACAATAAAAGCGATGTATGTGACAACAAGAAAATGTAATTAGAACATTTGGAGGATATAGATGTTGAAGGACATTGGAATAGAGTTTTGAGAACTATTATCAAACATTGTGATAATAAAAGTATAGTAAGTATGTCTAAGAATCATGTGTTGTATTCTAAGACTAAGAATATATCCACTAAGTATCATGTTTTGAGAAAAAAAGTTGAAAATAAAGAAATAACACTAGATTATGTGAATACAAAAGAGAAGATGGCATATATTTTTGTGTATCCATTCCTAAGGATACATTGAATTATTTGTGAGGTATGCTTGGCATTACTCTCCTACCTACTTTTGAGTAGATGATGTAGAAAGCACATTAGTCTAGTGGTTCAGTGTACTATTATTTGTCTAGACTGAATGTTGATGCTTCCTATATGGAGGAGTATCTATGATGAGAAGAATCATCAATAACTCTTGATAGTTGGTATAGAATAGTATCTTTGGAGACTTGAGCTGGTTGAAGTTTTTGAATAGTTAATTGACATAATGATACCTTTCTCATTGATGTTAATGCAAGATACTATTGAAATATTCTTAACAATGCTAAGTTATTAAGAGGGGAGAGGTGAATTAGTAACTTCTAAAACTTTTAATATTTTAACTCTTAATCCAACTATCCAATTAGCATTTAATTTTTCATATATAGTTTTATCTAATTACATTCATAAGAAACTATAAACATGAAAGCATTCATAACGCTTCAACACAAAGATTTGGTGACCCAAAAACCTTCCAAATAGAAAGTAAAGCTAGGGTGGGGATGATACCCACAAGCTTTAGTACTGTAATATAAAGTTGGCCTATTAAGGCCTACATTGATCACTTCTGATGATCTACCCTGTTAGGAGCAATAAGGACTACTAGGTCTACCTTGTGAAAGGATTTTACAAACATACAATGAAATATGCACTCAGTAAAGAGATTTTGCAAAAGACTATTAGGTCTACCTTGTTAAAGGATTTGACTGATCCACCTATTAGGATGAAGTAGCAATTGATCTTTGATCTACAACTTGGTTTATTGAATGAGATTCCTTTATGTACTAATCACCTTGATGTGACAGATATGTCTTTGTTGCTCCTTATACTGATGTAGCCTTTGCAATTCCCTCTCCTCTATTCTTCTCTGATTATATTCAATTACATTGCATTCACATTTAAACATATTACATGGATATGGTACAATTCATTACATATATACTATTTCAATTGTACAATTACAAAGTTGGCCACAATAGAAGTTTACACAAATAATACAAAGTTGACAAAAGTGTAGAAACTTGAGCTCTAAAGACTGAATCAATGAAGTTCTGATACTTAGCATCCACTACCAAAGCTCAACATCATCATGCACTTCATAGACATAGAGGCTTGGTCCATACTAATCACTTTCAAGCAGTCTAGAACTTGGTTTGCACTGGTGACTTGATAGATACTATGAAATTCATCATATACTGAATCACTTGATTACTACTACATAGCTTGGTAAACACTATTACCTAAAGCTCAATATAAACTGAGTCACTTGCTTAACACTAACAAGCTCAGTAAATATTGGACTCACATCACATCAACTATGAACTTCGTAACCATTGTAAAACTCAATTTGCACTAGTAAACTCAGCATATACTGGGATGCTTGATTTATATTTTTGATCTTCACTATAACTGCAACTACTTGGTTAATACTAGAATTTGTCCAAAGGACTCAGTAGCAACTATAGAACTTGGTGGTAACTAAAATGCTTAGGAAACATTGATAACTGTACAATAAGCTCAGTAGCTATTTACAATTTGAATAAGTGTGTGTCACTAATAAAAAACTTGATTGATATGTCAACAATATCCCCCTTTGGCATTAGTGACAAAAACATTTATCAGAAAAAACTGAATTCAAAAAGTTTCTTGCATACCTTTTATCCATCACCTTGTGATACTATCTTAGTAGAGTATATTATTTTTGAGATTTTTTAAAGTTGATTTTGTAAGATATATATCTATACATGGTAAGGTTCTTTCATATAGTATGCTATACATCTTCTTGCTATATACAACATATCCTTTTTTGTACACATCTTTCTCCCCCATTACTTTTTCAACTTATTGTATTTTCTCCCCCATACCATATATCTTTCTCCTTATTCACACTATGTACTCCCTATACATATATCTTTCTCCCCCTTTTGATATTAATGCCAAAGATTTATTCTATTTATTTATAAGTTAATGAAAAAATGAGATAAGAATTTTGAATGTACCTTGAGTATGATAGGAAAAGTCTTGTCCCATCCTCTTTTAAGACCTTACTCTATTGTAGTGTAATTTGCACTTTTGCAAACAACTCTATCATGTGATCTACTATGGAGAAGTTATTGTCATGGATGAGAGTTTGTGAATGTGCAATGTATTTCTGTAGTGCATCCATGTTGGGAAGAATCATATGTTGAATATCTACCAATGTATATATGATCCTTGCTTCTTCTTTGAGTAATTCTGCTTGTATATCTATCAAAAATCTTATCTTCATGAAGTGTGCAAAACTTGAACTAGAGTCAAGTTGCAACTGTTGAGCACTAGCCTTAAGATCTTCATCTATCTTGGATAATTTGTCCTTTATTTCCTTGGTAAAATTAGAAACATTACATAACTTAGCAAAAAGTGATAATACATTTGTACAAGATGTTTCCAAAGTGCCCAAAATTATAGAAAGTTTGACTTAATAGATGGCTATTTGTTGAGCAATGTGCTCCAACACTTTATTATCAAACTTCTTTTCTGCCTTCTGCACTAGCTTACCCTACCCATCAGTATCTTCTTTGCACTTTTGAACTACCTCTACTAGCTTATACAAAATTGGTTGTGAAGAATAAACCTCAATGCCTATGGCCTTTGCCAAAATATTCTTTGGATCCTCAATAATTTTGAATTCCTTATCTCTTTCCTCTCTCAATCTTTGTTGTTTAGCCTTCTTTTGGAGGAGTTCACCAAATGACTTCATTTGGTCTAGAGTGAGCTTTGAAATGTCCCAATTTGGGATTACAATTTCCTCATCTAAATCTATTTCTTCCTCCATCTCTTTTCTTTTTCCCAAAAAATTTGTGCTTGGTCAAGACTTGGTCTCAATTGTCCTTGCACTTATTACTTTTATGCTTAGAATAGAAATAATTGTAGACATACTAGAACTAGCTATAAAAAATGATATTGCACTTATTGGAGGAATATTAATAGAAATATCTAAAGAATCCAAAATTAATGTAGATATGTTTAGGACTATTGTACTCAAAACTGAAGTAGCCAACTCAGTAGAAGAGGGAAGAGTTTGTAGGTTGGTAGATGAAATGGAGGCCACTTTAGTCAATGATGTGCTGAGCTAAATAGGAGCAAAGAGTGATTGGAAATTTGAGTTGTCATTCATGGTCACAATAAATCTTGTTAGGGCTATCTATGCAATTGATGTTGTCACTATTTTTCTTGGAGAGTGAGGAAGTGAGACAATGACTATTGTAGCTATCTTAGCTAGATCAGTTTCCCCATCATCTTTCTTTTCTTCCTTTGTAACCTCGTTCTCTTGTTCCTCTTCATCATCAATGCTGTTAAAATGAGTTGCTTCTTCAATATCTTCTTCTTCATATTTTTCTTCTTTATCATCATCATCATCATCATCTTTTACATCAACTAGAAAATCACTTAGTTTATGTAAAAGATATATATTTTTCCAAGCTTTTGTTATATTCCTTACAACATGTTCAATATCTTTCATCAAAACTAGGTAAGTGTTGAATTTTATAGTCAAATTTTCTTCATTTTTCTTCAGTGACTCTTTAACCTCTACATATGATATGCTCGGTATAAGCTGCCCCATAGATGTCTTTGATAGTTTGCATTAAAAATTCTTATTTTGGCTTGATTTTCTCCAACAAATCATTAGGAATCTAAGAAGCAAGCTGGTCTGGTGAGTATTTCCATTTACCATTTTTGTCCATCACTAGATCTTCTATCTACTTCTACTCTTTAGCTATCCTAATTTCATACTTTAATGATTTGCAATTTGTTATCCTGTCTCCTACTTCTAGATCTTTCAATCCATCTTGGAAGGTGGGTGGAGGTTTTCTCAATATAATGTCTCCTCCTTCCTTGCAAAATTTCTTCCTGGAGGATCTTCTTGTAAATACTGCAGTGGATGGCTTTGGTAGCTTGGTAATTATTACCTTAGTCTTCTTCTTGAATGGCTCCTCTTCCTTAGATTCTTCCACATCCTCTACTTTCACATCCTCACCTTTTCCCTCGATCAATAAAAGAGTAGAACTTTTCTTTAGTTTAGCAATTCTTTTCTTTCCTTTGTTAATAGCCTAAGGGAGTTTGATCTCAAGTTCTATCCTTGTTTTTTCTTCATCATAGGTACCAAAATATCTTGCCTTAGGATCCACTGGCTCATTAACAAGTGCCTAAATGAAGTCTTTGGTTTCATCTATATTAACCTCATATCCAAGAGGTTTTACCCATGCTACTCTAGGCCTAATAGCTTGAATGTATACTTTTTCACTATCCACCATGAAACATACATCATCCTTATAATTTTCAGCAAACTTCATGGGAATCGTAAACCTATTTTTCATCTTTCCCTTGAATGCATCAAAGTAGTTTTCCATAATACTATTATAGTTTTCACCCATCTCAGCAATATATTCATTGATTTGATAAAGCACATGCACATCTTTTCTCTACACAATAGTGCCTTTTGAAGGGAAGAATTTTTTAATATAAAATAGCAAATAGGTTAACAAGGAATGAAACTTATATGGGTTATTCTCCTTGTGCTTTCCATATTCTTGTTGAACTATTTCAACTATAACTCAATAAGGTCATAAGACATATTATTCTTTACCACCTTGTATACAAGGTCAATTTCTTTGTATGGCACTTTGTTTAACCTACTCAAGCTATAAATCCTGTGAGCAATAATATGGATTCCAAATTTCAGCTCCATGTCTGTGACATTGCTAAACTTCATTCCTCTATCATCCCATTCTACTAGGGTTTTCTTTTCAAGTTCAAACCGATCTAGGGTTTTGGTCATTTTAGCTTTGGTCAACATTTTGAAACTAGTGATTTAGTGAATCATCTACTTTGTGAACAATACGGGTTGCTCCAACCATAATTGCCCATTATGCACTCAACTAAGGATAAACCTAATCCATTTTACTTGAAATTCATGGGGCTCTAGTTTAAAAAATCCATTCACACATAGCTATTGTAGGGTTTCAACCATTTCCAAAGTGCTAATTTCTTGAATAACACATTTAAAATGAGTGCAAATATCATTGATCAAAAAGACCTTTGGAGGGATCTGAGACTATGCTCCACTCAAATCTAGGGTTTCCATGATTATATGGGTGAGCTTGAAGTCTGGTGCCTTACATTCACCATGAACCAACATGTCTAATCCACAATTTTCCTTGCTACTATTGGATGCCATCTTCATGTGGTAGGGTTTGAGAGAATTTGAAATCTTTCATTGATACTTTACTCAAATCACTTGGATGCTCTGAACATCACACTTAGCAATAGCTCTCGAGAATTTCTTGGTAAGAATGAAATTTTATTCCATGCTTTTTATCAAAATTTGGCAATAAATTCTTAGTACAAAAGGTAGATCAATTGACCTCATGTTGATAGACTATTATCCACTTCTTTGCATTGAACACTTGGCGACCTCTTCATGATTTGGTAACCATATGCATCTTCATTACTCCTAACTACACTCGATAAAGTTTGTGACCCAACCTTGCTTGATAGAGAAGGTAACTTGGTAGACACTAATACCCTTTTTTACTCAATGATCTCTTTGTATCTTGAATACAGATATGGATCTTCTATTCTACTAACTAGAATTAATATCCGATGTGTCATTTAGTATCACAATTCTAGTGATCTTTTGAGAGATCAAGTAGAAATGGTGGAGTCACCCAATTCTTCAATGACTTTTTCATTATTGCTCAGACTTGAATTCTCAGTAGCCTTTGGAACCCATTGTTGTCTCATTTGTTTTTGGATGTTATCAGCTTTTGCTTTCTTCTCATCTTCAATTCTATCAATATTCATACAGTTCTTAGCAAGATGAGCAAGTTCTATACAAATGAAACATCTTTTAGTAGTGTCTCTTTTCCTCATATGATGTTTAACACAATTCATACTAATGTTTCCAAATTTTTCACAATAATGACATCTACACCAGGTGTTGTAGTCCCAACCAAATATTACTTTCACAGTTTGTTTTGTTGGATTCAATATCTTATTTTTTCATTCTAATGACTTGTGTCCATGCTTCTTAAGTTTGTGATATTTCCTTCAAATCGTAGTTTTTCTTTACATTCATTAGCCTTATGACCATCTTGATTAAAATTGTAGCACTTTCCATTGAACTTTTCTTTTCCATTACTCCAGCATCTATTTGATCTATGACCTATCTTACCATAGTGATTGCAAGTAGGTCTTTGATTCTTTTGAGCTCCTTGATTGGATGATTCTCCTTCTTCTGTATATCCAATTCCTGCTTTTTCTTTTTGCCTATAGAGATTTTCTCATTCAATTGATTCGTGTCTACTTGGGATTTCATCATTCTTTCATTGATTTTCCTTTTAGAGTTTACATCATTTTGCAATCTTTCATTTTTAGATCTTAGGCTCATGATTTCTTCATTTGCATTAGATAGTTGATCTATGAAGTCTGATTGCTAAAGGGATTGTTGTTGTATTTCATTTTTCTTTCCTTCTATTTCTTCTCTTATCTTATTTTTCTCTTCCATGACTTCACATAGCCTTATTGACTGGATTTCTTATTCTCTTCTTAGTTTTCTTACTTCTTCTTGCAATGAACCATTCTTTTCTAGGAGTTCTTTGATTGCATCATTTGTTTCATCTAAGCTACTTGAAGGATGAAAGTCTTCAATTCTTTCTTCAATGTAGAGATGATCATTCATTTGGATTGCAAGATTTTTTCTTCTTTTCAAGGATTGGGAGAGTTGCTCTTTTTCTTTATTGAGTTGGGAAATAGCCATTTCGAAATCCAACTTCTCATTGTCAATAATTTTGTCAAGTGTAAACATCTCAATGTCCTTGATCTTTTTCTCAAGTTATTAAACTTTTCTCCTGAGAATCACAATGCTCTGATACCAATTATTGCAAATATTCTTAAAAATGTTAATTCAATGAGAGGGGAGGGGTGAATCAGTAACTACTAAAATTTCTACTATTTTAACTCTTAATCCAATTGTCCAATTAGTATTTAATTCTTCATATACAATCTAATCTAATTACATGCATAAGAAACTGAAAACATGAAAGCATTCATAACACTTTGACACAAAGATTTTTTGACCTAGAAAACTTTTGAATATAAAGTAAACTAGGGTGGTGATGATACCCACAAGCTTTAGTACTATAGTATAAAATTGGCATGTTAAAGCTTACATTGATCACTTTTAATGATTTGCCTTGTTAGGAGCAATAAGGAATGCTAGGTCTACCTTGTGAAAGGATTTTACAAACATACAATAAAGTATGTACTTAGTAAAGAGATTTAACAAAAGACTATTAGGTCTACCTTGTTAAAGGATTTGATTGATCCACCTGTTAGAATGAAGTAGTAGCTGGTCTTTGATCTGTAACTTCGTTTGCTAAATGAGATTCCTTTATGTACTAATCACCTTGCTATGATAGATATATCTTTGCTACTCCTTATACTATTGTAGCCTTTGTAATTTGCTCTCCTCTATTCTTCTCTAATTATATTCGATTACATTGCATTCACATTCACATATCTTACTTGGATATGGCTCAATTCATTAGATATATACCAATTTAATTATACAATTACAAAATTAGCCATAATACAAGTTTACAAAAATAATAAAAAGTTGGCCAAAGTGTAGAAACTTAGGCTCTAAAGACTGGTTTAGTGAAGTTCTGATACTTGGCATCCACTATCAAAGTTTAGCATCATCATGCACTTAGTAGAAGTAGAATCTTGGTTCATAATGATCACTTTTAAGTAGTCTAAAACTTGGTCTACACTGGTGACTTGGTAGATACTATGAAACTTGGCATATAGTAAATCACTTGGTTACCATTGCATAGCTTGGTAAACACTATTACCTTTGGCTCGAAATAAATTGAGTCACTTGGTTAACACTGAGTAGCTCGATCAACATTGGACTCACATCAGATCAAATATGAGCTCAGTAACTACTGTACAGCTTAGTTTGCACTAGTAAACTTGACATATATTGGGATGCTTGATTTACATTGTTGATGTTCACTATAACTGCAATTGCTTAGTTAACACTAAAATTTTTGTCCAAATGACTTGATAGAAATTGTAGAACTAGGTGGTAACTAAAATGCTTGGCAAATACTAATAACTATACAATAAGCTCGATAGCCATTTATAATCTGAATAAGTGTGTGTCACTAATAACAAACTTGACTGATATGTCAATAGGATACATGTACATGAAAAGTATCCTCTAACAAAATGGGGTAGAGAGAGAACATGAAAAACTTTTGATATTATGTGGGAGATATATGTTTAGGGGAGAATTATTCATGGATAGATTGATGTCAATGAGAAGAAAATTTGAGTTATATTAATGGGGGAGAAGTGTGAATAACTGATGTTGATACATGTAAGGATGAGGAAGTATAGATGGAGAGTTGTTCCTATGAGTTTTAGATTTGATTGATGAGAGGATTTGAAAATAAGAGAATAGTAGTAGCAACAACAAAGTTAGATTTGGTATTCTTTGAACTTATGTATTTTTCATCTATTTTTCCATTAATGCCAAATTGGGAGATTGTTAGGATCAATTATCATGGTATTCCTTTATGAGATTATCCTAAGGATTGGAGATATGGTAGTTAGAAATGCTTTAGAATAACTGAGATGGGGGTGTGAATCAGTTATTCAAGGTCCAAATTTCCTAATAAAACTTTTCACCAAGTAAAGTGAGCGCATTAAACTATTCATTCATCCAGGCTTAAACTTTCCCACTTAGCAAGTTACTATAAATCAACATGCAAGAATAACACATGAAGAATCAACACATAACACACTGATTTATGTGGAAACCCAATTTGGGAAAAACCACCAATAACATCCTACTCAATTCTCACCCTTCTAAAGTGATGCCCTATGAAAGGCATGCCCTATTAAAGACTACAACATAGTAATAAATGTGACCTGGTTAATGGATTTAACCACCTTGTTAGAAGTAGGCATGATCAGAAGACTTTAGAACATTCACTTGGATTGCCACCCTATTAAAAGATTTACAAATGGCTATTAACCAACCTAAGTCCATAAGATTTTAACCTAACTAATACAATTGTTAGATAGTAACAACAAGGGCTTTTGACTTGATACAACTCATGACTTAACTTGTAGATTCCAAATCTTTGTTCATCTCTCAACATTTCTTGGCTTTCATTCATTGTAGCTCTGACAGCTTGTCTTCCTTTCAAACTTCATCTCCTTAAGTCTCCATGCTTGATATACCAATGCAATCTCCTATATGGCCACTTATTGAAGTAGATTCTATGTGCTCTATTCTTCCTTCTCGATGCCTTCTCCTTGATACCCTTCAACAACTTCACAACTTGGCACCCCAACAACTCTTGCTTCTTGACCTGTGACTCCTTAAATAGAAGTTTGGAATACTTTTTCTGCTCTTAATATTATCGCTTTTAATTTTAGATTGAATGGATTAAGTAGGATTCAATGAATCTACCCCCTATCTTGTTTCTTCTAGAAACATCATGAAGAATCCTCTTGAATTTTCTCAAAAATGGTTTATCTAAAATTTTGTGTCTCTAGGTCATCATCCTTATCCTCCATTTGGTTCACAAAATTCAAGGTGAAAAGTTTGTTGGCTCAGATATGGAAAATATTTGACTTTGAAAATTATGCAATAGCTTAGTACTATTAAATTATGGTGCTTGACACCTACTATGTTACTCAGCACCAACTACATTTTACTAATGCTCAACACCTACTGTGGATTTACTCGACATCTAATAATTTTTGCTAATGCTCAACACCTATTACTTGCTTGGCACCTGAACTTGATCAACTCCTTCTATTTCACTTAGCACACCTTAGATTTTTTATTTTCTCGACACTAAATGAAAATCTCTTGGCATGAACTAGCTTGCTCAACACTCACTGATGAACTTAGTCAAGCTTTATAGACAACCTTGTTACAACTTATACTTTCAAAGTTTCTAAGTGTGGCCAACCTCTATATCCACAAGTTTATTATCAATACATCATTTTATCATTGTCTTAACTAATCCTTATACTTCATTACAAAACCATAACTCAACATTTTTCTTCAGTGCTTTTGTTACATCTTGTTGATTAAATCCTCTTCATCAATCAACTAAGTGATAGTACTTGGATCTTATAAGAAATTTTCATTCCTGCGAATAGTATGTTTGGCATCAATAACAAAACAATGATTGAAAAAATTCTTTATCAACAATTTTCCTTTTTGCAAACAATCTTTCTTCTTCAATAGTGATTTTTCAATCAGATTTCCAACAATCTCTCTCTTTGGCATTGATAGCAAACCAAACTGATCAACCAAGTTATCAAAATTCTAACTAGGTTAAAATAGTAAATTAAATTCCAAAAAGAAATCATTTTACCATTTTAATTTTCACCAATTTTCACATCTCCCTCTTTGATGATACATTTTCTTCTCCTCTTTGTTCTACTTCCTCTCTGATTTGCTATCCTAATTTCTTTGCTTCTATTGCTCCCTTTTCACTGTTGTTTCCTCTCTCTTTCCTTTTTGCTATTTATTCTACTATTTCTTCTCCCTCTACATTTCTAATTAGTTCCTATATGACTCCATCTTTTCTATAGCTTACTACTTTGATCAGCTTTGCTCTTCTTAACTACTATTTCTCCCTCTTACATTTTGTTCCTTTAAATGTGCCATTTCTCCCTCTACACATTATTTCTTCCTCTATATGCATTCATCAGTTTCTGCTATTTTGGTATCAACTACTTTGATCAGTTTAGCTACTTCTCCTTTTGTCCAATTAAATGTTGTTAATCAATTTCTATTATTTCTCCATCTTTGACAATAATGCCAAAGACATACTATTTTAGCATTTCATTATTCAAGTATAGAATTTTTAGGAACTCCAATTTCTCCCTTTGTCACATTTCTTGTGACTTGTTTGGAATTTCAGTACTTTGATTACTTTAGGAAAAATCCTAAAGCATCCTTTGCATCAATTTATAACATTTCAACAATCAACTCATTTGGTGTAGGGTAGTTTTTTTGTTACTTAAGTAGCCTTAGATAGGGGCATCACCCCTAATTTACCTGTAAGATACTCAAATGCATCTTTAGGTAATGCTTTTGTGAAGATGTTAGCAATTTGTTCTTTTAAGCTGACATATTCCATCCTCACTTTCTTGTCTTCCACCAGTTCTCTTACATAGTGATACTTAATTGCAATGTGCTTTGTTTTGGCATGCATCACAGGATTCTTTGATATGTTGATGGCTCTTGTGTTATCACTATAGAGAATCACAGGTTCAGTCGTCTCTTCCTTCATACCTTTCAACAAATGTTTGATCCATACAATATTGGTGTAGTTAATAGTAGCAACAACATACATGGTTTCTATTGTAGACTATGAGATACAACTTTTCTTTTTGCTAGTCCAAGTGACCAATCTTTTACCTAAGAAAAGTGCTCCTCCACTAGTGTTTTCCTATCATCTTTATTACTCTCCAATCTGCGTCAATGTAGGCTTTCAACTCAAACTTTGTAGTCTTCTTGTAATATAATCCAAATTCATTAGTTCCTTTGAGGTACCTTAATATTCCTTTTACTACCATAAGATGATTTTCTCTAGGGTTTGCTAAAAATCTAGCCACTATTCCAATAGCTAATGCAATGTTTGGTCCACTATGCACAACATACTACAACTTTCCAATCATTGATCTGTACATTATCTGATTTACTTTAGTTGAATCATCATTTTTGGATAACTTATGTCTTATTACCATTGGTGTACTAACTGATTTTGAGTCTTCTAAGCCAAATGTCTTGAGTATCTCATTGATATATTTTGATTGTGTCACAAATATGCCATGTTTTAGTTTATGTACTTGCAATCCAACAAAGAATTTGATTTACCCAAACATTTACATCTCAAACTCATGTTTCATTTGATCAACAAAATCTTTGCATAGGCATCTTTTCCTCCAAATATTATATCATCAACAAAGATTTCAGATATTGGACTATCTTTACCTATTTTTGCATTGATATATAGGTTGTTTTTGTCATTTGTTCTCCCAAATCCTATTTTCACAAGATATTTGTATAGTCTCTCATACCATGATCTAGGTGCTTGCTTCAAACCATAGAGTGCTTTATGCAATTTACAAACCATTTCTTTGTTGTTGTGCAAAAAATCTCTCTAGTTGTTCTATGTAGACTTCCTCTTCTAGTATGCCATTTAGAAAAGTAGACTTTACATCCATTTGGTATACCTTGAAACCTTTGTAGGTAGCATATGCAAATAGTTTTCTTACTCCTTCCATCCTTGCTATAGGGGGAAAGGTTTCCCCATAGTCCAGTCCTTCTTGTGCATAACCTTTGTAGACTAGTCTGGCCTTATTTCTTGTGATCTCACCATTCTTGTCTAGCTTGTTCCTAAATACCCACTTGGTACCAATCACATTCTTATTAGCTGGTCTAGGAACTAAGGTCTAGGTTTTGTTCTTCTCTATCTAATCTATCTCTTCTTCCATAGCTTTATGCCAATTATCATCTTGTAGTGCATCTTTCACTATTTTGGGCTCAATCTTGCTCAGTAGACATGATTCATTCCTTAGTCTATTCCTTGTCATTAGTCTAGCTTCCTTGTCACTAGTGATTTGTTCTATAGGGTGATGTCTTCTCACATACTTGGATAGTCTTGGTTCTATCTTTATTTCCATGTTTGATCTTTTAGTTTTAGAGTTACTATGCACATCTGTTTCAAGTATTTCATCTTCTCTTCCATGAAAACTAATTTCAAAATTAGAATGTGCATTATCTTCATTCTACAACTTAGCCTTTGAATGCAACTTGACATTCACTAGCTATGACTCAGCTGATATTAAAATTTGTTGTTGATTTCCAACTTGATTGGTAGTTTCTTCTTTAACAAGTATTCCTTCATAGGAGTATACAAAGGATTTGTATTCTTCTAGTTTCTCAATTTTATTATCTTGAACTTTTACATGCTCATCAAAATTTACATTTTCACTCTCCACAATCTTGTTAGTTTTATTATTCAAACACTTATATTCTTTACTTCTAGTAGAGTATCCAAGGAATATGCCTTTATCACTCTTTGAATCAAAATTGCCATTTCTAGTATCTTTAAGAATATAGCATTTACAACCAAACACTTTGAAATTTTTTACATTGGGTGAGTAACCATACCATAATTCAAAAGGTGTTGCATTTGTACCTTTCTTGACTTGCACTCAATTTAGGGTGTAGACAACAATACTTACAACTTCTCTTCAGTATTTTTGTGCAACATTCTTCTCCATCATCAATGTTTTGGCACAATCATTGAACTATTCCTTTTCTCTACAATGCTATTTTTAGGTGGAGTTCCTGCTAATGTTTTCCTTTTAATTCCTTTGTCATTGCAAAATATCTCAAATTCTTTTGATGTGAGTTCTCCTACTTTGTCTGATCTTGTCATGACCCCAAATTTAAAGATATATGCATATTTGAATAACATAGTATATAATGATAATAATTAAGAATAATAATGAATAGATATTATAATTACATTATGAAACCAAAGAAGATGATAATATATTCACATTTGAATATATATGATATTAATAACTAATGATAATTACACTAAATTGATTAAGAATTAATATAAAACCATTATACAATATGGTATTATATTCATTTAACATAATATGTTATAATAACATATAATATTATATTATATAACATATTTTAAACATTAATATATAAATAACATATTTAAATATATATTATCTTTGAAAGGATAAATATCTATAGCCTATTTTACTCAACTATTTAATAATAACATAAATTGATAAAGATATTAATTATAAACATTATTAATTAATGTCTTTAGACATGAATATATGAAAAGAAAATAAACTAAACCTAAGCCAACTAATATATATGTATGCAAAAATTTATGTTAATAACATATATATATATATATCAAATAAGACAGGATAACATATCTAGATATTTTACAATAAGATAGGTTGCATCTTCCATATCTAGATAAAAAAAATTACTCCTAGTTTGTTCTCATTTTCCTATCAGATTTCCATTAGTGTCATAGATTTTGGCAGTTTTGTTTCCAAATTCTACTTTGCATCCTACATTGCCTAATTGTGACACACTCAGTAGATTGTATTTCAATCCTTCAACATAGTATGCATTATCACATGAAATTTTCTCTATGAGTTTAATTGAAGCTTTTCCTTTGATTAGACATGGAGCATCATTTCCAAATCTAACACTATTTCCATCATACTGAGTAAAGATAACAAACTTACTTTTGTCTCCTATCATGTGATGTGAGCATCTACTATCTACGATCCATTTGTCATTTTTGTTCATGTGGGTTACCAGTGATGTTGCTTCATCTTCATTTGATTCATCCTTTATGGCTACATAGACTACCTCATCATCATTTTCATTAGAATCCTCCTCTTCAACAATGTAGCACTTTTAGCTTTTGTCTTCGTAATCTTTGCTATCATCTTCTCTTATGTTCTTGTTCTTATTGCCTTCTCTATAATTCTTCTTATGTGTGCATATTGTAGCAATATGTCCTACTTCTTTGCAATTAAAATATATGATAGGTAGCTTACCTTTGAATTTATCTTTTCTTGTGAAATCTTCTGGCTAGTAGTAATTCCAATTGTTCCACATCTTCTTCATCTACGGTGTTGTCACTAGATGCATACTTTACCTTTTTCTTCTTCTTCTTTGGTTTCACCTCCTTGGTGTCTTTCAATGATAGCTTGGCCTTGAAAGTAGATTCAAGAATCTCAGGTTTGTAGTTATCAAAGTTGGACAACTCAAATGTAGTGGGTCTTCCCACTATTCCTTCAAAAGTTAGTTGGTTTCCTGGTACACACCTTAACTCCTGGATGGTTGAAACTCTAATCGCATAGATGGGGAGCAATTTTCTTGGGAATTTTCTATTAATAGTATCATCTTCTAAATGACCACCCAAACTTCTTATTGCACTTACTGCTTCTTTCATTCTAGAGGCATATTGATCAGCATTCTCACCTTCTTCCATTTTCATGTCATCTAACTTTTATCTGAGGCTTTCTCTTTTTTCTCTTTGAACAATTTGATCTCCTCCATAAATATTAGTCATGGATTTCCACATTTTAAATGTAGATTCACATCCCTTGATGTCATCAAATTCAACATAGTTGAGGGAGAAGGAAATCTCCAACATTGCCTAATTGTGCTCATTCTTTTCCTTCATATCTTCTACAGTGGGTATAGCTAGATCAACATGTTCTACTTCAATTGAGGTTTGTGCATAGTCACTTATTGATCCAAGGTGTAGCTTCATTAACTCTTTCCATACAATGAAGTTATCTCTATTGAGCTTAGCAACTTCTATTTTGGACATCTTGATCTTCCTGCTTCCAGTACCTTTAAACAAAATTAGTAGATGACTTTGATACCAATTCTTAGAAATGCTTTAGAATAATTGAGAGGGGGCATGAATTAGTTATTCAAGGTCCAAATTTCCTAATAAAACTTTTCACCAAGTAAAGTGAGCACATTAAACTATTCATTCATCCAAGTTTAAACTTTCCTACTTAGGAAGTTGTTGTAAAATCAACATGCAAGAATAACACATAACACAATGATTTACATGGAAACCCAATTTGAGAAAAACCATGAGTAACATGCTACTTAATTCTCACTCTTATGAAGTGATGCCCTATGAAAGGCCTTCCCTATTAAAGACTACAACACATTGTTAAATGTAACCCAGTTAAATGATTTAACCACCCTATTAGAAGTGGACCTAGCTAGAGGACTTTAGAACATTCACTTGGAATGCCACCTTGTTAAAGGATTTTAAAATGGCTATTAAACCAACCTAAGTCCATAAGATTTTACCCTAAATGATAAAATTGTTAGAGAGTAACAAAAAGGGCTTTTGACCTGATACAACTCACAACTTAACTTGCAGATTTTAGATCTCTATTCAGCTCTCAATATTTCTTGGCTTTTAGTCTTTGTAGCTCTGACGACTTGTCCTCCTTTAAAGCTTCATCTCCTTAAGTCTCCATTCTTGATATACCAGTGCAATCTCCTATATTTCCACTTATCAAAGCAGAGTCTATGTGCTCTATTCTTCCTTCTCTATGCCTTCTCCTTGACACCCCTCAATAAATTCACAACTTGGCACCCCAACAACTCTTGCTTCTTGACCTGTGACTCCTTAAATAGAAGTCTACAATACTTTTCCCACTTTTAATTTTAGATCGAATGGATTATGTAGGATTCAATGAATCTACCCCATATCCTATTTCTTCTAGAAACATCATGAAGAATCCTCCTGAATTCACCAAAAAATAGTTTATCTAAAATTTTGTGCCTCTAGCTCATCATCCTTATCCTCCATCTGGTTCACAAAATTCAAGGTAACAAGTTTATCAGCTTAGATCTAGTGAATCTTTGACTTTTCAAATAATACAATAGATCGACACTATTGAAATTTTGGTGCTCGACACCTACTATGTTACTCAACACCAATAATTTTTTGCTAATGCTCAACACCTACTATGGAATTACTTGGCATACACTAATTTCTTTTGATGCTTGGAACCTAAACTTTCTTGGCTCCTTTTGTTTCACTTGGCACACACTAGATTTTGTATTTGCTCAAAACTAACTGAAAATCTACTCGGCATGAACTAGCTTGCTTAGCACTTACTAATGAACTTAGTCAAGCTTTGTAGATAGCCTTGTTAAAACTTATACATTTAGAGTTTCTAAGGGTGGCCAACCTCTATATTTACAAGTATATTATCAATACATCATTTTATCATTGTCTTAACTAATCTTTATACTTCATTTGAAAACCATAACTCGACCTTTTCCTTAGGTGATTTTGTTACATGTTGCTTATTAAATCCTCTTCATCAATCAACTAAGTGATAGTAATTGGATCTTATAAGCAATTTTTATTCCAGCAAATAGTAGGTTTTACATCAGTGACAAAACAATGATTGAAAATATTCTTTATCAACAATCTCCCTCTTTGAAAGCAATCTTCCTTCTTCAATAGTGATCTTTTCAATTAGATTTCCAACAATGGTTAGTATGATTGACATGTTGCAATAATGGTTCTATTTGTCATTGATGTCAACATAGTATTATTTTTGTGAAGATTGGCAAATTAGCAGATAGAGAATGAGGTTGTACAGACTATATATTGATGATGAGCTTAAGCATAATTGAGGATATATTCTATAATTTTTCTTGATGTTGTGGATAAGTGTGTGTGTGTGTGTGTGTGTGTGTGTGTGTGTGTGTGTGTGTGTGTGTGTGTGTAGAGTTGAAGATATACAAGAGTTATTCAATAATTATAGAGGATAGTATGCAAATAGATCACTTGCAAAGTGATTTCTAATGTTTGGATTTTATCTCTTAACAAGGATAGAATTGTGATGAGTGAAGTTAGACAACAATAGTAGACAACTTGATGATGATCTGAGTGAGTGTACAAGGTAAGAGGTCACATGTGTGAGGAGTTGTAAAGACTATGAACAAATAATGATTTGTAATATCTTAATTAGGTATTATTATAATTAAATGGGAAAGCCTTAAGGCCAACTCAAGGAATTATTTTAAGTACATGGTATAAAGGAAGGTTATTTTTGTTTTGGTGAAGCATGGAAGTAGTTCTATTTCTATTGCATATGAGAAAGTGATATGGGAATTAGGTAAATGCATGTAAGATATCTAGGGGATTACTAGATGTGAATTTGGTGATCTTGTGTTGAGATTTCCAGAGGTTTGGTCTAGTCAAGAGGATAGAGGAGTTTGAGATATTTAATTTCTATTATTTAATAAGGAATAATACATAGATCAGTTGGACAATGAGTTCAATGGTCTTGCCCTAAATTTATTTGGAAAGTTGTTCCATATGCCTTCAACGTCTCCTAATAGGGCTGGAATCTCCTAACATGGATTCAAAGTTTCTTAAAAAAGACTAATATGTATTGAATGTATTTCATTGGCTCCTAAAAGAGTCCATCCTCTTAGAAGGACCTTTTATATTAGTCCATCATTTTGTGGGTACCATCCCCACTGGGGTTTTCCCTCTGATAAATGGTTTCCCTAGTTAACATATCTAGTGTTATTTTGAATGTTTTCTTTTATGGTTTTTTGTTATATTGTTCACATGGTTAAGGATTAATAATATAGATAAATGTTTTAATAGTTATATAATTGATTCATCCCCTACCCCCTCTCAATTATCTTGGAAGTCTTTAGTTTCTAACATATATTGTATTGAAATTAGGATATGCAACTAATTAGGACATGCATCTTAAGGGAATGAAATTAGGACATGTTTCTTAAGTCGGTATTATATTGCAATAGAAGGTTTACTCTTACATTTAACTACTTGTTCAAATTATGATATATAACTACTTGCTCAAATTAGGTCTATGTAGCTAGTTAGGACATGTGTTCTAAGGGGACGAAATTAGTACATGTGTCCTAAGGGGATTTTATATTTTAGTGCAAGGTTTATTGGTGTAGGAGAACCTATGGTTTTATGTATAAACCCTTGCAATTTTGGCTTCTAATAACATTAGCTAGGGCATAGGATGAATAAGGATTAGGAATAGGCCCCTTAGGACTGCTTATGGTAATGGAGTGTGTGGGAAAAGGTATTTTTTGACAATGGGAAAAAATTTATCAATACATGACCAATTAGTTGTCAAGAAGAAAAATTGTGGCATGATGGGGAAAATGACCCCAAA
Source organism: Cupressus sempervirens (assembly GCA_028749045.1). Lineage (NCBI taxonomy): Eukaryota > Viridiplantae > Streptophyta > Pinopsida > Cupressales > Cupressaceae > Cupressus > Cupressus sempervirens. The sequence continues at coordinate 33,123,569 of CM053784.1, read as the reverse complement.
CTAGCAAAAAAAATGTAGGATAGGGCAATTGTATAGCATTTTTTTACATGATTTTACACCAATTGGAGTTATAGTTGAGAAAATGTGAAAGTTGTCAAAGATGCAACAATATTATCATGATGACATTGAAAATTTTAAAATATTGCATGGCAACATTTTTCCTAAAATATGCATCTCATGGAGAATTAGTTCAAGGTCCTAAAAAATTGGTGGAACATGTAATGGGGACATATTTAAGGTCTCTCGAGCCACTATATGGAGGTTAAATTAAGTGCTAAAGGAGTTTGAATAATAAAAAGTAGTCAATTTTTTTGATAAACCTTGATATAACTATTCAATTCTTTGACATAGCACATCAAAATGAGCTAAAAGTGTGATATTTCCATTACAGATAGTTAGAGGAGTACTTTATCTTGTTTTTGTACACTCAAAAGGTGTCACACTCTAAACACTTCTATCCAAGGGATTCCACTAGTTTGGAATACTTAGATATTAGCTTAAAGCTTCCTATCCACAAAATGCAAGAGAGTATGTTTCAAGAATAAGAAGGCTCGCAGCTAAGCCTCAGAGATACTCTTCTTGCTATTAAACCATGCAATAGCAGGTTCCAAAGAAGAGATGCAAGAATGCAAATTTCCACAAGGATTTCCTCAATGATGCAATGCAAGTATGAAGATTAAGCTACATGAATATGCAAAATGTAGCTATTCTAAGCAATGATGAGAGTGTTTGAGCTAGATTATAGTAAAGGAAACTAAGCTATCATGCAATTATGCTAACATGCCATTATGATCTTAAGTTAAATGTGATGGAATGAGAGAATGAATACAAGAAATGGAAGTTTTCCTCAAAGCTCCAAAGAAACCTATCAAAAAACCTACAACATAACAATATTCAAATGGTGGATTGATCCTTTGAGTGGGAAAGCTCTCTCCCTTTTAAAGTCTTATAGACAGTAAAGATCAAGGTCAAGATGATGGATGATCAATGGTGGAGTTTGAAAAGAAGAGTGATCCACGTGCACACACAAGTCAAACAATAGAATATAAGTTGACTTCCCATGTAAGATAAAAGTCACAAAGCCCTTTTTTTTTTAATTTGTAAAATAGAAAAGGGACTTTATGTGTGAACTTTAAGTGGGTTAGAAGAATGGGGTCTTTTATTTAATTAAAAGGGGACATGCTCTTTTAATCAAAAAATGAACTTAGGATAGCATAGTAAAAATATAAGTTTTATCAAATTAATTGATTATTAGCAATTTGGTCTAGGTAAATAATTAATTAAATTAGCTAAAATGCTAAGAAGGGGGCTAATAGTTTAGATGACTATTTTTAGGTGATTAAATTTGCCCCTTTTTGACTAATGTGTGATCAATCTAGGAATAAATTATGTCAAAGAAAATAGAAGCCAAGTAGGTAGCAATAGATATAGATGTTCAATTTTGAAGGATGGAATATAGAAAGATATAGCAAATCCTAAATGTACAACCTAACAGCAATAGTACTCAACACTAAGAAAAAGATGATGTTAGAATTCAAGAAGAATACTAACACCTAGCAAAGAAGATAGGTCAAGAGCAAATGAAAAGATCAATTATATGCTCCTAAGAAATAGATAGCTATAGCAAGAAATGATAGATTATTTCTGACCCCATAGGATTGAAATCAAAATGAGGTAAGGGGATATAAAAACAAACAAGATATGAGAAAATTGAGATATAGCAATGTCCAAGATGATAGATAAATGATTAGAACCAAAGAGTGGCTATTAAGGAATGATAGAATGCCCCAGTTTGACCAAAGTTGAACATGACAGATAAATCATAAAAATTAGGTCAAATCGAGTAGAAAAATGATTTTGAACATGAAATGGTGAATTGAAGTGTAAAAATGATGAAGACATGAAGATGCCCCAATGATGATTTAGAGATTAGACCAAAGACAATTAGCTAACTACTCAGAAGAAGGTAGAATTTTAAAATGCAATTTTGACTATCAAGATGAACTTGGATTTTCATTTTGATCCTAAAAATGGCTCCAGGATGTTGAAATTAGCTAGGGGTACAATTTTCATGGAATTTTGAGGAGTTTGAAAATTAGGTAAAAATGAGGTAGGAGGCTATAAAAGGGATCCAAGTGTCATTTTCAAATTCATTTTTTCTTTTGTGAATTTGGAGAGCTTAGAGTGCTTAAGAGAGAGAAAATGGCATTAGCAAGCATTTCAATCGATCGACACTATTTTGAGTATAGCCAGTTACATAACTGGCTAGACGGCTATGGGATGCCAGTAAGTTTGTACTTTTTTTCTACTTTTTGAGCTTTTTGTACCTTTTTTTGCATGATTTAGAGGTAGAATACAAAATATGGGGCAATATTTTAAAAAGCATCACATGGGTACTCTATGAAATATTGCACAATATTTTGAATGAAAAATTGCATTGTTCACGTAGTTCCAGGTATGTCATATGGGACATACCCATTTGTCACCCAAACTATTGTGAAATGTCACACAACAAAATTGTATCATGACAGCTCAAAAAAAATTTCACACAATATTGTATTGATATTTTATGTCACCTACATGTAGAAAGAAATGTCACATAGCCTATTTTTGTGCATTTTTCATTGAAGTTTTGCATTTTGAGGATGTTTCTAATACATTATTAATGTTTTCATATCTTGGATTGTAGGAATTCTTTCTTACACTTCTCATCAGAGCCCCCAAAGTGGTGGGGTTGTGATTTGTACACCATTTGACAAATGGGGAGACTACTACTATATCGAGTATGGGTTTGAGATTGGTGATACAGATGCTCCACATATGTGTGAACCATGGGTTGCTGACTACACTAGCCAAGTAGTTACATAGTGAGCATAACACCTTCCATCTACCAACTAGAGAGGCCTTGATCACATTAGAGGATATATATTACATCCTTCATGTACCATGCTATGGCAATCTGGTCAACTGTATGTTTGATTACATTGTCATGTTTTGCAAGTTCTAATATTGATGTGAGGTATACTGATGCCAAGTTTGGTAATATGTCACAAGTGTACTATGATCATATCCCAACAAAGGGGTGAGCAACAATGCAAAAAATGTTCTAGGATGTTACCATCTTAGAGCACCATCTAAGTTGGGAGTGACTCATCAATGAGTATGGTGTTGATTACCCCCTATCGAGCTTGTTGTGTTCATTATTTGCACAGGCCTTGATGACTAATAGGAGCCAAAAGGGATTTCCATTGGGATGGTATAGATTGGTGGTGGACTTTATTACATGGCCACATAGGATGGGAGGGGAACTAGTGATTCTAGTAGATATGTATCATGAGTTACACGAGGTTGTTTACCATGAGGGTCATTTCTAGGCATATGGAGTAGTGCTAGCACAAATTTAGTCATGGGAGAACATTACTATGATTCGATTATGGGTACAACAATAGGAGTGGACCCACCTGTACATTTTTGGATATATAGGATTTGTCCCCCAGACTCATAGTGGGGATGTCACCTATTATCAATGGATTTTGGATGAGTTGACAGTGTTTACATGGCAACCATATCAAGAGTTCCATAGATGGTTGGATGCCTAAGATCTGTAGTATATGTGCTATAATAAACCACTAGTAGGTAGGCACATGGAGATTATGGAGAGATTTTTGATTAGCTGAGTATGGAAGTAGTTCATTGAGAACTAGGTAGTCTCAGTGGAGAAAATCACCTACGTTCATTTTCACTTAGACGAGGCATGAGAATGGCTTTCGATGTTAGATTATTAGACAACCATCTAAGAGACAAAAACTCTAGTGTAGACTCCTTAGGATTATCACCCAGATGTAGATGATGTAGGAGTAGATCCAACTTATTTATATGAGATGCAGAGACATCAATTTGTACATTTCACATAGCTAGATGTGCTACCTATAACAAGAGGACATGGTGGAGGTGGAGATGGAGGCAGAGGAGGGAGATAGATGGAGGTTGGGGAGGATTCCTGATCTAGAAGGAGGTGGATGCGGGCACAAGCTACTAGAGAGATAGAGGAGGAGGACAAGGAGGAAGAGGAGATGTGACTAAGGTAATGACATGTGATGCAGGTGTATGCATAGCCATAGTAGGTGGCTAGGGGAAATGATGAGTACAATGTGAGGATCTGCACCTTAGAGGTAGAGTTATAGGTAGCTTGGGTGACTATTGCAGTATGGAATCCACAACTCATGGCTGAGAAGGCACAAGGAGATGACCTCTATAGGGAGAGTGATGTTGCTAGGAGAGAGGCATCACATCATGGTGCATGTGCTACATAATATTATGTCACTTATAGGGGTGTGGTGCCACCAAGGTAGGGACATGCCAATTTTTTGAAGCAGGTAGGCAAATAAAAGGGTGCAGTATAGCTACTAGATAGGAGACAAGCACTACCACCAGGGTCACCACTAGCTGCAAAGGGTGCCAGTTAGTCATAGGCTAATTGTGATGGTTTTGACAATTTTGATTGTACATCATGTGTTTTTGAGATGGATATCTAGATTTTGGATCCCACATTTGTATATGTACTAAGACATTTGGTTGAGAGATTTGTGTACTTGTCTATTTTTTTATGATATTTTAGTATTTTAAGTTTTTATGTAATGTTTATGTTTCTATTTCTTTCTCATGTATTTATTTCCTATCAAAATTCTTTAGAATAACTAAGAGGGGATGTGAATCAATTATCATGGATCTAGATGTATAAATAAAACTTTTCACAACTTAGCAAACCCATAAAACATTTATACTTATGTATGCATTCATAAGATTATGCAATCACTTATAAACTTGTAGGTTTCTATCAAATCAACTTGCAAAAATATAAACATGAAACATAACAAATTCATCAACTCACATAACACAATGATTTATGTGAGAACCCAATTTGGAAAAAAAAAAAATAACATTCTACCCTTTTTCACTCTTCTAAAGTGATGCCCTATGAAAGGCCAACCCTATTAAAGGTTACAATGCACACTGTTAAATGTGACCTTGTTAAAGGATTATAATCACCCTATTAGAAGTGAACCTTGTTAGAGGGCTTTAGACTATTCACTTGGAATGTCACTCAATAAAAGGATTTTCAAATGACAATTAGGTCAACCTTAATCAATAAGGATTTTATCCTAGACTAATACAATTATTAGAGAATAATAGTAAGGCTTGATCTAATACAAACTTACAACTTCACTTGCACATTATAGATCACTATTCCAATCCTTCATTTTTCTTGGCCTTCACTCATTGCAGCTTTGCTAGCTTGCTCACCCTTCAAGCATCCATACTCTTAAGCTTTCTTTCTTAACATGCCAATGCAAACACTTCTCTAGGTCACTTGATGAAGCAAAACCCTTAAATCCTTCTCTTCCTCAAGTTCTCACATATGCCAACCTTTGCTTCATGACCAGCCACCCCTATAAATAGGAAATTAAGATCATTGTTGCTCATTCTCCATCATCCATTTTAGGGTTAGGTAGGGTACAATGTATCTACCCCATATTCCATATCTCTTCTAGAAACTTCTCCTTTGATCCTCTTTAAATTCACCTAAAAATGGTTTACCTTGAATTCTATGCCACCAGCTCATCATTCTTATCTTCCACCTAGTTTACACAATCCATGAAAAAAAACTTGTCATCTCAGATTCATCAAATCTACAATCTTTAAAATAATATAGTAGCTTGACACTATCTTATTTCTAATGCATAGCACATACTGTGTTACTCAGCATCCTCTATGAAATCACTCGACGTCAAGTAAAGTTTACCTGTGCTCAACATCAACTAAACTTTACTTGGAATCAACTATCTTGCTTGACATCCACTAGATTTTTCTTTTACTTGGCTCCAACTAATTTTTTTCTCAGCTTGCATTGACTTTGCTTGACACCCACTATCCACTCAGTCAAGCTTAGTAGACAACCTTGTTGATATATTATTGAAAGATCATCCGAATGGAAGATTAATGAAATAAGACTGTATGTTTTCAATCATTTTTTTGTCACTAATGTCAAACCTACTACATGTTGGTAAGATAATTGCTTATATGTTTCAAGTACTATCACTTAGTTGATTGATGAAGAGGATTTGATCAACAAGATGTAACAAAAGTACCTAGAGGAAAGGTTGAGTTATGATTATGTATTGAAGTGCAAGAATTAGTTAAGATAGTGATAACATAATGTATTGATAACCTACTTAGGGGTTAAAAAATAATTGGCTACACTTAGAAAGTTTAAAAGAGTAAGGTTGGAAAAAGTTCACTTGCTAAGCTTGACCGAATTGATAGAAGGTACCAAGAAAAGTTAGTGTAAGTCGAGCAAAAAGTTAGTTGGAGCTGAGTGAAAGTGATTTCTAGTGGATGCCGAGTAAGCTAGTGGAAGCCAAGCAACCTAGAAGATGTTGAGTGATTTTCAATAGGTGTCGAGCACCAATAAAGTCTAGTTGATGCCAAGTGGTTTTATGGTTGATGTCGAGCAACAAAGTATGTGTCGAGCATTAGTAAATTGATAATGCCGAGCTGCTGCATTATGAAAAAGATTGATGATTCACCCATTAGAATCCAACAAGTCTATTTTCTTGGAACTTATAAATCAAGAGGAAGATAAGATTGATGAGATGGAGGCACATAATCTTATGTAAACCATTTTGGAGGTGAATTCAAATGGATTCAAAGAGAATTTTCTAGAGAGGACAAGATATGGGGTAGATGCATTGTATCCTACCTAATCCATCAAAATCCCTAATTTTTGGGATGGATAATAAGTGGGAAAAAGTGTTCTAATTCCCTATATGTAGGGATGTTTGGTCATGAAACTAAGTTGGATTGTTGGATAAAGGTTGGAAGCAAGTAGTTGAATATTGGATAGAGCTTAGAGAGTTTTTGGATGTGAAAATTTAACAAGGAGAAGAAAGAGGGATTGCTTCATCAAGTGACCAAAGGAGAGAAGTCTACAATGGAAAACTAAGCATGAAGGCTTAATCAGGATGAATCCTTGAAGAGTGAACAAGCTCTTAGAACTATAAAAGATTGGAAGCCAAGTAGAGTTGAGGACCAAATAGTGATTTGTAATCTGCAAGGTTGTAAGTTGTATCAGATCAAAGCTCTACTGTTACTTTTTAACAATTGTATCAAATTAAGGTAAAATCCTTTATATAATGGTTGACTTAATAGTCATTGGAAAATCCTTTAACAGGGTGGCATTCTAAGTGAATGGCCTAAAATCCTCTAACAGAGCTCACTTTTAACAGGGTGATTGAAATCCTTTAATTGGTTCACATTTAACAGTGTGTGGTGTAACCTTTAAGAGGGTTGGCCTTTAATAGGGCATCAATTTAGAAGAGTGAGAAAGGAGTAGCACGTTATTGGTGGTTTTTCCCAAATTATATTTCCATGTTAAATGATTGTGTCATGTGTACTGATAAATGTGTTATGTTTTATGCTTTACATTATTGCATGTTAATGTTATAAGTAACATATCAGTTTAGGTTAATACACAATGAATGCATGCATAGTTAATAAAGTTCTATGGGTTCACTAAATTATGAAAAGTTTTATTTAGACATTTGGACCTTGAATAATTGATTCATGTCCCTTTGATTATTCTAAAGTATTCCAACAATTGGTATCAGAGCCTAGTTGCTTCAAAGGATTAGTTTCAATGTACTAAAAGCATAAAGATCAAGATGTCAAAAGGAGAGGTACCCAAGATGAATAGAGATAACTTTCCTACAAGGAAAAGTTTAATGAAGCTACACCTTGGAGGACTTGGAGATTATGCAAAAATTTACATTACAATAGAACATGTTGATCCAGTAGGAACCCTCACTGTTGAAGATTTGAAGAAAAAGGAGCACAATCAACCTATGTTGGAGATTGCCTCTACCCTAAGTTATGCTAAATTTGATGTTATCAAAGACCTTAAGAATGCAAAGATAATTTGGGATGCCCTAAACACCACCTATGGAGGAGATAAAAATGTTCAAATGGCCAAGTTAGAGAGCCTTAGAGGTAAGTTTGATGACATGAGAATGGAAGAAGGTGAAAAAATTTCTCAATATGTTGCTAGAATAAAAGAAGTTGTTAGTGCAATAAAAGGAGCTATTAGTAAGATAGACGATGACACTATGATAACTAAAGTCTTAAGAATTGTGTTGCCTATGTATGCCATTATATTGTCTACCATTCAAGAGTTAAGATGTATACTAGGAAATGATCTAACCCTTGAAAGTATAGTGGGTAGACTCACTACTTTTGAGTTATCTAATTTTGACAACTGTAGATGAGAGAGCATTGAACCAACTTTCAAAGCCAAATTGTTACTAAAGGATTCTAAGGAGGAAAAGCCAAAGAAGAAGAAAAGAAAGATAAATTATGGATCTAGTGACAATAGTACAAATGAAGAAGACATTGACCAATTGGAAGCATTGTTGGCAAGGAGATTCCACAAAGAAAAAGGAAAATTCAAAGGTAAGTTGCCTATCATTTGTTTCAATTGCAATGAATTTGGCCATATTGCAGCAAGATGTACATAGAAAAAGAACTTCAGAGAAGGGAACAAGGACAAAAATCGAAGAGAAGATGATGGAAGAGACTACAAAGATAAAGGCAAGAAGTCATGCTACATTGCTGATGAAAATAACTCTGATGAAAATGATGATGAAGTGGTATATGTTGCAATGGAGGATAAATTAGATGAGGATGAGGCTACTGCACTTATGACATGTGTAAACAAAAATGACAAATGGATCATTGACAATGGATGCTCACATCAGAGACAAAAGTAAATTCATTACCTTAGCCTATTATGATGAAAATAGTGTAAGATTTGGTAATGATACACCATGTTTGATAAGAAAGGAAAAGGGTCTATCAATCTTTGTCATGCCCAAATTATGAGGGCAAAAACACACAATTTTTAAATTTTTTTTTAAGTTAAAAATTAACATACTCTAAGTTTGATAGATTTGCGTTCATAGTTAAAGTATTTGTTCTCTACATAAAATCTTAATTTTTCATCTTGAGGAGGAATAAATTGTTACAGTTATACTCTCGTTATTAAATTGATATCGACACTTGGTTCGTTACTATGTTTAACCAAATTTTACTAAACATAAATGAAGAGTGTAGCATTTATTGATTTGCCAAAAGAGAATATCACAACTACACTTTCTAACCTAATCATAATACTAATATATAAAAATAACATTAATATTACTATCACGATAAAAATCAATTAAATTTCAAACTTTAACTAAATTATTAAACCAAAACTAACCAATATAAATTCATGATTAAAATATATACATATTAAAACTCTAACAACTTTAAAACTAAGTTTATAAACACCTAACTTAAATTACTTAAAACATAACTTAATTAATTTAACATCATAACAAAATCACTAACATAAAGATACTTAACTATCCTAACAACACCCACAAATAAATCCTTTAAAAAAAAAAAAAAAACTAACATAATTAGTAACTAACATTCTAACTTAAATCTAAAACTAACTAACTTTGATATAATCTAACTAAATATAATATAAACTAACTAAATTTAATATATCTAACTAAATATAATATAAACTAACTACCCTACACCCTACATCCATGTCACATCTCCCTCACAAATCAACTTACCTCAAACCCTTAAACTAATATAAAACCCAAGCTTCTACCCTCACTCGCCTCAAGTGGTACCCAACCACCAAATTCATTCCCTTTTCCCCAATCAAATTCTTAAGGCCCTAGGCCCACATGCCTCCTTCCTTCCCACTTGCAAGATGATTTGACTTTCTCTAACCTCCCTTTTTATTGCGCTAGATTTCATCGAGTATGGTAGCAAGAAAGGTACACGATGGTTTTGTTTGAAGTTGATTTGCTGACTTCTAGACTTGTTATCTCTTTAAAAACCTAAAATAACACGCCAAAAACACATGCTAAGTCTGCTCCAATTTCCATACTTATCCAAAGTGGCAACCAAGGTAAACAAAAAGGCAGGTTGGGATTTAAATAATGCAGTCACCCAAGGACATAGAAACTCTAGCGCATCCTCCAAAGAGATTAACTTCAGCAAGAAGGATGGAGGGAAAAGTACAGGGTGATGTCACCCAATGATAGTTTATAAGACTTTTTTTTAAATTTCTCAAGCCCATTCCAAGAGTTGGCGCCAAGGTAAGGAGGAGTTAAATGCATAAAGTTAAGTTGGTAAGAATAGATATTAGTTTATGTTTTTATATAGATTTATTTATTTACTTATTTTATTTAGATATTGAATGTAAGTTTATTTATTTATTTATTTTAAGGATAACAAATATTCTTCTAAGATTCTCTATCACAAGGGGGAGAATTTATTTTGTTCCCCATACAAAAACCAGAGAGTTTTTATTTTTTTTAAGTCTTTATTTTTCTAAGTATAGATTCTCAAGTTGATTTATTAGCCAAGAGGATTATTTTTTAAAAAGTTATATTAATCAAAGAGTGTAATGGTTTGCTATCATAATAAAGCAAGAGCAAATTTTTCTCCTAATAAGCACGAAGCCAAATCAACTTCCCAATATAACAAACAAATTTGTCTTAACATTTTTTAAAAGTGAATTTTTGCCTAATTGAAAATCATCATTTCTCTCATTTTGATATTCATTCCTATAACTAAAAGGAAAACATGAAAATGTCAAGAGAAGCGATATTACTGAATCACTATTTTATTGATAGCCTGATTCAAAGGCTCAGCTGAGAAAGAACCAGGAAGAAAACCTAACGTCTTTTCCATTACAACAAATTTTTTATACAATTTACATAGGATTCCAATCCCAAAATAAAAAAATCAAATTAAATTTTTTTCATCACCCTTATCAAGGGAATCATTTTCTACAATTGATTGCTAAGATTGTGGAGGGAACAAAATCTGACCAGGTGAAAAATAAACATAACAAGGAGACAAAATCAAACATTCATATCCTTACTAGGTTTTCACAATAGGATTCAACATTGAATCAAAACTAAGGAAAGGTGGATTTTTCCAATAGGAGATGTCAAACACAACACCAAAATAGGTGCCCAATCAAGGATATAATTCAAGAACTTTCGTTCTTCCATTTTTTTACATGCCAAAACTCATACATGGTTTGTGCTGACAGGTAGGGGCCCATAACACCCTACTCTCTCTCCCTCTTCTCGTCCTGAGAAGAGACTCTACACTATTGGAGTCCAACTAAATACCTTTCCCAAAATTGGCCACTTTTTCCCTATCCAAGGGCGAATAATGTCAAAACACCCATACAAGAAAACTTCAAAATTCAAACAAAAACATAAAAGAAAAGCATTCAAGAAACATGGTTTCAATCCTTCCCAAGCATACCCAACATACATGCAAGCATACCAAAAAGAACAACATAATAACATAAGCATGAACCAAGCATGAAACATCATGAGCAACATGAACAACAAGAACAAGTAGATGAAGAACTCCTACCTTCACAAATAAGTTATGGTAAAATGAACAAATTGAGAAGAGCTTTTCCTTCCTTTCCTTCAATCTTCCAAGACTCCTCTCTAAATGTAGAGATTGGGTAACAACCAAAACTACTCCAAAAAGTGACTCTAAATAAGATCCAAGCTCAACCACCAAAAGGACAATAACTTCCCCACTCACCTAAAATCTAGAAGTTTCTAACTCAACCAAACCTAAGGTTAACCACTAAGTGGAGTTGAGGTTATTCAACTCATGGTAACAATTTTCAATTTTCGAACAAAGGCAAAAATAGACTTTTTTAGTGACCTCAAAAGTCAACAAAAGGGGCTTAGGGGGTGGAAAATGCTCCCAACTCATACCCATACCCCTTGGGTATAAAAATTTCATGATTTAAGGCCTTAGGAATAGATTGGGGACTAACAAATGCTAGGAATATTTAGGACTATCTAACAACTTCAAAATGCAGATTAAGCACTAATCTAGATAAGGGGTAACTAAGTTCAATTAAAACTAATTAGGAAAAATGACACTAACTTAATTTGACTTAGGTCCAAAGGTTACTTAGATAACCCTAAATAGCATGCTAGAATACATATGCAAATTCACGAGTGTCAAGTGACACTATAAGAACACAGTTATGAAACATTAACATTTACTGATCATGGAAAGATACATTCATACATATCATAATAAAATTAACTTACGAACAACAAGGTTTCCATGAATGGCACATAGGGATCAGTTTCATTCCTCCATCGAATTTCTAAGCTAAAATATCCTACACACTTATTGCACACATTAGTAGTCCCATAAAATTACATGCACATATGTATATTCGTATCAGGGAATCATATAAATTAAAACATATATCTCTCAAACAATCAAGATTTCTTTCGTCCTACTCATATTCTTAATTATTACCATTTCATAATCAAAGTGTTAAATCATGCATTTACTTACTTCACCAACATACATGTTCATAAAGAATTAAATGAAAAACTCAAATATTTGAAAGTAAACATCACACAATATGAAATAATATAATATGTTCATAGCATCAAGTAGTGTCTCGGCAGCTCAAGTCATGAGTATCAAAATAATAATGTATCACTATGCTACGATGGGTTAGGGTGTGGCCTCACAAGCTTATAGAAAAGATTTCATGTAACAATGCTTATTATGTTGAAGGATTGAATTATAACTTGTTAAGTGTGTCACAATTGAATAATTTGGGGTGCAAAGTTGAGTTTGAAAACAAATCAACCAAGATATATGATACAAATAGGAATTGGATTGCAAAAGGTGATCAAACTAGGAGTAATCTATTCTATTTGGATATAGAAGATGCTACTTGTCTTATTGCCAAATTTGATGATGTATGGCTTTGGCACAAGAGATTATGTCATGTTAACTTTGATAATCTAATTCGTATCAGTAACATGAAAAGAGTTAGAGGTTTTCCTAAGTTGAAGAAATTATAAAACATAATGTGCAAACAATGTCAGCTAGGCAAGATGACTAAGTCAAGCTTTAAAAGTAAAGCTTATACCTCTAAACAAATACTTGAAATTGTTCATATTGACTTTTGTGGACCTATTGAAGTACAAAGCTATAAAGGAGATAGGTATATAATGCTACTTTTTGATGATTACTCTAGAATGATGAGTGCCATGTTTCTAAAATAGAAATCAGATTCTTTTCAAATGTTTAAATGGTACTTGGCAAGAGTTGAGAAAGAAACAAGAGCTTGAAATTCTTGAGATTAGATAGAGGAGGAAAATTCACTTTACATGAGTTTGAGACATTCTACAATGATAGAGAAATCAAGAGACACACATTAGCACCTAGGACCCCTCCACAAAATCGAATTGCTGAAAGAAGAAACAAATCTATAATGGATTGTGCTAGAACACTAATGATGGAGAAAAATGTTTCTCTAAAATACTAGAGAGAAGGGTATGTGTAGGATCATGGTGTGCCAAAAAGTGACGATGTGAAAAAAATAGAGTTTGAAAATGTCTAAAAGTGCTTCAAAATCCACTCTGACTTTTTTTCACCTATCTAGGTACCAAACATGAAAAGTAAGGCCCAACCCTTATAAGATATCCAATTCAATATCGAATACCTGATATTATCAGATATCTGATATTATATCAGATATCCAATATAATATCAAACACCCAATAAGACTTAAAAATATATAATATGAAATAATAAATTAGTTATTACATTATATAATTATAAAATAATAAATATATATATTATATTATTTATGAAAATTAATATTTTTATATTTCAAAAACCATTCACAAATATTAATATGAATAAAATATAATATAATAGTATAATATGATATAATATAATATAATAGTATAATATAATATAATATAATATAATATAATATAATATAATATAATATAATATAATATAATATAATATTATAATATAATATAATATAATAGTATAATATATTATATAATATTATATAATATAAGAGTATAATATATTATACTATAATATAATATTATTATTATAATATTATAATAGTATAATATATTATATAATATAATATTATTATAATAATATAATAATTTAATAGTATAATATAATATAATTTCATATAATAATATAATAATATAATATAATAGTAATATATTATAATATAAAATATAATATATAGTAATATAATATAATACACTACTTGACTCGCGAGGTGTTTCAAACCGCATGATGACATGGCAGATATTAGATATCTGATATTGTATTAGATATTCGATATAATATCGAATACTCGATATCTACCAGTAGTTATAAAAAAAAGCACATAACTCGCAGGCTTATCCTCATAGGGTTTTATTGTGTTTAATGCTTGGATATCAAATTCAAGATCAAATATACAATATTAGGTTTTTTTTGGTTTTTTTATCAATTTTAACATAAATTTAATAGATTTTATAATGATTTTGATAGTTTTAGTTGAATTTAGGGTTTTTTTGATAGAAGTTGTTAAATCAAAGAAGTTGTTAAAATTAAGTTTTTTTTTAATATATATTATGTTTTGCAAATTAATAGGAATGGCTGATCAAAATGATGACACTGAGGCAAGGAATAATATTCCTCATTACCCCCCACCAAATGATCTAGTGCCCCCTCAAAATTGTTCACCAAATGATCCTTTACCCCCTCAAAACCCTCCTCAAATCGAAGATTTGATAAGTGAAAATCTCACCCAATTGAGGACTTTGCAAAGAACATATAATAATGTACCCGCATTGGCTCCTATGTTATCCATGTTAAACACCATAATGGATAACATTCAAACCATTACCAACCAACAAAATGTCGCTCTTCATTGGCATGATGAAATGCATGAGATGTTTGATGATGGCTTAGACTATGATGAGGTTGTGGCCCTCAATATAACCAAAGAGGATTTGGCTAACCTTTTTGCGAACCCAAAAATGGGTATACCAGTCGATAAAAAAAAACCCAAACTATTGATTAAATGGTGCACAAATGATTCCATACGTGCAAAATTTTGGTATCATTGGTAGATGGTTTTGATATCCCTCCACATAGCAATTTAGAGGTGCCATTTTATTTCCCTAGAAAATTATATGTAGAATTTTTGTTGAAACTCAAAGTGAACTATTAGAGCATGAAGCCCAACATGGATGTAGGACTAGGAGCTCCTTAGGATAGACCCTCTTCCCAGTGGAAGAAAGCTAGCACTTTTTTCCCCCCTACTAATATCTCCCCCCCTCCTCAACTGCAGCATCCTAATATTATGGCAGAGGATAGCTCTTAGACCATTAGAGCCATTCATAGGTTCTTGTTGATATCTTAGGCTAGGTCAATCTTGGCTCCCCATGTTGATGATGTGTGCACCAGTTCATCATTGCCTATTCTGTCCCATGTTTGTGTGCCTCACACTTGCATTATGTGCAAGAATATTTTCTTGGGTCCCATAGGTGATCCTCCTAAGTATCATTTTGTATTAGATGAGGATACACCAAACACACATGTAGAGGCTATAGACCCTAATGCGAGAGAGGAGTGAAATGCAGAGGCATCAACTCCTTCCATGTTGGTATGTGTATACATTTTTTTGTTATGACATATGTGATTTAAAGTTAATTTTTATAATAGAGTAATTTTAATTTTTAAGCCATACTAACTTATACATGTATGTGATTTTCATTCATGTTTAGTTGATGACCAAGGAGGAGCTCAGATAGATTGATGATGCCACACTCTCGGCCATTTCATTTGGCCTTAAGAAATCTATGGTACATTATGTTGTGTTCTCATTGATTTTTCTATTTGATATTGTAGCATATATGGTTGCTAATCTTTCTTTTATCTTGTAGGTACCATCTGTCTCGAGGGGAAAGAGTGCAGGGGATGAGCCAACACCTATTAACAAAGGAAAGGTAATTAGGTGCTTTCTATTTGATTAAATATTGATGCATTCTTGTAAAATATTTTTAATAATAAAATTTAATTACATTCTTTATTGTATATAGGGTGTGGCTATTGGTGATGAGCCTATATAGGCTTTGCATTGTAGATGCTTAGGCATTTCCATTCATATTGAGATCCCCATTGTATGTATAAGTATCATTTATTTTTTATTTTCCTTATCTTCATAAATAAATTCAAAACTAATTTCTTTGATATTAAAAACTACTATTTTGTATCTCATAGGGGACTCCTAGTGCACATGAGGTTCGAGGGGAAAGTTATGTAGATTTGATGATGCAGCCACTATAGGCTTAGGAGGAGCCTACACTAGTAAGTCGTAGTTTGAATTCATGATTAAATATGTTATAAATTTAGCATGCTATGAATTATAATGTTATATTTTAAGTTGTAGATTCATCTGACAAACATATTTGAACATACACAGCCTACAATTAGTGAGGTACAAGTATTGCCTAGGGCATACGAGAGGACTCCTGAACGACACAAGAAGTCAATGAGAGAGGTATTTATTATGAAAGTTTAATAGTATAGATCTTCATTAAATAATTATCATTATGCATTTGAGTAATTCAATGTTAGATACAAAGAAGCATATAAATTTAGTAGTCTAACTTTTGGTTTTCCTTTTTGTTTATGTAGGAGACATCTGATCCACCTAGTGCAGTGAAGAGGCTGCATTTTGATGATCCACTAGCACCCTAGGATAGTATAGTTGTCATAGGATGTGTCATGAGACATTTTGAAATGTCATATGCCACATTGTTTACAAAATATTGATATTATACACATTTTGATGGCATGATTAGCCACATTTTGTATATGGATCTATGTATTTTGATATATATTTGTGTACTTTGTCTATAGATACATGATCTTTGATATATATATTTGTGTAATTTGTCTATGGATACATGTGTTTTGATATATTTTTTTGTCATTTATGTGCACATTGATATACATATTAATTTAGTATCTAGTATTGTTTAATTTATCGTGGATCATGTGTATCGTTCATGTTTATGGAATATCACTAATTCTGATCATGTTTGTTATATTTGATTCAAATGCAATAATTTTTGAATAACATTTTAACAAGTTTATTATCAAATTTGGATGCAATGTTTAATTTGAAGTGCTATCATGACATAAAGACACTTGTTAACCTCATACACAACGTTCAGATAACCCATATTGATCCACTTTACAAAATTGGTTTCATTAATGCATGCTATAATTTCAAACCTTCTATACATGTTTCCAACCTTGTATGGTTGTGCTCAAACCCCTAACTGACTCTTTGCACTCATTTTCACTTTGCAAGAAAAAGTTGCAAAAGTTACAAACATTGCAAAATTGCAATTTTACAACTTTTGCAATTTTGAACAATTTTTTATATAACTTAAAATTCCTAATTAGATAAGTTCACCAAACTTGGTAAGGGGTTATTGATAGCCCTCACAAGCTCTAAGTTACGACACTCAGAAGATCAACCTAGAAACACACTTAGAGCACCTTGGAGACTCCTCGGTACGGGGTGGTCGTGGATGATGGAGGGTCTTCATAGCAAGAACAAGGGTGTCACTAGGGTTCACCCACCCATCTAAAGCTAATGGCACTGATAATTCGAGGCCAAGATCAGTGGTTTCAAAGTTATGCTATGGTGCACCTATGAATTGAAGCATACTGCAAGTTTGGGCATCGAGCAAGATCACTGCGCTAAATCCAAATGGAATATGATCTCTCAAAAATGAGATATGCTATTTTAGGACTTGACATCATCGTCCTATAGAATTTGACATTTCATTGATAGCCCTCACAAGCTCTAAGTTACGACCCTCAAAAGATCAACCTCGAAAGGCACTTAGAGGACCTTGGAGACTACTTGGTATGGGCTGATTGTGGATGATGGATGGTCTCTGTGGCTAGAAAAATGGTGTCACTAGGGTTCACCTACCATCCAAAGCTAATGGCACTGACGATTTGATGCCAAGATCAATGGTTTCAAAGTTACGTTGTGGTGCACCTATTAACTGAGGCACACTGTGAGTTTTTGCATCAAGCGAGATCATTGTGACAAATCCAAATAGAATGTGATCTCTCGAAAAAAGAGATAGGTTATTTTGGGCCTCGACATTGTGATCTTGTAAAATTTGATGTTTCATCGATAGACCTCACGAGCTCTGAGTTATGACAATTAAAAGATCGACCTTGAAATGCACTTAGAGCATGATTTCTTGTGGATGATGGAGGGTCTCCATGGCTGGAACAAGGATGTCACTAGGGTTCACCTACCCATCCAAAGCTAAAGGTGTTGATGATTCAATGCTAAGATCAACGGGTTCAAAGTTACGTTGTGGTGAACCTATGAACTGAGGCACATTACGAGTTTTGGCATCGAGTGAGATCACTGTTCTAGATCCAAATGAAATGTGACCTCTCAAAAATGAGATAGGTTATTTTAGGTCTTGGCATCATCATCTTGTAGAATTTGACATTTCATCGATAGCCCTTATGAACTCTGAGTTACAATCCTTAGAAGATCGAACTTGAAATGAACTTAGAGCACCTTGGATACTCCTCAGTATGGGCTACCCGTAGATGATGGAGGATCTTTGTGGCTGAAACAAGGGTGTCACTAGGGTTCACCCACTCATCTAGAGATAATGGCACTGATGATTCAATGCCAAGATCAATGGTTTCAAAGTTATGTTGTGGCGCACCTGTGAATTGAGGCACACTGCGAGTTTTGGCATCAAGCGAGATCGTTGTGCTGAATCCAAATGGAATGTGCTCTCTCAAAAATGATATAGGTTATTTTAGGCCTTAGTATCACTATCCTATATAATTTTACATTTCATTAATAGCCCTCATGAGCTCCAAGTTAAAACCCTCAGAAGATTGACCTTGAAATGCACTTAGAGCACCTTGGAGACTACTCGGTCTGAGCTACCCGTAGATGATGGATGGTCTCTGTGGCTAGGAAAAGGGTGTCGAAAGATTTCAACCACCCATCTAAAGCTAATGGAACTGATGATTTGATGCCAAGATCAATAGTTTCAAAGTTATGCTTTGGTGCACCTATGAACTAAGGCACACTACGATAGGTTATATTAAGCCTCAGCATCGCCATCCCATAGAATTTGATATTTTTTCGATATCCCTCATGAGCTCTGAGTTACAACCCTTGAAAGATTGACCTCAAAATGCACTTAGAGCACCTTGGAGACTACTTGGTATAGGCTGCCCCTAGATGATGGAGGGTCTCCATGGCTAGAAAAAGAGTGTCACTAGGGTTCACCCACCCATCCAAAGCTAATAGAACTGATGATTCAATGCCAAGATTAGCAATTTCAAAATTACATTGTGGTGCACCTATAAATTGACGTACATTGTGAGTTTTGGCATCGAGCAAGATCATTGTGTTGAATGCAAATGGAATGTGATCTCTTAAAAATCAGATAGGTTATTTTAGGCATTGACATCACCATCCTATATAATTTTACATCTCATCAATAGCCCTCACGAGCTCTGAGTGATGACCCTCGGAAGATCAACCTCAAAATGCACTTAGAGCACCTTGGAGACTCCTCAAAACGGGCTACCTGCGAATGTTGGATCATCTCCATGGCTAGAAAAGGGTGTAACTAGGGTTCACCCACCCATCCAAAGCTAATGGCATTGATTATTTGATGCCAAGATCAACGGTTTCAAAGTTACACTATGGTGCACCTATGAACTAGGGCACACTATGAGTTTTGGTATCGAGCGAGATCACTATGCTAAATCCAAATAGAATGTGATCTTTCAAAAATGAGATATTTTATTTTAGGCCTTGGAATTACCATCCTGTAGAATTTGACATTTCATCAATAGCCCTCACGAGCTCCGAGTTATGACCCTCAGAAGATCGACCTTGAAATGCACTTAGAGCACCTTGGAGACTCCTCAGTATGGGTTGGCCATAGATGATGGATGGCCATCATGGCTAGAAAAAGGGTGTGAGTATAGTTCACCTGCCCATTTAGAGCTAATGGCGCTAACAATTTGATGCTAAGATCAACGGTTTCAAAGTTATGATGTCATGCACCTATGAACTGAGGCACATTAGGAGTTTTGGGATTGAGCAAGATTGTTGTGCTAAATCCAAATCGAATGCGATCTCTCAAAAGTGAGATAATTTATTTTACACCTTAGCATCACCATCTTGTAGAATTTGATGTTTCATCAATAGCCCTCACGAGCTCCAAGTTATGACCCTCAGAAGATCAACCTCGAAATGCACTAAGAGCACCTTGGAGACTACTCAGTATAGGTTGATCGAGGATGATGGATGGTCTTCATGGCCAAAAAAATGGGTTCAAAAGGGTTTACCCACCCATCTAGAGCTAATGGCACTGATGATTCAATGCCAAGATCAACGGTTTGAAAGTTACATTGTGGTGCACCTATGAACTGAGCCACATTGTGAGTTTTGGCATTGAGCAAGATCGTTGTACTGAATGCAAATGGAATGTGATCTCTCAAAAATGAGATAGGTTATTTTAGGCCTCGGCATCACCATCCTATACAATTTTATGTTTCATCCATAGCCCTCACAAGCTCCAAGTTATGACCCTCAAAAGACTGACCTCAAAATGCACTTAGAGCACCTTGGAGACTACTCAGTACGAGCCACCCACAGATGATGGATGGTCTTTGTGGCTAGAAAAAGGGTGTCAAAAGGGTTCATTGGCCCATTTGGAGCTAATGGTACTGACGATTCAATGCCAAGATCAACGATTTTAAAGTTACGTTGTGGTGCACCTATGAACTAAGGCACATTATGAATTTTGGCATCAAGCGAGATCATTGTTCTGAATCCAAAAAAAAATATGATCTCTCAAAAATGAGATAGGTTATTTTAGGCCTCACCATCACTATCCTATAGAATTTGACATTTCATCGATAGCCCTCATGAGCTCTAAGTTATGACCCTCAAAAGATCGACCTCAAAATGCATTTAGAGCACCTTCAAGACTCCTCAGTATGGGCTACCCACTGATGATGGAGGGTCTTTGTGGCCAAAAAAAGGGTGTCGCTAGGGTTCACCCACCCATCCAAAGCTAATGGTGCTGACGATTTGATGCCAAGATTAGCAGTTTCAAATTTACACTGTGGTGCACCTATGAACCAAGGCACACTATGAGTTTTTGTATCAAGCGAAATCATTGTGCTAAATCCAAACAAAATGTGATCTCTTAAAAATGAGATAGGTTATTTTATGCCTTGGCATCATCGCCCTATAGAATTTGACATTTCATTGATAGCCCTCATGAGCTCTGAGTTACAACCCTTAGAATATCAACCTTTAAATGCACTTAGAGCACCTTGGAGACTACTCGGTACAGGCTACATGTGGATGATGGATGGTCTCCATGGATGAAAAAAAGGTGTCACTAGGGTTCACCCACCCATCCAGAGCTAATGGCACTGATGATTTGATGCCAAGATCAATGGTTTCAAAATTACACTATGGTGCACCTATGAACTAAGGCACAGTGTGAGTTTTGGCATCAAGTGAGATCACTATGCCAAATCCAAATAGAATGTGATCTCTAAAAAATAAGATAGCTTATTTTAGGCCTCAACATCAATATCCTATAAAATTTGACATTTCATCGATAGCCCTAATGAGCTTTGAGTTATGACCCTCAAAAGATCAACCTCAAAATGCACTTAGAGCACCTTGGAGACTACTCAGTACGGACTACCAGTGGATGATGGAGGTTGTTTGTGGCTATGAAAAGATTGTCACTAGGGTTGACCCACCCATCTAGAGCTAATGGCACTAACAATTGGATGCCAAGATAAGTAGTTTCAAATTTATTTTGTGGTGCACCTATGAACTGAGGCACACTATGAGTTTTGGCATCGAGCAAGATCACTATGCTAAATCCAAACTAAATGTGATCTCTCAAAAATGAGATAGTTTATTTTATGCCTCAGCATCACCATATTGTAGAATTTGACATTTCATTGATAGCCTTTAGGAGCTCTGAGTTACGACGCTCGGAAGATTGACCTCAAAATGCACTTAAAGCACCTTGGAGACTCCTCGGTATGGGTTGCTTGTGGATGATGGAGGGCCTCCATGGCCAGAACAAGGGTGTCACTAGGGTTTACCTAACCATCTAGAGCTAATGGAACTAATGATTTGATGCCAAGATCAGCAATTCCAAAGTTACATTTTTGTGCACCTATGAACTGAGGCACACTGCGAGTTTTGGCATCAAGTGAGATTGCTGTGTTAAATCTGAATAGAATGTGATGTCTAAAAAATGAGATAGGTTATTTTATGCCTCGACATCAATGTCTTGTAGAATTTTGTGTTTCATCAATAGCTCTCACGAGGTCTGAGTTACAACCCTCAAAAGATCAACCTCAAAATGCACTAAGAGCAACTTGGAGACTACTCAATATGGCCACCAGTGAATGAATTTATTTGGCATTTGTCTTGTTACTGGTTAGGGTAGAGTAGGTTAGTTTTCAAACTTGCTACAAGTGTTACCTTTGGATAATAATTATCAATTGTGGAGTGTACATTAAGCCTAAATTTGGTTCGTTAATATCTTTCCTTTCTTGTATATAGATTCAATAGGAATTTTGAATTCTAGCTCAATTTTTTTGGGTAAGTATGATGATGTGTCACTACCATGTCTCTCTTCTAATAAACCAACATGGGAAAAGGTTAAAAGGTGAAACACTTATTTTAATTTGACTTATCTTTAGAGATGTTAATTAACCCCCCTTAGGATCATACAACCAATAGGTTTTACTAGAGTCATAATAACCAATAAGGATTAATTTTTCAATGTTATTATCATATTTTATTGTCTTCTCTTTTTGGGATACATTAACCTAGGTTGACTAAGTCTAGAATAAGTTAACTTACATCTAGCTATTCCAAAATAATATGACCTAGGTTTCCCTAGGGACTTTGGGTCCCACTGCAATTTTTTTCTTAGAGTTGTAAATTTGGAATTTGGGTGACTTGTAGTGATGCAGAGTAAGCACAAGGAAGCACCAAACAATCAACCTTCTACCCCCAAACCTCCAAACACCACAAGGGCTAGGCAAAGGATATGGCTCACTTCCAAATGGATACTACTTTGATAGTACAACTTTCCAACAACATCACCAACCCAACTCTCCAAAGAAGAGAAGAATCCAACTTCTTCCTACTCGGATCAACAATGGACTACTACCCCCCAACTTGGAAAAAGTGGGTTTATGGTGTTCCCAACATTTCTAACACCAGTGATGGCTTCAGACAACCTTAACTTTACCAAAACAAGGAAAATCACTAATCAAACCTACTGCTGATAACCCACAAAATAGAATGCAACATTTGACCTACTAGGCAATTAGGCCTCCTAGTTCAGTTTTTTAGCAATAACATAAAACTCTTCCAATGGACTTGGCCAAAAAAGTATAGTTTTAAATACCCTTTTCCAAGGATTAAAAGAATTCAAAGTTTGAAAACTTCACTCCACTCTAGCATGCCTTAACCCCAACCATGCACTCAAGCCTAATTAGCAACTTTAGGCATGGTCTACAAGGTAATGGCCAAGAATGGGTCCATGTAATCAATCTTCCAACTCCAGAGTGTTCCCCTAACCTAGACCAAAGTGTCTTGCTAATTCAGCAAGTTCTCAACTCCTTTTCTTCACCTTACTCAACCAAATTGCACAAACAAGGTCTAATACATGGGTAATATTAGACCTAGGGCTTGCACCCATAAATATTTTTTGTAACCTCCTATCTCAAGACCTTTAAAATATGATAATACATTTCCCTAACTTGCTACATACAAATTTAGATCAATTTCTAGTGGTCAAGTTTGAAGTTAGGGCCATTTCTTTGGCCAAACCCTTGTTTTGAGGATTTCACAGGGCAGTGACCAAGAAAAATCAATAACTTGATTATCCTGACTGATGAAAACTTGAAATCAAAACCAAAACTTCATAAATAAGAAGGGCTATCAAATCAGTATAAAAGTTTTCACTTCCCAATTACTACAGGCTGTACTATACGGAAAAACCAGTCAAAATAGTTGAGAAATAGTAGATTTGATTGATTCCAAAGAGCAAGTACATATATTTCTTCATTTTCTCTCTCCCCTTGAATGTCTAGAGCCTTTATAGGAAATTATAAATGGGTAGAACCAACGTGTGCAAGTTTTAGCCATTGGGAGTGGTTTTTTGAAAAAGTTGTCAAATTATTACCAAATTTGCTAATGCAACTTTTGCATTTTTTTTGCAATTTTTCTATTTTGAAAAACCTTCTTCCTAATTCAATTCTAACCATTCCTAAATGTTATTCTAAGACTCAAAACACCTAAACTATCCTAACAAACATAAAATAAACCAAAATTTCACCTTTTGGACCAAATGATGCCGAGGTTCATATTAACACCTTGGGTCTTGTATCCATTACACTGGTGGATGGCCTTAAGGTGATTTCTTAATCAATCCTAAGGCCTTACATTGAAAAAAATGAACATTTTGATTAGGTGATCTGCACCATGTAGGCTTTCTCTATCTTTTGCCATTGTAGAATTTGAGCAATATAAATTCATGAAACCTTGAAGAACACATGTATGAAATAACTTATCAGAGATAGGTAAAGAGAAAAAAAGACAAGGGTTTAACTTTGACAATATGGAGGATCACGTTATTAGAATAAAATAATGAGTAAAATATACAATGGATATATATGGGCAACAATACTTTGAGTTTATACAAATAGATTAGATAAATGCAGCAAAGCACACAAGTGTTTCAATAAGTTGATGTGATTGTTGTCACACAATTAGAACCTATTTAATAAATAGAACCCAAAATTTGACTTGAACTATAACAACCAACTTTAATAAAGTGTAACAGAACCACCCTAGCATTCCCAAGATATAGAAAAACATTATCCAAATCAACTATTTCTTCTACCCATCACTCTTCTTGCACCACGAGTCATTTTTTATAATAACCTAGAGATGGAAACCTCACACCATAAAAAAATAAAAATGTATTGATAAGACTTGTAGTAAAAGACTTACACAATATTAGCATCATAAAATCACTTCTTATTTGAATGCTCTTAAAATTGTTCTTATAGCCTTGTTTCACATGCAAATATGGTTTGCAAGAACTTGTTCGATATCTTCCTCTAATAATTCCTTACAAAGAATCTACCAAAATACAAATTAGAATGTGTAACTAATTTAACCTATATTTTTCATTATTACAAAAATCATATACAAAATAAACTTCACATTTTATATCATAATACATCATAAATCCTAGGAATTCTCCCCAACACCCCCCCCCCCCTCCAAACTCTACATGATGTACCTACATTCCAATATCATAAAAAAATATTAGTAACTTATTGTAT
Organism: Cupressus sempervirens; assembly: GCA_028749045.1. NCBI lineage: Eukaryota > Viridiplantae > Streptophyta > Pinopsida > Cupressales > Cupressaceae > Cupressus > Cupressus sempervirens. Next base: position 33,098,138 of record CM053784.1, on the reverse strand, counting down.
TAAACAAGATAATCATCGGTTCATTGAATCATTATGAAGAAAATAACATAATAAGTAAATATACCTAGTCGAGTGTTATAGTAGGGTCCTCTCTCTATTTTATGGTCTCCAATAGGGCTTCATCATCAGCATTAGTAATAGTAAAAAGTTCTTTTCCTTTTTGTCTTCCTTGATGCTTCAACAACTTTACATATGTTTTTATGATAAGATGCAAATATATGAGAATTATTTTGTACTTCTGATAGTCTTCACATGCAGAAATTATATTCCTTCTAAGCATGTATGTCCATAGCCATGTTCTAGTGACAACCACTGAACTAGTATGATATGTGAATCCATAATCATCTATGATCGGTTGTGCAAGCTTTTTTTTACCTCTTACACAATGTGCTAACCAATAATCAAATCTCTCATAATTCCCATGTGGTGCAACCAATGAAAAGACATGTCTTGGCTAAAGAAGATTTGATAGATGGTTATGCTCAAGTGAACTTTCCATGTCATCATTTCTGATAGAGGGTATGATAGACAATGCAATAAGATAATGTGGAGGCCATGTTTGAACTCACTCACTCGACTCACAGTAGTCCCAATCACACTAAAAACAACTAGGACAAAAGCAAGCTAGTTGTTGTGCCCAAATGGTCCATGCACTAGAATCAGAGCTCTGGAATGAATGCATTTTTGATGAGTCTCTCATTGTAGCACAATCTGATTTATCACCTATGGTCCCTTCCTCAACCAACCAAAAGAACTTGTGTACCACTAAATTAGGAATCCCCCTGTGTGATAATGCTAAACTACACCAATCAACAATGCTACAAGCATCAAGAAGCTCTGATGCTGAAATCTTCAATTGCTCCTTGACTAGAGCTCTCTTCACACATGCCCCTACTCCATCATGTTCCCCTTTTCCATGGCCAGACTAAAAAAAAATCCAAATATGAGGGAACCCCCTCTCTACGTGCATCCTACACAACCAATAAAACATGCGAGCATTCTTGAATTGACCTGTATAGTTATCTGACCAAATGATATGTCTACCTAGAGAAATTGCATACTCCTATAAGAAATCAAAATAATTCTCAAAAAAATGTTGCACAAACTCATGAAAGTGAGATCTATCATCACTCAAATAAAAATAATACTCTCTAATAATCTTTCAATTATCTTCTGCACTATTAAGGGCATGTCTATATGTTCAAAAAAAAAATCTGAATGGAGTTGTAATACTGAGATTGTATCTCATTTTGAGGTTGCAATGTGTAGTTTTCAGCAAAATCAACAACTGATATAATAGTGCCAATGGGAAAAGTCTCCTTACACATTCTAAATTTTTTATCCAACCATTGAAACCTATGACTATGTCTTGCATACTTGTAGAAAAGATTTTCCTTGAAATTTGAAATAATACTAGCCACACTAATTTCTTTTCCAACCAATTCACATCTAGAGCCCTCACCCCCACTCTTCAATGTATATTTCACCATTTCATATACCTTTTATTTTTACTATTATCTTTCCAAGATATTGTTCACACCCCTCGTGGAAACATGTGTCAAACTTGGATAAGCTACCACATTCTGAACACTTCTCATTTAAGCAAGAATTTTTATAAAAGAAACAACCATCAACTCTATGACATAAAAATTTATCTAGCAAGTCTTTGGATAATTTTGGAAGCCCAATAGCACCACAATTCTCCAACATTTCTTTACTATGTGAAGTAGAATGGATGGAGTGCAATAGTTCATGGTGCATAAAAAACTCAATATGATATTTGCAATAACATGTATTTCAAATTTTAAGTGGCACACAATAAAATGGCTTCAAAGATTCAAAAGCCCTTTGTGATATATGAAGACTTGGATGACTCTCTCTAAATTGTTTGAACAACATAATTTGACTTACCTCCAAATAGTATTTAAGATGCGGCATGTGGTCTCTGATGCCAATTCTCAACTTTAACACGTCTTTAGCATTGGGTGATACTCGTGAGCTAGAGTGCCAAAATTATGTAATTTTTTCCTTCACATCATTGGATAGATTCTTATCAAAATGTGGAAGTTTGCCACCAAATGCCCCTATTTCATTTTGAAGAGGATCATCAATTCTCTCTCGTCGACTAAGTGCTCTTCTCAAAGTAGTATGATTTAGGTTCAAATCAATACAAGTTTATCTCATATATCAACCCTTTCTCAAATGATGACTTATCAAAGAGGTTGTAATAACCCTTCGAGAAACATTGTTATCCTTCTCCCTACTATTTTTCTCAATGCTATTGAGAGCACTGAAAAGATTCTTCACAATAATTGAATTTCTTTCCAACTTTTTATTGACAGGAATCTTCAATTTGGAAAGCATAGGTCTCATCTTTTGCATTTTTAATAAGTGCATAAAAATTTGACATTTCTCCACCACTACCTTGTTTCTGAGAAACATCTTATATAGTCTTGAAGCCTATAACTGAATGGTTCTTTCTGATTTTTTCCCTTCCAAATTGGTAATAATCATTTCATCAATTTCAATTATCCATTTTCATGTTCTAGAACCTTCATGTCAATTATAATTAGGATATATCTAAGGTTCCTATGCATTAGGTTGATGTGCATTGTCATGTTCAACATGGTCAATTATGCAATTTACATTACGACCTAGTAGCATTTTCTCCTCAAAAATTTCATTCTCTAAAATTTTCAATTCTGGCATTATAATTTTCAATTGGTACATTTTCATTCCCCAACTACACATGTTTATTATTAGACTCTATGATATCACCTCCAATTAATTCATTGTCAACTTGACTCACATTTAACATACCTTATCTTTTCTTTTAGTGTTCTATTTTGTCCCTTTCCCTATATGTTGCAATGTCTTCATTGGATACCTTTCTTTTGTGTTTAGCCTTTAAATGACTGTTGCTCCCCATTCAGATGACAATATCGAACACCTAGGGATATATTATCAAACTTTTTTCGATTGTTTGGGCCCCAAAACATAACTTTTCGTAAAACCCATGAAAAAGGCCCACAAAAAGTGATGTTGTTAGGTCTACAGTGATAGGGAATATTTTGGAAATATAATGTTAGTAAATATCAGGTATCCAATTTTAGATCAGATATTTGATTAGAAATTGGATATCTGATATTGGTCAGCACCAAAATATTGGAGGGAAAAATGAATTCATGAGTTATGACTAATCTATAAATATATAGCATATATTAATATATATATATATATATGAAATTATATTATATTATATTATTATTTTTATTATTATAATCTATAAATATAATATATATATATATGACTATTACACTATATTATTATTATTTTTAATATATTATTTGTATTTGTTACTATAAGAACATATAATAATAGTTTATATGGGACAAAAGAGGCCATAGGATGACCTATGACCCCTTTCTACACATTCCATGACAACATATGTCGATAGGGGTCCAGGACCCCTAAGGACATATTACAATCATTTATATGGGTCAAAAGTGGTCATAGGTCCTTTCAACACATTCCATGATGACATATGTCTCTAAGGGTACTAAAACCCCTAGGAACATATTATAATCATTTATATGGGTCAAAACAGGCCATAGGATGACCTATGACACCTTTTGACACATTTTATTTCAACATATGTTCCTAGGGGTCCTAGGACCCCTAGGGGCATATTAGAATCATTTATATGTGTTGATAAGGGCCATAGGATGACCTATGTCCCATTTTGACACATTCCATGATGATATATGTCTCTATGGGTCCAAGGACCCCTATGGACACATTATAAACATTTGTATGTGTTAAAAGAGGTCATAGAATGGCGTATGACCTCTTTCAACACATTCCATCATGACATAAGTCTCAAAGGGTCCTAGGACTCCTAGGGACATATTATATCATTTATATGAGTTGAAAGGGGTCATAGCATGAACTATGACCCCTTTTGACACATTCCATGACAACATATGTATCTACGAGTCATAAGACCCTTAGTGACATATTAGAATCATTTATATGGGTGAAAATGGACCATAGGATGACCTATGACCCCTTTGGACACATTCCATAATAACATATGTCTTAAGGTTTCCTAAGATCCCTAAGGACATATTAGAATTATTTATATGGGTGCAAAGGGGCCATAAGATTACTTATAACCCCTTTTGACACATTTTATTACAACATATGTCACTAGGGGTCCTAGTATCCTTAGGGACATATTGCAATCATTTAAATGGGTTGAAAGGGGACATAGGATGACCTATGACCCCTTTTGACAAAATTTTATTACAACTTATGTTGCTAGGAGTCCTAAGACTCTTAGGAACATATTACAATTTTTTATATAACTCAAAAGGGGCCATAGGATGACCAATGACCCCTTTCGACACATTCTATGATGACATATGTTACTAGGGATCCTACAACCACTAGGAACATATTACAATCATTTATATAAGACAAAAGGGGCCATAGGATGACCTATGACCCCTTTAGATACATTCAATGATGACATAGATCTTTAAAAAAATATTATAATCATTTATATGGACTAAAAGAGGCCATAAGATGACCTATGAAACCTTTCAACACATTCTGTGATGACATATGTCTCTAGGGATCTTAGGACCCCTAGGGACATATTATAATCATTTATATAGGTCGAAAAGGGCTATAGGATAACCTATGACCCTTTTCGACACATTCCATGATGACATATGCCTTTTGGTGTCCTACGACCCCTACAGATATATTAGAATTGTTTATATGGGTCTAAAGGGGCCATAAGATTACTTATGGCTCCTTTCATCACATTTTATTATAACATATGTCAAAAGAGGTTCTAGGACCCCTATGAACATATTACAATTATTTATATCAGTCAAAAGGGGCCACAGGATGACCTATGACTTCTTTTGACACATATTATTACAACATTTGTCACTAGGGGTCCTAGGACCCCTAGGGATATATTAGAATGATTTATATGGGTTGAAATTGGCCATAGGATGACCTATGACCCCTTTCAACACATTCCATGATGACATATGTCTCTAGGGGTCGCAGGACACCTAGGGACATCTAATCATTTATATGAGTCTAAAGGGGTCATAAGTCATCCTATGACCTGTTTAAAAACATTCTATGACAACATATGTCTGTAGGGGCATAGGCCCGTTTTGACACATTCCATGATGACACATGTCTTACAGGGCCCTAAGATCCCTAGGGACATATTAGAATCATTTATATGGGTCAAAACGGGCCATGGGATTACATATGACCCTTTTCAACACATTTTATTGCAATATATATTGCTAGGGGTCCTAGGACACCTAAAGACATATTACAATCATTTATATCGGTCGAAAGGGGTAATAGGATAACCTATGACCCCTTTCAACACATTCTATGATGACATATGTTGTTAGGGGTCTTAGGAAATGTAGTAACATATTATAATCATTTATATGAGTCAAAATTGAGCATAGGATGACCTTTGACCCCTTTCGACATATTTTATGATGACATATGTCTATAGTGGTCTTAGGACCACTAGGCACATATTATAATCATTTATATGGTTCAAAAGGGGCCATAGGATGACCTATGACCCCTTTCGACACATTCCATGATGACATATATCTCTAGGGCTCCTAATACCACTAGGGCAATAATAGAATCATTTATATAGGTCGAAAGGGGTCATAGGATGACCTATGACCCTTTTCGGCACATTCCATGATCACATATGTCTGAAGGGGTCCTAGGACAACTAAAGACATATTAGAATCATTTATATTGGTCGAAAGGGGCAATAGGTTTACCTATTACCCCTTTTGACACTTTGTATTACAACGCATGTCGCTTGGGGTCCTAGGACCCCCAAAAAAATATTACAACCATTTATATGAGACTAAAGTGGCCATAGGATGACCTATGACCTCTTTCGACACATTCCATGATGACATATGTCTCTAAGGCTGCATATTACAATTTTTTATATGGGTCAAAATGGGCCATAGGATGACCTATGACCCCTTTCAACACATTCCATGATGACAAATTTTGTTAGGGGTCCTAGGACCCCTAGGGATGTTACAATCTTTTATATGAATTCAAAGTGGCCAAAGGATAACCTATGAACCCTTTTAACACATTTCATGATGACATATGTTTCTACGAGTCCTAGGATCCCTAGGGACCTATAGGAATCATTTATATGGGTCAAAAGGGACCACAGGATTACTTATGACCCCTTTCGACACAATTTATTACAATATATGTCACTAGGGGTCCCAGGAACCCTAGGGACATATTACAATCATTTATATTGATCAAAAGAGGCCATAGGATAACCTACAACCCCTTTCGACACATTTCATTGCCACATATGTCCTTAGGGATAGGACCCCTACAAACATATTAAAATCATTTATATTTGTTGAAAGGGGCCATAGGATGACCTATGTCCCCTTTTGACACAATCCATGACTAGACATCTATCTATGGGTCCTAAAACCCCTAGGTAAATATTATAATCGTTAATATGGGTCGAAAGGGGTCATAGAATGATCTATGACCCCTTTCGACACATTCCATGATGACATGTCTAAAGGAGTCCTAGGACCCTAGGAACATATTATAATTGTTTATATGGATTGAAAGGGGTCATAGGATGAACTATGACCCCTTTCGAAATAGTTCATGACAACATATGTATCTAGGGGTCATAGGACCCCTAGGAACATATTAGAATCATTCATATAGGTGAAAAGGGGCCATAGGATGAAATATTACAAATTTTGACCCATTCCATGATGACATATGTCTAATTGTGTCCTAAGACCCCTAGGGATATATTAGAATGATTTATAAGGGTAGAAAGGGGCCATAGGATTACCTATAGCCCCTTTCGACACATTTTATTACAACATATGTCACTAGCGGTCCTAAGATCCATAAGGACATATTACAATTGTTTATATAAGATGACACTGGCCATAGGATGACCTATGACTCCTTTTAACACATTTTATTACAACATATGTCACTAGGGGTCCTAAGACCCCTAGGGAGATATTATAATTGTTTATATGGATCAAAAAGGGCCATAGGCCCTTTCGACATATTCCATGATAACATATCTCACTAGGGGGCCTAAGACCCCTAAGAAAATATTACAATCATTTATATGAGATAAAATGGGCCATAGGATGGCCTATGACCCCTTTTGACACATTCCATGATAACTTGTCTCTAAAGAAATGTTATAATCATTTATATAGGTCAAAAGGGTCCATAAATTAACCTATGACCCCTTTCGATACATTAGATGATGACATATGTTGCTAGGGTCCTAAGAACCCTAAGTACATATTATAATCATTTATATGGGTTGAAAGGGGCCATAGGATGACCTATCACCCCTTTCAACACATTCTATGATGACATATGTCTCTAAGGGTTCTAGGACCCCTAAGGATATATTAGAATCATTTAGATGGATTTAAAGGAGCCATAAGATAACATATGACCCCTTTTAACACATTTTATTACAACATATGTCACTAGGGGTTCTAAGACCCCTATCGACATATTACAATCATTTATATTAGTCGAAAGGGGCAATAGGATGACTTATGACCTCTTTCAACATATTTTAATATAATATTTTTTTCTAAAGATCCTAGGACCCTTAGGGACATATTAAAATTGTTTATATGCGTCGAAAGGGAACATAGGATGACCTATGCCCCTTTTTGAAATATTTCATGATGACATATGTCTCTAGGGGTCTTAGGATATATAGGAACATATTATAATCATTTATATGGGTTGAAAGCGGTCATATGATGACCTATGTCCCCTTTTAATACAATCCATGACTAGACATCTATCTATGGGTCCTAGGACCCCTAGTGAGACATTAAAATCATTTATATGGGTTGAAAGGGGTCATAGGATGATCTATGACCCCTTTCGACACATTCCACAATGACATGTCTTAAGGCATCCTAGGACCCCTAGGAACATATTATAATTATTTTTATGGCTTGAAAGGGGTCATAAGATGAACTATGACCCCTTTCAAAATAGTCCATGACCACATATGTATGTAGGGGTTATAGGACTCCTAGGGACATATTAGAATCATTTATATAGGTGGGAAGGTGCCATAGGATAATATATTACAAATTTTGACACATTCTATGACGACATGTGTCTAATGGTGTCCTAAGACCTATAGGGACATATTAGAATGATTTATAAGGGTAGAAATGGGCCATATCATTACCTATAACCCCTTTCAACATATTTTATTACAACATATATCGCTAGGGGTCGCTAGGGGTCCTGAGAACCATAGGGACATATTAAAATCATTTATATGGGATGAAAGTGGCCATAGGATGACCTATGACCCCTTTTAACAAATTTTATTACAACACATGTCACTAGGGGTCCTAGGTTCCCTAGGAAGATATTATAATTTTTTATATGGGTCAAATCCTATGGTCCCTTTGAAGATATTCCATAATGACATATCTCACTAGGGGTCCTAAGACCCCTAAGAACATATCACAATCATTTATATGTGATGAAAGGGGCCATAGTATGACCTATGACCCTTTTTGACATAGTCCATGATGACCTATGTCTCTAAAGACATATTATAATCATTTATATAGGTCGAAATGGTCATAGGTCCCCTTTCGAAACATTAGATAATGACATATGTTGCTAGGGTCCTAAGACCCCTAGAGACATATTATAATCATTTATATGGGTCAAAAGGTGCCATAGGATGACCCGTCACCCCTTTCAACACATTCTATGATGACATATGTCTCTCAGAGTCCTTGGACCCCTACGAATATATTAGAATCATTTTTATAAGTTGAAAGGGTCTTTAGGATTACCTATCACCCCTTTCAACATATTTTATTGCAACATATGTCACTAGGGGTTCTAGGACCCCTATGGACATATTATAATTTTTTATATCAGGCAAAAGGGACAATAGGATGACCTATGACCCCTTTCGACACATTTTATTAAAGTATTTTTCCCTAAGAATCTTAGGACCCCTAGAGACATATTAGAATCGTTTATATGCATCAAAAGGGGTCATAGGATGACCTATGCCCATTTTCAACATATTTCATGATAACATATATCTTTAGGGGTCATAGGACACATAGGGACATATTATAATCATTTATATGGTTTGAAAGAGGTCATAGCTAAAGGGGTCACAGGATTACCTATAACATCTTTCAACACATTCCATGACAACATATGTCGCTAGGGGTCCTAAGAGCCCTAGAGACATATTATAATCATTTATATGGGTTCAAAGGAGTCATAGGATGACCTATGACCCTTTTCAACATATTCCAAGATGATATATGTCTCTAGGGGTTTTAGGACCCTTAGGGACATATTAGAATCATTTATATAGGTCAAAAGGAGCCATAGCATTACCAATGACCTTTTTCAACACAATGTATTACAATATATGTCACTAGGGGTCTTAGGTCCCCCTACGGATAGATTACAATCATTTATATGGGTTGAGAGAGGCCATTGGATGGCTTATGACCTATTTTGACACATTCCATGATGACATATGTCTCTAGAGGTCCTAAGATATATAGTGACATATTATAATCATTTATATGGGTTGAAAGGCACCATAGGATGACCTATGACCCCTATCAACACATTCCATGATGATATATGTCTCAAGGGGTCATATGACTCCAAGGGACATATTATAATCATTTATATGGGTTAAAAGTGGTCATAGGTCCCTATCAACACATTCAATGACAACATACATCTCTAGGGGTCCTAAGACCCCAAGGGACATATTAGAATCATTTATATGGGTCAAAAAGAGCAATAGGATGACCTATGGCCCCTTTCAACACATTTTATGATGACACATGTCTCAATGGGTTCTGAGATTCTTAGGAATATATTAGAATAATTTATATAGGTTGAAAGGGGGCATAGGATTACCTATGAACTCTTTCAAAATATTTTATTACAATATATATCACTAGGCTTCCTGGGACCCGTATGGATATATTACAAATATTTATATAGGTCAAAAGGGGCCATAGGGTAACCTATGACCCCTTTTGACACATTTTATTACAATATATGTCACTTGGGATCCTAGGACCTCTAGAGATATATTACAATCATTCATATGGATCAAAAAGCGTCATAGGATGGGCTAAGACCCCTTTTATGACATTCTATGATGACATATGTCGCTAGTAGTCCAAAGACCCCTAGCGTCATATTACAATCATTTATATAGGTCAAAAGAGCCCATAGGATGACCTATGACCCCTTTCAACACATTCCATGATGACATGTGTCTATACATGTCCTAGAATCTCTAGAAAAATTATAATCATTTATATGGGTCAAAATGGGCCATAGGATGAATTATGACTCCTTTCAACACATTTCATGATGACATATATCTCTAAGGGTCCTCAGATCCTTATGACAATATTAGAATCGTTTATTTTGGCTGAAAGGAGCCATAGGATGACCTATAGCCATTTCAACACATTCCATGATGACATATGTCTAAAGGGGTACTAGAACCCCTAAGGACATATTAGAATCATTTATATGGGTCAAAACGGACAATAGGATTACCTATGACCCCTTTTGACACATTTTATTACAACATATATCACTAGGCATCGTAGGACCCCTATGGACATATTACAATCATTTATATGGGTCTAAAGTGGCAATAAGATGACTTATGACCTATTTTGACATATTCTATGATGACATAGGTCTCTAAGAATCCATATTAAAATCATTTATATCATTCAAAAGGGGACATAGGATGCCCTATGACCCATTTTGACACATTCCATGATGACATGTGTCTCTACAGGATGTAAAAAACCTAAGGACATTAAAATCATTTATATGGGTTGAAATGGGCCATAGGATGACCTATGACCCCTTTTGAGACATTTCATGATGACATGTCTCTAGGGGTCATAGGACTCTTAGGGACATATCACAATCATTTATATGAGTCAAAATAGGCCATAAGATGACCTATGACCCCTTTTGTCACATCTCATGATGATATAAATCTCTAGGGGTCATAGGACCCCTAGGGACATATTATAATTATTTATGTGAGTCGATATTGGCCATAGGATGACCTATGACCCCTTTCAACACATTCATGATGAAATATGTATGTAGTGGTTTTATGACACCTAGGCATATATTAGAATCATTTACTCGGATCAAAATGAGTCATAGGTCATCCTATGACCACTTTTGACAAATATTATTAAAACATATGTTGCTAGGGGTCTCAGGGCCCCTAGAGACATATTATAATTGTTTATTATTACAACATATGTTTCTAGGGGTCTTAGGACCCTTGGGGGCATATTATAATCTTTTATATGGGTTGAAAGTGATCATAGGATGACCTATGGCCCCTTTCATCACATTTCGTGATGAGATATCTCTCCAGTGGTCCTACAACCCCTATGAAAATATTATAATCATTTATATAAGTTGAAATGGGTCAAAAGATGACCTCTTACCCCTTTTGACACATTCCATGACAAAATATGTCTCTAGGTGTTCTACGAGCCCAAGGGACATATTAAAATCATTTATATGGATCGAAAGGGTCCATAGGATGACTTATGACCATTTTTGTCATATTTTATGACAACATATCTCTCATAGGATCCTAGGACCCCTAGGGACATATTAGATTCATTTATATATGTTGAAAGGGGCCATAGGATTATCTATGAACGCTTTCGACACATTTTATTACAACATATGTTGCTAGGGGTCTTAGGACCACTAAGGACATATTACAATCATTTATATGGGTTGAAAGGGGCCATAAGATGACTTATAACCCTTTTTAACACATTTCATGATGAAATATATCTCTAGAGGTCTTAGGACCCTTAGGGACATATTATAATCATTTATATAAGTCGAAAGGGGCCATAAGATTACCTATGACCCCTTTCAACACATTCCATTAGGACATGTCTCAAGCAGTCCTAAGACCCTTAGAGACATATTATAATCATTTATATGGGTTGAAAGGGGTCATAATATGACCTATGATCCCTTTTGACACATTCTAAACAACATATGTCACTAGGGGTCCTAGGACCCCTAAGGACTTATTAGAATTGTTTATATGGGTTAAAAGGGGTCATAAGATTACCTATGACCTCTTTTGATACATTTTATTACAACATATGTCACAAGGTGTCCTAAGACACCTAGGGACTTATTTCAATTATTTATATTAGTCAAAAGGGGCCATAGGATCTCCTATGACCCCTTTCAACACATTGAATGATGGCATATGTTGCTAGGGGTACTAGGATACTTAGGGACATATTACAATCATTTATATTTATCGAAAGGGTCCATAGGATGCTTTATGAGCCGTTTCAGCACATTCCATGATAAAATATGTCTTTAGGGGTCTTAGGACCCCTAAGATTATATTATAATATTTTTTATAGACTGAAAGGGGCCATAGGATGACTTATAATTTCTTTTGACACATTCCATGACAACATATGTCTCTACGGGTCCTATGACCCCTAGAGCCATATTAGAATCATTTATATAGGTCAAAAGGGGTCATAGGATAGGATGACCTATGACCCCTTTTGGAACATTCTATGATGACATATGTCTCAAGGGGTAGAATCATTTATATGGGTCAAAAGGGGCCATAGGATTACCTATATCCCCTTTCAACACATTTTATTACAACATATGTCACTAGGGGTTCTAGGACCCCTAAGAAAGTATTACAATCATTTATATGGGGTTGAAAGTGGCCATAGGATGTCCTATGACCCCTTTCAACACATCTCATGATGACATATGTCTCTAAGGATCCATATTATTACCATTTATATGGGTCGAAAGGGGCCATAGGTCCTTTTGAGACATTCCATGATGACATATATCTCAAGGGGTCCTAGAACCCCTAGGGAAATATTATAATCATTTATATGGGTTGAAAAAGATGATAGGATTACCTATGACTCCTTTCAACACATTTCATTACAACATATATCTCAAAGGGTCTTAAGACCCCTAAAGACATATTGGAATCATTTATATGGTTAGAAAGTGGCCATAGGATGAGCTGTGACACCTTTTGACACATCTCCTGATGACATATGTCTCAAGGGGTCTTAGGACCCCTAAGGACATACTAGAATTATTTATATGGGTCGAAAGGGGTCATAGGATTACCTATGACCCCTTTCGATAGATTTTATTACAAGATATGTCACTAGGGGTCATAGAACTTTTAGGAACATATTAGAATCATTTATATGGGTCGAAATGGTCCATAGAATGAGCTATGACCCCTTTCAACACATTCCATGATAACATATGTCTCTAAGGGTTCTATATTATAATAATTTATATGTGTCGAAAGGGGCCATAGTTCATCCAATGGCCCTTTTCAACACATTCCATTATGGCATAGGTCGCTAAGAGTCCTAGTACCCCTAGGGACATATTAGAATTGTTTATATGGGTCAAAAAGGGTCATAAGATGACCTATGACCCCTCTCCACATATTTCATCACAACATATTACTAGAATATTATAATAATTATAATCATATATAATAATAATATCAATGTCCACTGTTCCCCCAAATAAATTACCCTATAAAATACTTTAAAGTTTTCCTCTAAAATTTCCCTCCAAAATTTTATTTGAAAAATTACAGGGCTAATCAGATACCCATTTTCATATCGGGTATCTAATTTCAAGTCAAATATCCAATTTTATTTTGGGTATCTGATTAGGCTTAGTATTTACGAAGCCTATTTGGTCAACCCAAAGAAATGTTTGAGAAGGGTTTCACTAACATTCAGACTTTGGGTAGCAATCTGACAATGTTATTTTCATTGAAATTGAATGAAACAAAAATAAATTTTTTATAACACTCTCAAGATTCCACCGTTATAATATCTCTCAAATTATGAGTTTGATAAGTATTTATTAGTTAATTTTCAATGAAGATAATTGTAAAGTGTTGATTGACATACTGATTGAAAAATAGTTATAACATTTTTTAAATCCAAAAGTTGCACCACATTCTATGCTTTGCCTAGTATAAGAAAAAAAAAATTTGGTAAAATTTTCTGTTAGTTAAGGTGGTTAGACATGAGAGTTTTTTTTTTGAAAAAGTTTTAATAAAAAATTCATAGTTAATTATTTATTTGCAATAAAAATACCAAAAGATATTCGTCACATCCAGAGATGAGTCTATTTTTAATGTCTATAATTATATTAAAAAAATATTATAATCTGATTTTGATTAAGGTGGTCAGACATACACCTACTTTTTATTTTTGCTTTGAAATTTTAGTAGTACTACATTAAATCCAAACTATTGATGAATCAATTATTTTTTTTTCTAGATAAGGCCTAGTAGTTTAGAAACTAAATGCAATTTCCTACAGATTAATTTCTTACAACTTTTTGATATAAAGTTCAAAACCACTTTTCAACACATTCCATGACAACATGTCTCTAGGTATCTTAGGACCCTTATGGACATATTAGAATCATTTATATGCATCGAAATGGGTCATAGGATTACCCATGGCCCCTTTCGACACATTTTATTACAACATATGTCGCTAGAGATCCTGGGACCCCTAGGGACATATTACAATCACTTATATTGGTCAAATGGGGCCATAAGATGACCTACGACCCCTTTCGACACATTTTATTACATCATTTGCTAGAATTATTTATATGGGTTGAAAGGGGCCATAGGTCATCTTATGGGCTCTTTTGACACATTTCATGATGACATTTGTCTCTGTGAGTCCTAGGACCCCTAGCAATATATTATGATAATTTATATGGGTCGAAATGGGTCATAGGTCTTTCAACACATTCCATAACAACATATGTCTGTAGGGGTCCTAAGAGCCAAAATGGGTCAAAAGGGGCCATAGCTCTAAAATATTCCATGATGACATATGTTTCAAAGATTCCTATGACCCCTAGGGACATATTAGAATCATTTATATGGGTTGAAAGGGGTCTTAGGATTACTTATTACCCCTTTTTACACATTTTATTGCAACATATGTCACTAGGGGTCCTAGGACCCCAAAGGACATATTACAATCATTTATATGTGTTGAAAGGGCCCATAGCATGGCTTATGAACAATTTTGACACATTTCATGATGACATATATCTCTAATCATCCTATGACCCCTACGAACATATTAGAATCATTTATATGGATCGAAAGGGGCCATAGGATGGCCTATGACCCCTTTCAACACATTCCATAATGACATCACTCTCAAGGGGTCCTAGGAACCCTATGAACATATTAGAATCATTTATATGAGTTTAAAAAAGTTATAGGATTATCTATGACCCTTTTCAACACATTTTATTACAATATATATCGTAAGGGGTCCTAAGACCCTTAGGGACATATTAAAATCATTTATATAGGTCAAAAAATTCTATAGGATAGCCTATGACCCCTTTCGACACATTTTATGATAACATATGTCTCTAGGGGTCTGAAGACCCCTAGGGCAATATTAGAATCATTTATATGAGTAAAAAAGGATCATAGGATGACCTATGACCCCTTTCGACACATTCCATGATGTCATATGTCTGAAGGGATCCTAGGACCCATAGGGACATATTAGAATCATTTATATGGGTTGAAAGGGGCCATAAGATTACCTATGACCCCTTTTGACATATTTTATTACAACATATGTCACTAAGAGTCCTAAGATGCCTAGGGACATGTTACAATTATTTATATAGGTCAAAAGGGTCCATAGGATGACCTCTGTCCCATTTTGACACATTCCATGACAACATATGGCTCTAAGAGTCCATATTACAATCATCTATATAGGTCAAAAGGGGCCATAAGAAGACCTATGACCTCTTTCAATACATTCAATGATGCCATCTATCACTAGGGGTCCTTGGACACCTAGGGACATATTACAATAATTTATATGACCCCTTTCAATACATCCAATGATGACATCTATCACTAGGGGTCATTGGACACCTAGGGACATATTACAATAATTTATTTGGGTCGAAACAAGCCATAGGATGACCTATGACCCCTTTCGACACATTTTATGATGACATGTCTCTAGGTATCCTAAGACCCCTAAGACAATATTAGAATCATTTATATGGGTCAAAAAAGGGTATATGATAACATATGACCCCTTTTGACACATTCTATGATGTCATATGTCTGAAGGAGTCTTAAGATCCATAGGAACATATTAGAATCATTTATATGGGTCAAAAGGGGCCATAAGATTACCTATGACCCCTTTCGACACATTTTATTACAACATATGTTGCTAAGGGTCCTAAGAAACCTAGGGACATGTTACAATTATTTATATAGGTCAAAAAGGGCCATTGAATGACCTCTGCCTCATTTTGACACGTTCCATGATGACATATGTCTCTAGGGATCCATATTACAATCATCTATATGGGTCGAAAAGGGCCATAAGAAGACCTATGACCCCTTTCAATACATTCAATGATGACATCTATCGCTATGGGTCCTCAGACCCCTAGAGACATATTACAATCATTTATATGGGTTGAAAGAGGCAATAGAATGGCCTATGGGCCCTTTCGGCACATTCCATGATGACATATGTTGCTAGGTGCCCTAGGACACCAAGGAACATATTATAATCATTTATATGAGTCGAAATAGGCCATATGATGACCTATGACCTCTTTCAATAGATTTTATGATGACATATGTCTTTAAGGGTCTTAAGACCTCTAGGGTAATATTATAATTATTTATATGATGACCTATGACACCTTTTAACACATTCCATGATGACATATGTCTCTAGGGGTCCTAGGACACCTAGGGACATATTAGAATCATTTGTATTGGTAAAAGGAGGCGATAAGATAACCTATGACACCTTTCAATACATTATATTACAACATATATCGCTACGAGTCCTAGAGACCCTATGGACATATTACAATCATTTATATCGCCCAAAAGGGGCCATAGGATAACATATGGCCCCTTTTGAAACATTTTATTACAACAAAGTCCCTAGGGGTCCTAGGACCCCTAGGGACATATTAGAATCATTTATATAGGTCGAAAGGGGCCATTGGGTGACATATTTCCCATTTCGACACATTACAAGATGACATATGTTGCTAAGGGTCCTAGGAGCCCTAGGGACATATTACCCCAGGGATGTCCTATGACCCTTTTCAAGTCATTCCATGATGACATATGTCGCTAGGGGTCTTACGAGCCTAAGGATATATTATAGTAATCTATATGGCTTGAAAGGGCCCATAGGATGACTTATGATGCCTTTAAACACATTTCATGATGAGATATGTCTCTAGAGGTCTTAGGAAACCTAAGGACATGTTATAATAATTTATATGGGTTGAAAGGGGTCATATGATGACCTATGACTCTTTTTGAAACATTTCATGTCAACATATGTCGCTAGGTGTTCTAAGAGCCCTAGAAACATATTAGAATCATTTATATAGATCTAAAGGGGTCATAGAATTACACATGACCCCTTTCAACACATTCCATGATGAAATATGTTTCATGAAGTCTTAGGACCCCTAAGGACATATTATAATCATTTATATGGGTCTAAAGGAGCCATAGGATTACCTATGAACCCTTCCCATACATTTTATTCCAACATATGTTGCTAGGGGTCATAGGACCCTCAGAGACATATTACAATCATTTATATGATTTGAAAGATGTCATAGGATAACCTATGACCCCTTTCAACACATTTCATGATGACATATTTCTCTAGGGGTCCTGGGACCCCTAGAAACATATTATAATGATTTATATGGGTCAAAAGGGGCCATAGGATGACCTATGACCTATTTCGATGCACTCTATGGTGACATATATCTCAAGCAGTCCTACGTCCCCTAAGGACATATTATAATCATTTTTACAGTTACCTATGACCACTTTGAATACATTCTTTGATAACATGTGTCTTTAAGGGTCCTAGGATCCCTAAGGACATCATAATTATTTATATAGGTCGAAATAGACCACAAGATGACCTATGACACCTTTCAACACATTGCATGATGACATATGTCTCCATGGGTCCTAGGACCTTTAGAAAAAATTAGAATCATTTATATGGGTCGAAAGTGACCATAACATTACCTATGACCCCTTTCGATAAATTGTATTACAATATATATAGCTAGGGGTCGTATGACCCTTAGGGACATATTACAATCATTTATTTGGTTCGAAAGGGGCCATAGGATGATCAATGACCCCTTTCAACACATTTTATTACAACATATGTTGCTAGAGGTCCTAAGACCCCTAGGGATATATTATAATCAAATTTATGGGTCAAAAGGTGTCATACGATGAACTATGACCCCTTTTGACAAATTCCATGACAACATATGTTGCTAGGTGTCCTATGAGCCCTAGGAACATATTAATTTTTTTTATATGGGTTGAAAGGGCCTATAGGATTACCTATGACCCCTTTTGACACATTCCATGATGACATATGCCTCACAGTGTCCTAGCACCCTTAGGGACATATTAGAATCATTTATACGCATCGAAAGAGGCCATAGGATTACCTATGAACCCTTCTGACACATTTTATTACATAATATGTCAGTAGGGGTCTTAAGACATGTAGGGACATATTACAATCATTTATATGGTTCGAAAGGGGCCATAAGATGACATGTGACCCTTTTTGACATATTGCATGATGGCATGTCTCTAAGAGTCTTAAGACCTCTAGGCGCAAATTAAAATTATTTGTATGGGTCAAAAGGGGCTATAGGATGACCTATGACCCGTTTCGACACATTCCATGATGACATACATCTAAAATGGTCCGAAACCCCTAGGGACATACTATAATCATTTTTATGGTTTGAAAGGGGTCATAGACTGACCTATGACCCCTTTCTATACATTTCATTACAACATATGTATCCAAGGGTCCTAGGACACCTAAAGACATATTAGAAATGTTTGTATGGATCCAAATGGGTCATAGGATGACTTATGATCCCTTTTAACACATTGCTTGAGGACATATATCACAAGGGATCCTAAAAATCATAGGAACATATTAGAATTATTTATATGGGTTGAAAGGGCCTGTAGGATTACCTATGACCCTTTCAACACATTTTATTACAATATATATCGCTAGGGGTTCTAGGACCTCGAGGGACATATTAAAATCATTTATATGGGTTGAAAAGGACCATTAGATGACCTATGACCCCTTTTGACACATTTTATGATGAAATATTTCCCTATGGGTCCTAGGACCTTTAGGGACATATTACAATCATTTATATGGGTCGAAAGGGGCCATAGGATTATCTATGACCCCTTTCAACACATTATATAACAACATATGTCTCACAGGGTCCTAGGACCGCTAAAGACATATTAGAATCATTTGTATGGGTTGAAATGGGCCATAGGATTACATATAAACCCTTTCGACACATTTTATTACAACATATGTCGCTAGAGGGATCATAGGACCCCTGGAGACATATTATAATCACTTATATGGGTTGAAAGGGGTCATAGGATGACATATGACCCATTTTGACATATTCCATGATGAAATACATATTTAGGAGTTCTAGGATGCCTAAAGACACCTAGGGACATATTATAATAATTTGTATGGGTCAAAAGGGGACATAGGATGACCTATGACCTATTCTAACACATTTCATGATGACATATGTCTCAAGTGGTCCTAAGACCCTAGGGATATATTATAATCATTTATATGGTTACCTATGACAATTTTTGATACATTCTTTGAGAACATATGTCATTAAGGGTCCTAGCACCCCTAGGGGCATATCAAAATTGTTTATATGGGTCAAAATGGGCCACAAGATGACCTATGACCCCTTTCTACACATTTCATGAACCCTTTCAACACATGTCTTGATGGGTCCTACAACCCCTAAGAAAAAACTAAAATCATTTATTTAGGTTGAAAGAGGCCATAGGATTACCTATGACCCCTTTTAATACATTTTATTAAAATATATATTGATACATGTCCTATGACCTTTAGGGACATATTACAATCATCTATTTGGTTTGAAAGGGGCCATAAAATGAACAATGAACCCTTTTGACATATTTCAAGATAATATATGTCGCTAGGTGTCCTATGAGCCCTAGAAACATATTAGAATTGTTTATATGGGTTGAAAAGTGCCATAGGATTACCTATGACTCCTTTTGACACATTCCATGATGACATATGCCTAATGGGGTCTTATGACCCCTAGCGATATATTAGAAACATTTATATGGGTCAAAAGGGGCTATAGGATGACCTATGACCTCTTTTGACATATTAAAATCATTTATATGGGTCGAAAGGAGCCATAAGATTACCTATGAACCATTCTGAGACATTTTATTACAACATATGTCGTTAGGGGTCCTAAGATCCCTAGGGACATTATAATTGTTTATATGGGTTGAAAGGGGACATATGATGACCTATTACTTGTTTTGACACATTCCATCATGACATATGTCTCCAACGATCCTAGAACCTCTACGGACATATTATAATTATTTATATGGTTACCTATGACCACTTTTGATACATTCTTTGACAACATATGTCTCTAAAGGTCATAGGACCCCTAGGGACATATCAAATTTTTTTATATGAGTCGAAATGGGCCACACAATAACCTATGAGCCATTTTGACACATTGCATGATGACATATGTCTCGATGGGTCCTAGGACCCTTAAGGAAAAATTAGAATAATTTATATGGTTCGAAAGGGGCCACAGGATTACCTATGACCCCTTTCAATACATTTTATTCCAATATATATCGCTATGGGTCCTACAACCCTTAGGGACATATTACAATCATTTATTTGGGTCAAAAGGGACCATAGGATGAGCTATGGCCCCTTTCATCACATTTTATTGCAACATGTGTTGTTAAAGGTCCTAGGACCCATACAAACATATAATAATCATTTATATGGGTTGAAAGGGGTCATACGATGAACTATGAATTGTTTTGACACATTCCAAGATGACATATGTTGTTAGGTGTCCTATGAGCCCTAGGAACATATTAGAATAATTTATATGGTTCTTTTGATACATTTCATAATGACATGTCTCACGAGGTCCTAGAAACCCTAGGAACATATTAGATTCATTTATATGGATCGAAAAGAATTATAGGATTACCTATGAATCCTTCAAATAGATTTTATTACAACATATGTTGCTAGGGGTCTTATGACCCGTAGGGACATATTACAATCATTTTTATGAGTCGAAAAGGGCCATAGAATGACCTATGACCCCTTTCAACACATTGCATTATGACATGTCTTTAAGAGTCATGGAACCTCTAAAGACATATTATAATTGTTTATATGGGTCGAAAGGGGCATAGGATGACCTATGACCCATTTTGAAACATTCCATGATGACATACATCTCAAATGGTCCTAAGACCCCTAGGGACATACTATAATCATTTATATGGTTTGAAAGGGCTCATATGATGACCTATGACCCATTTCTATACATTTCATGACAACATATGTCTCCAAGGGTCCTAGGACACTTAAGGACATATTAGAATTGTTTATATGCGTACAAATGGGCCATATGCTGACTTATGACCCATGTTGACACATTGCATGATGACATATGTCTCAATGGATCCTACAAACCCTAGGAATATCTTAAAATTATTTATATGCGTCGAAAGGGGCTATAGGATTACCTATGATCTATTTTGACACATTTTATTAAAATATATATCGCTAGTGGTCCTAGGATCCATAGGGACATATTATAATCATATATATGAGTTGAAAGGGGCCATAGGATGACCTATGGCCCCTTTCAACACATTCCATGATGACATATGTCCCTATGGGTCCTAACACCCTTAGGGACATATTACAATCATTTATATGGGTTGAAAGGGGCCATAGGATGACCTATGACTCATTTCAACACATTTCATGATGACATGTCTATAGGGCTCCTAATAATTTTAGGGAGATGTTATAATCGTTTATACATGTCAAAAGGTGCCATAGGATCACCTATGACCCCTTTCGACACATTATATGATGACATATGTGTCTAGGTGTCCTAAGACCACTAAATCAATGTTAGAATCATTTGTATAGGTCAAGATGAGCCATAGAATGACCTATGACCCTTTTCAACACATTCTATGATGACATATTAGAATCATTTATATGGGTCGAAAGGGGTCATAAGATTACCTATGACCCCTTTCAACACATTTTATTACAACATATGTCACTAGGGGTTCTAAGATGCCTAGATATATATTACAATCATTTATATGGGTCAAAAGACACCATAGGATGACCTATGACCCCTTTTGACACATTCTACAATGACGTATGTTTATAGAGGTCTATATAACAATTATTTATATGGATCAAAAGGGGCCATAATATGACTTATGACCCCTTTCAAGACATTCCATGACAACATATGTTGCTAGGAGTCCTCGGTCCCATAGGGACATATTACAATCATTTATATAGTTCGAAAAGAGCCATAGGTTGACCTATGACCCCTTCGAAACATTCCATGATGACATATGCTGCTAGAGGTCCAATGATCCATATAGATATATCATAATATTTATATGAGTCCAAATGGGCCATAGGATGACCTGTGATCCTTTCAACACATTGCATGATGACATATGTCACTAGAGGTCTTAGGACCCCTTCAGACATATTATAATCATTTATATGAGTCGAAAGGGCCCATAGGATGACCTATGACCCCTTTTGACACATTCTATCATGACATATGTCTCTATGGGTCTTACGACACCTACGAACATATTAGAATCATTTATATAGATTTAAAGGGGCCATAAGATAACATATGACCCCTTTCAACACATTTTATTACAACAT
This sequence comes from Cupressus sempervirens, assembly GCA_028749045.1. Taxonomy (NCBI): domain Eukaryota; kingdom Viridiplantae; phylum Streptophyta; class Pinopsida; order Cupressales; family Cupressaceae; genus Cupressus; species Cupressus sempervirens. Next base: position 33,074,979 of record CM053784.1, on the reverse strand, counting down.
ATGTCAGTAGGGGTGCTAGGAGTCTTAGGGACATATTATAATATTTCAAATTGGTCAAAAGGTGCCATAGAATTACCTATGATCCCTTTCAACATATTTTATTATAAAATATGTCTTTAGGGATCCTAGGAACACTAAAGAAATGTTATAATCATTTATATATGTCAAAAAGGGCCATAGGATGACTTATGACCCCTTTCAACACATTCTATGATGACATATTAGAATCATTTATATGGGTCAAAAGGCACCATAGGATGACCTATGACCCCTTTTGAAATATTCCATGATGACATATGTTTCTAGAGGTCTATATTACAATGATTTATATGGGTCAAAAGGGGCTATAATATGACTTATGACTGCTTTCAACACATTCTATGACAACATATATCGCTAGGAGTCCTCAGTCGCATAGGGACATATTACAATCATTTATATGGTTCGAAAGGAGCCATAGGTTGACCTATGACCCCTTTCAAAATATTCCATAATGACATATGTCACTAGGGGTCCTACGATCCCTATGGACATATCATAATATTTATATGAGTCGTAATGGGCTATAGGATGACCTATGACCCCTTTTTGACACATTACATGATAAAATATGTTGCTAGGGGTCCTAGAACCCCTACAGATATATTATAATCATTTATATGGGTTAAAAGGGGCCATAGTATGACCTATGACCACTTTCAACACATTCCATCATGACATATGTGTCTAAGGGTCTTACGACACTTAGGGACATATTAGAATCATTTATATGAGTTTAAAGAGGCCATAGGATAACATATGACCCCTTTCAACACATTTTATTACAACATATGTTGCTAGGGGTCCTAGGACCCTTAGGGATATATTAAAATAGTTTAAATTGGTCAAAAGGGGCCATAGGATGACCTATGATCCCTTTCGGCACATTTTATTACAACATATGTCTTTAGGAGTCCTAGGATTACTAAAGCGATGTTAGAATCATTTATATAGGTCGAAAAGGGCCATAGGATGACCTATGAACCCTTTCGACACATTTTATGATTACACATTTTATTATAACATATGTCACTAGGGGTCCTAAAACTCTTAGAGACATGTTACATTCATTGATATGGGTCAAAAGGTGGCATAGGATGACCTATGACCCCTTTCGACACATTCTATGATGACATATGTCTCTAGAGGTCTATATTACAATCATTTATATGCATCAAGAGGTGCCATAATATGACTTATAACCCCTTTCAACAAATTCCATAACAACATATGTTGCTAGGAGTCCTCGGTCCCATAGGGACATATTACAATCATTTATATGGTTCGAAAGGAGCCATAGGTTGACCTATGACCTCTTTTGAAACATTCCATGATGACATATGTCGCTAGGGTTCCTATGATCCCTATGGACATATCATAATTTTTATATGAGTCAAATGGGCCATATGATGACCTATGACCCCTTTCAACACATTGCATGATGAAATATGTTGCTAGGGGTCTTAGGACCCTTATGGACATATTATAATAATTTATATAGGTTGAAAGGGGCCATAGGATGAGCTATGACCCCCTTTGACATATTTCATGATGACATATGTCTCTAAGGTCTTATGACACCTAAGGAATTATTAGAATCATTTATATGGGTTTAAAGGGGCCATAGGATAAGATATGACCCCTTTTGAAACATTTTATTACAACATATGTCACTAGAGATCCTAAGACCCTTAGGGACATATTACAATAATTTAAATCGATCAAAATGGGTCATAGGATGACTTATGATCTCTTTCGACACATTTTTTGACAACATATGTCTTTAGGGGTCCTTGGACACCTAGGGACATATGAAAATTATTTATATCGGTCGAAAGCGGCCATAGGGTGACCTATGACCCCTTTTGACACATTCCAAGATGACATATTTCGCTAGGGGTCCTAAGATCCCTAAGGACATATTAGAATAATTTATATGTGTCGAAAGGGGCCATAGGAGGACCTATGACCCCTTTTGATTCATTCAGGGATGAAATATGTTGCTAGGGGTCGTACAACACCTAGGGACATATTATAATCATTTATATGGGTTGGAAGGGGCCATAGGATGACCTATGCTTCCTTATGACACATTCCATGACAAGAAATGTCTCTAAGGGTCTAAATACCCCTAGGGACATTATAATCATTTATATGGGTTAAAAGGCATCATAGGATAACCTATGATCTCTTTTGACGCATTCTGTGGCAACATATGTTGCTAAGTATTATAGGAGGCCTAGGGATATATTAGAATTATTTATATGGGATGAAAGGGGCCATAGGATTACCAATAACCTCTTTCAACACATTCCATGATGACATATGTCTCAGGGGATCCTAGGACCCTTAGGGACATATTATAATCATTTATATGAGTTGAAATGGGACATAGGATTACTTATGAACACTTTTGACCCATTTTATTACAACATATGTCGCTAGGGGTCCTAGGACCCCTAGGGACATTACTATAATTTATGTGGGTCGAAAGAGGCCATAAGATGACCTATGACCCCTTTCGACAAATTTTATGACCACATCTATCTGTAGGGGTCCTAGGACTCTTAGGGACATATTAGAATTATTTATATGGGTTGGAATGGGTCATAGGGCCTCTCAATATATTGCATGATGACATATGTCTTAATGGATCCTAAGACACCTAACGACATATTAAAATCATTTATATGTGTCAAAAGGGGCCATATGATTACTTATGACTCCTTTTGAAATATTTTATTACAATCTATATCACTAGGAGATCCTTAGGAACATATTACAATCATTTATATGGGTTGAAAGCAGCCATAGAATGATGTGTGACTCCTTTTGACACATTTCATAATGAAATATGTAGCTAGGGGTGCTAGATCTCATAGGAACAAATTACAATCATTTATATGGATTGAAAGAGGCCACAAGATGTCCTTTGACCACTTTCGACACATTCCATGATGACATATGTCAATAGGGGTCTTAGGACCCCTAGGGACATATTATAATAGTTTATATGGGTTGAAAGGGGCCATAGGATGACCTATGAGCCCTTTCAACACATTCTATAATGACAAATGTCTCTAGGGTTCTTACGACCCCTAGGGTGATATTAGAATCATCTATATGCGTCGAAAGGAACTATAGGATGACCTATGACCCCTTTCGACACATTCTATGATGACATATCTCTAAAGGGGTCCTAAGAGCCCTACAAACATATTATAATCATTTATATGGGTTAAAAAGGGCAATAGGATTACCTATGAAATCTTTCAACACATCCCATGATGACATATGTCTCTAGGGTTAGTAGGACACGTAGGGACATATTGAAATAATTTTTATGGGTTGAAAGGGTCCATAGGATGACCTATGACTCCTTTCGACACATTTTATTACAACATATGTTGGTAAGGGTCTTAGGACCCCTATGGACATACTTCAACTGTTTATATGGGTCAAAAGGAGGCATAGAATGACCTATGACCCATTTTGACACATTCCATGATGATATATGTCACTAGGGGTCTTAGGACCCCAAGACACATTATAATCATAAATATTAGTAAAAACGAGCCATAGTATGACCTATGACCCCTTTTGACTCATTAAATGATAACATATGTCTCTAGGGGTCCTAGGGTGCCTAGGAACATCTTATAATCATTTCTATATGTCAAAAGGGGCCATAGAATGACCTAGAACCCCTTTCAACATTTTTCATGATGATGTATGTTTATAGGGGTCTTAGGATATGTAGAGGCATATTAGAATCATTTATATGGGTTGAAATGGGCCACAAGATAACGTATGTCCCCTTTCAAAATATTTTATTACAACATATGTTGCTAGGGATCTTAGGACCCCTAGAGACATATTAGAATCATTTATATGGGTCAATAGGGGCCATAGGATGACCTATGGCCCCTTTTGACACATTCCATAATAACATATGTCTCTAAGGACCCTAGGACACATGGGGACATATTATAATAATTTATATGGATCAATATGGCCCCTTCGACCCTTAGACACATTTTATTACAATGTATAATGCAAGGGATGCTAAGACCTCTAGGGACATATTACAATCATTTATATTAGTCGAAATGGGCCATAGGATGACCTATGACCACTTTTAACACATTTTATTACCACATATGTCTCTAGGAGTTTTATGACACCTAGAGACATATTACAATAACTTATATGGGTCGAAAGGGGCCATAGGGTGACCTATGACCCCTAGGGACGTATTAGAATTATTTATATGGCTCAAAAGGGTCCATAGGATTACCTATGACCCCTTTCGACACATTTCATGGTGACATATGTCTCACAGGGTACTACGGCCCCAATAAACATATTAGAGTCATTTATATGGGTCGAAAGGGGCCATAGCATTACCTATGAACCTTTCCAACATATTTTATTAGATCATATCTTGCTAGGGGTCCTAAGACTCCCAAGGACATATTGCAATCATTTACATGGTTCGAAAGGGGCCATAGGATGTCCTATGACCCCTTTTGACACATTACATGATGACATATGTCGCTAGGGGTCCTATTACCCCTAGTGACATATTATAATCATTTATATGGGTTGAAAGGGGCCATAGAATGACCTATGACCTGTTTTGACATATTCCATAATGACATATGTCTCAAGTGATCTTAGGACCCCTAGGGACATATTAAGAAATTTTATATGTGTCGAAGGGGGCCATAGGATGACCTATGACCCATTTCAACACATTCAATGATGACATGTCTCAAGGGGACATAAGATGACCTATGACCCTTATTGACACATTTTATTACAACATATGTCACTAGAAGTCCTAAGACCCCTAGGAATATTGTATACACTAAAAATTGTCCTAAATGACTTTATTAATTTAATTAGTATTAGTCACATTCCTCTACTTATTTAATTAAATTATTTTAATTAAATGAGTTCGTTTTTGCCTAAGTATTTAAATTTAATTTAAATACTTCCTAGCTCTAATGTGTTAATTTAAATTAACACAAGATTCTCCATTTATTTATTTAAATCCTCCATATTCCTATTAATTTCTTCTAGACCTTGATTAAATTAAATTTTATTTAATTTAATCTTTATTCCAACCACCTAAGAGTACGTGCATTCATATGAGTTGTCATCACATCTTTTAAGCACATGTTGTCTACACCATAGGAATCTTCTATACACATGCCATCTCATCAATCTTATCTATCTATCTAGAATGTGAGATAAGATGCTTAGTTGTTGATTCTTATCCTTATCTCCTGTGCTTAGTTGTCAATCCCTATCCTTATCTCTCAACAGTTTCTAAGCACATTCTAGATGCTTTCCCCATCCACTTTAAATAGACATCTTGTCTCAAGCATTTGGGGGGATGAGATACACACACAGATAGTCATTAGAGGTCATTATCATCCATTAGGTATCATTAGCATTTCTCATCACTGCAACATTATTCTGTCATTTTGATTTTTCATATCATCTAGTCTAGGTACATATTTCATTTGCATTCACACATCCAAGAGATTCATTCATTATTGTGTTCCTAAGAGCATACCAAACATTCACTCCATTGCTATGTTCATAATTTGAGGTTTGCATAATCTTGGTTACAATTTTATGCAATACATTTTGGCACGCCCGGTGGGACCCACTTCGCGGGTTCAAATTTATTCAAGCTAAGGGTGGAGGCTTGCGGTTGGGGATTAACTTGCGTACGGAGCATCTCATCAAGCCACAAAGTCAGTCATCATCTTTGGAAGCACATGAGGTAAGTACCCTATATTTTGTTCTTCTTTTGAGTAAAGAAAAATGTATAAGGGCTTGGTTTTCTTCCATTTGCTTTATGCTATTTAGGTTAATAAAAAAAAAAAAAAAAAAGTGTGATAGGGGGTATATTTTCTTTTATTTTGTCTAGGTTATTTTCTTTTGTTAGTGCAATTTGTTTTTGTTTATTTTATATATATAGTTTGTTTTAAAAAAAAAAAAAAAAAATTCAAAAAAAAAAATTCAAAAAATTAATAAATAATAATAAAAAATTTTTAAAAAAATTTAAGATAGAGCCGCCTCCGCCGTCGGCTCCCCTTACTCCCGGCGCCGTCGCCACCGCTCCACCGGCTCCCCTCTTTCCAGCTCCATCGCCGCTCTAGCAGCTCCTCTTCTTCCGGCACCGCTGCCGCCCCAGCGGCTCTCACTTCTTCCGGCGCCGCCGCCGCTTCCCTTTCTTCTTGACGTCGTTGCCTCTCCAGCAGCTCCCCTTTTCCCGTGCCGCTACCTCCACTGACTCTACCAAAGATTGCTTGCCCTCTGCCACCTATAGATCTGTATCCTTACGGCTCAAATTCGCCCCCTAATCCCCCCTCTCCTCCTGGTTCACAGCTCCCTTATTACCCTTACTACGCCATTAATGGCAGCTCGCCTAGCAGTCTCAGATCCTAAGGAGGGAAAATTCATCTCCACATTGTAGTATTTTCACTGGAAGGTGTTTCAAAGTGTTTGTATGTCTATACACAAGCGAAGCGGAAAGGTAAGGCTCTGCTTCCGCTAGGTTTGAGAATAATGGAGGACGATCTCATCTTGCCTATCGGTTTGTAACCGATTTCAGGGTTAACTAGATTCCAGAATTGTAAGTTTCAAAATTTTGAGTTTGAGATTGAATCTCCCTGCATTGCATTTGTGAGATCTTTAAGGAAAATTTAAAATAATAATAATAATTATTATTATTATTAAAAAGAAAAATTTTTTAAAAAAATTTAAAAAAAATAATAATTAAAAAAAAAAATTTTTAAAAAAAAAAGAAAAAAAAAAAAAAATTTTAAATAATTTTTTTTTTTTGCTTTCCTGCAAATAGGCCTTTTAATTAGAATCCAATTTATTTTTTTTGTGCATAAAGGCATTTAGATCTTTATTTTTATTTAGCCAAAACATTCAAAAATTAAAAAAAAAATTTGCTTTTCGTGTGCCTGATTTTTGCAACATTGAATGAACATTGTACATTTTAATCACGTGTGTCTTCAATTAGATTAGAAAATTTAAAATTTCTTTGGCAACGAATAAGTGTCTTTTAAACCCCAGGTCCACTTACGTATTCTCTCCCCTCGCGCCTTTAGGTGACCTTGGGTGCACAAGAAATAAGTGGACTTGTTTTTATTTTATTTTATTTTATTTATTTTTTTAGGAAGCCTGCTTGGGGATTTCATCACCCCTTGGGACGACCTCAACTCCAGCATTCTGGCGAAGTATAAAAATCGGGAGGTGAATCGAAAGACACCTCTCTTGGAAGTGTAAATATTGTCACTCTTGGCTAAGCCCCAAAGAACTTTATACCTTTGGGAAGTGAAGGAGGAGATTTGGGTTACCGTCTCCCCCCGGCTGTGTGGCAGTATTTCTTTTCATCTATAGAATTGGGCCTCACGTACCTAGTGTATATCGAGGACGCCCCCTAGTTGAGCCTTGTACAGCCTAGTCAAACCTTATAGGACTGTTGGTGTGTTTGGTGTGTTTGGAACACAATTGTATTGTACATATTTCATTGTTTGCTTTTGCATTTTAACCTAAAAGTTCAAAAATCCAAAAAAAAAAAAAAAAAAAAAAACATTTCAAAAACACAAAAAAATGCCTCTTCTTAATCATTATTCCAAATCATTTCACGTCACATATTTCTTCTATCCAAAACATCATTCTCTCTTACATTCCTTGGTCATTCAATCACATTCCTAACCTTCATCCTAGTCATGATTCATCATTTTCAGTTTCCCTAGTCAAGCTCATCATGCATTCTTAATTTGATTCTTCAAATCAGCATTCTTCTAATCCAGTCCCTTGTCAAATTCAATCATCCAAATCATAATCAATCTTTCAAAACTTCATTCACGTCTTCTTCTATTTCAATTTGACATCACATATTCTACTTCGGACATAGCAGCATTGTCTTATCATTGGACTTTCATTCAAATCAAACATTCACTTTGTTTGCACTATCATAGGGTTCTTATCAGATCAAATCAAACTCTCATCCAATCCAAATCCAAACTAAATCAATACCAAATCAATTCAAATTCAATCAAATCGAATCATATCAAGTGCAATCAATTTCAATTCAAATCAAATTAAAGTCCAATCAGCACAAAGCCTCCTAATTCCAAGTTCATATTCCCTCTTCAAATCTATTCATCACTTTTCATCTTGCATCCATGGATTTAAATCTACTTCTTCCAATGATTGACAATATTGCACGACAACATGGTCTCGTACCTCCTCCATATCAAATTCCTTCTCAACACTTCAATTCTAATCTATCTCATGTTCATCATTCTCCTACCTTTGACAAGGGAAATCTATCTCCTTATCCTTCATCTGTAGACCATTCCATCCATAGCCAATACAATTCCTCCATCATAAATGACCTCGACATAGAAGTTGAGAAACTAAAGAATACACTCTTGGACAAACTAAGTTCACAAGAAAAGGTCATTTTCTTTGCTATGTGTCCTTCATTTTCTAGCTCTCATATCCCTCCATACAATTCCATTCATGGCCCACACAATGTCTCAGACGTAAAAACCCTTACCAAGAAAATGGAGGAAATGAAGAATTGTCTCTCATATCTCAAAGGCATTAGTCCTCATGTCCCATCCAATCCTAATCCTCCATGTAATCCTCCTTACTATGAACCTAATCCAAATCCTTTATCCGTAATTCCACCTCCACAAAAGCTTAATCCTTCAACTACATCATCCACTAATTCTCCGACAACATCATCTCCTGAGCCTCCAACAATGTCATCCCCACCTCATCAGGGGTATTTCACATCACTTTTGGCTAGATTAAAAATTCAGCATAATGTGAGCCAATCACCCAAAGCCACACCTCCAGTTCCATCTCAAGACCTTCCTTCAAAGCATGATGCTTCTCCTCTAGATCTGAGCACTTCTCCATCCCTTCATTCCACTATCCCTCAACATTCATCCATTCCTCCTAGTCCATCCTCTGATTCCCATCCTAATCAAGATAATTACATTACACCTACCACGCACATTACTGATTCCATTCCATCTCCAACATTAGCATCCATAGATATTCCCCTTCATGAAAAAGTTTCTTCCACTCTATTCACTAATACTCCTCCATGTCAAAATCCAATTACTCCATCTCATGATTCTATTTTCTCCACGCCTACATGTGATGATCCACTTACCGTGCTATATGATCTTCTTTCACCACATGATTCCATTCCTTTCACGTCCTCATATGATTCTAGTCCATTTCATGATCCACTACTTGAGCTATATGATATTCTTTCATGTCAAGATCAAAATACTCCATCTCATAGTTCCACTCCCTCCATTCCATCTCATGAACCTATTCCATCTCACAATCCACTCATTCCACTCAATGATCCTCTTCCAAGTCAAGATCAATGCACCCCTTCATCCAAATTTCATGATCCTTCTCCATCTCGTGATCTTATTATTCCTTATGATCCCCCTCATAATTCTACTCCTTCACATGATCCTATCACACCTATCCAATCTCCTCATGAACCCCATACACCTAGACTCGCATCTTGCGTTGAGAATAGTAAGTATTCCCTTAAAAAAATAATTCCTCAAGATGTTGGTACACCTTCCACTTTTTCCAATTCCAAAACTCTTCCTTCCACACCTAAAACTTCTCCTTCTTCATCTTCCAAGTCCATTTTAGGTCCTTATAGTCCATCCATTCTAGGTTCTTATAGTCCATCCATTCTAGGTCCTTATGTTCCACCATCAAACTCTTCTTCCCTTCCTTCCATATTAGGTCCTTATATACATCCTTCTACCTTATCCACGTTTTCCAATTTATCCCCTCATAAAGATCAACAAAGGCGCACATCCTTGAATTCCTTCCAATGTTCACCTTCCATAAACTCTCCATCATATTTACCTTCATGCACCCATACCATGGCCAATGGAAGTAAATTGGATGCCAAATAAAAAGAAAACAAAGTCACGAATCCACAAGAGCGCAAGGATCAACATGTCCCATTTAAGCGACATGTCCAAGAAAAGAAAAATCAAATCCAAAATGCAATCAAAAAGCCACAAAGGCTAAAAATCAAAAGTGTAAAAGTTATGTGGATACCAAAGCTGCTTAATGTAGCAATGAATCTCAAAGAAAGATTCCAAATGACATCCAATTCTGCTAATCCAAAAGCCTCCCTCCTTCATAAATTCTCCCAATCTCCATTTTCCAAATCCATTTTGGGTCCTTATAAACCCAAATTCGCCATCCCAACTCTATCATCTCCTTCATCCATTTTGGGTCCCTATATCACAAAATTCCAACTTTCCCCTCCACATCCTTCACAATTTACTCCTTTCCACCACCCTTCAAGGTGCGTGCCAATGAAGATCTTTCCATTTCCTTCACAAGTCTTCCAACCTAATATCCATCAACCATGTCTTCCTTCATTGTCTTCTATTCCCCAATTTACCTTAGCATTCTTTTCCTTACCCTATCAACATCTACGAGAAAATACCAATAATTACTTGAAAATAAAACATAATAAACAAATTAAAGAAGCATAAATATCAAGGGATACATCCATATGTCTAGATGCTTGAGTCCTCCCTTCATTTTCCTACTATATATCCATTATCTTCCACTTTCACTTACCTATCCATTAACTTCCCTTTTTCCACTTGCACTCTACACTAGGGGCAAGTTCCATCCATATCGTTCTTCCTTATCTATCTTCTATATTCCATTTATCGTACATTGTCATTCCCATCTTTGATCTTGACTTACACTTTCCATTTTCTCTTGTGCTTTATCCATACAAACCATCTATACATATCCTTCCATCCTTCCATCTTATTGTTCATTATCCATACATTATCCTATATACTTCCTACATTCTTACATATGTTTGATCTTGACATGTCATCCCTATCCTATAGTCCTTGTCATGTTCATGTTCATGCATCCATTTTCCATCCATATGCATACATATTCCCATCCTCTTTTCATGTTCATTCATATCTTTTCCATCCATAATCCTACGCACGTCTATCCTTCTTCTATATACCCTTGATCTTGGTTATCCCTTTTCTATCCATATCCTTCGTATCATTATCCCTCTTTTTCATGCCTTCCTTCATTCCACTTTCATACTCATGTTCATAATCAATACTAGAGGCACAACAACAAAAATGCTCATACATGCTTAAGAAGAGCACATGCCTTCTCTTCCTCCATATGTGAGCTTTCACACTATCTGTCAATTCTTCCCCACCGTTATTTCCTTCTATTTTCATATCCTTGGAATGGGGCATTGTTGGTCACTCCTTTGAAATATGGTTCTTGGTTCCCCATTATCTGACACTATATCCGTTGGTCATCCATATTATTTCTCCATTCCTATATCTACCCAACCTTCCTATCCATTTACCATGGCTCTCCCTTGTCATTGGTTTCAATCCAAATCTTCCACATTCCTTCATGTCTATTCTGCAATCATTCAATCAATTCATTTCTATCCATTCTATCTATTCATTCATATCAAATTTAATCCAAGTCTTCTAATCTATTCAATCAATTCCGTTATCCTCTACTCTTATCATATTCTCTTCTTTCAGTCACTTCCTTCTTCATCCATTATCTTATATTATCCATGTTCTCACCACACTGAGCTTCCATCCATAAAACCAACCTCATCAAATAGTGATTGCAAACAAGCTTATACAAATTCACATTTAGACTCAATGATTTGAGAACATCATTCCTTTTACTATCATTGCTAGCAACCAATCATCAATATCTCATTGCAATTCAATCAATCAATCAGTTTTTGCCTTACAAGATGAATCCTTCCTACACAAGTTTAACAAATTTAACAAATTTATCTGGTTTATGGCAAGCATGGTGATTTGAATGACTACTTAGTCATAATGTCTTTTTGTTAATTTTATCTTTGTGTGTCAGTGATAGCCTTCCCAAGTGTGCCTCGATCTTCCATATCTTGGTATCATTTGAACGGCTTATCCTGATTACACATGTTATTTTGCAATATGATCTATTTTCATGATTCTTTAATACATCTATGTGAGTTTCAAGTTATGTTAATGCGTTTCTCACTGGGGGAAACGGGTTAGCACACTTTCCACCAAGCTCCTTCAAAAGACTTTGGGTGTGCCCAGACCTCTCCAGTGTGTATATGTCATTTGTTCCCTCATGACTCTGAAACCTGCATCTACTGTGTTAAGAGTCTAATACACGCAAAGGAATCTTGTCATCTATGCTTCTATAGCATTTGGTGCATAACTCCTCTTGCAATATTAAAATAAGGTATGCTCTCCATATGAACAACATATGTTGCTAGGGGTCCTAATACCTCTAGGGACATTGAAATTATTTATATGGTATGAAAGGGAGCATACGATGACCTATGACGCCTTTCGACACATTCCATGATGACATATGTCTCCAAGAAAATATTATAAATGTCTATATGGGTTGAAAGGGGCCATAGGATGACCTATAACTCCTTTCAATAGATTTCATAATGACATATGTCTCTAGCAACCCTATGATCCATAGGGACATATTATAATCATTTATATAGGTTGAAAGGGGCCATATGATGACCTATGTCCCATTTCGACATATTCCATGATAACTTATGTCTCTAGAGGTCCTAAGACCCCTACGGAGATTATAAGTGTTTATATGGGTCAAAAGAGGGTATAGGATGACCTATGACTCCTTTTGACACATTCCATGATGAAATATTGTAAGAATTTGGCTTAGGCCAGAATTCACCCAAGAACAAAAGAACTCAACAATAGCACACAGTAGACCAAAATAGATAGAGTATGATTAGAATGATGATATTCATTCAATAATTGGATACAGCCAACATGAGAGTACACTAGGAGTGCCTGTATATAAAGGCCTCAGGAGAGCTTCTAGAATGCATAGAAGTCAACATCATGATATGTCATACAACCAGGCACATGTCCACTAGATATGGATTATCCTCCATTAAGCAAAGAATTAAGTGCGATGATTTGAGGATAAGCCTACAATGGTGTAGCACGTAAATTAGTGGAGTAGACAACATGTGCTAAATAAGAAGTGCAAAAAAATATGTTGTCATCACAACAAGTCAGTGAATAATGCATACTCCTGTGTTGTAGACACCATGTGTCTAATTAGAGTTGCATAACTCAATGAGAGTTCAAAAAATCCTAAGTGTCTCATCTAAAATAATAATTAAATAATTCATTAACCTAAGTGAAACTTAAGTAAGTGTAATAAGTAAATACTTATTTACACCAACACCCCCCCGAAGTGAAAGTTAGGGGAATGCACTTAAGCTTACGCAATCTAGGATGAAATGCAATATGGGTCCCGGCTACTAGGCCATGTTAGGTACCCATGTACATAATGATATGCAAATCTCTCATAAAGCAGAGAAAGAGGGAAAACCTCATGGGAAAAACCCTCCCCCTAAAAGAGAGATAGATAGGATGCATTGATGGATGGAGTAATCAAGACCCCCCCATTATGACATACATCCAATATATACATAAGAGAATAATGAGAAGAGGAAGAGAGATAGGATGGGCTCCCCCTCCCAAAGAAGAATTCCGAACAGTGACTACTCCGATGAAGAAGTTGATCGAAGACTGTAGAATGGTGTTCCTCCCCTTAGGAAGAAACAAAGCCAAGGGTAGAAATGAGACACTTCCGCTGTGTGTGGAAAGAATCCCATGAATAAGTGATGTCTCTAAAACCTTCTCAACTGGCTGAAGAACCTATCCCAAAGAACTGTATGTTCCTGCAACTAATGAAGAACCCTGTTGCAACTGCTGATAATAAGTATCCACATTCACTTCAACCTATGAGGATTGATCATGTAGAGAATGAACAAGAGAGTCGGATGGAACCCTCATGACAACTAAAGAAGGTAATTCTGCATCAAGAAGAAGAGGTAGATCATCAATGCTATCACCCAAATCTATCACTGAACCTATATTTGGAAGACTAGATGTACCCTATTGTTCTGGACCTATCACTGTGGTGATGTATGCATGTGGACTGAACTGATGAAGTGACCTCTCACTATATCTATCAACAGAACTCCACATATCTGAATCTGTTTAAGCACTATCATTGGTGTCACTATCCATATCCACACTATATGATGTGCGAAGAGGAGTAGAGGACAAGCTCAGAGAAGTTTCCTCAAAATGTACAACCTTCTCCACAAAAATTTGATGTGTCTCAAGATCAAGAAGTCTATATGCCTTCACACTGTCTTCATAACCAATGAAGGTACAAGGTCGAGATGACTATGCCTTGCGACTCTTGGAAGATCTTTTTGCCCATGCAGGACAACTGAGGACTCTGAAGTGTGTCACAATAGGTTTTCTACCACACCATGCCTCAAAAGGAGTTTTTCCATCTAAGGCTGGATGAGGAGAATGATTAAGAATGTGAGTGGCACTGGAAATTACTTCGACTTCTAATGATGGATCTAGAGACTTGGCATGAATCATGCAACTTGCCATAGACTTAAGAGTTCTAATCTTCAAAGCTACAACATCTATCTTATGTGGATTGAATGCTGAAGGAGTCTGAAGATCAATGCCCTCATGTCTGCAAAAATCCTTAAGTCTTCTGTTCACATCCATGTTTCCATTATCCATGCAGAGTACTTTGATGGCCTTTCTAGATTTTTGTTTTACATGAGCCTTGAAGTCTAGAAATGTGTCAAAAACTTCACCCTTACTATGCAGAAAGTAGACCCAAGTGAAGCTTGAAAAGTCATCAACTAAGGTAAGTATGTAGCGACCCTGGGTGAACGCAAAAGGACTTGCTAATACCATGTGAACCATCTGAAGAACACTTATTTCTCTAGAAGACTTCCCTCTTTGTAACTTCCCCTCTAGATGCATATCTACTAAATCTGATGAACATTTACCCTTAGAAAAGTTGATTTGAGGTAGACCTCTGACCATTTGGTATGTGCAAAGTTGTTGAAGATAGCGATAGTCAACATGACCATACCGCTTATACCATACTTGCATGTTTGAATGTGATTGTGTTAACAAGGCCTTTGAAGGAGTCTTGGGTATAAAATGCGAGAAAGAGTACAACCTCTTGTGATCATTCACTTTCCCTACTACAACCAAGGAATTATCTCTAAGAATGTGCACTTGAACTGAGTCAGGAAAGTACTCAACTCTATGTCCATCTCCAAAGTGAGTGACTTGGTAGATTGATAGGAGATTCAAACTTATCTTTGGAACATAGAGAACCTCTTGAACCTCTCCATTTTCCATCTCCACATTTCCTTTTCCTTCAACTTCCATTTTGCTAGCATTCCTCATGAAGATGTGCAGTACCTTTGAGTGATTCAATGAAGAAAAATCCTCCTTTGAAGAACTCATGTGATATGAGGCACCTGAGTCAAATATCCATTCCTTTGAAGAGTTTTCATTTTCCATGAATGCTTTCCCTTTTCCCTTTGAATCAGAAGAAGATCCCTTCTCCTTATAAGCATTAGGCAATGGAACATTATGTTTCTTCATGATGTTGGTTAATTCATCAATCTTTTTGAGATAACACTCATGCTCTTCATGACCCATTTTCTTGCAATAAGAACACTTCTTCTTCTCCTTATTATTGTTGTCCCCTTTCTTGTTGGAATTTGATGACTTGCCTTGTTGATTTGATTGAAGTGTTGTCTTTTTTGCATCCTCAGATTTTCTCTTCCATTTCTTCTTACCCTTTCCTTTATTTGAAGATTGTCCAACTGAATGTTGAGAACCATCATTGGCCACCAATGCTTTGGACTGAGGTGATTTGAGAATCCCCATTGTTTTCAACTTCTTTTCTTCATCATCCAACAGTTTTTCATATTCATCAAAAGTGACTTTCTTGTAGGCAGACCCTAAGGTAGTCTTTGAGGTGTTAAAAGAAGATACAAATGTGGAATATTCGGATGGCACCTTGTCATGGATGAGATAGATCAGTATGTCATCTTAGATAGAATTTCCACAATCAGTAAGCTTTGTTCTTAATTCATTCACCTTAATGATGAAGTCTTGTATTGAGTCATACGACTTAGGATCTAAGGAAACTAGCTCATCTTCTATTTTGAATACATCCTCTTCAGACACTTTACCATAAAGGTCTTCGAGGGTATCCCAAGCTTCCTTGGATGTAATACATTTTATGATTTGATACATGATTTTATCATCTACCCCTAAACATATATCACCTAGGGCTTTCCTATCCATGGCTACCCATTCAGAAATTTCACTTGTTGATACATTATCACCTGCTGGTTTAGGAAGAGTACCATCTACATATTGTGAAACTCCATTATGTATTAAGTGATACAACATTTTGATAGACCATGTAGCATAGTTACGAGGAGTTAACTTAAGGAACTTAAAGTTTCCCATAATGTAGAAAATGAAAGAAAATTGCAAAAAAGAGAGAACACAACACCAAGAACATCCCCCCTTTTCACTTAAAATAGATGCTTTGGGCACTTTATCAATAGTGCAATTACAATGGGCCACTTGCCAATTTTGGCCTTTGTGGACTTTTGATTTTGCTTGTTACAACTTCTCAATAGAGTACAAATCTAAAACTTTACAATGTGCTACAATACTAAAGCATTACAAAGCAAAGTAAGGCCCTATTGTTGAAAGTGACAATTTTGTCCACACAACACTATAATCTGATGCCAGATGTGGAAAGTAGATGAAAAATACGCACTTTCAAAAATAATGAAACCTATTTTTGACTCTAGATGTGCCCGAACAGAGGGTTTGAAGTTGAAAAATGCAAGATTATCTAGGTACAATTGCCAAACAATGCAAATTCTGAACAATCCATGCACCAAACCCAAAAAATAGCTGCACCACTAAAAAATTTAGAAAAGTTTACCCATTTTCAAAAAAAATTGCACCTGATTTGGAGTTCGGATGTGCGAGTTATGGCCTCTTGAAGTCGAACTACCAAAACCAAAATTGATTTGGTGAGGGGTTGCACTAGCAAAAGATGAGTTTAAATTTGACGATCATACGTCAATTGTAGCAGTTATAAAATGGCTAATTATGACGTTCAGACGAGCGTCAATTTTAAGCTCATGAAATTGATGACGTCAGTAGAAATTTGAGGCAGGGAGGATGTCAGGTGATGTATCGATGATGTCATCAGTGTACAAAATTGTAGGATAGATGAGCGGGAAAAATCTGTACGCTGACTATATTCTGACGTGGGCACTGACAAGTTTGTTGACTATGCAATGACTTGGATGAGCTTGATCCTGATCTGGCGACACTTGGGGCTGCCAGATATGCCCGTGGAATGGAGAAACAGGGGTGCCAGATTTGTCTGTAGCGTTCATCAGAGACTGTTTAAATGTCACTGATATTGCAGAAACTAACGCCGGAGGGGATTGCTGCAGATTATTCCACATGCATGAGATATTTGAAGTCTGCAGTGTTTATAAATTGTATGCCACAGAGTAAAAATAAACAATGCCGTCCGTCGGTGTGTTGGAGGCCGGGCGGAGGAAATGTGATTCTACCATTAACACTCCATCTATAATTTGATGCTGGTAGTTATGTTGTGCCAGAAATAGTCACCACCGATGCGTTGTGGTTGTCGGGACCGGTGGGCGAGATTTGAATGATCGTCGCGAATATTCGGCCAGAATTCACCCAAGAACAAAAGAACTCAACAATAGCACATAGTAGACCAAAATAGGTAGAGTATGATTAGAATGATGATATTCATTCAATAATTGGATACAGCCAACATGAGAGTACACTAGGAGTGCCTGTATATGAAGGCCTCAGGAGAGCTTCTAGAATGCATAGAAGTTAGCATCATGATATGTCATACAACCAGGCACATGTCCACCAAATATGAATTATCCTCCATTGAGCACAGAATTAAGTGTGATGATGTGAAGATAAGCCTACAATGGTGTAGCACGCAAATCAGTGGAGTAGACAACATGTGCTAAATAAGGAGTGTAGAAAACTATGTTGTCATCACAACAACTCAGTGAATAATGCATACTCCTATGTTGTAGACACCATGTGCCTAATTAGAGTTGCATAACTCAATGAGAGTTCACAAACTCCTAAGTGTCTCATCTAAAATAATAATAAAATAATGCAAAATAATTAAATAATGCATTAACCTAAGTAAAACTTAAGTAAGTGTAATAAGTAAATACTTATTTACACCAACAAATATGTCTCAAGGGGTCCTACAAACCATATGGACATATTATAATCAATTATATGGGTCGAAACGGGTCATAGGATAACCTATGACCCCTTTTGACACATTTCATGAGGACATGTGTCTCTAAGGGTCCTAGGACCATTAGGGACATATTAGAATTCTTTATATGAGTGAAAAAGGGCCATAGGATGACCTATGGCCCCTTTCAACACATTCCATGATGACACATGTCTCATGGGGTCTTAGGATCCCTAAGGACATATTAGAATAATTTATATAGGTCAAAAGGGGCCATAGGATTACATATGACCCCTTTCAACAAATTTTATTACAATATATAATGCTAGGGGTCTGTTGTCACTTAGGTTTGCACCCTTGTCCAAGGCCTATGCGCGAGGACAACCTAGTGAAACATGGAAACAACCTCCAAGCTGTGGGACTTGAACTGCGAGGTTGAGTCTCTAGAGAAGGCCGGCTTCCTCTTACTTTCAGGGCACACCTATCTATTCTCAGAAGGGAAAGGGAGAAATAAAGCATTAAAGAAAATCTACCTAGTCTAATCTAAGGTAGTGATGCACCAAAATAGAGTGTTCAGACTCATTTTTTCCCATATATGCACTATGGAACTAGGGTAACATTCAAGGTCATACATTCATTTAAGCTTATATCGACCAACAGCCACATACAGATCAGGAGACCAATTGAATAACACCAGGAATGGAAGATTTCACTTGTATATTATTCAATAAGCCAAAGATAGATATAGTATGCAGACCACTGATCTCAACAATGCATCAATGAGGGGCAAAATGATACACATACACGTTGATGGCTGAAAGAGATGATACAGGATGTTTATCTAGCTCAGAGACAAAGGGATTTTACACTGCAAGTCTGCAAGTAGTAGCAGAGAAAATCAAGAAGAGTCCCCTTACAAAATGTACAAAATCTACCTTTATAGTTCAGGCGTAACTAAGATCTTTTGGCTGAAATGACCCTGCAACTACCTTCCATTGAGTACCATGGAAGACAATCATGGAAAAAATCTCTAGAAAATTTGATTTCTTTCGCCAATAATGTCCTGAGAAGATTGAAAACGGCATCATAACTGCGCTCTGACCTGGTAGATGGATCAACAGGTGGGTGGAGTGTCATCTTGTGTTTTACATTTACTCTGGTAGGTCGAGATTGATCATGGAGATCAGATCGCATGAAAAAATTGATTATCTTCGCCTCCTAGTTCATGAATCCGTCGAAGTCAAAAGATCAACTGGGCTCCTTATGCGTCAACTAGGCTACGTGGGCCAATTGCATTTCTTTAGTTTTCCACCTGGAGGTCCTCCCATGGTTAACCACCCTTCATTGGACTAACTGTGCCACCTTGAATACTATCATGACTGTGACGGTTACACTAACTGCCAACCACCATCCTAGACTGCACTGATAGGACACGTGTCAACAAGGTGTTGTGTTGCCAACATAACCCTCGCACATCTCCGCCATAGCACGATGGTGCCTACCGTCGATCGGCCTCGATCCGACGATCATGGAGACTCGTCATTCTGCAACCTCTTCCCTTGTAAATCACTAGACCCGCGACACATGTGGTAGTTCCCCATTGGTCTGACGATCGCTTAATCCTTACTGCGCCAACTGTATGAAATATGGTTTCGCTAGGACACATGGCGCACGGGCGCTATGTCTCCGACATTAACTCTCGGGTAAGTCTTGATAGCAAGACAACGCCAGTTGTAGATCCCTATGGATCCGATGATCGTGAAGACTCGCTATTCATGCTGAGATCTGGTGCCACCTCATGTCTGCATTATGGTGAGACTTGACCCCACTGGCACATGGCGAAAGGGTACCAAGTCGCTATGTAAAAAACCTTGTAGCTTTGCCATGGTGAGATGGCGCCTGCCGTCGATCCATTTCCAATCCGACGGTCATAAAACTTGACCTCCCGCGACCCACCTTCTTTATTGAATTGCTGGGCCAGCTATACGTCGTGCACTGATTCATACACATGGCACCTCCTTATTTGGTTCAATGAAGACTAGCTGGCAACCCGAGACCTGAACCACAGAGTGACCACGTGTTAGCTAGGCGCCATATCGCTATGCAAAAATTGAGGCCAAATTCCCATAGCACCATAGCGCCCACTGACAGCGTGCCCTGAGATTTATGTGTGTCCCCAATATATTCGCCATGCTGACTATGCTTGCACAATACCCGCTGTGACCCATCCATCTGATCATTTCTTGCCATGGTGAACCTTTCGCTTGGGTGCTATGTCGCCATCAAAAAACGCATGGGTTTTCTGTTGGCGCCATAGTGCCTCGTGTTTTTGAAACCTCCAGGCCGTGAACCTGTCTACCTACCGCCACAAAACCTATGACCTGCCATACTCTGCGACCTGCGACTGGACCAATCCCACTCATTGCCATATTTGTAACTGCACCACACCTTGGATGACACCTGGCGAGACTTGGTGAGACCTGGTCCTGTCGATCGACGTGGTGGATGGTCGCCATGTCGCTATGATAAAATCCACACATCTTCGCCATAGCGAGATGGTTCCATCCGTTGATGTGACCAAATTTGACGATCGTGAGGACTCATCGTACCTTGTGCTTCTGCCCTCCATGTCGATACACTTGGCATCGCTTGAGACACGACCCCACCTGACACGCATCACCAAGGCACGATGTCGCTATCATAACCCTCGTGCAACTCCTCCATAGCACGATGGCACTTACCGTTGATCCGAGCTGATCCGACGGTGGCAAACGTAAGCCCCGACTGTGTTAGCCATGCTGCCAAGAACTCTGACTTGGCACACGTGGTTTCTCCTGATTCGTCGCTGCAACACCTGATTCTGCCAGTCGTCAAAATTTTCCGCCGTGACTATTTCCGCTGGGCGCTGTCGCTATGGAGATTTTCCAGCCAATTTGGGATAGCAACATAGTGCCATGGGCGTTAAGAACCTTTTCTGGCCTGCGGAACGCCAGACCCACCCCTGAAATGTGTCGTCAGGGCATCATCGCACTATCATAAATATCGTGCATTTTCTTTATAGCGCAATGGTGCCAACCGTTGGTCTGCTTAGATCTGACGGCCAAAAACTTGCAGGTTGTAACATTAAAACACTTATTCGAGACTAACCATTGCATGAGCCACACTTTCAAAATTTTAATCCTTGGCGGTAAAACCAGAGGTAACACTTCTGGTGACTCGCAGGGGGCATGAGCTTGTTCAATGCATGACCAGTGCCTGAGAATAATCCATTGGGCCATAGAGTCAGAAAAGAGGGCCCAAAAGTTACGAAACCAAGAGCTACATGAAACCCTAACCCTAAATAAGGAAATCAAAACATTAAAGAACCCTTGAACTCTGGCTCTGTCTTGCGACTTGAAAACAAAAAATCGGACCTCCTCAGCAACCCGAGACTTGTCAAAACTTCAAGAACTGGCGTCTCAAGAAGTGAGCCATGTGCATGCACACTTATTGTAAAACAAGAACAACAGGAAGCAACTAAACTATGTACATGGATTCATAACTTTTTCAGAGATAGGGCTTCAGATGGATCCCATTGACTGGAATGGGCAGAATTTCACCATTTGGCCTACTTAGCTGGAACGCATTGGCCTGTTTGCAATCGGAGATCAGATAAGGGCCACTCAATAGTGGATGAAATTTGGAGTGCCTTCCTAGTTTTGCTCTTTCTGAGTCCCACTTGAGAACTAAATCTCCTTCTCTGAAGATTCTAGCCCTTGCCTTCTTATCAAAAATCTTCTTCATCTGCTGCTGGTGTATCTCTAGGGTTTGCATAGCTTTGTTTCTCTTTTCTTCTAGTTCAATCAACTTTGCCATTCTCACTGACATGGGACTATTTTCAACCAATTCCAGCTGATGAGCCAACTCCAAGGATGGGAATTCCAATGAGATTGGAAGTCTAGCCTCCCTACCATATACCAGCACAAAAGGTGAATTCCCAATAGATCTCTTGGGTGTTATCCTATTAGCCCATAGAGCGGTCCTTAATTTTTTATGCCAGACCCTCTAATTGTCTTCTATCATTCTCCTTAAGATTTTGATCAGATTTTTGTTGGAAGATTCAGCTAAACCATTGCCCTGTGGGTAGTAATTTGATGAGGTTCTTAGATAGATATTGTGACTCATTGGCCATGCACAAATCTGGTTTCCAACAAAAGATTTGGCATTATCTGAGATGATAGTAGAAGGAGCTCCAAACCTAGATACAATTCCATCAAGGAATTCAACAACTGATGGCTCTGTAGCACCCTTCAAGGAAATTGCCTCTGTCCACCTAGTGAAAGAATCGGTAGCAGCCAAGATCCATTTATGACCTACACTAGATGGAGGATTAATGGGGCCTATAAAATCCAACCCCCACTAGGTGAAGGGCTGATCCACCTAAATGGGGTGAAGACGAAGAGCTGCAAGTCTCTGTTTGCCTGAGAAAAAACACATCTCTCACATTTTCTCACATACCTATAACAATCATGGAATAGAGATGGCCAGTAATATCCAACCCTCATGATCTTCATGGTGGTTTTTCTTGCAGAGAAGTGGCCACCATCAAGGCCATCATGATGTTCTTTAATCATCCTCTCAACCTGATCCTCTTCAATACATCTTAACAGGGTCCCATTAAAATCCCTCCTGAATAGGATATTATCAATCACAACATAGGGAATGGACTATAGTATATATTGTCTTCTTTTAGCTCTGTCCAATCCCTGAGGGTATCCATTCCCAGATAAAAAGTTCCTCATGTCATCCATCCAGCTCCTTGGGGCATTAACATTTCTTTCCTCCTGCTGCTCTGCAATTACCATAGCAGTCCCTTCATCTGAATCCTGACCTGATAACATTTCCTTGCATAATCCTCTCCCTCTTAGCAACTTGGTAATTTGAATATCAATGTCATATTCCATTACCCTAGTGATCCATCCAGCTCTCTTTTCACTGATATCCTTGCTTAACAGGAAGTCTTTTACACTCGCATGGGGTACCAACAAATGGATCCTATTATGGGATAAGAGGTGTCTAAATTTCTTCAAGGCTTTAATGACTGCAAGGGCTTGCTTCTCAACAAAGCTATACTTATCTCCATACTCCTTGAGTCCTTCACTAAAGAAGGCTATGGGCTACTCCTCATTCTTGTCACTTGTCTGAGTCAAGACAGCAAAAACACTTGACTCACCACCTAAAGTGTAGAGGATGAAATCTTTCTCAAAATTTGGGTTCATGAGAGTGGGGGCTGAGGCTATGGCTGCCTTAATTTCTTCAAAACTCTCCTTCCCCTCCTTGGTCCATGTGAAGACCATATCTTTCTTAAGCATGGCTGTGAGGGGTTTCACCATGATGGCAAGATTAGGAATAAACCTTCTTACAAAATTTATCCTACCAAGGAAACTTTGCAGCTCTTTCTTGTGTTTAGGGAGGGGAAGGGAAAGTATGGCTTTTGTTCTTTCTGGATCAATGGTCAACCCATCCTTAGATACAATGTGTCCCAGTAATTTTCCTTAGCTCGTAGCAAAGACACACTTGGCTGGGTTGAGGGAAACCCCAAACTCTCTACATCTTAGAAATACCTGTCTCAAATGATCAAGGTGATCTTTTACATTCTTGGAATATATAGTTATATTATCAAGGTATACTAAGACAAACTTGTCAATTAATCTTTTGAAAGCTACCTCCATCGCCTTTTGGAATGTGGCACCTGCATTTGTTAGTCCAAATGGCATCTTGCAATAAGCATAGGTGCCCCATTTAGTAGTAAATGTTGTCTTATATCTATCAGATTCTTTAACCAACACTTGGTTATAACCAAAAAATCCATCAAGAAAAGAAAACCTCCTTGACCCACTGACCTTGGACAGAATTTTCTCCATAGAAGGGAGAGGATGGTGATCCTTAAGGGAAGCCTGATTAAGATCCCTAAAGTCCACACACAATCTGATTTCTCCATTCTTCTTCCTTACAGGGACAAGGTTAGCCACCCATGATGAGTGTTTGATAGGAAAAATTATGTTAGCTTCAATCAACTTGGATAGTTCCTTCCTCATTAAGGGTTCAATCTTGGGATTCACTGGCCTCTATTTTTGCCTTACTGGTTTGACCCTATCAACTAAATCTATGGTATGCTGAAACAAACTAGGGCCAAACCCCTTTAAGTCATCATATGTCCAAGTGAACACATCATTAAATTCTTGACATAGATGAATGAAATTTTCTTGCTTAGCCTCAGAACATACCTTCCCCATGTTAAGAGATTTTCCATCAGCAATAGTAACTGGAGCATGATCATCCTTTTCTGCAGCTAGATTTATTCCTTTGCCTCTTGTCTGATCATCAGGATTAAAGACACTCTCCAAGGTAATGAGACCCTTGGGAAACTTTTTGGAACTGAGGTGAATGATCTGATCACCATACTGATCTTGTAGTCTTGACTGATTTCTTTCTGAAAATTCTACTTCATTCTGCAAGAAACTCACAATCTGCTCATCAGACTCAAACACCTGCCAATGAGTGTTATTATCAGGAACAGCAGGCCTTACTACCACCCTTATTTGTTGCTTCCTCTCTTCCTCGAGATTCCCTGGCACATCATAAGATGCACCCACTACTGCAAGTCTATCAGCATATTTGTTTTCTTTCCTAGGAATGCGTTGGATATTAAATGCTTGGAAACCCTCAAGAAAATCCCAGACTCTGTGTTTGTAAGACTTGAGCAATCCATTTTTGGTGATATTCTGATTTCTCAGTTGGTTCACTACCAACTCACTGTCTCCATATACTTTCAAGGCTTGAATTCCCCTCTTTTGGGTAAGTAGGAGACCTTGGATCAAAGATTCATACTTGGCCACATTATTGGTACAACTGAATTGGAGCCTAAAAGAGAAGTAGTATCTTATTTGTGCAGGAGAAATCAACATAACACCAGCCCCTACTCCATTTCTATTCCTTGAGCCATCAAAGTACATACTCCATATTCCACTTATGTCACCATTAGCTCCAACAAGATCAAGAACTGGAGCCTCCTTCTCTATGATGCAATATGTACTAAGGCCTGTCTCAAGAGTTTTCGACATAGGCTCAAACTGACATGTATTTTCCCACTCATCTAAGAAGAAATCAGGAATCTCTACTATGGAAGTGGCAGGCTCATTTACTATGTCATTTTCATCCATCTCCAAAATAGGGAAATTCATATTAATGAAGTTGGGGGTGTACGGTTCAGTGTGATGAAGGGCTTGAGCTTCTACTCTAATTGAAGCATTGGCCCCATATCTGGTCTTAAATGACATATAAGACCAATCAGCAGATATGAATCCACCTATTTGGGCAGTGAAGTCTCTTGAAAGACAGATGGAAAAATAGGGTTTTACTTCAGCAACAGATATGTCTTGAATCACAGTACAACCAAGGCATGCATGTAGGGCCATTTCCACATTCCTAAGGATGCCTACGGTTTTGATAGTACTCCCATCTAGTTGTAACACATCCCTAATAATGGGCTCATATTTCATTCCTAAAGCATCAGCAACACACCTAGGCATTACTGAGCTGCTAGCCCCTGAATCTATCATGCAATTATGGACTAAATTGCCCCCTATAATCAGAGAAACATAGAATTGAGGAGGTCTAACCTTTTTATTTGTCTCCACGTCACCTGATGGTTTTACTAAACTAGTGTCACCCTCCATGGTAGATGACTGATCTTTGGGCTCAATCTTTTCCAATTCTTGCTATAGCATCCTTTTCTGCATTGGTATGGTGGCAACTGCATCCCACATGGAAATGCTTACATTGGTTTTCTTCATTTTCTCTACCACACTTAAGGGTGCATTAAGAATTTTGGTGAAAACTTTGGGAGCTATACCCATGAGAGGCCGAGATGGAGCAACATAGGGATCACTTGCATCCTCCTTTCTTGGACCTTGCCTTTGCTGTTGTGAAGTTTTTGTCTGCTCATTTTCTTTTTGTGTATGAGGTATAACACTCAAAGTTGAGGCTTGCTTAGGAGAAAGGGGCGCTGTATGTTCCATAGCTCTCTTCTTGCTTCTTGTATTATGAGCAACGGAATCCTGGTTTACATTACAATGCTCCTCCATCTGGTGATTCATAAAAGAGCAATCACCCTGCCTTTGAACATATGAGGCCTCCTTGGGATGATCTTCTTTGTGTGATTGCTTTGCTGTGGACTCCTGGAAGTTAGGGCCAAATAAGATTCTGCTTTCTAACATAGGTAGTAGGTATAAGAATAGTTACATGAAGGAAAAAAGTCTTGATCTTGGGCTAAGTTATTTCGAGGAACTAATGCTCTACTCTGATTTGAGCTTGAAGTAGCAGCATGACTATTTTTCCTATTCTGATCAAAAGGGCTATTCCAATGATTAGGAGGCCTACCACCACTTAGAGCCTGATGTTGTAATTGAGGGGGCTTGCCACTTTGGGCTTGCTACCTTTCTAAGGCCACCACCTTGTTACTCATTTTTTGTATTAGAGAAAAACTATCCTCTAATCTCTTCCCTTGGTCCTTTAACTCCTTCCCCTGCTCTTGCAATTTTTTATCTAGAGTCCTCTCTCTTTTATCTGTATTCAGCACTAGACCTTGGAGCATTTCCTTGAGTTCCTCTATTCTGTTTGAGGATGTGGAAGTTTGGGGAACTGGAGTAAGGGCTTGTGACCTAGAAATTGTTGGAAGGGGGGCTATTGCTGGTTGGTGGCTGGGAACATCAGGAAAGAAAGGCATAGGAGGCCTTAGAGCCAACTTTCCACCTTGTATTAGGATATTCTCAGCTTTTATAGCTGTCTCATAAGCATTTGGTAATGTATCTCCCCCCATAGTTTGGATAGTAGTGGCAATGTCACTGTTGAAAGCTCTAAGGTAATGCAAGAAGGAATTACCAGGGGTAGGTTTCACTATAGTAGGTATTTTGTCCCATGTCTTTTGGACTTTGTAATTAAAATCAGTCATACATTCATGGGGGGCTCTTTTTATTGTAGTTAGCTGCTCTAGCAGTGACAAATGGTCACTCTTATCCTCAAAATGTTTGCATAATCCTGCTCCTAGTCTATCCCAATCAGTTATGGAACCATGAGCTAAGCCTCTATACCACTGTAATGCTTTTCCTTTTAAAGATGAGGCTAGAAGTCTGACAAAAACATCATCCTCTGTAATACCATGAATATTGCAGACATTTGCTACCTCTTGGATATGCTCTAAAGGGGAAATAGAAGTTTCACCAGTAAAATCAGGTATACTTTTTAGTGCAGATACTGGTATATCATGTCTTTGGGCTAACAACAGAGGACTTGAACTATTAAAGGTGGCAAATGCATGAACTCTTGGCTGTGCCATATAAACAAGTGTTCTATTGATGAGTGTTGATGGCAGTCTAGGCTGAGTTCGAACAGTAGGGGGAGTAGAGACAGATCTTACAGGTATATCAACTGTTATTCTACCCCTAACTGGTGATAATGAAGTTCTAGTCCTTCTTCTCCTAGGATTTGAAAGAGAAAGCTCTTGATATTGAAATTTACCTCTAGAAGACGCCCTTGTTTCATTCCTGGGCATGAATTACTGCAAACTTGGTCTGGAACTAGACTTTTTGATGTTCGGAGTTGCCAAGTACTTGAAGAATCAGCCTCTTAAAGGCTCAAAAACTGAAGCCAGTACTACTTCTTCAGCATTTATCCCTAGAATTCTTTCTTCTTGACACCAGTAGACCTGAAATCTTCTGATATGAGTCCCACTAGGCATGCCAAAAACTGTTGTCACTTAGGTTTGGACCCTTGTCCAAGGCCTATGCATGAGGACAACCTAGTGAAACATGGAAAAAACCTCCAAGCTGTGGGACTTGAACTGCAAGGTTGAGTCTCTGGAGAAGGCCGGCTTCCTCTTACTATCAGGGTGCACCTATCTATTCTCAAAAGGGAAAGGGAGAAATAAAGCATTAAAGAAAATCTACCTAGTCTAATCTAAGGCGGTGATGCACCAAAATAGAGTGTTCAGACTCATTTCTGCCCATATATGCACTACAGAACTAGGGTAACATTCAAGGTCATACATTCATTTAGGTTTATATCGACCAACAGCCACATACAGATCAGGAGACCAATTGAATAACACCAGGAACAGAAGATTTCACTTGTATATTATTCAATAAGCCAAAGATAGATACAGTATGCAGACCACTGATCTCAACAATGCATCAACAAGGGGAAAAATGATACACATACACATTGATGGCTGAAAGAGATGATACAGGATGTTTATCTAGCTTAGAGACAAAGGGATTTTACACCGCAAGTCTACAAGCAGCAGCAAAGAAAATCAGGAAGAGTCCCCTTACAAAATGTACAAAATCTGCCTTTATAGTTTAGGCGTAGCTAAGATCATTTTGCTGAAATGACCTTGCAACTACCTGCCATTAAGTACCATGGAAGACAATCATGAAAAAATCTCTAGAAAATTTGATTTCTTTCGCCAATAATGTCCTGAGAAGACTGAAAACGGCATCATAACTGTGCTCTGACCTGGTAGATGGATCAACAGGTGGGTGGAGTGTCATCCTATGTTTTACATTTACTCTAGTAGGTCAAGATTGATCATGGAGATCAGATCGCATGACAAAATTGATTATCTTTGCCTCCTGGTTCATGAATCTGTCGAAGTCAAAAGATCAACTGGGCTCCTTATGCGTCAACTAGGCCACGCGGGCCAATCACATTTCTTTATTTTGCCACCTGGAGGTCCTCCCATGGTTAACGACCCTTCATTGGACTAACTGTGCCACCTTGAATACTATCATGACTATGACGGTTACACTAACTGCCAACCGCCATCCTAGACTTGGCCGACAGGATGCATGTCGACAAGGCGTTGTGTCACCAACATAACCCTCGCACATCTCCTCCATAGCGCGATGGCACCTACTGTCGATCGGCCTTGATCCGACGATCATGGAGACTCATCATTCTGCAACCTCTTCCCTTGTAAATCACTGGGCCCGCGACACATGTGGCACTTCCCTATTGGTCCGACAATCGCTTAATCCTTACTGTGCTAGCTGTATGAAATATGGTTCCACTAGGACACGTGGCGCATGGGTGCTATGTCACCGATGTTAACTCCCGGGTAAGTCTTAATAGCGAGATAGCGCCAGTCGTAGATCCCTGTGGATCTGACAATCGTGAAGACTCACTATTCATGCTGAGATTTGGTGCCACCTCATGTCTGCATTATGGCGAGACTTGACCCCACCGACACGTGGTGAAAGGGCGCCAAGTCACTATGCAAAAAACCCTACAGCTTCGCCATGGCAAGATGGCTCCTGTCACCGATCCATTTCCAATCCGACGGTCACAAAACTTGACCTCCCGCGACCCACCTTCTTTATTGAATTGTTGGGCCTGCTATACATCGTGCGCTGATTCATACACATGGCACCTCCTTATTTGGTTTGATGAAGACTAGCTGGCAACCCGAGACCTGATCTGCAGAGTGACCACGTGTCAGCTAGGCACCATGTCGCTATGCGAAAATCGAGGCCAAATTCCCATAGCGCCATAGCGCCCACTAATAGCGTGCCCTAAGATTTACTTGTGTCCCCAATATATTTGCCATGCCGAATGCGCTTGCACAATACCCGCTAGGACCCATCCATTTGATCATTTCTTGCCATGGTGAACCTTTTGCTTGGGCTCTATGTCGCCATCAAAAAATGCATGGGTTTTTCGTTGGCGCCATAGCGCCTCACCGTGTTTTTGAAACCTCCAGGCCATAAACCTGTCTACCCGCCGACACAAAACCTCTGACCTGCCGTACTCTGCGACCTTTGACTGGACCCATCCCACTCATTGCCATATTTTTAACTACACCACACCTTGGACGACACCTAGCGAGACTTGGTGAGACCTGGTCCTGTCGATCTGAGTGACGGATGGTCGCCATGTCGCTATGATAAAATTTGCACATCTTCGCCATAGCAAGATGGCACCATCCGTTGATGCTACCAAATCCGACGATCGTGAGGACTCATCATACCTCATGCTTTCGCCCTCCATGTCGATACACCTGGCATCGCTTGAGACATGGCCCCACCTGACACGCGTCACCAGCGCGCGATGTCACTGTCATAACCCTCGCGCAACTCCTCCATAGTGTGATGGTGCTTACCGTTCATTCGAGCTGATCCAACAGTGGCAAACGTAAGTCCTGACTATGTTAGCTGTGCCGCTAGGAACTTTGACCTGGCACACGTGGTTTCTCCTGATTCATCACCGCAACACCTGATTCCACCGATCGTCAAAATTTGCCGCTGTGACTATTTCCGCCGGGTGCTATGTCACTATGGAGATTTTTTGGCTTATTTGTGATAGCCACATAGCGCCAAGGGCATTAAGAACCTTTTTTAGCCCGCGGAATGCCAGACCCACCCCTACAACGTGTCGTTAGGGCATCATCGCACTATCATAAATATCGTGCATTTTCTTTATAGCGCGATGGCGCCAACCGTTGGTCTGCTTAGATCTGACGGCCAGAAACTTGCAGGTTGTAACATTAAAACACTTATTTGAGATTAACTATTTCATGAGCCACACTTTCAAAATTTTAATCCTTGGTGGTAAAACCAAAGGTAATAGGGTCCTAATACCCTTAGGGACATATTACAATCATTTATATGGGATTGAAAACGGCCATAGGATGACCTATGACCCCTTTCGACACATTTTTTTTACAACATATGTTGCTATGGGTCCTAATACCCCAAGGGACATATTACAATCATTTATATGGGTCAAAAGGGGCCATACGATGAACTATGACCGCTTTCAACACATTTCATGATGACATATGTCAATAGGGGTCTTAGGAACCCTAACGACATATTATAATTATTTATGTGGGTCAAAATGAGCTATAGGATGACCTATGACCCCTTTCGACACATTTCATGATGACATTTGTCTATAGTGCTCCTAGGACCACTAGGCACATAATATAATCATTTATATGGGTCAAAAGGGGTAATCAGATGACCTATGACCCCTTTTGACATATTCCATGATGACATGTCTCTAGGGGTCCTAAGACCCCTATGGGGATAATAAAATCATTTATATGGGCTGAAAGCAGCCCTAGGATAACCTATGACCCTTTTTGACACATTTAATGATGACATATGTCTGAAGGGGTTCTAGGACCCCTAGGGACATATTAAAATCATTTATATTGGTCAAAATTGGCCATAGGATTACCTATAACTCCTTCTGATAGATTTTATTACGACATATGTTGCTAGGGGTCTTAGGACCCCCAGGGACATATTAGAATCATTCATATGGGTCTAAAGTGGTCATAGGATGACCTATGACCCTTTTTGACACATTTCATGATGACATATGTCTCTAGTGGTGCATATTGCAATTGTTTATATGGGTCGAAAGGGGTCATAGGATAACCTATGATCCCTTTCGACATATTCCATGAAGACAAATCTTGGTAGGTGTCCTAGGACCCCTAGGGGTATTACAGTCATTTATGGCTCAAAAGGGGCCAAAGGATAACCTATGAACCCTTTTCACACATTCCATGAAGACATATGTCTCTAGTGTCCTAGGACCCCTACAGACATATAAGAATAATTTATATGGGTCGAAAGGGGTCTCAAGATTACCTATGACCCCTTTTGACATATTTTATTATCGCATATGTTGCTAGGGGTCCTAAGAACCCTAGTGACATATTACAATCATTTATATGGATCAAAAGGGGCTGTAGGATGACCTACAACCCATTTCAACACATTTTATTACAACATATGTCCCTAGGGATAGAACCCCTAAGGACATATTAGAATCATTTATATGGGTTGAAAGGGGCCATAGGATGACCTATGACCCCTTTTGATAGAATATATGATGAGACATGTATCTATGGGTCCTAGGAACCCTAAGGATGCATTATAATAGTTTATATGGGTTAAAAGGCATCATAGGATGACCTGTGACAACTTTCAACACATTCTGTGACAACATATGTTTCACGAGGTCCTAGGACCCCTAGGAACATATTATAATCATTTATATGGGTTGAAAGGGGTCATAGGATGAACTATGACCCCTTTCAAAATAGTCCATGACAACATGTGTATCTAGGGGTCATAGGACCCCTGGTGACATATTAGAATCATTTATATAGGTGGAAAGGAGCCATAGCATGACCTATTACCCATTTCAACACATTCTATGAGGACATATGTCTCAAGGGGTCCTAAGACCCCTTGGGACATATTAGAATCATTTATATGGGTGGAAAGGGGCCATAGGATTACCTATAAGCCCTTTCAACACATTTTATTACAACATATGTTGCTAGGGATCCTAAGACCCCTAGGGACATATCACCATTGTTTATATAGGTTGAAAGTGGCTATAGGAAGAGCTATGACCCTTTTTGACACATGTTATTACAACATATGTCACTTGAGGTCCTAAGACCCCTAGTGAGATATTATAATTGTTTATTTGAGTTGAAAGGTGCCAGAGGATCACCTGTGGACCCTTTTGACATATTCCATGATGACATGTGTTGCTAGGGGTCCTAATACCCTTAGGAAAATATTACAATCATTTATATTTGATGGAAAGGGCCATAGGATGACCTATGACCCCTTTCAATGCATTCAGTGATGACATGTCTCTAGGGTCATATTATAATCATTTATATAGATCAAAAGGGTCGATAGGATGACCTATGACCCCTTTCGACACATTAGATGATGACATATGTTGCTAGGGTCCTAGGACTCCTAGGGACATATTATAATCATTTATATGGGTTGAAAGGGGCCATAGGATTACCTATGACCCCTTTCGACACATTTCATGATGACATATGTGTCTAAGGGTCTTAAGAACCCTACGGATATATTAGAATCATTTATATAAGTCAAAAGGGGCCATATTATTACTTATGACCAGTTTTAACACATTTTATTACAACATATGTCTCTAAAGATTTTAGGATGCCTATGGACATATTACAATCATTTATATCAGTCAAAAGGGGCAATAGGATGACCTATGACTCCTTTCGACACATTTTACTACAACATTTGTCTTTATGAATCATAGGACCCCTAGGGACATATTAAAATCATTTATATGGGTTGTAAGGGGCCATAGGATGACCTATGCCCCCTTTCAACACATTCCATGATGACATATGCCTCTAGGGGTCGTAGGAAACATAGGGACATATTATTATCATTTATATGGGTCGAAAGGGGTCATAAGTAAATGGGTCATAGGATTACCTATAAGCCCTAAGGACATATCAGAATCATTAATATGGGTCCAAATGGGCCATAGGATGACCTATGACCCCTTTTGACATATTTCAAAATGATATATGTCTCAAGGGGTTTTAGGAACCCCAGGGACATATTAAAATCATTTATATGGCTCAAAAGGGGCCATAGGATCACCTATGACTCATTTTGACACAATGTATTATAACATATGTTACTAGGGGTCCTAAGACCCCCTACGAACATATTACAATCATTTATATGGGTTGAGAGGGGCCATAGAATGGCTTATGACCCTTTTTGACACATTCCATGATGACATATGTCTCTAGGGGTCCTAGGACACCTAAGCACATATTATAGTCATTTAAATGTTTTGAAAGTAGCCTAGGATGATCTATGACCCCTTTCAACACATTGCATGATGACATATGTCACAAGGGGTCTTATGACTCCTAGGGACATATTATAAATGTTTATATGGGTCAAAAAGGGTCATAGGATGACCTATGACCCCTTTCAACACATTCAATGACAACATATGTCGCTAGGGGTCCTAAAACCCCTAGAGACATATTAGAATCATTTATATAGGTCAAAAGGAGCCATAGGATGACCTATGGCATCTTTCGACACATTCGATGATGACACGTCTCAATGAGTCCTAGGATCCCTAGGGACAGATTAAAATCATTTATATGGGTCGAAAGAGGCCATAGAATTACCTATGATCCTTTTCAACACATTATATTACAATATATGTCGCTAGATATCTTTGGACCCCTAGGGACGTATTACAATCATCTATATAGGTCAAAAGGGGCCATACAATAAGGTATGACCCCTTTCAATACATTTTATTACAACATATGTCACTCGGAATCCTAAGACCCTTAGAAAAATATTGCAATCATTTATATGGGTTGAAAGGGGCCATAGGATGACCTATGACCCCTTTTAACACATTCAATTATGACATATGTTGCTAGAGGTCCTAGGACCCTTAGGGACATATTACACTCGTTTATATGGGTCAAAAGGGGCCATAGGATGACATATGACCCTTTTCAACACATTTCATGATGACATATGTCTATAGGTGTCTTAGGACACCTAGGGACATATTATAATCATTTATATGGATCAAAATGGGCTCTAGGGTACCTATGACCCCTTTCAACACATTTCATGATAAAATATATCTCTGGGGTTCCTCAAACCCCTAGGGCAATAATAGAATCATTTATATGGGTTGAAAAGAGCGATATGATGACCTATGGTATTTTTCAGCACATTCCATGATGACATATGTCTAAAGGGGTCCTAGGACCCCTAGGGACATATTAGAATCATTTATATGGGTCAAAAGTTGCCATGGGATTACCTATGACCTCTTTCGACATATTTAATTACAACATATGTTGCTAGGGGTCTTAGGACCCCTAGGGATATATTAAAATCATTTATATGGGTCTACAGTGACCATAGGATGATCTATGACCCATTTTGACACATTCCATGATGACATATGTCTCTAGGCGTCCATATTACAATCATTTATATGGTTCAAAATGGGCCATAGGATGACCTATGACCCCTTTCAACACATTCTATGATGACATATGTCACTAGGGGATGTAGGACACCTAGGGACATATTACAATTATTTATATGGGTCAAAAGGGGGCATAGGATGACCTATAACCCCTTTCGACACATTTCATGATGACATAAGTCTTTATGGGTCATAGGACCCCTAGAGACATATTATAATCATTTATATGGGTTGATATTTGCCATAGGATGACCTATGACCCTTTTCAACAAATTGTGTGATGAAAGATGTCTTTAGTTGTCCTAGGACACCTAGGGACATATTAGAATCATTTACATGGACTAAGGAAGTGTAGGGATTCAACTGGGTGTGACATAAAATCAAGGCATTTTGAAACAGGTAGCTTTCTTCCTCCATGTTGCTAATGTCCATTTTCTTTCATGTGGAAGAGTGCTTTGTCTTTTATGAGTTGTCCTCTTCTTTTTTCATGCCACAACTTCTAAATTGGAGCCTCCTAAGAGTCTCGAATAATCCCTATTCCTTCGGTGGAAATCAGCTCTATCATAACTCTGTGATGCCATGTACATCTTTCATACCACTTAGTGTTATCCAAAAATGAGGTTGAAATAAGAATGACTCCTGGATCAATTTCTTATAAAGGGAAACCCTGATTATTTTATACATTGATCCAAACCCTTATTTCCTTTTCCCCATCAAAACTTTGGAAAATTCATTGAATAAATGAATGAATATCAAAATATATAAAAAAGAATTTAATGTGTTGAAAGACAATTCAGGTAGAGCTACTGCCCTTGTCCTTCTTTCTTCTGATCCCATCCATTGGTCCTTGACATGGTCTACTTTTCAACTATTTCTACTCTATGGATTCCTCCTTGCACATCTTCCCATGGTTGCTTTCCATAAACTTATATTGTTGTTCTATTGTAAGTAGAGAGAAGAATGTTGTGCACCAAGTTTCTTACAATTGCACATGACCTTTTAAAATGAATGCTTGATATATAAAGATTTTAGACCTTTAGAGTGATTACAATCTGATTCGAGAAAAAGCCTAAGAAAAAAAAAATGCTCCTCTTCAATCTAAAAATCTTCTCTTCTTTATTAGCATGCCACTCTATCTTTTCTAGTTCTAAATGATCTCAACCTTTATTCAATTTTCCTTAACTTTGTTATGAATGAACTTTTCTTCATGAGTTAAAAGATCATCCAACTGATAATAATCGAATACTAACATTCAATGAGTCAAAATTATTTTGATCTCCCAAAATATGCACAATCCCACATATCTATTAGCCTAATGCAATTAGTCGGGCCCCAGAGTGGATTCGGCTAAAAAAAATTGTTTTTGGACAACTGATATTCAAAATTGATCCATTGAATAATCTAATACTAATTAAACTCGAATTCAAGCACTAATTGATCATCAAAACTCATTTTATCTTTTATCTACAAAATGCAACTTTCTACTAATAGGGCCTGTCGGCTGGCTTTAAAAATTGACCTGAACATCTAACCGGGCTCTAAAATTGAACATACCAATTCTTTGCCCTAAACACTTGCGCCCGATCAAATCTTGTCTCATGAAAAATTCCCAATCAAATGATATTGACCATCAAAATCACCCTTTTAGAATCACCTACAAGGAAACATCTCAGT
Source organism: Cupressus sempervirens (assembly GCA_028749045.1). Classification (NCBI taxonomy): domain Eukaryota; kingdom Viridiplantae; phylum Streptophyta; class Pinopsida; order Cupressales; family Cupressaceae; genus Cupressus; species Cupressus sempervirens. The sequence goes on along the minus strand of CM053784.1, from coordinate 33,038,073 downwards.
AAACACTAAATTGCATTCGGATTTGGCTCTAAGAACTGGGCAAAGTGACACTTGGAAAGATGAAAACTAGGGCATTGGTTCTTTGTCACAAAAAAATTATAAACCTACAATTTGGGCTCATGACAAATAATGGGGCATGTTTGGCGAAGGTATAAAATTGGCTACTTGGATTTGACAACTAGAAACAATGATGGAAAGTGATTTTTTGCATATGGCAATGACCTAGAAAAGTGTGCAAACGGATTCGTCATGAATTACAAATTGGCACACTTAAAGTATTTTTATATGACATTATAGTGGTACAATCCATTCAATCTCACCTATCATAAATTAGGAGTTATAACATCATGAACAGGGGTCTTGACAAATCTGCAAATGCTGACACCAGTTAAAAGATAGAAATTTCATTTGGAATCACATTCAAAAATATATCAAATGGATTTTTCTATACTTAAAAATTGAAACATAGGAAGCCTTCGATGTTTAAAATACAGTGCAAAAAGAATTTCATCATTTGGGTCAACTGGGTCAAAGTTATAACTCATCAAATAGGGCTTCCTAGAATTAAGTGCAATGTACATCAGCATGACAAAAATAAACAACCAAGTTTGAGGGATTCAAAACCTAGTCAAACAAATTTGAAATGACTCAAAATCTAAAACATAGGCTCTCTAGTATGGACACTAGACATTCCAAAAGCAGCGAGTGATGAAATATTTTTGGATGTGAGATATTCAGATGCAAACATAGCCTCCTGTCACTGTTTGACATGTGAAAATGTAGATTTGACAAATGCTCAAAAGAAGACTTCATGGAATAACTTGAAATGTCAATTTATCATCATGGAACAAGTGGATAGGCTGAATGGAAGGTGTTAGAAACATTAAACACCTCTTGGGGCTCAACAGTATAGCTAGGTACAAACTCATCAAAAGCACTTATAGGTCTTAAATTTCTCAATGGTACTCAAAATTGATCATGCAATTTTTAGTCCCAACAGTGGCTCTGTCTAGGGATGCATGTCCCTTGTGGGCATGGCAAGGATTCAAATCTCTAAAAGAAGTATACCACTCCAAAATTAGCAAAAACTTCTCTTGAACAAATTTATTGAAAGCAAAAACAACTACTAAGATTATGTACAAAAAATGGCCCCAGGCTACTGAACTTCAACAAAATTGTTTATCTATATCATAAACATGATTCTCATTTGAACTTGGATGAGATAAACTGAAATTATCACTCATATCAGTCTTGCCAATCAAATTAACATCTTGAAACATAGCACTTAGCAAAACTGAATCTACACCTTGACTTTCACAATGCATATAAAAACTTACTTCATTTTCAACCACTTGCTCATCATGAAAGTTTTGATCAGCATGCTTATAACTATCAACCTGAAACTAAAACTTTCCTTTATTTAATGTCTCATGCATGCTATCAACTTCGAATATGAAGGCTTCATACTCAATCTGAGGAAAAGGATCACACATACCTTGAAAATATGTATCCTTGTGCATAACTAGATAGAACTCAAATGAATTTGGCTGGTACTCACATATGTCATCAATGTCCAAATCTAATCTGGAGTCCTTCAATGATTCTTCAAAATTAGTAGATAAAATAGTCATATTAAAACATTCATCAGACAAATCATTACAAGGTGCATGCTGATTTTCAAAAATACCTTCATCGAACACCTTGTTCTCATCATGAGATGCAATCTCATCAATGCTTTCACCATCACACTCAAAAGAAGAACAATCTGATTTCTCATAGTAGTAGGATAAAGTATCTTCATCAAACTCATTCTCAACTAAATCTGAAAATTCCATGTCTTCTTCAAACAACAAATTGATAACTCCATGTAATGATCCCTTTTGAACATCTTGACAAAAATGGGCTGATCATCATTGGGATTCTCATCATATAAAGCATTAGTATACTCTTTAAAACCATTACCCATTTTGTCTTCATGGAGACTTTCAACATGTGAAGAAAAATCAAAACTACATGCAGACTCGCTTTCTACTTCATCAACGAAGCATGTGGAATATAAATCAAAGTTACTTTTATTGTCTTCATGTAGGTGATTCAAATGTTTTGCAAGAAAATCATCATTTATCTTACCAATAGGTGTCGATTTATTAACCTTAGAATCATTTTTATGCTGATTATCACTACACTCACTCTCAAGACATTCATCTACATAATTAGGTAATCTGTCTTTATGGATAATCTCTTTGTCTTCTTATTGGGTAGACAAATCTTATTCACAACTTTCAACATCTAGTTGACTTACACAACTCTGAATTGAAATTTCACTTTTAGATTTAGAAATGGAACTCATACCTTTACTGACATAAGAATACTCACTCCCACCATTGATTTCTTCTTCCCAATTTGCATCTAATTCATTTGAAGATGAATATGCACTATCACTTTCCTCTTCTTGGCTGGTGCCAAAACTCTCACCATTGTCTTCACATGAGGCTTCTTCACAATACATTGAATCAAAAACTTCATTATCATCACTTGAAAGATGAATTTCAACTTCTTTGTACTACTTCAACTTTTATAACATTCTCAACATAATGCAATCTCTCAATAAGATAATTCATTTCTTGCATATTTGACTAGTCAACTGAATCCTTCTTGTCATCTATTGTTGAAACATTACAAACATGTGAACTCTATTCTTCTAACTGTGACTAAGATACATGTGATTCACACTCTTCATCCTGTGTTATCTTTTCATGCTATGTCAGATCAGCAACATCAAATTCATGATCACAGAGACAACTCTCAGCCTCCTCACTTGTACAAGACTGAGATCTAGGTACAACAACCTCAAACTTTGAAGCATTAGTTACATCATCATACATATAATCATCTTGATAAGAATTTACTATTGTAACTAAACCTTGATTCATAAAATCACCACAATGCTGAACCCTATCAAAGTTTGAAAAATTACTTACTGCTATAACATCATGAACACATGTGTCTTCATTTCCAATAAACTCATTCTTCTCTACACACACATTCTGATCTGAATTTTTCACTTGATTAAAACTTACATCAAGGGTATTGATAAGCTTATTTGAAATTAAAATATCAACACCACATTCATCCTTTCTTTCAAACACATTATACCAGTATTCATTCATAGAAAAATGACCTCTAATCAATCCATACTTTAAATTGTAAGCTTGATATAATGTCTATGGTTCTTTCTCCCTTAGTAGATAATTCATTTTCTTGTCAAATGCATCAAAGTATATAGCTAAACACATTTCATTAGTAGGTCTATAAATCTCAAGGATTTCATTCAACACTCTTGCAAATCTAATGTTAAATTGAGGCACAAGTTCATCACACTCAATGTGAATCTTCAAGAACTTATCATAAGAATCAGATATGCTTACCCTTTCTCCAAAATTGCTCCAAGAAATCAGAATGTAACTCACCCCATGATAAAATAGAACATGTTGGTAGAAAAGAAAACAAGTCTCTAGCATCACCTTCTAAGGTTTGAACAAATAACTTCATGTACACATGCTCATGAGCAATCTCATAGTCACCCATCAAATCACTGAATAACTCAACATGATGACTAGTTGAAACAAAATGGTTCCCATTAAACTTAGGAAAACTTTTTCTAACATCACTAGGAATGACATTCGGGAAACCATGAATTCCATTGAAACATAATGGCATATACCACTTGGTAGAAATAGATCTAGGAATATCACTCACAGGCTACATAGTAGGTGAAAGGAAACTTGACATCCTTTAAAATTAAGGCTCAATCACCAAGATTACATTTAGTATTCATTAATTGCAGTAGATCCATACCCTTCTACCAATCTCAACTTCAAACATACTTCACAAACTTAAATACAACCAACTAAAACTTGATCTAATGAAGTGTATAAAACCTTAAAACTATTCTCCTCTTCTTAGTCCTAAAACTTCACTTGACAGAGAACACATATGTAAAACTTACTTTCTTTCATGACAAGAAAAATATCATGAAAATGAAATACCTCAAGTGTTTCTACATGAAACCATTGATCTGCTGATTGGCCAGGTGTAGATCCCAATTCCTCACACCACTAATCATATCCTTTGTAGAGTCACCATCTCTTTGAGGAGAACTAAATGAAATCATAGCTGTGATTCATTTCTTATCATTCCAAAAACTCTTATGACAACATATTAAACAACACTTCAAAACTTATTGGTCAAAAATTCATATACTATCTTTTCTTTCTTAAAATTCAACACAACTTTTAGATCTACATTACTAGGCTGAAAAAATCTTGAAAATAATTATATAACTGATCTACACTAGTACAAAGATCCTCTAGAGAGTCGCCACTCACAATTGTGTGAAAGATTGTAAACATAACTTATAACATGATAGATCTGAACTAGATTTTCAACTTGTAAAACTTTGCAAAACTTTAAACACATTGAAGAGAGAAACCACTTTAAAACAATTCTGACTTTGAATTTTCAGCAGTACCATGAAAATCACAACTGGTTGAATTGACTAGAAATAAAACTTAGTAACACAATTTATATTCAACCCTAAAATTATTGCTACAAATGGATAAAAAATTACTGGGTTGCATGAAACTTCAACAAGGAAATAAGAAACACCTCACAACCCTGCTATTATAGCAACACTTTTTTGATGTATTGAATCTTCTTCAAATTCTCAAGGCTTGCCTATCACATAAATTCAATACACTCCCCAATAGAGTCACCATTTTGTTGGCTCCTGATTTACTAGTTTTGAAAATGACCAAGAAACTAGACGAATGCATCTAAGGCTAGCAACTTCCTATGATGAATGCACCTGACTACAATCTTGGACCAACTATAAGGCATAACTCCTTCTTCTTCAGGCTCTGCAAAACCTAGGCGGGTAGACCTTAGATCCAATTAATATGGTACCAGTGCAAAACATATCCTTGGATCTAACAAAGTAGATTACAACCCTTATTTCTCCTAATAACCTATGCAATAACAAAGAAGTGGAGTAGAAAACTACAACTCTATGGAATGCACAAGCTGAGTGAGGGCATCACATTTTAGTTCTTCAACATAAAAGGGAAAGAACATTTGATTAATAATGTTGAATTCACCAAAACCCTCAGATATGCAGTAGTAAGACTTTAGTAATCATGTAGCTAACTAGTGCCTAATCCATTGGGAAAATCTATGAATTGAATGCATACATATGGATATCTGATACTTATGTATATATTTAGATATACAATCTATCTATTTACCTTGTAAATAAACATATGTGCTGAATCCAAACCTCATTCTTACATGATATCTTTCTCAATAAGCTTGCAACCCTGTTGATTCATCAAAGTATTTACATAACCCCTTGAGTTATAAGCAACAATAAGACAACATATAGCCTTAAGGTTCCACAACTATGATCTAGGCTCTTTGTTCAAAGATCGTAAAAACATTGAAGCTCACTGAGATAGGAAACAAGATTCAAGATGAAACTCAACCTGCTATTCTTTTTATTAATTTCTTTGAAACAATACAACCATATGCATGAAATGAAAACATGAAAATACCTAATAGATCTGAACTATCTATATTATCCTTCCTAATATTGTTCATACAAGAGAATTATGTTGAAAGAAATGGTGTCACAGTCATGGGAACACATCAAAAACTAGAACCAAAACTTGGTATCACAACAGTGATTGGTTTTTTCTCCAAAAATGTGAACCTATACAATGAGAGAGAAAGGGAATGATATAGGAAGAAGTGAATTCTCAGATCTGATCAGGAGATGACAAGTGCACCTTCAAAATTCCTTTCTAAGAAGATGAAAATAGCCTTTCTCTATCTTCTCTCTGTAACTACCTATCTGATCCCTTTTTCAATTTTCTTTTAGAAGCAACAAATATCTTAGAAACATCATGATGAAAGAACATAATTGATTCTGATATAAAAGTGAATTCAAAGTAAAAGGTAAAAATCAATTGAAATGGCCTCAAGAATACAAGAAAATTGATTAAAATTGATTTTCTTCACTTTTACATTTCACCAAGCCTTTATATTTGCCTCATGATCAATTCTGATGATTAGTGATGAGAAATACCCATTTTGCTAAGAATGCCCCCAAATTTACAAATTGACCTACAACATGAATTGGTCAATACTTGTGCACAAATTAACCTCAAAAATAGAAAATTCAGCTCATTTTGGTTCCAGTGGTATATTGGAGTGCATATTTTGCCTACAGGAAACTTCCAAAATCTCAATTTGAAAAAGTTCCCCTTGGTATGAAACTCTGGCTTGCAACTCAAAATTTTAAATTTTTAAAAATTTAAAATAGTCTAAAGTCTGTACTTTAGAATAAATGTCTTTTGTGTTAAAAATCTTTGAACGTGCATATAATTTTTTGGAAATAATTTAAAATTATTTCTTTGACACATCTAAAATTTTCCTTTGCACTTGGACGGGTCAAACTAGGTTGACCAGGCATGCCACACATCACTTTTTGATTTGTCTTGGAACTTGCACTTCCATGTCATCACCTAAGTAGGATCCACTACCACATGGTATTTGCCCACTTTCTTGCATGCATAGTTAGCAGCTACTGGTTGTGCAAGTGGGGGAGTGCCATCATGACATGTGTCCTTGTGCCACATGGCATCTCTAGAATCTGTGCCACTTGTCACTATTTGGTTTTTTTACTTGTCCCACATCATCATGTGTTGTGGGCCCCCCACCACATAGTAATCACCTATAATCCTGCATTCTTTATCGATCAAGCAACTTGTTATTGCGAGCTTGTGCCCACCACAGGATGTGCCACGTGGCACAATCTTGTGCATCTACCTCCACATCAGCATGATGTCACTTTAGTTCAAAATTTTTTTATCGTTCCTCTCCACTTGGCCATCTATGATGTGCCCCACCTTGCAAGCTACTCTCCTTTTAAAAGGTGAGGTCTTTTGGACAACATATATGTTGTGATGAAAAGTATTTAAACACTACAACTTTACTGCTACCACTCAATGTGGGACAAATTCCTTTGAAAAAATCAGCTATTCATTATTGCTCATGCCTTCTCCTTTCAAATGGATCTCCTCTATTTTGTAACACCAATTTTAATCTCTTCACATTCCTTGCCTCTATATGCCACCTTTTGCCTTTCCTTATACATCGTGGGGCCTCCCTTTTTTTACACATCTCCTTGCCACTTCTCCTTGACGCTTAATAAATTTGGAGAGCCTTTCTTCTATAATGTCTGGTCATCATGGAGATTATTGGTAAAAAAAGGAGTTTAATTTCCATTTGATGACTCCTCACTCCCACCGGACTCTAAGTCCATCACTGGACTAAGAAAGTGTAGGGATTCGACTGGGTATGACAGCAAATCAAGGCATTTTCAAACTAGTAGCTTTCTTCTTCCATGTCGCTGCCTATAATGTCCATTTTCTTTCATGTGGGAGAGTGCTCTATCTTTTATGACCTATCCTCTTCTTTTTTGCATGCCATAGCTTCTAAAATTGGAACCTCCTAAGAGTCTCGAATAATCCCTATTCCTTTGGTAGAAATCAGCTCTATCATAACTCTATGATGCCATATACATCTTTCAAACCACTTAGTGTTATCCAAAAATGAGGTTGAAATAAGAATGACTACTAGATCAATTTATTATAAAGGGAAACCATGGTTATTTTCTACATTGATCCAAACCCTTATTTCCTTTTCCCCATCAAAACTTTGGAAAATTCATTGAATGAATGAATGAATATCAAAATATATAAAAAAGAATTGAATGTGTAGAAAGACAATTAAGGTAGAGCTACTGCCCTTTCCCTTCTTTCATCTCATCTCATTCATTTCTCCTTGACATGGTCTACTTTTCAATTGCCATTGCTTTGTGGATTCCTCCTTACATGTCTTCCCATGGCCACCTTCCATAAACTTATATTGTTGTTCTAGTGCAAGTAGAGAGAAGAATGTTGTGCACCGGGTTTCTTACAATTCCAAGTGACCTTTTAAAATGAATGCTTGATATATAAAGATTTTAGACCTTTAGAGTGATTACAATTTGATTTGAGAAAGAGAATAAGAAAAAAAATGCTCCTCTTCAATCTAAAAATCTTCTCTTCTTTATTAGCATGCCACTCTATCTTTTCCAGTTCTAAATGACCTCAACCTTTATTCAGTTTTCCTTAACTTTGTTATGAATGGCCTTTTCTTCATGAGTTAAAAGATCATCCAATTGATAATAATCAGATACTAACATTCAATGAGTCAGAATTATTTTGATCTCCCAAAATATGCACAATCCCACATATCTATCAGCCTAATGCAATTAGTCCGGCCCCAAAGTGGGTTCGGCTAAAAAAAAATTCATTTTCAGACAACTGATATTCAAATCTGATCCATTGAATAATATGATACTAATTAAACTCTAATTCAAGCACTAATTGATCATCAAAACTCATTTTATCTTTTATCTGCAAAATGCAACTTTCTGCTAATAGGGCCAATCGATTGGCTTTAAAAACTAACCTGAACATTAGATCGAGCTCTAAAATTGAACATACTGATTCTTTGCCTTGCACACTTGTGCCCTATACAATCTCATCTCATTATGAATTTCCAGTCAAAAGATATTGACCATCAAAATCACCCTTTCAGAATCACCTACAAGGAAACATGTTAGAAAATACTAAATTGCATTCGGATTTGGCTCTAAGAACTTGGCAAACTGACACTTGGGAAGATGAAAACTGGAGCATTTGTTCTTTGTCATGATGAAACTATAAACCTATGATTTGGGATCATGATGAATAATAGGGCACGTTTGGTGAAGGTCTAAAATTGGCTACTTGGATTTGACAACTAGAAACAATGACAGAAAATGATTCTTTGCAAATGGAAATGACTTGGAAAAGTGTACAAACAGATTCATCGTGACTTGCAAATTGTCACACTTGAAGTATTTTCAAATGATGTTACAGTGGTATAATCCATTTGATATCACCTATCACAAGTTAGGAGTTATAATATCACAAAAAGGGGTCTTGACAAATCTGCAAATGCTGACACCAGTAAAAAGATAGAAATTTCATTTAGAATAGCATTCAAAAACATATCAAATAGATTCAACAAGACTTAAAAATTGAAACATAGGAATTCTCTGACGTCTACAATGCAATGCAAAAATAAGTTCATCATTTTGGTCAACTAGGTCGAAGTTATAACTCATCAAACAGGGCTTCCCAGAATTAAGTGCAATATGCATTAGCATGAGAACTATAAACAACCAATTTGAGGGCTTCAAAATCTAGTCAAATAGGTTCAAAATGACACACAATCTAAAAAAAAGACTCTCTAATATGGACACTAGACATTCCCAAAGTAGCGAGTAATGAAATATTTCTGGGTGCGAGATATTTAGATGCAAACATAGCTTCCTGTCACTGTTTGGCACTTAGGTGAAAATGCAGATTTGACAAATGCTCAAAACAAGAGTTCACAGAATAACTCTAAATATAAATTTATCATAATGGAATAAGTGGATAGGTTGAATGGAAGGTGTTAGAAACATTAAACACCTCTTGGGGCTCAATGGTACAACTAGGTAAAAACTCATCAAAAGTGCTTATAGGTCTTAAATTTTTCAATGGTACTAAAAATTGATCATGCAATTTTTTGTCCCAATAGGATTGACTTATGGCCCCTTTTGACACATTCCATGATGACATATATTTTTAGGGGTCCTAGGACTCCTAGGGGCATATTATAATTATTTATATGCATCGAATCCTATGACCCCTTTCAACACATTCCATGACAACATATGTCTGTAGTGGTCCTAGGAGCCCTATGAACTTATTAGAAATGTTTATATGGGTCAAAAGGGGCCATAGGATGACCTATGGTTCTTTCGACATATTCCACGATGAAATATGTCTCAAGGGGTCCTAGGACCCCTAGGGACATATTAGAATTATTTATATGGGTCAAAAGGGGCCATAAGATTACCTATTACCCCTTTTGACATATTTTATTACAACATATGTCACTAGGGGTCATAGGAGCCCAAGGGACATATTAATATCATTTATATCGGTCAAAAGGGGCCATAGCATGACCTATGACCCCTTTCAACACATTCTATGATGACATATGTCTGTAAGGGTCTTAAGACCCCTAGGGACATATTAGAATTATTTATATGAGTCGAAAGGGGCCATAGGATGAGCTATGACCCCTTTCAACACATTCCATGACAAAATATGTCTCAAGGGGTCCTAGGACCCCTATGAACATATTAGAATCATTTATATGGGTCGAAAGCCTATGACCCCTTTCAAAAACATTTATTACAATATATATCGCTAGGGGTCCTAGGACCCCTAGGGAATTATTACAATCATTTATATGCGTTGAAACAGGCCATAGAATGACCTATGACCCCTTTTAACACATTCTATGATGACATATATTGCTAGGGGTCCTAAGACCCCTAGGGAAATATTAAAATTATTTATATAGGTCATAAGAAGCCATAAGATGACCTATGACCCCTTTCAACACATTCCATGATGACATATGTCTATAGGGGTCCTAGGACCCCTAGGGACATATTACAACTATTTATATAGGTCGAAAGGGGCCATAGGATAATTTATGACCTGTTTTAAAACATTTTATAACGATATATGTCTCTAGGGGTCCTAAGACCCCTAGGGTGATATTAGAATCATTTATATGGCTTGAAAAGGGTCGTAGGAAGAGCTATGACCCCTTTAAACACCTTCCATGATGACATATGTTTGAAAAGGTCCTAAGATCCATAGGGACATATTAGAATAATTTAAATGGGTCGAAAGGGGCCATAAGATTACCTATGACCCCTTTCGACACATTTTGTTACAACATATGTCACTAGGGTCCTAGGACGCCTAGGGACATGTTACAATCATTTATATGGATTAAAATGGGCATATGTCTCTAGGGGTCTAAATTAAAATTATTTATATCGGTTAAAATGGGCCATAGGATGACCTATGACCCCATTCAATACATTCCATGATGACATATGTCGCTAGGGGTTCTCGGAGCCTTACAAACATATTAGAATCTTTTATATGAGACGAAAGGAGCTCTACGATGACCTATCGGCCCTTTTAACACATTCCATGATGACATATGCCGCTAGGTGTCCTAAGACACCAAGAGAAATATTATAATCATTTAAATGGGTCAAAATGGGCCATATGATGACCTATGACCCCTTTCTATAAATTCCATGATAACATCTGTCTCTAAGAGTCCTAGGACCCCTAGGGACAAATTATAATCATATATATGGGATGAAAGCTGCCATAGGATGACATATGAAACCTTTCAACACACTTCATGACATCATATGTCTCTAGGGGTCCTAGGACACCTAGGGACATATTAGAATCATTTGTATGGGTAGAAAGAGGCTAGGGTAGAAAGAGGCCATAGGCCAACCTATAACCCCTTTCGATACATTTTATTGTAACATATGTTGCTAGGGGTCCAAGGACCCCTAGGAGCATACTACATTCATTTATATCAGTTGAAAGGGGCCACAGGGTGACCTATTTCCCATTTAAATACATTTCAAGATGAAATATGTTGCTAGGGGTCCTAGGACCTTTAGGGACATATTAGAATCATTTATATGAGTCAAAAGGGGCCATAGAATGTCCTATGACCCATTTCAACTCATTCCACGATGACATATGTCACTACGGGTCTTACGACCCCTAGGGACATATTATAATCATTTATATGGGTTGAAAGAGGCCATTGCATGACCTATGATGCCTTCCAACACATTTCATGATGTGATATGTCTCCAGGGGTCTTAAGACCCCTAAGCACATATTATAATCATTTATATAGGTGGAAAGGGGTCATATGATGACCTATGACCCCTTCTGAAATATTCCATGTCAACATATGTCGCTCGATGTCCTAGGAGTCATAGGAACATATTAGAATCATTTATATAGTTCAAAAGGGGCCATTGGATTACCTACGACCCCTTTCAACACATTTCATGATGAAATATGTCTTACGGAGTCCTAGGACCCCTAGGGACATATTAGAATAATTTATATGGGTTGAAAGGGGTCATAGGATTGCCTATGAACCCTTATGACACATTTTATTACAACATATGTCACTAGGGATCCTAGGACCCCAAGGGACATAGTACAATCATTTATATGGGTTGAGGGGGGCCATTGGATGACCTATGACCCCTTTCAACACATTCAATGATGACATATATCACTAAGGGTCCTAGGACCCGTAGGGATGCCTAGGGACATAGTATAATCATTTATATGGGTCGAAAGGGGCCATAGGATGACCTATGACCTGTTACTACACATTCCATGATGACATATGTCTCAAGTAGTCCTAGGACCCCTAGGGACATATTATAATCATTTATATGGTTACCTATGACCACTTTCAATATATTTTTTGACAACATATGTCTCTAAGGGTCCTATGACCCCTAGGCACATCAGAATTGTTTATATGGGTCAAATGGGCCACAGGATGACTTCTAACCCCTTTCGATACATTGCATGATGACATGTGTCTCGATAGGTCATAAGACCCCTAAGAAAAAATTAGAATCATTTATATGGGTCAAAAGGGGCCATAGGAGTACCTATCACCCCTTTTAATATATTTTATTACAATATGTATGCTAGGGGTCCTACGACCTCTACGGACATAATACAATCTTTTATTTGGGTTGAAAGGGACCATAGGATGACCTATGGCCTCTTTCAACACATTTTATTACAACATATGTTACTGGAGGTCCTAGGACCCCTAGGGATATATTATAATCATTTATAAAAGTTGAAAGGGGTCATACGATGAACTATGACCCCTTTTGAAAGATTCTATGACAACATATGTTGCTACGTGTCTTATGAGTGCTGGGAATATATTAGAATCATTTATATGGGTCAAAAGAGGCCATAGGATTACCTATGAACCCTTCCAACACATTTTATTACAACATATGTCTCTAGAGGTCCTCAGACCCTTAGAGACATATTACAATTGTTTATATAGGTCGAAAGGGGCCATAGGATGACTTGTGACCGCTTTGAACACTTTGTGTGATGACATATTTCTCTAAGATTCCTACAACCCCTAATGATATATTATAATTGTTTATATGGGTCGAATGGGGCCATAGGATGACCTATGCTCCGTTTTGACACATTTCGTGATGACATATATCTCAAATGGTCATAAGACCCTTAGGGACATACTATAATCATTTATATGGTTCGAAAAGGGTTATAAGCTAACCTATGACCCTTTTCTATACATTCCATGACAACATATGTCTCCAAAGATCATAGGACACCTAAAAACATATTAAAATTATTTATATGGGTCCAAATGGGACATAAGATGACTTATGACCCCTTTTGACATATTGCATGATGACATATGTCTCAAGGGGTCCTACAAACCCTAAGAAGATATTAGAATTATTTATATGTGTTGAAAGGGGCCATAGGATTACCTATAACCCCTTTCGACACATTTTATTACAATATATATTGCTAGTGGTCCGAGGACCCCTAAAAAAATATTACAATCATTTATATGGTTTGAAAGGGGCCATAGGATGACCTATGACCCCTTTCGACACATTCTATGATGACATATTAGAATTATTTATATGGCTCGAAAGTGGTCATAGGTAATCAATACATTTTATTACAATATATGTCACTAAGGGTCCTAGGACCTCTAGAGACATTACAATTAGTTATATGGGTCGAAAGGGGCCATAAGGGCCAAAAGATGACCTATGATCCCTTTCGACACATTCCATGATGACACATGTCTCTAGAAGTATATATTACAATCATTTATATGGGTCAAAAGGGGCCATAAGATGATTTATGACCCCTTTCAACACATTCAATGATGACATATGTTGCTAGGAGTCCTCAATCCCATAGGGACATATTATAATCATTTATATGGTTCAAAATGAGCAATAGTTTGACTTTTGACCTCTTTTGAAATATTTCGTGATGACATATGTCGCTAGGGGTCCTATGAGTCCTATGGACATATCATAATCACTTATATGCATCTAAATGGGCCATAAGATGACCTATGACCACTTTTGACACATAACATGATGAAATATGTCTTTAGGGGTCCTAGGACCCCTATGCACATATTATAATTACTTATATGGATCGAAAGGGGCTATAGGATGACCTATGACCCCTTTCAACACATTCCATGGTGACATATGTCTCCATGGGTCTTACGATACCTAACGACCTATTAGAATCATTTATAAGGGTTTAAAGAGGCCATAGGATAACCTATGATCCCTTTCAACATATTTTATTACAACATATGTCGGTAATGGTCCTAGGACCCCTAAGCACATATTACAATAGTTTATATCAGTCAAAAGGGGCCATAGGATGACATATGATCCCCTTTGACACATTTTATTATGACCCCTAGGGACATATGAGAATCCTTTATATGGGTTGAAAGGGGTCATAGGGTGACCTATGACCCCTTTCGACACATTCGAAGATGACATATGTCTCTAGGGGTCCTAGGACCCCTAGGGACATATTAGAATTGTTTATATGGGTTGAAAGGGGACATAGGATGATCTATCACCCCTTTTGACTCATTTAATGATAACATATGTTGCTAGGGGTCTTACAACCCCTTGGGACATATTATAATCATTTATATGAGTTGAAAGAGGCCATAAGATGACTTATGACCACTTTCAACACATTCCATGATGAGATATGTCTCTAGATTTCCTAGGACCCCTAGGGACATATTATAATCATTTATGTGGGTTGAAAGGCATCATAGGATGACCTATGATCCCTTTTGACACATTTCATGACAACATATGTCGTTAGGTATCATAAGAACTTTATGTACATATTAGAATCATTTATATGTGTTAAAATGGATGATAGGATTACATATGACCTCTTTCAATACATTACATGATGACATATGTATCACAGGATCCTAGGACCCCTAAGGACATATTAGAATCATTTATATGGGTCAAAAGGGGTAATAGGATTACTTCTAAACACTTCTAACATATTTTATTACAACATATGTCGCTAGGGGTCCTAGGACCCCTAGAGACATATTACAATCATTTATATGGGTCGAAAAGGGCCATAAGATGACCTATGACACCTTTTGACACATTCTATGACCACATATGTCGCTAGGAGTCCATACTACAATCATTTATATGGGTCAAAAGCGGCCATAGGATGACCTATGACCCATTTTGATACATTCAAGGATATCATATATCGTTAGGGGTCCTTGGAGCCCTAGGCACATATTACAATGGTTTATATGGTCAAAAGAGGCCATAAGATGACCTATGATCTCTTTTGACACATTCCATGATGACATATGTCATGAAAAGTCCTACAACCCCTATGGACATATTATAATCATTTATATGGGTCGAAAGGGGCCATACGATGACCTATGTCCCCTTTTTACACATTCCATGACAACATATGTCTCTAGGGGTCCTAGAACACTCGGGGACATATTAGAATCATTTATATGAGTCAAAATGAGCCATAAGATTATCTATGAACCTTCTAACACATTTTATTACAACATATGAGTCAAAAGAAGTTGTAGGATGAACTATGACCCCTTTCGACACATTCCATGATGACATATGTCTCTAGGCATCCTAAGACCCCTAGGGACATATTATAATCATTTATATGGGTCGAAAGGGTCCATAGGATGACATATGACTCTTTTCAATACATTCCATGACAACATGTCTTTAGGGGTCCTAAGACACCCAAGGAGATATTAGAATTATTTATATGAATCTAAATGGGTCATAAGATGACCTAGACCCCTTTTGACACATTGCATGATGACATATGTCTCAAGGGGTCCTAGGACCCCTACTAAAATATTAGAATCATTTATATGGGTTGAAAGGGGCCATAAGATTGTTTATGACTCCATTTGACACATTTTATTGCAATATATATTGCTAGGGGTCCTATGACCCCTAGGGACATGTTACAAACATTTATATGGGTCGAAAGGAGCCATAGGATGACCTATGACCTTTTTTGACACATTTCATTATGACATATGTCTATAAGTGTCGTAGGACCCCTAGAGACATATTATAATCATTTATATAGGTTGAAAGGGGTCATAGGTCATCCTATGACCCCTTTAGACACATTTCGAGACCACATATGACTCTAGGGGTCATAGGACCCCTAGGGCAATATTAGAATCATTTATATGGGTTGAAAGGAGCCATAAAATTACCTATGACCCATTTCAACACATTTTATTAAAACATATGTCACTAGAGATCTTAGGATGCCTAGGGACATATTAAAATTATTTATATGGGTCAAAAGAGGCCATAGGATGACCTATGCCTCCTTTCGACTCATTTCATGATGACATATGTCGCTAGGGGTCTTACAACCTTTAGAGACATATTATAATCATTTATATGGGTTGAAAGTAGCCATAGGATGACCTATGACTCATTTTGATATATTTCATGATGTGATATGTCTTGAGGCGTCCTAAGACCCCTATAGACATATTGTAAAAGTTTATATGGGTTGAAAGGTGTCCTAGGATGACCTATGACCCCTCTTGATATATTTCATGAAAAGATATGTCACTAAGTGTCTTAAGAGCCCGTGAGACATATTAAAATAATTTATACAGGTCAAAAGGAGCCATAAGATTGCCTATAACTCCTTTAAACACATTCCATAACAACATATGTCTGACAGTGTCCTAGGACCCCTAGAAAAATATTAATTATTTATATGGGTCGAAAGGGGCTATAAAATTACCTATGAATGCTTCCAACACATTTTATTACAACATATGTTGCTAGGGATCCTAAGACCCTTAAGGAGATACTACAATCATTTATATGGGTCAAAAGGGGGCATAGGATGACCTATGACACCTTTCGACACATTCTATAATGACATATGTCTCTAAGGTTCCTAGGTTCTCTAGGGACATATTATAATCATTTATATGAGTCGAAAGGAGCCATAGGATGACCTATGATCTGTTTCGACAAATTCCATGGTGAAATATGTCTCAAGAAATCTTAGGACCCCTAGGGACATATTATTATTATTTATATGGGTTGAAAGGGGTCATACGATGACCTATTGCCCCTTTTAACACATTTCATGACAACATATATCTCAAGGGGTCCTAGGACCTCTAGGACCTAATTAGAATCATTTATATGGGTCAAAAGGGGCCATAGGATTAAATAGGATTACCTAGGACCTCTTTTGACACATTTTATTAAAATATATATTGCTAGGGGTCCTACGACCCATAGTGACATATTACAATCATTTAAATTGGTTGAAACAGGCCATCAGATGACCTATGCCCCCTTTCAACACATTCCATGATGATATATGTCTATAAGAGTGCTAAGACCCATAGGGACATATTATAATCTTTTATATGGGTTGAAAGGGGCCATAGGATGACCTATGATGCCTTCGATACATTACATGATGATGTATGTCTCTACGGGTCTTAAGACCCCTAGAACAATATTTGAATCCTTTATATGGGTTGAAAGGGGCCATAGGATGACCTATGACCCCTTTCAACACATTCCATGATGACATATGTCTTAAGGAGATCCAAGACCTTTAGGGACATATTAGAATCATTTATCTGGGTTGAAAAGGGCCATAGGGTTATCTATCACCCATTTCAACACATTTTATTACAACATATGTCGGTAGGGGTCATAGGATGCCTACAGACATACTACAATCATTTATATGGGTCGAAAGGGGCTAAAGGATGACCTATGACCCCTTTCAACACATTCCATGATGAGATATTTTTATAGGGGTGCTAGGACCCATAGGGACATTATAATCTTTTATATGGATCAAAATGGGCCATAGGATGACCTATGACCCCTTTTGAAACATTCCATGATGACATATGTCTCTAGGGGTCATAGGATGACCTATGATTCCTTTCAACACATTCCATGATGACATATGTCTTAAGGGGACCTAGAACCTATAGAAACATATTAAAATCATTTAAATGGGTTGAAATAAGCTATAGGATTACCTATGACCCCTTTCAATACATTCTAATATGACATATGTGATGAGGGGCCATAGGATTGCATGATGACATATATATCTATGTGTCCATGTTATAATTATTTATATGGATCAAAAAGGGCCATAGGATAACCTATGACCCCTTTCGATACATTCCAATATGGTATATGTGACAGAGGTTTCTCAGACCCTTAAGCACATATTACAATAGTTTATATGGTTGAAAGTGGCCATAGGATGACCTATGACCTGTTTCAACACATTCTATGATGACATATGTCAGAAGGATAAGCTATGACCTCTTTTGATACATTTCACTACAACATATGTTGCTAGGGGTCTTAAGACCACGAGGGGTATATTAAAATCATTTATATTAATTGAAAGGGGCCATAAGATGACATATGGCCCTTTCAAAATATTTTATTACAACATATATCTCTAAAAGTACTCCTAGAGACATTTTACAATCATTTATATAGGTAGAAAGGGGTCCAAAAAGGCCATAGGATGACCTTTGACCCCATTTGACTCATTTCATGATTACATATGTTGCTAGGGGTCTTACAACCCCTAGGGACATATTATAATCATTTATATGGAACGAAAGGGGTCATACAATGACCTATGACACTATTTGACATATTCCATTACAACATATGTTGCTAGGTGCCCTAAGAGCCCTAGGAACATATTAGAATTATTTATATAGGTCAAAAGGAGCCATAGGATTACCTATGACCCCTTTCAATACATTTCATAACGAGATATGTCTCACGGGGTCCTAGGACCCCTAGGGACATATTAGAATAATTTATATGGTTCGAAAAGTGGCATAGGATTGCTTATGAACCCTTCTGAAACATTTTATTAGAACATATGTCACTAGAGATCCTACAACCCATATGAACATATTAAAATCATTTATATAGTTTGAAAGGGGCCATACGATGACCTATGACTCCTTTCAACACATTCCATGATGACATGTCCCTAAGAGTCCTAAGACCCCTAGGGACATAATATAATCATTTATATGTGTCAAAATGAGCCATGGGATGACCTATGACATCTTTCAACACATTCTATGATGACATATGTTTCTAGGGGTCCTAGGACCCCTAGGGTGATGTAAGAATCATTTATATAGGTCAAAAGAGGCCATAGGATGACCTATGACCCCTTTTAACACATTCTATGATGACATATGTCTCAAGGGGTCCTATGACCCCTAGGGACATATTAGAATCATTTATATGGGTCGAATGAGGCCTTAGGATTACCTATGACTCCTTTTGACACATTTTATTACAACATATGCCACTAAGGTTCTTAAGACCAGTTCAAACATATTACAATCATTTATATGGGTCGAATGGTGCCGTATGATGACCTATGACACCTTTCAACACATTTCATGACAACATGTCTCCAGAGGTCCATATTACAATCATTTATATGAGTAAAAAGGTGCCAAAGGATGACTTATGATGTCTGACCTATGACCTCAAACCCCTAAAGACATATTACAATTATTTATATGGGTCAAAATGGGCCAAAGGATGACTTATGACCCCTTTCAACACATTCCATAATGACATATGTTGCTAAGGGTCATAGGACACCTAGGGACATATTATAATAATTTATATGGGTCAAAATGGGCTATAGGATGACCCATGACCCCTTTCAACACATTCTGTGGTGGCATATGTCTCTAGGTGTCCTTAGACCCATAGGGACATATTATAATTATTTATATGGGTCGAAAGGGGCCATATGTTGACCTATGACCCCTTTCGACACATTCCATGATGAAATATGTCTCTAGGGGTCCTAGGACCCCTAAGGACATATTAGAATCATTTATATATTTCGAAAGGGGCCACAAGGTGACCTATGACTCCTTTCAACATATTACAAGATGACATATGTCCCTACGAGTCCTAGAACCCCTAGTGACATATTAGAATTATTTATATGGGTTGAAACGAGCCATAGAATGGCCTATGACCCATTTCAACTTATTTTATGACAACATATGTCACTAGGTGTCCTTGGAGCCTAAGGGACATATTAGAATAGTTTATATGAGTCGAAAGGGGCCAAAGGATTACCTATGACCCTTTTTGACATGTTCTATGATGACATATATCTCACGGGGTCCTTGGACCCCTAGGGACATATTAATTTCATTGATATTGGTCAAAAGGGGCCATAGGATGACTTATGACCCCTTTCAACACATTTTATTATAACATATGTCGTTCAAGATCCTAGTACCCCTAGGGACATATTACAATAGTTTATATGGGTCGAAAGGGGTCATAGGATGACCAATGACCACTTTTGATGCATTTGATGATGAAATATGTCGCTATGGGTCCTAGGACCCATAAAGACATATTATAATCATTTATATGGGTCAAAAGTTGCCACAGGATGTCCTATGACCCCTTTCAGCACATTCCATGATGACATATGTCTATAGGGGTCCTAGGTCCCCTAGGCACATATTATAATCATTTATTCGGGTCGAAAGGGATCATAGGATGACCTATGATCCCTTTCAACACATTCCATGATGACATATGTCTCTAGGGATCATAGGATCCCTAGGGCGATATTAGAATCTTTTATATGGGTCAAAAGTGTCCATAGGATGACCTATGACCCTTTTTCATGCATTCTATGATGACATATGTTAGAAATGGTCTTAGGACCCCTAGGGACATATTACAATCATTTATATAGGTCGAAAGGGGCCATAGGATGACATATGATCCTTTTCAATACATTCCATCATGACATATGTCTCTAAGTGTCCTGGAACCCATAGAGACTTATTATAATCATTTATATGGGTCAAAATGGGCCATAGGATGAACTGTGATCCTTTTCAACACATTCGATGATGACATATGTCGCTAGGGGTCCTAGGACACCTAGAGACATATTAGAATCATTTATATGGGCTAAAAGGGGTCATAGGATAACCTATGATCCCTTTCAACACATTTTATTACAACATATGTAAGACCACTAAGTACATATTAGAAACTTTTATATGAGTTGAAAGGGACCATAGGGTGACCTATCCCCCATTTTGACACATTCAAGGATGAGATATGTCGCTAAGGGTCCTAAGACTCCTAATGACATATTAGAATCATTTATATGTGTCACTTTTGACTCATTCCATCATGACATATGTAGCTAGGGGTGTTACAACCCCTAAGGACATATTATAATTATTTATATGGGTTGAAAGAGGTCATATGATGACTTATGACTCCTTTTGACATATTTCATGACAACATATGTCGCCAGGTGTTCTAAGAGCGCTAGAAATATATTAAAATTATTTATATGGGTCAAAAGGAGTCATAGGACTACCTATGACCTATTTCGACACATTCTATGATGACATATATCCCACGGGTCTTAGGACCCTTACGGACATATTATAATCATTTATATGGGTCAAAAGGAGCCATAGAATTACCTATGAATCCTTCAAACATATTTTATTACAACATATGTCACTTGGGGTCCTAGGCCCCCTAGGGACATATTACAATCATTTATATGAGTATAAAGGGGGATGAACTAACTCCTTTCGACACATTCCATAATAAAATATGTCCTTAAGAGTTTGAGTACCCTTAGGGACATATTATAATAATTTATATGGGTCAAAGGGGCCATAGAATTACATATGACCCATTTCAATACATTCCATGACGACATATGTCTTAAGCGGTCATAGGACCCTTAGGGACATATTATAATCATTTACATTGTTTGGAACAGGTCATAGAATGACCAATGAGCCATTTCGATCAATTTTATGAGAACATATCTCTCAGGGTTCTAAGACCCCCAAGGACATATTATAATTTTTTATATGTGTCAAAATGGGCCATAGGATGACCTATGACCCCTTTTGACACATTGCATGATGACATATGTCTCAAGGGCTCCTATGACCACTAGGAACATATTAGAATCATTTATATAGGTTGAAAGGGGCCATAGGATTACCTATGACCCCTTTCGACACATTTTATTACAATATATATTGCTAGGGGTCCTAGGAACCCTAGGTACATGTTACAAACATTTATATGAGTCGAAAGGGGCCATAGGATGACATATGGCCCCTCTCGACACATTTTATTATAGGATATGTTGCTAGAGGTCCGCAAACCCCTAGGGACATATTACAATTGTTTATATGGGTTGAAAGGGGCCATTGGATGAACTATGACCGTTTTTGACACATTTCATGATGATAGATGGCAGGACCCATAGGGACATATTATAATCGTTCATATGGGTCAAAAGGGGCCATAGGATAACTTGTGATCCCTTTTTACACATTTCTTGATGACATATGTCTTTAAGGCTCATATGACCCCAAGGGCAATATTAGAATGATTTATATGGGTTGAATAGGGCCATAGGATTACTTATGACCCCCTTATAATAGATTCTATTACAACATATGTCACTAAAGGTCCTAGGACACCTAGGGACATATTACAATTATTTATATAGGTCAAAATGGGCAATAGGATCACCTATGACCTCTTTCAACACATTTCATAAAGAAATTTGTCTTTAAGTGTCCATATCACAATCATTTATATGGGTCGAAAGTTGCCATAAGATGACCTTTGACCCCTTTTGACATATTTCATAATGAATTATCTTGCTAGGGGTCCTTAAACTCTTACTAACATATTACAATCATTTATATATGTTCAAAGGCGATATTGGATGACCTATGACCCCATCTGACACATTCCATGACAACATATGTCTCTAGGGGTCCATATTACAATCATTTATACAAGTCAAAAGGGGCCATAAGATGACCTATGACCCATTTTGACATATTCCATGATGACATTACAATCATTTATATGGGTTTTTTGATAGATTCCATGAATACATATGTCGCTAGGGGTCTTAGGACCCCTAGGGACATTATAATCATTTATATGGGTCAAAATAGGACATAGAATGACCTATGACTGCTTTCGACACATTCTATAATGACATGTCTTTATGGGTCATAGGACCCCTAGGGACATTATAATTATTTATATGGGTCGAAAGCAGCCATAAGATAACCTATGATGCTTTTCGACACATTTTATTACAACATATGTCACTAGAGGTCCTAGGTCCCCTAACGACATATTACAATCATTTATATTAGTCCAAAAGGGCCATAGGATGACATATGTCTATAGGGGTCTTAGGGCTCCTAGAGACATATTATAATCATTTATATGAGACAAAAGGGGCAATAGGATGACCTATGATCCTTTTTGACACATTCCATGATGACATATGTCTGTAGGGGTCCTAGCACCCCTAGGGCGATATGAGAATCATGTATATGGGTTGAAAGGGGCTATAGAATTATCTATGACCAATTTTAACACATTTATTACAACATATATTACTAGAGGTCGTACGATGCCTAAGGACATATTACAATCATTTGTATGGGTCAAAAGGGGCCATAAGTTGACCTATGACCCTTTTTGACACATTCCATGATGAGGTATGTCTATAGGGATCCTAGGACCCCTATGGACATATTATAATCATTTATATGAGTTGAAAGGGGTCATAGGATGACCTATGACCTATTTTGACACATTTCATGATGAAATATGTCTCTAGGGGTCCTGGGATCCCTAGGGTGATATTAGAATCATTTATATGGATCGAAAAGTTTCATAGGATTACCTAAGACCAATTTTAGTAAATTTTATTACAACATATGTCACTAGGGGTCCTAGGATACCTAGGGACATATTAAAATCATTTATATGAGTCGAAAGGGGCCATAGGATAACTTATGACCCCTTTTGACACATTACATGATGACATATGTCTATAAGGGTCAATATTGCAATCTTTTATATGGGTTGAAAGGGGCCATAAGATGACCTATGACCCCTTTCAACACATTCCATAATGACATATGTCACTAGGGGTCCTTGATCCTCTAGGATTACAATCATTTATATAGTTCAAAAGGAGCCATTGGATGATCTGTGACCCCGTTCAACACATTTCATGATAACATATGTCTCTAGGCGTCCATATTACAATCATTTATATGGGTCAAAAGGGGCCATAAGATGGCCTATGACCCCTTTTGACACAATCCATGATAACATGTGTCACTAGGGGTCCTCATACTACTACGAACATATTACAATCCTTTATGTGGGTTGAAAGAGGCCATTTGATGACCTATGACCCCTTTCAATAAATTCCATGATGACATATATCACTATGGGTTTTAGAATCCCTAAGAAAATATTATAACCATTTATATGGGTTGAAACGGGCCATAGGATGACCTATGACCCCTTTCAAAACATTTCGTGATGACATGTCTCTATGAGTCTTAGGACCCTGGGGACATATTATAATTTATTTATATGGGTCAAAAGGGGCAATAGGATAACCTATGACCCCTTTCAACAAATTTAATGACAACATATGTCGCTAGAGGTCTTGGGACATCTAGGGACATATTGGAATCATTTATATGGGTCAAAAGGTGCCACAGAATAACCTCTAACCCCTTTTGACACATTTTATTACAATATATGTCCCTAGGGGTCCTAGGACCCCTAAGAACATATTAGAGTTGTTTATATGGGTCGAAAGTGGTTATAGGGTGACCTATGACCCCTTTTGACACATTCCAAGATGACATATGTCACTAGGGGTATTAGGTCCTATAGAGATGTATTAGAATCATTTATAAGGGTCAAAAAGGGCCATAGGATGACTTGTGACCCTTTTTGACTCATTTTGTATGACATGTTGCTAAGGGTTTTACAACCCATAGGGACATATTATAGTCATTTATATGGGTTGAAAGGAACCATAGGATGACCTATGACCCCTTTAGACACATGCTATGATGAGATATTTCTTTAGGGCCCTAAGACCCTTAGGAACATATTATAATCATATAAATGGGTTGAAAGGGGTCATAGAATGACTTATAGCCTCTTTTCACACATTTCGTGACAACATATATTGCTAGGTGTCCTAGGAACCCTAAGGACATATTAAAATCATTTACATGGGTCAAAAGGGGCTATAGGATTACTTATGACCCATTTCGGAACATTCCATGATGACATATGTCTCACAAGGTCCTAAGACCCCTAAGGACATATTAGAATCTTTTATATAGGTTAAAAGAGGCCATAGAGTGACCTATGACCCCTTTCGACACATTCCAAGATGACATATTAGAAATGTTTATATGGGTCAAAAGGGGCCATAGGATTATCTATGATCTTTTTCAACTCATTTCATTACGACATATGTTGCTAGGGATCTTACGACCCTTAGGGACATTATAATCATTTATATGGGTTGAAAGAGGCCATAGGATGACCTATGACCCTTTTCAACACATTCTATGACTTGATATGTCTCAAGGGGTCCTACGACCCCTATATATATTATAATAGTTTATATGGATTGAAAGGTGCCATAGAATGATCTATGACTTTTTTTGATACATTCTATGAAAATATATGTTTCTAAGTGTTGTAAGAGCCCTAGAGCATATTAAAATCATTTATATGGATCAAAAGGGGTCATAGGATTACCTATGACCCCATTCAATACATTTCATGATGACATATGTCTCACAGGGTTGCAGGACCCTGATGAACATATTAGAGTCATTTATAAAGGTCAAAAGGGGCCATAAGATTACCTATGAACCATTGCAACATATTTTATTACAACATATGTTGCTAGTAGTCCTAGGACCCCCAGGGACATATTATAGTCGTTTATATGAGTTGAAAGGGGCCACAGGATGACCTATGGCCCTTTTGAACATATTCCATGATGACATATGTCTCTAAGGGTCGTAGGACCCCTACAAACATATTATAATTGTTTATATGAGTCAAAAGTTTTCATGGGATGACTTATGACCTGTTTTGACACATTTTGTGATGACCTATGTCTCAAGCAGTTCTAGGACCCCCAGGGACATATTCTAATCATTTATATTATTCAAAAGGGGTCATAGGATGACCTATAACACCTTTTGATACATTCCATGATAACATATGTGTCTTAGGGTCCTAGGACCCCTAGGGACATATTAAAATTGTTTATATGAGTGAAATTATTTTGACACATTACATGATGACATATGTCTCAAGGGGTCCTAAGACACTTAGGGACATATTAGAATCATTTACATGGGTAAAAATGAGAATTAAAATTATGTATGACCCCTTTCGAGACATTTTATTACAATGTATCACTAGGGGTCGCAGGACCCCTAGTGACATATTACAATCATTGATATGGGTCGAAAGGGGCCATAAGATGACCTATGATCCCTTTCGACAAAATTTATAACAACATATGTTGCTAGAGGTCCAAAGATCCCTAGGGACATATTACAACCATTTATATGGGTCTAAAGGGACCATGCGATGACCTATGATCCCTTTCGACACATTCCATGATGATATATGTCACTTGGGGTCCATGGAACCCTAGAGACATATTACAATCATTTATATGGGTTGAAAGGAGCCACAAGATGACCTTTGATCCCTTTCGACACATTCCATGAAGACATATGTCTACAGGAGTCCTAGGACCCATAGGGACATATTATAATCTTTTATATGGGTCAAAATAGGCCATAGGATTATCTATGACCCCTTTCGACACATTTCATGATGACATATGTCTCTAGGGGTTTTAGGACCACTAGGTAGATTTTAGAATCATTTATATGGGTCGAAAGGGGGAAGACAATTACGTATAACCCCTTTCAACACATTTTATTACAACATATGACAAGAGGGGTCTTAGGAACCCTAGGGACATATTATAATCATTTATATGGGTTGAAAGGGGACATAGGATGACCTATGACCCATTTCAACACATTCCATGATGACATATGTCTCTACAGATCTATCTTACAATCATTTATATGGGTCGAAAGGCGCCATACGATGACCAATGGACCCTTTCAATATATTCCATGATGACATATGTCGCTAAGGGTCCTCGAACAGCTAGGGACATATTATAATAGTTTATGTGGGTTAAAAGTAGCCATAGGATTACATATGACCCCTTTCAACACATTTTGTTACAATATATATCTCTAGGGGTGCTAGGACCCCTAGTGACATATTATAATTATTTATATGGGTCGAAAGGGGCCATAAGATGATCCATGACTCCTTTTGACACAATTTATTACAACATATGTCACTAGAAGTCCCAACACCCTGAGGGACATATTGCAATCATTTATATGGGTTGAAAGGAGCCATAAGATGACCTATGAGACCTTTCGACACATTCTATGATGACATATATCTCAAGCGGTCATAGGACCCCAAGGGATATATTAGAATCATTTATATTGTTCAAAAGGGGTCATAGGATGACCTATGACCCCTTTCGACATATTGCATGATGACATATGTCTTAAGGAGTCCTAGGACCCCTTGTAACATATTAGAATCATTTATGTGGTTCGAAAGGGGCCATAGGAATACCTATGACCCCTTTCAATACATTTTATTATAATATATATCACTATGATTCCTACGACCCCAAAGGACATATTGCAATCATTTATATGAGTCAAAAGGGACCAAAGGATGACCTGTGGCCTATTTCAAGATATTTTATGACAACATATGTTGCTACAGGTCCCAGGACCCTTAGAAAATTATTTCAATAATTCATATGTGTTGAAATGGGTTATAGCATGATGAATGATCACTTTTGACAAATTCCATGATCACATATGTCGATAGGGTTCTCAGGAATCCTAGGGACATATTATAATCTTTAATATGGCTCAAAAAGTGCCATTGACTTATGAATCCTTTCAACACATTCCATGATGGCATATCTCTCTAGGGGTCCTATGACCCCTAGAGTGATATTAGAATTTATTTATATCGATCGAAATGGGCCATAGGATGACCTATGACCCCTTTTGACACATTCCATTATGACATATATTTGAAGGGGTCATAGAACCCGTAGGGACATATTAGAAACATTTATATGGGTGAAAAGGGGCCATAAGATGACTTCTGACCCCTTTCGACATATTTTTCTACGACATATGTCTATAGGGGTCTATATTACAATCATTTATATAGGTCAAAAAAGGCCATAAGATGACCTATGACTACTTTTGACACATTCGATGATGACATATGTCACTAGTGTCCAAGGACACATAAGGACATATTTTAATCATTTATATGAGTCAAAATGGGCCATAGGATGACCAATGACCCCTTTCGACACATTCTATGATGACATATGTCACTAGGGGTCCTAGGACCCCTAGGGACATATTATAATTATTTATATGGGTCAAAAGGGGTCATAGGATGTCATATAACCCCTTTCGACACATTCCATGTTGACATATGTTGCTAGGGGTCTTAAAACACCTAGGGACATATTGGAATCATTTATATGAGTTGAAAGGGGCCATAAGTTAACCTATGACCCGTTTTGACACATTTTATTACAACATATGTCACTAGGCATCGTAAGACCCCTTGGAACATATTACAATCATTTGTATCGGTTGAAAGGGGCTATAGGATGACGTATGACCCCTTTCAACACATTTTATTATGACATATGTCCCTAAGTGTTGTGGAACTATAGGGACATTAGAATTGTTTACATGGGTTGAAAGGGGCAATAAGATGACCTATGGCCCCTTTTGATTGATACCATGATGACATATGTCGCTAGGGGTCTTAAAACCCCTAGAGACATATTATAATCATTTATATTAGTTGAAAGGGGCCATACAATGATCTATGACCCCTTTCAACACATTCCATGACGAGATATGTCTCTAGGGGTCCTAGGACACCTAGGGAAATATTATAATTATTTATATGGATTGAAAGGGGCCATAGGATGACCTATGACCCCTTTTGACACATTTCATGATGACATGTCTCTATCAGTCCTAGGACCTTGGGGACATATTATAATTATTTATATTGGTTGAAAGGGGCCATAGGATGACCTATGACCCTTTTTGAAAAATTTGATGACAACATGTCGTTAGGGGTCTTAGAACACCTAGGTACATATTGGAATCATTTATATGGTTCGAAAGGTGCCACAGGATAACCTATGACCTCTTTTGACATATTTTATTACAATATATGTCCCTAGGGGTCCTAGGGCCCTTAAGCACATATTAGATTTGTTTATATGGGTCAAAAGTGGTTATAGGGTGACCTATGACCCCTTTCGACACATTCCAAGATGAAATATGTTGCTATGGGTCTTAGGTCCTGTAGGAATTTATTAGAATCATTTATAAAAGTTGAAAATGGGCCACAAGATGACCTATGACCCCTTTCGACTCATTCTGTATGGCATATGTTGCTAGGGGTTTTATGACCCATAGAGACATATTATAATAATTTATATGGGTTGAAAGAGGCCATAGGATGACTTATGACCCCTTTCGACACATTCCATGATGAGATATTTCTTTAGAGACCCTAGGACCCATAGGGACATATTATAATCATATAAATGGATTGAAAGGGGTCATAGGATGACTTATAGCCTCTTTCCACACATTCCATGACAACATATATCACTAGGTGTCCTAGGAACCCTGGGGACATATTAAAATCATTTACATGGGTCAAAAGGGGCCATAGGATTACTTATGACACCTTTTGACACATTCCATGATGACATATGTCTCATAGGGTCCTAGACCCCTAAGTGCATATTAGAATCATTTATATAGGTCGAAAGAGGCCATAGGGTGACCTATGACTCTTTTTGACACATTCCAAGATGACATATGTCACTAGGGTTTGTAGGACCCCTAGGGATATATTAGAATTATTTATATGGGTCAAAAGGGGCCATAAGATGACTTATGACCCTTTTTGACTCATTTGATTATGACATATGTCACTAGGGATCTTACGACCCTTAGGGACATATTATAATTGTTTATATGAGTTGAAAGGGGACATAGGATGACCTATGATCCTTTTTGACACATTCTATGACTTGATATGTCTCAAGGTGTCCTACAACCACCATATGTATATTATAATAGTTTATATTGATTAAAAGGTGTCATAGAATGACCTATGACCCCTTCTAATACATTCTATGAAAAGATATGTCTCTAAGTGTCGTAAGAGCTCTAGAACATATTAGAATCATTTATATGGGTTGAAAGGGGCCATAGGGTCATAAGATTACCTATGACCCCATTCAACACATTCCATGATGACATATGTCTCACAGGGTCGTAGGACCCTAATGAACATATTAGAGTCATTTATAAAGGTTGAAAGGGGCCATAAGATTACCTATGAACCCTTGCAACATATTTTATTACAACATATGTTGCTAGTGGTCCTGGGACTCCCAGAGACATTATAATTGTTTATATGGGTCGAAAGTGGCCATAGGGTGACCTATGGCTCTTTTTGACACATTCCATGATGACATATGTTTGTAGGGCTCCTAGGACCCCTACAGACATATTATAATCATTTATATGGGTCAAAAGTTGCCATGGGATGACCTATGAGCCGTTTCAACACATCCTATGATGAGATATGTCTCAAGCGGTTCTAGGACCCCTAGGGACATATTATAATCATTTATATTGTTCAAAAGGGGTCATAGGATGACCTATGACACCCTTCGATACATTCCATGATAACATATGTCTTTAAGGGTCCTAGGACCCCTAGGGACATATTAGAATGGTTTATATGAATCAAAATATTTCGATGCATTACATGATGACATTTGTCTCAAGGGGTCCTAAGACACTTAGGGACATATAAGAATCATTTATATGAGTCAAAAGGGAAATTTGAATTATGTATGACCCCTTTTGAGACATTTTATTACAATATATCACTAAGGGCCATAAGACCCCTAGTGACATATTACAATCATTTATATGGGTCAAAATGGGCCATAGGATGACCTATGATCCCTTTCGACAAAATTTATAACAACCCCTAGAGATCTATTATAATCATTTATATTAGTTGAAAGGGGCCAAAGGATGATCTATGATCCATTTCAATAGATTCTATGACGAGATATGTCTCTAGGGGTCCTAGGACACCTAGGGTCATATTATAATTGTTTATATGAGTTAAAAGGGGCCATAGGATAACCTATGACTCCTTTTGACATATTCCATGAGAACATATGTCGCTAGATATCCTAGGACTCCTAGGGACATATTAGAATCATTTATATGAGTCAAATGTGGTCATAGGATTACCTATGACCCCTTTCGACACATTCCATGATGACATATGTCTCACAAGGTCTTAGGACCCCTAGGGACATATTAAAATCATTTATAAGGGTTGAAAGGGGCCATAGGATTACTTATGAATGCTTACAACACATTTTATTACCACATATGTCATTAGAGGTCTTAGGACCCTTAGGCACATATTACAATTGTTTATATGGGTTGAAAGGGGCCGTAGGATGACCTTTGACCCCTTTCAACACATTCTTTGATGACATATGTCTCTAGGGGTCAAAGGACCCCTAGGGACATATTATAATCATTTATATGGGTCAAATGGGGCCATAGGATGACTTATGACCCATTTTGACACATTCAATGATGACATATGTCTGAAGTAGTCGTAGGACCCCTAGAGACATATTATATTTATTTATATGGTTCAAAAGGAGTTATAGGTCCCTTCGATACATTCCATGACAACATATGTCAATAGGGGTCCTAAGACCCTTCAGGACATATTATAATTGTTTATATAGATCGAAATAGGTCACAGGATGACCTTTGACCCCTTGTGATACATTGCATAACAACATGTCTCCAGGGAACCTAAGACCCCTAGAGACATATTAGAACCATTTATATCGATCGAAAGAGCCCATAAGATTACCTATGACCCCTTTCGACACATTTTATTACAATATATATCAATAGGGATTTAAGACCCCTTGGGACATAGTAATATCATTTATATGGGTCAAGAGGGGCCATAGGATGACCTATGACCCCTTTCGACACAATTTATTAAAACATATGTCACTAGAGGTTCTAGGACCTCTAGGGATGTATTACAGTTGTTTGTATGGGTCGAAAGCGGCCATAGGATGACTTATGACCAATTTTGATGCATTCCATGATGACATATGTCACTAGGGGTCTTAGGACCCCTAGGGACTTATTACAATAATTTATATGGGTCAAAATGGGCCACAAGATGACATGTGAACCCGTTCGACACATTCCATGATGACATATGTCGATAGTAGTCTTAGGACCCTTAGGGAAATATTATAGTCATTTATATGGATAGAAAAGGACCATAAGATGACCTATGACACCTTTCGACACATTCCATGATGACACATGTCTCTAGGGGTCCTAGGATGCCTAAGGCAATATTTGAATTGTTTATATCAATCAAAAGAAGCCATAGGATGACCTATGACCCCTTTCGACACATTCCATGATGATATATGTGGAAAGGGATCCTACAACCCCTAGGTACATATTAGAATAATTTAAATGGGTTGATAGGGGCCATAGGATTACCTATGATACCTTTTGACACATTTTATTACAACATATGTTGCTAGGGTTCATAAGACATCTAGTGATTTCTTATAATCATTTATATGTGTTGAGAGGGGCCATATGATGACCTATGTCACCTTTCAACACATTCCATGAAGACATATGTCTCTAGCAGTCTATATTACAATCGTTTATATGGGTTGAAAGGGGCCATAGGATGACTGATGACTCCTTTCAACACATTCCATGATGACATATGTTGCTAGGGGTCCTCGAACGCCTACAGACATATTACAATCATTTATATGTGTCAAAAGTGGCCATATGATTATCTATGCCCCCTTTTGACACATTCCATGATGACATATGTTACTAAGGGTCCCATGACCCCTAAGGGCTTATTATAATCATTCATATGGGTTGAAATGGCCCAAAGGTTGACCTATGACCTTTTTTGACAAATTCCATAACGACATATATCTCTAGGGTTCCTAAGACCACTAGAGACATATTATAATCATTTATATGGGTTGAAAGGTGTCATATGATTACCTATGACCCCTTTCAACACTTTCCATGATGATATATGTCTCTAGGGATCCTAGGACACTTAAGGAGATATTAGAATCATTTATATGGGTTGAAAGAGGCCATAGGATAACATATGACCCCTTTCGACACATTTTATTACAACATATGTCACTAGGGGATCTAATACCCCTAGGGACATAGTACAATCATTCGTATTGGTCGAACGGGGCCATAGGATGACTTATGACCCCTTTCGACACATTGTATTACAACATATGTCCCTAGGAGTCCTAGGACCCCTAAGGACATATTAGAATTGTTTATATGGGTTGAAATAGACTATAGGGTGACCTATGTCCCTTTCAACACATTCCAAGAGTAGATATGTTGCTATGGGTCCTAGGACCCCTAGGTACATATTATAATCATTTATATAGGTGAAAAGTTGTCATAGGATGACCTATGACCCCATTTGACACATTCCATGACAAAATATGTCACTAGGTGTCGTAGGAGCCCTAGAGACATATTAGAATCTTTTATATGGTTCAAAAGGGGCCATAGGATTACCTATGAAGACTTTCGACACATTCTATGATGACATATGTCTCACGGGGTCTTAGGACCCCTAGGGACATATTAGAGTCATTTATATGGGTTGATAGGGGCCATAGGATTACCTATGAAACTTTCTAACATATTTTATTACAACATATGTCGCTAGGGGTCCTAGGACCCATAGGGACATATTAAAATCATTTATATGGGTCGAAAGGAGCCATAAGATGACGTATGACCCCTTTCAACACATTTCATGATGAGATATGTCTTTAGGGATCTTAGGACCCTTATGTACATATTATAATAATTTATATGAGTCAAAAGGGGTCATTTTACCTATGAAGACTTTCGACACATTCTATGATGACATATGTCTCATGGGGTCTTAAGACCCCTAGGGACATATTAGAGTCATTTATATGGGTTGATAGGGGCCATAGGATTACCTATGAAACTTTCTAACATATTTTATTACAACATATGTCGCTAGGGGTCCTAGGACCCATAGGGACATATTAAAATCATTTATATGGGTCGAAAGGAGCCATAAGATGACATATGACCCCTTTCAACACATTTCATGATGAGATATGTCTTTAGGGATCTTAGGACCCTTATGTACATATTATAATAATTTATATGAGTCAAAAGGGGTCATAGGTCATCCTATGACCTCTTTTGACACATTTTATGAAAATATATGTCACTAGATTTCTTAGGATCCCTAGGGACATATTAGAATCTTTTATATGGGTCAAAATGGGCCATAGGATTACCTATGAAGACTTTCGACATATTCTATGATAAAATATGTCTCATGGGGTCATAAGACCCCTAGGGACATGTTAGAGTCATTTATATGGGTCAAAAAGAGACGTTGGATTACTTATGAAACCTTTCGACACTTTATATTACAACATATGTCACTAGGGGTCTTACGACCCATAGGGACATATTACAATCATTTATATGAGTCAAAAAGAGCCATAGGATGACCTATGACCCCTTTCAACACATTCGATGATGACATATGTCTCTAAGGGTCCAAAGAGCCCTAGGGACATATTATAATCATTTATATGGATCGAAAAGGGCAATAAGATGACCTATGACCTATTTCAACACATTCCATGATGACATATGTCTCAAGTGTTCCTAGTACCCATAGGTTTATATTAGAATCATTTATATGGTTCAAAAGGGGTCATAAGTTGACCAATGACCCTTTTCAATACATTCTATGACAACATATGTCTCTAGGGGTCTTAAGGCCCCTAGGGACATTTTAGAATTATTTATAGGGGTTGAAATGGGCCATAGGATGACCTATCACCACTTTTGACACATTGCATGACGAAATATGTCCCAAGGGGTCCTAAGGACTTATTAGAATCATTTATATGTGTCGAAAGAGGCCATAGGATTACCTATGACCCCTTTCAACATATTTTATATAAAAAATGTTGATAGGGGTACTAGGACCCCAAGGGACATATTATAATTATTTATATAGGTTGAAAGGGGCCATAAGATGACCTCTGACCCTTTTTGACACATTTTATTATAACATATGTTGCAAGGGCTCGTAGGACTCCTAGGAACATATTACAATAATTTATATGGGTCGAAAGGTCCCATAGGATGACCTATGACCCCTTTCAACACATTCCATGATTACATATGTTGGTAGAGGTCTTAGGACCACTAGGGACATATTACAATCATTTATATGGGTCGAAAGGGGCCATAGGATGCCCTATGACCCCTTTTAACACATTCCATGATGACATATGTCTCAAGGGGTCTTTGGACCCCTAGGGACATATTAGAATAATTTATATTTGTCAAAAGGGGCCATAGGATGACCTATGACCCTTACGACACATTCTATGATGACATATGTCTGAAGGGGTCTTAGGACCCCTATGGATATATTATAATTATTTATATGGGTCCAAAGGGGCCATAGGATGACTTATGACCCCTTTCAACACATTCTATGATGACATATGTCTTTAGGGGTCCATATTACAATCATTTATATGGGTACAATCCATTCAATCTCACCAATCATGGATCTCAATTTACAATGTCTCGAACAAGGGTGCTGACAAATCTAGAAATACTGACACTAGTAAAAGTTAGGAATTTCATTCAGAATCACATTTGAAAACTAATCAAACATATTCATCATAAGCTTAAACTTGAAACATAACAAGTCTCTGACATCTACAATGTAACACAAAAGGAATTTCAGCATTTTAGTCAACTAGTCAAAAGTTATAACATGTCAAACAAGGCTTTCCAAAATTTTGAACTAATTGCATCAGCATGAAAATATTAAATGACCAACTTTGA
The DNA here is from genome assembly GCA_028749045.1 of Cupressus sempervirens. Classification (NCBI taxonomy): domain Eukaryota; kingdom Viridiplantae; phylum Streptophyta; class Pinopsida; order Cupressales; family Cupressaceae; genus Cupressus; species Cupressus sempervirens. The sequence goes on along the minus strand of CM053784.1, from coordinate 33,001,707 downwards.
GTGAGTCAAAACCTAGTCAAATGTAGTCAAAATGACTCAAAATCTAAAAATATAGGTTCTCACGTATGGACACTAGACATCCCCAAAGCAGTAAGACATGAAACATTTGTGAGTGTGAGATATTCAATGGCAAACACAAACTCCTATCATTGTTTGACACTTAGGGTAAAATGCAGATTTGGTAAATGCTCGAAATAGGACTTCACGAAATGACTCGGAATGATAATATTTCTTCATGGAACACTTAGAAAGGCTGAATGGAAGGTGCTAGATGAATTGAACACCTCTTAGGCCTCAAACTAACATCCGGGTACATGTGCATCAAAAAGCATTTATAGGGCTCAATTTTCTTGAAGGTACTCAAAATTTGGCCTACAATTTTGAGCACCAACAATGGCTCTATTTGGGCATGCATGCCCCTTGTGAGTATGGCAAGAATTCAAATATCTATAATAAGTAGACCACACACCTGACAACAAAAAACTTTCGAACAACTTTGTTGAAAATAGGATAGTACTACACCTACTATGTACAAACAGTGCCCTCGGGCCACCGAACTTAGCAAAAACTTTTACCTCTATCATATAGTTGATTTTCATTTATGTCTTCATGAGGTAAACTGTGATTCTCATTCTCCTTTGTTTCACCAATTAGATAAGTATATTGAAACAAATTACTTGGAAAAACAAAACAACTTCCTTCATTCTCATAATGCATACATACATCAACATTAGCCTCTACCTCATGCTCATTATGAGAAAACAAATCAGCATGCTCATAATTACACAAACTAAACTAAGAATCACAATCCAACAATAATTCATGCATGTTGATTGGAAACACAAAAAGTTCATATTCTACACCATTCATCAAGTTGTATGTACCAAAAACTTGCAACTCACCTTGTGTCTCTGCTTGCAAAGAGTATGTGAAATCTGATTGTCGCCTACTCGCAGTCATGTCATTCACTAAATTAGATTTATTCTCTACTAAAACCTCTTGACATTCTTCAAACAACTAATTAGTTACCAATCATGAAAACTCATTCTAAAAGTGATGATCTACATTATGCTGATCACAATCATTATCTCCATCTAATTGAAAGTTAGAATACACCTTGAACTTAACTTTACAAGACTTGTTAGCACATGAAGAAAATCTATAACCTAATTGACAATATTCACTATTTTCCTCTTCATCACATAAAACATCAAAACATATTGTAGAAAAATCAACATGAGAAGAATTTGAAATAGTATCAAACTTCCTTTTACTAACATTCCTCGCATCCAACAAATCGTCATGTGCAAAAACATTTGAGATACTATTAAATACACCTCCAAAATCTAATAAGGATTGTTTAGATTCTACATCTCTTTCTACATCAAACTTTGGGGAAGTAACTTGACTGAATGAAGAAATATTATGATGGAAAATATGAAGATCCTTAAAAACACTTACTTGCTTTTCAAAATCACGAGCCAACAAAACAAAAATTTCATCACGGCTCAAGAAGACTACCTCACAAATCTTCTCCTAGCTATGATTGTCATCCAGATAACATGAAGAACTTACAATAGCAAGATCATTAGTATAACAATCTAGAAAATCAAAATTGTTACAACATTCATTCTTATCATAGTAATCACTACCCTTATTGTTGTTACGTAATTCCTCAACTTCATATTTACTATAACCAAGTGTATTTTCACTTTCATATCCATCTTCCTTATGTTGATTGCAATTACTTGATTCACTTTCATTTGAATCCTTCTCTTCACATTCGAAAGATAGATTATCTTTATATATAGATTCATTATATTTATTACTACCCTGACTTTTAGCACACTCATTATTATCATTTGAAGAAATAACATGAAATCTATAATCAATACTTTCCATTTCTTCAATGAATCTTTCAATTTGTAAGAACCTTTGTAATCTTATAGGTGCTGGCCAATTGACTGAATCGGGTAGTAGAATATCAAGGAAAACACTAGGAAAGGAGGATTCTTCAGGTCTACAATGAAAATGCATCTTACTAATTATTGATTTAAGCCTTAAATAACATTGTCCAACATTTAAACCTTGAGTATTTCCTACCTCAATTCTTATAAGATTGACAATCCTTTTGTAGACCATTCTATTTAGCATAGAAATATTATTATTCATAGTCTTTAAACTCTCAAAATTTGGTAAACTAATCTAAGATCTAAGATCTAACTCTATCATACAATAAACTTCTACCTCTTCCTTCTAATGCTGAAAATAACTGAATAGAGGCATTGATTCTAACAACTTTTGACTTCCATGAAAAGAAAACATGAAAACCAAAATACCTCAAGTGTTGATGCTAAACTTCGATCCACTAATTTGGCATAGGTGCAAGACTGAAAATCCTTTACACCACTAATCAAACTTTGTAGAGCTGCCACCTCTTTGCAAGAGGAATAAAATAATCACTACTGTGATTGAATTTTTACACTCAATTTCTTATAATAGTAGATTGCAAACAACACTTTAAAACATATCAAGAATTTAAACTTCCTTTTCAAGAAACTACTAAAAGCTTTAGATCTACCCATACAATTGAAATTCCTTCAAAATTTTGCAATAAAATCAACTAGGAACATACTGGCATAGAGATTTGAGAGTCACCACTCACACTTTGTGAGAAATAAAACATAATTTTTCACTTGACAAATTTGAACTAGACCTTCAATGTAGGAGAAACTTGCTCAATAGCACTTGCAAATCTAATTGATTGAAGATAGACCTATAATAGTCATAGCACATAATTTTCATCCAATTTTACAACATACTATTGTCAATGAATAAAGCTTGACTAGGGATCAAAAAATTCAACAAGGATATGGTAAACACCTCACAACCTTGCTATTGTAGCAAAAAAATTTTGATGTATTGAATCTTCTCCAAATTCTTAAGGTTTGTCTACCTTTAAGATTCAATACAATTCCCCAGTAGAGTCACCATTTTTTTGGTGTTTGAAAACTTTACTAATTTCTAATTACCCTAATGAGAACAAAAAACATGTAGGGGAAGCTAACTCCCATTTCAAAATGCCCATCTAGACACCAAGCCAACTATAAGGTTAGACCCTTCTTCTTCTTCAGGCTCTACAAAACCTAGGCATGTGGACCTATAGATTCTTTATATGGTACTGGTTATCAAAACATACACTGAATCTAATATAAAGAAGATAAAACCTTATATCTCCTAATACCTTTGCAATAACATAGATTTGTAGTAGCAAATTACAACTCTATGGTATTCAAAAGTTGACTGAGGGCACACATCTAGGTTTTTCAACATGAAAGGGAAATACAATTGATTATTGATGTTGATTTTCAAAAAATCCTCAAATATGTAGCAATAAGAACCAATTGATCCTACAAATGATCAGTGCCTAATCCATTGGGCAATTCCATGAATTGAATATATACATTTGTGATATCTAGGACATATTTCATATGCCAAGATATTAGATCCATCCTATCACTTTGTGATTCAGACATCAGTGTTCATTAAGACCTCATTCTTATGAAATATCCTTCTCAAAATAACCAACAACCTTGTCAAACACATCAAACATTTACTTGTCCCTTTGTTCCAACAACAAAATATATGTGAAATACAACCTTAAAGGGATGCAAATGGGTCTTAGCTCTTTGTTCCTAGACCACATAATACTACAAATTACTGAGATAGGAGATGAGAATCATAATGAAACTAAAGAAATTCTGGCTCACGTTTATTCATTTCCTTGAAATTATACATTCAAATGCATGAAATTCAAAACACACAAACACCTAACAAATTTGAAACTAGCTTAATTAACTTCACTACTACTATTCATACAAAAGAGAAATTGCTGAATGAATGGTGTCTCAGTATTGGGGATACATCAAAAACTAGAACTAGAATATGGTCTCATAGTAATGTGCAAATTTTCTCCCAAGAACTGGAACCTATATAATGAGAAAGAATGAGAGATATATAGGAAGAAGGAATTCTCAAAATTGCTCTGCATATGACATGTGCCCACTCAAAATTCATTCCCAAGAAGATGAGAAAACCTCATTCTACCCTCTCCCCTCAATAGGTGAATTAGATCTTCATCATTTAGCCTCCCAAATACAAAAATATCTCATAACACAATGATGAAAGAAAGTAACTGATTCTGATGTTAAAATGAATTCACAAAATAAAAGTAACAAATCAGTTGAAAGTGACTTCAAGAATGCAAGAAAATGGCTTAAGGATGATATTTTTAACATTCAGATCCCAACAAGCCCTTAAAACTGCCCTCTAACCAATTCTAATGATTACTGTTGAAATTTGCCTATTTTGTTGAGAACACCCCAAAATTTACAAACTAGCCTATAGAAAAAATCAATGAGAACATGTGCACAATATGACTTCATATTTGGAAAATTTAGATTCTCCTGGTTCCAATAGTATATTGGAGTGCATATTTTGCCTCTCAGAAACCCTAAGAATATCAGCTTGAAAATATACCCCCTACATGAAAAGTCCGATCTGCAACTCATTTAAAATTTAAATTTTTCAAAAATTTAAATCAATCGTAAAGTTTAGACTTAATATTAAATGCACTTTTGAATTTTAAAACTTCTAACCTACAAACCCTTTTTGAGAAAATAATTTAAAATGATTTTTTATATTCTTCAAATTTTCTCCTATCCTTTGAATCTGGGGTCAAACCTCTGTTGACCAAGTTTTCCATGTGTCACTCTGTGATTGGCCTACATGATCTACATCATCTGCCATGTGTTGTCACCATATCAACCCTCGCTATGTTGCTATGTTTAACCTGTGAGCATCTTCTCTTGGAAACATAGCGACATCCACACGATTTGCCACATGACACGATCTCCTTCCATCTCCATTTTACGTGCCATGTCATCATCTTATCACTGCATTGACTATCTGGTTGCCACTTGGCACTACTCGATTCATCAGAAGTGGGACCCATGACCATCTTTTGTCTCTCATCAGTTTCTTGAATTTTCTAGCTAGTCACTATGTCACTAGCCGAAAAACCTAGAATTTTTTGGCTAGCGACATAGTGACTAGCCAGATTTTTATATTTTGGCAGTCTCAATTGTGCTGACATCATCACCTTTGGCTACGTGTTTGTTCAAAATTTGTTTCTAATTGTGTCCAGCTATCTTCCAATTGACATCAGCAAGGTCGGGTCCACCATGCAAGTGCTGCCTTTTCAAAAGGTTGTGTCTTTATGACACAAGGCAATGTGTAAGGAATAGTATTTAAAGGTCTATAAGCTTCAACTCCCATTGAATGTGGGATAAACATTTTTTTTCCCCTACTCTACATTTCTATCATTTATGGATTGCCTCATGAACTCACTATTACGAGCGGAGACAAAAAGTGAATTTAAAATAAAGATTCTTCAAGATGCTCTATGTCAATTGGTCTGATAACTGATCTCTTAACTAGCAAGATCCAAGAATTGTAGGGTTAGGGGTTCCAGAAACACCATAGATCAATCAAAGACTTATTCATTTTTGGCATCGATTTACTTTGCAAAGATGCCTTCCTTGAAATTTGTTGCTCCCAACATCACTCTTGTTTTGCACATCCTAGATTCTTCTCCACATTTCCCCTTTGAAGGTTGTGGGCTCCCTTGTGCAATGCCATCTCTCCCTTTTTAAAAATTTTCCCATAATCTACCCATTTTTTTCATGGACGTCCTCTTCTTAACATGTGGCACTTTGGGCTTTCTACGTTGCCTCTTTTTATTTTCAAACTTGGCATGAACCTCCCTTGCTTGTTGCTCTTTTGCTTCATGCTCTGATCTTTCCTCATGTCGTGAGGCCCTGCCATTTTTATGGCATTAGAAACTCCTCCTCTACCTGTGGGATTCATTCCTTGGATCTGCATAATTGTTGTTCCTTGCTTGGTAGCTCTTACTTTGGCATGAATGCTGATGTCTCATTTTTGCTGCATGTTATGTTTTGCAAAACCAAAAGTTCACATTTGAAAATGTGGAGCTCCATTTTTTCCTTGGCGTTGAACTCTTTGCTCACTTCCAGCAGTTTGAATGTTTCATGTGCATGGGTTTCTTTATGCTGTTGGATGCTCTTCTATCTCTATGTCTACTTCCTTCAAATGCCATGGTCTATTATTTTTCTCCCCTACCATTACCTACATGGAACTTTCCTCCTCTATCTCTTAGCACTAACCTCTATTAGCATGCCTTTTCTCTCACCTGTGTGGGATTTTCATGGCGGCTTCCCCTGTTCATTGCGTAAGCTTTGTTTGATTGCTTTTGACTACATGGGGTTCTTTACTTGGTCACTGTCTTCTTACAAGGATGCTCTTTTCTCAATGTGGGCTCCTCAATTCATGTTCTTTGTTTCCCTCTCGCCTTTAGTAACACATTAATTACATAACATAGGATCTTGGAGAACAAATTGCACAGAGATGTTTGATGATCATCACCCTGATTCATCAATGCTTCAAGCTTTTGGATGTGACCCTAAGTAAAGTAATAAACCCTTTCACCAACATGAGGGATAGTCACAAGAGGACCAACGTAGGCACATCAATGACTTCACTAGACGCTTGAGCTTCTTCTCAAGAGTAGCAAAGACTATTATCAATGTCTTGCTTCAGAAAATGTCATCCTTTTTCTTAAGTACCTTGCATTAATCTCACAAAACCTTCCTTAACATGGTCTTCCTTTTAAAAAAATGACTCCTCCTTTAGCTAGTTTTATGTCATCCTCATGATGCACAGAAAAGGACAAATCCTTTGGGTGCATAGCAACAAATGCAGCAGTATGAGATGTAGATGGTAAGGCTAGAGTTTTGGAAGTCTCCAAATGAAGATGATCCTTACCTTCTTCATGGTATTCTAATGTGACAAGTGGATTAGATGCAATCCTTGTTCCCCGTGACTCTTCAAAAATTATAATCTCTTGCTTCACTTGAGTTTGATCATTTAGACCACAAGTTTCCCCATCATTATGGATGATACTTTTCTTTTCTTCTGTATTTGATAAAGCCTCCTAATATTTTACCTCATTTGTCTCCAAGATGTGATTCTTATCCTTAAATCCTCTTGTCATGCTAGAAATATATTTTCCCTCCATCCTCTCTTGTATGAATTGTTCATAAGACATCAACCCTTCTTGTTGAGGACCACCCATTACACTGAAACCTATACGTCCAGCACCAAGCTAGTCTGGAGGTCTACTTTGAAAACTAGAAGCACATCCTAAGTGTCAACCATGGTTTCTATCATCTGCATATCCAACTCTTCTAGTAATTTTCACATGCAACTAGAGAACCTTCTCAAAATTCGTCGATCCAGGCTAAATTAGTCAGGCCCCAAAGTGGGTTTGACTAAATTTTTTTTTGTTTTTGAACACCTGAATTGCAAAACTAATACACTAACCATTTGTCACTAATTGAAATCAAATTCAACCAATGGATCAACATTTTAAACTCCCTTTATCATTGATCTGCAACTCGTGATTTTCTACTAACAGGGCTTGTTGTCTGGCTTTAAAAATTGATTTGAACTATGACTTAGCTCTAAAAATTGGCACACTGAATCTTCATTCCACATTCTTGCACCCTATCAAATCTCATCTCATGAAAAATTTAGGGTCAAAAGATATTCACTATCAAAGTTGACCTCTCAAAATCGCCTGCAAGAAAAAATGTCAGAAAACTATAGTTTGCATTTGGAACTAGCTTCAAAATCTGGGCAAACTAACACTTGGGAGAATGAAAACTGGGGCATAGTTTCTTTGTAATGAGGACATTATAAATCTATGATTTGGGCTCATGAAGAATAACAAGATGCATTTGGCGAGTGGTCAAATTAGGCTACTTGGATTTGCTGACAGGAGACAATGGCGAGAAATCAATTTTTGCAAATGGAAATGACCTGAAAAAGTGTGCAAATGGATTCATCATGACTTGAAAACTGACACACTTAAATTATTTTTTGAGGAAAAAACAAGGGTATAATCCATTCAATCTCACCAATCATGGATCTCAAGTTACAATGTCCCGAACAAGGGTCCTCACAAATCTGCAAATGCTGACACCAGTAAAAAGATAGGAATTACATTTGGAATCATGTTTGAAAACTAATCAAATAGATTCATCATATGTTGAAACTCAAAACATAACAAGTCTCTGACATGTAGAATGTAACACAAAAGGAATTTTAGCATTTCAGTCAATTGGTCAAAATTTATAACATGTCAAATAGGGCTTCCCAAAATTTTGAACTAACTGCATCAGCATGACAATATTAAATGACCAACTTTGAGGGAGCGAAAACCTAGTCAAATGGACTCAAAATGACTCAAAATATGAAACATAGGTTCATAGGTGTGGACACTAGACATCCCTAAAGTGGTAACTTATGAAACATTTCTAGGTGCGAGATATTCAATGACAAACATAGCCTCCTGTCGCTGTTTCACACTTGGGGTAAATGCTCAAAATAGGACTTCGCGAAATGACTCAGAATGACAATTTTTCTTCATGGAACACTTAGAAAGGTTGAATGGAAGGTGCTAGAAGGATTGAACACCTCTTAGACCTCAAACTAATAGCCAGGTACATGTGCATCAAAAAGCATTTATAGGGCTCAATTTTCTCGAAGGTACTCAAAATTCGGGCTACAATTTTGAGCGCCAACACAATGGATGAACCTCTCAACACATTTCATGACAATTTATGTCCCTAGGACCCCTAGGACCCTTAGGGACCCATGAGGAATGCATGGAAAGGGGACACTAGGGGCCCTAGGGACATATGTTGTCATGAAATGCGTTAAAGGGGTCATAGGTTAACCTATGACTCATTTTGATGCATTTTATGACAATATTATATTTAATAATAATATAATTATATATTTCAATACAGCGATATTATAGGATTAGATTATATAACAATAATAATCATATATGTTACTAGATTATAGATTTAATAATAATAATAACCATATATGTTATTATATATAATAATAGTCATATAATATTACTATATGTATTTGATAATAATAATATTTATCATATATATTACTATATTATATTTAGTTATAATAATAATAATTATAATCATATATAATAATAATAATATCAATGTCCACAGTTCCCCCAAATAAATTACCTTGTAAAATACTCTAAAGTTTCCCTCTCAAATTTCCCTCCAAAATTTCAATTGAAAATCATGAGGCTAATCGGATATCCAATTTTATTTTGGGTATTTGATTAGGCTCAGTCTTTACCAAACCTATTTGCTCAACCCAAAAAATGTGTTTGAGAAGGGTTTCACTAGCATTTAGACTTCGAGTAGCCATCTGACAATGTTATTTTCATCAAAATTGAATGAAATGAAAAGGGTTTTTTTATAACACTCTCAATATTCCATTAGTATAATATTTGTCAAATTCTGAGTTTTGTAAGTATTTATTAGTTAATTTTCAATGAAGATAATTGTAATGTGTTGATTGACATATTAATTTAAAAATAGCTATAACTTTCAAACAGTATAACATTTTTTAAATCCAAAAGTTGTGTCACATTCTATGCTTCACCTAGTATAAGAAAAATAAATAAAATAAATAAATTTGGTAAAGTTTTCTATTAGTTAATGTGGTCAGACATGGGAGTTTTTTTTTCTAAAAAAGTTTTAGTAGAAAAATCATATTTAATTATTTATTTAGAATAAAATACCCAAAAATATGCGTCACATCCTGGCATGAGTCTACTTTTAATATCTATAATTATATTAAAAAATATTATCATTTGATTTTGATTAAGGTGGTAAGACATACACCTACTTTTTATTTTTGCCTTGAAATGTTTGTAGTATTGCATTAAAATTTAAACTTTTGACCAATCAATTATTTTTTTCTCTAGATAAGGCCTAGTAGTTTAGAAACTGCATTCAATTTCCTAAAGATTTTTTTCTTACAACTTTTTGATATATAGTTGAGAACAACTTTAGAATTATGTGTCAAGTTGACATAACCTTGATTTACTAGTTTTTTTTTCTTTTTCTTTTATTTTTGTTTAGACTACAGGAATCGATACAACACGGCCCCCCTATAAACTGCAGTGCGCCTGGTAAAATTTTTAACATGACCGATAGCGCTGGTGCAACATGCCCACTGGTACCACGAGGACAGGGGAGACTAGAACCCGTGACCAACCCCCTGCAATAGGGAAGATTTAACCAACCGAGCTAGGGCCGATTTACTGGTTTTTCACTGCCACTTCAGGCCATAGTTTGGTTGACCATGATCTTGCACATACCCAGAAGTTGTAAGTACTGTAGTATACACTTTGAACCATGTGCAAGTAAAAAAAGGTACTCATTCAACACCTTTTGAACTATGGTATGGTCATCCACTTAATGTGAAATATTTTAAGGTATTTGGAAGCAAATTCTATATTCGTAAAGATGTTAGGAGTAGAAAGTTTGATGGGAAAAGAGAAGGTATATTCCTTGGTTACTCCACAAGAAGTAAAGCTTATAAGTGTTTAATTGCTAACACTAGAAAAATTGTGGAAAGTGAAAATGTGAATTTTGATGAGTTTACAAAAGCACATGAAGCTAAAATTGCAAAAGAACTAGAAGATTACAAGGCATTTGTGTACCATTATGAAGGAATGGCTACTGAAGAAGATGCTACAGATCATGCAACAAACTAGCAACAAGTTTCAACAACTACTGAGTCACATCCTGTGAATGCCGAGTTGTATTCAGATGCCAAGCTACAAAATGAGGAGAATGCAGAATCTAATTCTAAGATTGGAACACATGAAAGAGATGTTGAAATACCTAATAGAGATGCACATAGTGATAATGAAGCTGAGAGATAGAATGTAGCCATGAGAACTAAGCCTAGACTGTCTAAATATGTCAAAAGACATCATCCTATAGAACAAATCATTGGAGACAAAGATGCAAGGCCAATGAAAAAAAGTAAGTTAAGAAGTGAATCATGTTTGTTAAGCATGAAGGAACCTAAGAAAATGAGAGATACATTGGAAGATGATGATTGGTACAAGGCTATGGAAGAAGAGATTCAACAAATAGAAAAGAACAAGACTTGTAGCTTAGTTCCTAGACTAGAAGACAAGAATGTAATTGGTACAAAATGTGTATTTAGGAACAAGCTAGATGAGAATGGTGAAGTGACAAGAAACAAATCAAGATTAGTTTGCAAAGGGTATGCTCAAGAAGAAGGAATTGACTATGGTGAAACATTTTCCCTTATTGCATGAATGGAAGGAGTAAGAATTTTGCTTTCTTATGCTACCTACAAAGGTTTTCAAGTTTATCAGATGGATGTCAAGTCTACATTTTTGAATGGAATATTAGAAGAGGATGTCTAAATAGAACAACTAGAAGGTTTTATAGACAAAAACAATAAGAATATGGTGTGTAGACTGCACAAAGCCCTATATAGATTGAAACAAGCACCAAGAGCATGGTATGAGAGACTTCATACTTATCTTGTTAAGATTGGATTTGAAAGTATAGATGATAACAAAAAAATGTACATGAAGAATGATAAAGAAAAATGTATACTTTTATCTAAAATATTTGTTGATGACATGATATTTGGAGGAGAAGATGCTTTGTGTAAAGAGTTTGCAAATCAGATGAAGCAAGAATTTGAAATGTCAATGTTTGGTGAGATCAAATTCTTTGTAGGATTACAAGTCTATCAAATGAAGTATGGTGTATATATTACTAAGTCAAAATATGTAAAGGAGATATTAAAGACATTTGGACTAGAGCATTTAAAAATAGTAAGTACACCTATGGTAACAACACTTAAGCTATCAACTGGGGTCAATCAAACATTATACAGATCCATAATTAGAAAATTGCAATATGTAGTACATAGTAGACATGATATTACATTAGCTATAGGAATAGTTTCTAGATTTTGTGCTAATTCTAGAGAGAATCACATGATGGAAGTGAAAAGGATAATGAGATACTTGAAAAGAATAGAAGAGTATGGCATATACTATAAGAAGAATGAAAAGGTTGAGCTAAGAGTCTACACTGATGTTGGCTGGGCTAGAAATGTTGATGATAGAAAAAGCACTAGTGGAGGAGAATTATTCTTTGGTAGAAGACTTGTTACATGGACAAGCAAGAAGTAGAGTTGTACCTCACAATCTATAGCTAAAGAAGAGTATGTTGTTGCTGCTATCAATTACACAAACATTGTATGGATCAAACAACTACTAAATAGAATGAAAGAAGAGATTAGTGAACTAGTCACACTTTATTGTGATAATACTAGTGCTATAAGAATATCAAAGAATCCTATTATGCATACAAAGAAAAAGCACATTGTAATAAAGTATTATTATGTAAGGGAATTTGTTCAAGACAAAGAGCTAAAGATGGAATATATCAACACAAAGGTGCAAATTGTTGATATCTTCACCATAACATTACCTAAGGATGCTTTTGAGTATCCGAGAGGTAAATTAAGGGTGATACCCCTATCAAAGGCTATATAAAAGATAGAGGGAGCACCCTACATCAAACAAGCTAACATGTATTTCATACACATTGATGTAGTGGATCTCACTTGAGGAAGTTGCCTAAAGTAATCATAGAGCTAGAATTTCAAATTAGTCACAAGCAAGGTGACAGAGGGAGAAAATTGAAGAGCCTACAAAAACTTATATTTGCATATGTCAAGATGCCAAGTGTTGTGTATATGTCTTTGGCATTGTCAAAGAGGGAGAGTTAACAGTAAACTAATCAAGAGGGAGATAACAAAGTAGAAAATCAAGTAAAGAGGGAGAAAGTACAATGCACAAGATGAGCAATGAAGATTAGTTAGAATACTCAAAAAAAATAGAGATGGAGATATTCAGATATTCTACTAATCCATGATAGAAGAGAATGTTAGATTTTGTAACCTAAGAGTGAGTTGCCGATAGAGGGAGAAGTTTTATTCACAAGCTTTCTTTTTGGTATCGTCTTGATAATTTTAACTTAGTTAGTTTGATAGAAAAAGGTGTGCATATTTTGTTTGACTAGTTGATTAGTTTGGCTTTCCATCAATGCCAAAGAGGGAGATTGTTGATATATGATTGAAAAGATCATTTGAATGGAAAGATTGTTGAAATAAGATTGTGTTTTCAATCATTGTTTTTTCACTGATGTCAAACTTGCTACATGTTGGTAAGACAATTGCTTATATGTTTCAAGCATTATCACTTAGTTGATTGATGAAGAGGATTTGATCAACAAGATGTGACAAAAGTACCTAGAGGAAAGTATCGGTTATGATTATGTATTGAAGTGCAAGAATTAGTTAAGACAGTGATAAAATAATGTATTGATAATCTAGTTAGGGGTTACAAAATGGTTGGCTACTCTTAGAAAGTTTAAAAGAGCAAGGTTGGACAAAGTTCATTTGCTAAGCTTGACCAATTAATAGAAGGTGCCAAGAAAAGTTAGTGCAAGTCAAGAAAAAAGTTAGTTGGAGCTAAGTGAAAGTGATTTCTAGTGGATACCGATTAAGCTAGAGGAAGTTGAGCAAGTTAGTAGATGCCGAGTGATTTTCAATAGGTGTCAAGCACTAATAAAATCTAGTTGATGCCAAGTGATTTTATAGTTGATGTTGAGTAACATAGCATGTGTTAGGCATTAGTAAATTGATAATGTCGAGCTACTACATTATGAAAAAGATTGATGATTTGCCTATTAAAAGACAACAAGTTTGTTTATTGGAAGTTGTAAATCAGGAGGAAGATAAGATTGATGACCTGGAGGAAAAAAAATCTTATGTAAATTGTTTTAGAGGAAAATTCAAATGGATTCAAAGAAAAGTTTCTAGAGAGGACAAGGTATGGGGTAGATGCATTGTATGCTACCTAATCCATTAAAAACCTTAATTTTTGGGACAGATAATGAATGGAAAAAAGAGTTCTAATTCCCTATATGTAGGGATGTTTGGTCATGAAGCTAAGTTGGATTGTTGGACACAGATTGGAAGCTGGTAATTAATATTGGATGGAGCATAGAGAGTTTTTGGATGAAAAATTTGACAAGGAGAAGGAAGATGGTTTGCTTCATCAAGTGACTGAAGGGGAGAAGTCTGCAATGGTGAACTAAGCATGAAGGCTTAATGAGGATAAATGCATGAAGGGTGAACAAGCTATCAAAACTACAAAAGATTGGATGCTAAGTAGAGTTGAGGACTAAATAGTAATTTTTAATTTGAAGGTAAGGTTGTAAGTTGTATCAGATCAAAGCTCTACTATTACTTTCTAATAATTGTATCAGATTAGGATAAAATGCTTTGGATAAAGGTTGATTTAATAGTCATTAGAAAATCCTTTAATAGGGTGGCATTCTAAGTGAATGGCCTAAAGCCCTCTAATAAGGCTTACTTTTAATAAAGTGATTGAAATCTCTTAACTGGGTCACATTTAATAGTGTGTGTTGTAACTTTTAATAGGGTTGGCCTTTAACAAGGCATCATTTCAAAAGAGTGAGAAAGGAGTAGCATGTTACTAGTAGTTTTTCCCAAATTGGCTTTCCATGTTAAATCATTGTGTCATGTGTACTGATGGATGTGTTATTTTTTATGGTTTACATTACTGCATGTTAATGTTATAAGTAACATATCAATTTAGTTTAATACACAATGAATGCATGAATAGTTACTAAAGTTTTATGGGTTTACTAAATTGTGAAAAGTTTTATTTGGACATTTGGACCTTGAATAACTAATTCAGCCCCCTCTTAGTAATTTTAAAGTATTCCAACAAACCTTTGTATAAATTGTTCTTCTAAACTTTCTTAGTGTAGCCAGCCTTAAGTAGATTATCAATGCATCATGTTATCACTATCTTACATGATTCTTGTACTCCTTACAAAATCATAACTCAACCTTTCTGCTAGATGCTATTGTTAGATCTTTTGATCAAATCCTCTTCATCAATCAAATAAGTGATAGTACTTAAATCATATAAGTAGTTATCTTACCAACAATAAGCTGGTTTGATATCAATGAAAAAATAATGATCGAAACATGTCTATCAATCTTTCTCTTTGTTAATCTTACTCAATCATTTTCAATAATCTCTCTCTTTCACATTGACGGAAAACCAAACTAATTAGCCCAAAAACAACTAGATGGTAAACACCTTTGTTCAACCAAACTAACTAGGTTATAATAGTACTTGACCAACAAAATACTAACAAGAAAATTATTCCTTGTATATTAGTCTCTCCCTCTATTAGCAATTTTCATCTTCCTCTAAATTTCTTTCTATAACTCCCTCGTACTAGGTATATCTTCTTAATGAAATTTCTCTCTGTCTTTCTCTCTCTAGGATCAATAATAATTTTTAATTATTAGTGACTCTCTCTCTATCTTTCACTTGATTAGTAAGTCTCTCCCTCTTTTACAAAAATGCCAAACACTTGTCATCTTCAATATGTAGATATGAACTTCTTTAGTTTCTCCCTCTATCACCTTGTATGTGATTGATTTGTAGTTCTAGCACTTTGATTACTTTAGGCAACTCCTAATGTAAGATCCACTACATCAATTTGTAACATATGGTAGTCAACTTGTTTGATGTAGGGCACTCCCTTTGTTACTTAGATGTCCTTTGATAGGGTTATCACCTCTAGTTTACCTCTTAGATACTCATGAGCATCCTTAGGTGATGCTTTTGTGAAGATATCAGCAATTCTCTCTTTTGTGTTAACATATTCTACCTTCACCTCTTTATCTTGAACAAATTATCTCAGGTAATGATATTTGATTGCAATGTGCTTAGTCTTTGTGTGCATCACTAGATTCTTTGATATGTTTATAGCACTTGTATTATCATAATAAAGTGTTACAAGTTCTGTGATCTCTTCCTTCATTCCTTTGAGTAGCTATTTGATCCATACAATTTTTGTACAATTTATAGCAACATAAACATATTTAGCTTTAGTATTAGATTGTGAGGTACAATTTTGTTTCTTACTAGTCCATGTAACTAGTCTCTTTCCTGAGAAATTTTTTCCTCCACTAGTATCATCAATGTTTCTAGCCCAATTAACATCAATTTAGGCCCTCAATTCAAATTTCTCATGCTTCTTATAATATAGACCAAACTCTTTTGTTCCTTTTAGATATCGCGTTATTCTCTTCATAGACATTAAATGATTCTCCTTGGGATTAGCAAAGAATCATGCAACTATCCCTACAAATAATGAAATATTAGGGTTGCTATGTACTACATATTGCAATTTCCCAATCATAGACCTATATACTATTTGACTCACCTTAGCTAAATCATCATTCTTTGACAATTTAAGTCCTATCACCATAGGTGTACTTACTAGTTTGGAATCCTCCTATCCAAAAGTCTTCAATATTTTCTTGACATATTTTGAATGAGCGATGTATATACCATACTTCATCTGATATACTTGCAAACCCACAAAAAAATTGATCTCTCCAAACATAGACATCTCAAATTATTGCCTCATTTCATTTGCAAAAGTCTAACATAAAGCATCTTGACCTCCAAATATGATATCATCAACAAAAATTTTAGATAATAAAATACCCTTTCCATTATGTGTCTTCATGTATAGATTACTTTTATCATCAATCCTTTCAAATCCAATCTTCTTGAGATAATTATGAGGTCTCTCATACCATGCTCTTGGTGCTTGTTTCAAACCATATAAAGCTTTGTATAATCTAAATACCATATTTTTATTGTTAGTATCAAAAAATCCTTCTAGTTGTTCTATGTAGACTTCTTCCTCCAATATGCCATTCAGAAAATGTAGATTTAACATTCATTTGATAAACTTTGAAACCTTTGTATGTAGAATAAGCAAGTAGAGTTCTTACTCCTTCCAATCTTACAACTAGGGAAAATGTCTCTCCATAGTCAATTCCTTCTTCTTGTGCATATCTTTTATAGACTAATCTTTCCTTGTTTCTTATGGCTTCACCATTTGTATCTAGTTTGTTTCTAAATACACACATGGTGCCAATCACATTCGTGTCTTCTAGTCTATGAACTAGACTCCATGTTTTGTTCTTATAAATTTGTTCAATCTCTTCTTCCATGGCTTTACTCTAGTCCACATCTTTGAATGCATCCCTCACCCATTTTGGTTCTTTCATGCTTTACAAGAATGTGTCACTTCTAAATCTATTTCTTGTCATTGGTCTAGCATCTTTATCTCCAATGATTTGATAGTAGGATGATGTCTTTTTCCATATTTGGACAATCTTGGTTCAGCTCTTGTTTCTTTATTTTGTCTTTCAGCTTTACAGTCACTGTGTATATCTCTCTCAGGTATCTCAGCATTTTTTTCATGTACACCAACTTCAAAATCAGAATATGGTCCAACTTTATTATGTAACTTGGCATCTGAATGTGGCTTGATTCTTTAATGCAACTTGGCATTCATAGGATGTGACTCAACAATCAATGAAACTTGCTCTTGATTTGTAGCAACTTCTTTAGTAGGCATACCTTCATAAAAGTATACAAATGATTTTTATTCCTCTAGTTCCTTCATAGGTTCAGCCTCATGTACTTATATTTATTCATCAAAATTTAGATTTTCACTTTCAAAAATTTTATTAGTGTTAGTATTCAAACACTTATTAGTTTTACTTCTTGTGCAATGTCCTAGGAATATATCTTCTTCAATTTTTGCATCAAGTTTACCATTTCTAAAATCTTTAAGAATGTAACATTTTCTTCCAAATACCTTAAAATATTTCACATTTGGTGAGTATCCATACCATAGTTCCTTTGAACTTGCCTTTACCTCTTTGGAATCTTCTTGCCAAAAATGCCTCAAGTTGTTCAACATCTTCCTCATCTGTATCACTGTCACTAGACACATATTTTATCTTTCTTCTCTTCTTCTACTTGGGCTCTTTAGAATCCTTCAATAACATCTTAGCTTTGAAAGAAGATTCAAGACTCTCAGGTTTATAATTATCAAATTTAGATAGCTCAAAAGTAGTGATCCTACCTACCATACCTTCAAGGGTTAGATTATTCCCTAGTATACATCTTAGTTCTTGAATTGAAGAAACTCTAATGGCATAAATAGGTAGTAGTGTTCTCAAAACTTTTCTTAGCATATTATCATCTTCTATCTAACTAGTGGCTCCCTTTATTGAATTAACAACTTCATTTATCCTAGCGACATATTGAGCAATATTTTCACCTACTTCCATTTTCATATCATTAAACTTACCTCTAAGACTCTTAGATTTGGCTCTTTTAACATTTTTCTCTCCTCCATAGATGGTGTACAAAGAATACCACATTTTTTTTGTAGTATCATAGCCTTTGATATCATCAAATTCAACATAGCTTAGAGAAGAGGCAATCTCCAACATTGCTTGGTTGTGTTCTTTCTTCTTTTTTAGATCTTTAGTAGTTAGTTCTCTAGTAGGATAATCATGCTTAGTAGTAATGGTAGGTTGTGCATGATCTCCAAGTCCTCCAAGCTATAGCTTTATCAAGCTTTTCCATGCAAGAAAGTTATCTCTATTCAACTTGGGTACTTCTTCTTTTGACATCTTGATCTTTGTGCTTCTAGTACCTCCAAACTAGTCCTCTTAAGAAAATGGCTCTAGTACCAATTGTTGGAATTATCTAGAATAACTAGGGGGGGTGAATTAGTTATCCAGGGTTCAGATGTATAAATAAAACTTTTCACAGCTTAGTGAACCCATAAAAAATTTATACTTATGTATGCATTCATAAGATTATGTAATCACTGATAAACTTGTAGGTTACTATCAAATTGACTTACATAAATGTAAACATGAAACATAATAGATTCATCAACACACATAACATAATGATTTATGTGGAAACTAAATTTGGGAAAAACCACTAGTAGCATGCTATCCTTTTTTACTCTTCTCAAGTGACGCCCTCTAAAAGGCCAGCCCTATTAAAGGTTATAGTGCACATTTCTAAATGTGACATTCTTAAAGGATTTCAATCACCCTATTAGAAGTGAGCCTTATTAGAGGAGTTTAGACCATTCACTTGGAATGTCACCCAGTTAAAGGATATACAAATGACTGTTAGGTCAACCTTAATCAATAAAATTTTTACCCTAGACCTGTACAATTATTAGAGAGTAATAGTAAGGTGTAAGGCTTGATCTAATACAAACTTACAACTTCACTTGTAGATTACAGTTCATTGTTTCAGTCCTTGATTCTTCTTGGCCTTCACTCATTGTAGCTCTATTAGATTTTTCACCCTTCAAGCATCCATACTCTTAAGCCTTCTTTCTTAACATGCCAATGCAAACTCTTCTCTAGGTCACTTGATGAAGAAAAATCCTTAACTCCTTCTCTTCCTTAGGTTCTCACATATGACAACTTTTGCTTCATAATGAACCATCCCTATAAATAGGAAGTTAAGCTCTTTTTCGCTCATTCTTTATTGTCCATTTTATAGTTAGGTAGGTTACAATGCATCTACCCCATATTTCATATCTTTTCTAGAAACTTCTCCTTTATCCTCTTTAGATTCACCTAAAAATAGTTTACCTTGAATTTTGTGCCACCAACTCATCATTCTTATCTTCCACCTAGTTCACACAATCCAAGAAAAAAACTTGTTGACTCAAATTCATCAAATCTACGATCTTTAAAATAATGCAGCAGCTTGGCACTATCTTATTTCTGATGCTCAACACATATTGTATTACTCGGAATCCTCTATGAAATCACTCGGCATCAACTAAAGTTTACTGGTGCTTGGAATCAACTAAAGTTTACTCAGTGTCAACTATCTTGCTTGGCATCCACTAGATTTTACATTTACTTGAATCCAACTGATTTTCTTCTTAGCTTGCACTAACTTTACTTAGCACCCACAATCCACTCGGTCAAGCTTGGTAGACAACCTTTGTATAACTTGTTCTTTTAAACTTTCTTAGTGTAGCTAGCCTTAAGTAAATTATAAATGCATAATTTTATCATTGTCTTAGCTAATTCTTGTACTCATTTACATAATCATAACTCAACCTTTCCTCTAGGTGCTATTGTTACATCTTTTGATCAAATCCTCATCAATTAAATAAGTGATGGTGCTTACATAATATAAATAGTTCTCTTACCAGAAATAAGAAATTTTGAAATTAGTGAAAAAACAATGTTTAAAACATGTCTATAAATCTCTCTCTTTATCAATCTTAATCATTTTCAATTTATCCTTGATGTTTATGTAAATATTCTTATGTATCTCTCTCATGTATGATGTTGTAGCTCTCATGTGTATGGTATAGACTTATGCTTTTGAAAATATGTGACACTTGGATAGATCAAATGTGATATCTAGATTAACCCCTTGTGATGATATGATAGCATAATAGAGGTGAAATGAAAGATCAAGAAGGTGAAAAGACATGATCAAGAAGAAAGAAAAGAAAGATGTGAAAGCAATTAGCTGATATGTCTACAAAAAAATGAAGAGAGAGCTCTCGCCATATGCAAGAATGTAAAACTAAGCTAGAAAATGAACCTAAAATGAAAACTAATATGCAAAGTGGTTTACTAGTGAGAAAAACATAACATTTAGACTCTAAGTTCATCATTGAGCATTTATTAGGGACATCATGAGATCATATGAACACCACTAGTATAACTATGAGGATATGAATATAATCAATATTAGATAGGTTTGTGGAAATCCAATCTAAGCATATGAGACACATAAGTTAGGATGACTACATGATTAGATTCCCTAAGGTTAGTATAGAAAGATTATACCTATATCAAGGTGTAAGCACCAGGATAACCCCCGAGTGCGATCTTGCAAAAATAGTCAAGGATGATACGTTTGTAAGTCAAAGTGTCAAATAGGATAATCTTGAATGCTCAAAAACACCTTTAGACAAACAAAGAATATATCCACAAGCAAAAATCAAGAAAACATGCCCCATGCCCCTAGTCTTTGAGTCAATGACATCCTCAAAAGACTATTAGGGAGGGAACATATAGCAAAGAAATCATCATAGATAGCACAAAAAGAAAGAAAGATCAACATAGTTTAGTCATTTAAGTTTTTAAGTTCATGTTTGTAAGTCACTTGGCCATTTCTTCAAGACTTGATTCTGATAGTGAGAAATATTGCAACATCGAAGACTATAGGTAAATTATCTCAAAAGTGTTGAGAAACAGTTGATGTCAATTGTGGGGGGGGGGGGGGGGGGGGGTTTGTTGTGTTGAGAAACACTATTTTTTGAGTTACCAAAGAAACCCTAATGCACAAGGAGAACTCAATTGAATAAGTAGTAGTGCCCTCAAGATGAGGCTAAGAAACAATCCCAAGCTAGGGGATGTGTAGTGAAATGGGTCATTGAGATTGATAAACATAGGTGCAAGGGTCTCAAGTATTGCCTATTTCTAGGTTTTCACCACTTGGTAGATTTTTTTAGGACATTTTAAAAATATTTTTTGTATTTTTTGAATTTTTGAATTTTTTTTGGGTGATACATCAAAGCACCTATCACTGGGTTCTCACTAAGATGATCATTTTTTAGGACATTTTCTAATTTTTAGGATTTTTTCAAGATCATAGATATGTACAAGATAGCTCAGTAGTGAGCCTCTAAGTACAAAACTTCTTCAAATGTAGGACATTGATAGGCTCTACATGTTCTTCCCCTTTAGGAGTAGATATTTGATAAGCACTAGACCTAAATACTGCTATAATAATTTATGAGTCTAACTAGTTAGGTTAAAAGTTGCCCTTCTACTCTCTATGTTGTTGATTTTTTGGATTTTCTTGAAGCACAAGTTCACCTACTTGAAACTCATGATGGTGAACTTTATTTTTATATTGAGTAGACATGCACTTTTGATAAACCCTCATGTGATCAAAAGCATTCTTATGGTGTTCATCAAGAGTCTCTACTTCATGTAATCGCATGGCTCTATGGTCTTCATTAGTTATTAACCCATTTAAGGAGGCTCACAAGGAGGGTATCTTGACATCTAATGGGAGAATAACCTTAGAGCCATAGACTAAAGAAAAGGGTGTGACTCTTTTAGGAGTATGAATGGTAGTTTTGTAGGCCCAAAGTGCCAATCTTTCCTAGACTTGTGAATCATTTGGTGTAAGATCTTTCTCAATGTTTTGTTGGAGGCCTTAGCTTGGCCATTCCCTTAAGGTTAGTAGATAGTGGACCAATGCTGTTTAATGTGAAATTTCTTACATATTTTTTTGAGGTCCTTTTTCTTAAACTATCCTCCATTATTAGCAAAAATGGATGAAGGAATACCATCTTGATAAATGATGTGGTTTAGTATAAATAGGGAAATATTTTTTCTATAGTAGCAGATAGTGGCACATCCTCAACCCATTACATTAATAATGAACTTTAGATCACTAGATGAACTTGGGTGAATTTTTCCTACCAAATCTAAGGCCCATTGTTGAAATGGCCAATAATTCATAGAGAGAATCAACTCACATCAAGGAGCATGAATTAAGTTGCCATGAAGTTGACATTTATGACAGGACTTGGCATAAAAAACAACATCAACTTGCATGGTTGGCCAATAATAACCTACCCTAAGTAGTTTTTGAGTAAGTGTAAGGCCATTAGAATGTGCCCCACAAATTCCATTGTAGACTTTAGTGAGTGCCTTTTTAGACTCTTCTAGCTCTAAACACCTAAGAAAAGTTATGTCTAGACTCTTCCTATATAAGTCACCAGAGACCAAAGTGTAATGTTAAGCATTATAGAGGAGTTGGCATTTTTGGTTGCATGTGAGGGTTTTAGGAATAACCTAACCAAATAGGTAAGAGAAGATAGTTGCAGAGTAGGAGGAATCATGACCTACAACAATAAAAATCACTTGGTTATCTAAGGAATCATAGGTGGGATGACGTAGTTCTTCCACCACAAACTCAAATTGTGATTCATGTTCTTTTAGTTAGAGGATAAATGCTAGAGTGGCCATAACATTGGTAGCCATATTTTCTACTCTAGGAATTTGTTGGAATGTCACTAAAGTGAAATAGTTCCTTAGAGTATCTATCAACTTCTTGTAAGGTATAAACTTGTCATCTTTTTTTTGATAGTCATTGTTCACTTGGTTTATAATAAGTTGAGAATCTCCATAGATGTTTAATTCAGTTATTCTCCATTCAAGAGCCATTTTGAAACCATTTGTTAGTGCCTAAGATTCTACAATTTTGTTTGTACAAGGGAATAAGAGTTTGTAGGATTTTGGGATCATATATCCATGAGGGGAAACAAAAAAGACACCTACTCCATCTCTATTCTATGTATGAGAATTGTCAAAGAACATTTTCGAAGTTCTCTCAGTGATGTACATAATTAAGGCATCTGGAAACTCAATTTTCATGGGTGTTGTATCCTTTAGTAGAAAAATTAGCCAATTGGTCAACTATAGCCTATCCTTTGATGGCTTTATGTTCAACATATTGAATCATCATCCATTTAGCTAGACAACCAGTAAGTATAGCTTTGCTCAATAAATATTTCAAATGATCAATTTTTAAAAATTAGGTGAACTGTATGTGCCAACATGTAATGTTAGATTTTTTGAGAGGTAAAGACCACTGTAAGATAGGCTTTCTTGATACTAGTGTAGTTTATTTCATAAGCAACCAAAGTTTGACTAGTGTAATATATAGCCTATTCTTTACCAATCTTGTCACTTTGGGCTAATAGTGCTCCTAGACAAGAAGTTGTAGCTGAGATATACAAGATCAAAGGATTTCTCAGAATAGTTGGCACCAGAACTAGAGGTTTAGCCAAGTACCCTTTGATTTGGTCTAGACTTTGTTGACATTCATCATTCTAGATATGAGTAGAGCCTTTGTGCAAATTCTTTTTAAAATATTAAGCTTTATCAACCAACTAAGAAATAAATCTTTTTATGGATTGTAGACATCATTGCAGACTTCTAAGATGGTTGGTATTTCTTTGAGAAGGAATTTCCATGATAGCTTGGACCTTTTTAAGATCAACCTCAATGCCTTTTGCTGACATAATGTGACGTAATAATTTTCCGAATGTGACACCAAAGGCACACTTTTTTGGGTTCAACCTAAGTTGAAACTAGTCCATATAGTCTACTATCAAACACTAAGGTCTTCAAGATATGTGTCTCATTTTCTAGATTTTTCCAATGTGTCATCAACATAGTCTTCCATATTTTTATGCATCATATCATGGAAGATGGTGGTGACTAATCTTTGATAGGTATCACTAGCATTTTTGAGCCCAAAAGGCATGACATTCTAGTAGAAAGCACCCCATGCACATGTAAAGGCTATCTTCTCTTGACCAGCTATGGCTATCTTAATTTGGTTATGCCCAAAAAATCCATCCATGAGGGAGTACATTTTATAACCTACAGTCATGTCCATAAGAATATCAATGTTTGGTAGTGAAAAGTCATCCTTGGGGCATGCTTTATGAAGGTCTTTGAAATGAGTACAAAATTGGATAGATTTATCATGTTTAGACATAGGTACAATGTTGGAAATCCATTCTGCATAGTCAATAGCTCTAATAAAGTGTGCACTCAAGAGTTTTTCTAGCTCTACTTTGACCAATAAGGCTACATGCAAATGCATCTTTCTTAGTTTTTGTTTAATAGGTTTGATATCAGAAGAGATAGAAAAATGATGCATGATAAGATCTATGTGAAGCCTTGGCATATCTGAGTATGTCCATGCAAAGTTGATCTTCTTGTCTTGAAAGAATTTGGCAAAATTCTCTTTTTCCTTAGTTGACAATTATCGAGCCACATGGATAATTTTAGGAGATTCCTCTATCCCCAAGTTGATAGGTTGTGTAGGTTCAATGAGAACTGGAGTTTTATCCTAAAAGTAGCATGGTAGACTACCAAGTACCTCATCTATACATGCCTTAGGGAGGTTTTCACCATTAAATATGTCTTTTTTTATACTATTTTAAGGTTCAGATACCACCACAATGTGGTTTTCACCATCTAACCATTTATTTTTTCTTATAATTTTATGACTAAGGTACTTGATATCTAATTCCATCATGTTAATTATGGGTTTACTAGTGGAAGAAGTGATGGGTTCAATGGCATTTAGGTAGCAAGTGATCTCATAGTCATTTTGAAAAGATGGCATTTTAGGTCTTTGATTTTGAATTGACCAATCTATGAGATCAGGTTGAATCAATGAGAGTGAGGTGGAAACTTCAAGGTTGTTAATGTGAAAAGAGTCATCTCTAGTGACATGTAAAGTTGAACCTATATTGAATGTCACAAAGGAATCCAGATTAGGAATAGACCTAGAGGGACTAGTGTGATCCACTAAAGTAGTTTGCGAGCCAAACTCATCTAACCCTATACTAGATGCTTTGATTATATTTGGTTGGGTTGCATAGGTGTGAATAACATCCACTCTTATTACACAAGATACATTTGACATGATTTCCCATTCATATTCATGAGATTCTATACTCTAATCTCTAGCACTTAAATGAGCAATATTTTGTCTAATCCATCCTCTATTCATGTCTTCATGGGCAGATTCATCTTGTTTTGACTATTGAGATGTGGAAGCTTTAGCATCATTATTGGTGATTAGTGTTTCCTCTCCCCAAAGGAGAGAAGTTATAGGCATAAATTCCTCATCTTGCAAAGTGGTAGAAAGAAAGGGAGGATCATCATCCTCTAGTTTTCTAGACATGGGTGTGCTTTGATCAAATGTTAGCAAGAATTTTATATCCCTTTCCATAACATTTAGGAGAAATGGGAGTAGTGATTGTGACTTCCTCCTCATCTTCCTCTACCCTATAGATCCAATCTTTAATTTCTTGTTCTTCTTTCTCTACTTCTAGGGGAACTGAGAACTACACAAAAGTGCTAAAAAGAGTCATGGTAGAAGTAGGAGGCTTCTTTTTGGTAGAGGGTTCCCTGTGAGACCAAGGGGAAATCGGTAAAGAAATAATAGAGTTTAGAGTGTATTCACCCATACCAAGGCTCATCATTTTCAATTTCTATTCACACTTTGTATAGGATGATGTCAACTCATGAGAAGAGAAATTGTGTGGAACCAGTGTTTCTACAATAGATAACGTGTTGATAGACATTGAGTTGTCACTGGGGATAAATATTTCTATACCATTAAAAGGGAACTTGATGCAGTAACGATACATAGAGGGCAGTACTTGCATGTCATGAATCCATGGTTTCCCCAACAATAAATTGTATACAAGTGGTATGTCTAGGACTTGGAAAATGACATCCTTCTCAACTGGACCAATTCTAATTGGAAGCATAATTAGACCTTTGGAAGGTCATTCACCCTCATCATAGGCTTTTATAGTGATCTTGTGTCAAGGGTCACTAGAAAATTTAGACATGCCTAACTATTGGATCACATTGAATGAAATAATGTTTAACCCTACACCATTGTCTATCAAGACTCAACAAATGCATGTACGAAAGATTTGGGCTTCAACATGGAGAGCAAGGTTATGGGGATGACTAAAAGCTCATTTAGAAAAGGTGAGATAGTGAAGTGAGGAGATATGATTCACCATAGCTTGGAATCATTCTACATCAATATCTATGGTAACATTGGCAGAATCTAAACCTTTTTTGAGGATATCCATGTGCAAAGGGGACAATTCTAACATCTCAAAAATGGAAATTTGAGCTAGGGTACATTGCATTTGGCTGATAAGGTTATATTTGGATATCCTAGAATTAGTCAATTTTTTAGAAGATGAATCATTCTTAGGATCATGAGAATCTTCTAGGACAACTTTAGATTGCCGCCTAGTGATGACGTTAAGCGGTTCACTTTGTGAAGAGGAAGATTCAACCACTCAGAGTACCACCTTAGGTTTAGTATTATTATGGTGTTGAGGAGAATTTAATGTCTTAAGGAAAACCTTATGTCTATCATCCTTAGTAGCATAATTGGGTGGCTTGTCATCATTAGGACTATCCATGCAAAGATACTCAATGGGCTCAAGCATGTCGATGATGTTGTCTGTGTTAGCATAGGCATAATTGATCTTGGCATCACGATTCTTTTTAGTAGCTTTTGAGGTTTCACCTTTCTCATATTCTGGAAAGGGTTGTTTAAAATCTTTGTGGTTATAATTTGTAATGAGGCCATATGTGACAACTTTACCAACCTCAATGATATCTTAAATCAAATCTTTGAGCTATAAATAGTTTAGTATTGTGACCCTTACTTCGGTGATAAATACAAATGTGATCCTCTCTTCACCATGGGGGTTTGATGGATGGATCATAGGGGCATGAATTATTTGGTAGTGTGACTAGATTGTTTGTAATTAAAGTTTTTAAGACCACTTCATAAGGCTCAGCCATTGGTGTGTAAACATGTCATTTTTTAGTAAACTTAGAGCTCTTGTTAGATGTTTGTGGTTTCAAACCTTCTTATTGTTTTGTAGCATAGATAGCATTAGAAAGGTTAAATGTAGGTTCCTTGGTCTTAGAAATGTCCACTACTCTATGATTGACAACATACTTGTTTTTATTACAAGGCTTGCCTTTGTCTTTACTACTTCCATTGTTATTTGTATCTTTCTTTATATCAATGTCACCCTTTTTGATAGCAATATCCTCAATGTGATATGCACTCTCAACCATGGCATTGAAGGATGTGAATAACTATTTTCTTAAGTCAAATTATAGTTTAGGTACAAGCGTGTTGGAAAAAATGTCAATTTTTAAAGCTTGAGGAACTTGCCAAGGGTACTGAGACTATAAGGATCTCCATCGTTGAAGGTATGTTGCAAAAAGTTCTCCTAATTTTTTTTTGATGTTGCATAAGTTTAGCACAGTTATACGATGTTGAATTTTGTAGGAGTATTGTTGGATAAAGCATTGTGCAAGCTCATCTAATGTTTTAAGAGGGGGACTCAATTTTTTGAACCTTTCAATGGCTTGCCCTCTTAGACTTCTAGGAAATAGGTGCATAAGAAAGGTGTCTTCATGCATAAAATCAATGCTAATAGCATAAAAATGTCTCGCATGATCGTGAGGGTCATCATTTGCATCATATTTTTCATACTTAGGAACCTCTATATACTTAGGAAATGGTAGCATGTATAAACTCCTATCAAATGGAAGATCACATATTGATTCAACAAATGAAGTTCTAGGTGGCTCTTTCAAAGTTTGTAATTGTGCAAATTGTTTCCTTAGTTCTTATATTTCTTCTCTTAAGATTTCAGCCTTGGTGGGCTCTTGTTTGTTGATTATGTGTTCAACATCAAAACCTTGAGGGATTTTTCATCCCCTTGCTACCATGTATCAGAAGTATTGGTCTCCATTTTCCTCTAAAACTCTAAGCATCAATTTTTGAGAAAAACCATCTTGTTGGAATTTTATCACATCTTTTCTAGTTACTTCTTCATCACTTTCATGAAGGGATTGTCTATGTGGTGAAGGTAATGCACCCATGGTGACTCTAGGAGTCCTTGGAGGTGTGTTGTTGCCATCATTACCATCAAAAGGATTTTGAGAGCAAGGCCCCCTATCCCTCTCATGGTGGGTATGATTATCATTTTTAACTTGTTGATGTTCTTTATCCCTGGCATGTATTGCTTCCAAAGTATTTTAATTTTCATGTGCTTGTTCTTTTGAGTAGTGTCAAACTTCATCGAGGTGTACCATAGTGATCAAATTATTTTCACCCTTAGGTGTCTTAAAGGGTCTACCAAATGGATTTTCAAAGTTTTAGAGTGGATTATGCCAAATATTGGTTGTTTGTGTTTGAGTAGATTTGTGATCATCCATACAAGGTTGTCCGTGAGGGCGCCTAGGTGGTATCTCCAATTTCTTGAAAATGAAAGGGGTATGATTGCCATTACCAACCTAAAATCTAGTTTTAACCAACATATAAGGATTCATCTTTGCTTAATAGGACAAGAAAAGTGTGTCAAATTTGAAGCTCTTACAATCAATATTAGTCACTTGTCAAAGTATAATAGATGGCTTGTCAAACAATGCTCAAGAACTTACAACACTGATGAATCAAGCTAAGCAAGCAAGAAAGAAGCTCAATAATGAGTAGCTAGTATAGAATGGTAATCAGATTTTTGACAAGTGATTTGTCACTAATGTTTTGAGACTTACATCTAATAGACTAAACCCATCTTTTCAACTTAGGACAACTCCTAACATACAGATGTGTAACTAGGAATATGAAAGACTGAAGTGACAAGACTCTAGATTAGATAAAGTGGAACAAAAAATCAATTTTGGCAACAAATAGTCTTATATGATACTTTCTCAAAAACCAAGTGATAGTAGTACAATATATTTTTTTGTGTGACACAATTTATAGTACATGGGTGATACTTTTCTTCTGAGTGACAGTTCACATAGAGAAGGACAACAATTTTCAGTATAGTAGGGCGATATAATTTATAACAATAGGGTGAAACAATTTTTGAAAAAATACTATCACATGATATTTTTCTAGAGAATAGGTGATAAAGTGCCAGTTTTGTGCAAAATGACAAGTTTTTGACTCCCAAAGTTATGTTTCAGTTTAACAATCAGATAGTTTTCAGATTAATCAGTGTGAGGTTTCAGTTTGTATTGAGTAACAACAAGGTTTGCAAATAGTAGGGTTTTTTAACATATCTCAAAAAATTGAAGAAGGGTAAAAACAACCTTGACATCACACATTTGTGATATCAAAATAGCCTTCCTACAAATTTCACCAAGATGTTTGATTTGTAAGAATGCTAATACTGGTCAACACATTCGAAAATATTAGCCAAGCAATCTACCTTAGAGTCATGGTTCATTACTCAATAGCTTGGCCCATGATTGATGATCCTTTGCCTCACAAAAAGTGGTTGCCCATGAGAGATGTTGACTTGTCATGGAAGTGTCATAAGCAAAAAAGAGAGCACATATGGTGAGTGTAAAATCTTAGGGTAATTTGGGTAGTCCAGTAGTATTGATCCTTGCACTAAGAAGTTGAGCAGAAAAATAGGGTAGCTACTAACTTAGAGTGTTTAGAAAGGGCTTTCATTCATAATATTCCTCTTGTACCAAATTAAGGGACACCCCAGCTTATGGTGGGTAATGGACCTCATGGTCACAATAGCACCTTAAATGTTCTTTCCTAGTGATCTCCTCATGGTCACAATCCCATAAGCAATCACACTAAGTGAAGATAAACACTACTTCTACCAAGGTTTTGTGTCCTTGATAGCCTTGAGTTTATAGTGCATTGGAAGAGCTAGGTATTATCTTTTCCCCACTTGGCTCATTCCTCTTAGGTTGTCTAAGAGAAGGCCCTCTACAGAATTCTAGACTAAACAAGAAGTAGATCAACTTTTGAAAGTCAACATTTCTAATTCACATTAGGTTGAAGAGCATACTCTCCTATTCCAATCATTTCACCCAAACACACCAAGAAGATTCAATTATCCCCTTGCTTTCAAAATCCAAAGTCAAGTCAAGATTTACGATTCACCTCAAGGGTGAAAAGAATACTCTCCTATCACCAAAGAACCCCAATCGCAAGTTTTATGTGCCTAGGGAATGAAAGCAACTAGTAGAATGTCACACATGGAATACAAGAAATACAAGAAAGTTTAGTTTTTATGCTTTGGGAAGCCCAAACAAGTGTTAGTAGGCCTTGTGCATTTGAAGCCCATCAAGTTAGCTTCAAAATAATATGCAATCTACAAATGAACTTTTTTAAAATAGATAAAGACCTATAAAAACTAGTAAGAAGCAAGAAGCAACTGAAAATTTTATAGAATCACCCAAACAATAGGAAAATTCAAGTCAGGTAGTAATTTTTGTAGGAAGTTTGTCATGTAAAACTTCTCAGTATATCCGCGAAATAGAATCTTCCTATGCAATATTTCTACCTAAGCCAGATGATAGAGCTTACTATGCCAAGGTAAGAGTTCTTATTATAGCTATGCAACATATTTCCAAAATTTATCACCCAAAATTTATGAGAAATCTTGTACAAAACTAGAAACAATTTGCCAAAAGTTTGTGACTAAAAAAGAAGAAAACTTGTGAATAATATGCAAGAAAATAAAAAATGTAGCAAAAGGAAGAGTAAAACTAAGACATTTTTCCCCACGGTGGGTGCTAAAATGTACACTCAAAAGGTGTCACACTCTAAACCCTTCTATCTGAGGGATTCCATTAGTTCAGAATACTCAAATGCCAGCTTAGAGCTCCCTATCCAGAAAGTGCAAGAGAGTATGCTTCAAGAATAAGAAGGCTCTTAGTTGAGCCTTAGAGATACTCCTCTTGCTAGTAAACCATGCAATGAGAGGTTCCAAAGATAAGATGCAAGAATTCAAATGTCCATAAGGAGTTCCTCAAGGATGCAATGCAAGTATGAAGATTAAGCTACATGAATATGTAAAATGCAACAATTCTAAGAAATGATGAGAGTGTTACAATCCAACTATTATGATATGTGAGCTAGATTATAATAAATGAAACTAAGCTATCATGAAACTATGCTAACATGCCATTATAATCTTGAGCTAAATGTGATGGAATGAGAGAATGAAGACAAGAAATGGAGGTTCTCCTCAAAGCTCCAAAGAAACCTATCAGAATACCTACAACATAAAAATATTTAAATGGTGGATGGATCCTTTGAAGGGGAAAGCTCTCTCCCTTTTAAAGTCATATGGATGGTAAAGATCAAGGTCAAGATGATGGATGATCAATGGTGGAGTTTGAAAAGAGGAGTGATCCACGTGCACACACAAGTCAACCAATAGAATATAAGTTGACTTTCCATAGAAGACAAAAGTCACAAAGCCTTTTCTTTTAATTCAAAAAATAGAAAAAGGACTTTATGTGTGCACTTTAAGTGGGTTATAAGAGTGGGGTCATTTATTTAATTAACAAGGGACATGTTCTTTTAATCAAATAATGAACTTAGGATAGCATAGTCAAACTATAGGTTATAATAAAATTAATTGATTATTAGCAATTTGGTCTAGGTAAATGATTAATTAAATTAGCCAAAATACTAAGAAGGGGGCTAATAGTCTAGATGACCATTTTTAGTTGATTACAGTTCTGTGTGCTTTTGTTTAGTTTTGTAGTGCAAATAGAACTTTATTTCCTTATAGTGAGTTTATTGGCCTAGATAGAGTAGGGTGAAATAAAATGGGTATCTACTAAGCCTCACCATAGTAATTTCATAGCATTTTGAGGGAATATAGTAGACTCTTTAGGTCTAGATTCAACTTTAGGTCTAGGGACCAATTCCTAAGTCTTATTCTTTTTTAGTCTAGTCAAGTTCCTATTTCATAGGTTTTATCCAAAATTCATCTTTACAAGATTCATGTATAGTATTACTTGATGTATCAAACATAATTCTTCACTAAAATTATTTATTGGCATCACTCCTTTGTTTTCACTTTTAATGATTTCATCCACGGGGTGATTCCTTGCAACATAACCATGTGTTCCTCTCTTTATTATATTCTCTAGGTTTTGATCTAGGTTCTTCTTATTGAATTTCCATATGAAAATCAGTGTAAGATTCATAAAATATTTCCTTTTAAATATTTTTATTGTTATTCTTTTGATTAGTATTATCTTTAGAATCATAATCAATTATTTTTTCTTGTATTCTAAATTTTTTGCCAACTTTGACATTAGCACTCTCAATAATAGTCTTTTACCTCTGATTAAAACATCTATATGCCTTAATCTTCAATGAATATCCAAGGGATATACCTTCATCACTTCTAGAGTCAAATTATCCAATATCAATATCTCTTTTGATATAACTCTTACTTACAAAGATTCTAAAGTATTTCATAGTAGGTGTATGTCCAAACCAAAGTTCATAAGGCTTCTTACCAGTGCCTTGTGTAATTTGCACACTGTTAATTGTGTATGCTATGATGTTCACGTCTTGTCTCCAAAAGATATACAAAGAATCATTTCTCTAGATTATTTTCCAACTCATATATTCCTCCTTTCTGCTATCCCATTTTATTGTGGCATCATAGGGGCTGAAAGTTATCTCTTTATTCCATTATCCTCCTCTATCTTATCTCAAACATTTAATATTCAATCTAGATTCTTTCTCTACTCTATTCCTAGGTATATTAAACTTCTCAAATGCTACATATTTTTTTAAAATAAATTCTACCCACATCATCCTTGTAAGATCACCAATAAAAAGCATAAAGTACCTTTCCCCATAGAATGCTCTAGTTCTTATAGGACCACTAAAATCTATGTGCACGATCTCCAACTTGGCTAATGTAGTAAACAATTTTCTTGAAAATGAACTCTTCTTCTATTTAGTCATCAATAATTCTTGGAAAATTGTGTTAGAAGGTTTCACAATCTTGGGAAAATCTATAACTACATGTGTAGTACCAACCTTCAAAATGTATCAAAGTTGACATGATAAAGTCTCTTATGCCATAACCAATTGTCATCTACATATTCAACCAAACATGTCATCTTAGTAGGGTTCAACTGAAATACATTACCTCTTGTCCTTGTACCAATATCAATCAGCTTACCATATTTATCCTTGATTGTACAAGTCTTTTCTATGAGTTAACACTAATACCCCTTTTGTACAAGCTACTCAACACTCAAAAGATTATGTTTCAAATCATGAATAGAGTATACATCTCAAGTATTAGTTTTACAACATGGAGCACAATTTTCAACTCTAACTATTCCTCTATTACAATATTTAAACTCGACAAGCGTATTCATATCTCCTATCATATGATGAGAACAACCACTATCTATAATCCATTCAGAAAATTTATTCTCAACAAGTGCTACTGAAGCTTCCTCTTCAACTATTTGGTTTTTTTCAGGACTCTCTTCTTTAATAAAAACAAATCCAAGTTCATCATCCTTCTCATCATTTTAAAAGAAATTTATCATCTTAAAATTGAATTCATCATCTTAATCAACATAGAGGAAATCTTGTGTAAAATTTCACTTATAGGGGTTCCTAGGTTTTATTTATTGATCTCATTTTGGTTTTGACAAGGTACTGAAAAAATATTTTGTCATTATCTAGAAAAGAATAGTGCAAGCTGAGTACATAGTATATGTTGAGCATAAGCCTCAAAACATTACATGTTGAGTAATATGATAGTTACTACTAAGAATGAGTATGTATTGAGAATTTAGTGTGTGCTAAGTCATTCAAGTTCTAAACAAATAGTCTGTATCAAGTAAGAGTAAGTGTTGAGCCATTTAGGAGCCAAGTATCATCATAAAGAACACAATGAAGGCCAAGTATCAAATTCTATAGATGTCAAGTTATCAATCTTTTATGTAGATGTTTTTTATAGCACAAACTTCTATGTAAACTATTTTTGGCCAACATAAACATAAATTTTTGATATTAAGAAATAGGGATCTAGTCATATTAAAAATTTCTATGACAATACATGAAACCAATCAAATAAAGGGAAGAATTAGGTGGCAATAAGGATCAACCATAGCCATTGATTATGAGCTAGCCCATATTCAAAATTCCTATTTAAGGAGGTAAATCCTAAGGGGGAGTATATTCATGAATAATGTGAAGAGGAGTATCATATGCATGAGGAGAGGAATGCTAAGAGAATAAAGAAATTCCATGATGGAAATGATGGCTAAGTTATGGAACTATAATGAAAAATCCATTTGAGAAGAATAAAGATACATAGTGAAAGGATAGAGAAGATATATCTAATCAAGATGATCAAGAGATAACCAATAAAGAGGAGATCTGACATCAAGTAGCAAGGTGATAACTAAAGGATCAGGTGTTGAATCATTTCGATAGGTGATATAGAGTAAATCTCTTAATAGAGTAGTCCTAACAAACTTTTGTAAATTTTATAACAAAGTGCTTACTTAATTGTGAGTTTGAAATCATTTAGTCAAGGTGAGATCTAATAGACTTGTAAGCCTTTAAAAGGGAAGATCTTTCATAGGATAGATCATATCTTGTGATCAAACCTTTGTAGCCATAATTGGCCACACTTTACAATTACAATAGTGAAGATTTGTGGGTGTCATCCCTACCACAATTTTACCTTCTCTTTGGAGGGTTTTTGGGTAGTCAAAATCTTATGTGTTGATTTGTATTGTTCTTTGGATGTCATGCATGGTTACTTATTTCAATTTCCATGTTAAGTTATGAGATGGATGTATGGTGATTTATTTTTATGGTAAAAGTTGTAGGTGTTGATTCCCCCCACCACCCCCCCCAACCCACCCACCCCCCCCCCCCCCGCACTCGAACTTACTTTCCTATTTACATTGCCAATAATTGGTATCAGAGCCTTGTTTGCTAGAAGGGAAAGTTTGACAGCTTTGGAGATAAGACCTTGAAGATGGAAGTCTACAAATTGGGAAAGATTATTGAGAACTAGAAGATTGAAATACAACTTGTTCTACATTAACTCAAGGAAGTGACAGATGAACTGCAACATTTATGAAGAAAAGAAAGGAATATGCCATTCAACACAATGACACTCAATCTCAAGAAGAAGATACTATTAGATTATTTGAGGATAGAAACTGAAAAGAGTTTGATGTGGCAATTTTACATTTGATGGAAAAGAATGGAGCCCTAAATGAAGAAGTCAAGAATCCAAAAATAGAACAAGAAACTCAATCAATATTATTGTTTGAGACAATTGAATTGAAAAAGAAAGCTAAAGAAGATAGATTCATGATTGAAGAAGAAAAAAGATTATTGGCTAATAGACTTGAGGACAAGTCATTAGATGTAGAGAAATTGTTAAGTATTCAACTAGATTTGATCAATCAACTAATGATTACAAATCAAGAACTGAATAGGAAAGACATAGATATTACAAATTTGGAAACACAAAATGCCCTACTACAAAATAAATTGAAGATAGAAAATAAAATTCTCAATAAGCCTCATGAAGCCATAAAGAATTTTTAAAAATTGATGGAAGCACCAAGGTCAAATAATGACACTATTAAATTGGGATATTCTACTACTGAGAAATGAAAATCATCTAGGAATGGTGAACAAAGGAACAATAAGAAAAAGAAAAAAAATCCCACTTGTCATCACTATAGAAAATTAGGTCATACAACAAATATCTGTAGGAGCAACACTGGAAATCAAAACCCTAAGCAAAAATAAAAGGGAAAATGCTTTAATTGCAAGAAGTAAGGACATTGGGCACATGAATGTAGAACTAAGACCATCAACACTTAGAGATTTGAAGGATACTATTACAATTTCAAGAAGTATGGACCCAAGGAATATGAATGTAAATCCAAACCCAAGTGGACATAAAACAAGAAGACAAAGGTACATCAGAATACAAATTCTTATAATTAGGATTACAATACAAGGTACAGTTTTCACTATTGATAATAATATGGTCATTGTTTGAAATATAAGAGGAGTAATTGGGAGGGAAGGGGTGAATTAGTTACTACTAAATAAATCCTAGATCACTCAGATGTCAGTACAAAAATAAATTCTAAACATTAAATACTGTTGATTCTCAACATACACACATAAATGTTGTAACTCAACGAACACTATGATTGCTTGGTAAACATTAACATGAAAATATTTAGATATTTTCTATGATTACCATTACTTTAACTTAGTTGTAACGCATATGAAGGAAAATAAAACAAACATATTTGACACCAAGATTTAACGTGGAAGCTCAATTTGTGAAAATTGCTAATTGAAACTATTAGGAGCCAACCATATTAAAGGTTACAAAACACACTATTAGGTGTGACCCTATTAGAAGATTTAATCACCCTATTAGGAATGGCATTGTTAGAGGTCTTTTGAAAAATCAATAGAACTACAACCTTGTTAGAGGATTTAAAAATATTGATTAAGCCAACTTAATTAAGAGATTTAAACCACTACTACAATGGTGAAAGAGTAACAATGAGGTGACCTAATTTAAATGCAACTAAATTACTGATTATAGATCTCTAGTCTGGCTTGTACTTGATCCTACCTGATTGAATATAGCTTCTCTGCTCCACAAGGATATTCTACTTATCCTTCAAATTTGATTCCTCTTCTCATCATTAAATCTTCAATAACATCTTCATACTTCCACACTTTTAGACCACAACTTGACCTTATACTTATATCTTTCATATTGTCAAGTCAAATAAAATACAACTTAGAAAAATTTAATATTCATCACCTCAGTCAGCTAGAACCAATAGATAAATCAATTAATATTAATATGCTGAAATAAGAAAATCCTTCATTATTTGACCCAACTTTGTAGAAACTAACTATGAACTACTTTCTTATGTTAACCAACAAAAACTCGATTAACACTACAAACTTGCAAAGATCCTTTGGAAATCAAGTGAGCTTGGTTAACACTAGTACCATCCAAATTTCCTTCATTAAATGAGTATGCTTGATTAACACTCATCTTCTACAAACTTTCCTTAGATGCCTGAGTGATCTTGGTAGACACTACCATCTGAATTAGGAAAATATAGGAATGCTTGGTAGCCAGAGAAAAATGTCTTCACTGCCCAAGTGAGCTTAGCATACACTAACTAAAAATGATATGACATTTGTATAACATTTAAGACAATAAATAATCTTCTTGAGAATAACCTTGACATACTAATCTTACTTTATTTCTAGAAACTTCTCCATCTTCATTTAGCTTATTTTTGAACACCCATTTTTTGCCAATTACATTTTTATCCTTGGGTCTAGGAACAAGAGTCTAGGTTTTGTTCTTCTCAATCTGTCTATTTCTTTATTCATTTCCTTGACCCAACTTTCATTATCCAATGCATCTTTAACATTTCTAGGTTCAAATTTAGTAAGTAAACATGTACCTTTTAGTTTTCTTTGTGTCATTGTTCTATTAGATTTGTCTCCAATGATCTAATCAGGTGCATGATGCCTTTTGAAATATCTTGCTAACACAAGTTCTTTGGATTTTGAATGAGTTCCACTATTTTCATCATGAACTTCAATGTAAGGCTTGGGTCCCACTACCTATGACTCAGGTCCATCAGACTCAGCTTGAATTAGCTCAATAGCCTCTAACTGTGACTCAAGTCCTTTAGACTATGACTCAGGTTGCATAGTGTGCAACTCGATAGCTATTGAAGATTTCGGGGACTCAAGAGGTGAAGCCTCATTTCCTTTAGATATGTTTAGAAAAGTATTATATTCATAGTAAACAAATCTTTTGTAATCCTCTGGCTCTTTGTTACTTTCTTCTTCACTCCTTTCTACAAATTCATCAATTCTAACATGTGTACTTTCTATGGTATTATGAGTAGACAAGTTCAAACATATGTATGCTTTACTTTTGCAAAAGTATCCTAGAAATATTCCTTCATTACCTTTTACATCAAATTTTCCTTTTTCTAAATTCTTTCAAGATGTAACATTTGCTTCCAAATACTTTCAAGTAACTTACATTAGGTTTTTAGCCATACCATAGTTCATAAGGAGTTTGGTTTGAGTCTTTCTTCTATCATCAATGTTCTTGTACAATCCATGATGGATCTATTCCTTTTCTCAGTTATACTATTTTTTTGTGGTGTACCAGGAGTTGATACTTGTCTTTTGATTCCTCTTTCAATGCAAAAATTATTGAATTCATTGGAGATTAATTCACTACCTCTATCTAATCTCAAACATTTCAACTTCTTTCTAGTTTCTTTTTCTACTCTTGCCAGATATCATTTGAATTTTTGAAAAGCTTCTGATTTTTCTTTTAAGTACATTACATTCATCATTCTATAGTAATAATCAACAAAATGAATGAAGAACTTATCTCCAATATATCTCTCTATTCCAATAAGTCCACATTAGTCTGTATGAACAATTTCAAAGACTTCTTCTAACTAATAGTTTTTGCTTTTGAAACTAGTCTTTCCCATCTTACTAATTTGGTAATTCTTGCATAGACCGATATTAGGTATCTTCAAACTAGGAATACCTCTTACTTTCCTAAGTTTGCTTATCTTAACTAGATTATCAAAGTTTACATGGCATACTCTTTTGTGCCATAAGCATCTTTCTTCTGCTTGAGCAATAAAACATGAACTTTCACTAAGTTCAAGATAAATTAGATTATCTTTTGTTTGCTTGCCAAATCCAACTAGATTTCCTTTACCATCCAGTAGTTGACTTTGCCATTCATGAATTCTACCTTGAATCCAATGTTGTTCAATTGTGCCACACTTAGTAGATTATAGTTTAGTCCTTCAACCCAATAACCATTATCACATATAAGTTCATTGGTCAACGAGATATGACCTTTTCCTTTTAGACAACAAGGTTCATTATTTCCAAATCTCACACTAACTCCATCATAAGGTTCCATGTTCTCAATTTTTTTTTAATCTCTAGTCATATGATGTGAACAAGCACTGTCAATAATCTATGTATCATTTTTGCTAACATGAGAGATAAGTACCTCAGATCTTCTTCATCATAAAATTCATCCTTTACTATAATATATATCATTTCATCTTCACCATTATCAGAATCTTTAGCCATAAAATAATATTTCTTACCTTTGTCCTTGAAGTTCTTGTAGTTCTTGAAATCCTTCTTTCCTTTATACTTTTTTCTTTTCTTCTCATCTTTGTTTTCTCTATTTGGACACCTTGTATCAATGTGACCAACTTCTTCATAAGAAAAGAAGATCAAAGGAACTTTACCTTTGTACTTTCCTTTGCTTTTGGAATACTTTCTTGGAAGTAGAGCTTCAACAACTTCAAGATCATTGTTTGAACTTTTTTCTAATTATTCTTCTTCACTTCCTAATTTAATTAACTTTGATTTCTTATCCTTTTTATTGAAAGAGAGTTTAGCTTCAAATATAGACTCAATAATTTTTGAGCTAGGAACATAGTTATCAAAGTTATCTAATTCAAAAGCTATCAATCTTCTAACTAGAGCATCTAAAGACATTTTATTATTTGGATCACATCTCATCTCTTGAATAGTAGATACTCTAATTGCATAAATAGGAAGAAGAGTTCTAAGTACCTTTCTTACAACTATTTTCTCTTTAACATCTCCTATAGATGCCTTGATTGCACTCACACCTGCTTTGATTCTTTCCACATATTTTGTAATTTTTTCATA
The DNA here is from genome assembly GCA_028749045.1 of Cupressus sempervirens. NCBI lineage: Eukaryota > Viridiplantae > Streptophyta > Pinopsida > Cupressales > Cupressaceae > Cupressus > Cupressus sempervirens. Next base: position 32,961,467 of record CM053784.1, on the reverse strand, counting down.
TTCTCTCATTCTCATCTGATCAAAATGACCTCTAAGACTTTCAGCCTTAGCTCTTCTTACATTTTCATCTTCTCCATAGATATCTTTTACTTTGGTCCACATGTCATCACCACTCTTGCAATCTTTCACTTCATCAAATTCAGCATAAGTGAGAGTAGATGCACTATCAATCATCATGATGTTATGGTTATTCTTCTTAGTAATATCTTCAACTAATAATGTTCCAGTGGGAGTATTATTTTCAGTATCAAGATACTTGCAACTTGAATCACTAATAGTAGCCAAATGCAATCTCATAAGTCCTTGCCATGCTACAAAATTGTCTCTATTTAGTTTGGGAATCTTTCTTCTATAAGACATCCTCATCTTTAGCTTAGGTCCTTGAAACCTTCTCTGCAAGCACCAAAAGGTCTAATACCAATTGTTGAAAATATAAGGGGAGTAACTAAGAGGGGAGGGGTGAATCAATTACCAATAAAATAAATCCTAGATCCCTTAGATGTTAATACAAAAACTAATTTTTAAAATTAAATACAACTAATGCTTGGCATACACATAGAACTGTTGTAACTTGATAAACACTATAATTTCTTAGTAAACATTAACATGCAAATATTTAGATATTTTATGTGATTACCATTACTTTAACTTAGCTACAAAACATGTAAAGAAAAATAGCATGAACATGTTTGACACTAAGATTTAATGTGAAAACCTAATTTGGGAAAACCACCAATTGCAACTAGTTACTATTTTCACTCTTCTAAAGTGAACCCTATTAGGAGCCAACCCTATTAAAGGTTACAAAACAAACTGTTGGGTTTGACCTTATTAAAGGATTTAATTAACCTTTTAGGAGTGGTCTTGTTAGAGGTCTTTTGACAATTCAATAGAATTGCCACCTTGCTACAAGATTTACAAAGAGTTGTTAAGCCAATTCTTATAAGAGATTTAAATCAATACTACAATGGTTAGAGAGTAACAATGAGATGACTTGATTTGAGTGTAACTAAATTATTGATTAGATCTCTAGTCTAGCTTGTACTTTATCCTTCCTAATCAAATATAGCTTTTTTCTCCACAAGGATATTTTACTTATCCTTCAAATTCACTTCCTCTTCTCATAATTAAATATTCAATAACATCTTCATACTTCCACACTTTTAGACCATAACATGACCTTATACTTATATCTTTCATATTGTCAACTCAGCTCAAATACAACTTAGAATAATTAATATTCATCACCTCAGTCGGGTAGAACCAACAGATAAATCAATTAATCTTAATATGGAAAAATAAGAAAATTATTTGTTAGCTGTACTAGCTTGTTAGGAACTAACTCAAAAGAGATTTCCTATGTTAACCAACGAAAGCTCAGGTAACACTGCAGAGTGCTAAAGATCCTTTTGCAATTGAGTGAGCTCAGTTAACATTGGTTCCATCCAACTTTTCTTCATTAGCTGAGTGAACTTGGTTAACACTCATCTTCTATAGACTTTCCTTTGACACTTGAGTAAAATTTGTAGACACTACCATTTGAACTAGGAAAATACAGGAATGCTCGGTAGCCATAGAAAACTGTCTTTGCTACCTGAGTGAGCTCGATATAACTAACTAAAACTGATATGACATTTGTGTAACATCAAAGACAATACACAATTAATTAATTGTATCCAATAGTCATATCCTTAAAAATTATATTAGGAAACACTTCAGAGGTAATTATAGCAAATTATTGAATGAGATTGTATGCTTTAGTTATCTTAAGATTGGTCATGTAAGTAGAAACTATCTAACTTGGTCATCTACACCAAGTAATAAAGTCCAAAAAGGTAAAGGAGAGGTAGATACTAAGAAGGTAAGGATGAAGATGAGAAAACCCTAGAGAGAGAAGGAAGATTACAACACATCAAGTCCATATGAGGTTAATTTATCCAATGGATTAGGTGATCACATCACCCCCAATTGGAAAATCAAAGGTATGTGTGGAACTAACATTTGAAATGATATATTTTACATCAATTCCAAGCATTCAAGTAATAAAAGGATTTATTAGCATGCATTAAGATTTAATGATGTGACTATAAGAGAGAAATAATCTATTTTTATGTTGTTTTGTGTGTTGTTGCCAAGTATTGGAAGTATTGCAATAAGTGTTGAGTAATGAGGTACTATAGTGACTGCTGAGCAAGCTATGATAGCCAAGTGAATTGAAAATCCTATAGTAATCAAGCTTACAACTATATATGCACTAAGCATTAATTGAAAGGTTTTGAAGGTTGTATACTCAATTTTTCAAGTCATTTGTGTTTACCAAAAGATTGAAGAGCACAAACGTGATTTGAGAAAGAGCTTCTAGAAATTGCAAGCCATATCTAACTACTATACAAAAATTTTACATTGATTTGAAGGTATTTCACCCATGCTAAGTTATACTATTTCACATTTTTACAAACCTTAGAAAGTAAAAAATAGTAGTGAGTGTTGAAAATAATATATGATACGCTAAGTTACTAAGAGGGGAGGGCTGAATCAGTAACTTTTAAAACTTAATCTTTCTTTACCAATTAATCTTTCATGTTGCATGCATGAAAAACTAAAGGCATTAAAAAATTCATAGCACTTTGACACACAATATAGTGAGCTAGAAACCTTCCAAATAGAAAGTAAAATTGGGGTGGGGATGATACCCACAAGCTTTAGTACTAGAGTATAAAGTTAGTCTGTTAAGGATTATAATGATCACTTCTAATGGTCTACCTAGTTAGGAGCAATAAGGACTACTAGGTCCACTTTGCCAAAGGATTTACAAACATACAGTGAAGTATGCACTCGGTAAAGAGATTTATAAAAGACTGTTAAGTCTGCCTCATGAAAGGATTTAATCATTTCACCTATTAGGATGAACCAATGGCTGATCTTTGATCTACAACTTGATTGTTGAATGAGATTCATTTGAGTGTAATGATCACCTTGCTATGATAGATAAATATTTTCTTCTCCTTATATTGCTTGAAGCCTTTTAATTGACACTTCTACTTCTCAATTCATATTTCATTCTTCCATTTTTTATATTTTGGATGTGATACAATAGATTACATATATACCAATCCAATTTATAAGTCAACAAAGTTGGCTATAATACAAGTTTCATCAAAATATGCAAAGTTGACCCATTTGCAGGTACTTGGGTTTTGAAGATAAACTTGGTGAGGTTCTCATACTTGGCAATTATTGTCAATGCTCGGCATTGTCATGTACTTGGTATATATAGAAGCTTGGCTTATACTAATAACTTCCAAGTAGTCTAAAATAAGTCTACATTGGTGACTTGGTGAATACTAAAAAACTTGGCATATAAATTGAATCACTTGATTCACACTACATAGCTTGGCCAACACTATTACTATGATCTTGGTATAAACTGAACCACTTGGTTGTCATTGCATAGCTTAGTCAACACTAGATTCACATCACTAAAACTATGAACTTGGCAACCATTGTAGAAGTCAATTTGCACTAAGAAACTTGGTAAACATTATGAAGCTTGGTTTACACTGATAATCATCAACCTAGTAGTAACTGCTTGATGCAAACTGAATGATTTCCCTAGTACTCAATAGTACTTATAGGACTCGATAGAGACTGAATTACTTGGTTTACACTATTAACTATAGAATAAGCTTAGTAATTGCTAGCTATCTAAATAAGTGTGTGTCACCAATAAAAAAACTTGACTATAATGTCAAAAATCTCCCCCTTTAGCATTAGTGACAAAAAAACTTATCAATCAAAATTGAATTCTCAAAAAAATTCAAAAAAAATCTTTTAGTTTCCATCTTGTGTCTTCAACTCGGTGACATACTATATTTTTAAGATTTTTCAAAATTACTTTAGTAAGAGATATTTATATAAATAATGCTCCCCTATACATATATATTCAATATACATTATATATATCTTCTTTGTTGGAATTACAAGTAAGAAGAGTACATTTTTGAGGAAGGGGGGGGGTGGGGGGGGGTGTGGGGGAATCATCAGTTAAAACATGAACCCATAAAACTTTCACTACACATCTATCTCATACATTCAAATGAAGTAACATGTAAAGAAAATTCATCTAAAACATGTAAACATATAAGAAATCACACATTTGACACTAGATATGATTACCTAGAAACCCTTCAAATGAGAAAGTAAAACTGGGGTGGGGATGAAACTCACAAATCTTCACTATTGCAGCAATAAAGTGTAGGCAATTAAAGTTACAATGATTTGACCATTAACTATGATCTACCCTATGAAAGGCCTACCCTTTAAAAGGCTTACAAAGACTGTTAAGTCCCACCTTGTTAAAGAATTTTAACACCCTATTAGAAGTGTTCTTGGTTAAAGGACTTCTAAACACTCACTTTGAATGTCACCCTATTAAAGGATTTACTACAGCTTACTAGGACTACTCTATTAAGAGAATTTACCAAAATCACATGTTAGGATGTTTCAACATAGCTCTTGTGATTAGATCTGGTTGCTTGATTAAAGATCAAATCTATACAATGTCCTTAATCCTTCTGATATGATATAGTAATTGATGTATCCTTTTGTTCTTTGTTCTCCTCTAACTAATTCTGTTATTCTCAATCTCTCAATAACTTCTAAATGTAATACTCCAAAATTGGCTCATTGCCAATTTACCAATTTTGGTCTATTTGATGAATGCTAAGTCTTATTTCATTAGGAAAATTCTTGTTCTGACTCACTACTTGACTTAATTGTCAAATGCAAAAAAACCCTAATTTACATTCATCATACTTATTATTTAATTCCTATAGTATTTACTCATACTATTCGCATTGAGCCTATTTGATTTAAATTAAATTTAATCTAATGTATTTATACTTTATTAAATTAAATTATCACCTATGGCTAATGTACTAAGGATTTAAATTTATTTAATTTAATAATAATGCCTATTCTAATTAATTGAATGAAATTATTTAATTAAATGGAATAGGTATTTATGAGGTCATATCTCACTTTATTAAATTAAATATCTTCCCTAATTCTACTATTCAATGTAAAATGGAAAGTCGTAGTTAAATACTAATCAAATTGGAAGTGATCAAAATCACTTGCTCTCACACTAAAGTCTATCTGAGTTAACTATTTCTTGCACTCAAGATCTGAGGTAGTTAACTCCATCTAAATTTGGAATCTTCCACTGTGACTGAAATTGTGCTTCAATCTTGACCATCAATCTGAGTTAATCTCAACCATTGAAGGATTTTAGGAATTCTATTTAAGAAAGCCCTAATTCTTCATTAAAGGGGTTGATTTTTTATTGATATCAAATTGCTACTGCACTTCATACTCATTTTAGCTCACATATTCTCATATGTTTACATTCTTAGCTTAATCTCATCTAGTTCTTAAAAATGCATATGGTTAATCTAGTTTATTTTATAGGTTCTTAGCTTAATTGCACATCAAATTTAGATTACATTGCATTCTCATATAGACTTTTTACATTCTTAAATCCTTCATTCTTAGAGGGTCTGGTTTCCTACACCTCAAATCTAAGGATATTAAATAGGCAAAATCCTTCTAGATAGAAGGCAACAGGTCACCTTGCTAGATCTATTTCGAGTGAACAATCTCATGTTCATCTCGAGATGAATCTACATATATGACCATGTTGAAGTGTGTGTGTTACAACTAAGGCCACATTCCACATATACATTTCTGGCGCCCACCACAGGGCTGAGAAAAACAATTTTTCTGGCCTCATCTGCATTGTTTTCTATCATTTTCATCATTTTACTATATTGACCTGTATATTTTTCTAGATTTTCATTCGAGAAATTCAATTTTAGAGCAAATATTTGAAGGGTTTCACACATGTCCATAAAATTTCTTGTGTGAAAAAGTGCCCAATTGCACAAGTCTTTGTGCGACACCTCATTTTCTTGCACAGGTTATTGAAAGAGTTCGCACGAACCTATGCATGATTTCATGTAGTATAGAACATTTCTTTGCACAAGTCTATGCATGATTTCACATAGAATAGACCATTTCTTTGCGTAGGTTTGTATAAGATTTTGCATAGGCCTGTGCATGATTTTGCTTGAGATTTTGCAACAAGAATACAAAATATAGTTTTTTTTTTTTTTTAAAAGGTATAAAATGAATTTTGACTTTTGATGTTTTCATAGGTCTTGGCATTTTCTAAGCTTTTTTATGGGTATAAAAAAGAACCAAAAAAGTTAAATTTTATTTTCCCATAGTTAACCTTTGGTTTGACTAATGTGTTTTCTCTAAAGCATCTTTATTTCAGTTTTTCTAGTTTTCTACAACTTAACGATTGTTTGTAGGATGTTTTGAGAAAGACTGCTTTACAAAACCCACTCAAACATGAACTAACCCTTTGTTTGCAAGATGATTTCCGAAGATAAATTTGATGAAGACTACTTTTAAAACCCACAAAACAATGTGTTTTCTTTCTTTCTTTCAAAATATAGACTAATTAGGGCTTGTGAAACACCTAGGGTACAAGACAGAAGAATAGGGGATTATGCTCTTCACAACTTGGAGGTCATGACCAAGGATGAATCAGAAACCTAGACACTTCTAAATGGTGGCATTCCAAAGAAGGCAAGCAGCTTAGTGTTTCTCTAGTATGGGTCCTTTTCTATGAAGGGATGATGGTTTCCTTTTAGGGAATTAGAATGTTGAGAAAGGACAAGTCTAGAATGATTAAGCTAAGACAAAAATTAATGTGTTCTACATGTTTGGGTGAGAAAGTAAGGTAGAGGAGTATGCTCTTTCCCCTTGAGAAAAATTAGAAACTTTGACCCTTTTGTTCGAACCACCAGTCTAAGTCAATCCTTTAGAGGGCCTATCGGAGTGATCCAACCTCTGGGAATGACCCCACCAAGCACATTCCTTTAGCTAGAGATTCCAACTCACTATAATTAAGATGCTTTGTAGTGCAAAAAACTCCAAAGCCTGATTAATTTCTTTCCCTTGATTCTTGATATTGTATATGAGCAATGTTAGTATGCTAATAGAAACCAAATTTAAATAAAGCTTCTACAAACTAAACAAAATTAATAAACTTCAAGATAGACTAAGATGAGCTCTCAATTGAGAATATGAGCCATTAATGGGCTCTCTCAATGAGAAGCTCTCTTGTTGAGCAGCTTTGTCTAAATAGATAGGATGTATGCTCAATATGCTTCCAAAGGCTTCAATGGATGATTGTGGATTTTTGGTGTGGATAGATGGCTTTAGTATGGATTTGGCTCTCAAAATAGCATTATAACTTTACTTCATAGATTGTGTTATTTTGTAAAGGGGAAGGATCCAATTTATAGGCAAGAGGCTTGAGGGATTGAGGGCTAAGATGCAAGGATGGGAAAAAGCTTATGGAAGGCTCAGATTGCATGAGAGGAGAGCACATGGATTGTGCTTCCTTATAGCCAATCAAGGAGTGACACATGTCACATGGTGAGAGGATGGAGGAAAGGGCAAGGATGAGTCAACAAAGGAGGCTCAAGAGATAAAATCTTCATAAAGACCCTCATAATGACTTGTAAGAGCAATAAAAGGGCTTGTAAGAGTCATTTATGACCTAGTGGACTTCATAAAGTTTTATGGTTGAGATATTTTGAGGGTGATGAGAGAAAATTCGACTTGGACTTGATTAGAAATGTTTTAAGCTTGTTTAGGCTTGTGCAAATGATTAGAGGATGGATTAGGATGGTTTAGGATTAGCTTAAGGATAGGCAAGTGGATGGCATTTAATGAGGGTGGGTGAAGGAAGAGATATTTGTTAACTTTGGCTTGGGTTAGTAAGTTTTAACCCATGTTTAGGGAATGTGACAAGGTTAGGAGGGGATTAGGATTAGGTTTAAAGACATCTTCTAGAAGAGTCTAGATTTTGGATGAGGATAAAGACTTTCTAGAATAGTCTAGAATTTCCTAGGATGAGGATGAAGACTTTCTAGAAGAGTCTAGAACTTCTTACGGTGAGGATAAATTAGATTTTTAGGAAATAAATAAAGTTTTATTTATTTCAAGGGTTTGGGTTGAGGAGATATTTATTAAAACTTTTTTAATAAACATGAGGATTAATATTTAATTTTAATTAAATATTTTGAGTTGGGGTTAGGGGTAGGAAATGATGAGATTAGCCTTTAATCGAAATTAAAGAAGGATTAGAAGATTTTGGAAGAGGTTATTGGTCATAAGGAAATTGGCCAATTTTTGGGCAAAAAATAATTTTTTTATTTATTTTAGGATTTTTGGTCAATTTATTAATTAAATAATTAATAAATAAGGAAATAATGTTTAAATAAGATTTAAACATTTTTGGGAGGGATTCCTTAATTAAATATTTTTAATTAAGATAAAGAGATTTAATGGCATAAAAATTAATTAATTAATTAAATAATTAATTAATTAATAAATGATGATGTCATCAGGACTTTTTCAGAAAATAAAAATACTTTATTTTCTAAAGGTTTTTAGGTGTCTACAGATATCACATATCAAGGGGAAGCTCTATCTATTGTATAGGTTGATGCTGGCCCTAGTCTTGATAAGCAAGCGTGTGCACTCTCAGATGCTGGTGTGGGCTTCTGGTCTCAATTCTACTTATTGAGCCATCGAGGATTAATTCAAATGGAAGCCAAGTAAAAAACTCTTAGTTAGAAGCCACCCAATTCACCACTAAAAGGAAGCATAATCTTTTTCAAGGAGGGGGGAGAATCTCTCTTGTAGAACTTACTATAGGCATGCTAGTGGACATTGGAAGGTGGTATATGCACTTGTCACCTACCACAAGGGTGTTCATTCAGTGTATACTATTAAGTCCTTTGTGTAAGGAAACTTGGAAACAAAGAATATAACCATTTCCACATAACCCATAATAAATCTAAAATAAACATGAAATCAAAATCCACATGCAAGAGAATAGACAACATACCCACAAAATGTGACACAAGATATACCCTGGGAAACCCTCATTGAGGGAAAAACCCAGCCTCCAAAAGCATCCATCACCATGTATTATTTAGCAAAAAATACCATTGCCATACAACCATGGAAGCCTTCATGGCCATAGCCACAACCGAGCAAACTATGTGAACAAGCATGAATCCACACATCCCATGCCATGCTTCCAACCTTCACAAATGCTCCCTTGGCTAACCTGCCAAGCCTTGTCCCACTCAACTCTTGCCTTTCTCTTCTCCTTGTCACTAGTTTTCACTCTACAACAACTACCCTTGTGGCTGCTAATATAGTAGCAAGTCCCACAAAACCACCAAGTGGTATTACATAAACCATGTGCTAAAACCATGTGCTACCTAACCCACTGACCCCACATTTAATATTGGGCATTTAATTCTTTTCCCCAATATTAAATAATTACATGAAATATTTTTACAATGTTACAATACAACTTATCAAGAATATTCCATGGGAATCTTTACATGTTGCACGTCCATCTAGGCACAACATTACATAATAAAATAATAAAATAACAATATTATGCAATGTGTGCAACACCCATTATCTCAACAATCTCCCACTTGTTGTATACATTGCATAGGGTCAATCCGTAGCCACATAAATGAACAAGGGAATAATCCCTCCCAGCACATCCACCATCATGGATCAAAAAATACACTAAGTGCTCCATCCTAGTAACCACAACAAAATCAAAGTATCCAGCATCTCAAACATGAATGATCTCACCTCCTATTATGCCACTCCCACTGGACATACATAGAAGCCATCCAAAGAGAAGGCCACCCAACCTGTCGCATTAGAAGATCATAAAATCTTGTACCAACTAAAATTTTAAGCATAAAAAACCTGATCCAAAGGTAATCACATGTATCCGTAGTTGTCAAAATATCCATAGCTGAAATAGCACCCACAGCAAGTGCCAAACCCATCCAACTATCCATACCTCAAAGGTATAACAAGTGAATCTCATATCACTGACATATCCAATCTATAACTTGCAATCACAAGCCTCAAGAGCAATACCTGCCACATATATACCAAGAAGCTCCCACTGAAAAAGATAATGTCAAATCTATAACCAATCCACTCAACACATCTCAAAGAAGTGAATCCATGTAGCATCAAGGACATCCACAATACATAAACTGATATCCTGCAAGAACAACTCTCATAACAAGTCTCCAATGCTCTCCCAAGTTCACCACAACCAAAAAAAGAAAGAGATAAAGGAATAACCATGTCATCTCTCACATGGCATACATGAGCACAAACTAGTGATCACAATCTCTAACCAATCTCAAATCCAATGTAGTCAAAACTGAACATCGAGGAAGATAACCAAGACTAGAGAAACCATGCAAATCAAACCTGTATCATGTCCTTCTACACACACCTCTAGATGTAAACTATGCAAGTATGATCTCCTCCATAAAACCCCAACAAGAAGCCTCAACAACTTCCAAACCATAGCATATAACTAATCATGGATGTAAGCCTCTCACAAGAAGATCAAACTCAATAAAACTAGTCCTAAACCAAGGAATAACCATTCCTAATCCAAGGAAAATGCCCAATATAAAACCATCTCCCAAACTCAACCAGCATAACAACATATGCACATGGAGATAACCAATGCTTAACCATCTCTCAAATGAACTCTCCAGAACTAACTCATGTACCATAGCTCAAGATCCATATCCATGAAACACAAGCATAAATATAATGCAACTGAGAGAAACAATGGGCTATACCTCTCAAGTAGAAAACCGCCGAGTAGACCAAGAGTGGGGAATGAGAATGCTCATGAAGATACCCAAATCTCCAACCAAGACTCATCTAAGAACAATCTCCTCTCAAGTCCATATCAGGTGACTGCACCTCAGACTTCCTGCTGAAACCATCAACCGTCCCAACAAATACTTCTCTAATCCAAGAGAAATCAACGTCACCACCATCTCTATGTATCCATGAGCACCCGTAACCAATCAATCCATGCCAACTCCAAATGCAACATAGAAATATCATGAAGTATCTAGCTTATGATCAGTGTACTCAATACCAAGAAACTAAACCAAGATCAATGTCAAAGTTCCAACCATGGCCTCAAGAACATAAACATTACAACATGATCTAACCATCTCAACTAAAAGAGATAACATGCTCCATATGAACATACCATAACATGTTACAACTCTAAACATGTATCAAGAGTATACCATGACATAATAATGAAACCATCCTCACACCAAGGATAACATGCCAAATAAAAACATAAACCACACCTTTACCAAGAACCCTATGAGTCTTCAAGATGCAACCATCTCAACACACCATGAAGAAAAACCATCTCCACATACCAGGAAGAACCATCTCCATATACCATGGAGATAACCAAGAACTCCATGAGTCCTCAAGATCTAACCATCTTCAAACACCATGAAGATAACAAGTGCACCATGCAAATGTCAAAGACACTTCTGCAGCAACAAGATCTAAGACAAACCTCCAACATCTGCAAACACTCAATAAATATATCAATGCCAACAACTCCCACTCAACTGTGGTACCAAGTCACCTATGGCATCATAAAATCCATCCTCTCCAAACCAAGAAGATATAAACCAAACCAGGAACTAATCCTGCACTATCACCCCATCACTGTCACAAGCTTCCACTAAACCGTGTATCCAAGCTATCCATGACATCATGATGAAAAACCATCCTCTAACCATGAGAATCAACCAAGGCATCAAACTATCAAAGAACTCAAAGTGCACATTATGAGCTCCTAAAAAAAAAACCAAATAACCATGATCCGCAACCAAGAAGATATACCACCATAACTGAATCAGAAATCCAAGCTAATGAACATCAAGGATGTACCTGTATAACCAATCATGTCATGCCAAAATCCATGGCACCATGATCACATCCATGAACCGAGCATCTGGCTCTCAATATGTCCAACCTGTCAGCATAAAATAGTCAACCACAATCCTCCACCATGATTGTACCTGGTAACAACATCTCATCCCTTCTACATGAAGATAAAATAATGTGACTTAGGGCATAAACAACCCAAATCCAAGCCACCAATCTAAATATGTATCAATAATGAAAGATCAATGGGCAAAGACAACCCATAACCAAGCTATAAATGCAACCTGTAAGTATAGATCGCTTACAACACTGCACAACTTGTAGACCCAACAAGTCATCATGCATATCCAAACCAAACACTGATAACCATATCATCATGAGACCAATCTGAAATATGAACTGAGTATACAATGACATCAAATCTTAAATCTCCAATGCCATAAACTCACAATGCTACCATAGTCAAAATATATCTATAAAATGTTCAGATCAATATATCAACAAATAAATCATGCCAAACCTGCACCAAATCTGAACCAATGTGTAGAGCTCTCCAAGAGCTTTCCATTGACTACTCGAAGTCCAAAATCCGACTCCATATGCCCAAGTTATGCCCCAATTCATGCTCAAAATAAATAACATCTAACTTTAGGGCTCTTAAAACCTGAAAAAATTTCAAAATCATAGAACCAAACCTACACCATCTTGTAGTGCTCTAAATTAGCTTTCCAACGCCTGTAAGAACTCTGAAATCTAATATTCTGAGAGAAAATTATGGTCATTTTACTAAGACAGTCTTTTTACCATTTTCAGTACGATTTTTAATTTTTAATTTTTTTTTTCAGTGACGAAAATTTTGACGGGATTAAATTTGACGGCCATCATGGGCTGAAACTAAAAAAATCTTTCATTTCCTCTTAACATGGCCAAACTAGGGCATATTATATATCAAAATTTATGGAAATGTCGACCCGGATCCAATGGTGAGGTCTGTTTTTACCCAGGAGGTCATTTCTGCATGCTACCCCCCAAAACCCTCATTTAAATGAAACATCCAAAAAATCTTTTTGTCCAACAATTTCACATGCCCAAATCTTTTAACATCTCATCATAACAGCAAATCCAAAACCCTCAGATCTACAATAATTATTCATATATCTTGCCCCTTTTTTTTTTTTTTTTATCCTCTCATGCATTCCCATGGATTCAATCTAGGGTTACAATAATAAAACCATAGCTTTAATACCACTTGTATGGAAACTTGGCAACAAAGAATATAACCATTTCCACATAATTCATAATAAATCTAAAATAAACATGAAATTAAAATCCACATGCAAGAGAGTAGACAACATACCCACAAAATGTGACACAAGATATACCTTGAGAAACCCTCATTGAGGGAAAAACCCAACCTCCAAAAGCATCCATCACCATGTATTATTCAGCAAAAAATACCATTGCCATACAACCATGGAAGCCTTCATGGTCATAGCCACAACCGAGCAAACTATGTGAACAAGCATGAATCCACACATCCCATGCCATGCTTCCAACCTTCACAAATGCTCCCTTGACTAACCTGTCAAGCCTTGTCCCGCTCAACTCTTGCCTTTCTCTTCTCCTTGTCACTCTTTTTCACTCTACAACAACTACCCTTGTGGCTGCTAATATAGTAGCAAGTCCCACAAAACCACCAAGTGGTATTACATAAACCATGTGCTACCTAACCCACTGACCCCACATTTAATATTGGGCATTTAATTCTTTTTCCCAATATTAAATAATTACATGAAATATTTTCACAATGTTACAATACAACTTATCAAGAATATTCTATGGGAATCTTTACATGTTGCACATCCATCTAGGCACAACATTACATAATAAAATAATAAAATAACAATATTATGCAATGTGTGCAACATCCATTATCTCAACACTTTGAATACACCAAAAACATGGGCACCCTCTAGGGGGTGACATGGTTATGTGAGGTGCACTCATGTGCATAAGATGTGGGACAAAGGTTTTGCCTTCTCTACCATTTTCTATTTCTAGGGATAAAGCATGTTTGCTATTGAGTCTTAAACATGTCCAAACATTTCAAACCAAACTAAAAGTCAAGATCCCCTATTTGTCTGAGTTGCTTTGTCCTTAGTTGGATTGTATTTGACTACTACTTGCTTCCTATGTCTTCTTGAAAACACTTTCCTTGTTGAAAACCAAATGCTATTTAACCACTTGAAAATCAACATTACTATTTGTTTGAAATCTACCAAACAAATCAACAATCTATCCAAAACTGTCTAAAATCTCCAAAGTCTCTTCAAAATCCAGTTCAGTTGTCTGTTTGGTTTCCATTTTTGCACACAATTTTCAAATTTCATGTGAGTAGCTTTTGTCTTGTCAGCTCTTTGCGTGGCTCTATCCAAGCTCTCGTGCAAATAGTTACACATCTCTATGTGAGATCTTGCCTCAATGTCCTTATTTTTTTGTCAACTTTGCACTTCTTCACGTAGCCTAGAGAACATCCTCACATGAAATTCTTATGTTGTCCTAAGTCTTTGCACAATCCTGTGTACTTTCTCGCATGCCCCTCAGAGGATTTTTGTGCAAGATCTTGAGTCTAAACTGTCCAGTTGGTCTGTTAGAGCTATCTATGCTCTATACCAAGTTTTTTTCCTACATCAATTTAACTACTTCTTTGTCTGAAAGTAGTCCCAAACAACATCATTTTTCTTAGCTAAAGATTCATGACCTATACTTTGACTAGTCTCATCTTTCAATTCTCTTGATTTTCATTCTTTAGTGCTTGTCATAATCTACATTATGATAGTCATAATCTTTGGCTATTCTAGCCTACAAATTAGACTATTCATGCCTTAGTATACAACACTCTTATCTTGTCCTATTGAGACTATGTTCTAGTGTGGTCCTTGTCTAAGCTTTTTCTTTTTGTCATTGTCTATGACTATGTCAACTTGACTTATGTTCTAAAACTTGGCTGTCACTACTTGAAACATGGTACATCAAAATGGCTAACAAAAAATGTGCTAAATCCAATATTCCTAGTGAGGAAGAAAAGCTACTTATTGGAAACATGAAGCAACAAATCCAATCAATGAGCACTCAACTTCAAAGACTAAAGAAGGAAGATGAAACATCATCAAAAAAATTCTCCTTGAGAGAAAATTTCCCTTCCTCCTATGATAACCAAAAATCAAATTCTTGTGATCTTGAATCCAAGATATATGAGAACACCTCACAAACACCCAAGAAATCTAGAAATATCTTTGAAGAACAAACTTGGGAACCTAAACCAAAACGTGATTTCACCTCTTTGGGAAAATCTTTTGAATCAACTTTCAAAGAACTTATTCAAAAGAAACTCATTTTGTTACCTAAGGTCACTTTGGTGGGAGTTTCCTTTATGAGTAACTATTGTGCCTATCATAGACATAATTTACATAAAAATTCACATTTTAAGGACCTAAAAAACAAGATCCAAGGTCTCTTTGACAATGACGTAATTTGAAAATCTAATCTCTCATCTACTATAGATTATACTCTCAAGAAGGATCAACATCATGAAACCAAGTCTAGTAATGGTTTAAATATGACATTTATCTCTTCCAACATACAACCAACTTCTAAAGTGTCCAATCTTTCCAACACATATTCACCAAACAAAGAACTCGTTACTCCCCTTGTTGACTATGCGTACCCTCAAGGGATGTCTCTAAAAGAAACCCAAGCTAATCTTGACTTAGCTGCAAACCTCTCCCATACTACTCAAACTAAAGATCCAAAACCTTCATGGATTGCTACTCCTATTGTTCCCACTCCAAAAAGCCCTTCACTATCTCTTCAAGAGCCTACCATGCAAACTCCACATTCTACCTTGTCCTTAGAAATGGATCCATGTCAAGAGGACTACTTAAACAACGAAGAAAAAAGTATTGATCAAGACCAAGATTTCTTTATCCCCTTTCAAATCTTTCAAGATCTCATCCCTCCATCTCAAGAGTCACATAGTCCTCCATCTCCCATATCATGCACCTCTACTAAGCAAGATCAAGATATTCCTTGCACCATCCCTAAGGATATTACTAAAGACCAAGAGAAGGATACATTTCCTATGATACCTAAAATTCCTTTTGAAGAGAAAAGTGTTCCCTCACCCTCTTGTTCTACCTCACTACTTTCACTTCAAAACTATTCTCAAGATTTAAATAATCCTATAAGAGATATTTCTCCTATAACAATTACTCATGAGTTTATTAATGGCTTGGGTCATGTTGCTCACTCTAAAGATGTTGATATCCCTACTCATGGTCCATACACATTTTCTAAATCTATCCTTGGTCCCTATCCATCTAAGCTAAAACCTTCAAACCTTTCATCCATATTAGGACCTTATGTTCCTCTATCTCCTACTTACCTCATTAACTCATTACATGTTCCTCTTACCCTACCCCAAGAGCAAAAAAGATACAAATATTTGAAATATTCACATTCACCTTTCCATCTAAACCAGTCATATTGCCCTCATTCATCCACAAATCCCAAGTCCTTTCGGAGAAATTTGGATGATCAACTCAAACACAAGTGCATGAATCCATCCTCAAAAGTTCACTATGTCTCCTCTAATCAACATGTGAATGTCAAGAAGGAAAATATGCAAAAGAGACTACAAAGGTCCATTATTCAAAGAGCTCAACTAATAAAGTGTGGGTTCTTAAATCTATTATTGAAGAAATGCATTCCAAAGCATCTAATGCAAAATAAAAAGCTATATGGATTCCCAAGTCTCTTTTGAAGGACTTGAATATTGAAAACAAATCAAAGTTGACATTTAAGCTTCCAAAGGCTTCCACTCTATCTTCTTAACATCTTCCTAAAAAGGTTTCAAAACCTTATACTCAACCTTCCTCCAAAATTATTCCACCACCTCATATATCTAAGCCTCAATCTACTTTGTCCATGATTTTTCCATCATTCCATCACCCTTGAAGGTGTGTGTCAATGTTGGTCTTGCCTAATACCCTATCCAATCCACCTTCTATCCTCCACCTTATTTCCTTCCATCCCATTTATCTCACCCATAGCCTAAAACCTATCTTTTCTACTATCTCCCTTCCATTACCCTATCAACATCTTTGAGTGTACCTTTATATGGCCTTGGCTTATCATTACTTATCTTTCTTATAGGCATGCTATATAATTTGAGAAAGGCTTGAATTCTTTCCAAAAACTCTAAAAATCCAGAAAAAAAGAAAAAAGGAAAAAAAAACAGAAAAAATGTGCCTCGGTGAAAACTTGGAAATAGGCACCTTGGTAGCAAAAGTAAAGAAAAATAAATCCATCCTATGGTGAAAATCACTTCTTGTGGCACCTTGGATAAGTACCATGATGAAAACCTGATAAATAGGCATCATGCATAATTCTTCCATTCATGACATCCTATCATGATCTTGCTTATACTTTAGATGTCCTCATTCCCAAAGTCATTCACTCATAACCTCCATAAAAAAACTTTGCTATCATATTTAGTTAACCATTTGGTCTTGATCAATGAAAGAAAGAAGAAAACCCAATTCTTAGTAATCTCTTGACATGGCCATTTTTCTTGGATTACTTATATGACTCCCTTCATTACACCATGAGCTTATATTGTTACATCTTTTTTCCTAGCTTTGATAATCTTGTGAAGACTTTCGTTGAGGGTAACAATCACCACTTCATACTCCTTGCCTATCCATCTCCACTCATCCACTAGCTTGCTACTACATCTCATCCTAAACCTTGCTAGACACTAGAACAAAATCAAGGTAATCCTTCTTGAGAGCTAGTAATCTCTTAAAAAGTTATAAAAATTTAAATGTCCTAAAAAAATCATAAAAATAAGAAAAAGTCCTCAAAAAAGTTGTTACCCTAGTGAAAACCTAGCAATAGGCACCTTGGTAACAACAAAAAAATCTTAAAATAAAAAAAATATTAAAAAAATCATAAAATAAAAAATAAAAAATAAATCAAAAAAGAGAAAAATACAAAAAAATTGAAAAACAAAAAAAAGTGCCATTGGTGAAAACCTGGAAATAGTCATCATGGTAGCAACAAAAAGAGAAGCTCTTCCAAGAAGGTGAAAACCTAGTTAACAAGCACCTCTTTTTCCCAATGCTCCATCTTGAAGCACATCTTCTAGGTTACTATATAATCATTTTCATGATTTTGCTTTCCTACTTTAATTCCTATGTTGGCTCATGTATCCATAGATTACATCTTGTCATGACTCGGGGGCAACACCCTATAGTGGTATAGAGTCTTTTTCATGATAGTCACCAGTTGTCTCAACCACATTTTCCTACTATCATGGGTGTCACTCCTTTGTTAATATTCTCCTTGTAGAATCTCTTTTGCAATAGTCACCAACTATTTCAACTGTGTCTGCCTACTATTGGTCATGTTACATTTTGGGATCCTCTCATGGAAGATCTCTTAAGCTTTAGTCACCAGCTATTTCAACTATGTCTGCCTACTATTGCTTATATTACATTTTGGATCCTCTCATGGAAGATCTCTCATGTCAGTCACCAGTCATTCTAACTATGTCTATCTACTATCGCTCAGTCTTTTTTTTAGGATCTTCATCTCAAAGATTCCTCCTTGACTTTAGTCACTAGTCATTCTGATTATGTTTGTCTACTATTGTCAAACTCACTGAAGAGACTTACTCCATTCATGTTTTGGACAATAACATTACTCCTATAACATGAAACATTGAACTCATAATGCTGAAATTCTTTGGGTATCTTGAGCTTTTATTTGTTTTGTTTTCTTTTCTTTTTCTCATGTCCCCTTGAACAACTCGATGATGTGCTTATTGACTAGAGAAATAAGGACTGGGTGCATGATCTTTTCTTGTTTTCTATTTGTAGCTTAGTTCCAAAACATCTAAAACATTCATGAAAGAGGGATGTCCACTAAAAGAACCTCCATGTCATCTTGGATGGCCATGTGTACCTCAACTCCTCTTAATAGGAAAAATTAGTGAGTTTGATACTTCTCCCTGTCTATTGAAGTGAATTCTTTATGCTATAGTAATATTTAATACTCATCTTGCTGAGTGAACGTACAAGTCACTGCAAGTATATATGATGCATTTTTGTCCTATGTTACAGATGCAAAGCTCATTATAGACATGCTACTTACTAATTACCTAGCATAAGAAGGATCTTTCATGAGTTTGGTGTGTCTATATGCAAGCAACATTCTGGTCATCCTAGCATTTATGCTTTGATTCTTATGTTAACTTGCTATATTAAAAGGGACAAATGTTCTGGTCATTCTAGCTTCTTGTGCCTCGAATGCTTACATTTAATCCTGACAAACCTATGATGTATGTCCTATTCATATTTCTATGGTTGCAAATTTAGTGGTAATTGTAGGATATATAAGCTTTGTTTATGTCTAGTGATGAGAAATTGTCGAGGCTCGATAACCAGACCTAGGGTTTAATTTAATATAGTATTGCATCACATAATTCACTTGCATAAGCATGTGATTTAGTTGCAATTCTATTTCTATTCTTTGTGATGGGGGATTTGGTGTCTCTTCAAGCATATCCAGATTCTCCATAGCTACACAAGTGTTTGGTTTGTTGGTTCACACTCCTCGATGGAATACCTGTCACTGGCAAGCAAAAACACACAACACTACATGAGATGTTAGTTCATTTCCATATGCATTGCATCCATATACTCATATTATCTACACTACATAGTCATGTCACATCACATCAAAGTACATATGCATCCATAACACAACACATGCATCCCATAATCATCATGTTGATATCTCATGTACATCAAGGCAAAGCAGACACAAAAAATGAAACATACATAGTGATACTTAGCTCAAAATCTTGTATATATATATATATATATCAAAAAATGTGTTAGTACAAAAAATGGGTGCTACTCAAGTACTATTGATCAAAATGATACAAAATGGTGTTGGCACACTAATTGATACATAGTCTGATATCAAAATCAAGAGCAAGGAACACAACATCTAACTTTGTCTTATACCCTCACCCCCTAGAGGAGCAGGAGTAGGTGGAGGAGGAGGCAGTGGCATGTTAGGTTTGGTGAGAGGTCATGCACCCCTGGACTCATGAGCATACTGCGAGAATCAAGGCACCTGTAGAGCCTCATCAGGTACCACTGTCAAGTACACTATGAAGTAACAGGCCACTTGGACTACCTATAAATAGACCTCATCCTATAATATCTCTGCCCTCTACTTGGCAGTCTTTGCTTGCTCTCTCCATTGGTTGATCTCTCGATCCCACTCTACAAGCTATGAATCTCTAACAACTACCTATATCTGCAACTCTCCCAACTAATAGGAGGCTTGATGAATTTTCTCTTAGTAGTGCCGCATGATGTCCTGTGTCCCCATTGCTAGCTGATCTAGCATCTCCTCATCCAATAACTTAAGGGCCTACTACTGTAGTGCCTGCTCCTTAGTCCTCAGCCTCCGTTACTAACCCTACCTTATCCTACTACATCTAGCACCTGTATCAGATCTCATCTTCTATGGGGGGATCTGCACCTACTGAGTCCTATGTCAAACCTATGGCTATGACTATGGCTATGACTACTGCTGAGGTGCCTCTTACTACTATGGTGCCTATCACTAGGGAGCTTGTCCAGC
This sequence comes from Cupressus sempervirens, assembly GCA_028749045.1. Taxonomy (NCBI): domain Eukaryota; kingdom Viridiplantae; phylum Streptophyta; class Pinopsida; order Cupressales; family Cupressaceae; genus Cupressus; species Cupressus sempervirens. Next base: position 32,940,830 of record CM053784.1, on the reverse strand, counting down.
CATCCCCAAAGGATCTATGAATCTTGGGAATGAGTGACTAATCAAATGAGCCTGGTATGTAGGTGCCATCCCTATATTTTATATCTCTAGGAGATAGTCCCACTATGTCATAATCAAGTTGTGTACATCTATCATGGATCAACCTCGATCTAGTCATGGTGGCCATCCCCACTCTATGTCCTTTACCAGTCTAGCATAGGCACAATATTCCTATGAGATATCCTATGGTTGATTGTACTACTACCACACCTGTGAAATAGTGAACCTCTCAATAATCTATGATGTCTTGCCCAATAGTGGTCATGAGCAGAACATCTAGCCTAGCTCCCTAAGAGCATCATCCCAATCCTCTATCTCTTGTCAGGGCTGTAATACAATAGAGACTAGGTCATCAATACAAGTCCTCCAATGCTTAGTCTTACCCAGGGAAACTTGGGTAATGTGTCCTCGATATCTACAAATATATCACTCCATCAGCTTGTGGGCATCCTCATGAATGGGTCTACACACTAGTAAATGCTCCCATGCCAAGATCTGTAGTACATACACCCTAGCAGACATAGTCTTCTTCCCATGGAAGACTATCTCATGCATCTTGTGAAACATGTTTGCAAGCATGCACTAATCCCACCCAAATATCTTTGGGGCATCCAACATCTAGCGTAACATAACCCCCCAACTGCACTCCAATTCATGTTGTCCCCTATCTGGCATTAGAAAATAGCTAAGGAAAATCACTAACATTGCTAGTAATCTATGCATCGGCCCATAAGTGTGTACCAACTCATCCTAGGTGATGGCTTGTCCACTTGCTAATTGCCTCTGAAAAATGGTAGATAATGCCTCTATACCATTGGTAGATGGAAGGTGTTCATCTTTCAATGGAAATTCTTGACAAAGGGAGTAAGTAGGCCATGATTCACCAGCACTATTGGGATTTGACATAGTGAAGATAGACCCAATTGGGCAATATGTGCCCTATCAGTATCGTTGAGACTCGGCAACAAAGCTCCATATGGTTGATAGTGGGATCTAAATGAGACGTTGTCAAAGGTCCCCTACATACACGATGACCAATGACAAGTAAAAAATTAGTACTTGGTCAATCCAATAGAACAATGAAGAAACAACTACAAATTTCAAGTTAAAATGCAAAAAAATGAAAAAATTACACTTTTTTGTCATTAAATTTCATGTGAAATAGCAAGATCTTGCACGAGATTTCAAGTCTTCACACCAGAATTAACTTCTTCATGTGAGAAATCAAAATCTCATGTGAGAAATGAAGATCTCGTGAATGAAGATTGAGAGGAATTTCTCATTCTTCGCATGAGAAGTGGGTGCCTCCCACATGAGCACTTACATTGACACATGTGAGAAACTACTAGATGAGTGTTTATTCGTGTGAGAGATGACTAATCTTTTTGTGAGAAAGGATAGTCTTGCATGAAGATTGATTGACCAAGTTCGACAAAAACATGTAAAAAAATGCAATAAATGACCTCAAACTATGTAAAAATGAAAATACAAAGCTGGGATATTAATGACTAACCAAAAGTCCATAGTTTGCTAGCCAACTGTGTTGTCATGAGCTCTCAAAATAATGATCTTGCACATTCATTTCCATCTTCCTCTCAGAGCTCCTATTCACAAAAGACAAACTACACAAATGATTTGAAAATGATCCCTTGGGCCCTTATATAGGTGTTGACCTAATTTTTCAAAGTTCTCTGATTTGTGCAAAAATCAACCCCCTAGCTAATTCGACTGCTCTGGATCCATTTTCATGATTGAATTCAAAATTTGACACACCTAAGTGACTTAAAAATGCATTTTAGAATTTTTGGGCCTGACCTAATCAAATGCTTGTGTAGTCTGAATTTTTTTGATACTTTGGGATTCCTGGAATCTTTTTGATTCAAAATTATTTATATTTTTGAAATTCATTTTGGAAATAGTCAACTCAAGTCAACATGGTCAATTTTGGTCAGCTTTTTGGTCAAACTTGGTCTTTTGGACCTCGAAATCATGCTAGATTGACTCAAAATTTTCTTCTAATCATTTTGATCTCTTCTACATTTTGCTAAATCTTGGATTTCCTCCATACCTCTTTATCTACTACTTTAAATCATATTTCTAGTGTGTCATCTTTCAATTTCACTCCCAAGGGGGTAGGATGATTACATCATTGAACTAAACTTCAACTCATTTTGAGTCTCATCACTTGGGGCATCTTGTTCCCATCTTATGTCCTTATAACTTGGGGCATCTCATCACTATGGAAATCTTGTTTCCCTCTTTCTAGCATCTTTGTCATCTATTTCAGTTTGTCATTGGTTGATTATATGGATTGGGACAACCTAAACCTCACTTCTTGAGGATCAAGCCTCATTCTGGGGATGATTCTATGACTCATAATTCAATCTTGATCTCTTATCACTCTCACGTATCTAGGTGTTCTATCTAAATCCTTAAAGGTTAAGCTTCATTCTAGAGATAATCTTTTAAATTCTTATCACTCTCAAGTATCTAGGTGTTCTATTTGGATCATTAAAGGTTAAGCTCCATTCTAGAGATAATCTTTTAAATGCTTATCACTCTCGGGTATCTAGGTGTTCTATCTGGATCCTTAAAGGTTAAGCTCCATTTTGGAGATAATCTTTTAAATTATTATCACTCTCAGGTATCTAGGTGTCCTATCTGGATCCTTAAAGGTTAAGCTCTATTCTGGAGATAATCTTTTAAATGCTTATCACTCTTGGGTATCTAAGTGTTCTATCTGGATCCTTAAAGGTTAAGCTCCATTATGGAGATAATCTTTTAAATGCTTATCACTCTCAGGTATCTATGTGTTTTATCTAGATCCTTAAAGGTTAAGCTTCATTCTAGAGATAATCTTTGAAATGCTTATCACTCTCAAGTATCCAGACATTCTATTTAGATCCTTATGGTTAAGCTTCATTCTGGAGATAATCTTTTAAATGCTTATCACTCTTAGGTATCTAGATGTTCTATCTAGATCCTTAAAGATTAAACTCCATTCTCGAGATAATATTTTAAATACTATCAAATCTCAAGTATCCAGACATTTTGTTTGGATCCTTAAAGGTTAAGTTCCGTTCTAGAGATAATCTTTAAAATTCTTGTCACTCTTAGGTATCTAGGTGTTTTATCTAGATCCTTAAATATTAAGCTCCATTCTAGAGATAATATTTTAAATGCTATCAAATCTCAGGTATCCAAACATTTTATTTGGATCATTAAAGGTTAAGCTCCATTCTGGAGATAATCTTTAATATTCTTATCAATATATGTATCTAGGTGCTCTACTTGGATTCCTTGGGATTAAACTCCATTCTAGAGATGGTCCTTAAAAGCTTATCAATTGGTCTCCCTGAAATCAATTTTGGAACCAATCTCATCTCTTGATCTGTGCATCATACTTTCTAATTTTCTTTGAATTGACCATGTTGCTCATACATTCATTCAAAGAGGGGAAAAATGTAATACCCCAAAATTGGCTCATTGCCATTATACCAATTCTGGTCTATTTGATCAATGCTAAAGTCTTATTTCATTAGGAAAATTATTGTTCTAACATTCGCTACTTGACTTAATTGTTAGATGTAGAAAACCCTAGTTTGCATTCATCATACTTATTATTTAATTCCTATAGTACTTTCTCATATTAGTTGCATTGAACCTACTTGATTTAAATTTAATTTAATGTAAAGTATTTATACTTTATTAAATTAAATTATCACCTAAAGCTAATTTACTAAGGAATCAAATTTATTTAATTTAATAAATATGCCTATTCTAATTAATTGAATGAAATTATTTAATTAAGTGGAAAAGGTATTTATGAGGTCATATCTCACTTTATTAAATTAAATATCTTTCCTAATTCTACTCTTTAGTGCAAAATGGAAAGTCCTAGTTAACTATTGATCAAATTGGAAGTGATCCAAATCACTTGCTCTCACACTGAATTCTATCTAAGTTAACTTTTTCTTACACTCAAGATCTAAGGCAGTTAACTCCATCTAAATTTGGAATCTTCCACTATGACTAAAACTGTGCTTCAATCCTGACTATCAATCTGAGTTGATCTCAACCATTGAAGGATTTTAGGAATTCTATTTAAGAAGCCCTCAATTCCTCATTAAAGGGGTTGATTTTTGATTGATATCAAATTTTTTCTGCACTTCATACTCATTTTAGCTCACATATTCTCATATGTTTACATTCTTAGCTTAATCTCATCTAGTTCTTAAAAATGCATATGGTTGATCTAGTTTATTTTATAGGTTCTTAGCTTTATTGCACAACACATTTAGACTACATTTCATTCTCATATAGACTAGTTACATTCTTAAATCCTTCATTCTTAGATGGTCTGGTTGCCTACACCTCAAATCTAAGGATATTAAATAGGCAAAATCCTTCTAGATAAAGGGAAATAGGTCACCTTGCTAGATCTATTTTGAGTGAACAATTTCATGTTCATTCTAGGATGAATCCACATACATGAACATGTTGAAGTGTGTATGTGTGTGTGTGTGTGTTATATAATTGAGGCCACATTCCATGCATACACTATGTCTCCATGAATTTTTAGCTTGTGCATGTAAAACTTCACTTTTAATCATTATCAAATCATATGTTTAGGGTTTTTGTCCTCCTTAAGAAGACAAAGATAAGTAGGGTTAGGTATGAATCTATAGTTGAGATTCATCCATATTGCCTCTTTAAACCTTCCCTTTTCATAATTGGTTGCATGCAAATACATAGGATTTTTGTAAATAGGTTCATCCTTATCTCCATAGAATCGAGATCTGTTCTTAGGTCAGCTGAAAAATAGTTTACATATATGTTTGTTTCATTACAAAAAAATATGTCAATTCTACGTCACTAGGCATCTAAACAGTTCAACATCCACTATGTTATTCAACACCCAAATCACTTGGCATGGTCTATCTACCTGGCACTTGAGTGACTTGACACATGAGTGGCTTGAAACTCATTAGAACTTGGCATGGTCTACCATTCATATGATGTACTTGACATGTATTAATAGTTCAACATGAACTAAGTAAATTTCTTAAGTGTGTTGACACTCACTAGCCAAAACCAATTTGAGATCAACATTATCATCTTCTCCCTTTTTATTGTATCATTATATATTACATGTTTTCCCATTTTAAAATATGTTATATACATATTCTCTCCCCTTTTTACATAAATTCCAAAGGTGTATGCTACGTGGTTATTCCAAAATATGACAAGAAGTCAAAATGTACCTTTAGAATCAATCACAATGTCTTGTGCAAATTTTCTCGCAACACCTTTCTTGCATGCAATACAATCTAAAGTTCTACTGATCATTCCATCATATGATCAACAATAAAGAAGTTTTTATCATGGATGAGAGTTTTAGCATATACAATATGTTTCTACAATTCATCCATGTTTGGGAGAATCACACTTTTATATCTACAAGTGTAGCCCCTTATCTTGGTTCCTTCCCTTATAAATTCTTCCTACACATTAGTTAGAAATATGATCTTTTTATAGTGACAAGAACTATAGCTCGAGTCAAGTGACAATAGGTGTGCACTTTCCTTTTGATCTTCATCTATCTTGGATAGTTTATCTTTAATTTCTTTAGTGAAGATAGATGTATCATAGAGTTTACCAAATAGAGAAGTCACATTGTTGGCAAAGGTTTCTAGTGAGTTAAGAATAGTAGAGAAGTGTACTTGGTTTATTTCAATCTTTTGTGCTACTAGCTCCAATACCTTTTTTTCAAATTTCTTCTCTACTCTCTACAACAATTTCTCTTGCCCATTCAAATCTTCATTGAATTTCTTGACCACTTTTGCTAGTTGTACCAAAACAGGTTGAGAAGTGTCAACCTTAGTGCCGAGTGCCTCTGCAAGAATGTTCTTTGCATCTTCAAGCACTTGAAATTCTCTATTCATTTCTTCTCTAAGCCTCTACTGCTTAGCTTTCTTTTGTAGTTCTCCTATTATATGCATTTGATTAGCATTTAGAGTAGAAATATCCCAATTTAGGATAACTATATCCTCATCAAGATCAATGTTTTCTTCCTTTTCTTTTCCTTTGCTAGAGACTTTTGTACTTGGTTGAGGCTTGGTCTCAACTATCTTTGTACTTATTGTTTACATGCTCAGGATAGAAACAATGGTGGAAATAGAAGGACTAGTAGTAAAATTAGATGTGACACTTATTGAAAAAAATACTTGATGTTGAGTGACCAAAATTGATGAAGGAGGAATTATTGACTACTTGGTAGATGAAGTGTTGGTCACTTTAGCTAATGATGTACTAAGTTGAACAGGTGCAAAGATTCATTGAGTTCTTGTATTTGCAATGTTTGACACAACCAAATTGGTAGTAGCTTTCTCTGAGTAAGAGGACTTTGAAGCTTTGCTTGGAGAGTGAAGAAGTGAGGCTATAATTGCTACTACAATCTTTTTAGGGTTAGTATTCTCAATGCTTTAAATCTTAGGGAGATTCTCCTTGATGACTTCCTATTCTTGTTCCTCATCATCTTTATTCTAATTGTTTCTTCTTCTTCGTCATCTTTGTCTTCTTCTTCTTACTTATCATCTTCATCATCGTCATTGTCATTGACATGGACAAAAAAATCACTCTGCTTATGAAGATTGAAATTATTCTTCCATGTGTTGGTGGCATTCTTTACCACATGTTCAATTCTATTTATCAATATCAGACAAGTGTTAAATTTCAGCATAAATTTCTCTTCATTCTACTTGATATGTTCTTTCACTTCTTTGTCACTTAAGCTCAACATGAGTTGCCTCAAGATCTTCTCATATATGTCTTTTGCATTTTTTGTAGCAGGTTCCCATCTTGCTTTAATTTTCTCCATTAATTCATTGAGAATTTGTTGTGCAAGTTGGTTTGGAGAATACTTCAATTTACCTATCTTAGACATAACCATGTCTTCAACTTTCTTCTTCTCCCCTATAGATCTGATCTCATACCTCAATGATTTGAAGTTTTCCATGCCGGCTCTAGAATCAATCGACTTTAATTTTTCTTGGAATGTGGGTGGAGGTCAATTGAAAATCGCATCTCCTCCTTCTTCACCAAGTTTCTTTCTAGATGCCCTCCTTGTAAACACTACATTAGATGTCTTCGTAGATTTCATTATAATAACCTTACCTTTCTTATTTACTGGCTCTTCTTCTTCTAAGTTTTCTAAGTTTCAATTTAGCTATTCTCCTTTTACCTTTGTTGATAGCCTAAGGAATCTTTATTTCGAATTCAACTATTTCTTTATCTTCATCATAAGTTCCAAAGCATGTGGTATTTGGATCAATAGGTTTATTTAACAATGCCTCAATAATATCCCTAGAGTCATCTATATTGACCTCATTGTTGGTGTTTCAAACTACTAAACAACAAAATGTTCAATACCAAAATAATAACACTCATATAACCTAAGGATCAGCCAATTCCCATTATCAATTATATAAGTAAACCATTGGTACCCAACTTCAACAAAACTAAAGGATGGTTTCCTACTCTTTTGGCTTTGCTAGACCAAGGCAGGTATACCAAGGGATGACTCTAATGCAAAGTATTGTGTAAAGACTCTTTTAGTTTCATTTTGATTCTCATCTACTACCCACTAACACATGAGCAATTTACTTCACTTCTTTCAATGCTCTTAAACTTATATGCATCCCTTATCAGTAGATATGGTCATTATTCTCCTTGAATTTACAAACATTCCTAGAAATAGCACCTACCTAAGACTTAGAGAATAGACGTAAATGAGTATTGACCAACATTTATAACTTTGAACAAAATTGAATGAAAATGATTTTGATTTTATAATTTGTTTGATATGCAGCAATAGAATTCATCCTTATTCACCTCTGACTTATGAGACCAGTACCTTATCCATTGGGCATAAAATTTAGTATTGGCAAGAGATTTAATTCAAATAACTTGTAGATGAATTAATCAGTTGTAATCACTCATTTCCATTCTTATGAAATATCCTTTCTATAAACTCATAAACCATACTGATTTATTGAAGTATTTATATAATTTCTTGAATTAAAGCAACTATGATATCAACATACAACCCATCTAGATTACATTAAACCAAATTAAACCTTATTTAAAATGACTTCAAAGTAGACAAACCCATAAAAAGGAGACAAAAATTGATGACACAAAAATACTATAAATACCCTTTTGTATTATCCTTTTATATGATAATACAATGACCAATAGGAATCAATTGAAAAGTCTAGAACATATTTCTTTTTCTATCATTTCAATATCTATCAGAGAGTACAATTGGAAGCTAACTCAAAAAATCTACATACTATTGGACCGATTGAATGTACTTTTCTTGAGAAACACAAAAATTCTACAAGTTTTGGGCCCCCACATTACCTTGAAAAATCACTTATATAAGCATGAGTTGCAACAAGAAAAGAGAAAATGTGATTGATAGGTGTCCTTTTACAACAATGAGTATACTACCCTTTTACCTCAACTTAAAAAGAAACAATAAAAACAATCACAGATGACAGTTGGAGCATAAAATCTTCAACTTTGTCTTTTTCTTCAACTACTCCTTGTTGGTAAAGCTTTGATTTCTATTATTGCTTCCCAAACAAATATTTCTTTTTTGGTGGTCCATTCACATTCCTTGACTGTTGTTAATTCATTAATAGTTTTCTGCCACTTGGCATCAGTAATCACTTTCCCTTCTATAATAAACCTATTCATTTTAGTTTCAACCTTGAATAGGGTGTCAATTAGTTTGTTGAAAGCACACTCATCAATATCACTCAAGAAAATAGATGCCACCTGTGGAAAGTGTTCAATATGATCAAAAGAGCTAGACCATTCATTGAAATCTTTTAGCTTGTCATCAAGATTAATAATAGAAAGAATTAAAGAATAAAAACCACTTGTTAATATTTTCATTTTACTTTGAATTACTACCAGTTTCCCTATGAAAATTTGCAATAAATCTTTCACCTTATCCATACCCTCCTTCACAGTAATAAATTTATCTGGGAGATTTGGCTTCTTGGCTAATAAGGGTATCAATCTATCAAAGAATTACATGTATAGCCCCCATTGTTAAAAAATTGGCTCAAGCCACCCAATTGCATCCTTGCATACATATTTTGTAGATTGTAGATTTGTGAATGCATTATAAGCATCTTGAGATATCCTTTTCAAAGTTCTTATTCTATGGTTTAATACATTCATCAAAACATCTTTCTTAGTGGCGCTATTAGGTTGAGAAACTCTTGATTCTATACTGACCACACTGTCATTGTCACCCCTATAGGTATTTCTTTTGTTTGGGCCTCTGCTTCTACAATGTGCCTTCTTTCTTCCTAATGTCTTGGTGCATGTTCTACCTCCACTACTTCCTTGAGTTGTTCCTTGAGGGATATTATTTCTATTTCCAAATTTTTAATTTTCTCCTCCAACTCTTCTATTCTCTACTTTTGTACATGGCTCATTTTGAGCTCTTCTTCATATATTTTTCTAATATCAAGGCACTCATTGCACATTGCAGCTAGCTTATCTTCTATTTCATCTACCTTCTCTTCATTCATAAGAGAAAAATGTTTAACCAAGTTGGAGGTCTCTTTTCCAGTAGAGCTCTCCAATGTCCACACAATCATATTGCCCTATGCAGTCTCTTCTATATCCATCATTTTGGGCTTTTTAGTGTTAGGGGCTACACTCCATACTGCTAGGGTTTTTGTTTCTACATTAAAACTTGACCCTCTCTTAAAATCTTCACTACTAGTGGCTTCATAACTGATATCCTTGTCTTGTCTTCTTATTTGATCTAGAATAAAGGCTCTCTCAATATCCCAATGTGGTATTAGAATCATACCACTCATATGTACCAACTCCCTGGCTTCTGTAGAGGTCATTGTTTCACTCTCAAGATCATAAGCTAATAGTTTTCAACTAATTCCTTATTCTTCTCTAGATCTTCTCCTAGCATGAGGCTCAATGTGAGCTCATTTTGTTTGATTTTATAAAGAAAACTCTTAAACTCTGATGATTTAATGAAATCATCATCTTCCATGACCTTTTTAGATTGAATGAGCTTTTCACCCAATCTTGATGCTGCAACTTGAAGATCAGTAGAGGTCTTCCCTACTTCTGTAGCCCTTTGGTGAAAATAATTTTGCCTAATATCAGAAAAATACTCACTACTCCCCGACATCACTTGTAGGGCTCTGCTTACCACCTTTTTAGGGATGTGCATTGTCTTTTGTCTCTTATTTCATTGTGGCACCCAAGTTGAGGTTGATGGTTGCTCCTCTTCTAACTCAATCTCTAATTGTGCATCTAGCTCAAGGGATTCTCTATTTACAATGACTTCCTCTCCCGCTAGCTCATTAGGCATTTGTGACATTATGTGGTCAAAATTATCCACCATTCTTCTCAAATTATTAGGATATGGAATCTCTATATAGAAACCCTTAAAATTAGGGTTGGTCCTCTTCAAAGCATCCTCCACTCTCTTTGTCTCCTCATATTTCCTCAATAATTCATCAGCCTCCCTTGGTGCTACTATATTAGCAATTAAGTCCTCTACAAGGATTGGCTTGCTTGGAGGTAGAATGTATCCCCTACTAGCCTTGACCTCATTTGTAATGCAATTGTGAGGTTCATACATCCTATAGGGCCCAGTAGAAAATTTGTACTAGCCTAAATACTCACTTAATTCCTCAAATGCATTCTTTCCTATTTCAAAATCTTTGACTTTAAAGGTTCTATAGAAAAAAGTAGGCTTATGCAAAGAGGGAGGGATCATTTCTTTATTCATTAATAAAAATTTCTAGAAGAATTCAATAATGGCTAATCTAGGGGTTAAATACTTAGGTAGTAGATGAGGAGGTTGTGGGCATGCAAATACTTTGATTAAAGTGCACTCCTTAAACAAAAAGATACTCCCCCAGTTATGATCTAATTTGGTTTTCTCATCCAAGAATGAGGGCCTAAGGAAAGTCTTCAAAACATTCGGTGCCCTAAAGAAAGTATGATCTAATTGCTTCATGATAGCAGAACTAGAAAGATTAAAGAAGACAAGGGCATTTGAATAATAGAAATCCTTATGCCAAATATGAGTCCAGAGTTGCATAGGTAACTCACCAAATTCATCAGAAGTTTGGTTAACAAAGTCCCCGCTGATGTATCCAATGTTGTTATATAGGATAAGGTGCATCAGACATGAATAATGGTGGAACTTGAAATCTTTCATCTCCCCCTTCTTTGCATCACAAATCTACATGTGCATACTATCAATGATGAAGGCCACATAATCATACTCCTTATAGTGGAACGGGTCATATATATCAAATGCCATTAGAAAATGAGAACCATACACACAATCCTTTGCACCATCACCTCCCAATACTTTGTGCAACCCATATTCTATGTTTTTGAAATAATTCTTAAACCTACTCAAAGGTAGAAAACTCCCACCTTTTTTGGAATTAACCCTACCTTTTTTACCTTGTAAGGAATATGTGGCAGCATAACATTGTTCACAAAATAGGTTTTATTTCTATCGAACTTTCCCTACAAATCTACAATGTCAATAGGTACATCCATTTGTCCCATTAATCCAAAAGCATCAATAAAAGAGGTTCTATCTAATGTGCATAATAAACTCCCATTATTCCTATGGAAAGTCCTAGTTATTAGATTTTAGGAATTTATTAAGGCCTTCAACAAATCAACATCAATGAATACTTCTAGAAATATCAATTTTTTCATGTTTCTATTCCATGGGTTACATACTAGCACATTTTTTGTTCTATTCTGATAGAAGTACATGAAGAGATCATAACTAGTCACTCTAGGGCATTTAGCATCTCGAAAAAAAACATATGGGTCTCAAAAAATATGGTCATTTGTAGAAATAAAATTTGATGACCCTAGAAGGAGTTTTAGCTAGTATTTTGCATGCTTGTTTGGCTTCCTAACCCTTGTCTTCTTCTCAGTCTTAGCAGTAGATTTTTTCCTTTTTCCTTCAAGTGTGACCTCTACAAAATCATCACCCTCGTCTTCAACTTTTACTTCTTCTTCATGCATCTCTTCAACTTCTTTATCAGCCATGTTCTCTTTAGATTATATTCTAAATTTTTTCACAATAGCACAAAACACACAAAGCTCTATAACTTTCAAATTTTAGAATAGACCAGAAAACAAGCTTCTTCATAGTGGCACATACACTAACATTCAATCAAATCTTTTATGTTTTAATCATACAACTACCAACTATTTTAATAAATTTAGCATGCGCAAGCTTTAAAACCATTAATGCAAGTTGTTAGCAAGGTATATCAACAACAAATCCTGATCTTGGTGTGCTTTTCAATGCTTTATTTTACTTGGCTATGGTGATTCTACCCTTTTTGCTTACTTGGTATGACACATCAGCAACTTTCCTTTCAAAATTTGGTCTCCTATTCTTATGCTAAGTCAAAACCTTCAATCTTCATAACATCGAAAAATGACCTTGATGAATCTCTACAATCACTCGGAGATGCTTTAGCATACCCTAATCGTAAGAATGTAATGATGTCTTGGCACTATATCAAAAATTCCTTTTATGTTCTTATGATGCCCTTTACCCCATATGACCTCAAACCTTATCACTTGATACTTCCATTTTTACGATTTAAGATTTTGTCGTAAAAGCGTAAAACCCTTATCTTAACCTTCTTCACCTTTTATGCTTATACGCAACCCTTCACACTGCAGCATTGGAAACCTTCCTACTAACATCTTTATTCTCATGATTCAACCATTCCTTGTATGAGCATAAAACCCTTGCCAAGGCTTTCCTTCTACCCTTTATGCTCACACGTGCACATATATGCGAAAACCTTGAAAATTTCTTCTACGTTGCTTCGCTTACTTCGTTACCTGGGACACTGTAACACTTCAAAATTTATCTTTTTCTCATACACTCTTGGCTTTACCCATACCATCGAAGTACCTTATGGCTCTCTTTTATTAATCTTTTATGCCTTTATGGGTTACCTTTACCTTGTATGCTCAGAGAGCCTTCTCAACTAATATCTCACTCTTACATTTACCCTTTCTCGTAAAAGCATAAATCCCTTTCCTTTATCTTCCTTTATTTACCATTTTATGCTTATACATTGGGACTAAACTCGTAACCATAGAGAAAGGATAAAACAACCCTTCATTCATATGCTTACCTTGAAAGCATAAGGGTGTAATGACCAAACTACTTTCTCAAATATCAATAACCCTTATTTGATCTAAGAAAAATAAAAATAACATCACCGTTGGTTTTGTGCACATAAAATTCATACCTTAAGTTGTACACCATGCGAGCTAGGCCCATCTAATGTGGATGTTGTGTCTTCATCTAATTCGCTTGCGCTAGGGCCCATCTAACAATTCAACAGGTCCCACTCGACACTTTTACTGCTAGAAAAAGGCTTTATGGTTATCCGCAAGCTCCAAAACATATGCACGAAAACACATTTGAACCTTACTTTTGCTCTTACAGAATCCTTTTACTCATAGAATCGTAAAACCTTCCATACACCCTTTTAGATCAAGCTTTACGCTATGCTGGGGTATTACGCCTTTATGCTATCCATTGAAATGTGTATGCATAAATCATAGCTCAATACCTCTCCACCCTTTTGCTCCAACTGCTTATTTGTAACCCCATAATAAGATCTTTCAAAGTGCAATAGACCTTTACTCTTCTTTTATTATAAAACCATTCATATGATTGGGAAGCCTCTGGAAAAACCATTCCACTACTATGAAAAACAAAGGTGTATCCCCATAGAACATGAAATCCTTTACACTATTACGCTACATTATAAAATGTGACCACGGGAACAAAAGAAAAAAGGTATCCTACCTGACAACCTACACTATAAGACCATAAAGGATGAACTTTAAGAACTTTACAAATCTTTTTCAAAAATTTGAAAGGAAACTTAGGGTTTTTAATACTTAGGGCATTTCCATAGCTGTGTTAAGGGACAAAGCTTGAGAATTTAATAGAGTTTGATAGCACATGAAATAGGGCATGACCAAGGTAACCTAAAAATTTGAACAAAATGAGGAGAGACAACCCTAATCTACTTAATTCAAAAAAGACCTAAATGATTTTTCACCAAAATTTTAGAGTTTTTCTACACTGTGAAAAATCAGACCAACACTCATAAACTAGAGGCTTGACCCATACAATTCTTAGTTTGACTACTTGTATCTACACTTTATCACAATCTAAAATAAAAAAAATATCATCCTTGTAGTCTTCTACAAGTTTATTTGGTATCCTAAATATATTATTCATCTTATCTTTGAATGCATCAAAATAGTTGTCCATGATACTGGCAACATTTTTGGCCCATTTTTTCTATATACTCAATTATTTTATAAAGAATAAGTACATCTTTTCTCCATACAATTGTACCTTTTGAGGGAAAGAACTTTTGTACGAAGAAAAACAAGCAAGTTAAGAGTGAACTAAACTTACAAGGGTTATTCTTTGAAGTTCTGATGCTTTCCATATTTTTGTTGAACTACTTCAACATTAACTCAACAAGGTAAAATGACATGTTATTCTTGTCCACTTTAAAAGTGAGATCCATAGCTTCACATGATTCACTAGTGAGTCTACTAGAGTTGTATATCTTGTGTGCAATTATATGTATTCCACACTTTAGCCCCATATTAGTAACACAACTGATCTTCATACCCCTTCCATCCCATTCAGTAAGGGTTTTCTTCTCTAGTTCCACTTGACTTAGGGTTTTGGTGTTTCTAGCCTTGGCCAGAATTGGAAGTCCTATGATCTAATGAATCATTTTCTTTATTATCAAAATAGTCTGCTCCAACCATAACTACCCATTGTGCACATGGATGATGATAAACCTTACCCATTGTATCTAAAAATCTCAGGGCATGTGTGGAATGTGGGTCAAACCCTTTGCTTCCAAGTGTTGATGTTTTGGTTTTAACATACCATTCCCACATAGCTTTTCCAAAGTTTTATCCATTTCTAGGGTTCCTATGTCTTGGAAAGAACATCAAAAGTGTGATCAAATATCATTTATCAGAAGTACCTTTGATGGAATCTGAGATTGTGCTCATGTGGGGTCAAGAGTTTCCACAATTTCCAAACTAACATTGAAATTAGGTGCCTTCCATTCAACTCCCTGAACTAACATCTTAGAGCCTTTCCTTGTCTTGCTACTCGAGGATACCATCGCTTGGTAGGGTTTTAGAAAACATGGAAAACCTTAGCAACAATTTTCATAAATCTCTTGGATGCATAGAAATCACTCTTCACAAATAGGTTTTAAAAATTCATGGTGAGAAATGAATTTGATTTTTCCCTTTTTATCAAATTTCATCTTTCAAGTGCCATAAATTGTTGGTTGATGATAGACTATCCTCCACTTGACTTGAATTAATTTCTTGGTAAGAACATTCACAACTTGGTGTCCACATAACAACTTAGTTACTCCCTGTTCCCTCACTTTTCACCCTCTAACCAATTAGTAAAAGTGATTTCTTAGGTTATAGTGAGTTACTAGTTGTGTTTGATTCTAGGTCTAAGCCCTCTTAGGTGGATTGAGTCTCTATCAGATTTTTCATTTCCCCCTTCTCCACATTTCATAGCTGGGTGGCTTTCCTTTGTATTAAAAGAGATTATATGGGTAGGTTAGTGCCTGGATGAATGGAGATTCGTGTTGCTCTTACAAAGATCATTCAAAAAGTTATATCTACTTATAGCCTATCACTTTCTCAATAAAAATAGAATCTTGCAAAAATTCAGACTTCATCTTCTCCTTAGCGAGTTTCTAACCCATAAAGATGATTTCCTGCAGAGGACTCCAAATGATACATATGGATTAAAGTATGAATATAGAAAGGTACTAAATGGAAAATTTATGTTCCCTTTATGATTATTTACCTCAAAAAAATTTTTGGATTTGTTACAAGCTCTCATAATCATTCTCGACAAAAAACTTAGAACGAAATTCTCCTCGGCAAGTTTTCAACCCATGAAGTTGGTTTTTCACAAAAGGCAATTTTGAAGGAAAAGAAACAAAAGGTGGGTGCCTAGTGAATTTTCACACTCCTCTTAGAAATTTTTGAGCCCAAAATAAGAAAATGGTCTAAAGGCCAATGAAAAATGAAGTGTGGGTAGAGAAATGGAAATTGTCTTCTCCTTAGCAGTTTTTCAACCCATGAAGACAATTTCCTAGATTTTAAAGAAAATCAAGCTAGTAAGCAGATTGGACCCACAACTTGTGCATAAGACATCTCAAGATGATAATAGAAAGAATCTAACAATTACAAGAAAGAGAATATGTAATAGAATTAAACTCAAAAAATATTTTCTCATGGAGTACTCTATTGGTAACTTCCTAAAACTTAAAGAAAAATGGGAAAGTATGGGAAGATAGAAAGTTATCATTGGGTCAACAGAACAATGAAAAGACCTAAAGATATCTATTAAAGCCATGAATTTACTATTTCAATAGATATCCCCTTCAATTCATTCATGTGACATGAATTCTAAAGATCAATGGATGGATCAAAGCACCTGTATATATGGAAACATGAATAGTTGAACAGACTACCACTCTTTCTTGAACTATTATTCTATTAATGTGGATAACTTTTTCAAAAATATAGTATCTATACATTAGCTATTCCCCTCTTTCCTTTGATTCAAAATTCATATAAAAAATGAATGGCAACCAGATTTGTGGGTTTTGATAGATTGAATAGAATTAAGTGTTCACTATAGAATTTCATGGTTACTCTCGTTGTTTCTACGACATGCAAGATTTTCAAAAGAGAGTGAAGTTAGAGCTGATCCATCCCATTTATGAGAAGCTTTGAGGATGTAGATAAGTCAAGGAAGCTGGTTTTCCAGTGGTATTCCAAGCCCTAGAGTTAATCCATGAATGTATGAATCATTACAACTGAGATACCAGACAAATTGTGCTACCAGATGACATAGTGTTGATATTCATCGATAGGAAAACTATGGTGAATTTCCTTCAAGTTTTGAAATGAGAGGAATTTTTAGATTTGGAATTTAGAGGAGCCATTTTCAAGTTCTCTACAAAGCAAATGATTTGGAGAAAGGAAATCAAGTAGTCATGGTTCTAAAAACCATGGAGCGCCAATTGGGACTAATCACAAACCTAAGATTATTGAAATCTTGGTCCTCTTACATAGATTGAAAGGTGAGGTAGAAGCTTCAAACTTTGTTGAGAAATATTTATTTTTGGTTCAATTCATCTACTCTAAGACCCAATATATTTATTGGGCTCACAAGGTAAGTAAGATTCTATCCAATGATCTTTGTGTTGCAAAATTCTACAACACATTCTATATGTCCTCTTTCCTCATTTACATGTTAGCCTTTCTACAATTATGTTCAAGCCTCCCAAGGGTTGAAAATTTTCCTAATGATGTGAAGTCTTATGAGTTCTACCCATGCTTACAATTGGAAAATAGTTATGCAAAGTATGTAAGAGTTAATGATGCTTTCAGCATGAGAATTTGCAAGGAGCTTTAGGGATGTCTAGAGAGGAGATTCAATCCTAAAGCCATGGTGGCCATCAGCCAATTTAGGAGATATTTCATCTAGTTCTAATCCTTTTCATATTTGTGTCTTGTAGCTTTTGACAGTTTCCCCTTGAAGTTGCCAAGGTATCCTAGTGATATGGTCATGCTAATCAAGATCATGTGGCAAGCAATTCAAGTGAATGTGTTGTCTAGGAGTCTGAGGAAGAAAGGGTATGAATTCACTATGAAGGTGGGAGCTTTCAGTTGTGAAACCCATTTTGATGCAAAGAACATGCTTAAAGTGTTTGAAATCAAGTATAAGTTGGAGATGTATGAAGTCTTGAGGCCCATGTTTGATCCAAATGGGTATGCAAGGAAGGTGTTGAAGATTGGAAGTGTGATCAAACACATCACTACCATTGAAGACTATTGGGCTGATTATAAGGATGAGTTCAAGAGCCATGATCATGCTTTCACTAGGTTGACAATTGATCAAGTAAAAATGTATAAAGTTAATCTTGATGTAGAAGGAGTAGAGGATGATGGACAAAACATGTATAGTAACACCTATCTGACCAAGCTAATAGGCATTCTAATAATCTTAGAACATTATGAGGATGTAGGAGAGGAGCCACATATAATGATGGCTTGGATTATCAAAAGGACCAAGAAATGGGTCAAGTGAACCATAGCCAAAAGGAGTCAAAGTAAAAGTACACCCACTCAAGCTTCTCCAATAGTTGTAGTGATTTCCTCCTCTCAAGGTGGCACATTAGGATTAACCTTGGCTATCACTCAAGGAATGGCTCAACTATCACGTGGAGGTAATCAACCTCTTGAAAAAAATGTTCCTTTGGCTAAGACTTTCCAAGATGACTCCCTCCTAGTGATTGGAACCCAAAAACAAGCTAAGAAGAAGAAGCTAGAGGAACCAAAAGATGGTGTAGTTACTCTGGCCCTCTTGCTTCATAGTAACCTAGTTCCTTCTGTAAGTCTTGCACTTCTCTTGCCAAGTAGTCCTTAAGTGCAAGTAGTGAACTTAGGAGATTGAGGAAGCAGTGATAGTGAGTCCACTAAATCTAATGAGGCAACAAAGAAGACTTTAGAGGAAAATAAGGGCTTGGATTCTTCAAAGCTAATTTCACAAGCCCCAAAGAATCCTTTCTCTTTGATTATGAGAACAATCACCCTAGTCAAGAGAAATATGTTTAGCATAGATTCTCTTAGGATTTCCTCCAAGGTAATAGGCATAGTTTCATGGTTGGAGGCCACACTAGACAAAAAGAGAAAGAGGAAAGATTAAGGAACCCTAACAAGGATACCTTATCTCTTACTATTCACTCTAGATCAACACTAAGCAAGGTCAAGAAGAAGAAGACCTTGTCCATCCTTAAAAAAGATCATGAAATAGGACATCTAACAATTGAGATAGAAAATCCTATCAAAGAAGGAAGAATTGAGGATATGTCTATGATTATTTTGCCTTGCATTTGGTGGATCTCAGGGAGGCTAGACATGATACCAAGGTTAGCTTATGGAAGTCAACAAATGAGGTAATTGAAGGACATCTAGAAAGACTTAAATTGTCAAAGGTTAGGATCAAGGCAGAAGTTCAAGAATTCAACAACTTCATCAGATAATTGGTCACCCCATTGGCAAGCATCTCTATAATTCCTATCATTAGTGATCCTATTGATACAGATGTCCAATCACTCATCTCATAGCTCCAAGAAGATAAAAACTTTCAAAAAATTGGTAGAGAATGGAGCAAGAAACTTAAATTGGAAGGACTCACCATTATACAGCTAATTAGCAATGCTATACTGAGGTTGGAAAATAACATTTCTGCAAATAGAACCACCTTAGCTATATAAAAAAGTAAGAGTGAAGATTGTGTCTCTTTGTTGAAGATAATTATCCACATGAAGGCTAAGGAAGCTGTTGAAGCAAAGATCTTGCCCAAAGGAGATGAGCCTTTGTTTGAGTGTCTTTAGAGCATGTAGTTCAAGTCTAAAATAATCATGGTGGTAGAATAAGGGCTCAAGGAAACAAAAGCTAAAGTGAAAAAAGACTAGGATAGAGACTATGAACTCCTAAGAGGTTTGCATACAAACTCACATACTAGTGGACAAGGAAAGGAAATAATTGGAGTAACCATCATGCAATCAAATTTCTCCAATTACATAGATAATGTGGTGGTGATATCTTCTGGTCACCAAGACAAAATTTATGAGCTCCAGAAACTTGGTGGATATGTGCATGTGGCCATGGAGGAAATACAAGACTGGCTAAGTGTTGTCAAATATTTGGCTAGAGAGCATTCTAAATGACTCTTAAGATATACTAATGTACATGTTCATAAGCATGAGGAATTAATTACAATCATTGTTGATGCTAAAGCCTATAGGACAAAAGCAAAAAAATGGAAATAAGGTGAAGTGATTCATATTTTGCCTCTTTCACATTTTGATGTAATCATTGTAATGGAAAAATTGGCTCCTTTCCATTTGTCATTTTTGAAGAGATGAATTGATTAAACTTCCTTTGTAATGGTCATCTAAAAATCCTATATGTATTGGAATGAAATATTAATAAAAGGTTAGCTAATTTTTGGTGCAAAATATTGAATGTTGCAAAGCCAATTGAATGATATTTTGTGTCAATTATTTTCTATTATATTCTATTAGATGTTAATTACATGTTTTTTCTTTTATCTAAATTAAAACAAGGAAGAAATAAAGCTTCATTCCCCTATTTTGAGGTAGAAAACTAAATATGATATGTATTGTCATCATAGGTTCAAGAGAAATCCCTTAGGTGTTTTCCTTCAAGTTAATCTTTCTTTCTCTATTGTCAGTTTCCTATTGAATCAATTTAGTATTAAATAGTATGCAATATTGAATTGTTAAGCCTTATGGGTTCATAAGACATGTGAGTTCATAATCTTAATTAATCTTTAAATATAACTTATTTCTTGAGTTATTTCATATTTAGGCCTAGCTTAGTTTACCTCTCATGTTCTCGAGTTAAGAACATACCTTGTTTTAGATTTAGGAGAAAACATTATTCATTGCAAATTTGCAATAGGGAGCTATACCTAATAATTTAGAGGAAATTTAGTATTTTTAGAAACAACTTTCCAATTGTTGTAACTAGATAATTTTCACAAATTTGGGCATCTAAGAGTTAAATAAAAAAGAAAAATCTATTTACCAACACTCCTGACCTTTCTTGGTAGGGTCTTACAACTTGACCTCACTCAGTAATGTCCAGAATTCCTTCAGACACTTGATGATCCCTTTCAATCTTGAATGATGATATGGATCTTGGATTTATACTAGTTGGAACTAATGTAGGATGTCTACTTCTGAATCTTAGTTCTAGTTATCCTTGTGGGAGATCAAGCGGAAATGCTTGAGTCACCCAATTCTTGAGTGACATTTGCTCCATTATTAAGACTTGCATTCTCAGAAGAATTTGGAATCCACTGCTATCTCATCTACTTTATGATGTTGTTAGCCTTGGCTTTCTTTTCATCTTCAATTCTTCTAGTGTTCATACATTTCTTAGCAAGATGACCTAGTTCTGTACAAATGAAACATCTTCTAGTGGAGTCTCTTGTCCTCATGTGATGTTTTACACAATTTATTCCAATGTGTCCAAATTCTCCATTATAATGACATCTGCACCAAGTATTGTAGTCCCAATCAAATATATCTTTTACAATTTGTTCTGCTAGATTCAATATCTTAGTTTTGCATTTATAGGATTTGTGCCCACACTTCTTACATTTATGACATTTTCCTTCAAATTTAGGTTTCTCCTTGCATTCATTAGCTCTATGACCATGTTCATTGCAATTGGAGCATTTTCCATTAAATTTAGCTTTACCATTGCTCCAATTTTTTTTTATGTATGACCTAACTTTTCACAATGACTACAAGTAGGTCTTTCATTCTTTTGAGATCCTTGCTTGAATGATTCACCTTCTTCTATATATCCAATTCTTGCTTTGCCTTTTTGTCTATATTGGACTTTTTTATTTAGTTCATCCATGTCATCTTGATATTTCATCATCCTCTCTTTGGTTTGATTTTTAGTGTTTAGATCATTCTACAATATTTCATTCTCTAATCTTAGATTCATGATTTCTTCATTTGCATTAGTAAGCTAATTAATATGTTGGGACTCAAAATTGAAGCCCTGATTTTGAGTACCACTAAAAAACAAGTCCTTAAATGCTTTTTAAAGCATATGTACCTGGCTATCCATTTGTGTCCTAGGAGGTGGTTAATGTTTCTAAGACCTTGCATTTAGTGTGTCTATGTGTTTTATGAAGATAAATTTTCATTTTGAGCCATTTCGTGAAGCCTCATTTTGGGCAATGTCTAATTTTGCATTTTTGCCTAAGTGTCAAACAATGACAGGAGGTTGTGTTTGCATCTGAATATCTCACACCCAATAAAGTTTCATGAACCAAAACTTTGGAAATGTTTAGTGTCCATACCAGAGAGCCTATGTTTCATATTTTGAGTCATCTCAACTCTATTTGACTAGGTTTTTAATCCCTCAAAGTTGGTCATTTATTGTTGTCATGTTGAGGTGAATTGTTTAGAATTTTATAAGGCCCTATTTGACTTGTCATAACTTTGATCCAATTGACCTAAATGAGATAAATCCTTTTTAATTGTATTCTAGAGGTTAAAGAATTTCAATTTTTCAATTTTGAGCTTATGAGAAATCTGTTTGATCAGTTTTCAAACGTGATTCCAAGTGCAATTTATGATGTTTTACTAGGGAGATTAGTTAGTACCCCTATTCATGATGTCATATCTTTGAATCCATGATAGGTGAGATTGAATGGATTGTACTACTATGTTCTACTCTAAAAATTCCATAAGTGTGCTAGTTTGTAAGTCTTAAAAAATCCATCTGCATACTTTTCCAAATCCATTCCATTTGCAAAAAACACTTTTATGCCATTGTTCCCAGCATTGCAAATCTAGGTAGCCCACTTTAACCACTCACCATTTGCACTTATTTATTAATCATTAGTCCTAATCCCAAATTTATGTTTTCCTTGTGATAGTAAACCAACATCCTAGTTCCCAGTCCCCCAAGTGTCCATTCACCTAGTTTTCAAAGCCAAAACAAAACATGATTTGGTTTTTTTTGGCATGTTTTCTTGTAGATAGTTCTGAAAGAGTAACTTTGATGGTCAATATCTTTTGACTAATAATTCTTCATGAGACAAGATTCAACACAGTAAGAGATTGGAGAAAAAAGAATTAGTTTGTATAGTTTTAGAGCCTGGTCAGTTGTTAAAAGCTAGACAAAGGACCCCATGGTACAAAGTTGATAGTTTGTATGAAAGGTTAAAGTTAGTTTTAATGATTGAAGCAACAGTGCAAATTGACTCCATTTAGTAAGTTGAGTTTAGTGGATTAGTTTTAAATTTTAGGTGTTTTGAAATAAAAAAAATTTAGCCAGACCCACTTTGGGGCCTAGCTAATTGCATCAGACTGATACAAAAGGGGAGATTCGATGATGTTTTACTTAGCATGTGTACATATGGCACCTCCAGACCAATTGAGTGTATAAGTGGTACACATTGTCAAAAGAAAAGAGGGCAATGATCATCAAATAAAGAATATTCTATGAGATGTTTCTTTAGAAGCATAACACAATATACATTTATGAAGATTTAGAACATGATATTTGTATTATTCAAAAAAGATCTCTAGTAATGAAGGGCACACTGATCAAATTTGCAAAGAAATTATCTTCCTAGGTAGTGACTATGGGCAAGAAAGAAGTTGTCATCATTTCAAGTTTGGATTCTTAGAAGATGCAATAATATGGTTAATCTTAAATATTTTCAATGTCAGCTACTTTAGGATATGGAGTAAAGTTGTGTTTTGGTAATATTCATAGTTTTCCATTGCTATTCTTAGAGAGATTTTGTTGGGTGATTTTATAATACATAATGATCTAGCTTGCAATTTATTCTTTGTAACCAAGACAAAATGTAGGCACTAAACTATTATGTGCACCTAAAAGATGGGCTAGCCACAAATTGTACACGGACTAGGAAATGTCTCCTTCAACTTTGGAAGTACACACATTGAAAATGATATGCTAGGAATTGCATACAAAATCAATGGCCAGTAGAATGGAAGAAAGGATGACCTCTTGTAATGGTTGTTCATATGAGAATTGCAAATTTGAATTTGTGGGACATGTGGTTTATTACCAGTTGCATTTAAGAGAAGGGCTAGTGAATTTTTTCCCCTTGTCACTAAAGAACAAGCTATCCAATAGAGAACTTGATATCTTTTACCAACAACTGATTTTGAAGAATAAAATCTAGCTCTTGTAAGAAATGTAAATACCTTTCTTGTGCCTTAGTTATTGAAAGCATATTGTAAGAAGGGTGTGATACCGATGGCAAATATGACTATATCTCATAACAATTTTGAATCTTCAAAAAAAAGGCACACTATTTAGTTCCTATGAAACTGAAGGCTTGTGTAAATAATGAGAACATGGAACAGAGTCTGGGTTCTTTAGCAAATAGGAAGGAGGAATATACAAGGCATCTTTTAAAAGAAAATAGAGCATTCCACAACCAAGGCATGGGTAGCATTATAAAAACAAAACTCCACCCATGGAAACACTAAGAAAGAAGAGAATGAAAATGCAAAAGGGGAGACACCACAATAGCCAAGAACAATGTTAGAAGAAGAATAGAGCAAAGGGAAAATAATTCAAACATTTTATCCCACATGGGGCAAGCGAGAAACATTTTAATGTTTAAGTACCAAATCACACATGATACTAACTATCTTAAAGACTAAACACTTTTGGAAGCTATGGTCTGTCTAGTAGAGCTCATGGACAGCCAACTGGAGGCAAAGTTAACTAAATTCTGACCAAGTGCACTAATGACAGAGTTGCTAGAAAATGTTAAGGATTATGATGGTCACCATGTTGCCACCAAAAAATGGGAGGTTTCACCGACAAGTGACATGGAAACCTCTTGAAAAGCCACATAAATTTGGCAAGAGGTTGTAGAGGCCGTGGGACCTGCCTGGTATAGTTGGCCACAAGTGGCATCATTTAAGTGGCCAAGTGAGGTATAAGGGGATATTTTTAAAAAAATGAATATCTTTTTCTAGTTTTTAGTCTTGAGCTCGAGAATTTGAAAAAAAATGTTTCCAAAAATGATTTTCTATAGTTTAAACTATAGAATTAAAAAAAAAAACTTTCAATTCAAATTCTTGTAATTTCTCTATTCATAGTTGGGTGCTTAAAACATTGAGTGGCTAATAGAGGGACATTTTTTGTCTAAAATATGCACTCCAGTATATTGTCAGAACTGAGAAGAGATGAGCTATCCATTTTTGTAGTTAGTTTTTACACAAGTGGTCACTAGATCACGCTATAGGAGGCTTTGTGTTTTTAGTAGGATACTCAGTTATAGAAAATGATTTCATTAGCATAGTTACAAAATTTAGTTAAGATACATTTGATTTTCTTTATTGGCTCATTTTGTTCATAATTTGATGCATAATGATGTATTTTGCCTCTAATATTTCACAATTTGGTTTCTTTTTGATGGAATTTCTTAGAGATTTTTATCTTTTGCAATTAGTTAGGATTTCCATCAAATATTTAAGATACTTTCTGCTTTTGGAAGAGAAAATAGTTAAGGATTTGATTCACTAGTTGTAGAGAGAGAGTAGAAAGATTATTTGCATCTTTGAATGGAGGTTTTCCAAGTGGACACATGTCAGATATAGAACAGATCTAGGAATTCATCTTCTTCTATATCTTTTTTTCTGTCATTCATTGTAGGGCTTCTAATTTTGCAAAAGTCTCTCACTACTATCATACCAAGTTCCAATTTTTACTATGAGACCAGGTTGTTGTTGATTTTACTTCTTGTCTAATTGAGTAGAGCTCTAGTATTAAAGGACACACATCCACTCCCATGCAAATTTTATTTCATTTTATGTCTTGTTTCTCAGAGATAATGAAAATTGATGATAGATCATGTGACATATCTTGATTTTCATTTAGTGTTACTAGTTGATGTATTCAGTCTTTCCAAGGATGAATACAAAAGCAAATTAATAATGAATTATTTGTGTTCTCTTATTTTTTCTCCTAATTCCTCATATGCTATTGACTCTGTGATTGAATGAATAAGGTTCATTGAATCTAAGGCAGGTTGGATGAGTTGTCTGTCATATCTAGTGTTGCTTTTAATTCAAGGAGTTAAGTAAATGCTTTAATGATTTGATAGGGTTTCTAGGTGTATAGAGGGGATGCTACTAAGAATGGAATTTGGGGATTTCAATTGATAAACTTAATTTTAAGGCAATAAAATTAGGTCATCCTATTAGTGGTGACTCTATGTCCTAATAGATAAGGCATCGATCAGTAAATCAGATGCAAACTAATATGAAGTTTATTCGCACAAATTTCTTTAATCAAAATGAAATTAGTTCAGTTTTTCACATTTTTTAGTGGGCTAAAAGAAATTAACCCTCACTTAGCTTATGGGTTCATAGGTTATGATTTGTAGCTATTCCATTCCCATGTCATTGCATAAGTATCAAAAGATAAAAGGGTTTCATCTGCTAATAACAGGTTTAGATTAATGTTTAATTGCACTAGTACCATATATTAGAAGCTCAAGGTTAACCCACCTAGGTTTTGCAAAGCCTGAAGCGAAGAAGGAGTTATGCCTTCTAGTTAGCCTGAGATTGGTAGTCAAGTGCATCCATCATAAGAATTTTCTGGTCTTAGATGTATTGGTCTAGCTTCTTGGTTATTTTTTAAAATCTATTAAATCAGGAGCCAACATAATAAAGTCTTCCATGTCTTCACATGTTTTAAATCTGTTAAATCTTTTTTATCTTGTTTTTATCTTCCATGACTTCACACAATCTTATTGACTAAATTTATTTCTCTTTTCATCTTTCTTACTTCTTATTGAAATGTGCCATTCTTTTCTAATAGTTCTCTAATTGCCTCATTAGCTTCAGCTGAATTACTTTATAAATTAATGTCCTCAATTATTTCTTCAACGTAGAGTTTGTCATTAATCTACACTATAAGATCTTTTCTTCTTTTCAAGGACTAAGTGAGTTGCTCCTTTTCTTTCTTAAGTTTCCCAAAAGCCCATTCCAAATCTAGTTTTTCATTGTCAATAGCCTTATCAAGTCTAAATACTTCCATAGCCTGTAATCTTTGCTCAAGTTGTTAAACTTTTAGTTGAGAACCTCAAAGCTCTGATACCAATTTTTGGAAATATATGATAGGCTAAGTTACTAAGAGGGGAGGTGTGAATTAGTAACTTTTAAAACTTAATCTTTATTTACCAATTATTTCTTAATGTGTATTCTGAACCAGTTGAACACAATATGGTTACCCAAAAACCTTCCAAATAGAAAGTAAAATTAGGGTGGGGATGATACCCACAAGTTTTAGTACTATAGTATAAACTTGGCCTGTTAAGGCTTACAATGATCACTTTTGATGATTTGTCTTGTTAGGAGCAATAAGGATTGATAGGTCCACCATGAAAAAGGATTTACAAACACACAGTGAAGTATGCACTTGATAAAAAGACTTATAGAAGACTGTTAAGTCTACCTTGTGAAAGAATTTAATAGTTTCACCTATTAGGATGAACTAGTGGTTGATCTCTGATCTACAACTTGATTTACTGAATGATATTCGTTTAAGTGTAATGATCACCTTGATGTGATAGATAAATCTTTGTTTCTCCTTATACTACTTGTAACCTTTTACTTCACACTTCTATTTCTCAATTCATATTGTATTCTTCAATTTTTTATATTTTGGATGTGATATAATACATTACATATATACCAATTCAATTCAAAAATCAACAAAGTTAGTTACAATACATGTTTCATCAAAATACACAAAGTCAGCCCAATTGTAGGTACTCTGGTTCTGAAGACAAACTTGATGAGGTTTTGATACTAAAAAACCATTGTCAATGCTTGACATCATCATGCACTTATTTGAGACCCCACCCAAACTGTCATAGTATATGAGATAATTGCATTATGATAATCCAATTCTATGTTTTGATATACTATTGAGGCTATAGGGTTATGTCATTTTAATATTGCATTTTGATTATCCACATTTACTTCTACATATTATGACCTAATTGATGTATTTAATGATTCCATTTCATGTTCTAAATTATTGAGATTGCTTTAACAAAAATTGAATGGTATAAATGCTCGTAATATAAGAATGTAATGTTTAAGTGGAAATTAGAGTTAAAAGATAAATTTGGTCATGCATTGAGACCTAACCCGCATGCTTAGGGATTCAATAGTTGTGGAATCAACATCTTGTCTCAATGATAAAAATAGATTATGAAGTTACTCAGAATATTGAATTGACCATGTTATGTTGATAAGTAAAGTTTGATGTTATAGCATTTTGAGCATTTTACATGGAAATTATTAGAAAAAAGTAATTTAATTAAAAATAATGAAGTAGGGAAATCAAATGTCGAATGTGATATGTAAGTTTTGGTATTTTAATATTTTGAATGCTTTATTTGAAATGATTAAGAAAGGGAAATTTAATTTGAGACGATGAAATATATGCAAGTCTAATGAGACAGTGATTATTTCACTTATGTACTTATTGTTTACATGATTTTCTTGGACTACTGCTGCTTGAGTTTAGTGTGCAGGAATTTGACCATGGGTTTAAAGGGGAATTAAGGCTCAAACTACTACAAAAATGACATAGCCAAGGTTGAATAAGTGGAAAAGATTCAAACCTCATTGTAAAGTGTTTTATTTCATATATGGGAATTGTATGTGTGTGTAGTAGCCTAGTTCATGTATTATTGTAAAACAAGTCATTTTTAATGTAATGTGATATTTCGTGTGTGTCACTTGACACTTGTGTTGTCCATGTGGAGATGCCACGTCATTCAGGGTTTTTCAAGAAGTAACCTAACCTAAACCTAACCTAATGAAGAACCCAAGTTAACCTCACATAGAAAAATGTCATGAGAAGTCTCAATCAAAGGAAATTCGAATTTGGACTTGGCTAGGGTTTTTAGGGGTCATTATATGGTCCCAAAGTGTCTTTTATGTGAGCATAAGATAGCCATGTGATGTTATATCAAGTTAGGAACCTATTTTTGACCATGTGAGTTCCTAGACAGCCTAGAGGGCCC
Organism: Cupressus sempervirens; assembly: GCA_028749045.1. Classification (NCBI taxonomy): domain Eukaryota; kingdom Viridiplantae; phylum Streptophyta; class Pinopsida; order Cupressales; family Cupressaceae; genus Cupressus; species Cupressus sempervirens. Next base: position 32,911,930 of record CM053784.1, on the reverse strand, counting down.
CTTTACCCATGCATTCTTCCATCAATTCGAATTTGGAGTTGTCATATCCATGTTCCCACTTAGTCAAAAATAGAAAAGTTAGAGGAGACAAGTTTGTAAGAAGTAGTGGCTTAGTGTTTTTGCTAAAATAAGTTAGTGAGAAGGCTTTATTAGAGGGTCTTGGCCAAACTAGTGGGGTGTCTACCCACTCTCTAATTTTAGAGACTATTAGGTTTTGGAGGGAGATTAAGGAAGCTCTACTACAACTATTATTACCATAGCTTGGACCAAGGTTGGTGTCTCAAAATTTGTTTCTTTCTTATTTCTTGCTTTTAGCATGGTTAAACAAATCTGCAAGTGTGAGAGTTCATTAATAGAGTATGTATTTGCATTGTAAATCTTGTGATATGGATTTTTGGGTATTGTGTGAAAGTGTGGTGTTCTTGTTGCATTATGAGCATTGATTATGTATTGTGACAATGTGAGAATGTGTGATGTTCTTGTAAATTTCTTGGTTTTATTTTTATTGGAATGGAAAGTGAATGTATTTTGTGCTTTTGGAGATCCCTTCTTGGTTTTTTTTTGTTGTTCTTCATTTGTTTTGTTGTTGTTCTTGTTTGAATATGAGTGTTGATTGTGATTATGGGTGTGAAGGCTTCACTCACCCTTGGGAGGGCAGAGAAGCCTTGGGTGAAGGGCATAAGTTGGGCTTAACATTGCAGGTGAGAAAGAAAATTGTGTTTTTACCTCATGATGAGGTTGTTATTATCATGGAGTATGGGCTCCATCATGGCCATGAATCTTGTTGTTTGGGAGGTACAAGGAGGTTTGGTGGATGAGGAGAATATGGTTGTTTTGGAGGCCTTGAGAGGCAATGCAATGATAATGTGTTGTTTATGTTGTGGTGGCCTTGAGAGGCAAAATGCATTGGCAATATGATACTTATGATGTTAAAATTTCTCCTCCTTGAAGAGCCCACCTTCACCCAACGTTTTATGATTCCAATGGTGAATCATTGTGCAAGCCATGGAAGGGTGTTTATTGTGTTTTGTGTTGTGTCTTCATGCAAATTTTGTGATGTATGTGTGAAACCCGATTTGAGCCTTGTTCCCCTAGCGCGGGGGTGGTCTCTTTGGAGGCCTATGGTTGGGTGGAAAGCACCCATGGTCATTGTTTTTTTTTTTTTGTGTTGCATATGCAAATTTTGTGCTCAAGGCAGCAATGGAAACAAGCTTGGTATGATCATCTTATGGACGTTTCATGACGATAAAACTTTTCATTTTTCTTGTAACTGTAATGGAGAACCCTCCATATAGTGCATATGGTTCCAACAAATGACTACATAGTAGAGAAGAAGGGATATATCATTTGTTTGGAAGGAGATATTGTCTTGCATGGCATCAAATATTGTATTTGTAAAAGTATAGTTTTCTCTTCTTTTGTTTTGTATTGGACTATAAAAAAAATAAATCTCCATTTTATATATACTACTGTGGGGTATGAGCTCATGGGAGAAAAGAAAGTAATTTGAAGGTTCTCATAACTATTTGCATTATAAAACTCTATCTTTATGTTCTTATTTTCAATACTTGATTATCTTCTCAGTCATATATGAGAGAGTTTCATGTTTAGAAATAGTCATAATTATGTTTTGAATAATCATTGTAAGATGCATTCACTCATGGTTGCTCATGTAAAAAGATAGTAGATTTGACTCTCAAGTTTTGAAACACAAATTGATATTGGTATAATTCAATAGACTATTATATTCGAGGCCTTAATCACCTATGGTATTAGCACTAATACTCAATGCTATGCTTAGTTTCCATGTCACCAAACCTTAAGTAATAGTCAAAATAAATAATAATAACTAAGATGCAAATATGGGTGAACAACAAGTTAAACCTGGAAGTGTGTATTTCATTCTCTGGAAATTTTATGGGAAAGAAGAAAATAACCCACATCAAGTTGCTCTTACAGAACAATATAATAATAGGAAGCATATTCCCAAGACAATAATAAAATGATTGAACAATATATAATAGTAATAGATATAAAAGTATGTCATCTTCAAATTTTTATATTGGGAGCAAGAAACCCATGAGCAAAGTCAACATAGAAAATACATCTTAAAAAGAAGAAGAAATAAATTAATAAATTTAAATGGAGACAAGACCCATGTCAAAACACGTGAAATGGCTTGAGCGCTTCTTTTGGAGGTTTCACCCCCCTGACATGGTCAGGCATTCATACCCTAGGCTCCATGATGACAAACGAATAGTCAAGCAAGGATTAAATTATTTAAAAAGGTGGGGGGCACTATGGACAAGGCGATGTGTTATAATGCTGCCAATATTGAATTCTTGTACTTGGTGCCCACTCCAAAGTCTTCATTCGAACAATGTGGGGAGATGAGATGTTGTAAAGAAATCCTCTCCCTAGGTGCTAGACAGATGTAAGTTCAATTTTTGCTAAGGGGAGGGTTTAGTAATTAACCATTTATATAGGGATCAGTGTTATTAAAATATGTGTTATTAAATACATAGGTTGGGATGAAACGTCAGTAGCTAGGTGGGAAGTTATAGATGTTGTAGTTAATATTTATTTTAAGTTTTAATAAATGTGCCATTTTGTGGGATAATATATTGGATTCATAGGGGTATTGGGTAGAATATAAATATAAGAGTTAGTGTGGAGATAATATCAATCATGGTCTAATATTATTAAACATATACACTTGTATCATGGTTATCTATATTTGGTGCATTGTTTTATGTCAATAAAATAATAAAATAATGATATATTGTAATTATAATATTATGCTCATGTGTAAGGATAATGTATTAACAAAAGAATATAAGTTGGATGAAAATGTAAAGTAGCTAATAATAATTTAACTACTTAATTATCTTCTTCTAGGAGAAAATAAAATAAAATGATCGCTATCAATAAAATAGAGTGCCTAATATGTATTCCGTTCGGCATCAAATAAATGGGGAAGCACATACATGGATTTGCATGGCTTCCTCTGTGCCTCCAACAATCTATAAAAGTATAAAAAGTTTTACAAATATATGTACACACAAAACTGTGTATAGAACTTATGCACACCTCCAATAGCCATTTAAAACCCCTCCTACAAACATGTATTCAATCAGCAACAAAAAAAAATTACGGGAATCATGATGCCATCAATAAAGGAAAAGAGAGTGTATGCATGGACAAGCATGTTTCTCTCTCATTTAGACTTTTAACACCATTAATCCTCCATTAAAGCACACTTTCAACCTGCATCAAAACAAGAAGGGCATGCTAAAATATATGAGAAACAAAAGGAAACCATAATGGTTTAAGACCCTATTCAAAAAAATAAAAATAAAACAAAGGTTGCCTCCTCCATTTTCTTTAGCATTCTGCAACACAAGGCAAACCCAAATAAGCAAGAACAAACAAGAAATAAATCAAGCTAGATACTAAGCACATAAAACAAAATGAAAAGACAAAAAAAAAGAAGCTTTCTAAAAGAAATTGAAAACTCTAACTAGGTTGTAGGCTTTCTAAATTTTAATGAAAATTCTGTGTTTTCTTGAGAATTATTGAGATTACTTTTAGAATGTTTCTATAAAGTTTCATTTCAAAAAATCACTTAAAATATAGAAACTTTTAAAATATAGGGGTGACATTGAAGGAAATATAAGATTTTAAAATATGGGTTAAAAAAGTTACATTAGATTAGCAAGTAATATTAAGTGGGTTGATTATCTATAAGTTATAAATTTTAAAAGGTAATCTTAATTATTCTAAGGTAATGATGTTATTATTAACTAGAAGATTAAATATTGAAGTTAGAATTTGAGAGAGGTGTGTTGATTAATAATCATTATATAATAACCATTGTAATGCTTTCATAAAACAAGTAACATTAATCTAATTTTAAAAATAATAATAATAACATTAATAATAAAATTATTATGTCATAATGTCATAAATTCAAAGTTTTAACTTAAAGGTTTTAAACTATCAAATTATGTGAGATAATATTAAGATTTGTTCCTTTTAAAGAAGATCTTAATTTTATTTAAAATCCTAACTAGATTGTGAATTTTATACATTTTTTTAGAATTATGAATGATGACTTAAGTTTTGTTTATTCTTTTGTAATTATATCAACGAAGTGTCTAAGTCTAATATGTGAGTACATGTTAGTTTTAAATGATGGATCTAAGGTTAAGCTAAAATTCTTTAAAATAGGTTAAAATGATTTGCTCACCATTCATTAGAACATTCATAACAAGTATAGATTAATATATTTTACCATTAAGTTCACCTAACCAAAAAAAAATTAAAAAAATTTGTTGGTTGAGTTTTATCTTGTAAATTTTTGGGCATGACAACTTAGTAGAAGTAGAATATTGACTCATACTAATCACTTCCAAGTAGTTTGAACTTGGTTTGCACTAGTGACTCAGTGAATACTAAAAAACTCAACATATAAACTAAATCACTTGATTAACAATGCATAGCTCAGTCAACACTAACACTAAAAGCTTCGTATAAACTAAATCATTTGGTTTTCATTGCATAGCTCAGTCAACACTAGATTCACATCACTGAAACTGTGAACTCCATAACCACTATAGAACTCAATTTGTGTTGAGAAACTTGGTAAACATTATGAAGCTTGGTGTACACTAATAATCATCAACCTAGTAGTAACTACTTGGCACAAACTAAATGATGTTCCTGGTACTTGGTAGTAACTGTAGTACTTGCTAGTGTAATACTCCAAAATTGGCTCATTTCCATGATCACCAATTTTGGTTTATTCTAATCAACCCTAAAGTGCTATCTCATTAGACAATTCTTATTCTGCTACTTGCTACATGACCTAAGTGTCAAATGCAGAGAACCCTAATCTACATTAATCATGCTATTTATTTAATTCCTAAAGTATTGACTCATATTAGTCACATTAAACCTACTTATTAAGATTTAATTTAATTTGAAGTATTTATACTTTAATTAAATTAAATTATATTCTAAGATTAATGTACTAGGGAATTAAAAAATTTAATTTGATAATTATGCCCACTTTAATTAATTAAATGTGATTATTCAATTAAATGAAAAAGGAATTTATGAGCTCATATCTCACTTATTAAATTAAATAAATCCTCTCTTCAATTATAAATGGAAACTTTGAGTGAACTATCTCTTGAATTAGAATCAATCCAGTTAACTTGATCTCACACCCTATGACAATTTCAGTTAACTACTCATCACACTCAGATCTGAAATAGTTAAGTCCACCTACACAAGGAAGTTTCCATCTTAACTAAATCTTTTCTTCAATCCTAACCATTGATCCAAGTTGATCTCACCCATTGATGGATTCTAGGAATTCTATTTAACAAGTTCCTAATTCCTCATTAAAAAAGGTTGAATTGAATTGCTATCGAATCTCTACTAAATTGTGCACTCATTTAAGCTCATTATTTTCATAAGCTTTCATTTTCCTAGATTAAATGTCATTTAGATTTAATATGCATACATCTAGTTAATTTTATTTTATATGTTCTTAGAATAATTACATATCAGATTTATATTACTTGCACAATCATATAGACTTAATTGCATTAAAACCCTTCATTCTAGAATGATTTGGTTGCTTGCATCTCAACTCTGAGGGCATAAATAGGAAAAATCCTTCTAGATAGAAGGAAATAGTTCATCTTGTAGGACTCTTCTTGGGTGAACAATCTCATGTCCATTTCAGGATGAATCTACATACAAGGACCATGTTGAAGTGTGTGTGTGATGTTTAAGGCCACATTCCACATATACATTTCTGGCACCCACTATGGGGTAGAGAAAATCAATTTCTCTAGCCTCATCTACATTTTTTTCTTGTTATTTTATCATTTTGTCCATACTATTCCATATAGTCACTCAAATCTTCATGTGAGACATTTCATTTTCATGTGAGGATTTGAAGATCTCGCATGAAGTTCTAAACCTTCTTGCACAAAAAAGTGCCCCATTGCACAAGTCTTTGCATAGCACATCACTTTCTCGTGTGGGTTGAAAAAGAATTTTGCATGGCTCTATGCAAGATTTTGCATGAGATCTTTAAACAAAAATTTTAATTCAGCTACTTTCATCATGCTATTCATTTAATTTTTTTCTAACATGTTTTTCTCTAAATCTTTATTGTTCTATTTCTTTGATTTTCTATAGCTTAACTGTTGTCTGTAGGACATTTGTCAAAGATTCCTTACAAAACCCACTCAAACATGAGCTGACCCTTTGTTTGTAGGAGGATTACCAAAGATACATTTGATGAAGACTATTTTTAAAACCCACAAAACAATGTGTTTTTTTTCTTGCTTTTAAAACATAGACTAATTAGGGCTTGTGAACTTCCTAGGGTGCAAAACAAAAGAATAGGGGATTATTGTCTTCACCGCTTGGAGGTCATGACCAAGGGTGAATCAAAAAACTAGATGCTTTTAAAAGATGAGATTCCAAAGAAGGCAAGCAACTTAGTGGTTCTCTAGTGCTCATTCTTATCTATGATGAGATGATGGTTTCCTTTCAAAGGAATCAAAATCTTTAGAAAGAATGAGTCTAGATTGATTGAGCTAAGTTGGTAAATTAATCTATTCTGCATGTTTGGGTGAGAAAGTGAGGTAGAGGAGTATGCTCTTTCCCCTTTGAGGGAAATAAAAAACATTAACCTTTGCAATTGAACCACGAGCCTACTAGAGTGATCCAACCTCTGGGAATGACCCAAGTGAGCAGACTCCTTTAGCCAGAGATTCCAACTCACTATAATCAAGATGCTTTGTAGAGAAAAAGACTCCAAAGCCAAATTAATTTCTTTCCCTTGATTCTTGATATCACTTATCAAGGGGAAGCTTTGTTTGTTTCACTAACCAAAACTAGCCTCAGTCTTGCTAAGCAAGTGTGTGCACTCTCAAATGCTAGTGTGGGTTGCTGGCCTCAACTCTACTTATAGAGCCACCAGGATTAATTCAAATGGAAGCCAAGTAAAAACCTTGTAGTTAAAAGCCACTCGGTTCACCTCCAAAAGGAGGCATAATATTTGTGTAAGGAGGGGGAAGTATCTCTCCTATAGAACTCACCATAGGCATGCTACTAGACATTGGAAGGTGGTATACATATTTGTCCCCTTCCACAAGGGCACTCATTTAGCATATACTACTGAGTCATTTAAATATACCAAAAACATGGGCACCCTCTAAGGGGTGACATGGCTATGTGAGGTACACGCATGCACATAAGATGTGGGACAAAGTTTTTTCCTTCTCTACCATTTTCTATTTCTAGGGATAAAGCATTTTTTTATTGAGTCTTCAACATGTCCAAAGCTGATGAAACAAACTAAACAGTCAAGAATCCCTTGTCCCTCTGAGTTTCTTTGCCCTCAATTGGATTGTATTCGACTACTGCTTGCTTGCTGTGTCTTTTTGAAAACACTTTTTCTTATTTGAAACTCAACACCATTTTCACAAGTCTGAAAACCAAACCTGCATTATATCTATTATTGATCAAATAAATCTACAACCTGTCTAAAACTATCCAAAACTATTGAAAATCTCTTTAAAATTTGACTCTATTGTTAGTCTGGTCTAGAATTTCACACATAGTCTTACATTTCTTCGTGTGAGAACTCACTTTTTCATGCAAAGGAAGTGTCTTTGTTGAACCTATCACTTCTTCATGCGACCTGAAGTAAATCTTCTTGTGAGTTTTAATTGCTATTTTGAGAGTTTGTGTCCAAGTGTACTTTCTCACATGCCTCACAAAGAATTTGCGTCCGAGACCTTATCCTAAAACTATCAAATTAGCTTATTTGACCAATCTACAATTTTCATTTAGTATATTTCCTACATTGAGTTGTCTCTTCCTTGTTTGTAAATAGTTCCAAACTACGACATTTAGCTTAGCTAAAGATTTTTAATTTGTACTTTGACTAGTCTCATCCTTTAGTTGTCTTCATTCTCATTCTTTAGTTCTTTTCATACTCCACATTACAATAGTCATAATCTTTGGCTATTCTAGCCTTCAAATCGGACTACTCATGCCTTAGTATACACCATTCTCATCTTGTACCCTTGAGACTAAGTTTTGGTGCGGTCCTTGTCCAAGTTCATGCTTCTTCTCCTTGTTTATGACTATCACAACAAGGAGTGGCAACATGTTTTATCCTCTTAGACTTAGGTGAGGTCATGCTAGGGGTCATAATCATGGTAGAGGTCACCTTCCTTTTGTTACATAATCTACATCTAGCTCATCTAGTGAGGCATCCTCACGATCTCCCTCACTCGTCAGGTCACCTCAAGTCTAGCAAACATTCTCCATAAACTTGCGACAAACTAGGAACCCTTTGTATCAAGATGATCTTGGGACTAGAAAAGGTCTTGTATCCCTAAAGAACAGGTTGGACTTCCTTTTCAAAGGACCTTTTGAAACACAACATATTGAAACTAAACATGTTCCTACAATGATTGATCATGAACTAAACATGGTAGTCACAATAGATATCAAGAACCACCTAAGAATGAAAAAGAGAAAGAGAAAGACCTTGACAATGATGAGGAACAAGAAAAGGTGGAAATACTCCCTAAATACATAGCAAAATGTTGAAGAGACAAAAAGTTTCAAAAGGTCATGGGAATTCTACTCAATAAAGAGCAAGAAAAATACATTCTCAAACTTTCCCAAGAGTGAGCTAAGTTGCCCTCTCATTTCAATGTGGAAACCATAATCATGCTCGAAGAAGAAAATAAGACTTCCAAAGACCAAAAATAACTAAAAATTATGCAAAACCAACTAGCTCAGATGATGCATGAGAAAGAGAAACCCACAAAAACATACACATTAGATACTCTTTATCTATTTCCATTTGACAAGAGCATAAACATGCCTCCTTTACCACAAGGCATAGAGCTACCTAAGTATGACAAGTACTTTGGAACCACTGATCCCCAAGATCACTTGTGGGAGTTTGGTGCCTTGTCTATGGAGTTTATGCACAACTAGACATACCTCATGCATTTATTCCCTAGAAGTCTAGGTGGTCAAGCTTTGGAGTAGTTCTCACACTTGCCTCCTGGTATCAAGATGTTTGACAAAATTGCCAACTTATTTGTCTAGCAATATTCTCAAAACATTCAGAACCCTGTCAATATTTGGGATTTATGTAACCTTAAGTAGAAAGTTGAAGAAACTTTCCTTACATTCCTCCAATGGTGGAGACAACTTTACACTAAGTATTCATGTAAAATTCCAGAAATGGAGAAGCTTGACATTTTTGTTAACAATCTCCTATTTGATTTTGGGTATAGAGTTCAAATTCAAGTTTTGTGTACCTTTGAAGACATGATCATAGAGGCTATTTGCATCAAGGAATTTATGGTCAACAAAGGTGAGCTCACTCTTTAGAAGGACACAAAACAAGGTTCCACCTCCAACAAGGATAAAACCAAATATGTCAACAAGAATCGAGAAATTGTACATGATGGCATTATTGACAATGTCACTCCCAAACTTGTTAAGGTGGCATTTAATCTCACAGATGGTCTTAATGTGGCCAAAAATGCTGAGAAGCCTCCTCCTGATAACAAAACATCTAGAATCAAATTGAGAAACTCATGGGCCATGTTGGTGTTTTAAAACACTAGAGGGTTTTAAATTATCTTGACGAGAAGATGATACATCTAGGGGCAACTGACTCCCATTTTCAACACATCATTTCAAACACTGGGCCAACTATAAGGCTTGACCCTTCTTCTAATTCAGGCTCTGTAAAACCTAGGTGGGTGGACCTCAGATTCAATCAATATGGTACCAGTGCAAAACATACTCTTGAATCTAACAATGCAGATAACAACACTTATATCTCCTAATAACTCATGTAGTAACAAAGAAGTGTAGTAGCAAATCACAAGTCTATGGAATGCACAAGCTGAGTGAGGTTTAAAGTGTTCTAGCTCTTCAACATAAAATGTAAAGATGATCTAAATTTGATTTGATTTTATCTATGTGGGGAAAGTGGATGAAGACTAGGTATGAACAACAAACTTATGATCCTATAACACATTAGTGCCTTATCCATTGGGAAATTCATGAATATCCTTCATGAATTTTGGATATCTAGAACATATATCTTATGTCAAGACTCCAAATCTATTCATTTACATTGTTAATTGGATATCAATGTTTGATCTAAATCTCATTCTACAACTATGATCTAAGGGACTACAACTATGATCTAAGCTCTTTTTTCAAAGAACATAAAACATCACAACTCAACTGAGAAAGGAGACAAGATTGAAACTAAAAATAGACATTTGTTGTTCCTTGTATTGATTTCCTTGAAATAATACATAAAAATGCATGAAATTAACTCATAAAGAACCTAATAAACTGGGCTATACAATGAACAAATGCTATCATACAAGAGAGAAAATGGAAGGAATGAGAAACTGATGTGATGGGAAGGGGGTATCATAACCAAAGCAAAGCTTCATGGCCTGGAACTAGCACAACCAGATCTTCCATTCAAACTTCATCAATTTCAGGGCCAGTTCTACTAAATGTCTTCATTCTAGAGAAAACTTTTTAAATTTTCAAACCCTTGCAATGAATGAAAGAAGGAAAGCTATAGCAAGAAGTGAATTCTCATATTTGTTATGCTACTGACATGTGTCCACTCAAAATTCTTTCCCAAGAAGTTAAAAAACCTTCTCTCTACCTTCTCTCTATAACTACAAATCAAATCCCCATCATTTTGGCTCTGAAAGGCAATAAAGAATCTCAAAAATATTTGATTCACCATCATAACTGATTTGATATCAAAGTGAATTCACAATAAAAGTGAAAATCAGTTCAATGTGACCTCTAGAATGCAAGAAAACTATTTAAGGATGATTTTCTCAACATTCAGATCCTAGCAAGCCTTTAAAACTACCCTTTAACCAATTCTAATGCTCAATGATCAAATATACCTATTCTATTGCCAATGCCATGGGAATCACAAATTGACCTATAGCACACACTAGTGAGTACATATGCAAAAACCAACCTCAAAAATGGAAAATTCAGCCCGTTCTAGTTCTAGTGGTATATTAGAGCAGCCATTTTCAATAAAAAAATGCTCTAGTTATGGCCCTCTAATGTTCAAGTCTCTATCTCTTGGTTTTGCATACATTTTGCAAAAATTTAAAACTTTTACAAAGTTCAAACTATCTTAAAGTTTTAGACTTTATTTAACTGACTTGCACATTGAGGGAAATATAATAAAATATTAAAATTTATGTTTTCTCAAATTTTCCCACCATTCTCCATCTAGTTCAAACCTATTTATTGGCCTAATGACACATGTCAAGATAGGATTGGCTCAACTTTGCATAGCTGGTGCCACATCATACTCGCTATGTCGCTATGCTTAACTAGTGAGAAACTTCGATTAGCAACATAGCGAGTGCCGCACAATTGTCCATGTGTCATGATCTTAGTATTCAAATTTGACATCAAAATCTCATCATCCTACTAGTTGCCACTTGGCGCTACCTAATTTTTTGACTGCATTGGAAGAGGGACCCATGGTACATTTTACATTTGATTTTACCTTGGCTAGATTTTTATGGTTTTCTAGCAATTCACTATGCCACTAGCCAGAAAACCTTGGATTTCTCGGCTAGCAAGGTAGTGAGTTGCCAGATTTTCTAACTTTTTTGGAAACCTTGAAGGATGATGATGTCATCCTCATTGATATGCATGTCTGTTCAAAATTTTACCTCTAACTACATCCATCTAGCTGACTATGAGCCCCACCTTGCAACAAGTGGCTTACAAAACTCTTCTTTCTTTGAGACACAATGTATTGGCAATGATTTATATTTAAACAAATAAAAATCCTCTCCCACGATAAATGTGGGATATATCCCTATAGACTCTGCTTCTCATAAAATGCCTCCTTTGTTTAGCTTGGACAACTTTTTACTTTGCATCTTGCATGGGATGCTACCTTTGATTATTGGTGTCGAATTACTCAACCAACCTTCTAAATGCATTGGCTTCCAATACTTTGGATTGAGACAACTTACTTTTAATGCATGTGGACTTATTTTCAATGCCTACTTCATTTTTTGCTAAAACTTCCTACTTATGTGGATTTCCATTGACCTAGTGGCTTCCCTCTCATCATGGTTTGTGTTCAAAGTTTTCCATATTCTAATTCTTCTATCTTCAGAACCAGAGGCATATGATTCACCTCTAGGAGAGAAACACACATAATGAACAGGACCATAGTGTCCTTTTCTACACACAATTTCCTCTCCAATGTGAAAATTGAAGAGGCAAACCCACATATCTTCACAATCTAGAAACTTGTTTCCCATCAATGAGGTAGACTCCACCATAGATGGCATTGAGTAGCTTTTCACCAACCAAAAATGGTTGGCATGAATACTCTATTTGACATGCTCTAATGCCCTTTACCTCAAGTTGTTGCCTCTTTTTTGCCATGGGTTCTCCCTTTTTACTCAAGCATTATCTTCCATTGATGTTGCCTTTCTCTTTTCTAGATGACCTCTGGCCTTTTCCTGCATGTCTTGTCTTTTTCTTGGGGGAGTTCTTCTTTAAATGTCTTTCCCTATTCTCCCCTATGTCTTCATTATTTTTAACTGACATGGGCACCCCTTTTATAAGTCATGCGCTCTCCTTTTTTATTGCGGCTACTTCTCTTGTTGCTAATGTTCATGTCGTTAGTTCTCTACTTGCTCCTTTCAATGCATTGGTTCTTTCCTTTTGGCTGTAGTTTTTTTATTTAGTGTGGAGACTCCTTACTTTAAGGCTTGGTAGGGACTCCAAACACTCACTTTCCCTTTATTAATTTCTTTATCTTTTAAACTTAATTTCACTTTTTATGAATGGCATGGATGGTCTTTTTTTAGATGTGGAGATTGTTCTCCTTTCTCTTTGTTGTTGCTTGAGACCCTGTCATCCTTCATAAATTCTTTTTATTTCATTTTGTGGACACTTCCATCTCAAATCTTTTGTCTCCAATGAAGCTCCTTGTAAAGCTACTACTTCAAAATGAGTCATCCCCATCTAGTGTCTTAATGGTGAACTTTGAGGATAACGTAAAATTATGTAATTATTGGATCTCTCATGAGGACAAGGAGCAGGCAATGGACCAAGAAGGAAAAAAGGTTATCCCTTCTTTGAATAATTAGAAGTATCAATTTCTAAAATCTCAATAGATCATACATTGAGAATAAGTCCCCTTTCATCAGATAACAACACTCTTATGATCTTGAATCAACCCATCAATCTAGAGCAATTAGTAAGACCCCAAAGTGGGTCCGGCTAATTTTTTTTCATTTTTGAACAATTGAAACCTCAAATTGATCTATTCAACCCATCATATTGATTAGAAATAGGTTTGATCACCGAACAATCAATTGAAACTCACTTTATCACTTATCTACAAACTGCCAATTTAATACTAGAGGGTCATTTGACTGGCATTAAAAATTGATTAGAACACCTAATCAAGCTCTAAAATTTGACCCATTGATTCTATCTTCTACATATATGCACCATGTCAAATCTCGTCTCATGAAAAATTTGGTTTCAAAAGATATTCGCTATCAAAGTTGACCTCTCAGAACTACTTGCAAGAAAATATGTTAAAAAGCAATAAACTAGGTTCAGATTTGGCCTTGAAAACTGGGCAAATGAATGCTTGGGAAAATGAAATTTGGGGCATTGGTTCACTATCATAAGGAGAGTATGGATCTAAAATCTAGGCTCATGATGAATAATAGGACACAAATGGAAATTAGTCAAAGTGGGCTACTTAGATTTTGCAAACAGGAAACACTGAGAAAACATTTTTTGCAAATGGAATTGACTTGGAAAAGTGTGTAGACGGATTCGTCATGACTTGAAAATCAGCACACTTGAAGTATTTTCAGAGGGAAAAAAAATGGTACAATCCATTCTATCTTACCAATCATGGGTTTTGAGTTATAGCATCATGAACATGGGTACCAAACAATCTGCATTTGTTGACACCAGTAAAAAGATAAAAATTGCATTTGGAATCGCATTTGAAAACTGATCAAACGAATTCTACATAAGATGAAACTTGAAACATAACAAGTTTCTAATGTCTAAAATGCAATCCAAAATTAATTTCAACATTTGGGTGAACTGGGTCAAAATTATAACTTGTCAAATAGGGCCTTCTAGAATTATGTGCAAAGTGCATCAGCATGAAAATAGTAAACTACCAAATTTGAAGGATTCAAAACTTAGTCAAATAGACTCAAAATGACTTAAAATATGACACATAGGTTCTTAGGTATGGACACTAGACACTCCCAAATCAAAAAATCACAAAACATTTTTGGGTGCGAGATATTCACTTGCAAACACAGCCACCTGTAACTGTTTGACATAGGTGAAAATGCAAATTTGATAATTGCTCAAACCAAGACTTCATGAAATGTCTCAAAACAAAAATTTAACTTCATGGAATACATAGACAACTAAATGAAAGGTGTTATAAATATTAAACATCTCATAGGACTTAAAGGTATAGCTAGGTACATATGCATCAGAAAGCATTTATAGGGCTTGATTTCTATAATGGTACTCAAAATTGGGGCTTCAATTTTGAGTCCCAAGAGGCCACACACCCTAAGAAAGAATATACAGCCTTGGGTGATCCTTTGGATGTGGTTTAAAAAACATTGTTACAACACAAGCTTATTTCACCACTGGACAACTCTCACCCCTATGATTCACAACCACGCCCACCATAGTGGAGTGAAACCTCATTCTATGAGTATCACCAAAATAAGGGGCATAAAACTAGCAACTGCATAAACTTATGCCACAAAGTCCAAGAAATGATTGATGCTAGTGAACTTGTGGTAGATGGACATAATAAGAACTTGGATCACAAGGTGTTGAAAGAGCCTTTCCTAGCCTATGAAAAAGGAAAGACTTCAAAACCA
The DNA here is from genome assembly GCA_028749045.1 of Cupressus sempervirens. Classification (NCBI taxonomy): domain Eukaryota; kingdom Viridiplantae; phylum Streptophyta; class Pinopsida; order Cupressales; family Cupressaceae; genus Cupressus; species Cupressus sempervirens. The sequence goes on along the minus strand of CM053784.1, from coordinate 32,896,895 downwards.
AAACCCAACAACACGATCAGCTATGCATATTCCAATGATGCCAATATGATCAACATGGTTGAACCTGTGGATTTTGAATACTGTAACATCATTACTTTTAAGGGCGAACAAGATAATGATAAACCCAAGACACCATTTTCCTTGAGTGGCCATACTTCCAATACGACAGATAACACATCTTCACAATGATGTGCTAACTTTGTCATGCATTCTCATGCCAAGTTGGTGCTCAAAGGCCTTGCGTCTTCTACTCCTGATCATGAACACCATAAGGAAAAAACCCTTGTTGGTTCTTCTAAAAAAAGTGCAAAAATCACAAAAAATTCAATAGCTACTAGCTATAGTGTTCTTGATCAACTAAAATGAATTGATGCTCAAATATCCATCTTTGAGCTACTTAAAATCTATCATGCTCATAGGAAAATTTTGGACAAAGCTCTCACTGAGGAAAATGTTCCTCAAGATCTTTATCTTGAGTGATTTCAATCCATGGTAGGTCACTTGACCTCACCTTATTTTATGTCCTTCTCTAAGGAGGATGATAACTCACTGATTCACCCAAACGATCAACCTCTACATATTGAGGTCATGATACATCAGACACATGTTCATTGGGTACTCATCAATAACGATGCTAGCCTAAACATTATCTCTACTACTTTGCTTAGATAATTAAATTATTTTGAGGACTCTATTGATCCTTGATGCAAGATCACTATCAAAGTGTATGACAAAGTTGAACAAAAATCTCTAGGTCTTGTTGTCTTACCCATTTGCATCGGTCCTACAAAAAGGGATGTCACCTGTTAGTTTCTTGACATTCCCTTGGATTATAACATTTTGTTAGGATGTCCATGGATTCATGAGATGCATCCTATGTCATCCACATATCACCAATCCATCAAATTCCCTTTTCATGGCTTTGAAGTTACTATTCCTGCCACTACTAGCTATACTTGCAATACGCTCAAAGCTGCAGAAACTTTCATCCTCACTAATAGGGAATCCATTTATTATCATGACAAAAAGCTAAAAAAAATTGAGCAATCATTTAAATTGAAAGAAGATAGCATGGGAGAGTACCATATTGAACCAGTGTTTTCATTAACATCTCTTCCATAGTCTCCTCGTCATTATGGGAGACCCTTAGAGGTGAAGAAACCATTTGTGCTAATGCCTCAAACCAAGTATAATGGCACTTTTGTCAAGGGTACTATTCCCCTAGAGGATGAAAGTGAAAATAAAGCCATTTCTACATGGCTTTACAGAGAAGAGACTCTAGTAGACTTATCAGAGCAAGTTCGAGAAATCACTCCTAAGAAATATGGGCCTAGTCTTAGGCTCATGAAGTTTTTTGGCTACAAGGGAACTAGCCCTATTGGGTGAAATAACAATGGCCTAATTGATCCTATTAAGGCAACAAATTGAAGCAACAGTGTTACAACTATTCTAGGATTTAAGAAGCTTCCTTCCATTTGGGAGCCAACAAATTCATATCAGAACTTGAGAGTTCATCTAGAAATGAGTCACAAGCCAAGCTAGATACTCAAGAGGAACACTTTGATGATGAGGATCCTTATCCTTATCTTATCCCTCACAATTTTGAAAAATTATTTACTAAGCCAAATGACTTTGTGCCATGTCTTAGCACTATGGATGATACTAGTGATTCTTCTGAGGATAATATTGATCAACCCAAAGCTCATTTAGAAAAGGGAGAGTCTAGTCAATCATTACGTATTGAGTATTTGTTTAAGAATCTAGATGATGAAGACAAGTATGTCCCTATCATTGTTGGGGAGTTCTATAGTCTCTCACCAGGTCGCAATGATTCTAAGGAATATGAGTTTGACTCTCTTTTAGAAGCAACTACTAATAAATACATTGACCAAGTTTATGTCTATGAAAACCAAATCAAAGTGGGTGAAGCATCTAGGATTAGGTCAAATGGGTCTAATCCAAGTAGTGTCCTAGAGTAATTAATTTCTGACATTAGTACTCAGAGGTATTCAAACACACTTGTGGATGAAGTTTCCATAGGTCTCTAATTGTTGGTCCAAGCACTTAATGACTATACCATGAATGCAATTGAACTAGACACTACTCTTTCACTTGCACATCCTAAGCTTATAGACTAGAACCCTAATGCATCTAGTGAAGTCCACACATTCTAAAATGACTACACTCTTGCCTGCTACCTAAATGCTATTGAACCTATAACATCTTCCACCAGTGAATAGAGAATCAACATGACTAAAGTTGACATCAAATATCTGATTCATACAATTAAAAAGAAAAAATCCAAAAGGTCCAATGGTGAAAACCACATTGTGGTAGTATTAAAACCCAAATAAGTAAAAACAAAAGACGTATCCAAAGGTGAAAACCTCTCTAAGGTTCCTATGGATGAGATATTTGATGCACTTCCAAGTCACTTTTAGGAGAGATCATCAATGTTGATAGAGCTGACATAGCCAATCAACCTAGGTACAGAAGAACATCCTCATATGATACATTTGGCACAGTCATTGTCTTCTGAAGAAAAGGAAGAGTTCATTGCCTTTTTTCAAGAGAAGAAGATATTTTTTTCTTCGACATATTCTAACATGCCAGGACTAGATCTTGATCTTATCATTCATCACTTGTCCATTGCACTAGGCATCAAACTAGTTAAACAAAAATTTCAAAAAATCCATCCATATGTTGCATTACTTATCAAGGCACAACTGGAGAAGCTTTTAAAAGCTAGTTTCATCTGTACAATTGATTATGCTAAATGGATATCCAATATTGTTCTAGTTTCCAAGTATGATAAATCCATCAAGCTTTGCACTATCTTCCATAATCTCAACTTGGCATGTCCAAAGGATGACTTTCCACTTCCTAACATTGATATGATAGTGGACATGATGCTAGGCTATGAGATGTACTCACTTATGCTTGGGTTTTTTTATTACAATTAGATCAAAATTGTGCCAGAAGATCAAGAGAAAATTGCTTTCACATATGCATGGGGAACTTTTTGCTAGAATGTAATGCCATTCAGTTTGAAAAATGCTAGTGCAACTTATCAGAAAGCAGTAACTACAATTTTCCATGACATAATGCATAAGACCATGGAGGACTACGTGGATGATACCTTGGTCAAAAGTGCTAAACACAATACTCATCTACAAGATTTGGGACCCATCCTAAATTGCATGGAAAAATTTAGTCTTTGGCTTAATCTTAAGAAATGAACATTTGGTGTCACGTTAGGAAAGTTTCTAGGATACATCATGTCAAAAAAATGAATTGAGGTGGATCTAGAGAAAGTACAAGCAATAATGGATATGCAACTACTTTGAAACATTAGTTACATGAGAGGTCTACAAGGTAGGCTCCAATATATTCATAGGTTTATCTCATAGTTGGTGGATAGATCACAACCCTTCACAAAGACTTTATAGAAGGGTGTGAAATTAAATTAGATTCAAGATTGTGAGCAAAGATTAACATAGATCAAATAATATATTTCCAATTTACCAATCCTAATGCCTCCTATCTATGGGAATCCTTTTCTTTTGTACATTTTAGCAACTGAAACATCTTTTGGAATCCTATTAGCTCAAGAGAACAATGACAACAAAGAGAGAGCGATTTACTACTTGAGTTGCACACTGATCTCTTATGAGAGAAACTACAACATCATTGAGAAAGCTTTCTTGGCAGTAGTCTTTGCTTCCTAGAAGTTAAGACACTCCATGCTTGCCCACACTATGTGACTTGTGGCTAAAATAGATCCACTAAAGTATTTTCTTATTAAGGCAGCTCTCTTTAGGAAGATTGGCTAAGTGGATTGTGATACTTAGTGAATTTGATATCTAGTATATTGAAAGAAAAGCCATAAAGGGACAAGTGATCATAGATCAACTAACAGATGCACCTATGCAAATTCTTGTCCCAATGAACATTGATTTCCCTGATTAGTCAATTTTGAAAATCACACACCAAACATGAATGATGTTCTTTGATGGGTCCTTCACACAATAGGGATCTGGCACTCGATTACTATTCATAACACTACAAACATATTCATTGCCCAAAGCATACAAGATTCTATTTCCTTGTACAAAGAACATTGCTAAATACGAGGCTTTGATCAATGGCATGAAAATTGTAGTTGAATGGAGAGTGGATTAGTTAGACATCTTTGGTGACTCTCAGCTTGTAATAAACTAGGTTAATGATGTGTATCAAAAAAGGATGAGAAATTAATTCCTTACAAATGCATGGTTAATGAATTAAAGAAGTATTTTGCATTCATCACTTTCTAGTAGATCTGTCAAGTAGATAATAAAGCAATTGATGCTATGACTACTTTTTCCTCCTTGCTATAGATGCCTGAAAATGATCTTCTACATGAGTTGTTGGTGGAAGTGTTACACTACCTAGCCTATGACACCCCTGATTCTAGGATGATCTATTCTATTGTAGGATACGACTCATCTCACTACCATCACATCTATTCCTACCTACGTAATCAAACCATTCTAGAAGGTCTAACTTGTAATGATAAACATTATCTAATCCATAATGCTTTGTGGTATGTCATTATTGTTGATGATCTATATAGGAGAGGTCTCAACGGAACACTCCTTAGGTGATTAGAACTTGAAGAGTCCAAATTCACACTAATTGATGTTCATGAGGTCATTTGTAGATCACACTCAAATGGCCTAACACTAGCTTGCAAACTCCTTAAAGCTAGTTACTATTGGCCTAAAATGGAGTAAGAAGCTATCAAGTACACTAGGCCTTGCAAGTAGTGTCAACTTAAAGGGAATCTAATCCACACTCTAGCTAGAGAGCTAATACCTTCTACTACATGGCCATTTCAACAATGGGCCTTCAACTTGGTGGATCAAATTCACCCAACCTCTTCTAATGGACATAAGTTCATTATCATAGCTATTTCTACATCATGAAGTGGGTAGAGGTAGTACCTCTCATAGCCACCAATGGAAAATTAGTAGCTCTTTTATCACAAAATACATCATTTTTAGGTATGGTGTACCATCCTTAATCATTACTAACAATGGAAGACAATTCAAAAACAAAGACCTCAATGAATTATGCAAGAAATTCAAAATCACATAATATTAGTCTTCTATCTATCACCCCCAGGGTAATGGCTAGGTTGAGGAATCAAGTAAGGTGATCCTCAAGATCCTTCATTGCACAGTCAAAAAATCTAGGAGAGACTGACACCTCAAGATTAATCTAGCATTGTGGGCATATAGGACAAGCATCAGGACTCCAATGGGTACAATGCCCTTTTCTTTGGTTTATGGAGAAGATGTTATTCTTCTAATCAAGGTCAAGATTCCTACCTTGAGAATCTCTATGAAAGGCCTTATTACTGATGATGATTATATGATAGCTTGGCTTCAAAAGCTAGTGTTATTGGATGAATGTCAACAAGTAGCATGTGGTTATCTTGAGCCTATCATCAACGAATGTCAAGAAGCTACAATTGGAAAGTCATGCCACATGACTTCTAGCTGGGTGATCTCATCCTGAGAGAGAACCCTAAGAATCAATAGTAGCAAGTCCAGAAAGGAAAGTTTGAACCAAACTAGCTTGGTCCTTACATCATTATTGTAGTATATGGATCTGGTGCCTACAACTTTCCACAATTGAAGGAGAAGTGCTCAAGGAACCTATCAACACTCTCCATCTAAAGTGGTTTTACAATTGATCTGATCTCAGCAATTCTCTGTGCATATCTATATGTCCTAAAAAAAATCTTAAACATCTAAAAAATTCTTGAAAAAAATTATTATCGTAGTGAAAACCTAGCAATAGGATCCTTGGTAACACCAAAAAAATTGAAAATTCCAAAAAATACAAAATAATCAAAAAAGAGAAATTTTTTTTTTGAAAAAACAAGAAAAGTTCCATTGATGAAAACTTAGAAACAGGCATCATGGTAGAAAAAAAAGAAATTTCTACCAAGAAGATGAAAACCTAGTAAATAGGTGCCTCTTGTTCCCAATGCTCCATCTTTCAGTGCATCTTCTGACTTTTTGTATAGTTTCTTTACCACTTTTCCCACTTTTCACTCATGTATCCATGGATTGAGTCTTGTCACAACTTAGGGGCATTCCCCTTTAGTACCATAGGATCTCTTTTGTGAAAATCACTAGTTGTTTCAACTATGCCTACCTACTATCATTAGAGTCACTCTTTTTGAGATTCTCCTCATAGAATCTCTTTTGTGATAGCCACTAGTCATCTTGGCCATGTTTTCCTACTATTGCTAGTGTCACTCTTTGTTAAGATTCACCTCATCGAATCTCTTTTGCAATAGTCACTAGTTGTTTCAATTATGTCTACCTACTATTACTTGGGTCACATTTCAAGATTCCTATTTTGAAGATCTCTCTTGCGTCAGTCACCAGTTGTTCTGGCTGTGTCTATATATTGTTACTCAGTCCTCTTTAGGTTCTTCACCTCAAAGATTCCTCTTTGACCTCAGGCACTAGCCATTCTGGCTGTGTCTACCTACTATTGTCATCCTACTAAAAAAATTTCTTTCATATATGTTTTGGACACTAACACTTAACATCAATCACATGAAAAAATTTCAATTCAAAATGAAATACTTGTTTGGACATACTGAGCATTTTCTTTGTTGGTTTTGTTTTCACTTTATCATGTCTTCTTGAGCAACTCGATGATGTCATTTTTGGCTAGAGATGTAATGACTAGGGGCATGATCTTTTCTTTGCTTTTTGTCTATGATTTATCTCCAATTGGTTTACCTATTCCTATAAAAGGGGTGTCCACCATAAGAGCCTCCATCTTGTATTGGATGGTCGGGTGTATCTTGACTCCTTTTATATGGATATGCCAATAACTTTGGCTCTTCTCCTTGTCTATTGGAGTGAACTCTTCATGCTATAATATATATTGATACTCATCTTATTAAGTGAATGTATGGGGGACTACAAGTATACCCAACACACTTCTATCTCAAGTTACAAACACAAGAGTCATTACACACATAATACTTACTGAATACCTAGCATAAGATGGATCTCTCATGTGTTTGGTGTGTCTACCATGCAATCAACATTCTGGTCATTCTAACATTTATGTTTTGATGCTTATGTTAAACTTGCTACGATAAAAGGGACAAATGTTCTGGTCATTCTAGCTTCTTGTGCCTCATATGCTTACATTTAATCCTAACAAACTTATAACATATGTCCTATTCATATTCAAATGATTGCAATGTCAGTGGGAACTGTATGACATATGGGATTTCATCCTATGCTCAATGATGATAAATGGTCAAGGATTGGTAATAAAACCTAGGGTTGTATTCAACAAAGTCTTGCAGTGCATACTTCATGTGTATAAGCACGTGATTCAATTGCAACTTTCTTTCATCCTCCATGATGGGAGATTGTGGACCTCTTCAAATTTTTCTAGATTCTCTATGGCTACACAAGCATTTGGTTCTTTGGTTCCTATTTGCATGCTCCTTGAGGGGATACCTATTATTGTCAAACAAAAGCATACAACACTTCATGAGATGTCAGTTCATTTCCATATGCATTGCATATATATACTAATATCATCTACACTAGATAATCACATCACATCAAATCAAGCATGCATTCATAACATTACACATGCATCTCATAATCATCACATCAGAAAATCATGTACATCAAATTAAAGTAGATACACTGACAATGACATGTAAATGGGGATACTCGGCTCAGAATCTCATATATATGTATATCAAAAATGTGTTAGTACAAAAAATGGGTGCTACTCAAGTGCTATTGATCAAAATGATACAAAATGGTGCTAGCACACCAATCAATACATAGCCAAAATCAAAATCAAGGTAACAATAACATGAGGCTAGCTCTGACCTGCATCATCACCCCTAACTATTGGAGGAGGGGGAGGAGGTGGCATATCTAGTCTGGTAGGAGGATGTACACCCCTAGAATCTCAAGCATACTATGAAAAGTGAGGCACTTATAGAGCCTCATTAGGCACCATTGTGGAGTATGCTACAAATTAATATGCCACTTGATCCATCTTCAATTGGCCCTTGTCCTATAGCATCTTTTCCATTTACTTAGCAGCCTACACACTCTCTCTCTCAATCTAAGGATCTCCTAATCCTACTCAGCCAGTTGTGCATCCCTAATGGCTACCTAGATCTATAAATCTCCCATCTAATTGAAGGCCTAAAAAATCTTATCCCTATACCACCATACTACATCATGTGGCCCAGTGCTAGGTTGATCATGCATCTCCTCATCTAGTAACTTAGGTGCCTACTCTGAGGGTGCCTACTCCTCTGTTCTTAGCCTCTATCATCGACCGTGCTTTGTACCATTTCCTCTGGCACCTGAATCTGACCCCATTTGGCATGGGGGAATCCACACCTATAGTGTCCTATGTCACACCTATGGTTGCTACTATTGTGGTGCCTAATGCTATGGTGCCTACTACTACTATGATGGTTGCTGCACAAGGCCATAAACTAGTGCCTATTGGGGAGCCTGTGCTACTATTTCCAAAGGATCTATAAATCAAGGAATGGGGTGGCTAATCAAGTAGGCCTAGTATGCATGCATCATCCTCACATCTGCTACATCTAGGAGATAATCCCATTGTGACACAACTAGGTTGTGCACATCTATCATCAATCAACTAGGATCCAATCATGCTAGCCACCCTCACTCTATATCTTTTTCCAACTTGGCATAGGCATAGTACTCCTATGTAATATCTTGTCACTGTTCATACTACAGCCACACCCATGTGATGATGAATCACTCTATCACCTATGATGCCTAGCCTAATAGTGGTCATGAGCAAAACATCCAGCTAAGCTCCTTGGGAGTGTCATCCTAATCCTCAATCTCTTGCCAGGGTTGTCATATGATAGAGACCAAGTCATCGAGATGGGTCAACCAATGCTCAGTCTTACCCTGGCTTGCCTAGGTAATGTGCCCTCTATATCTACATATATAAGGCTCCATGGGCTCTCTAGCATCATCATGTATTAGTCTACACACCGGTAGGTGCTCCCATGCCCAGATCTACAACATGTAAATGTTGGTAGCCATGGTTTTCTTCCCATGGTATACTATCTCATACATCTTGTGGTACATATGTTCGAGAATGCACTATCCCCACCTAAATATCTCTGGAGCATCTAGCATCCACTGTAGCATTACACCCCAACCGCACTCCAATTTGTGTTGTCCTCTGTCAGGCATCAAGAAGGAGCTAAGGAATATAGCTAATATTGATGCCAATCTATGTGTCAGCCCATAAGTATGTACGAGCTCATCCTAGATGATGGCTCAACCACTCACTAGACTATTTCTTGAAGATGGTGCATAGTGCCTTTGTGCCTACCTGGGGCACCACATCATAAAGCACCCTCAATCCATGGAAAGGAATCCAAAGTATCCTGTAGATATCCTCAGGTGTGATGGTCATCTCTCCCACTAACAAGTGAAATGTGTTTGTCTCTAAATGGAAATGCTCAACCAAGGTAGTCAAAAGGCCATGATTCATTAGCACTGCTAGGATCTGACATAAAGATGAAAGTCCCAATCTGTCTATGTGAGCCATATCAACATTGTCTAGGCTCTATAGCAATGCTCCATTTGGTAGATAATGGGACTTGAAATAGATGTCATTAAAAATCTCTTGCATACACAAACAATATTGACAAGAAGATGGTTAGTACTCGATCAACAAATTAGAATGATGAAGAAACAAATGCAAAATTCATGCTAAAATGTAAAAAATGCAAATTATAACTATGCTACTATCACCAAATTTTGCACGAACTTTCAAGTTCTCACTCGAGAAATCTAGTTCTCGTGCAAGAAATGAAAAACTCATGAGTGAAGACCAATCTAGGTTTTATGCTTCTCATGTGAGATCTAGGTGTCTCCCATGCAAGAGCTCCCACTGACCAGTGTGAGAAAACACTGAATAGGTGTTTCTTCATGCAAAAAGAGACTATCTTTGCGTGAGAAGAGGTAGTCTTGTGTGAAGACTAATTGACCAACTCTAAAAAAGTGCTAAAAATGTAATAAATGACATCAAAATATGTCAAAATGAAAATACAAGGTTGGGATATTGATCACTCACCAGAGGTCCATAGTCCGCCAGCTGGTTGTGTCGTCGAGAGCACTCAAAATGATGATATCTCATGTTCACTACCATCTTCCTCTTGGAGCTCCTATTCACGAAAGACAAAGGTTTCAAATGATTTGAAAATGACCCCTTGGGCCCTTGTATAGGGTTTGACCTAATTTTTCAAAGTGCTCCAATTTGCACAAAAATCACCCCCTAGCTAATTTGACCATTCTAAATCAATTTTCAAGATCAAATTCAAAATTTGACACACCTAAGTAGCTCAAAAATGCATTTAAAATTTTTGGGACCGACGCGATCAAACACTTGTGTAGTCCATTTCTTCTAGTACTTTGTCATACTTGGAATCTTTTGAACTCAAAATTCTTCATGTTTTCAAAATTTATTTTGGAAAAGTTCAAACTATGGTTAAATCTAGTCAACTTTTGGTTAAACTTGGTCTTTTGGACCTCAAAATCACTTTAGATCAACTTCCACATTTCTTTTGATCATTCTAATCTTTTCTATATTTCTTTAGATCATTTTGATCTCTTTATATTTTCTTTTGATTGTTTTGACCCCTACTACATTCTACTAAATCTTGGATTTCTCTTGTATCTCTTTATATACTACTTTACATCATATTTCTAGTGTGTCATCTTTTGATTTTGCTTCTGAGGGGGTAGGATGATTACATCATTGAACCTAAATTTTAAATCAATCTAAATATTCATTGCTTGGGCCATCTTGTTCCCATCTTATGTCCTCACCATTCAGGATAGCTCATCACTAGGGGCATCTTTTTCCCCTCTATTTGACATCTTTGTCATTTATTTAATCTTTTCATCAGTAACAATATCAAAAAAGTATTGGTATAATCTAAACCTTGAATCCTAAAGATCAAGCCTCATTCAGGGGATGATTCTATGACTCGTAATTTGATCTTGCTATCTTTTATCAATTTCAGGTATCTAGATGTTCTAGTTGGATCCTTAAAGATTAAGCTCCATTCTGGAGACAATCTTTTAAATGCTATCAAATCTCAGGTATCTAGATGTTCTATCCAGATCCTTAAAGATTAAGCTTCATTCTGGAGATAGTCTTTTAAATGCTATCAAATCTAGGGTATCTAGATGTTCTATCTGGATCCTTAAAGGTTAAAATTTGTTCTGAAGGAAACCTTTAAAATGCTTATCAATTCAGGTATCTAGGTTCTCTACTTAGATTCCTTAGGATTAAGCTCTGTTCTGGGGATGGTTATTAAAAGCTTATCAAATGGTCTCTATATCATCAACTTCAAAACCAATCTTATCTCTTGATCTTTGCATCATACTTTCTAATTTTCTTTGACTTGAATTTGTTTCTCACACATTCAGGCAAAATGCAATACCCCAAAATTGGCTCATTGCTATGATCTCCAATTCTAGTTTATTCTAATCAACCCTAAAGTCCTATCTCATTAGGCAATTTTTATTTTGCTACTCACTACTTGACCTAAGTGTCAAATGCAGAGAACCCTAATCTACATTAATCATGCTATTTATTTAATTCCTAAAGTATTGACTTATTTTATTCACATTAAACCTACTAATTAAGATTTAATTTAATTTGAAGTATTTATAATTTAATTAAATTAAATTATATCCTAAGACTAATGTACTAGGGAATTTAAATATTTAATTTAATAATAATGCCCACTTTAATTAATTAAATGTGATTAAATTCAATTAAATGAAAAAGGTATTTATGAGCTCATATCTCACTTATTAAACTAAATAAATCCTCTCTTTAGTTCTAAATGGAAACTCTGAGTGAACTATCTCTTGAATTGGAATTAATCTAGTTAACTTTATCTCACACCCTATGACAAGTTCAATTAACTACTCATCACACTCAGATCTAAAATAGTTATGTCCACCTATACAATGAAGTTTCCATCTCAACTAAATCTTTGTTTCAATCTTGACCATTGATCCAAGTTGATCTCACCCATTGATGGATTCTAGGAATTCTATTTAAGAGGCTTCTAATTCCTCATTAAAAAAGGTTGAATTGAATTGCTATTGAATCTTTGCTAAATTGTGCACTCATTTAAGCTCATTATTTCCATAAGCTTTCATTTTCCTAGATTAAATATCATTTAGATTTAATATGCATACATCTAGTTAATTTTATTTTATATGTTCTTAGAATAATTGCATATTTCATTTAGATTACTTGCACAATCATATATACTTAATTTCATTTAAACCCTTCATTCTAGAATGGTCTGGTTCCTTGCATCTCAACTCTGAGAGCATAAACAAGAAAAATCCTTCTAGATAGAAGACAATAGGTTATCTTGTAGGACTCTTCTTGGGTGAACAATCTCATGTTCATTCCAGGATGAATCCACATACAAGGACCATGTTGAAGCATGTGTGTGAAGTCTAAGGCCACATTTCACATATACAAGTAGAGACTGAATTACTTGGTTTACACTATTAACTATATAATATTCTTTGTAACTACTAGCTATGTAAATAAGTGTGTGTCACTAATAGAAAAACTTGATTTTAATGTCAATAATGAGTTCATTGATAGGAGTAAGGAAGGAAGGAAAATAAGTTATCAATGTCCAATTTATTAGTAATGATGTTCGACAACCACCATTTCAAGAAATTCCTAAGATTGTGTATACAGGAGATTCGTCTAGTGTGTTATTGACTTTTCTACCCATGGTTTTGATTATCCAAGATGTTGTTATACATGCAAGGTTGGTGAGGTTAGAGATATGGAGATTAAAGATGCCTATTAGAAGATATGTGAAAATAGAGTTTTGAGGGAAGAAAACAAAATCATAGAGTGAAAAGGGTCAATGTGTGCTCTAGATTTTCTCCAAGTTTTGAAAACATAATGGATAAAGATTTTGTTGAGATAAATACATGAAAATTAGATATGGTTAGAAAATAGACCTATCAAAATATCAGAGAGGATTGTTTATAGAGTGATAGGGTATCCTACCTTAGATAGGTCAAAGACATTGAGGAGTGATGCAAAAGAATTAATTAAGAAGAACATTGGAGTTGTATTGAACAAGATGGGAATTCCAATTGATAGAATTGAAGACCCTATTATTGCATTTGTAGTGAGAGTGATAACACACAAATTCTACCAATTGAGCTGACTCAATAGTGCGCCATGCATTCCCATTGACCAAGGTTATAAACTTGTTAAGAAAGATAATTCCTATGACCTAGTTGAGATACAACTTCAACAATTGTTAGAAATCCTAAAATCTATTAGAAAGGTAAAGAGTTCTTGATGTAAGTTTGGTTCACTTATTGTTTACTTATTCTTCTATGTACAAAACACATTTCTTACTTTTGGAAAGGTTGTATGGAAGTCCAGTCGGCTTGTTACCCAATAGCTAGGTGAATTCATTGATCAATTACAAGAAATTTTTGATTCATTAATGACTAGTTACTTTGAAGATTTAAAGAAATCAATGAAGTAGGGATCAAGAATTCATGTGTCTCTAGTGGAGCAACATTATAACGATGTTTTTTTCCTAGTAGATTCTAACTATACCTATGTACAAGTAGCTATTCTAAGGGTTAGATGGTTGAGACCATTAACATATAAGATAAATGTTAATGAGGCCTCAATAGTCATCATTGTACTATTGGCAAAATAAATTGACAAGGATGGTACATCCTTTGGGAATTATGATGAAGCTAAATCAAGAATAAATATAAACTTGAAAACTACTACAATAACTAGAAAGAAGAAGAGAATGGTGAAGAAATTGAAAGAAAATTTTGGTGAAGGAGAAGAAGAAGAAGAAGAAGAAGAAGAAGAAAAATAAGAAGAAGGTCAAGGATCTTTACAGCTTACAGACAGACAAGGAGAAGATCAAGCTTTAGAGGATGAAGAGGAAGTTGAGAAATAACTAAAGAAAACTAAAAAGAAGAGGAAGGCACATCAAAATAAAGTAGAGAATCCAAAGAAAGTGGCAAAGAAGGAACAATATAATCCAGCTACACCTTTGACAAGGTCAATCACAAGGGTTGTCACTAAACAAGATAAGGAAGCTAATTATGCAAAAGGTAAAAAGAAGACTAATACAACAGAGTCGAGCATGCTTGCTGAGAAACTATAGAGAATTTTGAAATTACACGAGGAGTTATATGATGAGAAGAGTGACTTAGATGACAATAGTTAATTCAAAGTGGTAAGCTACAATCCCTCATCTAATATTGAAAACCTATATAACAATATAAAGAATAATGCAGATTTAGGTTTTTACCATGTTGATTTTCATAAGCTAGGAAGTGGAGATATAAATAATATTGAATAGGCTATTTATAATATGATGCCCACATTTAAATCCACTCCATTAGATATTGCTAAGTCTATTCCCAAAAGCTTATATGAGAGAGTTGAATAGAAGTGGAAATTCAATTTGAGAACTAAAAAGAAAATCAAAGGGACTACTTTACCCCAAGTTATGCCTTTTTTAGATAAGAAGATGATTGCTAAAGCTATTGAGAAGCATATAGGGGAATTTTCCCCTAAATATAGAGCCTTTCACATTCAGAGAAAAAATTAAAGAGGTGGTAACCTAGAGTACCTTATAGTGGAAATCTATCTGTGGATTGATATTCTTGATAACACTACCTAGAATGTAAATCCATTGAGTGAGGAAGATATAAAGAAACTACAATAGGAATCCACCAATACTTATATTCCATGCACAAATACTATATTCATGAGGATTGATGAATCTCAAAAGGATGAGATTGTATCTAATGTGGAACAACATCAAGACACATCTATAGTGCTACCACATGTTGCAGATGTTAAGGAGAAGAAATCACTTGACCAAACAATAGATCAAAGTATAACCTTGGAATAGATAGGTAAAATTTTAACCAAGAACCATCTTCAATACCTACTTTCATTATTGAGATGAAAGAGAAGGAGGAAAAAATACTAGGTACATCACTACCAATTCTACAAAGCCTAGGGTTGCTAATGCTTGTTATTATTGATAAGGAAGGAAATGAAGATAAAGATGATAATGAAGAGAATCCTAAACCCACCTAACTAAAACTTATTGAAGATCAAAATGAGGTTGAGAAAAAGGAAGAGGATAAGATGATTGCTAAGAAAGAGGAACATGTAGCCATATAGACATTGATCACTTTACCAGTCACTACACCTCCTCCTTGTTGCCAAAATCTTCAAAGGCCGAGTACTCAAGCTATGCTATTGAAAATACCAAGGCCAAGTACAAGTACACTTAAGAGCATTGAGACTACATCATTTGAGGATGCAAGTTTGGATGAAGTGATTGTTCTACCCCAATTTGATCCAACAAAAATCACACTTGAAGAAATGGTTATTCTTCAATAGGCTCTACAAAAGAAATCAAGGCAAAAAATCTTGAGAAGGGAGCATAAGTAGAAAAAGTTTCTACATGAAATTAGAGATATTTTGTAGATTCTTTTGATATTTCAAATTCATTTTCCAATAAGCCTATACTAGAACAACTTGTATAGATAGTTGATAATATAAAGGATGAGGACATAGAGTCAAATATTAAATTATTGGAATGGTCTAAAAGTAAGTTTCAAAATAAGGTTACAGACAAGATATCTATGCCATTGCACTAAGACAAGTTGATTTATCAACTAAGATGGAGAGTGTAAAGAAAGTTTTGGATAAAATTTCTTCTTGTACCACAAATTATGTGATGTTGATATCTTTACTAAAGAAACTCAATTGTCAACTGACCAGCTACAAGGAGATTTACAATTAATAGGTAGTACAATGAAGAAATCTTTTGGCACTAGTAAAGTTCATTTTCAAAGATTATTGCAAACCCAGAGTAGGCTTTCCATGTTGTAAGAAAAGGATGCAAGTGTAAGATCAACTCTAATCAATATACAATCCATGTTGACCCTTCATATGGAAGTTTTACAGAAGGAACTAGCCTCTTCCAAAAGATTGATGAAGAAAGATTCTCATATTTCTATACATGAAGGTCTAGTAAATATGGCAACAAATCTAGAAATAGAGATTCAATCTTTAGATGTAGCTAGTAGTAATTTAGATTCCACATTGGGAATCATAATGGGACTACATAAGCAATTTTGAAGAAATACACTATAAGTGTACCACCCAAATGATATTAGTGTCAAAAAAGAGGGATTTTGTAAATTTTGGAGGATTTTGTCAAGGTAAAAATCTACTCAAAAGGAGTAATATGGCAGTTAGTGCCAAGCACTAGTATGTGTTGAGCATTCAGTGTTTACTAAGTTACTCAAGTGTCAAGCAAATAGAAGGTGTCAAGAAAATTGTTTGTGCTGAGTGATTTAGGTGCCGAGTAAGATTAAGTGTTAAGCCATTCAAAAAATGAGTATCCACATAAAGAGCATAATGAAGGTTGAGCATCAGAGTCTATAGATGTCGAATTACCATTCTTTGACACAGATGTTTGTTATGACACAAAATTTTATGTAAACAATTTTTGGCCAAGATAAACATGAATTTTTGATATTAATAAATAAGGATGAAAAAATATTATGAATCCCTATACAAATGCATGCAACCAATCAGATAAAGGGAAGAATCAGGTAGAAAAAAGGATCAACCATATCCATTGATTATGACCTAGTCCATCTCTATAATTCCTATTTAAGGATGTAAACCCTAAGGGGAGTATATTTATGAATGATGTGAAGAGGAGTATCATATGCATGAGGGGAGGAATGCTAAGAGGGTAGAGAGAATTTTATGATGGAAATGATGGCTAAGTTATGGAACTATAATACTAAATCCATTTGAGAAGAATAAAGATACATAGTGAAAGGATAGAGAATATAGATCTAATCAAGAGGATCAAGAGATAACCAATAAAGAGGAGATCTAATATCAAGCAGCAAGGTGATAACTAAAGGATTAGGTGCTGAATCATTTTGATAGGTGATATAGAGTAAATCTTTTAACAAATTAGTCCTAATAGACTTTTGTAAATCTCCTAATAGAGTGCTAACTTAATTGTGAGTTTGGAATCCTTTAGTCAAGGTGAGACCTAACAATCTTCTAAGCCTTTAATAGGGAAGACCTTTGACCTGGTAGGTCATAGCTTATGATCAAAAATTTGTGGCTATAATTCGCCACACTTTACAACTGTAGTAGTGAAGATTTGTGAGTGTCATCCCCACCCCATGTTTACCCTCTCTTTGGAGGGTTTCTAGGTAACCAATATCTTATGTGTTATGTGTTGATTTACATTATGCTTTGGATTTCATGCATGGTTACTTATTTTAGTTTACATGTTAAGTTATGAGATAGATGTTGAAATTCTTTAGAATAATTGAGAGTTGGGGTGAATCCGTTTTCCAAGGTCTAGATGTATAAATAAAACTTTTCATAGCTTAGTGAACCCATAAAAAATTTATCATCATGCATGCATCCATAAGATTATGCAATCACTTAAAAATTATTAGGTTATTGTCAGATCAATTTGCAAAAATGTAAACATGAAACATAAAAGATTTAGCAACACATTTCACACAATGATTTAGGTGGAAACCAAATTTTGGAAAAACTACCAATAACATGCTACTCTTTTTCACTATTTTGAAGTGATGCCTTGTGAAAGGCCAACCCTATTAAAGATTAGAATACAAACTATTAAATGTGACCCTGCTAAAGGATTTCAATCACCTAGTTAGGAGAGAGCCTTGTTAGAAGACTTTAGACCATTCACTTGGAATGTCACCTGGTTAAAGGATTTTAAAATGACTATTAGGTTAGCCTTAATATAAAGGATTTTACCCTATACTGATACAATTATTAGAGAGAAATAGTAAGGCTTGATCTAATAACAACTTACAACTCCATTTATAGATTATAGATCTTTGTGTTAGTCCTCCATTTTTCTTGGTCTTCACACATTTCAACTCTGATAGCTTGTTCACCCTTGAAGCATTCATATCCTTAAGCCTTCTTGCTTAAAATGCCAATGTAGAATCTTCTCTAGGTCACTTGATGAAGCAAAACCCTTGAATCCTTCTCTTCCTTAGGTTCTCACACATGAAAAACTTGC
The DNA here is from genome assembly GCA_028749045.1 of Cupressus sempervirens. Taxonomy (NCBI): domain Eukaryota; kingdom Viridiplantae; phylum Streptophyta; class Pinopsida; order Cupressales; family Cupressaceae; genus Cupressus; species Cupressus sempervirens. Next base: position 32,878,627 of record CM053784.1, on the reverse strand, counting down.
TTGATGACCATCCATACATATAAATAGGAAATTAATACCTTTTTCTACTTATTCTCCATCATCCTATTTAGGATTAGGAGAGATTAGGTAGAATACAGTGTATCCACCCCATATTCCATATCTCTTCTAGAAACTTGTCCATTAATCCACTTTGAATTCACCTAAAAATGGTTTACCTTGAATTCTCTGCCACCAGCTCATCATCCTTATCTTCCACCTAGTTCACAGAATCCAAGAAAAAAAAATTCTCAACATAGATTCATCAAATTCATGATCTTTAAGATCATACAATAGCTCGACATTAACTTTCTTTTGATATCTCAACACATACTATGTTACTCGACATCCTCTATAAAATCACTCGGCATGAACTAAAGTTTGTTGGTGCTCGACATCAACTAAACTTTACTTGGCATCCACTATTTTGCTTGGAATCCACTAGAATTCACTTTTACTTAGCTCTAACTAATTTTCTACTCATCTTGCACTGACTTTGCTTGGCACCTACTATCTGCTTGGTCAAGCTTGGTAGACAAAATTTTTGTAACTTGTTCTTTTAAACTTTCTTAGTTTAGCTAGCCTTTGTAACCTTAAGTAGATTATCAATACATCATTTTATCACTATCTTAACTAATTTTTGTACTCCTTTTCATATGATAACTCAACCTTTCCTCTAGGTTCTATTGTTACATCTTTTGATCAAATCCTCTTCATCAATCAAATATGTGATAGTACTTCAATCATATAAGCAATTGTCTTACGAGCAATTAGCATGTTTGACATCAGTGACAAAAGAATGGTTAAAACATATATAGTAATCTCCCTCTTTAACAATCTTCCTCAATCATTCTCAACAATGGATGTATGGTGAGTTATTTTTTATGGTAAAATTTTTAAGCTATTATTTAACACACCCCTCTCCCTCTCATAACTTACTTTCCCATTTACATTTCCAACATTATCTTCTTTACTCACTTATGACATTCTGATGAAAATTGACCAAGTTATTTTCAAGTCTAATAAATAATTTTTTCTTACCTTACTATCTCTTCATAAGAAATTCAAGTTCTTCATGCATCTTCTTATCTTCTTCTTCTTTTATTGTCCATTCTCTAGCATAATCTCCACTATTCCTCACACTCCTTGTAAGTTTAGCTCTAACTTTTTGTATAAAGAGATTCCTCAATATGTAACTCTTTTATCCCAAAAAATAACTTGTTTACATGATAATATAGAAATGTTAGTTGAATATGATCATATTTTAGATTTTTTTTTTCTAAGACATATTTTTGTAGTTGCTCGATTCATATGGGGAGTGAAGAGATGCCAAACTACTTGTTAGCATGATGTGTAATTATTGCCTCAATTTTACAAGGGCCAATTTTTTTTTTAAAGTTGACATTGTCATCTTATATATGAAAAATATATTGGAACCAATAAAGTTTTGTAAATAGTTTCCTTAAACACAAATTTTTTATGATTATTAACTATAACTCTTAATGTTTTTCAAAAACTATTTTCAAATCCCAACTTTTTGCATGAAATTTCCTTAAACATTATCATTTTATGAAAAATTCCACTTTTTGCAAATATTTTTCCCAAACCCCACTTTTTCTCATATCATTAAATTTTTACATTTACTATTGCATATCAAGAAACCAAAAAGAAGTTACATGGTAAGTCTCAAATATGATAGCTAGCCAAGTAACCAAAAAATAATAAAACTCAATGCACGGGCTGACATGGAGAGTTTGCAAGACTATCATGTTGTTTATATAATAAAACATAAAGATTACTCTTCCTCCTCTTTACTTAACTCTAAGATAGTGAACCTCACAAGAGAAGGCATAAATAACATAGGCATATCCTCTCTTTCTACTTCATGTGCCCTGCAATTACATTCCCTTCGTATCTTCTACACAAGCTATGCCAAAGGCACACTGAACTCATCCTCTAATGTTTTTCTTTCTTTCTCTTTTTTAGTAGTAAACCAATACTTGAGATCCTTCTTAGTCAGCAGTCCTTTACCTTCCAACATGAATTTATAGAATTGCTCCTTCAACTTGAAGTTGGCTATTACCTACACAACAATGTTAGCCATTATGAGTATCATTAGAGACTCAATAAGAATCCTTTCTTTACCTTGAAATACATTATTGTTACTAAATTTTCATAGACACTAGAGTATAAAGGAAGAGAGAAAAAACTAGAATACATTCAAATTATTGTTGTGACAATATATTTTACCGTATATAATGTTCTCAATAAAAAATTTGTCATCAAATACAAAACCAAACATGTACCATATATACTAGGAAAAAGGACATTGGAAAAAAAAAAGTGCAACAGATTTAGGGTGAGCTCAAACAACACAGATATTAGGATCCCCTCCTAACATAGTTAATGATAGCTTATGCAAAAAAATCTCCAAAGAGAGAAAACAATTTTAGGCTCTATTGGTCTAGCCCAAAGTGTTGGATACAATTGGTAATTGTGTATTGTCTTTGATGTTACACAAATGTCATATAAGTCATCAGACAGAGTCTACCAAGCTTAGATGATCAACAAAGAAATGTACAGTGTCTACTGAATGCTATTGAACATTACTCAGTAAAGTTAATATTTACCAAGCTCACTTAGGCATCAAAGAATTTTGTAACATAAAGTTAGTATTAACCGAGCTCCCAAGGTTAACAAAGAAAAGTTAATATTTACCAAGCTCACTTGGGCATCAAAGGATTTTGTAACAAAAAGTTAGTATTAACCGAGCTGCCAAGGTTAACAAAGAAAATTTAATGTTTATCGAGCTCACTCGGGCATCAAAGGATTTTGTAACAAAAATTTAGTGTTAACCGAGCTCCCAAGGTTAACAAACAAAAGTTAATGTCTACCGAGTTCACTCGATTACCAAAGGAAATGTGGCAGAGAGTTAGCTTCTACCAAGCTCACAAGGTCTGCAAAGGAAGGTCAATGCTAACTGAGTTCACTCGGTCTCCAAAGGATTTTTGCAAGGTTTGCAGTGTTTATCGAGCCTCACTTGGTTAACACTAGAAAACCATTCTAGAGCAGTGGTTACTGAGCTGGGTCAGTCAACAAAAGATTTTATTGTTTTGATATTAAGTTCAATTGTTTCATCCAATCGACTAATGTAATGATTTTTTTAGTTGTTGTAACTTATATTTGAGCTGACTTGATAATCTAAAAGGTACATATTAAGATGTTCAAGTTGTGAATTAAAGTGTGTGTGTAAGTATATGGATGAGGATGGAATAAGCAAATATTGAGCAAATTTTGATGAAGGATTAGATATCCTGGAGGAGCTATAAAGTTCTATTTGATCAATAAGGATCCATTGAAACCCAATAGAGATTTGTAATTAGCAAAAGATAAGTTGCATATCATTCAGGTCACCTCATTGTTGCTTTCTAATCATTGTAACAGTGAATCTAGAATCTCTTAACAGAGTTGGTTTAACAGCCATTTTGTAAATCCTCTAATAAGGTGACAATTTAGTTGAATTCTTCTAAATACCTCTAACCAGGACACTTCTAACAGGGTGATTAAATCCTCTAACAAGGTCACACCTAAAAGTGTGTATTGTAACCTTTAACAAGGTTGGCTCCTAATAGGGCTCACTTCAGAAGAGTGAAAATTGGTGACTAGTTACTTGGTGGTTTTTCCCATATTAAGTTTCCACATTAAATCTTGTGTCTCTTGTGTTCATTTATTTAACCTTTGCATGCACATTAATAACAATGAAAGATAGATGATCAGTAATTAGTTAACCTACCGAGTTACAGTATTCCTACACTATTTATCGAGTATCAGTAGTAAGTAAGTATTATAGACATCTAAGGGATTTTTGGAATAGTTTTTGTGGTAACTGATTCACCCCTCCCCTCTCAATTACTTCATCTATAATTCCAACAATTGGTATCAGAGCTTTTGTTTTTTGCAGGACAAGATTTCAAGGTTCTAAGCCAAAGATCAGGATGTCTTATAAGAGGAAAATTCCAAGACTTAACAGGGACAACTTCTCAGCATGGCAAGGGTTGATGAGACTTCATCTAGCTTCTATTGGAGATACAGGACTAAAATACCTTGAAAAAAAAATGCAAAACCAACTGGTACACTATCTATCAATGATATTGTTGAAAAGAAGACCCACAACATCATGATGATAGATATAGCATCTGCTCTGAGTTATGAAGAATTTGATGACATCGAGGACTACAAATCTACTTTTGAAATGTGAGAAAAGTTGAAAGAAATCTATGGAGGAGATGATAATGTAAGAAGAGCCAAAGCAGAAAGTTTGAGAGGACAATTTGATCAGATGAGGATGAGAGAGGATGAAAACATTGCAAAATATGTTGAAAGAGTCAAAGCATGTGTCAGTGCAATCAAAGAATCTAGAGGAGATATCAAGGAGGAGATAGTTATAAGTAAAGTTCTTAGAACTCTACTTCCCATTTATGCAATCAAAGTTTCTGCAATTCAAGAAAGAAGATGTGAAAAAAATCATAAGATAAATCTAGAGGCCATAGTTGGAAGATTAACTGCATTTGAACTAGACAACTTTGACAACTATGTTCTAGCTTCCAAAAAAATTGAATCAGCATTTGAAGCCAAGCTCAAGCTTTCAATCAAGGAGAAAAGTAAAAAGAGAAGGGAATCTCAGTCAGGAAGTGAAGATGAATTAGACCAAAGTTTAGACAGTGATCTTGAGGTGATTGAAGCTCTACTAGCAAGAAAATATTCTAGAGGCAAAGGAAAATATAAAGGTAAAGTTCTTCTAATCTATTTTTCATGTGAAGAAATTGGTCATATTGCTGCTAGGTGCCCAAACAAGCAGAAAAAAGATGAGAAGAAACGTTACAAGTACAATGGCAAGAAAAACTTCAAATCATTCAAGGATAAAGGTAAGAAAACATATTTTATAGCTAAAGATTCTAATGATTCTAATGATGAAGAAGAAGATGAAATTGTCTACATTGCTATAAAAGATGAGTCTGATAATGATGAGAAAATGGCACTCATTTCTCATATGAGAAAAAATGATACATGGATCATAGATAGTGGTTGTTCTCATCACATGATTGGTAATAAGACTAAGTTTGAATACTTTGAAGACTATGATGGTGGTAGTGTAAGATTTGGTAACAATGAACCCTACTATATAAAAGGAAGAGGAAGAATCTCTCTAACCAAAGGACTTATATGTCATAATGCCTATTGGGCAGAAGGACTAAAGCATAATTTGTTAAGTGTGGCACAACTACTCAATAATGGATTCAAAGTAGAATTCATGCATGGAAAAGAAAGACTGCTGGATGGCAAAGGAAAACTGATTGGATCAGGAACTCAAACAAAAGGTAAATTATTTTATCTTGAACTTGGTGAATGTTCATGTTTTATTGCTCAAGTTGAAGAAAGTTGGTTATGGCATAGAAGATTGTGTCATGTCAATTTTGATAACTTGGTGAAGATAAGAAAATTCAAGAAAGTAAGAGGCATTCCTAATATAAAGAAACCTGAGGTTGGTCTATGCAAGAATTGTTAGATTGGTAAAATGGGAAAGACTAGTTTTAAAAGTAAAAACTATCAGTTTGAAGATATATTAGAAATTGTGCATACTAATTTATGTGGACCCATTAGAATTGAAAGCTATACTAGAGAAAAGTTCTTCATTCTTTTTGTTGATGATTACTCAAGAATGATGACTGTCATGTATCTAAGGAACAAATTAGAAGCATTTCAGAAATTCAAATAATATTTGGCAAGAGTAGAAAAGGAAATAGGAAAAAGATTGAAATGCTTAAGGTCAGACAGAGGAGGATAATTTATTTCACATGAGTTCAATAACTTTTTCATTGAAAGAGGAATCAAAAGATAGGTATCAGCCCCTAGAACTCCTAAACAAAATGGAATAGCTGAAAGGAGAAACAGATCTATCATGGATTGTGCAAGAACCTTAATGATTGAAAAGAACATTTCTATCAAATACTAGAAGGAAGCTATAAGCACTGCAGTTCATACCTTGAACTGAGTATAGCTTAAAAATGACTCATTCAAAACCCCCTATGAGCTATGGTATGCTATAAACCTAATGTAAGTTATCTAAAAGTATTTGGAAGTAAATGTTACATTTTGAAAGAATCTAGAAAAGGAAAATTTGATGTAAAAAGTGATGAAGGAATATTTTTGGGATATTCTTGCAAAAGTAAAGCATATAGATGTTTGAACTTGTCTACTTACAAAGTCATAGAAAGTGCACATGTGAAAGTTGATAAGTTTGTACAAAGGACTGAAGAAGGAAGCAAAAGGGGACCAGAAGATTATAGAAGGTTTTTTTTCACTAAACCTGATACAGTACCAGTTAATTAGGAATCTTCTACTCTCGAGTCATTAGTAATCAAGTTATAGGAAGTTCAAACTGAGCTACAGCAACCCAAGCTACATTCTGATGCTACCAAGCAAGTTTCTACCGAGTCCGAAGGACCTGATCCAATATCCACTGAGCTAGAATAGCCAAAACTTGAAGTTGAAGTGCAAGAGGATAATAATGAAATTCATTCAAAAGGAAAAGAACCTATATTAGAAAAATATGTCAGGAGACATCATTCAGCACATCAGATCATTGGAGACAAAACTGAAGGAACCATGACAAGAAGTAAGTTGAAAGGTACTTGTTTACTTGCTGATTTTGAACCTAGAAATATCAAAGATGCATTGCAAAATGATAGTTGGATTGAGGCTATGAATGAATAAATAGAGCAGATAGAGAAAAAAAAGACATGGACTCTTGTACTTAGGCCTAAAGATAAAATTGTGATTGGAACTAAGTGGGTATTTAGAAACAAGTTGGATGAAGATGGTAAGGTATCAAGAAACAAAGCTAGACTAGTATGCAAAAGATATGCTCAAGAAGAAGGAATAGAATATGGAGAAACTTTTTCTCCCATTGAAAGATTGGAAGGAGTCAAAATTTTACTAGCATATGCTGCTCACAAAGGATTCAAAGTTTATCAGATGGATGTCAAGTCAGCATTCCTCAACAGTATATTGTATGAAGAGGTTTACATTAAACAACTTGAAGTTTTTGTTGATCTAGATAAGAAGAACATGGTCTACAAATTACGCAAGGCATTGTATGGTCTGAAACAAGCCCCTAGAGCATGGTATGAAAGATTGCATAACTATCTTATTCAGATTGGTTTTCAAAGAACTAATGATAACAGTAGCTTGTATATAAAGGAAGGACTAGATAATAAGATTGCCTTGGCAGAAATATTTGTAGATGATACTATTTTCATAGGGAATGATGATTTTTGCAAAGAATTTTTAAAATAAATGAACAAGGAATTTGAAATGTCTATGTTGGGAGAGATCAAATTCTTTGTTGGTCTTCAAATTTAGCAAAATAAAAATGGTATCTACATCACTCAATCAAAATACATCAAGGAGATATTGAAAAAGTTTGGTATGGAAGATTGTAAACCAGTTGGGACTCCCATGTGTACTGGATTAAAACTTACCAAAGAAGATGAATCAAAAGAAGTAGATCAAACATTGTATAGATCTATGATTGGAAAGTTGCATTATGTAGTTCATACTAGGTCAGATATTGCCCTTGCAATTGGTATTGTAGCAAGATTTTTAGTAAAACCAAGAGAATATCACATGATGGCAATCAAAAGAATAATGAGATATTTGAAACGAACTGAAGATTATGGTTTATGGTATAAATTTGGAGGTAATCTAGATTTGAAAGTGTTTACTAATACTGATTGGGTAGGAAACCTTGATGATAGAAAAAGTCCAAGTGGACGAGCATTCTTTCTTGGAAAGAGGTTGGTTTCTTAGACAAGAAAAAAGCAGAATTGTACATACCAATCTATAGCAGAGGCAGACTATATTGCTACAGCAGTAGACTATTCTAATATTGTTTGGTTTAAATAGTTGTTGGAAGGCATGAAGGTGGAAATCAAAGAACCAATTGTTACATTTTGTGATAATACAAGTGCAATAAACATATCTAAGAATCCAGTGATGCATTCCAAAACCAAGCACATTGCAATAAAATATCATTTTTTTAGAGAATTGGTGCAAGATAAGGAGATCCGATTGGAATATGTTCATACAAAGGAACAAATTGCTGACATATTCACAAAGCCATTACCTAAGGATGCATTCTTTTATCTAAGAGGTAAGTTAGGGGTCACTTCCCTATCTAAAGTTTACTAAAATAAAGTTTTAGTGATGCATCAACGCATACCAAGTTGAAGATATATTAGTTGATGCAGTTTAATCAGGAAATATTGCATATGAATTAGTACTAAAGGTACATTAAAATTCATTTAAGTTGTGTTGTCTTTGGCGTGTGTTGTCAAAGAGGGAGAAATTTACTATCATATCTTTCTAAAAATTTTTTAAGAAGAAAAGTTTGCTATGGAATTCCTTTACAGAGGGAGATTACTAAAAGAGGGAGAGTTTGCTATCTAATATTAAAGGTTGTTCTAATAGAAAAATACTTGTTAAACCTATTTTCAAATTTCATTCTACTATGACATGTTGTGTTTCCATCAATGCCAAAGACGGAGATTGTTGGATACAATTGTTAATTGTGTATTGTCTTTGATGTTACAAAAATATCATATCAATTTTCAGACAGAGTCTACTAAGCTCAGATGATCAACAAAGCAATTTACAGTGTCTACTGAATGTTCCTGAACATTACTCAGTAAAGTTAATATTTACTGAGCTCACTCGAGTATCAAAGGATTTTGTAACAGAAAGTTAGTATTAACTGAGCTCCCAAGGTTAACAAAAAAAAGTTAATATTTACCAAGCTCACTCGAGCATCAAAGGATTTTGTAATAGAAAATTAGTATTAACCAAGCTCCCAAGGTTAACAAAGAAAAGTTAATGTTTATTGAGCTCACTTGGGAATCAAAGGATTTTGTAACAAAAAGTTAGTGTTAATCGAGCTCCCAAGGTTAACAAACAAAAGTTGACATCTACCGAGCTCACTCAGTTATCAAAGGAAATGTGGCAGAGAGTTAGCTTTTACCGAGCTCACAAGGTTAGAAAAGGAAGGTCAGTGCTAATCGAGTTCACTCGGTCTCCAAAGGATTTTTGTAGGGTTTTCAGTGTTTACCAAGCCTCACTTGGTTAACACTAGAAAACCATTCTGGAGTAGTGGTCACCAAGTTGTGTCGGTCAGCAAAGGATTTTATTGTTTTGATATTAAGTTCAATTGTTTCATGTAGCCAACTGATGTAATGATTTTTTTAGTTGTCTTAACTTATATTTGAGCTAACTTGATAATCTAAAAGGTACATATTTAGATGTTCAAGTTGTGAATTAAAGTGTGTGTGTAAGTATATGGATGAGGATGGAATAAGTGAATATTGAGCGAATTCTGATGAAGGATTAGATATCCTAGAGGAGTTGCAAAGTTGTATTCAATTAGTAAGGATCCAGTGAAGCCAAACAAAGATCTGTAATCAGGAAAAGATAAGTTGCATATCATTCAGGTCACCTCATTGTTGCTTTCTAATCATTGTAATAGTCAATCTAGAATCTCTTAACAGAGTTGGTTTAACAACCATTTTGTAAATCCTCAAATAAGGTGACAGTTCAGTTGAATTGTTCTAAAGACCTCTAACTAGGCCACTCCTAATAGGGTGATTAAATCCTCTAACAAGGTCACACCTAATAGTGTGTATTGTAATCTTTAACAGGGTTTTCTCCTAACAGGGCTCACTTCAGAAGAGTAAAAATTGGTAACTAGTTACTTGGTGGTTTTTCCCACATTGGGTTTCCACGTTAAATTTTGTGTCTCTTGTGTTCATTTATTTAACCTTTGCATGCACATTAATAAAAATGAAAGATAGATGATCAGTAATTAGTTAACCTACCAAGTAACAGTATTCCTGCACTATTTATCATGTATCAGTAGTAAGTAAGTATTATAGACATCTAAGGGATTTTTGGAATAGTTTTTGTGGTAACTGATTCACCCCTCCCCTCTTAGCTACTTCATCTATATTTCCAACACAAAGATGGATAAGGATTTTTTCATGTCATCATGGGAAAGGGAGAGATTCCAAATGGTACTAAGATGATCAAGGATAAAAGTGTTGGAGGGAAGGGAAGAGTAGACATACTTTGATCTAACTAGGTTTAAGGGAGAGGGGTTAGGCCATTTTAACTGGAAAAAGGAAAGAGTCATAAGAGAAACAACTCCTTCTGACGCTTGAAGCATTAAGGGGATTAAAAATTAGAGAAAGTTTTCCTATGAGATTCATGCGAGGAGAATCTAGATTTAAGCTCTATCCAACTTATAAGATTTTCATTATAGTGAATGTCTCTAAATGTTTTTGTACTAGCTTTGGCCCATTTCTTAGCTGAGCATCCCTATACTCGGACTAGAGGCTTAGAGTTTCTTTTAAGGTTTCACTAAATAGAACTATTTCCATACAAGACATTACCATCCTCTATTCTCTAAATAGTACCCAACAAGGGTCTCACTCTAGCCAAGATTTTCCAGATTGCTTTGAAAACATTGTATCCCCTCATTGTTGTTTTACATTCAAGAGCTAAAAAGTATAATACATTCAAATTATTCTAGAACTTTTCTCCACATGAATAGTCTCTAATCAAATTATGTTTGATGAGAATTTTCAAAGGTTTATCTCCTTGTGTAGCTTTAGCAATCCATTTCACAATTAAGGATATGCCTTGAAATCTAAAGTCTTTTAGTCCAAGACCCCCCAATTCCTTACTTTTTGTGCACTAATGCCATTTGATAGATTGAGTCTTACCAATACCATTCCCATCAGACCAAAGAAAGTATTAGATAATTTTTTGTAGATATTCAAATTCATTAATATTAAAGATCCATGCTAACAAAAGAAAAAAGAACAAGAGAGGATCTTCCAACAAACTTGTTCTCTATCTGCGAAAGATAGATACATAGTGTTCCATATGTGCAGTTTGCCACTAATTTTCTCTCTGACCCAATTCCACATATCATTAATACCAGGGTTGATGGCAAAGGGAATTCCAAGGCATTTTACTACCTAGTTAGGACCTCCCCTACCATATTTTTTACACCACCAAGGAGGATTATGATCCCATCCTAGAATAATGTGTTGGAGTTGATGAAATCCAACTCCAAAGACACTCAATATCACCTCCATGCAAATAACCTAGCAAAGAGAAGCCAAGGAGAGAAGAGTGTGGAGAAAGAGAAAATATGAAAACACAAGAAAACATGTATTTACAATATGCTAAAAGTGTTATGAAATACAATGAGGGAGCCTAAATATAAAGAGCTCTAGGAATCTTCTAGAACAAGCCAGAAGATGCTAGGAGATAAGTGTGACAACTAAGCATACATTCACATGAGGTAGAAAGTCCTCAAACAAGGTGAGAGGATAAGTATGACTTAGGAGAGAACAAACTCGCGTATTGTCAACAACTTATAACAAACTCCTAGAGTACAACTAATAAATGAAATGCATTTACCTAAGTAAGCTTAAGTAAATAGAATAAATAATCAATTATTAATTATTTACTCTAACACCCTCCCTTAAGTGCAACTTAGGGAAATGCCTTAAGCTCACAAAACTAAGATGAAATGCAGAATGGGTCCCGACAACGAGGCCATGTTAGGTACCCATGTACAATGCAAAGATGTAACCTCTAAAAATAAGGAAAGAGAGAAAACCACATGGAAAAAACCCTCCCCCAAAAAGAGGTAACCTAGTGAAGGACTAAAGAAGCCTTCAACTAGGGGAATATCCCCTAAAATAGGAACAAGGAGTGATCATGAAGAGCATCACTGAAGCATGAAGAAGCTGCAAAAACTCTGTCATCAAGAAGAAAACTGCTGATCCGAAGAACCACCAAGGAAGAAGAAGGCATGAACCAAGTGTGACTATATGGTAGATGATCCAATTTACTGAAATGCATAGGTAGCTAGCCACTGCAATTGCCTTGTATATAGGATCAACCACTAAATACATAGCTCACACTATCAAACCATTGAACCAAAGATGCATTAGAACAACAACATAACCCCCCCTTAATGTAGACGGGGTAAGATGATACGCAACTGAGAAGGTGGGCCAAAGTCTCCTTCAGACGAACCAAGAATGATGAGAGAGGAAGAGGTACAAACACTCATAAAGACACAATCATACTGACACTACATGGGGCTAATGTCATGAAAGGGACACTTACTTGACAAAGGGAGAATGCCTAAAACAATAATCAACTATCCCCCCCATGGTGCTTTATAAAAATAGTACATGTACAACTGACTCAAAACAACGTTCATGACCCTAGGAATGCAAGAGTGGCAATTTATCTTAGTGTGATACATAAAAGTACTTCAAAATGATAGCTATAATGATTAGAACAAGGAAAAAGCTGACACAAAAGATAAGACAACCTAAAAAAAAGGAAACCATGCCAAGAAAATGATCCTCCGGCTTAAAACACTCAAGATATCCACCATATAGCAAAAATGCTAAAAATTTGATAGAAAGAGCATGGGCCAAAAACTAAGAAAAAGGACCACATTTCTAAAAAGGTGATAGAACCAGCTTTCCAAAAATATAAAGTTTTCAAAAAATTGACATGGGATGCAAAAGATATGCTTGCTGGAGTCAAAAACACAACTTTGGACTTCAACTAAAAAAATGGGCAACAAAAATGGATCAAAACTTGAAAATACCTACACCAATGTTTCCATCTCGGAACCACTTTTTTGGTGCTTCTTTTGGATTAGAAAAATACCTCTGTATGCTTAAGTTATGGCCAAAAAACCACAAGTAGGTCCAAAACTGACTTAGGAGAGGTGCAAGAGGGATGATGATGCAGTGCTAACGTCAACATTTCACGAGAAAAAATTTGACAGCCTAGAGACCATCATAGTAAAAGATGCCACATGGCATGCCACATGGTAGTCCACATGGAAAAGGTGTTGACATGGTAGGAGCCATGTGGTAAAGTGCCATGTGGTAGACCTACCACGTGTCACGTGCTGGACACGCTGCAAACGCTGATTGGTCTTAAAAAATCCATGCAGACTCTGTGTTGTCAAAAATGTTGACTGGGCACCAACTATTAAAAAGGTACGCTAACATAGCTATTGAGCTATCCCTATGGAGTGAAGGTGGTAGCTGACTATTTAGGAGCAGAGTGGAGCTAAGGTCTGGTGGCACCACAGGGATAGAGCTGGAAGCGTCGTCGAAAAGAGTGGCAATGGGAAAGGGTGGCACCACCTATGATTCTATGCAAAGGAGGCCGGGTGGAGCAGCCTACTACCACCACTGTTGGCCACATGCAAGTGGTGTGGTGGTAGCCCTGTGGCCGTGTGGTGGCAGCGAGCTTTTCTTTAAAAAAATTTTTTGCCAGAAATCATAATAAATGCCCTTTTTTCAGTTCGTACAGCCTCCCAAGGGGAAAATTTTTTTTCCAGATGCCCTGAAGCCAAAATCGATGAATTTTATATGGATCCTAGCTGAAAAGTACCTTCTGAATCCATTGACAGCATCCATTTTGGCTGAAAGTGCTCCAAAAAAATTTTGTTCCCCTGATTTGAAGAAAAATGCACAAACAAACTAAGGTTTGTGACTCCAAATCATGGCTTCAAAAAATTCTTCAACAAAGCAGCAATAGGGAGGCTCTAATACCATGTTGGAGTTGATGAAATCCAACTCTAAAGATGCCCAAGATCACCTGCATGTGAATAACTTGTCAAAGAGAAGCCAAGGAGGGAAGAGTGTGGAGCAAGGGAATAACCCTAAATGGACATGAGAGAGAAAATATGCAAACATAAGAAAATATGTATTTACAATATGCTAAAAGTGTTATGAAATATAATGAGAGAGATTGAATATAAAGAGCTCCAAGAATATTCCAGAACAAGCTAGAAGATGTTAGGGGATAAGTGTGACAACTAAGCATACATCCAAATGAGGTGGAAAGTCCTCAAACAAGGTGAGAGTATAAGTATGACTTAGGAGAGAACAAACTCTCGTATTGTCAACAACTTATAACAAACTCCTAGACTACAACTAATAAATGAAATGCATTTACCTAAGTAAGCTTAAGTAAATAGAATAAATAATAAATAAATAATTATTTACTCTAACATAATGGACTTATATATTGATATCTTGCTTCCCGAGGCTATATAGAATAGATCTAGTTTATTCATCAGGTGTTTCATATTAGCCTCATCAAGTTTGAATAAAACTCTTATGTCATCTACAAATTGGATATTTGTTATTTCTCTCACATTTGGAAGGAGAGGGCCTAAAACCTTAGGAGATAGAGAATTATCTCTTAGTAAGTCATGTGAGGCTTCTACAACTTATATAGAAAGTGTTGGGTGAAGGTGGCATCCCTACAAAATAAACCTTGATAGTTTAAAGCATATGGATCTCATACCATTCACTTCTATTGATGCATTAGCATCTTTCAAGAGAATTTTCACCATATGAATATATGTAACTAGAAAGACTAATGCTTCCATCATCGTAAAAATGAATCTCCATTCCACCATGTCATAGGATTTCTCATAGTCTATCAATAGCATCCCAATATCTTGTCCTAAATATATAGCCTAGTCTATAGTTTCCCATATGGTAATAAGATTCTCCAATATATATCTACCCTTTGACAAAACTCGTATGTGTTTGGCTTATGATCTTAGGAAGGATAAGGACTAGTCTAGAGGCCAATATCTTAGCTAAAACTTTATAAGTTACATTCATAGGAGTGTGATGAGTCTCTAGATTTTAATCATGGTTTTGTCAGGTCTTCTTTATAGATTAGTTTGATGAAACTTGAATTGATGGTTGGTCCCATAGAGCCCTCCTTAAGTGAAAATAGGTAAAATTCTAACAAGATGGGGCTAATCCAATCTAGATTGACTTTGAAAAATTCAATTGTAATTCCATCTACTCAAGGAGATTTCTCTTTACTCAAGGTAGAGATGACATCTCTAATAATTGTAAGAGAGATAGGCATATTCAGCAATTCTAAGTTTGCATCTAACACTTTCTTAGATGTAATATCTTTAATCTTACTCCTTGCATTCTCCATGTCCACCCCTTTATCTTCTGAAGAGAAAAAATTCTTATAAAATTGTTGAAAGTACCAATGACACCTTCTACACCTATGTAGATAGAACCATTCTCCCACACACACTCAATCTTTTCTTTGGCCTTCTTGACATTCAATACCTTAAAGTAAAACTTAAAGCCTTTTTCCCTGATATCCAACTAGTTGGCCCTAGACCAAATTTCGGTCCCCTAAATCTTTGTGGTTTGTAGTTTCCTCAATCCATGCTTAGTTTTGGTAACCATCTCAAGAGATTAGGGATTAGAAGGGTGATTTTGGAGAGAGGCTTCAATTTCTTGTAGAGAATTAACCAAGGAGAGTTCCAATACTCTACCATCCTTGTGTTTTTTCTTACCCAAAGTCTTGAATACAATTTACCAAGATTTGATAGTCTGATTCCATTTATTGCTGGGGTTTTCATGCCTACAAATGGTATAATTATAGCATAGTATGATTTTAGAAGTGTAGACGCTCAAAAATGGTTCACATCTATGAATTCATCACTTCTTCATACTAATTTGTCCCATTTTCTCATTCTACTAACTTCGATCTTTTGGCCAGATTGACCATATTTTGTCATTTGTATCCCCTTTCAAATCAATTTCATATCAACTCAAAATCATATCAAATCAACTCAAAATCGGTCCTAATCAACCCAAAGCATATCAAACATCTCAAATCAATTATCATTTATCTGCTCCTAGGCATTGTTGTGGCTTTCAGTGCCTTGGAAACCTATCAACTTATCAATCTTATCAATTTGACCTTAGTATTGTCGTGGCTCTCAATACTAGGTCGAACTATCATTCATGTCATCCAATCTTTGAAATTATTAAGGCTTTCAATCTCAAATCATGGCATCATCAACCATTTTAATAATATTGACAGTCTCCGCCAGTGTTATTATGATCAAACCTTATCAATCAATTTCAATCCTGTAGCATTTACAATGTCGGTTAAATGTTACATATCAATTAATTCATGTCATGTGTCCTTGGCATGTTATCAATTTTTATCTATCAATTAATTTGACCATGGCTTTGGTCTACCTTTTCATCATCTTATTCGATATCCATCGTCGTCACATTTTCATCAAAGGATATGGTCGCATTCATTTAATCAATTTGGCCAATCATCTACTAATTTTCTCTATAGGATTAAATAACCCATAATTTAATTCTATTATTCTCACTAATTATTCTTCCTAATTATCATCATCAATTAATTAATTTTATTAATTAATTGATTCATTATTTGCAAACCATGGAAATTCTTAATTTCCTAAGTTCCATTTTTCATCATTTAATTCCATTTTCTACTAATTCTTATTTTGTGGAATAAAAGGATTTTTAATTCAAATATTCCATAAAATATTTCATTATCATGACACTTGGATGTGACACCTCGTGGATTCTCCTTTGACACTTGGCTGAGATTTTTCATAATCAAATATGCTTATCTCTTATGCATGTCCCTATTTCGCTTATTCGTCATAGATTCTTGGCTTTAAATGGGTTAAGGAATCTTATGACGCGTCATAGATTCTCTTCCAAATTTGACTCTCATGTGTCATAGAATCTTACTTTTGACATATTCTGTCATATGCATCATAGGAATTATTATTACCTCTTACCAATGTCCCTATTTGGCTTATTCGTCATAGATTCTTGGCTTTAAGTGGGTTGAGGAATCTTATGATGTGTCATAGATTCTCTTCCACATTTAGCTAAGTTTGACTTGCATGTGTCATAGAATCTCACAATTGGCATATTTTGTCATATGTGTCATGGATTCTCAAAGGAATCTCTTGCCACATCGCATATCTATGGGTGACAAATCCAATGCTCTCATCCTCCATGTCAATTATAAATTGGACACTCTTCCTCTCATTTTTGATCCTGGAGTCTCTTGGAGGAGAATGCTTAAGTCTTGAGTCCTTGAATCTTTGAGTTTTAGAATCTCTACTTCTTTGCATGTTGCATCCTTGCTATCACATAAAATCACACTTCAAGTATTCTCATGGCATTATCTACATCATAGACTTTGCTTCAATCTTGTGTGCACTAGAGGCAAATTGGAGCTACAATCATTGGAGAAGAAAGAAGAACATGGGAGCTACAAATGAAAAAGGGGGTTTCTATTGCTTTCTTAATTAATTTGGCTTTCATGGTAGACTAGTGGGTGCTAATACATGTTGATTGAGTTTGTGATTTTCTCATAGTGTGTTATGCTTTTAGCCCATTTTTCTGGTCCTACAAGAAGCTACAAGGACATTTTTACTATCCAACAAGGAAGAGTTAAGAGAAAAGGACTATAGATTATTACTCTTGGATAGGGGAGAACCTATTTTGAGAATTTTGATCAAAATAGGATGATGGTTAGATAGTGAGTAAGGAAAAACCTAGATAGGCTTGTTATCAATAGGTTTGTAGTAGTTGAAGAAATTTTTATCATAATAAACTCTATCAAGTCTAGAATATATTCTCTTATTCCCTTTCTAAAAGTTTGACCAAGTGTACCATATTCCTAGGGATTGATGTTTCAAATCAGAAAGGGGATCGATGAGATTGAGCTTGCTCAACATTCTAGACCAATAGAAGTGTTCATTAGCTTTTATTTCAAACTTTAAGCCACTAGATTTATCTTGTAGTCTCTCTATCATGTTAAAGTCTCATGCTAAAATCCAAGGAATATTGGGTAGATTAGCCATCCACTACCATAATTTGATTCTATCCAAATGATCATTAGGAGCATAAATAGTGCATATAAAAAACTCAAAATTGTCACCCATGAGGTTATTTTGCAAGGTGAGTTGCTCCATTTGGGGATTTTCTTTCTCTAACTAGGACCTATCTAGATGGTTGTTCCCCCTTCCCCTTAAGGTGTTTGGCATAGAAGGTTTTTGTGTCCTTCTAGATGCATTTCAAGGAAATTTCAAGGGTAAATCCTACTACCTTGAGTTCTTGAATTAACAAAATATCAATGTTTTTGGACCACCTTAAGAATCTTTTGACAATATATGTTCTATCTAAATTTTCCAAGCCTCTATCATTCTAGGAAGCTAATTTCATCTTATCCATAGTAGTATTTATTTATTAGTTTCCATTAGGGTCTAAAACCCCTTAAATAATTCTAGCATTTTGGATATGGCCCTCTTGAAAGCTTTGGTATTTCCACTTGTATTAGGCAATCTTCCCCTTTTCTTTTTAATAATGTATCCATTCTCTAAAACAATTCTATTATTATTCCTTCTATCTTTTCTTTTTTTCTACACAGAAGACATAGAATTCATCCTTTATCATGTTGTACATCTTAGAGAATTTTCCAATCCAACCTAATGAGCAACACCAGGATATACCTCCTCTGTGATACAATTATCTTCTTGTTGAATTGAACTAGAGTCTAGCACATTAATCTCTAGACTAGCTAAAAGATCCCCTTTCCTATCCATAATCAAATTAATAGAATTTTTTGGGATAATAATAAGGGAATAATCATGGAGTCTTTCCTCTTCATTTAGGAAATCTAATTTGTGTATGATAGGAGCATCTTCAACAAGGCAATCTAGATTATCTAAGTGAGTTTCAAGATAAGGGGTGATTTTGATAAGAGGAAAAACCTCATCTCTACTCTTGATCAAAGTGGCAAAGAGTTTAACAACTAAGGAGGATCTATCTTTGACAACATTTGTTTCCTTGTCCTTAAGAGATCTCAAGGCCAACTTCTAGGAATTCAACATCCTAATATTACCACCCAAGAATTTAGGATCAAGCCCAAAATCTAAAGTTTGGACTTCCAAAAGGGTTTTAAGCTCTTCCAAAGAATCTTGAGCTTTATGAACAATAGGGTCTCCTTAGGATTGAACAAATTTGTCTTTTAGGACATCTAGAGAAACCATAAGTTTATTAGAGTCTTTCATCCATTGGGATTGTTGGTGTAAATAAGTATTTACTATTTACACTTTACTAAAGTTTACTTAGGTTAATGCATTATTTTATTATTTCTTAGGTGAGCCACTTAGGAGTTTGCATACTCTTATGGGTTATCATGTTGACAACACTAGAGTAAGAAACTCTAATTTAGTACATGGTGTCTACAATGCGTTCTACACCTTTGTAGGCTTATTCTATCATCATTGCACTTACTCCTTTGCTTAATGGAAGATAATCCACTTTTGGTGGACATGTGCTTGGTTGTAAGACTTATTGGTGTGATGAATCCTAGGCATTTTAGAAGCATTCTAGAGGTATTTATATGCAAGCACTCCTAGTGTACTTTCACATCAATTCATATCAGTTCATATCAAATTCATATTAAATGAATATTATATTATCATTCTAATCATACTCTCTTTGGTCTACTATTGTGTTTGTGCTTGAGTTCCTTTATCTTCGGTGAATTTTCCCTAAGAAAAATTCTTACATGGTATCAAAGCTATACCAAATTCTTACATGGTATTAGAGCCACAAGAGATTCTCTTCACATAGTTGTTTGAGACCATTGTTGCTTCAACATCTCAACCCAGATCTAGACAATCTATAGAAATTGGAAGTGTCTAGAGCCAAAGTGAACCTAAACATTGTGTTTGGGATGTTGATTCAATGAAAATCAGCTATAAATTTACCTATTCTTGGCCAAAGTAGATTTTGAAGCAAATTTTATTTGCAAACTAGCACCTGAAGGCCTGATTGACAAATTGGGTATGGTCATTTGTTTGATCTATTAATTTTTTGTTTAGATCTACAATTAATTTATTCTCTATTACTTTTTGAATTTTTGGGTATTTTTGAATTTTTTTAAGTAGAATTAGGCAGTCACACCTCGACCCTAAAAAGAATATTTTAAGGGAAGAATGTTCTAATTTTGATTAGTGGGAATATCATTTTTTGGTGAACGTACAGTCCAAATCTAGTGGTATAATTCTACATAAACTGACTAGCACACAAATTTCTAGCGAAGTACATAATACTCAGCTAGCACCCCAATCAGTGGTCACAACACATAACCCTGGGCAGCCTTTTTTTACATTAGTCCAGCAGGTTATTTGTTTTATATAATAGTGAGGGTCTTCCCACACTCAATATGGGACTAAACCCCACATCTCTGCTTGTAGTTAAACATTTTTTGGTGAACTCAAGTGTCTTTTCTATCCTGCAAGAGCTCTCCAGCAATAACTTTAATTCTAGTGGCCACAAAGAGTACTCCCATCCATGCTCTGTTATTCATTGCAACTTTTGGCCACATACCCAATCTCTAATGCTAAAAATCATTTCTTCGTGAGGTGTAGTAGTTTCTAATGTGAAAGAAAACTCTAGAAATGAATAGTCTAGCCCACCACATGGAGCTCAAAACATCCATAGATAAGTTTGCATGCGGTAGTGCTAACTAGGCTTGTGTACACTACCATGTCTTCAAATATCCACATAGACTTCCACCTCGACTTCCTATCTATAAAAAATGGAGTACACATCATCAAGACATGTGGCCTACACATCATATATTATGCAAGCTATTGTACTTACTACATAATGATCTTCTATATGTCTATAAAGTACAATGCTGATATTGGCTTGATGTCATATAGGGGTGAAGTTTTTGCTAACATCATCAAGTTCACGAGCCCAAATTTGATAGTCATATGACCATCAAATTTAACCCTATCTTTTTCTGATCCAATCCCTCTCCAAATTTTTTTTGATTTTGCAGTCCAATTTTGGGAGGCCATATCTTAGTCATCCAAACTCCAAATTAGGTGCAATTTTTTTGATTTGGGTAAAATTTCCTAATAATTTCAGTGGTGTATCTCTTTTCTAGTTTTGGTGCATGGATTTGTCAAAATTTTCATTTTTTGGTGACTATACTTGTCAAATCCTACATTTTGCAACTTCAAATGCTCCATTTGGGCTCATCTGGACTTGAAAACAAGTTCTATTTTTTTTGAAAGTGCATTATTTTTTTCCTACTTTCTAGATATAAAATCATATTATAGGGTTCTGTGGACAAAAGTGTCACTTTCAAAATTAGGTCCTTTTCTACATTGTAATACTTTGATACATCTTCAAAATTGTTGTATATCTGATATACATTGCAATGTTCCAGTTTTGAACTCGATAAGGAGGTTTTAAAAAGGAAAAATTAGAAGTTCACTAAGGCCAAAATTGGAAAGTGGCCATTGTAAATGCACTACATATAAAATTCCAATAGCATTTTTTTGCGAGGGTGTTCCTGGAATTGTATTCCTTTTTTTTTTTCTATTTTCTTTCATTTTTTGCATGACGGGAAATTTTAAGTTTCCAAAATTAACTCCACATAACTATGCTACATGGTCCATTTAAATTTGGTGGAACTTAATGCATAAAGGAGTTTCTCAATATGTAGATGGCACCCTTCCTAAACCAGTAGGTGACCAATTATCTGCCAGTAAAATCATTGATTAGTAAACTATGGATAGGAAAGCCCCAGGTGATATTTGTTTGGGGGTTGAAAAAAAGATCATATATCAGATTTATAAGTCTTCTACATCCAAGGAATCCTAGGATACCCTCCAAAACCTATATGGTAATGTGTTTGAGGAAGATGTTTTCAAAAATTGAAGATGAGCTTGTCTCCTTAGACCCTAAAGCATTTGATTCCATACATAATTTTATCATAAAGGTGAATGAATTAAGAACAAAACTAGATGACTGTAGTATTCCTATTAAAGATGACATGTTAATCTATCTCATACATAATAAGCTACCATCTGAATACTCCACATTTGTTTCTACTTATATCACCTCAAGGACTACATTAGAGTCTTCCTATCATAAAGTCTATTTTGATCATTATGCTAAACTATTATATAAAGAAGAAAATAAGTTGAAATCAATGGGGATTCTCAATTCACCTAAGTCTAAGGCATTGGTGGTAAATAATGAGAGTTCTCAAAATTTAGCTAGTCACTCTTCAAATAAAGGAAAAGGCAAGAATAAAAAATGGAAGAATAACAAATTAGAGGATGCATAAAAGGCAACAACATCATCAAATCAACAAGGCAAGTCTTCCCCAAATTCCAACAAGAAGGGGGACACTAATAAGGAGAAGAAAAAGTGTGCCTATTGTAAAATGATGGGTCATAAAGAACATGAGTGTTATCATAAAAATATTGATGAGTTAATTAACATCATAAAGAAGCATAATGTTCCACTGCCTAATGCCCAGAAGGAGAAAAGATCTTCTTTAGATTCAAAGGGCAAAAGGAAAGAACTCATGGAAAATTCAAATTATTCAATAGAATGGATTCTTGACTCAAGTACCTCATATCATATGAGTTCTTTAAAAGAATATTTTTCTTCATTGAAGTAGTCAAAGGTACCACAAATCTTCGTGGGAGATGATAAAAAAATGGAACTTGAAGGGAAAGGGAATGTGGAAATGGAAAATGGAGAGTTCAAAGATGTTCTCTATGTTCCTAACCTAAGTGCTAATCTCCTCTCAATTTACAAAATCACTCACCATGGAGATGGTCATAAAGTTGAGTTCCTTCCTAACTCAGTAAAGGTACATAGTCTAAAAGATGATTCATTGGTTGTAGTGGGGAAAGTTAATCATGACAAAAGGTTGTATTCTTTCTCCCACTTTGTGCCCAAGTCTCCTTTACAAGCCTTGTTGACTCATTCCAATTCACACATCCAATTATGGCATGAGTAGTTTGGTCATCTTGCTTTCTGCTATCATCAAAAAAAAATTCTCACAAAACATGGTCAAAGGTCTACTTAAAATCAACTTTTCCCATGGTTAATGTTCAACATGCTGATAATGCCTTACTAGCCGAGACCCATCTTGCATTTTCATCCTAGCTTTCATGAGCTTAAGTGCATTCCCCTAAGTTGCACTTAAGGGCGGGGGTGTTTGTGTAAATACATATTTACTATTTACACTTTACTTAAGTTTACTTAGTTTAATGCATTATTTTATTATTATGTATTATTTTATTATTTCATAGGTGAGACACTTAGGAGTTTGTGTACTCTTATGAGTTGTCATGTTCACAACATTAGAGTAAGAAACTCTAATTTAGCACATGGTGTCTACAACACTGGAGTTTGCATAATTAACTGAGTTGTCATGTAGACAATACAGTTATTAGCACTCTTATTTTAGCACATGGTGTCTACAACATAATTTTTTGTGCTACACCTTTGTAGGCTTATTCTCTCATCATTGCACTTACTCCTATGCTTAATGGATGATAATCCACTTCTAGTGGACATGTGCTTAGTTGTAAGACTTATTAGTGTGATGACTCCTAGGAATTCTAGTTTATATATAGACACTCCTCATGTACTTTTGCATCAATTCATATCAATTCATATAAAATCTATATTGAATGAATATTATATTGTCATTCTGATCATGCTCTCTTTGGTCTGCTATTGTGCTTGTGCTTGAGTTCCTTGACCTTGGGTGAACTTTCCTTAAGGAAAATTCTTATAGGGATGCCTATGGCTACAAGGAGATTTGAGCGGATGTTTTTTAAAAAGAGGAAATAAATCATTTGAGTTTAGGAGGTGGCATGAGTGTAGGCAAGGAAACATGATTAAGATCCTTTTTACTAGCTAAAAGAGGGTACTCCTTTCTCTTATTTCCTCCTCATATGCAAAGGTAGCAAGCATTTACCCTCCCATGTAGACAATAGGATACCACATAGGTG
Source organism: Cupressus sempervirens (assembly GCA_028749045.1). Taxonomy (NCBI): domain Eukaryota; kingdom Viridiplantae; phylum Streptophyta; class Pinopsida; order Cupressales; family Cupressaceae; genus Cupressus; species Cupressus sempervirens. The sequence continues at coordinate 32,854,791 of CM053784.1, read as the reverse complement.
AGGGACCCACATCTAGACATATTTTTTGAGGGGAATTAACACTAGGGAAGATGGAGATAAGAATTATAATATTTTCATTAGGGATTAGGGTGTTAAAATGATTATTTTTAAGAACTTTTCCAGTAGGTTCTAGTAGTTAGAGAATGTAATTCCATGCGTATTGGGGAAGGTTGCTAATATTTATCCATATAGGGATGGCTAGGGCAAGAAATTCATCATTAACTAATTCTAGGGACCATGGCAAAGCCCTAAACTCTACATAGCCCATTTTCCAAAATTTCTTATCCATGACGACTTTTTGGGAATTAGGGTTACAAAAAAAACCCTCTTTGAACCATTAAATAGAAAGAAAAATGACACCCTAATTTGTGACCCAAAACCCTACGAAACTAGTCATTGAGATAATTTCTCAAAGGAAATTTAATAGGATCCATAGCACCAAAGAAAATATAAGTCTTCTTTAACCTATTCTTCTCTTTATCCAACCTTACTACTATTTGGTCATTAGGATTAACAATAAAAAGGGTGAAGAAATAACCTTACCTCCATATCCTTCGATGGTAGGTTGAGAATTTGAGAAAGAGAGTCCTTTGATGAATTTGGCACCATCTGGGACAAGGGGGATTCCTTGGAATGCTTTCTAGAATGACACTCTACCTTGTCCATTGACCACCTTCTCTACACCTTCCTTTTGTTCTCCATGACAATCCAAGGCACAAAGATGGAGAAGTGGTTGGCTATGCAGTTTAAGAATACCATGAGTCTCCTTTACATCATTCTTATTGAAGGAGATCAAAATTAACTAACTTAGCTAGATAGATTTCTTGACCTCTGGCAAGGTAAGGCCATCAATGCCTACATGGGGGAGAGTAACGGGGGATCTTCAGATCTCTAGTTTTTGAGACCTCTCCCTCGTGTGACTATCAACAATTTTTTAAAAAAATTTCACATTTCCAAACCATGAGCCTTAAATTCTTAATTAATTTAGTTTTGTTAACTGCCTCCTAGCTATTTTTGACAAAATGTAATTTCCACAAGTTATCAGAAGATTCCAAAGTATGAATCAAGTGATAGCTGATGATAAATCTCACACAATGTTTTATTATTACAATTATTGTTTTTCATGATTTACTTATTTTATTATAGGATTTGTTCCTATATTTTATTACAAGGTTAGTTCCTATATAGGGACTTGATCAAGGTGATCACCTTTCCCCCAATAATTTCTTATTCTCTTGTGCACATGTTTGGATTTAGAATTATAGATCCAAGGATTCATATGTGTTACATTCTTGAGACCTTAAAATTCAGCCCTCATGGGTGTATTTGAACCTATTCCAACATATACCAAGAGAGATAAAACCCATTTTCGCTTTTCTTTACAGAACTAAGGTTTTAACAACCAACTTACATAATCTCTAGGTTTCTTAATCTTGATCATTTATTAGTTCTAACATAATTTGATAGTGTTACTATAGATCTCAAGTTGCTTCCTCTATGGTAAATATATCTTCACAATTCTTTCAAAGCACTTACTTTAATACACTGAATCTAATATCACATTGTTTTTCATTACACAAGTGTTTACTTTGATTTACTTTTATTTCTTATAGATTACACTTCTATCCCTATATTCATACATTTTTATACAGATGAGGAAAAGACCCTAGAACAAAACAATTCCTCTTAGGTCTAGATCATGTGCACTTAACACTCCTACATCTACTTAGGTTTTTACTAATCACTTGTATCCTCAAAAGGGATCACATTTTAGGGCCCCTTTAAATGTATTTTGGTGAAGTGGGAATCGACTATTGATAACCATTTCTCATTAAATACACTTCCACATCTCCACTAAGGGTATTCATGAAGGGGTTTACTATAATTTCCCTAATACAAATCCTTATTAGGTCTATTATATTTTTATCCAAATATGTTTATGTTATTCATTAGTCATCTACATAATAAATATTTTTAAATCCAAGGAAATCTCTAAGAGTTTTTTTTTTATCATTTTAGGTATAGTCATATCTTTCTAATAATGTTCCATAGACCATTCGTATAATGTTCCACACATAGTTTAACCTAGCATTATTTACAGTCATTCTTTATCAACCAAGTCAAGGATTTGAGTTTCTTTTGAAGGATGTGAACTATGTGATTCCACAATCATGCATGCATGTCCTTAGTCTTCTTGTTTTTCTTGAGTTTCTCTTCTTTTATGGCCATGGTAATTTGACTTAAATTTATCCTTCTTGAGTATTATCTATTTTTTACCATCTGTTAAATTTCTTGTATCCATGATGGTATATATTATTAATCTTGTCTTTCTAATTTTAGCTTCAATTTGGGTCATTATTTTTGTACATTAGTGTAGAGTGTGAATTATGGTTAAGTTTGTGACAAAGGTTATACCGCTTCACCAAAGTTTTGTTGATAGAGCTTTGCTGAAAATGTAATTCAGGGATCCAATTTTGAAAAAGATTTATTTACCTATATTAAGGTTATTAATAAATTTGAGGTATAATTCCAATATCAATCTTCTAATTAGAGTTATATTATTTTATTTTTGGAATCAAAGATAATTATTGAAAAAAATTAGTGGCAAGGAATTAAATCTAAATGTAGAATTGTTTATTGATGGAAACATTATATGTTTCATATTTAATTATGAAAAAGATAAATTTCACAAGTATAATAATGTATACTAAAAATAAAGATAGTTTTTTTTAATGTTTTGGACAAGAATAGGTAAATAGTCAGCATTATGATGTTGAACCAAAATATATATGCGTTCACAAAGACATGTTATAGAAATATTATGTGATGAAATCTTTTGAGCCAATTGAATTTGGTTCCTTCAACACTTTTGAACTAGTTTTATTATATCACATATATTAAGTAATGGTCGATTAATTAGATATGAAAAAAAGGTATTTCGATCTTTGATGAAATGCATTTCATTCCAATTGTACATAATAAGATAAACTAATAAAAAATACCTAATCGAAGCTATAGTAGCTAACATATTTGTACCATATTTTTTTTTAACACAAAGACTTGTTTGTGTTAAGTGATGAGTGGTTTAACATTTTCATGATTATACAAGATCGTTGTGGTGAGTTATATATCCAATGATGTATAGAAAGGCTATCAATGAGATAGCATTAACAATGAGATAATTATATGTCTAGGGAAGCATTTTTTAAAAATAATTTAGACTAAAATAGTGAGGCAATTTGAGTGATTTTATTTTCCGAGAGGGTTTCCACTAAGGATATATATTTTGTTACATTTTTTATATGCATGTTTTATCTTTATATTATTATCTTTATAGTTCTATTTTTTTTTCTTTATAATTGTCTTCAAAAATTGATACATTAGTTCATATCAATGATTCAATGCCCTCTTAGTGATATTTTACTCCAACAAACTTTATGATTATAGGTATACCTTAAGACTTTGTACTTGAATTATTTTGAAATGCACATTAAATCCAAATAAAAGTTATCATGACTTTCACTATAGGGTTAAACCTTTGAATAGGGTTTTAGATCATATGTATACCTTAAGACTTTGTACTTGAATTATTTTGAAGTGGGCATTAAATCAAAAAAATAGTTTCCTTGACTTTGATTGTGGGGTTATACCTTTGAATAGGGTTTTGGGTGTTTGTTTAAAAAACTATTTTTACTCCATATCTCAACTATACATTATCATAGTCAATTTTAGTCATTTGAAGATTATTAATTTTTAGCTATAAATGGTGAGATCATGGTAGTTACTTTGAGCTAGTGTCATTTCATAGCTTTCTTTTACTACTCAAACAAGGTAACAACTGCTTTGTTTTTGGCTTCGATTGTGTGTGTAATTTTTAGCATCAATGTTTCAGATCACACTCTATGATCCATCATTAAGATGAGAGATGCAAAAATAGATAGGTAAATCTATTTTTTGTGTGTGTAATTTTTAGCGTCAACTTTTCGGATCACACTCTGTAATCCATCATCAGGATGAAAGAAATGCAAGAATAGATATACCAGTCTATTCTTGCATTTCTCTCATCGTGATGATGGATCAAAGAGTGTGATCCAAAACATTGATGCTAAAAATTACACACACAATTGAAGCCATAAACAAATTAGTTGTAAAAATGGATTGTGGAAACTTGATAAAATTCAAGCTAACAACTATCGAGCTTTTTCATTCAGATTCTTCTAGTTATGATTTGTAATAGTCAAATATAGATTTTTTGGGGGGAGAAGTATTTATTAGTTGAAATAGTTATTATTATGTTCAATGATTATTCTTTAAATCACAATATTTTTGGTTTGTAAATTAAATTTGTGATTCATTTTTGCATTGAAACTTTGGAAATATTTATGTCATCAAGGTGTTTAACCTAGCCATTTTTGCAATTATATACATATGATATTTTTTTAATAGAGAGGAGAAAATATTATTAAAAGATAGATATATTTTTTGTAAATTTATTTTTAAAAAATGTATTACAATTCTTGTGTGAAAAAGGAAACAATTCAAACTTATTATGAGATATATTTTATTGAATGGTTTCACCTTTTCCTCAAGTTTTATGCACTATTATGCTGACACAATTTAGTCATATTGTTATGTATAATTGTTTAAAATATGTATAATATGATTAGGTATATTGGATAAGGTCATGTATAGAGTTAAATACATAAATTTATTATTTCTAAATCTCAATAAATGTGGTATAAACTCTACACTTTTATAAATTGAACTGTAAAGTGATTTTTCATAATTTGTTGGTAGTGAGGCATTCTTCTTAGTGAGACAAATTTATCATTTCTTGTCAGAAAAAAAAATCTAGTGAGGAATTATATGTATCCATAGAGACATATTTGATAAATCTACAAAGGAATTTTTTAGTTGTTTTCCAATCCTATAAGAGGTTTTCACTTGCAAACATCAACATATTAGTTTATCTTGCATGAGCTATTTTTGATATTGTTCAATTGATCTTATACTTTATTATTTGAAGTGATGTATATTATTTTAAAGATTGAGTTCATGTAGGTATTATTTATTGAATTAGAGGATTGTAAAATTTAGGATACTAATTCACCCTCTCCCCTCTTAGTGTCTACTATACTCTAATAATTACAACTACTAAAGTGAAAAAATAGTTATTTCAAATAGTTTTAAAAAGGGGAAAGAAGTTATTCAATCTAGCCCTAGCTAATATTCTCTCAAATATAACTATTTCCATCTATCTTATCTTTTACTGGAACCTATTATTATTCTCTCCCTTCTTGTACATAACTTAAAATTTAAAATTTCTCACTTTGATGGTTAGATAAAGGGAAATAAATTATACAAAAAATAATATTATCAACTTTTAGAATTTTTTTAGGTGCATATTTAACAAAAAAATTTTATAGTATCACTATTGCTCATTTTAAGAGATGTATCCTTTAGAAAGAAAAGTCCACCAACACATGTGATAGTGGGCAGGATGAATCAATTGTGTGTGTAAACAACTTAAACAAATTTTATCAAATCTAAAACATATAATCAACAGATTATATAGCCAAAGATGTCTGGCCTTCACAATGACACAATATGTTTACTAGGGAAATCCTTGATTAGAGGGAAAACCTTGGTGAGAATGAAGCCTACAAGATGATGTACTAATGTAAAAGTTCCTTGTGAAAGGAAATTCTCTATTAGAATCCAATTACATAGAATAAATAAATTTAGTCCCTATTAGGAGACTTTGAATCCATACTATAATATTCTATCCCTATTAGGAGTTGTTTCAACCTTGTTAGGAGTTGATATGAAGTTAACTAAACTCATTGTCCAAATTGCTTCAAAATTGCCTTCACAAAATAATTCTAAGGATAACCTATCTAAGTGTGAACTGAATGATACATCAACTTATCTTGCCAATATAGCTCCTTTTAAGTTCTCAACACATCATCAATGTCATTCTCTTCCTTGGTCTCATCAAACTCAAATTCAAAGATCACATAATACAATGATCATACATTACAACACATGTGACTTACAATCACACCTACAACAAAGAAAAACATATTTATTATATAATAGGTCCTTTTAAAACTAATTGAATCATCTTTGAGAATTCCCTAATGTACAATGAATAATATAGGACCTCAAAAGGATATTACATTACACATTACATTACAAATATAACTTTTGTAATTGATATAACCAAAAGTGACTTCCAAGGAATAACCCACACATTATCCTTCACAAATATTCATGGAATGATCTCCAAATTTTGATACCTCAAACATATTACTAGGAACATTTCCTAAACCAAAATTTAAGGTCATTGAAAAAAATTCAACCTCACTAAATAGATACAACTTAATTACCAATACTCTTCTCCCCGCACATTGACATACAACCAGTCTTCTATAAAACTTCTATAACTCACCCAACCCTTCATATTACCTTTTGAAAATATGTATATCATTAATACATATCCATAGAAATTATTATAACCCTGTAGAACATAATTTTGTAAATTTTGACTATACTAATCAAAACTCTCTTTGCAACTATGATTGTTCCAACCATAAAGCATATATGTTGAAATGAATGAGAAAATAAGTGTTGAATGCAAACCATAAAAAATTAATCATTTCTCCAAATACTCCAATAGAATCTCCTGAAGGAAAATATCTAAATTCATGCTAACAATCTCTCCCTTTGGCATTAATGGAAACATATGATGAAAAAACCACAAGTGCTAAAAATATGAAACTGAAATGCTCCACCATTGAGATCAATAATTTTTTATTAACATTAATATAAAGTGAATGCTCCTCAACCTTAAATAATATCCCCATACAAAGACATAAATTACTCTCCCCCATTCAATAGTATTACTCTCTCCCATAGGTGTATAACATTTTTCATATATTACTCTCCCCATTGACATCAATAACAAAGCTACCATTATGTCAATTCTCTAAGTTTAATCATCTCCAAAACAATTTGAAAAAGATTTTCATGTGCCAAAAGACCCTATTATATTATACAATACTAAATAGTTCTCAATAAATCTTCCCAAAAAGTGACTACTCTCCTAAAGGAAGTATCACCAAACATACAATCAATATGTAAGAATAAGTTTTAAATATATTGGACTGATACAATCTTGCATCAAATAATCTAAAGAAGGCTTGGGAATAACCCCAAGCATGTCTCTACCTCTGAGATACTCAAATATGCCATTATCCAAGGTTTAATAACTATGTCTTCTATCCATTCCTTTGTACTAATATACCCCAATTTGATTTCCTTTTCTACTACCTTCTCTCTTAAAATTGATAATTTATTGTAACGTTCTTAGTATTTGAACATAACACTAGAATTTTTTGTCTAGCTAACCATACTTGTATTGTCACAATGAATGATAAAAATTCAATGCCTATGTCTTGCAACATGTCTTTCATCCAAATAATTTGATTATAGTTGATTGTTGCTACAACATACTCTACTTCTATTGTACAATGTCATATACAATTTTGTTTCTTACTTAGCCATGAAACCAATCTTACTCCCAAGAAGAATACTTTGGACCACTTGTAATTTTCTTGTCATCTACATTTCCTTCTTAATATACATTAGTGTATGCATTGAAGGTAAATTCATGCAATATTTCATACCATAATCCATACTATAATATTCCCTTCAAGTATTTGAATATCCTCTTTACTATTGCTAGGTGTATCTCTTTAGGATCTCCTTGGAATCTTGCCATAGTTCCAAATGTATTACATGTATGGTCTTGTGTGTCTCAAGTATTGCAATCCTCCTATCATAGATGTCTATTTTATTTGTATTGCACTAAGGGACTTATCCTTGATAATTTGCATCCTATAATCATAGGTGTTCCAACTAGTTTACTATTTTCTATTCTAGATATTATCAAAACATCCTTGAGATATTTAGTTTTTTTTTTGAAATTATATCCTTTTTTATGAGTTATTTACAATCCAAAGAAGTATCTCACCTCACCAATCATAGTCATCTCAAATTCATTATTCATCTCTTCTAAACATTTCTCACTAGCTTCATCATTCCTCCAAAGATAATGCCATCAACAAATACTACAATATTAAATAATCCTTCTTCATTTTTTTTTAAGTACATATTACTATTTGCATTAAATTTCTTATATCCAAAATTTTGCAAATTTTTATCCAATCATGTATACCAAGCTCTAGGATTCTCTTGAATCCATACAAATATTTTATTACTATGTGAACCATATATTTACCTTCAATAATTTTTAAACCATTAGGTTGTTCAATGTAAACCTCCTCCTAAAGTTCTCCATTTAGAAAATTTGACTTAACATCCATCTGATATATCTTGAAAGTTTTGTTAGATGCATAAGCTAAAAATTTCTTACTATTTCAAAGTTAACAATAGGGGAATTAAAGTTTCCTCAAAATAAGTTCCTTCTTATTTTGAATAACCTTTGCATTATAATTTTTTTGTGTTTCTCACCACTTCTCCGTGTTCATTCATCTTATTTTTGAATATGTACTTAATGCAATTATGTTATTTTCCTTAGGCATAGAGAGTGATTCACGTGTCTTGTTCTATTGAATTTTCTCAATTTCCTTTTTCATGGCCTTTATCTAAAATTTATCTTTGCAATATTAATCGATAGTATTAGGTTCAACTTGTGATATCAAACATAAATATTAACTTAAATTTTTCCTTCTCATCTCTCCCCTATTTTCACTTTGAGTGATTTGATTCATAAGGTGATTCCTTGCAATATATTTTGGTGTTCCTTGTTGTATTTTGACTTCTTCTCTAGATTATGATGTTGGTTCTTCTCTAGGTTTTGATCTTGGTTCTTCTCTTTTTTCTCATCCCTACAAATCATTGTTAGTTTCATAAAATATGTTCTATTCAATATTTTGATTGTTATGCCTTTGATTAGTATCTTTTCCTGGGTCATAATCAAGTATCTTTTTGTAAGAAATCTCCAAAATGGTAACCTTCACACAAGCTCAAAATGAGCATTAGAAATCTTTGATACCATGTAATAAGTCAAGAAAAATGAAAACTAATAAAATAATCCAGGAGAGCTTAATGTGAAGAATATTACCATAAACCAAATGAGTTTTCCAATGGATCAACAACAATGGAGACAAGAGATTTTGAAAGGGGGAAGCAAAGAAAACCCCTTATGTAATATTATGAATGGAAGAAAAATGCCCTAAGAAAGGATAGAGAAAGAAGGTGGAGCAAATAGCTCATTACAATTAGCATCAAGATGATGTGTGGGAGAATTGTAGAAGAATGAGAGAGGCATCTCTTTTATAGAGAAGAGAAAGGAGTTGCATGTGTAAATCCCATTTCTATGAATGCCACCATTCATAATAAGTGTGTGCAAAGTGTCAATATCCTCTTAAGGAGGATAAACTAATCTCCTTTATAAAATGAATTACAAAAAAGAGGTATCCTCACATGTGGACTAGAGGACACGAAAATAACATGTCCTTCACATGTGTACAATAGGACAAACTACATTTAGGGATATCTTGGTTTATCCCATTTAATAAATAAATACAACAAAGGAAAGATTACTACTTCTAACATCCCCCTTTAATCTTTACTTGGGGAACTTACATTAAAGGGAGTTAAACCTAATTTACAATAGTACAACTTGATTTTTTGAAATATCTTCAATCGTACAAAAGGTCTTGTATTAGCATGGGTACATTGTTGGAGAGCCAAGAGAAGTGGATAGCCCTACAAGTGTGATATAACTTCAAGAGGTCTTGTATGTGCCATGATGTATTACCTAAAACATGGAAACAAGAAACAAGGAAACTATCCACGAGGAGAATTTTATCATATATTCAAGTCATAAAATTTGTAAGTATAAGTAAACTCGCATAGAGTAAATTGGAATAGAGTGTAAATTAATCAAGATAAGTCATAGTCTTCAAAGAAAAAATATGCTATCAAAGCTCTCAAGAAAGGAATATACAAGGCATAAATGACCATAGACAAGGCCAATTAATAAAACCAACATCAATGATGCATCAATCATGTGAATATAGATAGTCCACTAATAAGTCATTTCACAACAGGTTAATGGGTGATAATCCATAGCCTGCATGACTCACAATTTAAGCAATGAGGTATACATAATATTATATGACATGTTTTCAAAGATACCAAAAGGAATAAATATGAGTATTAACAATAGATTTCCTTCAAATAAGACTAAAATGCCTTCAAGATGGGTCATATTAATTGAAATTGGAGGAAAACTTCAAGAATAAATGGTATAAACCATAAAGTGCCAATATGGCAAGAGAATGATGCTAGAAAAGCATAAACTGCACTTATGTGCCACTTACTAGAACAAAATAAATTTTGAAGGCAATAGTGTATAATAACTCATAATCCCAAGGAATAAGAAAAAGCAAAAAAAAATATTTACTTATGTGAAATGTAAAGAATGCACTCATATTTGACAAGTCACAAAAGACACAATAATTTGTATATTTATCGAGATATATATGTGGGGCCCCATGATATATATTGATGAATAAATATACCTGCAATATCATGGTATGAAATTATGAAAATACAATTAATATCATATATAGAACATAGTCATAATTTCTAGGCAACATACTAAAGAGAAATGCCAATGATGATGAATGGGGATCATTAACATCAAACAATATTTGCAGTAATTATTCCACCTAGGTTGAAGTCAACCCATTCTAAAAATTGATCTCTTTTACCAAGTAATTTTTTAAACCATTTTTTTGTTCTCTTAATAAATTTATCACTAGAAGAAGAGTCATGATGTATGAATGCATCATTTGTATCAACATTAGCATTATTACCTTTATCTGTAAATGCATCATTACCATTACCACTATAAGAAAGAATAGGAGGAATAAAGGTAGATATATGAGGAGTAGGGTTTAGAGGAGGAGGTTGGGCCTCCACTAACACAATTTTCCTTTCACTAAATTGTATGTTTTGAGAATTATATGAGTCATGTAGATTATTTTCTACAATACAAACATTTCGTGTTGTTTGCACTTTGTTAGTAACATGATTAATCTTAGATGGAGCAATAGGAGGAAAAATTTCAACCATATTAGATGAGATATGATCAGTATTCAAATGAGCAAGCTTTTCATGCTCGATATTAAAAGCAATATCTTTATGCAAAGAGTTTCTTGAAGAGGTGAACTTAGAAAATTGAAATAAATTATCATGGCCTAATTTAGCATTAGCAACAACTTCATTAGTGTTAGGATCAATAATATAGCACATATCTTTATAAAATTCAATTTTATAATCCTGATATAATTTAACAATAGAAAGAAGATTGTATTTCAACTTAGGAACATAAAGGACATCATGTAATTTTCCATTTGGAATACTAACATTCTCAAATCCTTCAACTTTACAACTATGATTATTAGCTAATTGAATTGGAATATTAGAAAGATCATGTTTTAAAGAATCAAACACTTCTTTATGATAAGTGATATGTTGAGACATGCCAATATCAATAATCCATTCTAAATTTTTAGGAACATTGTAACTAACAGTAAAAGCATGATGTGATGGATGAGAGTTTTGATTATTGTTATTGATAGGTTACTTATCTTTTTGTTTTTTAAAACAATTATTAGTTACATGACCATCTTTCCCACAATAAGTATGGTGGGGTTTTTTATTATATTGATTAGGATGTGTATTATTATGATTTGTGTTTGGATTATTATTATTAACATTATGATTATTATGATTATTATTATAATGAGTATTGGGAGAATCATTATTAGAAGATTTAAAATTCTGATTTTGACTTTTAGACACAAAGGCGTGTTCATTAGATCTAAGAGTACCAAATTGTAACAACTTAGCTTCCTCTTGATGCAACAAATTTTGAAAAATACTATATGTTAATTGAGTAGACAAAGTAGGAATAGCAAGTTGAGAATGAACATTAGTAATGAATTGTTGAAATTGCCTAGGAAGAAATTTCTTTAAAATAATGGTAATTAATCTAATATCAGTGAGAGTAATGTCTAGAACAATTAGTTGACTTTTAATACAATCAAACTTAAGTAGAAACTCATCCATAGATTTAAAATTAGTATACCTCAAGTCTTCTGAATTGTCTTGCAATTGAATCTTGTGTGATTCAGATGGTCTATCATATGTTTGCTTCAAAATATCCTGAGCTCCATGGGCAGTAGTGCAATGAGTAATTAGAACATATAAATCAAGGTTAAGAGATATACCAATAAGGCCAAGGGCTTCCCCATTTTTAGTATTCCATGCATTTTTTTCATCTTGTGTAGTCGAGGTACCGGGAACTACAGAAGGGTTAGTAGCAACATCTAAAATATGCTTAAATCAAAAAATGGAGAGATGTGTTTTCCAAGCATGATAGTTCAAATTATTTAACTTAATTTATAGAATTAGAGAAGACATGATTAGTTAAAAAAATCCCCCTCTAGAAATGTAATTAAGTTATAAAATGAGAAAAATAATAAACTTGAATTTTTTATTTATTTTTTACTAAACTTTAGTATATAAAAAACTAAATAAGCAAAAAAAAAAAATTGATAACTTTTAAACTTAATTTTTTGAGCAACTTATTTTATTTTTCAAACCACATGTCCCTTTTGATTTTTATTTGAATATAATAATTAAATTATTTCTAATTCTAAAAAATGGTGAAGTTAGGAATTTATTCTAAATATATCAATTTAGATTGTAGTTTATTTTATAAGAAAAAAAGCAAGTTACATAAGGAAAACTTAGCCCACCAAAAAGTCTTAAATATCAATTAATTAAGCTTTGAAAAACTAGTCTTTAAAAACTCTTATAAAAACTTTCCTTTAAAAAAAAAAAAAACACAATATTCTTAAATCTATCATAAAGGAAACCGATAAGAAGTCATTTTAATTTTTAATTTTAAAAGACTTGTTTGAAACAAGAAAAAGAAGTTTGACCATGATTGAGTAGGAAAAGAAAATTGTAAAAACAAATGAGATGGCAGAGACGTTTTAAATGTAAATACTGTAGAAACTATAAAGAATAAAATAATAACGATGAACACATAGAACAAAATCTGCTCTAAATTAAGGATTGAGATCTAATTTATGTGAAGAATGGGTAGAGTGAAGTAGGTTGTGTGCATGAGAAATTAGAGAGATAAACTACTAATGCTTAATAAAACATTGTCATTCAATGATTAATAAAAAAATTGACAACCAACCAATGATAAATTAGAAATGATTTTTTTAAATAAAAAATATTACAGGGAAATTATAAGTGAATCATTACCTTACTATAATAAATATATAAAATGACTAAAACTGAACAATGAATAACTGAAAAAGTTTAATAACCCTCATGCATACATGAATATAAACTTTTGCAGTCAATGGCTATACCTACATAGGTATTTTGCCTAAACAGATTTATGTTCAAATGAGTGTTAAAAGAAATGGTATTACTATTTGAATACAACTCCAACACAGGCCTACATAAATCTAATCACACTTATGGTGTGAAAGAATGGATGGCAAAGGCATAAATCTGATATCTCATTTAGAATGAAGGCAATGCTTACACAAAAAGGATAGTAAAGCTCAAAAAAATATCTCATGCAATGTGAGCAATAGCTCACTCAAGAGGAGTAGGCTGAAAATAAGCTAGAAACAAAAAGAAAGTAATGAGATTTAGGAATATAATGAATTGAACAAAATTAACGTTTCAAATGTTGGCCAACACAAATATGATTGGCAAAACTATTAATAGAAGAAGAATAATAATAGAAGAGTGACAGAAAAATAATAATAATAGAAGGCAGAGTTAATGAAAATAGCTACATGCAAAGCTAAAAAAGCATAAATAACAAGCAAGGGCATAGGGGGTTGCTTAAGTGTTTATCCCTAGTACATTACAGTCTTGGTGAATGTTGCATGTTGGAAGCGATGGAAAATAGGGTCCAAATTTGATCGGTTAAAATAAAAGGCTAATGTGAGATATTGATAGTAATGGGTCTAAGATGCCACACTTGGTCTGATGTTATTACTGCAATGATGAAAAGTACTCAAGGGATCCCAAAAAATTGACAAAGCATGCAAGGCTTGGGGCTCACAATCAAAGTCTCGATATATAGCTTAGAAGAGGTTTGAAATGTGAAATGTGCTTGCCATAGGAAATGTTGAAAGAGCACATGTAGTGCCTGCCCCTAGGTTGCATTTTGTTATCATTACCAAACTCTTTTAGGTAAATTGTATATTGATGATTGGTGACATTATTTTGAGATATATCAAATATTGTTTCAGATTCAGTTGATTTATGATGAGATTACTTGGTACTTTATATTTCATGTATGTATGATGGTTATTCAGAAATTTCAGTTATTGATGATGATTAGTTAGATGATTTATTATCATAAGTGTTTTCTCATGGATACTTACCCCATACTTACATGTGTATGGTGTGCATGTTTGTTTTCTTTTTGTATGGCATTTCTGATGTGGTTAAGGAAGGGAATCATAGTCACCTGCTAGTCAGGATCTACACAATGCATGACTTCCTGCCATTTCTTGTTTAGCTTAGTATATATTGTGCTTGTACATGTGTGGGTTTTATGTAGGTTGCAGGTACCAGGTATCGACTTCCCTAAATTTCCAAGATGAGTGTACCCTATCACATTATCTCAATGGTAAGAGAGGGGACATAAATTCTCAAGTCCAAATCCCAACCCTTTAAGCCATTTGTCCTAATTGAAAATTAGGACAAGTATCTGAGTCGAGTACCCTCAAAATGCGTCAGATAATGTAATTCGTGATATTAACCCTTGGTTTGATTTTGTATGTGTTTTGTTATGATGGGTTTTCGTATTTTACTTTATGAGTGTCTAGTGTATTTTCTATTAATTAAGCCTAATTAAAGATTTAATTAATGGTTTAATTTAATGAAAAATTAATATGATATTTATTTTATTTAATTAATTGGAAAATTAATTAAATAAAATAATTAAATTTGAAGATGAAAATTATAAGTATAAATTTGGAATGTGGTAATATTTATTTAATTTAATAATAATATATTTAGATTTCATTTTTAATAAATGCTAAATAATATTATTATATATTTTAGCAATTAAGTTTTGAAAATAAATTTAAAAGTGGAAAAGATATTAAAATTATTAAAGATTCTAGATTGCATGATGTGTGCATGTGATTAAAATATAAATATATTAAGATTAAACAAGTGGATAATTTATTAAAGTGAGTGCATGAGATGTAAAATCAATAAATTAATTTAAATAAATAAAGTGAATATTAAATAAATTAATGTGCATTCTATTTATTCACTTAGGAGTATGCAAGATTTTGGGAGTTGTCATGTTGACAACACAAGAGTTTGCACTCTAATTATGCACATGTTGTCAACAACACAGGAGTTAGCGCACAAATTAAGCACATGGTGTCTTCAACCTTGTGACTCATCTAGAAGGTTGGAAAAGACTCATGCTTAGTTGTCAACACCTTCTAGTTTTCTAGAGATATTCTAGGTGCTTCCTAAGAGTTCTTTATATTCAGGCACTCCTAGAAACTTAGAGAGCATGTTTGGTGGATCCACGAACATTAGAGAAGGAAGGAGCTTGCTCTATGGATTTTGAGGAGAAGCGAATTAGCATCAGTGTCTAGGTAGACACTTGTGATTTCTGCCTATCATATTTTGCTTCTTGCACTTCTTGTCTTCTTCGTGTCTTCTAAATGCTTTCTGAGGATTTTATGTGTGAATGTTCTAGTTATATGCAATTTTGTCATGGATATCTAAATTGTCGTATGAGAAAACCCTTACATGCGTAGATATGAGAATTCTATTGGCTAGGGTTTAAAATTTATAGGCAAACCTATTAGATGGAATAATGGGTAAATTTAGAGAACAGCTATTTTAAAGGGAAAATTCTTAATTTAAAAAAAAAATAGAAAATCCTTTTTGTTTAAAAGTTATATATTTGTTCTCTTTTTAAATATATAAAATCTGCACACACACACACACACACACACACACGTATATATACATACATATATACATATATACACACACACACACACACACATATATATACATACATATATATATATGTATATACATATATACATATATATATATATATATATATACATATATACATATATGTATATATTTGTTTAAAATGTAGTCTAGAAAACTTTATAACATAACCCGAATCACAATGTTTTTGGAAAAATGTTTTATAAAAAAATTATATATGTATTGGAGGGGCAGGATATACCCACCCCCCATACCCCCACTATTTCATGTCAGAGTTTATTTAAGCGCAGGGTACCCGTGCAGGAGCTTATTTCCTTATTTATGTCAATTTGGGTGGGGTAGGTTTACCCCACCCCATACCCCACTCACCTTTTTTTTTCCATGGCAGCGGTCAAGACTGTATCTGCTATGATGGGGGCAGATTTGATAAGACTGCTATGGCACTGTCGTTCTGTGCATGGCAGATGGGTCGTGGGTGGAGTAAACTGCGACCATGGGTACAGTTTGCAGTCAGGGTATATGAGCGCAATTTTAATATTGTTTTGATTAAATTTATATATATGCTATTAACATTATATTTTCTTAAAAACATATATGTTATTATTATTACATAAAAATTTTATAATAGTTTTTAATAATTAATACTATATTATTAACATTATATGTTAATATTATATAAGATTTTTACATTAGTTTTAAATTAATAATTATTATTATTATATTATTAACATTATGTTTTATGAAAAACATATATATGTTGTTATTATATGTGATTTTAGTTATTAACTATTAATAAATAACCATAATATATTTAATTGTTCACTTTTATAATAAATTCAATTTAAAAAGATTTTAATTGCGTTAAACTAAGGATAGATGATCATGAGGGAGAAATTAAAATGTATCCTTTTGAAAGCATGATGGGGATATTAATATAAGCAATTAGTTGATAAGAATCAATTAATTTAATTTAAAATTAGTTTAATTAAATTTAATTGATGATGTATTCGGTTAAATAAAAATTGTAGATTCATTAATATGAATTAATTAAGATTAATTAATATGAGAAGTGGCTTAATTGAAGCCTTAAAATTATTAAATTATTAATAAATGTTATTTTATTTTGGTATATTCTGGGAAAGTTGGTCCAACATATAATGAGGGAAGTGTTATTTGATAGATGGTTAATTTTTCTTTAATTATTTTTGGAGAATTGAGTTAAATATTAAGGGGGTTGTATTCAATTATTAGAACATTGATTTTAGTAAAATGATTTTATTAAAAGACAATGAGATTTAGTTTAATGATAATTATCTCCTGATTATTTTAGAAAATCATTTTAAAATAATGAAGGCATAATACTATGTTTTATTCGAAAAGATAAATGGGTTGACTTGTAGATTAAATAAAGAATCTTATACACTTGAAATATACTTGAAACAAAATCTAAAACCTCATATTTGGCTTAACCATGTGATTGCAAAAGTAAACTAAAACATGTGTTTGCATTGTGTTCTCTCTATGCTATTTGTTCTGGGATTAGATGTCAGTTTTGTGTTAAAACCTTTGAGTTAGTATACTTTTAGGATTCCTGGACTTAGAGAGTATTTGCATTATGTGATTTGATATCCTGTTTGGAACTTGAGATTATCTCCTCAACGCGGTGGGAGTGGACCATTTAGGTTTCATGTGGTCAGGTGGTAGTCTTTTTCCACTCTTATCATTTGAGATCCATCTGAGACACTGTGGCTGATGCATTCTTTGATTTTGATGGTGGACATGTATCCTTATATTGATGATTTGCATATGTTAGATGATGTTATCTTATGCTTTACTTTGCATGTTGGATTTCTTTTCTACATATGATGTAGTATGATTTAGGAGTGACATTCCTACTATGATAATATGAATGATCTCTCGGTGACTTGGGATGTTATGCATGGAGGGATGGCTAGGGTCCATGATGGTCTAATGATGCTATTTATAGTTGGGAGGAACCGTGCACTTAGTTAGTTATGTTTGTGGTATATGGATATCTTTTATGATGGATGTTTATATCTTTTATGATGATGTATCATGTATGGTACTTGGTTTCATTTACTTTATTGTCACACATGTATATTCTTTTAAGCCTTTCATACCCTGTGGCATGTACAGTGGATGATTGAGCATTTGAAAATGTAAATTATGAACATTGGAATTTTCATTATTATTTTATGTGGATGTAGAATTAGATGGAATCATTGATGGATAATTTAGAAGTGATTTAACGTTAAGGGATCCTTAAGAATGTAACTAGTTATGTATGTATGTTCATGTTTACTTTCAATTGGAGATTGCTTTCGCTACTATGTTATGAATGGTGTTACTTTCATGTTAAAAAAAAAAAATGCTACCAAACTTAGTAAAACTTTAGGTTAATTCTTTGGATCCCTTGGCGGGGCATTATAGCACACAAAAAGAAAGGCTACAATAAAGAGTACCGAAAAGAAAGGCTATGATAAAGAGCAACAAAAAAAGTTGAGATATATATATATATATATATAATTACTAAATGAATAGAATAGAACACAACAAAAAATCTCAAGTTAGTAAGTATGGATCCAAACACAAAAATTCTAGAGGCTAGAGTTGGTGATGGACCTACAATTTATCCATTAGTTGTTGTGAGCCCAACAGAGCTGCATAGTACAAAAAGAAAAGTACAAAGATAAACAAAGCTAAAATATTTAAATCCAGGCCAAAATATAAAACTATAATAGGACTTGATCTATTTTTAATGAAACTTGCCAAAAAAAAAAAAGATTAAAGAGTTTTGATAGGATGGATTAATATTTTGCAAAACCCAAAAAAGAGATATTCAACTTGCAACAAGACTATTAGTGCTAAGTGCCTCTTGTTTTGGTGGCAAGCCTTCTATCTCAAGAGAGAGAAAAATGATTTTTTTTGCAATAAAATAACCCTTTGGCAGAAAGCCTTCCAAAGGGGGTTAGATCAAAGAATATATAAAGAAACCAATGACACAAAATATTAGAAATGATTCTAAATCACCTCTAATCCCCTCCTAACCTTGTCACATTCCCTAAGGAAGCTTAAGACTTTCCTAAACCAAGCAAAGTCAACAATCTCAACTCCCTCACAAATATCTCAACCACCCAACAATGAATGCTCTTACAAAGGCAATAAAGACTCTTACAAGCTCTTACAAGCCATAATGAAGGGTCTTTATGAAGATATTATCCCTTGAGCCTCCTTTGTTGACTCATCCATCCCCTTTCCTCCATCCACTCACCCTGTGACATGTGTCACTCCCTGGTTGGTGCTAAACAAGCACAATCCATGTGCTCTCCTTTGAGTCCATCCTAGCCCTCCATAAGCTTTTTTCTCTCCTTGCATCTTAGCCCTCCATCCCTCAAGCCCTTAGCCTATAAATTGAATCCTCTCCCAAGCCATTTTATCACAACCTTTAAGCCAAAGTTATAATGCCCTTTTGAGAGCCAAAAACCACCAACCTTAACCTTATAATACCAAATTGAGAGCTCACAAAGCTACCAATTTGCCATTAACCAACATCCATTGAAGAAACTTTTGAGCACTTGAGCATACATCCCAATCCTTAGACTCATCTAACAAGCAAAGAGTTAAATCCTATTGGGAGAGTCCATTCATTTGGCTCACATTTTCAATTGGGGTTTCCTCTTTAGTCTCTCATCTATGTTATGGTATTTTAGTTTGTAAATGCTTTTGATTTCTTAATTTAGTGTTTCTAACATACTAATATAGCATATACAAACTATTGCCCTATAATTGATATCGGCTCAGCCATCGCCATCTCATCTCACACTTGTAATGACCCTTGAGCCTCCTTTGTTGACTCATCCATCCCCTTTCCTCCATCCACTCACCCTGTGACATGTGTCACTCCTTGGTTGGTGCTAAACAAGCACAATCCATGTGCTCTCCTTTGAGTCCATCCTAGCCCTCCATAAGCTTTTTTCTCTCCTTGCATCTTAGCCCTCCATCCCTCAAGCCCTTAGCCTATAAATTGAATCCTCTCCCAAGCCATTTTATCACAACCTTTAAGCCAAAGTTATAATGCCCTTTTGAGAGCCAAAAACCACCAACCTTAACCTTATAATACCAAATTGAGAGCTCACAAAGCTACCAATTTGCCATTAACCAACATCCATTGAAGAAACTTTTGAGCACTTGAGCATACATCCCAATCCTTAGACTCATCTAACAAGAAAAGAGTTAAATCCTATTGGGAGAGTCCATTCATTTGGCTCACATTTTCAATTGGGGTTTCCTCTTTAGTCTCTCATTTATGTTATGGTATTTTAGTTTGTAAATGCTTTTGATTTCTTAATTTAGTGTTTCTAACATACTAATATAGCATATACAAACTATTGCCCTATAATTGATATCAGCTCAGCCATCTCCAGCTCATCTCACACTTGTAATGACCCAGAAACCATCCTTGCATCCACCCTATCTATCGTGAAGATCAATAATAAAGGTTGTGGAGAGTATAGTCTGTGAGATGCATTTGCTATCGGGGCACTCCCACTTGATCCACATGCCCATAGATGACCAACATATCACAAAGCTAAGGAGATTCCACCTCCTCGATACAAATAGTTTGGCCCAACAACCTTTGTATCCTCGAAAATCCCTCTTCATGAGGAGCTCACTCCAGATATCAACAATTGGTTACATAAGGATGCACCTCAAAAAAATCAAGCACGCCTTGATCACTTCAGCCAGAAGTATCCTCCAAAACATAAGCTCATCACTAACAAATGGAACTATCAAGGTGGTGGTCTAGGACTAGAAGAAAGAAGCATGCAGTGCCCCATCGATGCACACAAGTGGGAATCGAAGTTAGGTCTTGGCTTTGGCATACCCACAATTGGGGGCACCAATACAGATGGTCACGCTTTTTTGAACATTCATCGTGACCTTGTTGAAATTGAAGACATTCCTGAGGAAGTTGAAAAGAGATCCTACAATGATATCCTAGACCAAATCTTCCTAGGAGACTCTATTCTCCAAGAACTATCCATCCATTTCATTGACCTACCACTCACCCATCCACAACTCATAGATTGGGACCAACCAAGTATCATACACATTGATGAGTTCACATCAGAGGAAGTGCTTCTAAGATTCATGGGAGCTGAAACACCTTACAAGAAAACAAAGACAAATTTTGCCTATATCTATAAGCTAGATCCCAAGGGGTATTTTGGAGAAAATCCCCAACCTAGTTCTGATACACCCAAAACTTGAACTAAGGAAAATTTGAGACTAGCTAAGGTAGTGAAGAGAACCCCTCAGCAAGAAAATCTATAGTCACAAGTAGAACATGAGGATTTAGCATTGCCTCCTTAAGATAATCGACCAGAGATATCTTCTATTCTAATTGAGGATACCAGAGAGGTCAACATCGGTTCTTCAGAGATCCCCAGACTTGTTCATATTGTTGCATCCCTATCACAAGAACAAGTTGATCTCCTCTTTGAGATCTTAAGAGAGAACATTGGCCGATTTGCATGGTCATATCAGGACATGCCAAGAATTGATCCACAGCTTTTAGTTCATTATCTTGTAGTCGATCCAAAGGTAGCATTATTGGTCAAAGCTAAATTAGAAAGAATGTTAGTTGCTAAGGTTATCTAACCTATCGACTACTTAGAGTGGATCTCCAACATGGTCCCCATCATTAAACATTTCGGTGACATCAAAATCTGCACTGATTTCAGAGATCTTAACAAAGCTTGTCCAAAAAATGATTTTCCCTTGCCCAACATAGATATGATTGTAGATCTTACAGCTGGACATGAAATTTTGTCCCTCATGGATGGATTTTATGGGTACAATCAAATCAAGATTGCAGAAGAGGATCAACATAAGACAAAATTCACTACCCCTTGGGGAACCTTTTGTTACAACATGATGCCTTTTGGCCTAAAGAATGTTGGGTCTACCTATCAAAGAGCTATGACAACCATTTTTCATGATCTCATCCATAGCATTTTGGAGGATTATGTGGATGATATCTTGGTCAAATCTCATACCTTCATGGATAATCTTGCTAACCTGGAGAAAGTCTTTGATAGGTTAGCCAAATATCATCTCATGCTAAATCCCAAGAAGTGTCTTTGGGGTCACATCTGGCAAGCTTCTAGGCTTTATAGTTTCTAAACGAGGTATAGAGATCGACCCCAAGAAGGTCAAGGCTATCTTAGACATGCCTCCTCCCCAGACACTATGACAGCTTCGCTCTCTTCAGGGAAAGCTTCAATCCGTTCAGTGCTTCATCTCCCAGCTTATAGATAAGTGTACACCATTTTCACATTTATTGAAGAAGGATGAGAACTTCAAGTGGGATCCTTTATGTCAGTGGAGCTTCAATTAGCTCAAGTAGTATCTCACAAATCTCCCTATCTTGGTTCCACTAGTTCCTGGTCATCCCCTAATTTTGTATATATCAGCAACACCTACTGCTCTAGGGGCACTTCTAGCACAGCTTGATGACTCTAGCAGAGAAAGAGCCATCTACTACATTAGTAGAACCCTAGTTGGTTATGAACTCAATTGTACTCTTATGGAAAAAGCTTGTTTGGTAGTTATTTTCTCAACTCAAAAGATTTGCCATTACATGCTAAGTCATACCATCCAACTAGTCTCCAAGATTGACCCTCTCAAGTATATGCTCTCTAGAACAACACTTATAGGCTATTTGGCAAAATGGGTTACGCTCCTTAGTGAATTTGACATCCAGTATGTGGATAGAAAGGAAATCAAAGGGAAAGCTGTAGCAAATCACCTAGCTGATGTACCTCTAATAGATGCATATCCTTTGATCAAAGAATTTTTAGATGAGCATATCTATCTAATTGAAGAATAGCCCCCATGGAAACTTTATTTTGATGGCTCACACACATCTCATGGATCAGGGGTAGGAATATTGTTGGTCACACCTCAAGAATATTATATTCCAAAAGCCTTCAAGCTATAATTCCCTGGCACCAACAATATAGCTGAATATGAGGCTCTCATAGCAGGATTAAAGATAGCTATAGAATGGAACATTACTGACTTACAAATCTTTGGCGATTCTTAGCTCATCATCAAGCAAGCCCTAAATGAATATCAAACCAAAGATGAAAAGCTATTACCCTAAAAAGAGCTAGTTGATCAGCTAACTCAGCATTTTACAAAGCTTCAGTTTACACAAGTGCCTTGAATGCAAAACAAAGCAGTAGATGTTATGGCTACTATAGGCTTGCTCTTAGAAATTCCCCAAGCAGCTACACAGTATGAGTTTTTAGTCGCGCAACTCCTCACACATGCCTATGCGAATGATGACTCAAACCATGTTTGTATCTTGGTTGGTCCCCAATCCCCTTGGTACCATGAGATTCATGCTTACCTTAATGATGGTATCATATCCCCTCACCTCACATGTACCCAATGCCAGAACCTCATCCAAAAATTATCCCACTATGTTATCATAGCCAATACCCTATATTGTTGGGGTTATCACAATACTCTCTCTCGATGTTTAGATGAAAATGAGGCCACGACGACATTAAAAGAAGTACACTTTGGACTTTGTGGTGCCCACATGAGTGGTATTGTCCTAGCACAAAAAATCCTTAGAGTAGGCTACTATTGGCCTACCATTCAAGAAGACTCATGTGACTTTGTCAGAAAGTGTCTCCCATGTCAGTAGCATGCAAACCTTGTGCATGCTCTAGCACAGGATCTACAACCTATTGCACCACCTTGGCCTTTTGCTTGTTGGGGCCTTGATCTAGTTGGAACTATCACACCCCTCTCATCTGATGGACATAAATGGATAATAATAGCTATAGACTATTTCACTAAGTGGGTGGAAGTAGTCCCCCTAGTCTCAGCTATAGGAGTTTAGGTCTCCAAGTTCATCTTGTACCACATTGTTTGCCGCTTCAACATCCTATCCACCATCTTCACCGACCATGGAGGTAACTTTGAAAATCTCAACATGGAAGAATTATGCAATTCCCTCCACATCCATCACCACTTTTCTAGCCCATATTTCCCACAAGGTAACGACTAGGCAAAGGCAACTAACAAAACCCTTCTCAAAATCCTAAGGAAAGTTGTCAATGATTTCGGTCGTGATTGGCAGCTACAAATAAATCCAACCCTATGGGCCTATCGAACTTCCTTCCATACATCCATAGGGACAACTCCATACTCCTTAGTCTATGGTGCCGATGCAGTACTACCCATAGAGTTTGAACTTCCCTCCTTGCACATATCTTTGCAAGGGAAAATATCAGATGAAGAATATAGAGTAGCTAGACTCACCCAACTAGATCTCTTAGATGAGAAGCAACAACAGGCCTATGATCATCTTACAGTCTATCAAACTCATCTCAAAAGGAATTTCAACAAGAAGGTGCTCCCAGGACACTTTCAGCCAGGCGACATGGCCCTCAAAGAAAACATGAAAGTCCAAGCAGATCAAAAAAAGAAAGGCAAGTTTGAACCTACATGGCTTGGTCCTTATGTTGTCACTACCTCCTTTGGCTATGGAGCCTATCAGCTATCTACACCAGAAGGAGAACTCTTGAATGATCTTACTAACATTATTCATCTCAAGAAGTTCTATGCTTGAACATCCTTGGTATACCCAGCTTTTGAAAAATACAAAAAAATAGTAAAGAGAAATAAGCATCCAATCGTGAAAACTTGGCAATTCAAGCGCCTTGGATAGGTACCTTGGTGAAAACCTGGTAATTCAGGCACCTTGTGTACTAAGACTAATCCATTATCTATCACTATCCTATCCCTCATCCATTCACCCGCCATCCCATAAAACACCTGCTTGTTCCCTTGGTGTTCCAACCACATTTCCAAAATCTGATGAAGCTTGTAAATACCTCTTGTGCAGCTTGTAAATCTTGTCCCCCAACTTGTAAATCTTGTATCATCCCTTGTATCATAGCTTGTATATCCAAATCTTGTCAAAAGCTTGTACCATATTTCAACTTGTAAATAATCTTGTATCCTAGCTTGTATCCTATCACATGCACATAAAGAACCCCATTTTCACTTAAGCTTTTCGCAAACCATCTACCTATTTGCCTATCAACTATTGCAGACATCCCACCCTTCACAAACATTTCCATCTCACAAAACCCAAACATGAACAACCTTGTACATTTGTAACATATCTTGGTCTATCAGCTTGTACATCCTTTTTAGTTTAGTACCATTGTATCTATCCAGCTTTTGTGTCAGTTCCTCCTTAATCAGCATCTTGCACACATCACACAACCCTTGGTTAGCTATTCCAATGCATCCTTTAACCAGATCTCCTATCACCAAAGTGTTATCCTTCTTAGTTCAGCTTGCCAGATGCATCACTCATCCAAATCCATCAGCATAGGTTCTCTTTGATAGATCCTAATAGGATATAGCTTTCCTCATGTCTGATCTTGGTCTGTTAGTACCTCATCCCACCCCTCTCATTGGCAAACAGTTCTCTTTTAGATTTTCGCTTTCTTTTGATTTGGAATCTTCCCCTTTGGGTCTTGAAGTATCTTTTCCAAGCAATCTTTTTGTTCCCTCCTCAAAGTTGCCACGATCTTCCATATCATGGTATACTGTGAATGGGGCAATCTGGGCATAAGGTCTTGATCAAGTCTTTTGTTTGTTTTTATTTTCTGCTTGTGGGTTACCCAGTGTCTATTCCACTCTGATTCTTTTGAGATTCATGTGTGATACTGAGGCAATCCTTGTGTGTTTGTCTTGAGTCAGTCAGTCAGTCCTCTAGATGATTGGTGAAAAGGTCTTGATGTTCTTGGTAACCTTGGCAATTAACCAACACTCCTATAGAAAATCTAGTGCTCAACTACATGGTGGTACTTCTCTCTAAAGTATCCCCCCACTCAAAAAGCTTCAATGGTTTCCTTTCATCTCCATTATCCCCCATATATATCCAACATCTATCTCTCCTACCCCAGCTTATGCATCAGTATCTCTTTGAATCACTCCTCACCTTTAGCTTTAGGGATCCACAATCCTAGTCTTAGGGATCCACCAATCCAATCAATCCACCAAGCCTCATCTTTCGAGATCCAAAATCCTAGTCCTAGGGATCTCTGAAACCCATCTTCCACCAATCTAACTCTTTGAAATCCTATTGCATCAGCTTTATAATCCCCTCATCCATCTCCCTATCCTAGATTCCTTTTTATAGCACTCTGCTCCTTCATCCTCCCCCCAATCCCAAAAGTCTTAAGCTTGCTTCCTCTTGTGCCTCTGATTCTTCCTTTATCATTCTCCCATAGTGAGCATTTGAGCTAACTAAACCTCTTCTCTTAAGCCAATCTGAGTCTCCTTGCAAATCTCAAATTCTTGTACTTTTCACGAAGCTGTTGAGCCTCACTTTCTCTTCCCGCCACCTTCTTGAGGGAGCATCATCTAAGTCTAGTCTCTCCTCTTCTTATTCAAGACTGGGACAACCTTGTTGCTAAAAAATCTACCTCGTATTGTCTTCATTTGAACTTCTTTGAAATAATGTTGTCTCAATACTATGTCAAAGATGGGCAAAATGTAGACACCTAAATTTGATTACACCGCTTTGGTAATCCTATTTAGTTATCTCTAAAGGCAACATTAATTAAATTCCTATTTAATTAATCCTTTGCCATCCCCTAGCTAATTAATTTAATTAATTATCTATAGTGCTAATTGATAAATCAAATAACCTATCATTTATCAATTAAATCCTATTCTTCTATCTAATTCCAAAATCCCCATTTATTAAATAAATCTATTTGATAAATAAAACTCTCAAATCTAATAACCCCTAAACTATCCTAAACCCCCTTTTTAGCCTAATCCACCCCATCCACCCATACTAACCAAGCTTAGCCACTAACTCACCAACCTCATGAATGCTATCCACTTGCAAATCTCTAACATCCCTAATCTAATTCTAAATCACCTCTAATCCCCCCCCCCAACCTTGTCACATTTCCTAAGCAAGCTTAAGACTTTCCTAAACCAAACAAAGTCAACAATCTCAACTCCCTTCAAAATATCCCAACCACCCAAAAATGAATGCTCTTACAAAGGCAATAAAGACTCTTACAAGCTCTTGCAAGCCATAATGAAGGGTCTTTATAAAGATATTATCCCTTGAGCCTCCTTTGTTGACTCATCCATCCCCTTTCCTCCATCCACTCACCCTGTGACATGTGTCACTCCCTGGTTGGTACTAAACAAGCACAATCCATGTGCTCTCCTTTGAGTGCATCCTAGCCCTCCATAAGCTTTTTTCTCTCCTTGCATCTTAGCCCTCCATTCCATCCCTCAATCCCTTAGCCTATAAATTGAATCCCCTCCTAAGCCATTTCATCACAACCTTTAAGCCAAAGTTATAATGCCCTTTTGAGAGCCAAAAGCCACCAACCTTAACCTTATAATACCAAATTGAGAGCTCACAAAGCTACCAATTTTCCATTACCCAACATCCATTGAAGCAACTTTTGAGCACTTGAGCATACATCCCAATCCTTAGGCTCATCTACCAAGCAAAGAGCTAAATCCTATTGGGAGAGTCCATTCATTTGGCTCACATTCCCAATTGGGGTTTTCTCTTTAGTCTCTCATTTATGTTATGGTATTTTAGTTTGTAAATGCTTTTGATTTCATAATTTAGTGTTTCTAACATACTAATATAGCATATACAGGTGCCATGTGATCTTTAGGTGCAGAGCATTAGGAAAAGCATAGTTGATGCCGAGTAACATAGTATGTGCTGAGAATTAGCATTTTAATAGTGCCAAGCTACTACATTATTTTAAATGACAAACATTTGCCAAATATAAGCTGACAAAATGATTCCCTTGAATTTTTTGAATTAGTTGGAAGATAAAGATGATGAGATGGTGGCATAGAATTCTATGTAAATTATTTTTGGGAAAATTTAAGAGGACTATTCAAGAAGTTTCTAGAGGAAAAAAAATGTGCTAGATGCAATGAATCCTACCTAATCCATACAAATAGAAATTAAAGAATGAAATAATCAAGTGGGAAAAGGAACTCCAAGAGTTCTATTTAAGGAGTCACAGACCAAGAAGCAAATGTTGCTAATACTATTGCTACTAAAGTGCCAAATTGTGAAGTGGTCAAAAGAGTGTCAAGGAGGAGACATCTAGGAGAAGGAAGAGCATAGAGGGTCTAATTCTACATGTGGTCATGAAGAGATGATTGCACTAGTACATTGAGCAAGGAGACTCAAGGAGACTAAGCTTGAAAGGAGGACAAGCTATCAAGAGTTGTAGAAATTGAAGGCTAGGCAATGGTATGAGCTAAGAAGTGATTTGAGATTTGCAAGTTAAGTTGTATTCTATAATCAGGTAAAAATCCCTAATTGTTACTCTCTAGCAATTGTATCAGTGAGGATAGAAGGAAAATCCTATGGACTTAGGTTGGCCTAACAACCATTTGTAAATTGTTTAATAGGGTGGCATTCCAAGTGAATGTTCTAAAGTCCTTTAATTAGGCCCACTTCTAACAAGGTGGTTAAATCATCTAACAAGGTCACATTTGATAGTGTGTTGTAATCCTTTAATAGGGTAGGCCTTTCATAGGGCATCACTTCCAAAGAGAGAGAATTAAGTAGTATGTTACTGGTGGTTTTTTTCAAATTGGGTTTCCACATAAATCATTGTGTTATGTATTGATTTCATATGTGTTATGCTTACATGCTGATTTATAGTAACTTGTTTGTTAAATAGTTAAAGCTTGGATGAATGAATGATTTAATGGGCTCGCTATACTTAGTGAGAAGTTTTAAATTGGACATTTGGACCTTGAATAATTGATTCACATCCTCTCCTGCACAGTTATTCTAAAGCATTTCTAACAATTGGTATCAGAGCCATCTGCTGATTTAGTTTCAAGGTGGTAGAGGCAGAAAGATCAAGATGTCTAAGAGAGAAGTTCCCAAGCTCAACAAAGATAACTTTGTTGCATGGTAGAGTCTGATAAAATTGAACCTTGGATCAATAGGTGACTATGCACAAATCTCAATTGGAATAGAACATGTAAATCTAGCATGACATCTTACTGTAGATTATTTGAATAAAAAGAAGGAGCACAATCAAGCAATGCTAGAGATTGCCTCTATACTCAATTGTGCAGAATATGATGACATCAAAGATTGTCACATTGCATTCAAGATGTGGAAAGCCCTTTCAAATATCTATGTAGGAGATTAGAATGTCCAAAGAGCAAAAAGAGAAAGCCTAAGAGGAAATTTTGATGACATGAAAATGGAGAAAGGTGAAAATGTTGTTCAATATGTTGCAAGGGTAAAAGAAGTGGTAAGTGCAATAAGAAGTCTAAGTGGTCAATTGGAAGAAGATATTATTATCAAAAAATATTTAAGAACTCTTCTCCCTATCTATGCTATTATAGTTTCAACCATCCAAGAGCTAAGATGTGTACAAGGAAACACACTAACCTTTGAAGAAATAGTGGGAAGACTTACTACATTTGATCTATCAAATTTTGACAAATATAGACCTAAGAACCTTGAATCTACTTTCAAGGCCAAGATGACAATAAAAGACACCAAGGAGGAGACATCAAGAAAAAAGAGAAGAAAAGGAAAACATGCATCCAGTGATAACAACATAGATGAGGAAGATTTAGTAAGAAGTTGGTTGGTTGGAAAGGGGCCTCTCTTAGCCAAGCTAGAAAATTCCAACTAGTTAAATCCTCCCTTCAAAATTTTCCTATCTATACTTTGAGCCTCTTTGTAATCCTAGCAAAATTTGCTGAGAGGATGGAAAAAATTTAGAGATACTTCCTATGGATAGGGGCTGAAAACAATAAAAGGTATCCTCTTGTAGCTTGGTAAAAAGTTTTCCTCCCAAAGAAATATGGAGGTCTTTGCATTAGGAAGCTAACTCACCTCAACAAGGCTCTTTTGGCTAAGAAAATATTGTGTATCTTTAGTAGCACATGGAATGGAGAGACATTATGGAAAGCAAGTATATTAAGAGACCCTCTAAATAGTTTACCCTCTTTGGTGAAGATATCCCAAGAGGTTTCACTATTTGGAATGGTTTTTTAAAAGCTAGGGACCTGGCAAATTCAAGAGTGTCTTGGAAACTAGGAAATGAGGAGGACATCTAGCTCTGGTCTGATAGCTTGCTTATTCAAGGCCCCCTTATGAAAAACCCCAACTATGAGGTTTGGATGAATGAATGCATCAACAATTTTGGACAGAAAGTTAGAAACTACAGGAACAACCAGGGTTGGATAGACCTTTCCATCATCTCTAAAGATCTTATCCCTATTATGATTATGCTCAACTCTATGGTCCTAAATAAGAATAGGGATGAGTTGGTCTGGGGAGATAATTCCAATGGGAAATATACTACTACCTTTGGGTACTCAGTCCTTTGCAGATTAAAAGAGAATCATCCATGGTCAAGAGCTTGGATTCCTAGCCTCATTCCAAAATTAATATGTTCTATTGGCTGGTTCTACAAGACAAAATCCTTACCTAGGATAGCCTCATTAAAAGAGGTCATATTATGCCTAGCAGATGTGTGTTATGTAAAGATCAAATGGAGATTGGAAATAATTTGTTCATTCGTTGCTCTTTCTCCAGGGAGGTTTGGGTTATCCTCACTTAGGACTTGGGCTTCAACTGGTGTGTGCCTTTTAACCTCCTAGATCTCTTCTGTCAATGGGAATGTATGTTCAAAAGGTCTAATCTTCAAGAATTAAGTTCTTGGATCATGCCTCATTTTTGTTGGAGCATTTGGAAGGAGAGAAATAACAGAATTTTTAGAGATAAAGAGGAGCTACCTATAGTGATAGGAAAGATAATATTTGCTAACATTAAGGAAAATTATTCAGTAAGGAAAGAAGGAGATATAGAATTAGGTGGTAGAAAAAAGGAGAAGAAAAAAGACAAAAAGATGAAAAGACAGGAAGCCAAATGGCTTCTCCCCCTAGAAGGTTGGCATAAAGCCAACTTTGATGGAGCATTCAAGGGAAATCCTAGCTCCTCAGTAAGTGGAGGCATAATAAGGAATGAAAATGGAGATGGAATTGTGGCCTTTTCCCTCCCACTGGGTTATCAAACCAACCACTATGCGGAGGTGAATGTTGTGTTCAATGCCATCAAACTAGCTTTTGAAATTGGAGTTACTAATCTTTGGCTAGAAGGGGATTCAAACAACATTATTAAATGTATTAATAGCAACTCTTAGCCATCATGTTTGATTGAAAATTTTATTGATGAGACTCGTGAGACTCTTGCCAAATTCAGTAGAGTCCACATCACTCATCTTTTCTGGGAAGCTAACCTAGTAGGTGACAAGTTTGCTGATAATGGGGTTGCCATGAGCCAAATTATGACATGGCATCCTAGAAATACTTTGTCGACCGATGTAAAAAGCATGATCAATTTGGACAAGATCTAAGGAAGTACGAAGAGGATCAATTTGCAATTATGAGTATGAATGGATCAAGGGGAAAGGGTACTTCCCAAAAAGTTAGCATGGGAAATTTTAATTGTTACAATTTATTACAGACTTGTCAACATGCTTTGTGGGTCATTTTTTACATTTACAATAGGAGCAACATAAGGGTTAATTCCTTTTGCATTTTGCTTCATAGATGTTCCAATCTATTGTAGTGTGAGGTGCATATGAGAATTGAGAGTGTGTAGAGTGTAGAGATGGTAGGAAAAAGGTGTAGAAAAGAGCTAGTAGGTGAAATGGAGAAATGGAAGAGTAGGGATAAAGTTTGGAAGCAGCTAGAGCAAGACAGGATTTCCAGTTACATTATGAAATTGCATGGCTTTAATCAGGAGGTGACCAATAGTATGATTGGTTCATGGAAGGATGGTAGAGTGAAGGTGAATGTGGTTTCTTTCATGATCATAGAGGAGGTGATTTCAACCATTACTAAAATCTTGATTGAGGGTTTTAAGTTTTTCAAGGACAAGAAGCTCTCGGCTAATGTTGTGCAGGATTTTGTTAAGGACGAGAAGGAATTGAAAGCCCTAAAGAAGATTGACATGTACTATGTTCCTGATACCATGAAGAAACTATGGGTGTATATTCTAAGAGATATTATAAAGTATATTACTTTGGACCCTAGGTTTGATAGGGCTCATACCCACCACTTTGTTCTTTTGAATCATTTTCAGTGCAACCGCAAAATTTCTTTTCTATTTTACCTGTTAACTTCTTTGGGCAAGGTGGTTGTTAGCTTCAAAAAGAAGCCTACTGATAATCCTACGTTGCATGAGGGGCTCCTATTGTTTATTTATGAGAATTTTAAGGCTCATACTTTAAGCAAGGCTCCCCCTTAGAATGAGAATGAGACCTCTAGAAGCTCCAGCTTCTCTTCAGACTCAAATGACATTCAGAGCTTTAGCACTGAGGATGATTTGATTTCTTTCACTGATAAAACAGCCACCCATTAGGTTAAGATCTCGCCTTCCTCCATCACCCCCAAAAGAAAAAGTCCTAGGGATCATGAGCAGAAGCATCCCGTGAAGGAGGGGAAGGATCAGAGTGAAGTAGAGGAGGATGTGGAGATGAAAGAGGAGGATATGGAGGCACAAGAGGAAATTAAGGATGACAAGGGAGGGAAGAAATGCAAAAGGGAAGATCTAGAGGATGAGATAATGCAGCAAGAATGGAACATGTCTTCACTGCCTCTTTCTCCTATCCATATTCATGCACAACCTAAGGAACATAATTTGGATTCTAAGACTGAGGGTGGGGAGGTATAGGTTAAAAATAGGAGGAAAGCATGGAAAAACTTCAATGTCAGGACCTAAAAATGGGCATTTTTAAAGAGGCCATGATCTCGCAGGTCCTCATGAATAACCAAGAAGAGATGAGGCTTGAAGAACTCACCGACCTAGTGATTGTGGCTATTTTAGATAAAGCTAGAGGAATCTAGCTAAATCTCTTGAACAATGTCTACAATAGCATGATTGATAACTTCATATCAATCAAGTGGCTTTTCCATGAGCTTGAGGATGTCAAAGAGTAGCTGGGTCATATGGAGGATAAAAGGAATGGAGCAGACTCGAATGAAAGAGATGGCAACAGTGAGATGCTTAGTCTGGAGGAGAAAAGGATTAACAACCTTGAAATCTACAATCATAATCTCTCAAATCAAATGATTTTGATGCTAAGCTCCATTAACAACAACATCATATGTTTAATGGGTTGGATCAAAGACAAATTTGTGAAGGATGATGAGGATGGTAAAGATAGGGAAGAAGCTAGAATGGGGGTTGACACTGCAAAGGACAACATCAACAATGGTCAGGACCAAGAGGATCAAAGGGCACTCCAGCAAGAGGCTAAGGAGAACAAGATGGCCTATGAGGCTACTCAAGTCATGCAAGACCTGGAGAGAAAGAATGAGGACTAATTCTCTACCTATTCTTTTGTGTCTCTTTGTGCCTTTTTTTGGCTTTTTGTAAGGGCTTTTGTCCTAGTAATTTCTTGTTGTTTCTGTTCCTGGTCTTTTCTATGGTTTTTTTTTGTTGACTGGGCCTTGTTCTTATTTTTAGCCTTTGAACTAGAACTTTTTTGACTGGGCTTTTCATGCTTATTATCAGCCTTGTTAATGTTGTAACTCTTGGATTTCAGGGT
This sequence comes from Cupressus sempervirens, assembly GCA_028749045.1. Lineage (NCBI taxonomy): Eukaryota > Viridiplantae > Streptophyta > Pinopsida > Cupressales > Cupressaceae > Cupressus > Cupressus sempervirens. Next base: position 32,820,943 of record CM053784.1, on the reverse strand, counting down.
TCCTGTAAAACCTATTTATCTAATCAAAAATATAGATGAGGAAGATGTGGAATAGTTAGAAGCACTATTGGCTAGGAGATTCCATAGAGACAAAGGAAAATTCTAAGGTAAGCTCCCTATCATATGTTTCAATTGCAATAAAGTAGGTCATATTGATACAAGATGTACATAGAAGAAGAACTACAAAGAAGGAAACAAGTATAGGAACAAGAGAGAAGATGATGATAAAGACTACAAGGAAAAAGGCAAGAGATGCTACATTGTTGAAGAAGATTCTAATGAGAATGATGATGAAGTAGTCTATGTGGCCATGAAGTATGAATCAAATAAAGACAAAAATGAAGCAACAACATTGGCTACATGTGTGAACAAGAAAGGGAAGTGGATCATAGATAGTGGATGCTCACACCGCATGACAGGAGACAAAAGTAAGTTCATTACCTTTACTCAATATGATGGAAATAGTGTTAGATTTGGTAATGATTCCCCATGTCAAATCAAGGGAAAAGAATCTATTAAGATCATAGAGAAAATTTCATGTGATAATGCATACTATGTTGAAGGATTGAATTACAACTTGTTGATTGTATCATAGTTAGGCAATGTCGGTTGCAAAGTAGAGTTTGGAAACAAAACTGCCAAGACCTATGACATTGATGGAAAACTGATAGGAAAAGTTGAACAAACTAGGAGTAATCTATTTTATCTAGATATGGAAGATGCAATGTTTCTTTTTGTTAGAATTGATGATGTGTGATTGTGGCATAAAAGGTTGTGTCATGTTAACTTTGATAATATGATCAACATCAACAAGAAAATGAAGGTCAGAGGGTTGCCCAAATTGAAGAAACTTGAAAACACAATGTGCAAACAATGTCAACTAGGGAAGATGACTAAGTCTAGTTTCAAAAGAAAAGCATACACTTCCAAAGAAGTACTAGAGTTAGTACATACAGACTTATGTGGTCCAATAGAAGTGCAAAGCTACCTAGGAGATTGATACATAATGCTATTTGTAGATGATTATTCTAGGATGATGACTACTACATTTTTAAAGAAAAAATATAATGCATTTCAAATGTTTAAGTGGAATTTAGGTAGAGTTCATAAGGAAACAAGAAAGAACTTGAAATGCCTAAGATTAGATAGAGGAGGTGAGTTCACATCAAAAGAGTTTGAAATATTTTGCAATGACAAAGGTATCAAAAGGAAAACATTAGCACCAAGATCTCCATGATAGAATGGTATTTCTGAAAGGAGGAATAGGTTAGTGATTAACTATGCTAGAACCTTGTTGATGGAGAAAAATGTTGCATTGAATTATTGGAGAGAAGTTGTAAGTACTACAATCTACACATTGAATAGAGTTCAAGTCAAGAAAGGTAAAAATGCAACACCTTTTCAATTGTGGTATGGTCATTCACCTAATGTTAAACATTTCAAAGTATTTGGTTGTAAATTCTATATTCTTAAAGATACTAGAAATGGAAAGTTTGATGAAAAAAGTGATGAAGGCATATTCTTTTAATATTCCACTAGAAGAAAAGCATATATGTGTTTAAACACTAACACTAACAAAATTTTGGGGAGTGCAAATGTAAATTTTGATGAGCATGTAGAAGTTCAAGTTGATGACATCAAGCAATCAAAGGATTATAGATACTTTGTATACTTCTATGAAGGAATGACCATTGAAGACAATGATGCAAATCAAGTTGGAAATCAATAACAAATTTTAGTATTTGCCAAGTCTCAGCCAATGAATGTCAAGCCACATTCAGAAGCCAAGCTAGAGAATGTAGAAAATGCACATTCTAATTCTAAAAATAGTATACATGAGAGGAATGATGAAATGCTAGATGAAGAAGAAAAAAATGACTCTAAAACTGAAGGATCAAACATGGAAAGAAGGAAACAACCAAGATTAGCCAAGTATGTGAGAAGACATCACCTTGCAGATCAAATCATCGGTGACAAGGATGCCAGACCAATGACAAGGATTAGACTGAGGAATGAATCATTCCTACTGAGCAAGGTTGAACCCAAAATAGGGAAAAATGCACTAAAAGAAGATGATTGGTATAAGGCCATGGAAGAGGAGATAGATTAGATTGAGAAGAACAAAACATGGACCCTAGTTCCTAGACCAAATGATAAGAATGTGATTGGTACCAAATGGGTGTAATGAAGAAAACTTGATGAGAATGGTGAGATAACAAGAAACAAAGCCAACATAGTTTGCAAAGGTTATGCACAAGAAGAAGGACTAGATTATGGGGAAATATTTGCCCCTGTTGTAAGAATTGAAGGAGTAAGAACATTACTTGCATATGCTACATACAAAGGTTTCAAAGTCTACCAAATGGATGTGAAGTCTACTTTTTAGAATGGTATACTGGAAGAGGAAGTCTATATAGAATAGCCAGAGGGGTTTGTAGATGAGAAGAACAAGAACATGGTCTGCAAACTACACAAAGCACTTTATGGCTTGAAGCAAGCACCCAGTGCATGGTATGAGAGACTGTACAAATATCTTGTTGATCAAATGAAACATGAATTTGAGATGTCAATATTTAGAGAAATCAAATTTTTTGTTGGATTATAAGTACATCAATTGAAGCATGACATATTTTTGACCCAATCCAAATACATCAAGGAGATACTCAAAACATTTGGGTTAGAAGACTCAAAACTAGTCAGCACACCAATGGCAACAGGCCATAAGTTATCTAAGAATGATGAATTTGCTAAAGTGAATCAAATATTGTATAGATCTATTGGTGTTTTAAAACTACTAAGAAAAAAAATGCTTAATACCAAGATGACAATAATCACACAATCGAAAGACTAGCCAATTCTTATTATCAATTGTATGTGCAAATCATTTGGGCCCAACTTCTACAAAACCATGGGTGGTTTTATACTCTTTTGGCTCTACAAAACTAGGGTGGGTATACCCAGGGATGGTACAAGACTAGGAAAACTCTATGAGAATTATTTTAGTTTCATTTTGATTCTCATCTTAAATTCTCCAATGCATGTACAATTCTTGATAATTTGATAAACACATCCCATATAATAGATATGGCCAAAAATTTTCTATAGGTCTACATATGTTCTCAACAATAGTGGCTAACCGAAGCTAAAACATTCCATGCAGACAAGTATAGGCCAACTTTGAAAATCTTCAAGAAATAAAAGTAAAAATTGATTTAATGTTGCATTTTGACAACCATTTGTGATGCTTTTCTCTTTTAGTTGGATCAACTCTGATCAGTGCCTAATCCATTGGGGTTCAGAGTCCATAGCAAATTCTTAGATCTAATTTGTTGCCTTACAAAAAATTTATTAGCAATTCTTATCAGAATTCATCATTCAAAACCCTTTCCACTACTACAACAACCTTATCACATTTATCAAAGCTTTTACTTAATCCATTGAATTAACAGCAATGATAAATAGATATACAACCTAATTGGATTGCATTCAATTGCACAACCCTTTACTTATACAATATCAAGATAACCAAGTAATTAAAATGAGACAAGTTTCAAAAAGAACTGATATGGGGACAGTTCATAATTTTTATTCATTTTTCTTGAAAATTGTATACAATTTATAGTAGACTCAGAATTATCTTCAGAAGAAACACAGATCGTTCTATATTCACGTATTCTCAAGATCTAATAGAGAAAATACACCACGAATTTGCTCAAAATAAAGGACCAAAAATAGACTAAGTATCACTTAGATAAAATAGAATTTGGACCCTCACATTGCCTTGAAAACTCACTTATATAGGTGTGAGTTGCAACAAGAAAAGGTCAAATGTGACTGACATATGTCCTTACAAGAGGAAAACGCATACATCTATCAAAAAGAAAATGACTAATAGGAAGTTATGCCAATCACACATTCTCTTGCAAGCTTCTATCTATCACCTCCTTTCAATGATTTTTCTCCAACAGTGATTCTGTCGTATATGTAACTGCTAAGCTTGTCCCTGACAAAATCTATTCTAATGATTGCATTATATCCTTGACCCATGGGTTTTGTCAAGGTAACTGCTTTGTGAAATTCATCTTTACTTCCCACTCTTCATTGATCATGTCAGGCTTCAAAAATAATGAAAAATTACTTAGTGTGAAGCCCTTGAGCAGGGAGACAATGTGGCTATCAAATATAACAAAATGGGTAACTTTTGATTCCCAGCCATGTCTGCTTTCTTAACCACCTTTTGACCAAAATTTGCCATCCGCTGACACAAAAAAGGTGCATGCTAAAAAAAAATGAGAATGACCATACCCGTGAGTATAAAATATTCTTCACCTTCCTCAAAAACTATGCATAGGATCCCACACATTTCTGTTACCCTGGCATCATGCTATGATATCTTGAAATTTTTTTTAAAGGATGATGTTACCACTGAGAGGGCTGTTATCTTACCAAGTTCATTCATTATCCTTCTCAAAACCTTGGTTACTTCACTATGACATCTTACCATAGTTTCAAAGAGTTGAAACTTTAAGAAAACACTAAGGATTACTAGTTTTCCTTTATCAAAAATCCATATACTTCTACACAGGACTAAACACTTCTTTTCTACAAACCAATTTGAACTAGTATACAGGATATTACAATCCCAAGCCCAAGTATTTTACCTAGTAATCCCTCTGCTATCCACAACCTAGGATCTAATGAACTCTTTAGAACCATTCTTTGATTAAACCATACAAGACTAAATTTTTTTCAAAAACTATGGCATGAGAACTTACTTGGAGTTTTTTGCATTTCGTAACTTTGCAATTTATCTTTGAACCAATTGCTTCACACTCATGCCAGATTTATCTCAATCCTTGTAGTAATTATCGTCGTTCAGAAAATATTTCAAAATCTTTATTCGTGCAAGGTGAAACTAGGAAAATCTTTCCTATTATACTCTGTTATTAACTTCACATGCAAAACTTTTCACATCTTATTAATATGCAGAGTGCCACTACCTTCAACATTTAAACATGCATCATCAATCCTTTGAAATCATATGATTAAGGAATGAAAACTAGGCTGACTTAATATTTGTTTTAGCATGCTAGCAGTCAAACCAATAAACTGCCTCCATCTGTATCTTTCCTTCAAAGCTGGCATTTTGAACTAGGCCCACGAATGAGCAAGGACACGTGTCATTGACTCGTTAACTCGCTATACTTATCTTTCGAGCACCTTTCCATAGTGAGCTAACGATAACCACTGATCCTACTTTGATCATATGGCAGATATTCAAAACAATATTTAAGAACACAATGGTGAGTCCCTTGATTGTTAACTCGCTATACTTATTCATCGCACATCTCTTCATAGTGAGTTAACAAGCACCGTCGATCAATACTTGATCTTGTGGATAGCAACTTACTGCAATAGTGGTGGGCCATCACTTGCTAACTCACTATACCTAACTTTCAAACAATTTTCCTTAGTGAATTAACAATGGCCTTTGATCTCGGTTTGATCTAATTATTAGAATTCTTAGTGTGCTTTGTACATGGGGAGTGGGTCCATACACTTCTATTGCTAAGATGGTTGAACATGCTGGCACACACATGTACTCCTTTTTATCTATTAATGACATCAAATGTTCTTGGCCTTGCCACTTTTGTGACTTTTGTGACAAATTGTCGAGAAATAAAGCTCCACTTGCGCAGGAGTAAAAGAAAAATTTGCACAAGATTTTCTTCAGGATCCTCAAGAATATTTGTAGTTATAATAGAAATGTAATGTTTTACAATGATTGGACCCTCACTATGTCGCTACTGGGAAAGTGGTATTTTATTTTGGCTAGCGATATAGTGACCTAAGATGGATTCTCAATTTCAGTGACAAAAAACATATTGATTGAAAACCCTTTCAATTAATGTTGGTGTCAGAGAAGGTGGCCGTGCATATTTATAATACTACATGGGAACTTCCATGGTCATATCAACCTTTTAAGAGAACACTGCCCTTTTGCCAAAATTTGGGCATTCGCTATGTCACCACTGGCGAGTCACATGGATTTTTCTGATAGCGACTTAGCGAATGCCAGAAAAACTTGGATACTGGTGACACCATTCACAATTTTCTTCATGGGAGTTTATTCTTGAAATTGACAAGCCTGGGATACATCAAGTGCCAAAATTTACCTCATGTTAACAAAATTCTCGGTGCTAGATTTCACTTTTCAGTATGACAGACATGTGTCATCAATCTTGTTAACTCGCTATACTTAACAATTGAGCATCTTTTTATAGCGAGTTAATGACGATCGTAGATTCAAAAGGATCCAATAGTGGGTAAAACTTCTTTCACAAGGATTGAACAATGAACTCACATGGGTAGGAAAAGAATATTCGCTCACCCTCCTACTTTTAAAAATTTTGCACCAAGGAAAAAATTTAAAAGGAAATGGGAAACAAGGTTTTAACAAAATTTTCATAGGCTAACAAAAATATGACTTATCTAGGAACCCTAATCACCATTAATGGAGACAAATCTAAATTTTCTATTCCTTGACAAAGGAATCTTATCATTCAGAAATTTAGACCAACAAGATCAATGATTGGAAAATTGCAATATGTTGTATATAGTGGATCAAATATTGCATTAACTATTAGAATAGTGGCAAGATTTTCTTCAAATCCAAGAGAAAAAAACTTAATGGTAGTAAATAGAATACTAGGGTACCTAAAAGGAACTGATGACTTTGGTTTGTACTGGAAGAGGAGTAAAAAGTTTGAACTAAGAGTCTACACTAATGCAAATTGGGGAGCTAACGTTAATGATAGAAAAAGCACTAGTGGAGAAGAAAACACTTAATGGTAGTAAAGAGAATACTAGGGTACCTAAAAGGAACTGATGACTTTGGTTTGTACTACAAGATGAGTGAAAATTTTGAACTAAGAGCCTACACTAATGCAAATTAGGAAGGTAACATTAATGATAGAAAAAGCACCAGTGGAGGAGCACTTTTCTTGGGAAAAAGGTTGATTACATGGACCAACAAAAAAAAAAGCTACACCTCACAGTCCACTACTGAAGCCGAATATGTGGCAACTGCTATAAACTGCATCAACATTGTATGGATCAAACATTTGCTACAAGGTATGAAGGAAGAGGTAACTAAGCCTATGATACTTTATTGTGATAATACTAGTGCAATCAACATATCTAAGAACCCTGTAATGCATACAAAAACCAAGCAAATTTCAATCAAGTATCACTATGTAAGAGAGTTGGTGGAAGACATAGAAGTGAAGATAGAATATATTAGCTCAAAGGAAAAAATTGATAACATCTTCACAAAAGAAATATCTAAAGATGCTTTTGAATATCTTAGAGGTAAGTTAGGGGTGATACCCTTAGCTAAGCCTACTTGAAGAAAAAGAAAAAATGCCCTATATCAAATGAGCTGATTCTTGAAGATTTTACACATTGATGCATATGCCTAAAGTAGTAAAAGTGCTGAAGCTTAAAATTAATCACAAGTAAGGTGACAAAGGGAGAAATTGAATGAATCTATAAAAGTTACATCTACATATTAAGATGCTAATATGTCTTTGGCATTGTTGTCAAAGAGGGAGAAGTTGTGAGAAACTAATCAATAGCATGAGATCAAATGAAGATAAAGGAATAATTTTATAGAAATAATTAGAAGTTGATCAAAATAGCAGAAGATGAGCAATATTGAGAGAGATAAACAAAGAACAAGGATACAAAAACTAAGAAGGAGAAGCATAAATGAAGCAATCAAATAGTAGAAGGAGATGTGAAGTCACAATTTACTTTTTGGCATTTGACTTTCTATTCTAACCTCGCTAGAATTTGGTTAAATAGTTTAGTCTGATGGTTGATTAGTTTGGTTTTCCATCAATGCCAAAGAAGGAGATTGTTGGAAATCTGATTGAAAAGCTCATTGATGAAGATCACAAAGGAGATTGATGCAAGGAAGGAAGATTGTTGTTAAAAGAATGTTTTCAATCATTGTTTTGTCATTGATTTCAAACTTAATATTTGTAGAAATGATATTTTTTTATAAGATCCAAGCACTATCACTTAGTTGATTGATGAAGAAGATTTGATCAACAAGATGTAACAAGAGCACCTAAGGGAAAGGTTGAGTTATGATGTTGTAATGAAGCACAAGAATCAATTAAGACAATATTTAGATGATGTATTGATAACATACTCAAAGATATAGAGGTTGGTCACACTTAGAAACATTGGAGGAAGAAGTTGTAACAAGGTTGACTACAAAGCTTAAATTAAGATCATTAGTGGGTGTCAAGCAAGTTAGTTGAAGCTAAGCGAATTCTTAGTTGGAGCTAAGTAATAGAAAATCCTAGTGTATTCCAAGTGATCCTTAGGTGCCAAGTGGAGTTCAAGTGTCGAGCATCAGAAAATCTTATTTGGTGTTGAGTGATCTTCAGGTGCCGAGCATCAAGAAAAACACAGTTGATGTTGAGTAACATAGTATGTGCCAAGCATCAGTATTTCAGTAGTTCCAAGTCGCTGCATTGAAGATTCACCAAATTTGAGCCAAAAAAATGATTGCCTTGAATTTTGTGAATGAGTTGGGAGATAAGGATGATGAGTTGGTGGCACAAAATTATATGTAAACCATTTTTGGGAAAATTCAAGAGGATTATTCAAGAAGTTTCTAGAGGAAACAAAATATGGGTTAGATGTAATGAATCCTACCTAATCCATACGAATTAAAATTAAAGAATGGAAGAATTGAGCAAGATAAGGAACTCCAAGACTTCTATTCAATGAGTCACAAACCAAGAAGCAAATGCTACTAATACTATTGCTACTAAAGTGCCAAACTATGAAGTGGTTAGAAGAGTGTCAAGGAGGAGACATCTAGGAGAAGGAATAACACATATACTCTACTTCTACATGTGGTCATCAAGAGATGATTGCACTAGTATATTAAGCAGGGAGAATGAAGGAGACTAAGTTTTAAAGGAGGACAAGTTGTCAGGAGTTACAAAAATTGAAGGCCAAGCAATGGTATGAGTTGAGAAGTGATCTAGGATTTGCAAGGTAAGTTGTATTCTACAATCAGGTCAAAATCCCTAATTGTTACTCTCTAGCAATTGTATCAGTTAGGATAGAAGGAAAATCCTATGGACTTAGGTTGGCCTAACAAACATTTGTAAATCCTTTAATAGGGTGGCATTCCAAGTGAATTTTATAAAGTTCTTTAACTAGGCCCACTTCTAACAAAGTGGTTAAATCTTCTAACAAGGTCACATTTTATAATGTGTTGTAAGCCTTTAATATGGTAGGATTTTCACAGGGCATCACTTCAGAAGAGTGAGAATTGAGTAGCGTTTTACTGGTGGTTTTTCCCAAATTGGGTTTCCATGTAAATCATTGTGTTATGTGTTGATTTCTTATGTGTTTTGGTTGCATGCTAGTTTATAGTAACTTGTTGGTTAGAATAGTTAAAGCTTGGATGAATGAATGATTGAGTGGGCTCACTATACTTAGTGAGAAGTTTGAAATTGGACATTTCGACCTTGAATAACTCATTCACCGTATCCCCCCCCCCTCCAGTTATTCTAAAGCATTTCTAATAATAAAGACATTTTGTTAAATTCCCTCTCCAACTACAGTTGACATTGGGTGTTTACAGAAGGAAAGGGACTGTTAACAAATTTTGTTGAGGGAGGTTTTTTGGTTTTTGGGAAACCTTGTGGACTTATGATGGTTTTTTATTGCCTTTAGATTTTTATTTTGGGTACAATTTATTTAACCTATAGTGACTGCCAAACCTGCAACAAGGCTATGTTACAAAATTATGAGGAGTTGGTGGTTGAACAAGATGGAGGCATGGGTATAAGTGATCATATTAAACCTGTGGGAGTGGATGCTTACATCCATAAGAGTGAAGTTGTGGTGGTTTATCTATGGGAGGGTGGCTTATTACTATTTATGGAAGGGGTGGAAATTTATGATGAGAACATCTAGATGTAGTTTTTTAATTCATGGAATGATAGGAAAGTGGCCATCAATGGGATGGGTTTTGAAATCATAGAAGAGGTTATTGTGAAGGTTGGAGATTTTGTTCTAGGAGGCAAGAACTGGTGAAAGTAGGCTAGAGTGAATGAGGAAACTAGTCTACATAAATTCCTCAATTTTAATATGGGAACTAGTGTGAATGCATAGTGGGTTTTCTAGGGAAGACCTTATTAAACCCTAGGATGTTATCTATTATGCTATTATGAGATACATTACCCTCAAGAATCATTTTTAGGTACTTAATTTTTATCATTTCTCCATTCTCAACCTTTTTAGAAACCTAGATCATATTTCCTTTCCATTTCTTTATTGAATTTTATGCAAGACAATATCTATAAGGCTAGGAAGAAAAAAGAGTAGGGTAAACCCTTTTATCTCATTCACTAGAGGTTCAAGAATAAATTGTATATCTATCACCTTTCCCAAAACCCATCACCTTTGGTCAACCTGCTAGCTTCTGTCATGACCCAAGTTTGATTGGTTAGATCTTATTATGAAGGTTGGAGGTTTTTTTTTGGGAGGCAAGAACTGGCACAAGCAAGCCAGTGTGAAAGAGGAAACCAATCTACATAAATTCTTCAAGTTTAATATAGGAACTAGTGTGAATGCATGGTGGGTTTTCTAGGGAAGACCTTCCTAAACCCTAGGATGCTATTTGTTATATTATTATGAGATACATTACCCTTAAGGGTCAGTTTAAGGTACTCTTATTTTATCATTTCCCCATTCTCAACCATTTTAGAAACCTAGATCATATTTCCTTTCCACTTCTTTATTGAATTTTATTCAAGACAATATCTATAAGGCTAGGAAGAAAAAAGAGGAGGATAAACCCTTTTATCTCATTCACTAGAGGTTCATGAATAAATTATACATCTACCACCTTCCCCAAAACCCATCACTTTTGGTCAACTTTCTAGCTTCTATCACTCCCCAAGTTTGTTTGTAGATTGGCCCTGGCGTTAGCCACAAAAAATTCAAGAAAACCTAGTCCCCAAGGTTAAAATTAGCCTCATTGATTTGAATACAAACACTAGGAAGAGAAAAAAAATGCCTGGAGAACTAGAAAATGCCTCAAGTTAGAAAAATTCAAGTCTCCCCCCCCAAATAAAATTCCATCTCTAAATCTACCAAGAGTGACATCAAACCCTCCAAGAAACTTGTCTCCAACTCCTCTAGTCCCTTTGACATTTCTGATACCCTTGAAGCTACCCCAACTAGAAGTAGGGGAGGGACATCACCTCCCCCATGAAAGACACTCCCAAAGGTGGGGGGGAAATGGGAAGCATAGCCTTAGCCAGAGCCATAGTAATGCTCAATTGGATAGGCTAGAGTCAATGAAGGAGATGGAAGATAGTCACATTGCTATCTACCAAAAATTTTACACATAGGTAGAATTCTCCAAAAAAACAATGCATTTCATAGCCACTACCTTTACTTCTTGTAGGTGAATAAAAATGAAAGGGACTTGGACAAGGAGAGTGAGACTACCTACTCTATTTATGACTTCCTAGTGGAGGATTGGTCAAAGATTCTCTTGGAAAAACCTATCAAAGAGGAGGGGGTGGACATGAACAGGGACGAGCCTAAGGAGAAGAAGGATGATGATCCTGAATGGAAGGAGGGTAGCTAGACCTAGTTTTGGTTTTGCCCTTCTTCTTTTTTTCTTTTCATTTAGTCTCAACTTGATATCCTACGGGGTTTTATTTATATGTATATGTCTATATGGGGACTGAATGCAATAATTTGTTTCTTTGCTGCTAGAATGCTTTTATGTTTTATTTATGTTTTAGTAACAAGACTGATGGTATTATTAGTTCTATTCAAGAACTTTTTTTTCTTGAAGTATAAATTTGGTATCAGTTATATGATTGGGAGGTAACCTCTAGCTAACTTTTAGCCCTTTTTGTACTCTTAGGTCAGTGCCCTATCCTTTTGGCTACTATCTAATACATAAAAAACACCATCTTTAGTAACAACTCTATCATAACATTTAATTTCTATAACAATATCAGATATCTTAGCAAGATATCCCCTAATTGATTCATCATCTTGCATCTTGGCACTATCAAACATATCTTTCAAATTCTAAAGTTTATATTTCTTGCAAATACATCACCTTCAAATAGATGTTGGAACTTAATCCAAATTTCATGTACAAGTTGTAAGATTTTTATCTCAACATAATATGTATTTAGAAGAGCTAATTGTGTATATGAAAATGTCACCTCGAATCTTTCACCTACACTTCAACATGGACATTAGATGCAGAATCATCCTGGAATCAAACATTGAGTTGTTTATCTAAGAGGCCTGACAATATGACCTATTGCCTTCTAACTAGAAGGATTATGTCTATATGCTCTCAGACCAAGAAGTAGGCAACCAGACCTTTCTAGAATGAAGGATTTTATGCAAAGTATGATTAGTCCATTATTCTATATGAAGTGCAAGCATTAATCTAAGAAATAGAAGATATTAAGCTAAATGTATGCATCTTTAATCTAAAATGATAATTCATGATGTTAAGAAATATGAAAGCTAGAAAGAAAATGAATACTTAGTTCAAAAACAATTCAATACAATGAAAATTCTAACCTCTATAGTGAGGGATTGGGAGTCCCTTAAATAGAAGCCAAGAATTGATCAATGGTCCAGATCAATTTGGATGGATAGTTAAGATCAAAGAGAAGATTTAGTTGAAATGGAAACTTCCTTGTGCAAATTAAGTTGACTTTCAAATATGAGTGTGATGGGTAGTTAACTGAGCTTTTCATGAGTGTGAGAACTAAATTAATTCCAATTCAAGAGATAGTTCACTCAAAGTTTCCATTTTGGAACTAAAGAGAAGATTTTGAAGAGATTATTTAATTTAATAAAGTGAGATATGACCTGATAAATTCCTTTTTCATTTAATTGAATAAAATCATTCAATTAATTAAGGTGAGCATAATTATTAAATTAAATATTTTTAATTCCTTAGTACATTAGCCTTAGGATATAATTTAATTTAATTTAAGTAATAAACACTTCAAATTAAATTAAATCTTAATCAATAGGTTTAATGTGACTAATTTGAGTCAATACTTCAGGAATTAAATAAATAGCTTGATTAATGTAGATTAGGGTTTTTTGCATTTGACAATTAAGTCAAGTAGCAAAAATTAGAATAAGAATTTCCTATTAAAATAGGACTTTAGGGTTGATCAAAATAGACAAGAATTGGTTAACATGGCAATGAGCCAATTTTGGGGTATTACATTTTGCCCCTCTTTCAATGAATGTGTGAGCAACACATTCAATTCAAAGAAAATTAGAATGCATGATGCACAGATCAAGAAATGAAATTTATTATGCAATTTGATGAGACAAAAACCAATTAATAAGCTTTTAGAGATTATTTCCAGAATGGAGTTTAACCTTAGGGAATCCAAATAGATCACCTAGATACCTAGATTGAGAAGATTGGTTTTGAAATTAATGACATAGAGACCAATTGATAAGCTTTTAAAGATCATCTCCAGAATAAAGCTTAACCTTAAGGGATCCAAAGAGAACAACTACATACCTAGATTGAATAAGCTTTTAAAGATTAGCTCTAGAATGGAGCTTAAGCTTAAGGGATCTAGATAGAACACCTAGATACTTAAGTTGAATAAGCTTTTAAAGATTGTCTCCAAAATAGAGCTTAATCTTAAGGGGTCCAAATAGAACACCTAGATACCTAAGTTGAATAAGGTTTTAAAGATTATCTCCAAAACAAAGCTTAATCTTAAGGGATTCAGATAGAACACTTAGATACCTAATTTGAATAATATTTTAAAGATTATGTCTAGAATGGAGCTTAATCTTAAGGGATCCAGATAGAACACCTAGATACCTAAGTTGAATAAGATTACAAGATCCAATCATGAGCCATAGAATCATCCTTAGAATGAGGCTTGATCCTTAGGAGCTAGGATTTACCCTACCCTAATATGTGTCTATTGAACTCTAACTAGAAACATTATAAGGTTGATCAAAGGATCAAAAGATGAGATAGATGAAAAATGATACTAGGTAGAGGGGAACAAAATGCCCCTAGTGATGAGATGCCCCAAGTGATAAGGACATAAGACTCAAATTGAGTTGAAATTCATATTCAATAATGTAATCATCCTGCCCCCTCAGGAATAAAATCAAAAGATGACATACCAAAAATATGATATAGATTAGTATAACAAGAGATATAGAAGTAATCCAAGAGTCAACAGAGTAAAGGAGATGACAAAATGATCATAAGAAAATTTGGAGTTAATTCAGCCTAAGTTCAAGGTCAAAAAGACCAAGTTTGACCAAAAGTTGACTAAATTTAACCATCGTTGACTTGAGTTGACTTTTTTCAAAATAAATTTTAAAAATTTGAAGGAAGTTTGATTTAAAAAGATTCCAAGATTCACAAAGTATCAAAAAAAAAGGACTACACAAGCATTCAATCATGTCAGTCCCAAAATTTTAAAATATGTTTTAAAGCAACTTAATTGTGTTAGATTTTGAAATTGATCCCAAAAATGGATTCAGAATGGTCAAATTAGCCAAGGGGCTAGTTTTCAAGTAAATTAGAGCACTTTGAAAAATTAGGTCAAAACCTATACAAGGCCCCAAAGGGTCATTTTCAAATCATTTGTGCATTTTTTCATTAGTGAAGAAGAGAGCTATGAGAGGAAGATGGCACTTTCCATGTGTACACATCATTTTGAGTGCTCCCCCAATGACACAACCAGCCAGTGGACTATGAACCTCCAACAAATAGTTGATAATCCACTTCATATTTAAGTTTTGCATGCCTTATGAAGTCAATTTTAGCACATTTTAGCATGTTTTCAAATTGGTTATGTTGTTTTTTGTGTGAGGGTTTTGTTCCTCACACAAACCTGATCTATCTTCACCTGAAGATCTAGATCCCAGTATTTGTTTGCACATGCCTGTGGAGAATTTTGCCTGAGAGATACCCACCCCTCACACAAGATGCATAAGATTTTGGGCACATCTTGCCCATAGTATTGTCATTCCTCATGTGAGGACTTGCCTTCTCACGTGAAGATGCAAAATATCACATGAGAAAATGCATTCTCGCACAAAAATCTAGTGTGTTTGGCAAAATTGAAAATTGCATTTGAGATGTTTCATCAGAAATTTGCTTTTGTTTTGTCATTGTTTTGACTTGCTGAGTGGGTACTGACCATTTGCATGTTGTTTTTGCTTGTGTGTGCAGGTTCTCTTTGATGACATCACATTCAGGTCCCCTTATCCACCCTATGGAGCTATATTGCAAAGTTTAGATGATACTGACATGGCACACATTGATCAATTGGTGTTAGCATATCTATGTCGAATCCTAGCAATGCTAGTGAATCATAGCCTATTTACTACCTTGGTGGAGCATTTCCATTTGAAGATGAACACCTTTCACCTACCCTAGGGAGAGGTTACCATCACCCTTGAGGACATTTGTAGGATTTTCTAGATACCCTTCCATGGGCCATGAGTAGTCTATCATACAGTGCTGAGGGAAGGGACAATGGCACTATGGGAAATTTTTTAATGAGAGTTGACAATAGGGCGAGACATCACATGGGATGAGCTTGTTCACACATATGGCACTACTCATAGGTTGGCCTTAGTTTTGACCATATTCATGAGTTTCTTCCTAGTACTAGATAGAGGATAACATGAACTAGAGTGTAGTTGGGGTGTGATGCTACAATAGATGTTAGATGCCCCAAAGAGATTTAGGTGGGGACAATGTATGCTTGCTCATATGTATCATGAGATGCACAAGATAGACTACCATGAGTTGAGGTGCATGGCACCAGAGTTTATCTATTGTAGATTTGGGAATGGGAGCACTTACCAATGATGTGACCCATTTTTGAGGATGCTTGGGAGCCTATGGAGCCATTCTTATGCATGTATAGGGGCCAACTTACCCAAGTAGATCTAGGTAAGACTGAGCACTAAATGACACATCTTGATGACCTAGTATCCATCATATTGAAGCCTTGGAGAAAGATGAAGGATTGGGATGACACTCTTCAGGAGCTTAGTTAGATGTTTGCCTCACAACCACTATTAGGCCAAGCCACACATATTATAGAGAGATTCCCCATCACTTAGGTATGGAAATAATATAGGCAACAGTATGACATCTTGTAGTAGTATTGCTCATATGCCTTGGTGGCTAGGGATCTAGATTAGGGGTGGTTGGTGAGTTAGACCCTGGGAGATCGATGATAGATGCATGCAACCTAGTTTCGACATAGTGGGATTATCTCCAATAGATAGTAGATGTTGGGATGTTGCCTACCTAACAGACATATTTTATTAGCCATACCTTACCATGGTTCATGGATCTATTGGGGAGAGTAGCTCCCATGCCATAGGGACCTTAGCAGGTACCCCTACAGGGTCTAATCTAACAACTAGCATAGCAACCAATGGAACAGCCACCATAGGTTCCTACAAAGAAGGTGAGGCATAGATTGAGATAGGTATAGATTCCCCCTCAATAGATGGGATCAAATCTAGGTGTTGGTGGTAGTGGGGTAGAGCAAGGTTAGCGGCAGAGATCATGTACGGAGGAGCAGGCACCAGTAGAGTAGCAAGTTGAGAAATTGGATGAGGAGATAGTGGATTTGATAGGCTTCCCAATAGCTAGGAGAGCTACAAATATAGGTAGCCATGTGAGACACACAGATAGTGGAGCTAGATCCTAAGATCCTCAAACTATGAGAGCAGGTCCAGATAGCTGAGTGGAGAGTAGAGATGCTATAGGAAAAGGTCCAACTACAGGTGGTCCAAGTGGCCTATTATTTTGTAGTGTACTCCACAATGGTGCTCAATGAGGCTTAGTAGGTTCCTAGATTTTTCTAGTATGCTCGAGAGTCAAGGGGTGCATGACCACTAGCCAGGCCAGACATGTCACTACCTCCTCCTCCTCTTCCTTTAGGAGGTGAGGGTACTAGAGAGAGTTAGACATGATATATTTTTCCTCTAAGTTTTGTCTTGGCCATATATCGATTAGTGTGCTAGCACCATTTTGTATCATTTTTGATCAACAATTCTCGAGTAGCATCTATTTTTTTCTACCAATGTATTCTTTTAATACCTGTATATATATGTATATATATATATATATATATATATATATATATATGAGGTCTTGAGTCAAGTATCATGTGTACATGTCATTGTATTCCTTTTCATTTGATGTACATGAGATGTTTTATACCATAATTATGAGATGCAAAATATGATGTGATGTATGGATGCATTTCTTATTTGATTTGTACATGTAATGAAATGAATTTATGGACTTATGAATGAAATGCATAGGTAAATGGACTAATATCTCATGTAGTGTTTCATGTTTTTTCTTGATAGAAAGAGGTGTCCCATTGAGGAGTGAGAGGATGAGCCAAACAATCAAATTCTTGTGCAACCATGAAGAATCACGATACTTTGAAGAGACTAGCAATCCCCCATTGTAGAAGATTGAAGTAGATTTTCATCAAATTATATGCTGAACCAAGCAACATATGCAATGCAATTTTATGGTAGATGTAAAATAAAACTAGATGCAACCCTAGGTCTGGTTACCAAGCTTCCACTATTATCATCACCCATCATATAGAAAAACCCTAGATGTTATACAATTCTCATTTATATTGCAATCATGAGAATATGAATAGGACATCTATTATAGTTTTATCAAGATTAAATACAAGCATTCAGGGCACAAGAAGCTAGAATGACTAGAATGTTGCTTGCATGTAGGCACACTAGACACACAAGAGATCCATCTTATGCTAAGTATTTTATAAGTATTTTGTCCACAACAACCCTTGCATTTCTAACCTAAGATAGAAGTGTGATAGATATACTCGTAGTGAACCATACATTCACTTAGTAGGATGAGTATCAGTATTTACTATAGCATGAAGAGTTCACTCCAACAAGTAAGGAGAAGAACCAATGTTATTGATGTATCCATATAAAAGAAATCGAGGTACACCCATCCATCCAATATGAGATGGAGGCTCTTATAGTGGACACCCATCTTATATGGATGTTTCAAATTATTTGAACTAAACCACAAATAGAAAGTAAAGAAATGATCATGCCCCCAATCATTGCTTCTCTAGTAAAAAATGACATCATTGAGTTGCTCGAGGAGACATGATGAAACAAAAGTGAAACAACCAAAGAAAAGCTCAACATATCCTAACAAATATATCATTTTGAGTTTAGTGTTTTAGGATTGATGTCAAGTGTCAATGTTCAAAACATGGATGAAAGAAATCTTGTTAGTAGGGTGATGAGAGTAGATAGACATAGTTAGAATAACTAGTGACTGAAACCAAAGAGGAATCTTCATTGTGAAGACCCTGAGTAGAATTGAGTGACAAGAGATAGACATAGAAAAAATGACTGGTGACTGATGCAAGACAGACCTTCATAAAAGGAATTTTGAAAAGTGGAATGAGCAACAATAGGCAGGCATAGTTGAAACAACTAGTGACTATCACAAAAGATATTCTATGAGGAGAATCTTGATAAAGAGCAACACTAGCAACAGTAGGCAGACGTAGCTGAAACTACTAGTGACTATCATGAAAGAGATTATATGTGCAGAATCTCGATAAAAAGTGACACTAGTGATAGTAGACACATGTAGCTAAAACAACTAATGACTATCACGAAATAGACTCTATGAGGAGAATCTCGACAAAGAATGACACTAGCAATAGTAGGTAGACCCAGCTGAAACAACTAGTGACTATTGTGAAAGAGATTGTAGTATAGTAAAGGGTAGTGCCCCCAAGTTGTGACAAGATTCAATCCATGGATACATGAGCGAAAAGGTAGGAAGCTAAAGTAGGAAAGCAACTATACAAGAAGCTAGAAGATGCAGTACAAGATGAAGCATTGAGAATAAGAGGTGCCTATTTACTAGGTTTTCACCTTCTTGGAAAAGTATTCTTTTTTTTCTACCTTGATGCCTATTTCTAAGTTTTCATCAATGGCACTTTTCTTGGTTTTTTCTCAATTTTTTTTGTATTTTCATTTTTTTGAGTTTTTTTTGGTATTACCATGGTGCCTATTGCTAGGCTTTCACCAAGGTAATTATTTTTTAAAGGATTTTTTGCAATTTTAAAATTTTTTTGAGGACATTTAGATATGTACAAAGAGCTTCTGAAATCAGATTAGTTGTAAAACCACTTTAGGTGGAGAGTGTTGACAAGCTCTTTGAGCACTTCTCCCTTGGCTGTAGAAAGTTGGTAAGCACTAGATCCATACATTGTAGTGATTATGTAAGGACCAAGATAGTTTGGTTCAAACTTCCCTTTTTAGACCCATTGTTGCTTATTCTTAGGATTTTCTCTTAGGATGAGATCACCTAGTTGGAAGTCACATGGCTTAACTCTCTTATTGTAGCTTCTGGACATTTGTTGCTGATAAGCTCGTAGATGATGACATGCCAGTTTTTGACATTCATCTAATAGTACTAGCTCTTGAAGCTAAGCTATTCTACAATCTTCATCAGTAATGAGGGCTTTCATAGAGATTCTCAAAGTAGGAATCTCAACCTTTATTAGAAGCACACCATCTGCTCCATAAACCAAAGCAAAGGGTGTTGTACCTGTTGGAGTCTTGATGCTTGTTCTATATGCCCAAAAAGTTGGATTAATCTGGAGGTGCCACTCCTTCCTATATTTTTTGATTGTGAAATGGAGGATCTTGAGTATCACCTTGTTAGATGCCTCTTCTTGACCATTACCCTGGGGGTAATAGATAAAAGTCCAATGTTGCGAGATTTTGAATCTTTTACATAACTCTTTGAGGTCTTTGTTTTAAACTATCCTCCATTGTTAGTAATGAAGGAGGATGGTATACCATACCTACATATTATGTAGTTTGTGATAAAAAGAGCTACAATTTTTCCATTTTCTATGGTGAGAGGTACTACCTCTACCCACTTTGTGAAGTAGGTTTTAGCCGTAATAATGAACTTATGTCCATTACAAGAAGATGGGTGAATTTGACCAACAAGATAGAAGGCCCATTATTGAAATGGCCATAGTGTGGTAGATGGATTCAACTCCCTAGTTGGAGCATGAATTAGATTCCTATGGAGCTAGCATTATTTGTAGGACTTGGTGTACTTAATTTCCTCTTGCTCCATTTTTGGCCAATAACAACTAGCTCTAATAACTTTGCAAGCTAGTGTCAAGCCATTTGAGTGAGATCTACAAATGCCCTTGTGAATGTCAATTAATGCATGTTTAGACTCTTTGGGTTCTAGAAACCTAAAGAGTGTTCTATTAAGACCTTTCATAAACAAGTCATTAGCAATAATGACATACGGTGAAGCATTATGGATAAGGTAACATTTTTTATCCCCAATTAGACCATTCAAAATTGTTTGGTAATAGAGATAGGAGTAGATGTGGTGGTAGTAGGATGAGTCTTGTCCTACAATAGAATAGATCATCCTAGAATTGAGGGTATGATAGGTAGGGTAGAGTAACACTTCTACTAGGAACTCATGTGGGAGATCATGTTTGAGCATCTATAGCAAGGAGGCTAGAGTAGCCATAGTATTAGCCACTTTGTTATCTACTCAAAGAATTTTCTCGAAGGTGATGTGAGCAAAATATTTCTTCATGTCATCAACTATGCATTTGTAAGGGATTAATTTCTCATCCTTTATCTGATACACATCATTAACCTAGTTGATTATAAGCTGAGAGTCCCCAAATATATTTAATTGATCCACTCTCCATTCATCTGCAATCTTCATGCCATTAATCAGAGTCTTGTTCTGCAATGTTGTTTGTATAAGGAAACATAATCTTGTATTCTTTGGGAAATGAATATCTATGTGGCATTATGAAGAGTAACCCAACACTAGAACCTTGTTGTGTGAAGGACCCATCAAAGAACATAACCACATTTGGTTTCAAAATTGACACATCAGGGAAATCAATGTTCATCAAGAGAAGAATCTACGTAGGTGCATCTACTGCTCATCTGTAATCGCTTGTCCCTTGATAGCCTTTCATTTGACATACTAAATGTCAAACTCACTGAGTATCATGATCCACTTAGCCAATTTTCCTGTGAGAGCCACTTTACTAAGAAAGTACTTTAGTGGATGTATTTGAGCCACTAGCCATGTAGTGTGAGCAAGCATGTAATGTCTCAACTTTTGGGAAGAAAAGACAACCACCAAACAAGCTTTCTCAATGATGTTGTAATTCATCTTATAAGAGATTAGCATGTAACTCAAATAGTAAATATCTCTTTCCCTCTTATTGTTGTCCTCTTGAGCTAATAAGATTCTCAGAGATGTTTCAATTGCTAAGATGTACAAAATCAAATGCTTCCTATAGATAGGAGGCATCAAGATTGACAAATTAGCAAGATATCTTTTTTTATGTGTATTAAGCTTTGCTTGTAATCTTGACTCCAGTTGAATTTCACACCCTTATGTAGAGTCTTTGTAAATCATTGTGATCTATCCGCCAGTTGTGAGATGAACTTGCAAATAGATTGAAGTCTTCCTTGTAGACCTCTCATCTGGCTAAAGTTATGAGGTGGAGTCATATCCATAATTGCTTGAGCTTTCTCTAGATCCACCTTGATTTCTTTCACAAACACAAAGTATCCCAATAATTTCTCATATGTGATGCCAAATGCATATTTCTTAGGATTGAGCTTGAGTAATCTTTTCCATGTGATCTAGGATAGGTCCCAAATCTTGCAAACGAGTATTGTGTTTTACATTTTTGACCAGGGTATCATCCATGTATTCCTCCATGTACTTATGCATCATATCATGGAAAATTGTAGTGACTACACTCTGATAGGTAGCACTAGCATTTTTCAAGCCAAATGGCATTACATTCCAACATAAGGTTCCCCATGCACATGTAAAAGTAGTCATTTCCTGATCTTCTAGCACAATTTTGATCTAATTATAACTAGAAAACCTATTCATGAGTGAGTACATCTTGTATCTTTCTATCATGTCCACTACCATATTGATGTTGGGAAGTGGAAAATCATCCTTAGGACATGCTAAATTGAGATTATAGAAGTTAATACAAACTTTGATTGATTTATGATGCTTGGAGATTGGAACAATGTTGGATATCCATTTAGCATAAGCAATAGCATAGATGAAACCAACTTTTAGAAGTTTCTCCAGTTCAACTTTGATGAGTAATGGAACATGATGATGCATTTTTAAAGTTTTTGTTTAACTACTTTAATGCCTAGTGCGATGGAAAAATGATGCATAATGAGATCAAGATCTAGTTCTGGCATGTCAAAATATGTCCAAGCAAAATTTTTCTTCTTCTCTCAGAAGAAGGCAACAAATTTCTCCTTTTCTTGTAGAGATAGTGACTATCCTAGATGTTTCATGTGAGGATGTTCTTTTGTGCCCAAGTTGATTGGATGTGTCAGTTCTATAAACACTGATGATCTCTCTTGAAAGTGACTAGGAAGTGCATCAAATATCTCATCTTTAGGCACCTTAGAGAGGTTTTCACCCTTGGATACATCTTTTATTTTTACTTTTTTGAGTTTTGATACTACCACAATGTGGTTTTCACCATTGGACCTTCTATGTTTTTTCTTTTTAATTGTATGAATGAGATATTTAATGTTAGCTTTAGTCATGTTGATGCTTTGTTCACTGGTGGAAGATGTTATTTGTTCAAAAACATTCAAGTAGTAGGCAAGAGCATAGTCATTTTGGAATGTGGTTACTTCACTAGATGTATTAGGATTCTAGTCTATAAGCTTGGGGTATGTGAGTGAAAGAGTAGTGGTAGGTTCAATTTTGTTCATCATATAGTCATTAATTGCTTGGACCAACAATTTGAGACTAGAGCAGTTTCATCCACAAGTGTGTTCAAAGGCCTTTGAGTACTAATGTCATCAACCAAAGACTCGAGGATACTAGTTAGATTAGACCAGTCTGACCTAACCCTAGATGCCTCACATACTTCAAGTTTGTTTTAATAGACATGAACTTGGTCAATGTCTTTATCTATAGTTTCTTATGAAAGGAATCAAATTCATATTCCTTAGAATCAATGTGGCATGGCAAGAAGTTGTAGAATTCCCTAATAGTGATTGGAACATACTCTCCTTTGTCATCTAGATTTTTACATAGATACTCAACACATAGCACCTAACTAGATTCCCCCTATTTTGAATGAGCACAGTGTGGATCAATATTATCCTCAAAAGAATCACTAGTACCATCCATAGTGCTAACAGATGGCATAAAGTCATCTGGCTCAGTAAATAATTTAGCAAGATCATGAGGAATAGGATAAGGATAAGGATCCTCATCATCCTAATTATCTTCATGAGTATCTAACTTAGCTTGTGACTCATTTCCAGATGAACCCTTAGGCTCTGGTATGAAATTGTTAGCCCCTAAATGGAAGGGAACCTTCTTAAAGCCTAGACTAGGTGTATCTCTATTTCTTTGAGCTATTTCTTTGATAGGATCAACTAGAGCATTGTTATTGCATCCAATAGGACCAATTCCCTTATAGCCAAAGCACTTCATGAGTCTAAGACTAGGGCCATATTTCTCAAGAGTGATCTCACGAGCTTGTTCTATCAGGTCAACTGGAGTCTCCTCTTTGTAAAGCCACACAATAATGGCTCTATTTTCACTTTCATCCTCTAAGGGGACTATATCCTTGACAAAAGTGTCATTATACATGGTTTGAGGGATCAACATAAATGGTTTTGTTGCCTCAAATGGTCTCCAATAATAACAAGGAGACTCAGGAAGAGATGTTAATGACAACACTAGTTCAATGTGGTATTCAGCCATGCTACTTTCTTTCAGCCTTAATGAATACTCACTTTGCTTCAGCTTTCTATCATGACAATCAATAGACTTCCTATTAGTAGGGACAAAGTTCTCAGTAGCTTTCAACATATTGCAGGTGTAGCTAGTACTAGTAGGAATAGTGACTTTAGAGCCATGAAATGGGAATTTCACACATTGATGGAATGTGAATGGAATAGTATGCATCTCATGTATCCATGGCCTTCCTAGCAGAATGTTATAAGCCAAGGGAATTTTGAGGACCTAAAAAGTGACATCCCTTTCTATAGGACCAATGTTTAGGAGAAATACCATAAGACCTAGAGACTTTCGCTCAACTTCATCATATGATTTGATAGTGATCTTGTGGCAAGGATAAATGCAGTCCTTAGAATAATTTAATTGTCTAAGTAGAGTAGCATAGAAAATGTTTAGCCTAGCACCATTATCAATGAGTACCATATGAATATGTGTCTGATGTATCATGACCTCAATGTGTAGAGGTTGATTGTGTGCATGACTCAATGAATTATCCTCCTCCTTAGAGAAGGACATAAACTAAAGCAAGGTTAGGTAACCTACCATAGATTGAAATCAATCAAGATCAAGATCTTGAGGAAAATTTTCCTCCATGAGGGCTTTGTCCAAAATTTTCCTATCACCAGGTGAGATTCTAAGTAGCTCAAAGATTCTAATTTTAGCATTAGTTTGTTTTAATTTATCAAGAACACTATAGCTAGTGGCTAGTTAATTTGTTGTGAGTTTTGCACCTCTACCTAATGGACCAGTAAGGGTTTTATCTTTATGTTGTTCAAGATCAGGAGTAGAAGGTGTAGGTCCTTTGAGCACCAACTTGGCATGAGTGCATGTAACAACATTGGCACAATATTGCAAAGATGTGTTGTCCATTGTGTGGGATGTAGGGCCCCTCAACAGAAATGGTGTCTTTGGTTTATTGGTATCTTGCTTGCCCTTGATGGTAATAACATCACAATACTCAAAATCCATAGTTTCAACCATGTTGATCACATTATTTTCATTAGATTATGTATAGTTGACCTTGTTGTTAGGTATTGGCTTTGAGCTCTCTCATTTTTCATAAGCTAGGAAGGGCTCTTTTAAAGCCTTGTGATTTGATTTTTTGTTATGTCCATCGACCACAATGTCACCATCATTGATCATGTCCTAGACTTTATGATGCAAGTTTATGTAGTTGCTAGTTTTGTGCCCTTTATTTTGGTGGTACTCACAAAATGTGGTTTCATTCCACCATGGTGGGCATGGTTGCAAATCATAAGGGTGAGAATTGTCCAATGGTGAAATGAGCTTGTTTTGTAACAAGGTCTTCTAAACCACATCCAAAGGTTGACCTAGAGGAATATATTCTCATTTATGACATGTATCCCATGAGTTTCTCGGTCTATTCTCATATGTTTGTTGTCAGGAGGAGGTTTCTCAACATTCTTGGTCGCATTGAGACCATTTGTAAGATTAAAGGCTGCCTTAGTATGTTTAGGAGTGACATTGTCAACAACCCCATCATGTATAATTTATCAATTCTTGTTGACATACTTGGGTTTGTCTTTGTTAGAGCTGGATCCTTTTTTTGTGTCTTTTTGAAGGGTAAGTTTGACCTTCTTGACCATGAATTCCTCTATGTAGATAGCTTGCATGACCATTTCTTCAAAGGTGCATGGACCTTGAAGTTGGACTCTATACCCAAAATTGGGTAGGAGATTGTCAGTGAAGATATCAAGCTTTTCTGTTTCAAGAATCTTGTGTGAATAATTAGTGTAAAGTTGTCTCCACCTCTAAAGGAATGTGAGGAAAGGTTCCCCAACCTTCTACTTAAGGTTACATAAATTTCAAATATTAACTAGGTGTTGAATGTTATGAGAATACTATTGAACAAACAAGTTGGAAATTTCATCAAACATTTTGATACCATGAGGCAAGTGTGAAAACCACTCTATAGCTTGACCACCTAGACTTCTTGGGAATAAATGCATGAGATATGCTTGATTATGCATAAATTCCATACACAAAGCACTGAATTCCCCCAAATGATCTTGGCGATCACTAGTTCCAAAGTATTTATCATACTGAGGTAGCTCTACTCCTTTTAGAAAAGGAGGCATGTCTATGCTCTTATCAAATGGAAATGGACAAAGAGCATCTAAGGTGTATGTTTTCACAGGTTTGTCTTTATCATGCATCATCTAAGCTTGTTGGGTTGGCATGATTTTTAGTTATTTTTGGATTTTTGAAGTTTAAGTTTCCTCTTTAGGCATCATGATAGTTTCCACATTGAAATAATGGGGTAGCTTAGCTCCCTCTTAGGTGAATTTGAGAAAGTATTTTTCTTTCTCTT
Organism: Cupressus sempervirens; assembly: GCA_028749045.1. Taxonomy (NCBI): domain Eukaryota; kingdom Viridiplantae; phylum Streptophyta; class Pinopsida; order Cupressales; family Cupressaceae; genus Cupressus; species Cupressus sempervirens. The sequence continues at coordinate 32,794,610 of CM053784.1, read as the reverse complement.
CATTGAGTAGGATTTCCATGACCTTTTGAATTTTTTTTGTCTTTATGGCACTTTGCTATGTGTTTAGGAAGTATTTCTAATGAGAGCATTTTATGTCCCAAATTATACCATATTTTAACCTTTGTACAAGCCTTCACACTCATTTCAATCCCCATCTTCTATTCCATTTTCTCCTTCTATGTTGCATATGATCAAATATTTATGAGTAATATTTAATATACTTATTACATAGAATATGCGAATAAATAAATGAGATTTTATTTATCTAAAAAGTTATGGTTCTTCTTATCACCCACTATGCATCTTCCTATAGCTCTTTCATCAATATAAAACTCCATCAACTTTGAAATAAGATGCATTTGCTGCACATATCATTCACCCTACATAAATATGTGGAAAGGGCATTGAAGACTGATGGAGGCTACATTTTCTAGTTGTACAGGTTTTAATCAACATATTAACTATAATATTTACTGTAGACTTCATATGTATGACATGAATATGAAGGAAAGTTATGTGCCAAAGGATGGGAATAAAGCTGGACCAAAGATTAACCATTGCTAAGTATTCTTAGGAAATGGGTGTGTGAATCACGTGAACAACATTTTGCTCCATATTTGTACTCTGTTACAATTGAACCATTTTCAAAACTATAGCTTAGAAACAATAGATGGAAATAAGATTTGGATTAATATCAACCACCACATGGGATGTGGATAGGAAACACACTGATCTGATTCTTCTTATATTTGTAACCACTTCAAACCCATGGTTCCACAAATATGGATGAAGACAATATTATTCGACATTACATGATAACAATAAATTGCTAATTCTTCACAATGCAGACTTTTGTTAGAGATTGGTTATGTAATGTTTATTCTTTGTTAAGTCTATAGTTATAAACTTGTTAGCCTGCATATAATAAAGCATACTACTATAGATTGGAATGTATTATTCTCCATTTCTCATATAAGGAATAAAATATTCATTTTTCTGATCAAACTCACATAAACAGACATCTTTCTTTTCACTCACCTTGTGAATTAGAGGAAGGGCCCACTCTTGGAACGTCTAGTGGGAATGTTTTATATTTTACATTAGTTAGAAGTTTGTATTTTGTCTGGTGTCTTACGTATTATCGAGTAGATTATCTTGTAATACATATGATTGAATCAAATTGTAAATTCTAAGCAACATGAAATGGTTATTCTATTTGATTATAATTATAGTTAAATTAATGAGATTCAACACTAAAGATTCATGCAAATTATCTATGAGACAGTGTCTTTAAATCCATTTTATTTTCATATATTGGTTGGTTGTAAATAATAATACTTTTAAATATCATATCTTAGCATATTATTTATTTAGTATAAGTTTTTGGATCTCAATTTCATCTTCATGTATTATTCTAGTTTGTTAGAATAGATTACTTTAAGAGTTAACTATTTTAGTTTCTACCATTGGAAGTGACAGTTCCTATTGTAGAACAATTTTAATTTTTTGTGAGTTTATTTTCAAGTGTTTTAGCTACATTCATAATCACTCAAATCACAACTCTCATCTCTTGATACCATATTGCTCAGATGCCTTTCGCAAGCTTACACTCTTAGATTGACACATATAGACTAGCCATACTTCATTATAAATCATTAATTCTTTATTATTATTTTCCCCAGTGTTGGCCTATCAATTTCCAACTCTTCCTATTCCTCATCAGTGTCATGGTCTTTTTCTTTTTCATTCCTAGTTTGGTCTTAGTGTCTATTGTGACACCCATTTTTAGGTCCATAGTTAACCATTATAGGAACATGTTCATTTTTAGTATGTTGAGATTGGAAAGACCCTTTGAAAAAGAATTTAGAAGTTCTATTTGAAGATGTGGGACCTTTACTAGTCTCAAGATCCTCTCGATACAAGGGGTTCCTAGTTTGTTGTAAATTGATGGAGAATGTTTACTAGACTCGAGGTTATTAGATGGGTGAGGGAAATTGTGAAGATTCCTCACTAGAAGAACTAGACGTAGACTATGTATAATATGGAAGGTGACCTCTACAATGATTATGAGCTCTAGCTCAACCTCACCTAAGTCTAAGGGGATAAAATGCATTTCCACTTCTTGTTGCGACAGTCATAGACAAGGACAAGAACCAAACACCAAGACAAGGATAACACTACAATGTAGTCTCAAAAAGAAAAGGAAGAATATTGTATGCTAAGGTACAAGTAGTCTGAGTCAAGGCTAGAATAGCCAAAGATTATGACTATCATGATAGATAGTATAATGAACTCTAGAGGATGAGAACAAGACAATTGATAGATAAGACTAGTTAAAGTACAGAGCAAGAGTCATCAACCAAGCAAAATTCCATTGTTTGGGACTATTGATAGATAGTGAAGAGGTAAAATGATGTAGGAAATAGACTAGATTCAAAGTGAAGTTAGCTCAAATAGCTCAATTTGATAGTTTTGACTCAAGATCCTGAGTGGAGATCCTCTAGGAGGTGCACGAGAAAGTACATAAGCATAGGAGAAGTCTCAGAATAGCATTCTAAACTCGCATGAAGATGTGTTGTAGGTCGCATGAAGAAGTGCTAGGAATTGGTAGATAAAATATAATGTTGTTAGTGAGATCTCACATAGGGATGTGAAAGTATTCATGTGAGGATCTAGATAGAACCACACAAAGAAGTGATAGGACAAAAAGTATTGGCATGAAATGTTGCAAACTGTGTGCAAAAATTGAGACTAGATTAACAACTGAATTGCATTTTGAATAGATTTTGAAAATTTTAGACTATTTCAAATAGATTGTTGGTGAGTTTGATAGATGATGGACAGACTGCAAGGTTGATTTTCATATTGTAAATAGCATTGGGTTTTGCATAAGACAAAGTGTTTTCAACAAGACACAGGAAGCAAGAAGTAGTCAAATACAATCCAATAGAGGACAAAGCAACTTAGATAGATAGATTGTTGGTGAGTTTGATAGATGACAGATAGATTGCAAGGTTGATTTTTAGATTGTGAAATAGCATTGGGTTTTTAATAAGACAAAGTGTTTTCAACAAGACACAAGAAGCAAGCAATAGTCAAATACAATCCAACTAAGGGCAAAGCAACTCAGAGGTGTTAGTAAATAGTTTTTTCATAAATGTTCATATGTAAAAATAGAGAAAAAGAATGTAAACTAACAAATGAATTCCTATAGAACAGACTCAGGAATTCTTCGCTTAATGTTTTTTTAATGAAAATAGGTGCATATAACTTTATTATAATGAGAATTTTTTGATCTAATAGACTCAACAGAATGACCTTTTTAGGAAAACAACCACTGAAAGTGTTGAAACAACTTATTTTATCTCATCAATACATAAAAAACTTTAATGCAAAAGAACCACTCGATTTTAATTATCAAGATGATCCACATAGTTGAAAATTAAACCATCAAGCAAGAAAATTCGATAAAACTAACTTCTCACAGCGTCCCAAGTTCTTAATTGACAATTTCAAAACCAATAACGACACATCCAAAAGCTTAAATAGTATCTTCAAAAATACTAATTTAAATAGGAAAATAATAGTATCCACTTTCAAAGCCTTTAACCATAAATCAAACTATAGAGTTTCATTGTATCTGTAGAATTCTAAAGTGCTACTTCTAAACTAGGAATAAAACCATAAACAAAAATAGTTTTATCTATCGATCTGCTAGAGAATTCTAACCCCTATACCATACTAATTATTACATATATATAGGCATGGGGCTAGACTACTACCAAAATTACCTCACTAGGAGTTAATTGTCTTTGGGTAAAGTAACTGCTAACTGAAATGCAAGAAAAAATAATGACAAAATAAAATATAACTAAGAGATTAAGTGTAATCACTTGTCTTGATCAGGTAGCACTATCTCCATTGGCCATGCCTTTCACCATTTTCCACATTTCATAGGCAGTCAAAAAGGCTAAGATAACAGATTGATGTGGCAAACCAATATAGGCAAACCTTTGCTTCCAGATTTCTTTCATCTTCTTTAGTTCAACAACCTTTTCTTCATGCATTTCCAAGTCCTTCAGATTGATGATTAACATAGCCTCAATATGCACCATGTTAGAAAAGTATTCCTTAGCTAGTGCCTTCTTGTCTTGCCATTCCTAAAATTTCTTTTGAATTTATTTGATTATCTCATCCGATTGGGCAATAGAGTGGTCTTCTTTTCCCATGAACTATTTGGCAAACCATTTAAGGTCATTTTGAATAATATGGTGTATAACCTTAAGTTCTTGGAATGCTTCTTTAATTCCAATTACTCCTTGTGTCAGTGCTTCATTCCTCCATTCGATGCAGTCTTTGATGATATACAAGGCCTTTTCAACTAGACTAGCTATAGGAGATTCAGCTTAGAACTTCTATAAGTCAAGTTCTTGTACATCTTCCAACCACATCACCACCTTTGCCTTGTTATTTTTCTGTTTTTCATATCCTTCATTGCTTGCCTCCACCTTTTTATCATGGTCTAAGTGACCTATGTGCTTTATGGTATCATGCAGAACATCCTAAACCCATTCCCCTACTATTTTCACTACTGCTTTACACTTATATAGATTCTCCAATGGTTGCTGATTAGTCACAGTGGACACATCAACAATCATTGACATTTCACTAATTGGCCTTGCTTCAGCATGAATGATAGCATTAATATGTTGTGCCATGTTTTTTATTGTTTCCTTCATTTCCTGCTTATCCTGTCCATCCTTCCATACCCTATGTGCAATGTTTTTATTAGATGCTTCAAAGAAGTCCATGTCTACTTTGTGATTCCCTTTTCCCAAGTTAACCTTTGTTACCTGGTAGTCTTGAGGGACCATGAAATCACATAAGGTTCCATCTGGTGGTGTAGCTATCTTTGCTACCCAACATCCTAAATTCTTATTAAAATTAATCCTTGCCTCAGTTTTGGCTTTCTTTACTTTAGGTGTTTTACCAAGACACTTACTAACCAAATCATCAATAGGCATGGATATTGGGACTATGCTCCTTTTCTTTTACATTGATGTCTCTAACCATTTAGGCATAGCTTGATCTTTTTTTGTAGCAAGGGAGCATTTGACCAAGGTGAGGTTACTCTCCTAGCCTTTGATAGTCACTGACAAGTTCTAGGATTTAGGTACATTATCTACCATAGATGGGTCTTCTGCTACCTCCAGGTTGATGGTTATGGTGTTCTTATTTTTGATGATTGATGCCTTTTTTATGCTTGAATGGGTTACACTCTTGATCTTTGGAGTTGCCTCTTGAACTTGAAGTTGAAGTGGTTCAAGAATTACTTCAACTTCAACTTCAACTGGACCTACAACAGAATCAGGAACATCTTGATTAGTTTTCTTTTTGGCAGTCTTTTTATCTTTGCTTTTTGAAAATTTTCCTAAAATGTCTAGAGTAGCCACTGCCTCGAATTTTATCCACTTGATGGTTCTAGCTATTAAATCTTTAGTATGGGCATAGCCATCATTTTATTCCCTCTTTTACTAGTCAATTTCATGAATGGGCATGCATTCAATTTGGTCAATATAAAATTGATCAAGCAATTCTTCAAGATCATCATCTTTGAATCCATAAGTATCCAACTCCACATTGAACATAGTAATCTGTTTAATGGTTAAGCATGACCACATTCTTTTCCTTTCTCCAAATTCATTAAGGTAGTTTGCCCAAAAATATTCTAATTGTGGGGAATGAACTAGGGATAGTACATTCTTAACATTTTTTTGACAAAGCTAGTATAGTCAAAATCTAACCAAGAAATGAAAGGCTTAAAGCATAAGTAGGTTAATGATTTTGCTAACAATATGGCTTCTTTTAGACTGGGGCAGCTATAGTGTCCAATCTCAATAGGGAAGAATATTGAAGAAGATCTTTTTGAAATCTAAAAAGACTCAACCACTGAAGCAAATTTCCTACACATCTCAGATAACACTACAAAGTCTGAAAAATAACATGGGAGCTTTAAAGGTTCATCAGAAAAACCACCCACTCCGATATATGTAAATCTAGGGAATTCAATATAAAAGAAACCATAGATTTGCATAGCTTGCATAGCTTCTTCTGACATCCTATCATTCTCCCAACCTTGGAGTTCAAATACCAATTTCCCTAGAAAGACATCATTTACCCTTTTAAACTCTTTGCATAATGTAGTTTCTTGAAGATCACCATAATATTGGTAGATGGGCATGTCATCAACCCAAGGTGCATGTGGAAGATAGTCCCATTCTTTAGATGATGCTAGGATGTAAATTAGATAAGAAGACAAGAAAAATAAACCACAATTGTTAGCAGCTATTAAACCCCTATGCAAGTTTTCTACTATCAGGTCAGACCAATCAATGAATTTAACTCCTTCAGCGATCTTCTATATGAAAAAATACATCCATGACTCCTAGTGGAATGCATGCTCATTTCCTTTAATCCTATTCAATAGAAGAATGATGTTTGCAATTTCTTTTATTAAATGTTGAATAATCAATGGGTTAGGTAGTCTAGAACCTCCCTCTGCTAGTTTCAAAAGCCAGGAATGAGCTATCTTTCTATCATAGCTACTTTTTTTTTGGTGTATAGGTGATTAGCTTCTTTGAATATCCATGGCTTGTAGGGTTCCTTGTGAGGAATCCTAAAGGTCAAATGGACACTGGTTCTATTGATTCTAATAATCACTTCCCCTAAGGCTTTCTTAATACACCCAAAAATAGGGCCATAATGGCTTGCACATTCAAGGATGAGTTATGGGTATGTGATAGTAGTGGGAAAAGTGATAGCTTCTAATAATCTACTATCAACTATCCTCTAGTAAATAGGGCTTGATTGGGTGTTCTTGGCTCTTTCAATTACCTCAGATAAATTTTTATTTACCAAAAACATGTCATGAATTTTAGGCATTGAATTGAGCAAAGATGGCTTCTCTAACTTGGGCAATTTTGGGCAGAAAAGTGTTATGATTGCAAAGAAAGATAGGTTTACAAGATATGGCTTGAAATATCTCAAATAAAATCAAAAACAATTTAAAATGCAAAGGGTTAGAAAAATGCACTAACAATTTGACAAAGACAAAGCTTGCAATTCGCTCTTCTTACTTGATAATGCTATAATTTCTTTGGAGAAAGTGGAATGAGTGGGAAAGGGCTAAAATGAATGCATTTAAGGAATGATTTGTGTAGAAGATCACAGGATAGATTTGGCAAGTAAGTGAAATAATTACTTATTCATGTGACATGTATTGGAAAAGACACCATGTGTGCTTTGTTTTAAATACTCCATCAAATTTGCATGTATGCTCTTTTAAATCTCCATCAAACCCTTTCACTTATAACTTCACATATCTTGGGAAGTGCTATACTAGGACCCACCTTGGTTTGGCCCAGAAAGTTGAGACCTACATACAATTATCATTACTGTGCAAAATCAACATTGAAGTTGAAGTTGAAGATTTGGGTGGTCGGGTTTCAACTTCAACTTTGACTTTACTAAGGCTAACTCGAGGAAAGAAGCTTGACTTGACATATGAAGACTGACACAGACTCAAACTTGAAGTTGAAGTAAACTAAAACTTCAAGTTCAACTTCAGGAGAGAAGACTTGGGACTGAAACATACTAGGGTGTGAGAAAAATATAAGCACTAACAATTGGCTCCTATTGGGGAATGAGACTAAAAGGAACATGGATGAACCTAGGGTCTTAGGCTTTACAAACCGCCTAAAAAGATGATGACACAACACAAAGAATGAAACAAGAAAGGAAAGAAAAACAAAAGATGGTATTTACAATGAGGTGCAAAAAAGACTTAAAGATGATACAACTTGAGATCTTACTCATTGTAGGATAGGGGAAGTTCATCTCCATTAAGGTACTATAGTTTAAAGGCATACCTAGTTCTTTAGATATTACAAATGGACCTTTCCATAAGCTTTCAAACTTAGAATGAGCTCCTTTAGGTTCTCTTTTCTTATCCCATAATATCAGCTAGTCTCCTTTCATGAATCTCCATGGCCTCACCTTTTGATCAAAAATCCTTTTAACTCTTGCCTGATGATTTTTGATGTGATCCACTAGCTCTCTTATTTCTTCTTCTATTTTTTGGAGATACAGTACTCTCTTCTCAATGGAAGACTAGAACATTTCATCTTCATTTAATTTTTGCAAATTCAATGTAGCTAGTTCTAAAGGCAAGGAAAATTATGCCTCAACTTCATACACCAATTCAAAAGGTGTCATTCCTATGGCTCTTTTGGGAGAAGTCCTGTTAGCCCAAACTGCTTCATACAACTTTTTTTCCCAATCTCTTCCCTTTTCATCCACCAATTTTTTCATAATGTTAACCAGGTTATTATTTGTGGACTCTACTTGTCCATTGCCTTAAGGGAAGTAATTCGAAGAATGAGATAAATGGACACCATGATCATAACAATACAATTGAATTTTCCTGGATGAAAAATTATGTGCATTATCTATCACTATTTAATTAGGACTACCAAAATGAGTCAAAATATTTTCTGTCAAAAATTTGCACACTACCTATGAGGTTGTTTCTTTAATAGGAATTGCATCCACCCATTTAGTAAAATAATTAGTAGCAGTAAGAATGTGTGTATCTCCTACACTTGAAATCAGATTATATGCCCTATAAAATCCAATCCCCACTATTGAAATTGTTCTTCTATGATCATTGGTTTTAGGGGTAGAGTAGCTAATTATGGTTTCCCAATAAATAGCTAACACTTTTCACAATTCCTAACCTAATGGTACGAAACTTTAAACATCCCAGGCAAATAGTACCCACTTCTTAGGATCTTGAATGCTATTACTATTGATGAAAAATGACCTCCGTAGGCTCCATCATGAAAGGTTCTCAATAACTTATCCTATTGGTCAGTATCAACACATCTTAAAAACATACCATCTAAACCTCTTTTATATAAGATATCATCAATTATAAAAAACTTGACTGCTTTGAGTTGAAGGGTACACCAGTCCTTTCCTTTTAGATGATTAGGACATCTTCCATATGTCAAGAAATAAGCAATATCTAAATACCATTCATCTTTTAGACTTACAAACAAGTAGGTGGGATATGATTCCTCTTTTTCACCTTCTACAATAAGTTTACACAACCCCTATCCTCAAACCAATTTAGTTGGTTGGATATCCAAATCAAATTCTTGGACTTTTGCTACCCATGTCACTCGATTGTTGACTGCTACATCCTGTTGTGTGAGAATGCTCTTGACCGCGATGGATGGCACATACACTATAGAATGAGAATGTAGAATATAGTACCTAAAGTATTTTACTACTTTTACAATAGTGAAAGCTTTCTTTTTAGACAAAGAGTAGTTAAGCTCATGTTTCTTCAAAGGTATGCTCATAAAAGAGATAGGCATCTCTTCCCCTTTGTCATTCTTTTGGAGCAATATGCCTAACATGGTATGCTCAGACGCGTAATAATACATTATAAAATATTTTTTTAAATCAGGATGAAAAAGCATTGGGGCTTTAGCAATAGCTTCTTTTACCTCCTTGAATGCTTTTGATGTTGGCTCATCACACTTGAAATTCTGTTTCTCACTGAGTAGCTTGGCCATAGTTTTAATAGTTTTTGCAAAATTAGGTATGAATTTTGTCAAGAAATTAATTTGTCCAAAGAAGGATTTAATTCCATTTTGATTTACAGGAAGACATAATTGCTGGACGGCTTTCACTCTTTCTGGATTGATTTTGATACCTTCGTTTGAGACCATGTGTCCAAGTAACTTTCCTTCAATCATGACAAAAATTGATTTCTTGGGATTCAATGAAATTTTGTGATCTCTACATTTTGGAGTACTTTTCTCAAATCCTTTAGGTGTTTCTTCTATCCTTTGGAAAACACTATCATATCATCGAGGTACACTATGATGCATCTGTCCACTAAGTTACCAAAGGTTGAATTCATAGCTCGCTAGAAGGTGGCACTGGCATTTATTAAGCCAAAAGGAATTCTTGTGTAGGCAAAGGCTCCCCATGGTGTTGTAAATGCTATTTTGTGTTGATCATCTTCAGAAACTTCTATTTGTTTATAACCTGAGAAAGCATCTAGGAAAGACATCATTTTTGAACTAGCATCTATTTGAAGGACTTGATCCATTATTGGTAAAGCAAAGTTATCTTTCAAACTTGCTTGATTAAGGTTTCTAAAATCAACACAAATCCTTATCTCTCTATTCTTCTTTCTGATTGGCACTATGTTTGCCACCCATGTGGAATGATGAATTGGAAAAATAATGTGATCTTTTAGCATCTTATCTATTTCTCTGAATATTGCATCATAAACATTTGGATTATATGTCCTCAATTTTTTCCTAAAAGGAGAGGTACCCAGTTTCAAAGTAATATGGTGCTTGAATTTACCATTTCTAAAAGTCTTCAAATAATCATAAGACTAAGCAAAGACATCTATATACTATGAGATGAGCTTAGAGAATCTATCTTTTTAACCTTCATCACAACAAGTTCCCAAATTGATAATTTTTGGATTATGCTTATCTCCCAGATTCACCTTTCATAATCAGCATTTGGATCCTCTTTAGATGTTACATCTTGAGCTAGGAAGGTATCTCACCTATAAAAAAGTTTTTCAAGCTCAACAAGGCCTTTAGGTATTACATTCCCTTTTGATTGTAACACCTCACTCTCATTAGGAAAATCAAGACAAAATTCCCTACATTCTACATTTGAGCCTTCAAAATAGTTCATAGAGAACTTCTAAACACTTTGCAAGAAAACATTAATATGAGCATCATCTTTAAATACTTGCCAAGAATTATTATTATCATAGACACTTGGTCTGTGAATTATTTCCACTAAATAGCTCTTTTTCATGAAATTAGGATGGGGAATTAACAAAGAAGCTGATACTGCTAAGGAGTCTGCCTTGTCATTCAATTCTTGAGGGACTGGTTCAATTGCAAAAGCATCAAAACCCTCAATTTCGTCCCATACATAGTTTTTGTAATGCTTCAGTCTCTGGTTTCTAACTAAAAACATGCCTTTAATAGCTTGATGTTCCTTCTTTTGGCTTCTTCTATGCCTAGAAGTAGGGCCTCATATTCTGCTATATTGTTAGTATTTTTAAAGGAAATCTTATAAGGAAAGGGGAATTTTTGATCATCAGGTGATATGAGAACTACAATGGCTTTAGATCCATTTGAACAATAGCTCCCATAAAACTCAAGAGTCCATAGAAGGTCTTCTTCTAATGATTTCTCACCTATTTTCTCATCTTTAGACATAATCAAATAATTAGCAAAATCAATTTCTTGATAAAGAATTTGAGATTTGGGGTCATCAAATGGAAAGACTATATAGTTGGATTTTGTTTTAGGTAATAAGGTTACTTTCTCCTTTCCAAAAGGTATCATAGCTTAAGACCAATCCATCTTAACTTCCCCTCCTAGATCTCAATAGAAAGTCCAACTAAGAAGCATGCCATAGCTTATGGGGATATCCACTACTAGGATGGTGAGTTTAGTCCTTTTCTGAGGGTAAGTGACTAATGACACTTGGGCATCTTTAATTTTACCCACTAAGGGTACTTATTTTGAATCCATGGAATAACATTTGCCAAATGTTTTGGTTAAAGGAAGATCCAAAGCTTTTGCTACTGCTACTGGCATTATATTATTTGAAGCCCCTGAATCTATGATGCAGTTATTCAGCTTAAAGTCATGTAAAAAGAGGGAGACATAAAATGGATTAGGTTTGTAGTTATAAGAAGGTTCAGGACTAATTGGGTCTAGTTGAATTACCTCTTCCTGACTATGGGATTTTTGTGTCTCTAATTTCTTGCCCTTTGAAAATTCTTTCTTCTATTCAGCAACTATTTCATTGCCTTCCAAGACCTTGACCTCATTGATCTATTTGGTTGCTTTATCAGGATATGATTGGTTAACATATTCAATCAACTTATCAAGTTCTTTGGGATTCATTCTCAAATATTCTATAGGAGAAATTTGAATCCTTTTTTTACAAAACTCAACAATAACAAATGTGGAATTAGAATTAGCCACTTTCTTTAAGATTTGAGGGGTAGTTGTTAAAATTGGTGATGAATTACCTTCACTTTTTCCTTTTTCCCTTTGTTTCTTGGCCTAAGTAGGAGTTGAGATATTTTTGTCATGTTCTTTTCCCTCAGGTCAAGACCAAACATGAAGCCTCTTCTAAGGTTAATAAGATGTCATTACCCCTACCAAAATTAGATTCATACTTGTAAGAATTTTCCTAAGGGAAAAATTCACCTAGGAAATAAGAACTCAAACACAAACACATAGTAAACCAAAGAGAGAGAGAGAGTATGATTAGAATGACAATGTATTCAATATATCATAATTCATGCAATGTCATGCAATGTAAGAGTACACTAGGAGTGAATATATATAAAGGCCTTTAAGATATATCTAGAATGCCTCATAATCAACACCATGATGTGTCATACAACCAAGCACATGTCCACTAGATATGGTTTATCCTCCATTAAGCATGAAAGTATGTGAGATGATGTGAGGATAAGCCTACAAGAGTGTGACATGAAAAATAGTGTTGTAGACACCATGTGCTAAAATAGAGTTGCGTACTCGTGTGTTTTCTACATGAAAAATCACAAAGTTTGGCAAACTCCTAAGTGTCTCACAAATAAAAATAATAAAATAATGCAAAATAATATAATAATGCATTAACCTAAGTAAACTTAAGTAAGTGTAAATAGTAAAGTACATATTTACACCAACACCCTCCCTTAAGTGCAACTTAGGGGAATGCCCTTAAGCTTATGAACTAGGATGAAGATGCATAATGGGTCCCAACCAAAAGGCCATGTTAGGTACCCATGTACATAATGAAAATGCAATCTCCCATAAAGCGGGGAAAGAGGGAAAACCTCATGGGAAAAATCCTCCCCCAAAAAGAGAGATAAATAAGGGTGCATCGATGGATAGCCCCCCTCCCCCCCCCCCCCGCCCCAAAAGAAGAATGCCAATAAGTGAAAGCTGCTTCGATGAAGAAGCTAGTCCATGAATGCAGAAAGGTGTTCCTCCCCTTAGGAAGAAACAATGGCAAAAGTGCAGTCCTAAAGATGTGTTTTGGCCCTGAAACTTGCTCAAGTATCCTTGTATTGATGCTAAAGTTCATCCCTTCTAACTATGCTAAAAAGAACGAATACAGATTGGTCAAGGATGTTTGTTGAACCTATTCCACTAAACCATTTGTCTCCTCAATTGACAAAGAGACCTCCACTAATTGTTGTTCATAAGGATCCGCAATCATGCCAACCTATGAAGATTGATCATGTAGAGAATGGACATGAGGGTCAGAGTGAGCCCTCACAACAACTGTAGAAGAATCATCATCATTGAGAAGATGTAAGTCCTCAAGTTTGTCTCCAGAGTCAACTAAAGCTGTAGGTGGAAGATGAGATGTACCAAGCTTGGTTGGACCTTTCATAGTGGCAATGTAAGCATGTGGACTAGACTGATGTGACCTCTCACTACAACTATCGCTAGAACCCCACATGTTTAAACCTATTGAAGCACTATCACTAGTGTCACTATTAGTTTCCACTATGTATGATGTGTGGAGAGGATTAGAGGATAAGCTAGGTGAACTTTCCTCAAAGTAAACATCCTTCTCCATAAAGATCTCATGAGTCTCTAGATCCATTAGTCTGTAAGCCTTCACATTGTCTTCATAACTGATGAAGGTACAAGTCCTAGGTGCTAGTGCCTTGCAACCCCTGGAAGAAAAGTTTGCCCATGCTCAACAATCAAAAACTCTAAGGTGACTCACAACTAATTTTTTGCTACACCATGCCTCAAAAGGAGTCTTACCATCTAAGGCTAGATGAGGAGATCTATTAAGTATGTGAGTAGCACTACTAATGGCTTCAACTTCAAGTGTAGGATTGAGAGACTTAGCCTTAATCATGCAACTTGCCATGGTTTCGAGAGTCCTAATCCTCATAGTTGCAACATTTGTCTTGTGTGGATTGAATGCTCATGAGTTTTGAAGATCAATCCCCTCAGTTTTGCAAAAATTCTTAAGTCTTCTATCAACATATCTGTTCTCATTGTCCAGCCTTAGTACTTGGATGGCTTTCCTCGACTTGTGTTCAACCTGAGTCTTGAAGCTTATGAACCACTTCATTCTTATGATGAAGGAAGAAGACCCAAGTGAATCTTGAGAAGTCATCAACAAATGTGAGTATGTAGCAGCCTTGGCTGACTGAAGTCACTACAAAGGGTCTTGCTAACACCATGTGAACTAGCTAAAGAACAACTAGAGCTCAAGAAGACTTTCGTTTATCATACTTCTCCTTGAGATTCATATCCACTAAACAAGATGAACACTCTCCCTTAAAAAAGTTGATTTTGGGTAGACCTTTGACCATATGTTTAGAGCAAAGTTGTTGAAGCGAGCGGAAGTCAAGGTGACCAAACTGCTATGTCATAGGTTGATGTTTGAAGTAGAGTGAGTTAGCGAAAGTCAAGGTGACCAAACTGCTCATGCCATAGGTTGATGTTTGAAGTAGAGTGAGTTAACAAGGCTTGGGAAGGACTTTTAGGCACAAAGTGGGAGAAGGATTATAACCTCTTGTCATCACTGACTTTCCCAACTACTACCAATGAATCATCTTTAAGACTTTGCACCATCACTAAATCTGGAACGAAATCAACCTTATGACCATCTCCAAGGTGAGTGATTTGGTAGACTGATAGGAGATTGTAGCTTAGATTTGGAACATAGAGAACATCTTTGAATTCTCCATTTTCCATTTCCACATGTCCTTTCCCTTTAACATCCATCTTAGTATCATCTCCCATGAAGATGTGTGGCACCTTTGACTACTTCAATGAAGAAAACTCTTCCTTTGAAGAACCCATGTGATAAGAGGCACCTAAGTCAAGTATCCATTCCAAAGAACTTGTGTTTGCCATAAGTGCTTAACCTTTACCTTTTGAAGAGGTCCGAATTGTATCCTTGGAAGTACGTGGCACTTGAATCTTGTTCTTCTTGAGTAGATTTTCTAACTCATCGATTCTTTTTGTCTTGAAATGATGCTCGTCATCATTTGTCTTTTTGCAATATGCACAAAAAGGTTTGTCCTTCTTTTTATTACTCCCCTTCTTGTTTGAAGAAGAACTGCCTCATTGAGAGGAGGATTTTTGTGTCTTAGATTGTGTTTTCTACTTCCACTACTTCTTTTTGTTGTTGTTTTTCCCCCCTTGACTTGATTTGTGATCATCACTAGCCACCAAGGCTTTAGTCTTAGATGACTTGAGAAGTCCAAAATCCACCAAGTGAGATTGGTCACCAATCAACATGCCTACAAATCCATCAAAGGAAGGCTTCTGGTAAGCAGATCCCATGGTCAACCTATAAGTATTAAAACTCGAAACAAAGTTGGTGTACTCAGAAGGTAGCCTCTTCAGGATGTGATGAATCAACCTGTCATCCTTCATGGGATTTCCACAATCTTTCAGAAGTGCCCTATACTCATTGTCTTTGATGATATAATCCCAAATTGTGTCATAATTCTTTTGATCCAAGAGAAGTAGATCATCCTTAATCTAGAATCCCTTTTCTTCATCCACTTTACCATACAACTATTCAAGTTTATCCCAAGCTTCTTTAGATTCTGAACAATTTTTAATGTGAAAAAGAAGATCCCCATGTACACAACTCCTGATAACACCTAAAGCCTATTGGTCTTATTTTTGCCAATCAATGAGTTGTTTAGCATCAGTAGGTTTTGTAATTGTACCATCAATATAAAGACTATATCCTTTTTCCATTAATCTACTCCATGCAATATCTTTCCATGTAGAATAATTGCATGAAGTTAAAGGAGGACATTTAAAACCCATGATGTAGAAATGAAAAAATCACAAAATAGAGACAAAAGAACACAATACACACCCCCCCTTTTCACTCAATCAAAAGACCCCCACAAAAAAGATGCTTTGGCACTTTATAAGTAGTGCATTTACAATGCTACTTGTCAAAATGAACAAAGTGGACTTTCTAATTTTTCTTTTACAACTACCTTATGAGGCTTATATCTGTCACTTAAGCACTGTAGCTTATTTTTACAACAATTCTAAAAAGGAATGAAAGCTTTACAATGCCAAACAAGGCCTAATTCTAAAAGTGAGAAATTGGTCCACACAACCCTAGAATCTGACATCATCTTCCATCTTAGTATCATCTCCCACAAAGATGTGTTGTACCTTTGACTGCTTCAATAAAGAAAAATCTTCCTTTGAAGAACCCATGTGGTAGGATGCACCTAAGTCAAGTATCCATTCTGAAGAAGAACTTGTGTTTTCCATAAGTACTTGACCTTTACCCTTCAAAGAGGTAGGAGTAGAATCCTTGGAAGTACCTAGCACTTGAATCTTGTTCTTCTTGAGTAGATTTTCTAACTCATTGATTCTTTTTGTTTTGCAATGATGCTCGTCATGATTTGGCTTTTTGTAGTATGCAAAAAAGAGTTTGTCCTTCTTTTCATTACTTCCTTTCTTGTTTGAAGAAGAATTGCCTTGTTGAGAGGAGGATTGTTCTATCTCACATTGTGTTTTCTACTTCCACTGCTTCTTCTTCTTGTTGCTTTTCCCCCTTGACTAGATTTTTGATCATCACTAGCCACCAAGGCTTTGGTCTTAGATGACTTGAGAAGTCCACAATCTAGCAAGTGAGATTTTTCAACAATCAACATGTCAGAAAATCCATCAAAGGAAGGCTTCTGGTAAGCAGATCCCATGGTTAACCTATGAGTATTAAAACTTGAAACAAAGTTAGCATACTTAGAAGGTAGCTACTTCAGGATGTGATGAATCAACCTATCATCCTTCATGGGATTTCCACAATCTTTCAGAAGTACCCTATACTCATTGACTTTGATGATGTAATCCTAAATTGTGTCATAATTCTTAGGATCCAAGAGAAGTAGATCATTTTCAATCTAAAATCCCTTTTCTTCATCTGCTTTACCATACAACTGTTCAAGTTTATCCCAATCTTCCTTAGATTCTGAACACTTTTTAATGTGAAAGAGAAGATCCCCATGTACACAACTCCTGATAACACCTAAAGCTTGTCGATCTTGTCTTTGCCAATCAATGAGCTCTTTAGCATCAATAAGTTTGGTAATTGTACCATCAACATAAAGACTATATCCTTTTTCCATTAATCTACTCCATGCAATATCTTTCCATGTAGAGTAGTTGCGTGAAGTTAAAGGATGACATTTAAAACCCATGATGTAGAAATGAAAAGAGCATAATAGAGACACAAGAAACACTGTACACACACCCCCTTTTCAATCAATCAAAAGACCTCCCCAAAAAAGATGCTTTTGGCACTTTATAAGTAGCGCATTTACAATGGGCCACTTGTCAAAATGAACAAAGTGGACTTTCTAATTTTACTTTTACAACTACCTTATGAGACTAAAATCTATCACTTAAGAATTGTAGCTTAGTTTTACAACAATTTTGAAAAGAATCAAAGCTTTACAATGCAAAAGAAGGCCTAATTTTGAAAGTGAGAATTTGGTTGATCTGGAAAGTAGACAAAAAAAATGCACTTTCAAATAAAATGGAACCTGAAAAGTGACCAGATGTGCCCGTATGAAGCTTTTGAAGTTGCAAAATGCAAGATTATGCAAGTATAGTCGCCAAGAAATGCAATTTTTGCAAAATTTGTGCACCAAAACTAGAAAATAGTACCACAACTAGAAAATTTAGGAATTTTTAGCCAATTTCAAAAAATATTGCACCCAAATGGGAATTTGAATGTCCGAGTTATGGTCTCGCAAAATCAAGTTGCCAAATTGAAGAGCAATTTGGAGAGGGGTCTAGAGGGAAAACCACAAGTCTAAATGTGATGATCAAATGGTCGTCATGGCAATTGTAAAATGCCTATTTTTGAAATTCAAAAAATTGTCAATTTTAATATAGAAAAATGATGTCAGAAAAAAATTAGCGCATGGGCTGACGTGGTAGATGACGTGGTCACTGACTTGGATTTCTGTACTATATGAAATGGTGATGCATACTGAACACGTGGCACCATAGGCTAGGTTCCATATGGTGATGTGGCAGTCATGTTGGCTGATGATGTGGGTCCATGTGGCGATGATGATCTATCCACATGTCAGACTAAGTTGGAGAGCCGCGTGTTCAAATGAAAACAACGGGCAGAGGATTTAAAAGTGCTCAACAATGAAGGTTTTTTTTTAAAATGATGTCAAAATCTCTGAGAGAATATTTGTGCTAGATTCTAGATCAAATGTGTTCATGAAAGATGAAAGATTTTAGAGCATATACCATAGCCAAAATCAGAGTGGCATGAAAAAAATAGTCAACGAAAAAAAATTTGCAATTGCTGCATGGGAACCTTCAATGCAATGGGTGCTGAATTTCTACGAATGACCAAGAATTCTGAATCGACACTAGAATAACTCATTGCCAGACAACATTTTGTGCTAGAAAATGCCAAAGAAATCAGAACATGAGCCTAAAGTGAAAAAGGGCACCAAAATTCACAGAGGGCCAAAATACCATTGCAAATCATTGCCAGAGTATGGAAACAAAAATCTCACATTCATGGGATAAGCACTAAAAGTGCACTTTTTATTGAGAATGCCATGGTTATACAAACAAAGGGAAGAGTGGGTGTCGATCCTTGGAAGGAGTGGCCACTGGAGGAGGCTTAATCTGCCAGTTGAAAAAAGCACAAGTTGGGGCCACCAAATTTGGAAGCCGAAAAAAGGGCACTCGAAGGTAGAGGGTGTAGTCCTTGCTACAATTAACTTGTAGGTACAACCCACAATTTGAGTAATGGCCACTGCAAAAATAATAAATTCGTCTGCAACAAAATAAAATACCTCCAAAAATGGTAGATCTGGGGTGTCACTTCTCGAGTCTGCTAAAAAAAATTTCTCTAAATTTTTGCTAATTTTGACAAAAATTATAGAGAAATAAAGGCGGATCTAAATTAAATTAATAGAATCATCAAAAAATAACCATACCAATACTAAAAATTGGGGCCTTCAGGTTTTGATTTGCAAAAAAATTTGGCCTCACGGTCGACTTTGGGCTAAGGTAGCCAATTTTATAGTCAATTTTCACCAGTTCAGCATTCCAGACACAATGGTAAGGTTAGATCTGGCTCTAGACACTCCCAATTTCTACATTACTTTGGATTCAGGCTGAGGTGATGAAGCAAGCATGAGGTCTCGAATGGCTTGTGGTGAGAAAGTCTCCAAATTTCTCTAATACCATGTAAGAATTTTCGTAAGGGAAAAATTCACCCAGGAACTAAAAACTCAAACACAAGCACACAATAGACCAAAGAGAGAGAGAGAGAGAGAGAGAGAGAGAGAGAGAGAGAGAGAGAGAGAGAGAGAGAGAGAGAGTATGATTAGAATGACAATGTATTCAATATGTCATAATTCATGCAATGTCATGCAATGTAAAAGTACACTAGGAGTGCTTGTATATAAAGGTCTCTAAGATACATCTAGAATGCCTTGTAATCAACACCATGATGTGTCATACAACCAAGCACATGTCCACCAAATATGAGTTATCCTCCATTAAGCACGAAAGTATGTGCGATGATGTGAGGATAAGCCTACAAGGGTGTGACATGCAAAATAGTATTGTAGACACCACGTGCTAAAATAGAGTTGCATACTCCTGTGTTGTCTACATGACAACTCATAAAGGTGCACAAACTCCTAAGCACCTCACAAATAAAAATAATAAAATAATGCAAAATAATATAATAATGCATTAACCTAAGTAAACTTAAGTAAGTGTAAATAGTAAAGTATGTATTTACACCAACAATACTCAAGGTAATAATTGATGGAGTCACCAGGTTCCTTAGAAGATTCTTCTTATATTATTACATTAGTGGAAGCCACTTTTTCTGCTCCAAGCTACTGATATCTAATATTTTCAAGACAAGAAGTTCCCTCATGATCATTCGTAAGATGAAAAACACACATGTTTTTTCTAGGTGGAGCTTCAATTTGTAATCTTTGTTGAAATGAGGGTAATGTAAGTTGTTTTCCTTGAAAACTACTTTGGCCTAGGTATTTTCTTGGAATATCTTGATAATGAGTGTTCATTTTAGGAAGTTCTTTCTTAATAATCATCACATCATAAATGATCTTCTGAACCAATGGGTCTAATTTTTCAGATGAAAGTGGTTGAGTTTTAGAACTCTACATCTCTTTCTTCCATTTTCTCGTAGCCAAAATTTCATCTTCTAGTTCAATTTCCAGTCTCTCAGTAGCTTCAACATCTACTACTCTATTTCTTCTTAAGTGAAAACTGATGTTTGGAGGCATTGCATTAACAAATAATCCTTTACAATTTTCATCATTAGGTCTCTTGGTAGCAGGGATTTTATGAATTATCTTATTGAATTTTGCTACAAAATATCTCATGGGTTCATGTACTTCCTTTTTCAATTGAGTTAACTAAAGTAGCAAGGTATGTTCATCTTTAGAGGATTTAAATCTATTTTCAAAAGTAGTACGCATATGATTCCAATTAGTAATGGACCCTTGAGGAAGATGATGAAACCAATCTGTTGCATCATCAATCAAAGTCTGCATAAATAACCTCACAACCACATCTTCATGTGCAACAACAAGGAGGGCACATGCAGTATTAAAGGCATTAAGATGCTTGTCTATTGATTTCTTTCCTTCACCATAGAACTTGGCCAAAACTTCTCTAGAACCTTTACGAAGTGGATTAAGATTACCTCCAAGAGCCAAGGGACCTACTTGTGCACCCCATGGATTAGCAGCCATCCTAGGGAAAATGAAATTCAAAGGTTGGATGTTTAAATGAGAAGGTATTAATGTCCCTGGTAAAATTAAGGCTTGAAGGTTTGTAGCTATTAGGGTGGATTTCTTAGGGGAAGTAGGCCTACTTTTACTCTTGACAAACTTCTTCCATTTCTTGGAGAGATTAGGGGAAAAATTGAGGTTTTTTACAAATTCATAAGACTCATATATGAACCCCTTTCTTTCTTCACTTCAAGTATACCTTCTACTAGCCAATTTATCACTATATAGACTAACATTCAACACTCAGAAAGGCCTTGGGATTAGTCTGTCAACTATTGTTTCCTTGTTAGAAATAGGCACACCTCTAATGAGTTTGACTCTTTCTTCTTCTCTTTCAAGCACTTGATTAACTTCTGTAAATTGTTCTAGGCTTGTTATGAGTTTTTGGGCTTGTACGCTTAAATTAGAAATGATATCCTCTTGCTTATTATCAAACCCTAAGCCTGGTTGAAGTATCAGGAAAATTTCATGATGAGGTAAAACCATTTTATTGTTCCCTAGTGGAGTCACCAAAAACTATTAGTAAATAGTTTTTCTCATAAATGTTCATATGTAAAAATAGAGAAAAAGAATGTAAACTAACAAATGAATTCCTATAGAAGAGACTTAGGAATTCTCTACTTAATGTTTCTTCAATGAAAATAGGCACATCTACCTTTATTATAATGAGAATTTTTTGATCTAATAGACTCAATAGAATGACCTTTTTAGGAAAACAATCTATTGAAAGTGTTGAATCAACTTATTTTATCTCATCAATACAAAAAAAATTTAATGCAAAAGAACCACTCAATTTTAATTATCAAGATGATCCACATAGTTGAAAATTAAACCATCGAGCAGGCACATTTGATAAAACTAACTTCTCACATCATCCTAAGTTGTAAATTGAAAATGTCAAAACCAATAATAGGCGCAACCAAAAGCTTAAATAGTATCTTTAGAAATACTGATTTAAATAGGTAGATAATAGTATCCACTTACAAAGCATTTAACCATAAATCAAACTATAGAGTTTCATTGTATTTGCGAATTTCTGAAATGCTACTTCTAAACTAGGAATAAAACCATAAACAAAAATAGTTTTGTCTATCGATCTATTAGAGAATTCTAACCCCTATACCATACTAATTATTATATATATATAGACATGGGGCTATACTACTACAAAAATTACCTTGCTAGGAGTTAATTGTCTTTGGGTAAAGTAATTGCTAACTGAAATGCAAGAAAAAAAAATGGCAAAATAAAATATAACTAAGTGATTAAGAGTAACCACTTATCTTGATGAGGTAGCGTTGTCTCCACTAGCCATGTCTTTCACCATTTTCCATGTTTCATAGGAAGTTGAAAAGGCTGAGATAATAGATTGATGTGGCAAACCAATATAGGCAAACCTTTTCTTCTAGATTTATTTTATCTTCTTTAGTTCATCAACCTTTTCTTCATGTATTTCCAAGTGCTTTAGATTGACGACTAACATAGCCTCAATATGTGCCATGTTAGAAAATTCTTTCTTAGTTGGTGCCTTCTTGTCTTTCCATTCTTGAAATTTCCTTTGAACTTCTTTGATTATCTCATCCGATTAGGCAACAGAGTCATCTTCTTTTCCCACAAACTGTTTGGTAAACCATTTAAGGTCATTTTGAATAATCTAGTGTACAACCTTAAGTTCTTCCAATGCTTCTTTAATTTTAGTTATTCCTTGTGTCAGTGCTTCATTCCTCCATTTGATGCAGTGTTTGATGACATACAGGGCCTTTTTGTCTAGACTAGCTATAGGGCATTCAACTTGGAACTTCTATAAGTCGAGTTCTTGCACATCTTCCAACCACATCACCACCTTTCCCATTTATTCTTCTCTTTTTCATATCCTTCATTGCTTGCCTCCACCTTTTTAGAAATGTTCGATATTTCCTTTGAAGCATGGTCTAAGTGACCTATGTGCTTTACGATGTCATGTAGAACATCCTAAACCCATCCCCCTACTATTTTTGCTACCACTTTGCACTTATGTAGATTCTCCAATGATTGCTAATTAGTCACAGTGGACACATCAATGATCACTGAAATTTCACTGATTGGCCTTGCTTCAGGATGAAGGATAGCATTAATATATTATGCCATGTTTTTAATTGTTTTCTTCATTTCCTACTTATCCTATCCATCCTTCCATACCCTGTGTGCAATCTTTTTATTGGATGCTTCAAAGAACTCCATGTCTACTTTGTGATTCTCTTTTCCCAGGTCAACCTTTATTATTTGGTAGTCTTGAGGGACCACAGAATCACGTAAGCTTCCATCTAGTTTTGTAGCTATCTCTCCTGCCCAATGTCCTGAATTCTTATCAAAATTAATCATTGCCTTTGTTCTGGCTTTCTTTACTTTAGGTGTTTTACCAAGACACTTACTAACCAAATATCAATAGGCATGGATATTGGGACTATGCTCCTTTTCTTCTTGATTGATGTCTCTAATCATTTAGGTGGAGCCTAATATTTTTCTAAAGAAGGGGAGCATTTGACCAAGGTGAGGTTTCTCTCCTGGCCTTCAGTAGTCACTAACAAGTTCTAGGATTTAGGTACATTATCTTCCATAGATGGGTCTTCTGCTACCTCCAAGTCGATGGTTATGGTGTTCTTGTTTCTAATGGTTGATGCCTTCTTTGTGCTTAAATAGGTTACTCTCTTGATCTTTGGAGTTGCCTCTTGAACTTGAAGTTGAAGTGGTTTAGGAATTGCTTCAACTTGAACTTCAACTAGACCTACAACAGAATCAGGAACACCTCGATTAGTTTTTTTTTGGCAGTCTTTTTATCTTTACTTTTTGAAAAATTCCTAAAAAGGTCCTGAGTGGCCACTGCCTTTAATTTTATCCACTTGGTGGTTCTAGCTATTACATCTTTAGTACGGGCATAGACATCATTTTTTTCCCCTTTTTCCTAGTCAATTTTAGGAATGGGCATGCATTCAATTTGGTCAATATAAAATTGATCAAGCACTTCTTCAGAATCATAATCTTTTAATCCATAAGTATTCAGTTCAACATTAAACATAGTGATTTGTTTAATGGCTAAGTGTGACCACAGTCTTTTCCTTACTTCAAATTCATTAAGGGAGTTTGCCCAAAAATCTTCTAATTGTGGGAAATAAACTAGGGATACTGCATTCTTAACATTTTTTCTGACAAAGCTAATATAGTCAAAATCTAACCAAGAAATGAAAGGCTTAAAGCATAAGTTGGTTAATGATTTTGCTGACAATATGGCTTCTTTCAAATTGGGGCATCTATAGTGTCCAATCTCAATTAGGAAGAATACTGAAGAAGATCTTTTTGAAATCTAAAAAGACTCAACCACTAAAGAAAATTGCCTACATATCTTAGATAACACTATAGAGTCTGAACAATAATGTGGTAGCTTTAAAGGTTCATCAAAAAAACTACCGACTCTGATATATGTAAATCTGGAGAATTGAATATAAAAGCAACCATAGATTTGCACAACCTACATAGCTTCTTTTGACATCCTATCATTCTCCTAACCTTGGAGTTCAAATACCATTTTCCCTAGAAAGACATCATTTACCCTTTTAAACTCTTTGCATAATGTAGTTTCTTGAAGATCACCATAATATTGGTAGATGGACATGTCGTTAACCTAAGTTGCATGTGGAATATAGTCCCATTATTTAGATGCCACTAGGACTTAAATTACATAAGAAGACAAGAAAATTGGACCACAATTGTTAATAGCTATTAAACCCCTATACAGGTTTTCTACTATCAGGTCAAACCAATCAATTAATTTAAATCCTTCAACAATCTTCTATATGAAAAAGTACATCCATGACTCCCAGTGGAATGCATGCTCATTTCCTTTAATCCTATTTAGTAGAAGAATGATGTTTGCAATTTCTTTTATAAAATGCTCAATAGTCAATGGCTTAGGTAGTCTAGAACCTCCCTCTACTAGTTTCAAAAGCCAAGACTGAGCTATCTTGTTATCATAGCTTCTTTTTTTTTCAACGTATAGGTGTTCAACTTATTTGAACATCCATGGCTCGTAGGGTTCCTTGTGAGTAATCGTAAAGGCCGAATGGACACTGGTTCTATTGATTGTAACAATCACTTCCCTTGAGGCTTTCTTAATACACTCGAAAATAGGATCATAATGGCTTGCACATTCAAGGACAAGTTCTGGGTATGTGATAGCATTGGGAAAAGAAATAAATTCTAATAATCCACCATCAACTAGCCTCTAGTAAATAGGGCTTGAATGGGTGTTCTTGTCTCGTTCAATTACCTCAGATAAATTTTTATTTACCAAAAATGTGTCACAAATTTTAGGTAGTGAACTGAACAAAAATGGCTTCTCTAACTTGGGCAATTTTGGGTAAAAATGCATCATTATTGCTAAGAAATATAGGTTTACAAGATATGGCTTGAAATATCTCAAAACAAAGCAAACAAAATTTGAAATGCAAAGGGTTATGGAAATGCACTTACAATTTGACAGAGACAAAGCCTGCAATTCGGCCTTCTTACCTGATAATACTGGAATTTCTTTGGAGAAAGTGAAATGAGTGGGAAAGGGCTAGGATGAATTCATTTAAGGAATGATTTGTGTAGAAGATCGTATGATAGATTCATCAAGTAAGTGCAATAATTACTCATTCATGTGACATGTATTGGAAAAGACACCACCTGTGCTTTGTTTTAAATACTCCATCAAATCCACATGTATGTTGTTATGCTAAGTGATCATGACATGAACATTTTAACCCTTAATCAAATCTTGCCCTAGCTAAACACATACTACCTTAAACCCTTTCACTCATAACCTCACATGTCTTGGGAAGTGCTATACTGGGACACACCTTGGTTCAGCTTGAAAAGTTGATACCTGCATACAAATATCGTTAATATGCAAAATCAACATTGAAGTTGAAGTTGAAGATTTGTGTGGTCAGGTGTCAACTTCAACTTCAAATTTACTAAGGCTAACTCAAGGAAAGAAGATGGACTTGACATATGAAGACTGACGTAGACTCGAACTTGAAGTTGAAGTAAACTAAAACTTCAAGTTCAACTTCAGGAGAGAAGACTTGGGACCAAAACATACTAGGGTGGGAGAAAAATATAAGCATTAACAAGAGGGATGGGGGAGTCTTGACCTTCTATTTGTTTAGATAGGTTTGGACATGTTTAAGACTCAATAACAAACATGCTTTATTCCTAAAACCAAAAAATTGTAGAGAAGGAAAAACCTTTGTCCCACAACTTATGTGCATTCATGCACCTCACATAGCCATATCACCCCCTAGAGGGTGTCCATTTTTTTGGTGTATTCAAAGGGCTCAATAACATATGCATTGAATGAACACCCTTTTGGTAGGGGTAAAGCATGTGTACCACCTTCCAATGCCTAGTAGCATGCCTATGGTGAGTTCTACAGGAGAGATTTTTCCCCCTCACACAAAGATTATGCCCCATTTCAGAGGTGAACCAAGTAGCCTCTAACTAAAGGTTTTTACTTGGCTTCCATTCATATTAATCCCCAATGGCTCTGCAAGAAGAGTTGAGACTAGTAGCCCACACTAGCATCTAAAAGTGCACACACTTACTTAGCAAGATTGGGGCTGGGGTCAGCTAGTGCAATAGACAAAGCCTCTCCTTGATATCTGATATCAAGAATGAAGGAGAGGAAATTAATATGGCTTTGGAGTCTTTCTCTCTATAATGATTCTTTATTATAGTGAGTTGGAATCTTTAGTAAAAGGAGTATGATCACTTGGGTCACTCTTGGAGCTTGGATCACTCTGACAGGCCTTCTAAAGGATTGACTTAGACTGGTGGTTTGAACACAAGGGTCAAAGTTTTAATTTCCCTCAAGGGGAAAGAGCATACTCCTTTACCTTATTTCTTCACCCAAACACACAAAACACATTAATCATCAACTTAGCGTAATCAATCTAGACTTATCCTTTCTATATTTTGATCCCCTAAAAGGAAATCATCATCTCATCATAGAAGAGGATTCGTACTAGAGAACCACTAAGTTTGTTACCTCCCTTGGATGTTGTCTTTGAGAGGCTTCTAGGTTTCTAATTCCTCCTTGGTCATGACTTCCAAGTGGTGAAGAGCATAGTCCCCTATTCCTCTATTTTGCACCCTACAAAGTTCACAAACCCTAATTAGACTATGTTTGGAAAGAAAGAAAAAGACTCATTGTTTTAGTGTGTTTTAAGATTGGTCTTTGACAATTGTATCTTTGATAGCATCCTGCAAACACATAGTCAGTTCATGTTTGGAAAATTTTGTATAAAGGAGTCTTCATCAAATGTCCTATAGACAACTTTTAGGCTATAGATTACCAAAAAACCAAAATAAAGATGCTTCAAAGAAAATACGTTAGTGAAAAATGATAAGCGACATACTAAAATATTGCATCTTAACTATGTTGTTTCAAGATTTTGTGTGAAATTTTGTGTAGGTCCGTGCAAGCTCTTCCACTTAGGCATGTGAGAAAATGAGGTGCCACACGAGAATATGTGCAATAGGGCACTTTTTTTTCCTAGGGAAGTGGATAGAAAATGGAGAAACCCTCAAATCTTCATGGAAAAATGAGATTTTCCACACAAAAATCTAGAATATTGTATGGAGAAATATGGCTAAATGATGAAAATGTTAGAAAATAAGATAGATGAGGCTAGAAATTTATTTTTTCTCTACCCCATGGTGGACACCAAAAATGTATATATGAAAATGTGACCTCAAATATATCACCTACACTTCAAGATGGTCATTAGATATGGAATCATCCTAGAATAAACATTAAGTTGTTTATCCAATAGGCCTGACAATATGACCTATTGCCTTGTAACTATAATGATTATGTCTATATGCCCTCAAAACAAGAAGTAGGTGACCAAAACTTTCTAGAATGAAGGATTTTATGTAGAGTATGACTATGTCGCTATTCTATATGAAGTGCAAGCATTAATCTAAGAAATAGAAGACATTAAGCTAAATGTATACATCTTTAATCTAAAATGATAATTCAAGATGTTAAGAAATATGAAAGATAGAAAGAAAATGAATACTTAGTTTGACAATAATTCAATACCATTCAAATTCTAACCTCTGTAATGAGGGATTGGGAGTCCCTTAAACAAAAGCCAAGAATTTATCAATGGACTAGATCAATTTGGTGGACAGTTAAGATTAAAGAGAAGATTCAGTTGAAATGGAAACTTCCTTGTGCAAGTGAAGTTGATTGTTTCAAATATGAGTGTGATGAGTAGTTAACTAAGCTTTTCATGAGTGTAAGAACTGAATTAATTCTAATTCAAGAGATAGTTCACTTAGAGTTTCCACTTTGGAACTAAAGAGAATATTTTGAAGAGATTATTTAATTTAATAAAGTGAGATATGACCTGATAAATGCCTTTTTCATTTAATTGAATAACCTCATTCAATTAATTAAAGTGAGCATAGTTATTAAATTAAATATTTTTAATTCCTTAGTACATTATCCTTAGGATATAATTTAATTTAATTAAAGTATAAAACACTTCAAATTAAATTAAATCTTAATCAATAGGTTTAATGTGACTAATCCGAGTCTACACTTCAGGAATGAAATAAATAGCCTAATTAATGCAGATTAGGGTTTTCTACATTTGACAATTAAGTCAAGTACTAAAAATCAAAATAAGAATTGCCTATTAAAATAGGACTTTAGTATTGATCAAAATAGATTAGAATTGGTTAACATGGCATTGAGCCAATTTGGGGGAATTACACTAATGAAAATGCCTCTCTGGCATACATGTTGTACATGAATAGATCTTTCTTTTCTTTTGAAAATGAATTTAGTTTTGTTTCATCTATCACTATCTTTCTTTACATTGTAACCCTACAATAGTCAACTCCCATGCATAGAAAATGAGACTTCATTTTCTCCTTTTAACTATTATTGTCCTCTCAAAAAAAATTTAATCTTTCTTTCTTAAAAAAATCCATGGATCATCTTAAGTTGTTAAAGTTTCTCTTTAAGGATCTAATGCTCTAATACCAATTGTTAGAAAGTAAATTTGACCAACAAAACTAAAAGGATGGGGAGGGCTAGGGGTGAGTCAATTGAGCTTTTACACAACTTAAATAAAATTAATTAAATATAAAACATATAACCAATAAATACAACAACCATAAGATGATAACTATGCATAATAACACAATATTTGTTAACTAGGGAAACCCTTGATTAGAGGTAAAGTTGCATTGTGAATGATGCTCATAGGATGATGTACTATTATAAAATTTCCTTGTGAAAGGGAAAGACTCTATCAGGAGCCAATTGCATACAATCAATACATGTAGTCCCTATTAGGAGACATTGAATCCTTGTTTGAATATTCCTACCCTGTTAGTAGATGATAGGAAGTTAACTGAAACCACTATCCAAATTACTTCAGAAATGTTTTCACAAAAATGATTCTCTAGATAGCGTATCCAAGAGTAAACTAGTTGATACAACCATGTATCTTACCAATATACTTCCTTTGAAGTTTTAAACAATACGCCCATATCATTCTCTTCTTCTCTCTCATCAAAATATTGCATAATACAATATTCATACATTACTTGACACATATGACAAGATATTAATTTAGTGGCAAATCTTCACCATTTGGTGATCTCATGTCATCGGTCAATCATCATTTGGTGAATGACACATGTAATTTAGGTCAACCACATCGTTAGATATTTATATGATTTGGGTCCAATGCCCATGGTAGTCACCCATTAGTTTTCACATGATTGGTCAAAAATCTCAGTGCAATCACCACTATAATATATATTTTGGATACTTTTATTTTAAAATTTTCATTATCGTTGCATTTTGTTTCTTATTGGACAACGTTCTTTCACCATTGCTACAACCAATTAATTTTCCCTTTTGTTGTGCATCACCTACCATTTTCCCAATGTGTATTGACCACCAGCCCTATTTAGCCAACTGTTTCCTATTGTGGGCTTGCATAGAAAGGTATGTTTTCCCTACATTTGACATTCTTTCTTATTAATCCTTCCTAATTGACCAAGTTATATTGGTATTATATATACATTCATTACTATAAGATACTATTATTATACACAATTCACTTTTTTTGGTCTAGAGACTAGTATTCCTTATTACTGTAAAAGTTTTAGAGTGCTAAGTGCATTGTCCATTGACTTGTGAATCACAATATTTGAAAAAGATAAGTGTTTTTTTTTCTTAATGTGCTATTAGTACTAGTTATTTTTTACTAACCACTAGACATCTCACATGCTAAGATAGGTTTGAAAAATTTATTGGGTAGCACCATAGATTGTAGTATTGTAGTCTACTGACATAGTCTTTGACTGATCACTCTTTGAGTCTTTTGATCAATAAGTTGATTTGTTTTTTGTAGCCTTTATCGATTTGCAATGTCAAACAAGAGGGGTAATAGGGGTTCTGGTAGGATCTTTGAAAGCCAAGAGAGGCCACCATTACCAAAATGTAGAAACATATCTACATATTTTAATGGTGAAAATTTTGGCAACCTAAAAGATTCAAAAATTAGATCTCTAGTCTATATTGAAAAAGGAGATTCATCACAAGTTGGAGGCCATATTGAAGAAGTTCAAGTTGGTGAACCTGATTTCTTAGTTGAGGGAAAACTTAAACATGATATGGAGGTACTTCCCCTAAGTAGGGTGCCACAAAATGATATTATAAACTTGGATTTGGATGAGAAAACCAAAAGTGATTCCATAAATAATGTTCATGCATAGAACGGGAAAAGAAAGTTGGAATAAAAAAAAAATTCAATCTCATTGGGATCTATCCAAAAGGAATTTTCAATTAGAATAGGTGGAAATGTACTATTTCATTGAGCTAGTGGCCAAACCAATTGATGGTGAGCCTCTTGTAGAA
Source organism: Cupressus sempervirens (assembly GCA_028749045.1). Lineage (NCBI taxonomy): Eukaryota > Viridiplantae > Streptophyta > Pinopsida > Cupressales > Cupressaceae > Cupressus > Cupressus sempervirens. Next base: position 32,763,684 of record CM053784.1, on the reverse strand, counting down.
TGTAGATGTAAGATTTGCACAAAGATAACAAAGAAGGAGAAGAGGTTGTAGTTTAAACTAGATACCATAGAAAAGCATGTTGGTAAAGTTTAGAAAAAGGAAACTATAGATGGAGTTGAAAAATTTGTTCCAACTTGGAAAACAAAGGACAAGTGTCCGCATATCAAGAATGCTGAATTATATGAGTTACATGGGAGATTATGAAAGAGTCATTCTACTATAAAAGGTTTCACTGAAGATTTAATTGGGAAAGAAATGAAATTGAAAAATATGAGAAAATTTGTTCAATTAAGTGTGGTCTTTTATATTTTGAGTAGAGGGCTTCCTATCAAGGACTACCCTAGAATTATTGGTTTATTACCTTTTATAAAGTTTCAAACTATCTGAATAGTCACTGGTCAGTAAACATTAGGTGGGAATGGGCTAGTTGTATTGCACAAGTTGAAAAAGAAGATATGAAGAAAAAAAAAATAGTCAAATTTCATTGCATTCTCTCTAGATTAAGTTACAAAAATTGATAATATGTCTTGGGTGTGCATGCATGTTTATACTGGAAACAATCTTTGTCATCAACCCTTTTTACTATTTGTTGCTAAATTGAATTGTAGTACAAAAGCCAAATATTTATATGATTTATTAAAGAGTACTCTAATTGATTGTGGAGGAATGGATAACATGGACAATTCCAAAAGGTTTGTGTGTTGGAGCAAATGGAGCTTCATTTATGCAAGGTCATAAAGGTGGTCTTTGTAAAAAAATTCAGATTGATTTGGGACCCTACACTTTTCCAATTCACTATATGGCCCATCAAATAAATTGATCTTTTGGAATTGTCAATGATTTTGGTTGTGTAAGTAAAGTGGAATCTTGAATGAAAGAGATTTTCCAATACTTTTTTTGAATCCCGAAACAAGTCCAGGAATTTCAACAATTTGCTCAAGGACTTACTAATGGGAGGAAGCTTCTTGAAGATAATGATACCAGATGGATCTCTTTGGATGGACTAGAGCATTGAGTATTCTCTGACTATCCATCATTTCTTTGACTAATTCACTCTATGTGAGATAGATTCCCTTGGCTATATTCAAGTCTAACTAATGTTAAGATACTCTTTAGTAGCTATTCTCCCCATGCTATAAGACATGAGCAATATTATGAAAAAGGTTCAACAAAGAGCTATGTACATTATAGAATATAATAAGAAGTTCAAAATAACATGTAATAGCTTGGATAATTTAAATTGATTACAATCATTATATGAATCAAAGTTCAAAATGTGGGTAGAAATCACAGATTTGAACAATTTTGGGAAATTTTTAGATATTGGTACAAATAATGAGGTATGTGCCAAGGTATTTGGAGTTGAAAAACTAATGTAGTATTATGCCCACATTGACCCCGAGTCCAACCCTAGTGAATTAGGAAGAAAAGTACAATGAGAACCAGAGAACAGAATTTTACATTTTACAAGTGAAGACTTCAAGAAGATAAAAGACTCTATGCTTGACTCTATCCAGTGAGTTTGCTACAATCTTTCATCACAAATTAGATTCATATTCTCTCCAAAGGAATTTCTCAAAGAAATGTCTATTTTTTCCTTTATATTGGTCTCTAAATGGTTTGAGTGATTTTTGAAGAAGGATGACAACCTTGATTAAGAATTTTTGCAAACCTAAAGTAATTAATGGAGAAACTATAAATGGAATCTTAGATGAATCTTGACCAAGAGATCAATCATATTCTTTTCAAAATATAATGAGGGAAAAATATGATCTTATGAAGAATCCAAATGAAGAGAGAACATAACAAAGCTTTGGAAAAATCTTGGTCCGAGCAATCAGTTGAGAGAGTCACTATTTGAGGTTATGGGAGATAATTTTGAGTATCTATTATATGAAGTTAATGTCACGTGAAGAAATGTTAAGTATGGAAGAAGTTATGCAAGTTTTGGTGAAGTTTGTTCTAAGATAGAGTTTACAGAAGCATGTTCTGGTAAACTTGTTATATCTCTTACTAGAATTTTTATTATGAGAATCAAGCTTGAGGATGTGAAGAAGACATGTTGATGATGATATAGCTATACTCACTCACCATAATATTATGTGTATAGAAAGTTATTCAAGTTGCAAGGCCAAAGATTAATGTTATCACTAAGTGTAATGTGTTCTTAATGTGGTCCTATAATAGTTAATTGAGAAGGTATAACAACCAACTCAGTGAATTATTTTATGGATTTGGTATAAAAGAAGGAAATTTTCCTTTATTATTAGTATGAAAAAGAAGTGATTCTAAGTAGCATGAAGAGCAGAATGTGAAGTTGAGTAGAGAAGAGTAGAAGTAAAGGAAACTTCATTGTTGAGGTTTTATTGTGTGATTCAAGGTTTGATATTTGGATTTGAGGTTCATGACCTGGTCTACAAGGTCTGATAGTGATTGGTCCATTTGACAAGACAGAGGAAAGAAGATAAAGTTTCTCACACAATTATTCTATAAGGAATAGTTGAGAGATCATTTGGACAATGAGTTTAGTGGTCTTGCCCTCGAAGCTATTTGGACAGTAGGTCCTTCTATCTTCTACAACTCCTAATAGGGTTGGAATCTTCTAACAAGGATTCAAAGTCTTCTAATAGGGACTCTATGTACTAAATGTTATAATAGACTCCTAACAAGGTCCATTCTCTAACAAGGAATATTTATATTAGTACATCATCTTGTGGGCATCATTCCCACTAGGGTTTTCCCTCTAATCAAGGGTTTCCCTAGTTAACATATCTTGTGTAATTATCAATGTTCATCTTATTATGGTTTTTGTTTACTTTGGTTAAATGAAAAATATTTTTTAAGGTTAATAAATGTTTTAATTATTGGATAAATGATTCACCACCCCTCCCTATCTCAATTATCTTGGTGGACTATTGTTTCTAACAATTGGTTTCAAAGCATTAGGTCCTTGAAGGTAAAGTCTAACAACTTTGGGAGATCCATGGAAAACATGTTTAGGAAAGATAGTCTAAAGTTTGATGGAATAAATTATGATAGCTGGAAGGAAAAGATAACGACACATCTACTATGTATGGATCTACGATATTGGATCTTGATAAAAACATCAAAGATAATCATTGCTGAAAAAGAATTGAAAACTTGTACCAAGGAAGAAAGAGATATTTTTATGTGCGACATGAGAGCTGGAGAAGCACTATTGACTGCACTTCCTAAAATTGAATACAATTAGGTAAAATCACTTATTACTTCACATTTGATTTGGAAAGCTTTGGAAACTAGTTTTGAAGGTGATGAACATTCTATGAAATTGAAGCTACAAAATTGGTTTTGTGCATTTAAAGATGCTAAAATGATGGAAGATGAATCTATAAGATCATATGTAGCTAGAATAGAAGAAATTTCTATAGGTATTAAATCTCAAGGACGAACCAAAGAAGATGATGAAGTTACATGGAAGATATTGAAGACTTTAACACCATTGTTTAAGTCAAAAATTCAAATGATACAGTTGTTGATATCTTGTACCAAAGATTTCAAAAAGAAGACATTTCTTGGAAGACTCAAAGTAGTTAAGAATGAGCTTAGATAGTCCAAAGAATTGACCAAAATAGAAATAGCTTTCAGTGCCTTGAATATGAGACCTAGTCTATCAAGTGAAACAAGTGCTAGAGGTGACTTTGCTAACAACATGAGATCTGATGAGGATAGAAAGATTGAAGGAGTATCCCTTCTGGTAAGAAGAGAAAAAGATGGTAATAAAATCTTTAAATGTTGGACTTGTAATGAATTTGGTCATTATGCATCTAAGTGTCCTAAAAGAGAGAAAAAGTATAAAGCAAATTACAAGCCTAAAATAAATAGAGAGTGTTTGTATGCAAATAAAGAAGATGAATATGATGAGCAAGCAGTAAGTGGTACTGATGATGAAATAGGATTTGTAACAATTAAAGAAGAAATTATAGAGAAAGTAGCTTTGGTATCACAAGTTGAAAAGAAATTTGATTGGACAATTGATGGTGGTTGTCAACATCATATGACTAGTGATATGAACAAATTTGTTGACTTCAAAAGTGAGGATGGAGGCATTGTTAGAGTTGGAAACAATGCAACATGCCATGTTAAAGGTATTGGATCTATAATTCTTGATGGTAAAACTAACACTAAGGACATTTTTTTTTTTATGGTTTGAAGAATAATCTTCTAAGTGTTGGATAACTAGTCGATAAAGGTTATTAGGTGTAGTTCATAGAAAATACATGCATGATCAAAGACAAATATGGAAAGGTAATTGGAATAGGAACTATATCTAGAGGTAATGTATTTTAGTTGAACCCTACTAAAATAACTACATGTTTTGTTGCAAAGGTAGATGACAGTTGGTTATGGCATAAGATATTTTGTCATATGAACCTTGACAACATTGTAAAGACTAGTAGTATGTTTACAGTAGGAGATTTGACTAAGATTATAAAACCTACTAACACAATTTGTAAGGAGTGTGTTTTGGCAAAGCATAACAAAACTTCTTTTCCCTACAAGAAGTTTACTACTACAACAAAATTGGAGATTGTAGATATAGATCTCAATGGTCCTATGAAGACTAAAGGATTTTATGGTGAAAGGTATTTCATGATTTTAGTTGATAACTTTTCTAAAATTATGTGGGGTGCATTTCATAAAGAAAAGTTGGTGACATTTGATAAGTTCAAGATATTTATGAATAGAGTTAAGAATGAATTAGGCATGAATATTAAATGTTTAAGATTAGATAGAGGATGATAGTTTACTTCAAATGAGTGTAACAACTTTTGTGAAGCTAATGGAATCAAAAGAAAGCTATCAGCTAAGAACCCTTGAACAAAATGGTATAGTAGAGAGAAGAAATATGTCAGTTATAGAAGTAGCAAGAGCTATGTTAGCTAAGAATGATATATCCAAGATGTTTTGGAGAGAAGCTATGAATACAATAGTCCATGATCTAAAATGAGTACAAGTTAGAAAAGACAAACAAAACCCCTTATGAACTATGGTTTGGCCACTCACCTATAGTTAAGTATTTCAGAATTTTTGTTGTAAGTATTATATCAAAAGAGATGATGATATTGGTAAGTTTGGTGCTAGAAGTGACAAAGGTATGTTTCTTGGTTATTCATTGAAAATAAATGCTTATAGATGTTATAATTAGAGAACTAAGACTATTATAGTAAATGCAAATGTGAGAGTTGATGAGAAATTTAGGATACAAGAAATAATAGTTGATTACAATTCAAATAATGATGTTGTTACTAAAAAAAGGAATGATGAAGTATTCCTTGAGACTAACAATTATTTGTAGAATGAAGGAGAGCCAAGGTAGGAACAAAGCTCAGAACCTTCAACAGAGCCAACAGTTGAGATAACAACTCCTACTTTGGAAAATAATATAACAAAAAATCACTCACCTGAGTAGATCACCAAAATCAAAGATAAAGTTTTGATGAAAATAAGTAAAGCTAATGAATAACTATGTTTGATATCTCAAATTTAACTTAAGAATGTAGATGAAGCAGGTAAAGATGACTATTGGAAGGAAGCTATGAAAGAGGAAATGGATTAGATAGTAAAGAATGAGACATGGGAATTAGTCCCTAGACTAGTAGAAGAATTTGATAGGAACTAAATGGGTATTCAAAAACAAAATGAATGAAAAAGGCAAGATTGGTATGTAAAGGTTACTCATAGCAAAAAGGAATAGAATATGATGAGACCTATGTTCCTATGGCTAGAATAGAAGCAATAAGATTATTCTTAGCATATGAAACATATAAGAAATTCAAAGTATATCAGATGGATGTCAAGTCTATTGGAAATACAGGAGTAACTAAGAGGGGAGGGGTGAATCAGTTACTACTAAAATAAATTCAAGATCCCTTAGATGTCAAATAAAATTCACACTAATAAAAATTGATTACTACAGATGCTCGATAAGCATAGAGAAATTGTTGTAACTTAGTAAATGTAAAATGTGTATTACTTAGTAGATCTTAAGATTTTGTCAGTAATTACTTAACCTTCATTTTTCATACATGAGAGAAAATAAATGAACACATATGACACCAAGATTTAACATGGAAACCCAATATGGAAAAAATGACCAATGTAACTAGTTACTATTTTTTACACTTTTGAAGTGAGCTTGGCTAGGAGCCAAGCATGTTAAAGGTTACAAAACACACTATTAGGTGTGACCCTATTAAAAGATGTAATCACCTTGTTAGGAGTGGCCTTGTGAGAGGTCTTGAAGCAATTCGATGGAATTTTCACCTTGTTAGAACATTTACAAATGGCTATTAAACCAACTCTGTTAAGAGATTTAGATTACTACTACAATGGTTAGAGAGTAACAATGAAAATGACCTAATTGAGATGCAACTAAATTGTTGATTATAGATCTCTATTATAGCTTTATACTTGATCCTTCCTAATTGGATAAAACCTTTCTGCTTCACAAAGATACCTGCTTATCCTTCAAATTCACTTCTTCTCATCTTGTCTCTTTCAACTCTTTCAGCTTGCATATCACACTCTTTGCAATCACAACTTGACCTATTAATTATACCTTTCAAATTTTTAAGTCATCTCAAATACAAATTAGAATAACCAATATTCATTACCTTAGTCAGCAAGAATACAAGTTTACACAAAATTAAAAAGTTCGACAAAATGTAGAAATTCATGCTCAGAAGACTAGTTTGGTGAGGTTTTCATACTCAGCATCGACCAGTGCCAATGCTCAACATCATGATACACTCATTAGATGTAGAGGTTCAGTCCATACTGATCACCTTTAGGTAATCTTGAACTCAGTCTACACTAGTGACTCAACAAATTCTGTGAAAATTGATTCACACTACATAGCTTGATCAACACTATCACTCCAAAAATCTATTGGAAACCAAGTGAACTTGGTTATCACTAGCTCTGTTCACCTTTCCCTTTGTTAATCAAGTGAGTTTGGTTAACACTATTTTTGCATAAATTCCTTCCATTCCTGAGTGAGCTTAGTAGATATTGGCTTCTTTATAGAGTAAACTTAGGAATGCTCGATAGAGTATAAAAACTGTCTTCACTGACCAAGTGAACTCGGCATGCACTAACTATCAACTAATATGAAATTTGTGTAACATCAAGGACAACACACAATTAGTCAATTGTATCTAAAAAAGTCATCATTTCTTAATGGAGAACTTGAAGAAGAGGTATACATTGAATAGCCTGAAGGTTTTCATTTAACATATGACAAGGACATAGTATGTAGATTGAAGAAAGCATTGTCTGGCTTGAAGCAAGCACCCACAACTTGGTATGCAAGGTTAGACAAGCATTTGATAAAGCTTGGATATAGCAAAGGTATGATAGATAGTGATCTCTATTGAAAAGAAATTGATGATGGACTAATGATTTTGGTAATATTTATTGATGATATCATATTTGGAGGAAATGATGATGGAAGTGAAAAGTTTGTAGAAGAAATGAAGATGGAATTTGAAATGAGTATAATAGGAGAAACAAATTATTTTCTAAGATTACAAATTGTATAGAATAAAGAAGGAATCTTTATTTCTTAGACTAAGCATTTGAAAGATTTAATAAATTTGTTTGGTTTTGAAAAATGTAAACCCATTGGAACACCTATGGTAACTGGACACAAGTTATCTACAAAGGATGAGGCATCTACTATTAAGCAAAAGAAGTACAGATCTATGATTGGAGGATTGCAATATCTAACTCACACAAGGCTGGATATAGAAAATACAGTTGGAGTTGTTGAAATATTTCAAGATGATCCTAGAGAAGCACATTATGTAGCAATTAAAATGATATTTAAATACCTAAAAGGAACATCTATGTTTGGATTGTGGTATGATAAGTTGAATGATTTCACTCTATATGTTTATATTGATGCTAGTTGGGTAGGTAGTATGGATGATAGAAAGAGTGTGAGTGGTGGATCCTTCTTTCTTGGAGGAAGATTAGTTTCTTGGCTAAGAAAGAAGTAGGATTGTACATCACAAAGTATAGTATAAGTAGAATATGTTGTAGTATAAAACAATTATAATCAAGTTGTTTAGATGAAACATATGTTGAAGGATATAATGATAGAATTCAATGAACCTATTGTTATAAATTGTGACAACACAAGCATAGTAAATATATCTAAGAATCTAGTGTTGCATTCTAAGACCAAGCACATTTCTATCAAGTATCACATGTTGAGAGAGAAAATTATAGAAAAAGAAATTAAATTGGATTATGTGAGTACTAAAGAGAAGATTACATATATTTTCACTAAGCCTCTTCCCAAAGAAACTTTTGAGTATTTGTAAGGTATGTTAGGGATTATGCCGCTTCCTACATTAGAGTATAAGATGCAAAAATGCATTAGTCTAGTGTAACAGAGGACTATTGTTTGTTTGGAATGAATTCTGATGCTTCCTAAATGGGGGTGTATCTATGATGGAAAGAGTCATCTAGGACTCTTGTTGGATGTTTTTTTTGAATAGTATTTAGAAACTTGAGCTAGTAAGAACCAATTGTTGCTAAGTTTGTTGGTTATTTAAACCTTTGACATTGATGTTAATGGGTGAGAAGATTAGCATGAAAAGCAAGTCGGAAAAGAAGTAAGAAGAATTACAACATGTTTGGAAGAACTACAATATGGAATGACAATTTTATGTAAAGAACATTGAGGTATATCAATGGGGGAGACTGATTGATGAAGAGGATTTAAAGAAAGATTAACAATCTTTGATTGTTGGTATTCTTAGAAATAGATGTTTTTCATCCATGTTGCCATCAATTCCAAAGGGGGAGATTGTTGAAAGCATGAATGGTGATGATATTCCTATAGGGAACTATTGTAGATGTGTTACATAAAAATGTAATAGTGCAATAAACACTAAGAAACTAACATCTATTCCTACATGATTATGCAAACCTCAAAATATGGAAGATAAATATGTAAATAAGCATAACATGAAATCAAAATAACTTAATCTACTAATGCAAACCTCATGAAATCACCAAGTGAAGATTATTTCATTGTTGTGGGATGTGGTTGCTCACAATTCTTGTAGCATAACAATGGGCTAGATAGTGCTTGTTGAAGATGAGGAGAAGGCTCTGCTTTCATACAAAATGAGATGAAACGGATGGTTGAGATTCAATGCAAGACTGAAGGGCTAGGATTTTTCAAGATTAATGAGGTGTCAATGAGGTGGAGGCCAAGTAGAATCCATGTGGATTAGGGTTTTTGACTATTCAAAGGGGGAAGTATGCTCACACATGTGTGAACAACCTTTGATGGTGACATGTCAATAACAGGTGTAAGAGGTGTGAGAAGCATGGCTTCACACACATGTGTGAGACACATTGATTCTCATGCAAGAGGACAAGTGTGCAAGGGGTGTGAGAAGCATGAGGGGTGTGAGAAGTGTGAGTGTTCCTCACACATGTGTAATGATTCCTCACACATGTGTGAGCACACACTTAGGATTAAAAGGTGATTAAAAAGGTGATTAGGAAAAGTAAGCAAGATTAGGTAGTGGGTAGTCTTAGAAGGATGGGTTAGGTTAGGAAAGTGAGGTTAGGTGAGGGTTAAAATTAGGATCCATGCAATCAAATAGGATTAAATTTAATATTTAATTCTAACTGGATTAGGAAGGGGATTAATTAAGTAAATGAAGTACTTAATTAAAGTGAATGGGTTAAGATGCAAGTGGAAAGGCTAGGATTTAAATAAATGTTAGTTTATTTAAATCAAGGAAAGGTGAATATAATTAAATAAATATAAATTTATTTAACTAAAGGTAGGGTGATTAAATAAATAATAAATATTTATTTAATTGGTCATGAAAAGGGGATTTGGACAATTTTCGGTGTCTACATTTTGCCCCTCTTTGATATAGCATTAGTAATGTTATATAAAAGAAAAAGAAAATATAGTGGCTAGGAGGATAAGACTAGTAGCATGATGCCCTAGTCATGGAAGGATGAGGATGGAATGGTATGCGCCCTCGAGAGGACATGCAGGTTAGGAGAACAAAAATTTTCTCTTGAAATGGATGCGAGTATGGATGGTAGAGGAAAATGATAAGATTGATAAAGTTATGTTGCAATGACATGAACAACCTAAGTTTGATATTGTATTCAACACTATGTACCAAGGTATGAGCAACCAAGATGACAATGTGTCAAGTACATGATAAAAAAAGGTCTAATACAACCATATGCCTTATGAAACCATGATATGGAAGACCAATCAAATCAAATCAAATCCACTATCAAATCAAATCAATATCAAGTCCAATCCATTTCAAATTAAATCAACACAAAATCCAAAATTGCTCCTAGTCCCAAGTTCATATTCCATCCATCATCAAATCTTTCATCACTTTTCATCTAACATCTATGGATCCAAATTTTCTTAATCAAATGGTTGACGATCTTCACCAACAATATGGAGTTATACCTCCCTTTCAACCTACATATCAAATCCATCCTTGACACTTCATCTCCAAAGCACATCCATCTCATGTTCATTATTCTTCTACCTTTGACAAGGGAAATCCACCTCATTATCCTTCCACTACATACAATTCCATTCATAGCCCACACAATTCCTTAAGCACAAATAACCTTGCCAGGGAAATGGAGGAACTAAAGTGTTATCTCTTAGCAAGTCAATAGAAAAAGTATAACTTCCATGATATGTGTCCTCTTCCCTCATGTTTTGAAGATCCTAATCCTCATGTCCCATCCAACCCCAACCCCCCATGCAATTCCCCATACTTTTAGCCTAATGTCAAAAACAATCATCCTAGTCCTCTACCCATAGTTCCACCTTGACACAATGCTAATCCTCCAAAAAAAAAAACATCCTCACCTCCTAAGGGGTTTTTCACATCATACTTGGCTAAGTGTAAAGAATAAAATAAAGTGTGCCAATCACCCAAAGTTATACCCCCAATTCCATTTCAAGATCTTCCTCCAAAGCATGAAATTATAGATTACTCTTCTCTTCTAGATCTGAGCATTTCTCCATCCCCTCATTCCATTATCCTTCAATATCCATTTATCCCTCTTAGTCTATCTCATGGTTCCCTTCCTAATCAAGATTAAGGCATTCTATGTACTACACATATTACTGATTCCACTCGCTCTCAAGAGTTAGCATTCATAGATCCTCCACTTCATGAAGAAGTTCCTTCCACTCCATCCACTAATACTCCTCTATGTCTAGGTCAAATCACTCCATCTCATGGTTCCATTCCCTCCATTCCATTATATGATTCTAGTCCATCTCATGATCCACTCATTCCACTACATGATCCCCTTTTAAGTCAAGATCAAAGTACCCCTTCATTTTCCTTTCATGATCCCACTCCATCTCAAGATCCTATTATACTTCATAATCTACCTTGCAATCCTAATCCTCCACATGATCCTATAACACCTATCCAATCCACTCATGAACCCCATATACCTAGACTTGCATCTTGTATTGAAAATGATAAGCATCCCATTGAAGAAATCATGTCTTAAGATGTTGGTACACCTTCTACTCCTTCCAAATTCAAAGTTACTCCTTCCAAACCTAAAACTTCCCATTCTCCATATTCCAAGTCCATTTTGGGACCTTATATCCATATTCCCATTCCTTACCCACTTTCATCCATTCTAGGTCCTTATATTCCACATCCAAATCCTTCATCCCTTCCTTCCATTTTGGGTCCTTACGTATATCCATCTACCATATCCATGTCTCCCACTTCATCCCCTCATGTTCCTAGTAAAGATCAACAAAGGCACACATCCTTGAATTCCTCACAATGTTCACCATCCATACACTCTCCACCTCATTTACCTTCATGCACCCATGCCATGGCCAATGGAAGCAAAATGGATGCCAAAGAAAAAGAGAATAAAGTCAAAAATCCACAAAAATCCAAGGATCAACATGTCCCCTCTAAATGACATGTCCAAGGAAAGAAAAATCTGATCCAAAACAAAATTAGAAGGCCACAAAGGCTGAAAATAAAAATAAAAAAACTTTGTGGATCCCAAAGCTACTTAATGTATAAATGAATCTCCAAGAAAGATTCAAAATGACATCCACTTCTGTTAATCCAAAGGCTTCCCTCATTCATAGATCACCCAAGCTTCTATTTTCCAAATCAATTTTGGGTCCTTATATACCCAAATCCACCATCCTAAATCCATCATCTCCTTCATTCATTTTGGGTCCCTATATCCTAAAATCAAAACTTTCTCCTACATATCCTCCAAAATTTCCTCATTTCCATCACCCTTCAAGATGTGTGCCAATGAAAATCTTTCCACCTCATTTATCCACTCACTCACAAGTCTTCCAACCTAGCACCCTTTAACCATGTCTTCCCCCCACCCCCCCACTCCACTCCCTTAATCAAAACATTTTCATAGGTCCCATTTCATCCTTTTTTTCACTATCCTACCAACATCTATGCAAAAATAGTCAAAATCGGTTGAAAATAACAAAGAAAGACATAAATATCAAGGGATACCATCCACAAAAATAGATTCTTGAGTCCTCCCTTCATTTTCCTATCATGTATTCAATGTCTTCTAGTTCCACTTATCCAGCCATTCACTTTTCCTCTTCCACTTGCACTCTACACTGGGGGCAAGCTCCATCCATATCACTCTTCCTTACATATCTTCCATACTTCCATCTACCATGTATCTTTTTCCATCTTTGATCTTGACTTTCACTTTCCTTCCATCCATCCATATACTCACTTTTCATATCCATCCATTATCCTACATATTTCCATCCACTTTCACATCTTTGATCTTGACATGCTATTCATATCTTGCATCCCATCATCCTTGTCATTTTCATTTCATCCATTTTCCACCCATACTCCTACAAACTTCCATCCCCCTTTCATATGTCTTTGTTCTTGGTTATCCCATCCATCTCATCCACTTCATATCACACATTTCATCCATACCCTTCATATCATTATCCCTTTTTCATACCCTCCCTCCCATATCCCTTATTCATTCCACTTTGATACCCACGCTTGTGATCCATATTAGAGGCACAATACCAAAATGTTCATACATGCTTCAAACATCCACATGCCTTCTCTTCCTCCATATACTAGCCTTTGTACCATCTTTCCATGTTTCCTTCCATTTTCCCACCATATTTCCTTCCATTTTCCTACCCTTGGTATGGGGCATTTGGACTCCTTTGAAACATGATCCTTGACTCTGCATTTTCTAATACCATATCATTTGGCCCCTCATATCCTTTCACCATTCCTTTCATCCACCAACTCACATTGTTTATCCTTCATTTACCATGACTTTTCTCTCCCTTGTCATTGGTCCCAATCGATTCTATCCCGCATTTGTTCATATCACCTTAAATCTAATTCTTCCACTCACTTCAATCAAATTCATTTATCCTCTAATTCGATCAGTTTTCCTTTTCTTCTAATTCTTTCACATCAAATCAATTCTACTCTCATCATTCTTCATCCTATCAACATCATTCTTCCAATATCATCCATGTTCATTCTTTTTCTTGCATTTCAATTTCATCTATTCATCCAACTCTCCAAAAAATCAAAAACATTAAAAAAATCTCAATCAATGTGCAATCAATACTAATCCAATCAATCTAATCTTGCAATCTTGTAAATCAATCCTCAATCAGTTCACCAATTTGACCCAATTAGTTTATAATCCATTAACCATATTCCAACATTATCATGGGATGTATCCTTCCCAATCCTTAGATGTGCATTACGCTTATCGGTAGCCTTGCCATTCTTAATCAATCATCATCAATCAATCCATTAATTGGTTTTCAGCTTGACTAGGGGCAAAGTGTTGGTTTGCTTTTGGTTTTTTGTGCATGGTGTTGGCTCCTGATTTAATAGTTTTACAAACAACCAAGAAACTAGACAAATGCATCTAAGGCTAGAAAATTCCTATGATGAATGCACTTGACTGTAGTCTTGGGCCAACTATAAGGCTTGACCCTTCTTCACTTCAGGCTTCATGAGACCTAGGTGGGTTAACCTTGAGGTTCTGAGATATGGTACTAGTGCATTTAAAACATAAATTGGAACCTATTACTGTAAATGAAAACCCTTATATCTCCTAATAACTCATGAAAAAACATAGATCTACAGTAGCTAAATGCAAATCTATGAATCTCAAAAGTTAAGTGAGGGTTAATTCTTTTCAGCCCACTAGAAAACATGAAATATTGAAATGGTTTTAATTAATAATGTTGAATTCAACAAACCCTCAGATATGCAGCTGTAAGATTTTAATGATCCTGTAGCTAACTAGTGCCTAATCCATTGGGCAAATCCACAAATCAAATGCATACATATGGGTATCTGATACTTATTTATATATTTAGATATATGATCTATCTGTTTACTTTGTAAATAAACATCTATGCTCAATCTGAACCTCATTCTTACATGATATCCCCCTTAGTAAACTTACAACCTTGTTGAATTCTCTGAAGAATTTACATAACCCCTTGGGTTATAAGCAAGAATGAAACAACATATAGCCTTAAGGGACTGCAACTATGACCTAGGCTCTTTGTTCAAAGACCATAAAATATTGAAGCTCACTGATAAAGGAGACAAGATTCAAGATGAAACTCAACCATTTGTTGTTCCTTGTATTAATTTCCTTAAAACAATACATTCATATGCATGAAATGAAAACATATAAAAACACCTAAAAGATCTAAAATATCTATATTATCCCTCCTAATGTTGTTCATACAAGAGAATTATGATGAAAGAATGGTGTCACAGTCATGGGAACACATCAAAAACTAGAACCAAAACCTGGTATCACAGTAGTGAGTGGTTTTTTCTCCAAAAAACTAGAACCATGAATGGTCTAATAGTGAAAAGCTAGAACCCTACAGGTATTACCTAGAGAAAATTGCGAACCCTTACAATGGATGAAAGAAAGAAAGATATAGGAAAGAAAGAATTCTCAGATCTAATCGTAAAGTGACATGTGTCCACTTGGAATTCAATCCCTTTTAGTTGTAAAGCATCTTTCTACCTTCTCCCATTAACTGCTAATCATATCCTTTCTATTTTGCCTCTTCCTATGCAAAATATCTCAGCAAAAGGAAAATATCTGCTAACTAAACCTGGATATGTGCCAATTGATCAAATTTTAGCCACAACACCAGAAAGACACAAAATAACTTTATACAAGAATCACTGAACACTTTTATGATATTTTTTCATCGAATTCTATAACTGGTGACTTGAAACACCTCATAAAACATGTAGATCAACCTCTAAGAGAAAACCTCTTGTGGTATGAACCAGTGGAATTCTATGAAAAAAATGACTCCATATTTGGAAATGTTAGTTTCTCCTAGTTTCGGCGATATATAACATCACATGTTTTACTTACCAGGAACCTCCAAAATCTTTGTTTGAAAAATACTCCTCTGCTAGGGCTCTATGACTTGCAACCTTTAAATTTTTTTTTAAAATCAAATATTTATAAAGGTCCGAGGATTGAACTTTAGAATAAATGTCTCTTTTGATTTAAAATCCCTTTGAACATGCAACCATTTAAAAATTAATAAAATATTACTTTTTATTATTTCCAAATTTTTTCTTTATCCTCTAAAATTTGAGGTCAAACTTTTGTTTTCTAAGAG
Organism: Cupressus sempervirens; assembly: GCA_028749045.1. Lineage (NCBI taxonomy): Eukaryota > Viridiplantae > Streptophyta > Pinopsida > Cupressales > Cupressaceae > Cupressus > Cupressus sempervirens. The sequence continues at coordinate 32,747,930 of CM053784.1, read as the reverse complement.
CCACATGGTGGCCTCTAATTGGCTGCTTGAACATGCATCTACCACATTAGTGCCACTAGGACCATTGCCACATGGTGCATTATCGTAATCACATATTTCTTAAGTTGTGTGCATCTTAATCAAGCAAGATTGCATTGTTTGTCAGATTTGACACATGGCAGCATTTGGTGAATCCGTGTTGAATTGCTCCTTTGGCACCACCTCACAACCACCTAGGACCCGTTTCCATGTGTCACATGCTCGCATTCTCACTTTTTTAAATTGGAAATCATCTTACTTTTGCGGGTAAGCACCCATCGTCAGATCGTGACATGTGTCACAATCTCGTGTACTACCTCCTAAACTTGCCACATCAACATCATTGCATTTTTGTTTAGAATTTTGCATTTTTTTCCTTCGGTTGATGTCACTAGGCCCCACCTCACACCACATGGCTTCCAAAAGCCTCTTTTTTCAAGACACAAGTTGTATTGACTGCTCTACTATTTAAAGACATTAAAAACTATCCCATGGGCAATGTGGGATAATTTATTTTGAATATCCTTCATTTTCTCAATGATGCCAGCTGCTTGTAATAAGTGGGAGTCTTCCTATGTCTACTCCCACTCACATATGCATGGGCTCTTGTCTTTTTTTGCATTTGATTTGCCACAGGTAGTTTGATATTCCTTTTGCTTTTTAACATGCTAAACAAAACTCCTTTTAACCTCTTACCTTCAACCTCTGTTTGGCATGGCTTTGGCTTCTAATAGTAGCTGATGGTCATTTTTTCTTTGTTCTCTACATCTTTATAAGCAAGTTCGCTCTTCAACATTAGTGTGGAGGTCTCTTGAAATAGTGGCTTCTTTGAAATAGTGGTTGGGTCTTTTAACTCACAGTAGAGCAACTCAATTTTGCTACTAATGGCAAAAACAAAGTCATGGGTCTCTTTTCGTCTAGAGTGCCCTTCTTAACATTGCGTAAGCTTGGTTTTCTTTGCATTTATCTAATGCCATGGGAGCTCTTTCATTACTAAATTGCCCCATCCTTTCTAATGCCAGTTGCTCCCTTTGTTGCTTGGCATGGATGGATGCATATTCTTCTTTGTTAAATGCATTGACTATACATTGTTTTACATATATATATTGACTTCCTTTTACAAAGTTGTGATCCTCTTTACAGCTTCCCACTACCTTTAAACTTGATTGGAGCTTCTTTATTTAGCGTGAGACTCCATTGTAATCATATGTTGCCTCTGCTACTTACTCACGGTTTGCCTTTTCTCAATTGGCATGAGTGGGCTCTTAAAACTAGCTTCAAATTGTCATGAGCCTTTTATCAATGTGAGCTCCCTTGACTTTGACCATGGCTCCCATGCTATATGAAGGCATGGATTCCTTTTTAAAATGTGAGGATGACTCTTTGAAGCTGGTTCCTCTCCTTTTCCTCCCGAACTAGAACATTTTCACCACCAACCAAGACCATGACAATTTTATAGGAAAAAATAGAAAAGGGAGATAAGAGTGTGCAAATCCACAACTCAACTCAAGAAATTAAAGCCTTTCCCATAATCATTTGACAGATTCTAGAGCTGATACATGCAGAAAATCTAGAGGAAGTCAGAGTTTTCTATCAAAGAAAAGATGCACAAATGACAATGCTGAGTTATTAAGCACTAAAGTTGTATGCAAAAATTTTCTCATAAGGTGATGAGTTAATGTATTCCATTCATGAATATTCAATGGTCATTCCATTCCATAAGTGAGAGCTCTTTGCCAAAGCATCGATGAAATCTTAAGCTCATATCTTCTTTGGACCCTTTCAAGAACTGTTGGAAGAGTCATGCCCACAACAGACATGCCTCGTTACTTGATCAAATAGTTTAGTTCCTTAATAAAAATTTCTTTCATAATACTTCATGCCATGAAGTCTTATGCACTATTTCTTTTAAAATCAAGCACTTCAAAGCTTTCTTTTCATGGCGTGTAGAGGAATTTTATTTATCAATCAAATATGACCAACATTGTAAAAAACTTTAGACCTTGTGGTTAGTAAATTCGCTTCATCATTTTGAAAATTGAGGCATTCACTCTAGCTTCATTATTTTCATTCTTAGGCTTACTGTGTCTGGTGGAATTAGTCGGACCCCAAAGTGGGTCTGGCTAAAATTTTTTTTGTTTCCAAACACTTGAACCATCCAACTCATCCAACGACCATCTTAGACTAACTAAAATCCAATTCGACTACTGAATCACCATTTAAAACTCATTTTATCATTGTTCTACAAATTGTCATTTTGATGTCAGGAGGTCCTTTGACTGGCCTTATAAACTGATTTAAACACCTGACTAGGCTCTGAAAATTGGCACACTGGCTCTTTGCTCTGCACTCTTACACCTTGCCGAATCTTGTCTCATGAAAAATTTGAGGTCAAAAGATATTGACCATCAAAGTTTCCTTCTTAGAATTACCTACACAAAAACACGTCAGAAAGTAATAAATTTGTCTTGGAATCGGCTTCAAAAATTGGGCAAATTGACACTTGAGTGTACAAAAATTGAGACATTGATTCTTTTTCATGAGGAGAGTATAAATCTAGGATTTGGGCTCATGACGAATAACAAGGCATAGATGGAAAATGGTCAAAGTACGCTACTCAAAATTTGTAAACTGGAAACACTAATAGAAAGCAATTTTTGCAAATGGAATTGACCTGGAAAAGAATGCAAATGGATTAGTCATGACGTAAAAATTGGCACACTTAAAGTATTTTTAGAGGAAAAAATAGTGGTACAATCCATTCAATCTAGGAAATCACAGATTTCAAGATATAACATCTCGAATACGGGTACCAAACAATCTACACTTTATGACACCAGTAAAAAAATAGAAATTCCACTTGGAATCACATTTGAAAACTGATCAAATGGATTCTTCATGAGCTGAAACTTGAAACATAACAAGTCTCTGACATCTACAATGCAACACAAAAATAATTTTTGCATTGTGCTCAATTGCTCAAAAGTTAATATGCATCAAATAGGGCTTCCTAGAAATTTTAACAATTACACAAAAGCATGAAACAATAACTAACCAACTTTGAGGGATTCAAAACCTAATCAAACGAACTTGAAACAACTCAAAATTTGAAACATAGGTTCTTGGGTATGGACACTAGATATTACCAAAGTGGTAAATAACAAAAGATTTCTAGGTGCAAGATATTCAGATGCAAACAAGGCCTCTTGTCACTATTTGACACTGGTGAAAAATGCAAATTTAACATTTGCTCAAAATAGGACTTCACGAAATGGCTCAAAATCTCAATTTAACATCATGAAACACATAGACACACTAAATGAAAGGTGTTAGAAACATTAAACACCTTATGGGACTCAAAGGTATAGCTAGGTACAAACTCATTAAAAGCATTTATGGGGCTTGATTTTCTCAATGGTACTCAAAATTGGGAAGGCAATTTTGAGCGCCAACACATGGTTTCTTGTTACTTGTATACATTAGTATTTTCTACACTTATCATGGTCTTTGCATCTTATTGTCCCATCGAGCATGCCAAAATGTGTTACATAAAAATGTAATAGTGGAATAAATACTAAGCAACTAATATCTATTTTTACATGATTATGAAAACCTCAAAATATGAAAGATAAAAATGTAAATAAGCATAACATGAAATAAAAATAGCTTAATCTACTAATGCAAATCTCATGAGATCACCAAGTGGAGATGATTTCATTGTTGTGGGATTTGGTTGCTCAAAATTCCTACAGCATAACAATGGGCTAGAAACTGCTTGTTGAAGATGAGGAGAGGGCTCTCCTTTTATAGGAAATGGGATGAAATAAATGGTTAAGATTCAATGCAAGATTGAAGGGATGTGATTTCTCAGGATCAATAAGGTGTCAATGTGGTGGAGGCCAAGTAGACTCCATGTGGATTAGGGTTTTTGACCATTCAAAGGGGGAAGTATGCTCACACATGTGTGAGCATCCTTTGATAGTGACATGTCAACAATAGGTGTAAGAGGTGTGAGAATTATGGCTTCTCACACATGTGTGAGACACCTTGATTCTCATGCAAGAGGACAAGTGTGAAAGGGGTGTGAGAAGAATGAGGGGTGTGGGAAGTGTGAGTGTTTCTCACACATGTGTGAGCACACACTTAGGATTAAAAGGTGATTAGCAAGGTGATTAGGACAAGTAAGTGGGATTCAGTAGTGGGTAGGCTTAGAAGGATGGGTTAGGTTAGGAAAGTGAGGTTAGGTGAGGGTTAAAGTTAGGACCCATGTGCTCAAATAGGATTAAGTTTAATATTTAATTCCAAGTAGGATTAGGAAGGGGATTAATTAAGTAAACAAAATACTTAATTAAAGTGAATGGGTTAAGATGCAATTGGAAAGGCTAGATTTAAATAAACCATAGTTTAACTAAAGGTAGGGTGATTAAATAAATAATATTTATTTATTTAATTGGTCATGAAAAGGGGATTTGGACAATTTTAGGTGTCTACAATAAATAATGATATGTTACATTCATGACTGAGTTTTTCATTGATGTCAACATAGAAGTATTTTATGGTATTAGATAGAAGAACAGGGGAAAGATCAAGTTGGTATGGATAGCTAGTTGAGTATTCTCACTATCCAAGGTTATAGGAGATTCTTTTGAGTATCTTGTATATTTAGTTAACATTGGGTGAAGAAATCTTAATTCTGGAAGAAGCTATGCAAGTTTTGGTGATGTCTATTCTGAGATAGAGTTAACAAAGGCATGTTCTAGTAAACTCGTCATATCTCTTAACAAAATTATTATTCTAAGAATTGAGGTTGAGGATGTGAAGAAGACATGTTGCTGATGACATATCTAAGGTTTCTCATCATAATATTGCATGTATGGAAAGTTATTCAAGTTGCAAGGTGAAAGATTAATGTTATCACTAAGTTTAACATGTTCTTAATATGGTCCTATAATAGTTAATTGAGAAGGTGTAATAGCTAACTCAAGAAATCATTTTATAGATTCAGTATAAAGGAAGGACATTTTCCTTTATCATGAGTATGAAAGAGAACTGATTGTAAGAAGCACGGAGAGTGGAATACGAAGTTGCGTATGTTGATACAATTGTTCAATTGTGTGTTGTCTTCGATGTTATACAAATGTCATATCAGTTATTAGTCAAAGTCTACCGAGCTCAATTGGTCAACAAGGGAAAAGATAGATTTTACTGAGTTTAGAAGGTTAGCAAAGAAATGTTATAGTGTCTACCAAGCGTTCTCAGGCTTTACCTTGTACAGATAGTTGTTACCAAGCTTTCAAGGTTAAACAAGGAAATTCAACTATTATCGAGCTCACTCAATCATCAAAGGAAAATATGGCAGAGACAATTCTTACTGAGCTCTCATGGTCAATGAAGAAAACTTAGTTCTTATTGAGTCAACTCGGCAGCCAAAGGATTTTGCAAATTTTTAGTATTAACTAAGTTGAGATGGTTAACTTTGGAAATTATTTTTGGAGTAGTACTTACCGAGTAGGGTCGGCCAATGAAGGATTTCATTATTTTGTGAAGTAAAGTTTATTTGTTCAATATAATACATATAGCCAACTGATGTATGGTTTATTGGTAAATGTAACTTGTGGATGAACCAACTTGATAATCTAAATGTTATATATAAGAGGTCAAGCTACGAATTCTAAGTGTGTGTGTGGATTTTATGTAATGTGAATGAGAAGGAGGACTGATTATTGTAAGAGAAAATTTTGAAGGATGATCAAAGATCACTGAGGAGTAGCAAAGCTATATTTGATCGAGAAGCATCTAATAGTGTAGAATAGAGATCTATAATTAGCAAATTTAGTTGCATCTTATTAAGGTCAATTCATTGTTACTTTCTAACCATTGTAGCATTGATTTCAAAATCTCTTAACAAAGTTGGTTTAACAACCATTTTGTAAATCCTCTAACAAGGTGATAATTTAGTTGAATTATTCTAAAGACCTCTTCCAAGGCCACTCTTAATAGGATGATTAAATCCTCTAACAGGGTCACAACTAACAGTGTGTTTTGTAACCCTTAACCAGGTTGGCTCCTAAGATGGCTCACTTCAGAAGAGTGAAAATTGGTAGCTAGTTACTTGGTAGTTTTTCCCATATTGGGTTTCCATGTTAAATCTAGTGTCCTTTGTGTTCATGTTATTTACTTTTGCATGCATATTAATATTAATAAATGCTTGGAGACTAGTAACAAATCAATCTACTAAGTTACAACATTTTGTGAAGTGATTACCGAGTATTAGCAGTAACTAGTTATTTAAGACATCTGAGGGATCTGTAGATTTGTTTTTGTAGTAACTAATTCACCCCCCCTCTTAGTTAGTCCATCTATAATTCCAACAATTGGTATTAGAGCTTTTGGTGCTTGAGGGAAAAGATTTCAAGGATCTAAGCCAAAGGTCAAGATGTCTTATAAGAGAGAAATTCCAAGACTTAATAGGGACAACTTCTCAGCATGGCAGGGGTTGATGAGACTTTATCTAGCTTCTATTGGTGATACAAGGCTGAAGTACCTTGATGAAAAATATGTAGAACCTATTGGTACATTATTTGTCAATGATATTACTGAAAATAAGACTCACAACAACATGATGATAGATATTGCTTCTACCCTAAGCTATGAAAAATTTGATGATATCAAAGATTGCAAAACTACTTTTGAAATGTGGAACAAGCTGAAAGAGATCTATGGAGGTGATGACAATATAAGAAGAGCCAAGGTAGAAAGTTTGAGAGGACAATTTGATCAAATGAGGATGAGAGAGGATGAAAACATTGCAAAATATGTTGAAAGAGTTAAAGCATGTGTTAGTGCAATCAAAGCATCTGGAGGAGATATCAAGAAGGAAATAGTTATAAGTAAAGTTCTTAGAACTCTACTTCCTATTTATGCAATCAAAGTTTCAGCAATTCAAGAAAGATGTGAAGCAAATCACAAGATAAATTTAGAAGCCATAGTTGGAAGATTGACTACATTTGAGCTAGATAACTATGACACTTATGTTCTAGCTGCCAAGAACATTGAATTAACATTTGAAGCCAAGATTTCACTCAAGGAGAAAGGGGAGAAGAAAAATGATTCTCAGTCAGATAGTGATGAAGAATAAGAATAGAGTTCAGATAGTGATCTTGAGGTGGTTGAAGCTCTGCTAGCAAGGAAATATTCAAGAGGAAAAGGGAAATACAAAGGTAAGGTACCTATAATCTATTTTTCTTGTGAAGAAATTGGAAATATTGCTACCAGGTGCCTAAATAAGTAGATCAAGGATGAGAAGAAAAGTCACAAGTGCAATGGCAAGAAAGACCTCAAATCATTCAGAGATAAAGGTAAGAAAACATGTTTCATGGCTAAAGATTCTAAAGATTTTGATGATGAAGAAGAAGATGAAATTGTTTACATTGCTGTAAAGGATGAATCTGATAATGATGAGGAAATGACACTTATTTCTCATGTGATCAAAAATGGTACATGGATTATATATAGTTGTTTCTCTCATCACATGACTGGTGATAAAACTAAGTTTGAACATTTTGAAGACTGTGATAAAACTCAAGAATGATGACTGTCATGTACCTAAGAGAGAAATCAAAAGCATTTAAAAAGTTTAAATGGTATTTGGTCAAAGTAGAAAAGGAAACAAGTAAAAGACTAAAATGTTTAAGGTCAGTCAGAGGTGGTGAATTCATTTCACACGAGTTCAATAACTTTTACATTGATACGAGAATAAAAAGATAGGTTTCAGCACTTGGAACCCCTGAATAAAGTGGAATAGCTGAAAGAAGGAATAGATCTATCATGGACTATGCAAGAACCTTAATGATTGAAAAGAGCATTGCTATCAAATACTAGAAAGAAGCTATTAGCACTACAGTTCATACCTTGAATCGAGTACAACTGAAGAAGGACTCATTCAAAACCCCCTATGAGTTATGGTATGGCTAGAAACCAAATGTAAGTTACCTAACGGTATTTGGAAGAAAATGTTACATTTTGAAAGAATCTAGAAAAGGTAAATTTGAGGTAAAGGGTGATGAAGGAATATTTTTGGGATATTCTTGCAAAAGTAAAGCATATAGATGTTTGAATTTGTCTACTCATAAAGTCATAGAAAGTGCACATGTAAAATTTGATGAGTTTGTAGAAAGAACTAAAGAAGAAAGTAGAAGGTGACCAGAAGATTACAGGAGATTTTTTTACATTGAACCTGATAGAGTACAAAATACACCTATCAATAAGGAATCTTCAACTCTTGAGTCTTCAATAATTGAGTTGCAGGAAGTTCAAACTGAGCTAGTACCTACCAAGATGCAAGAACCTAAGTTGCAAACAGAAGCTACCAAATCAATAGCTACCAAGCTCGAGCAACCAGAACTTGAAGTTGAAATGCAAGAGGTTGAAAATGCAAAGTGTTTAAAAGGAAAGGAATCTGTATTAGCCAAGTATGTCAGAAGGCATTATCCACTAGATTAGATCATTAGAAATAAATCTAAAGGAACTATGACAAGAAGTAAGTTGAAAGGCACTTGTTTACTTGCTAATTTTGAGCCAAGAAATGTCAAAGATGTGCTAAGAAATGAAAGTTGGATTGAAGCTATGAATAAAAAAATAGAAAAGATAGAGAAAAAAAAAATATGGACTCTTGTACCTAGGCCTAAAGACAAAAATGTGATTGGAACTAAGTGGGTATTCAAAAACAAGTTAAATGAAGATGGTAAGGTGTCAAGGAACAAAGCTAGACTGGTATGCAAAGGATACTCTCAAGAAGAATGTGTAGATTGTGGAGAGACTTTTGCTTCTATTGCAAGATTGGAAGGCGTCAAAACCTTACTTGTATATGCAGCATTCAAAGGATTCAAAGTTTATCACATGGATGTCAAGTCAGCATTTCTCAACGGCATATTGGATGAAGAGATTTACATTGAATAGCCTAAAGGTTTTGTTGATCCAAACAAGAAGGATATGGTCAAACAAGCCCCTAGAGCATGGTATGAAATATTGCATAACTATCTTATTCAGATTGGTTTTCAAAGAACTAATAACAACAATAGTTTGTACATAAAGGAAGGACCATATAATAAGATTGTTTTAGCAGAGATATTTGTAGATGATACTTTGTTCATAAGAAATGATGATCTTTGCAAAAAAAATTTAGAACAAATGAACAAGGAATTTGAAATGTCAATTTTTGGTGAGATCAAATTCTTTGTTGGTCTTCAAATTTTTTAGAATGAGAATGACATCTACATCACTCAATATAAATACATCAAGGAGATACTAAAAAAGTTTGGTATGGAAGACTACAAACTAGTTGGAACTCCTATGTATACTAGATTGAAACTTACCAAGGATGATGAATCAAAGGAAGTGGATCAGACATTGTATAGATCTATGATTAGAAAGTTGCAGTATGTAGTGCATAAAAGACCAAACATTTCCCTTGTAGTAGGAATTGTAGCAAGATTCTCAGCAAAACCAAAATAAAATAACATGATTCCAATCAAAAGGATCATGAGATACTTGAAAGGAACTAAAGATTATGGATTATGGTATAAACTTGGAGGAAATCTAGATTTAAAAGTATTTACTGATGTAGATTGGGTAGGGAACATTGATGACAGAAAAAGTACAAGTGGAGGAGCTTTCTTTCTTGGAAAAAGGTTGGTTTCTTGGACAAGTAAAAAGTAGAATTGTACTTCCCAGTCCACAGGAGAGGCTAAATATGTTGCTGCAGTAGTAAACTGCTCACACATTGTTTGGTTCAAATAATTATTATAAGGTATGAAGGAAGAAATCAAAGAACCTATTGTTATGTTTTGTGACAATACAAGTGCAATTAATAGATCCAAAAATCTAGTTATGCATTCTAAAACCAAGCATATTGCTATAAAGTATCACTTTGTCAGAGAATTGGTGCAGGATAAGGAAATCAAATTGGAATATGTCCATACAAAGGAACAAATTGCTGACATATTCACAAAGCCTTTACCTAAGGATACATTCTTGTACCTAAGAGGTAAGTTAGGGGTCATTCCCCTATATGAAGCTCACTAAAATACAGTTTTAGTGATGCATCAATAGGTACAGAATTGAAGATTTATCAGTTGATGCAACAAAGTAATGAAGACATTGCATATGAATTAGTACTTAAGGTACATTGAATCTCACTTAAGTTGTGTTGTCTTTGGCATGTGCTATCAAAGAGGGAGAGTTTACTGTCATATCTTTTTGAAATTTGCAAGAAAAAGAGAGTTTATGTAAGAGGGAGAGATTACTATGAAAGAGGAAGATTACTATAATAAAATGTAAGAAGGAGAAGCATTCTATCATAAAAGACTTATTTTCAAATTTCATTCTGCTATAACATGTTGTGTTTCCATCAATGTCAAAGAGGGAGATTATTGATACAATTTTTCAATTGTGTGTTGTCTTTGATGTTAAACAAATATCATATCATTTATCAGTCAGAGTCTACCAAGCTCAGTTGGTTAGCAAGGCAAAAGATAGAGTTTACTAAGTCAAAAGGTTAGCAAAGAAATTTTACAGTGTCTATCAAGCATTGTAAGGCTTTACCTTGCATAGACAATTGTTACCAAGCTTTCAAGGTTAAACAAGGAAATTTAATTGTTACCAAGATCACTTGGTCATCAAAGGGAAATATGGCAGAGATAGTTCTTACTAAGCTCTCATGTTTAGTAAAGAAAACTCAGTTCTTACCAAGTCAACTCAGCAGCCAAATGATTTTGTAGATTTTGTAGTATTAATCGAGTTGAGATGGTTAACTCAAAAAAATATTTTTGGAGCAGTACTTACTGAGTAGGGTTGGCCAATGAAGGATTTCATTATTTTGTGAAATAAAGTTTATTTATTCAATATAATACATGTAGCCAACTGATGTATGGTTTATTGATAAATGTAACTTGTGAATGAGCAAACTTGATAATCTGAATGGTATATATAAGAGGTCAAGCTACGAATTCTAAGTGTGTGTGTGGATTTGATGTAAGAGCAAATTTTGAAGGATGGTTAGAGATCATTGAGGAGTAGCAAAGCTATATTTGATTGAGAAGGATCTAATAGTGTAGAATAGAGATCTGTAATTAGCAAATTTAGTTACATCTTATTTAGGTCAATTCATTGTTACTTTCTAACCATTGCACTAGTCATTTCAAAATCTCTTAATAGTGTTGGTTTAACAGCCATTTTATAAATCCTCTAACAAGGTGACAGTTTGGTTGAATTGTTATAAAGACCTCTTGCAAGGCCACTCTTAACAAGGTGATTAAATCCTCTAACAGGGTCACACATAAAAATGTGTTTTGTAACCTTTAATCAAGTTGGCTCCTTATAGGGCTCACTTCAGAAGAGTGAAAATTGGTAGCTAGTTACTTGATGGTTTTTTCCAAATTGGGTTTCCATGTTAAATCTAGTTTCCTTTTTCTTCATGTTATTTACTTTTCAATGCATGTTAAGGGTATGTGCAAGATCATGGTCAACCAAACTATGCCCTTAAATGGCAATAAGAAATCAGAAAACCAAGGTTATGTCAACTTGACATGCAATTTTCTACTTGTTATTAACTTTATATCAAAAAGTTGAGAGAAAAGAATCTCTAGCAAATTGAATCTACTTTCCAAACTATTAGGATCAATCTCAAAAAAAAAAAAATTGATTGGTCAAAATTTTGAATTTTAATGCAATATTACAAAAAATTTAGAATAAAAATAAGAATTAGATGTATGTCTAACCACCTTAATCAAAATCAAATGATAATACTTTTTTATAATATTCTAAATATAAGTAGTAGACTCATGCCTAGATGTGACACATATTTTTGGATATTTTTATTTTAAATAAATATTTAATAATTAATTTTTGACTTTAGTATTTTTGGAATAAAAGAACTCTCATGTCTGGCCACCTTAACTAATTCAAAACACTGTAAAATTCAAATTTTTATTTATTTTTTCTTATAGTAGAAGAAACATAGAATGTGATGCATTTTTTAGATTTAAAAAATGTTGTACCATTTAAAAGTTATAGTTGTTTTCCAAGTAGTGTATCAGTCAGCACACTATACGTAACTCCATTAGAAAATAAGTAATAATTACTTACTAAACTTATAATTTCACAAACTTTACATTTATGGAAAGATAAGAACATTCTTAAGAAACCATTTTCATTTCATCAAATTTTGGTGAAAAAAAATTCGTCAACTACATGTTTCAAGTAAAAATCACATAAAAATAGGCCAAAAGCACATTTTTAGAATTTTTTGAAGTTGACCATATAGGTATGGTATCAATAAATATAGTAGACCTTATAAATATATTGATTGATTTCATTTCGTATCAGGGTACATAGAAAAAAGTTGGAATAGATTTTGAAATGGTTTGAGATATTTCAAAACTACAAATTTTTTAGATCCAATAGATCTTAGTTACTTCATCTATACTTCCAATAGAGTAGAGCAGAGTGAAAGTAAAAGAAACTTCATTGATGAGGGTTTATCATGTGATCCAGGGTTCATGACATGGTCTACAATGTTTGAAAGTGATTGGTCTAGTTGATAGGAAAGAGGAAAGAAGATAAAGTTAAGTACACATAATTATTCTACAAGTAATAGTTGAGAGATCATTTGGACAGTGAGTTTAGTGGTCTTGCCCTAGAAGTTGTTTCAATAGTGGGTCCTTTTGTTTTCTACAACTCTTGACATGGTTGGCCCAACTCCTAACAAGGTTGGAATGTTCTAACAAGGATTCAAAGTCTCCTAACAAGGACTCTATGTACTAAATGTTGTAATAGAATCCTAATAGGGTCCATCCTCTAATGAGGAATATTTATATTAGTACATCATCTTCTCAGCATCATTCCCACCAGGATTTTCTCTCTAATCAAGGGTTTCCCTAGTTAATATATCTGGTGTAATTGTCTATGTGCATCTTATTATGGTTGCTATTTACTTTGGTTGAATGGATAAGATTGTTTAAGGTTAATAAATTTTTTAAGTATTAGATAACTAATTCACCCCCACCCCTCATCTCATTTATCTTGGTGGACTATTATTTCTAATAGTTCTTTAGGGTGCTCCATTCTACATCATTTAGAGGCTCTATTTTTCTGAGGTTGTACATAAATATTTGTAACCTCATCAACAATAGATACTTTAAAGGGATATTTTTATGTGAATCGAGGAATTTATCTATAACTACATTCATTGTTGATAGTAGTTTGATGCAATTCACAATTCTTTCCAAAATGGTTTCCTTAAGCAAGTTGCTTAAATTAGAGTTTATGGTGTTGTGTAACTTTTTCATGTAATCTTCTTTAGCAATGAATTTTCCATCTGAGTTAGCTAGATTTGGTAGTCCAACATTTCGCAGAGTTAGTATGATGTGATTCATATTCATTAAGTCTTTAGAAGAAAATTTTATAGGTTCATCTATTTCCATTAATTTTTCACAAATTTGATAGATAGCGAAGGTCATTATAGAGACATCATAGTGGTTGTTTATTCCTTGGTTTTCCAAATCCCTATCACTCAATCTCTATACTTTATTCAAAAAAAAATTGTAATATTTTTTAAGGAAGTGGTGAAGACACTTTTTTGACCCTCAACATCATTTTTTACATTTTCGAAGACATCTTTGATATTGCTATTTAAATCAAGCCATTCAAACAAGCTATCACTATTATGCATTAGTTTCACCCAATTTTCTTATTTGATAAGCTTAACTATATTTATTATAGTATCCTTGACATGAAAATCTTTGGAAGATGTACTTATATTTTGTGCAATTACATTCTCCATTCTTTTCTTCATTTTAGACATCTCTATTTCACTCTTTTCTCATATTTTCTCTACTTGCCCTTGCCAATTAGATGCTCTCTTCCTCTAAACCCCTAATTCCTTCTTCAAATCTTGGATTGTCTTTGTAGTACTTACCTCTTTTTTCTTCTTATCCTTGAGCTCTCTTTTCAAATCATGGATTATCTTCACAATGGACTCCTCATTTTTCTTTGCATTGTCCAATTCCTTCTTCAAATCAAGGATTTTCTTTCCATTTGACTTCTCTTTTTTCTTCGTATTCTCTAATTCCTTCTTCATATGGTAGATTGTGTTACTGTTTTTAGTTGCAATAGACTCCATTCTCTTTGTATTCACCAATTCCTTCTTTAAATCAAGGATTGTCATTACAGTTAACTCCTCTTTTTTATTCATATTCTCCAATTGCTTCTTCAAATTGTGGTTTTTTTTTTCACTAGACTCCTCTTTTTCCTTCTCATTCCCTCGTTTCTTCTACAAAATATCAATTATCCTTGCATTAGACTCATCATTTTTATTTTCATTCTCAAATGCCATCCTCAAATTACAGATCTTATTTTTAGTAGAGAAGTATTTTTTCCTTTCATTCTCTAATTTAATCTTTAAATTATTATTTTCCTTGATAGCAAAGTCTAGGTTAGTTTTTATTTTATTGTTTACCTATACACTACTCTCTACAAACTTGAACAATTGTGGAGTAGAGGTTTTTTCATGTTGAATTTTTTTTTTTTGCACTTATCCAATTCTTTAGTCAAAATTTTTAGTTGTTCATTCATCTTTTCTTGTTGGATAACTGCCTCTATAGAAGAAGAATTTTTTATCCTATTTTGCAATTCTTTGAACCTATTGTCTGTTGCTTTTTCCTTGGCCTTCATCTTATCAAGTTCTACCTATAACTTATCTATTTTCTTTGGAGGTATTTTTTTTTCCCTCTCCACTTTCAAAAGTGTAGAGTAGACCACTTTGTTTCTCTATTTTGATATATTGATTTTGTCAATATTTATCACTTTTGATAAATCCATTTGAAGACTAGTAACTTGTAAATCATTATGATTTATTATATTTTTTGGTGGATTATTATCTCTAGATAGGGGCATAACAGCAATGAAGTTCGTCCCTTTAGTGTTTGGATCATATTTTGGAAATATACTGTTACTACATCCCTAATGTTCAACAACTACATCACTTTTCAAAGTCTTCATACTTTGCCTATTTCTTTTGCTTTTCTAATCAAACTTTGATGCAAAGTCATTTAAACTAAAATTTGGGTTTGCTGACACAATTGAGTATTTGAAAGGTGAATTATTAGTTATATTGTTGGATGCTCATCCAACTCTAGATACACTTACTCCATATACCATTATATTTTGAGGATTACCAACATACTGAAGATGACCCATTCCAAATCTTAGTGTTTTTGGATTATTTTCAAGGTTTTGTACAGAAGCTACTAGTGTATACATTGTTAAAGTAACCATTGGCATTACTTGCATTGTAATTGTCATAACTTTTTTGCTTTTCTGCACAAGGTTCACCTATGCTAGTGCTAGTGCTAGTTCTAGTGGGCTCAACTACAACTAGATTTGAAGATTTAACAAAATTTGTCTTGGGATGACCTTCAAAAGTAGAAGTATAATGTTTTTTTCCCTTTCTAGATGAATCATCTTAAATCTCATTAGAGAGTCCAATGACTAGTTTACTTCCAATTTTTGGTTGGCTTGGTAACATACAATTGGATTCCAAATCCCTTCACCACTTGCACTAATAGGACCTATACTTGCATAACTCATTTTTTGTATCAGAGTTGCCCCTTTATTATATGTTTGTTTAATAGAATCATTCATTTGAAAATTAAAAATATGCTTGGTTGACCCAGGATCCTAAGTAACTTGAATGTCTCCATTAGACTTGAGGTCCTTCTGTCTTTGACTATCACTATCACTTCAAGTACCAAATTCATATACTATAGATGGATACTTTTTATTCCAATAATTGTTGAAAATTTCATCCTCATCAATTTTCCCAAAACCTACTAAGGTCTTTGATTCACCCAAGTTTAGTGTCATTTTCCATAAAATAGTCATCTTGGTTTGAATCCATAATTCAAATTTGCATGTCGCTTTAATTCCTTTCAACATAGAACTCTTAGAAGGTTGAGATGCTTTCTAGTAGAAATTTAAGTATGTTAGAGGATTTGATTTGCATGAATCTGATATGTGCAATACCATAATTTGAGATGACATTTCTTGCATTAAAATATTATTATCTATTGCATGTTTCTCCATCTCTTTCTTAACCTCATCCAATAAATCCATATTTTTTAAGTTTTCTATCAATGGCATCTTCTGATGTTGATATTTTCTTGCAGACATGTCTTGTTTTTATTATGTTCAATGGATCATAATTCCAGTGATTGACAAAATTAAAGCTAAAAAAATTACCAATTCATTTTCCACTTTGAAGCCTTTATCTCAAATATGAGGTCTCCAATTGCAAAAGGAAAGGAAGGAAATATCATTTTCTTTTTCTGTCTAGTGAAAATGTCTTCTGTGCAATCTTGATTTGATTATACCTAGAAAATCCATCCATGAGGGACAAAATTTCATGTCCAGCTATAAGATCTACAATCATATCTATGTTGGGCAAGGGAAGGTTTAGTGACAAGGACCATGTTGGAGATCCACATGGTTTTGGATTTTCTTTTCATAGGCTTTTGCATTATTTTGCATTCTTTGATTGGATTTTTCCTTTTTGGAGTATGTCTTTTAAAATAGACATATGATTGCCTAGGATGTGGATTTTTAGCTTTATGCATTTTGAAGTTGGCATTTACATTGCTGTGGTAAGCTTTGGGAAGATGGTTAGGAGAAGCTTTGTGAGATGGAGAGGATATGGAAGAGAATGTAGGGAGATCATGATGGATGATGTTCCCTGATATGTGCCTTTCTTGATCTTGCATAGGAATGGATGGAATAGGATTTTTATAATGGCTGATAGGAGGATGGAGGATGGTGGATTTTGAGACATAGGGACCCAAAATGGATTTAGCAGATGAAGGGGGGATATGGTAGGTTGTTTTGGGTTGCAAAGATGGTAGAGGAGGGATGGCATAAGATTTCTTGAGGGAGTGATGGGAGGCTGGCATGGTGGGCTTGGAGATAGGCTTGGTTTGGGGGTGTGGTGTACCAACACTTTTAGATGGTGAGCCTTTGGATACATATCCAAGACCATGAAATCCTAGATTTTTTTGTGCAATAATAGTCTTTCTGATTCCTTGCTCTTGTGTTCCTAAACCTTGACCTTGATAATGCCATCGATTGAGCATTTAAACTAGTCGAGGATACTTTTTGCTTGCAAAAATGGTGGAAGTGCTTTATCAGATGTACTGCAATATGGAGATACTATTCTTAATTCTTTTGTTGAGAGGAGGCCACTATGGATGAATGTAAGTGAACCAAGAGTGTATATTATAGATGGTGAAATAGCTTGGATAGGTGGTAAGATGGAAGCATGGAGTGGAGGAGATGGTAGGATAGGATCTTGATTTAGCTTATGGGATGAAAAGATATCCTGTAGTAGAGGAGGTATGGCTAGAGGAGCAGGATGAGACAACATTCACTACCCCTTGGGGAACCTTTTTTTACAACATGATGCCTTTTGGCCTAAAGAATGTTGGGGCTACCTATCAAAGAGCTATGACAGCCATTTTTCATGATCTCATCCATAGCATTTTGGAGGATTATGTGGATGATATCTTGGTCAAGTCTCATACCTTCAGGGACCATCTTGCTGACTTGGAGAAATTCTTTGATAGGTTAGCCCAATATCATCTCATGCTAAATCCCAAGAAGTGTGTCTTTGGGGTCACATCTGGCAAGCTTCTAGGCTTCATAGTTTCTAAACGAGGTATAGAGATCGACCCCAAGAAGGTCAAGGCTATCTTAGACATGCCTCCTCCCTAGACACTACGACAACTTTACTCTCTTCAGGGAAAGCTTCAATCTGTCTAGCGCTTCATCTCCCAGCTTGCAGATAAGTGTACACCATTTTCACTTTTCTGACAGGAGATCTAGCTAAAGGATGCATTGGAATAGCTAACCAAGGGTTGTGCGATGTGTGAAAGATGCTAATCAAGGAGGAACCGACATGAAAGCTAGATAGATACAATGGTACTAAGCTAAAGAGGATGTACAAGCTGACAGACCAAGATATTTACAAGTGGGCTAATCAAGATATGGTACAAGCTAACGGAGCAATGATAGGTATGATACAGATGGATAAAAAGATCAAGATGATAGGATAGTGGGATGGCTCAAGTTGGTGCAAGAGGCAGAAGCTAAGGATGAGGTGATAATGAAACATATGGATTTGACAAGATGCATCCAGTGATGATGATGGGGACAATGCTAAGCTTGGTGGTAGCTGAACGGATAGATGGCACTAGTGTAAATGGCTAATGAGACGATGAAATTGGATTTGCATGAGGATAGCCTAGAGCAGGATACTAATGACAAGGGAGGATGGACAAGACAAGATCTCCAAGGAATATAGGGCCCCCAATCAAAAGTTGACATGTGGAAGGAGGTCTTACGATGGATGTGATAGGATTCAAGCTAGGATGGAAAAGCAAAAGGCGCTAGGGAATTGTAGCTTGAAGGCTTTTGGAATATAATCTCCTTGAGGTGTGACCAATAATATTCTTGCCCCTAATCCACGAGATGTGTATGAGCCATCAAAATAAAGTTTCCATGGGGGTTGTTCTTCAATTAGACAGATATGCTTAGCTAGATCTCCTGTCACCAAAGTGTTATCCTTCTTAGTTCAGCTTGCCAGACGCATCACTCATCTAGATCCATCAACTTAGGTACTCTCTGATAGATCCTTGTAGGATATATCTTTCCTCATGTCTGATCTTGGTCCATTAGTACCTCATCCTACCCATATCATTGGCAAATGGTTCTCTTTTAGATTTTCACTTTCTTTTGATTTGGAATCTTCCCTTTTGGGTCGTGAAGTATCTTTTCCAAGAAATCTTTTTGTTACCTCCTCAAGGTTGCCATGATCTTCCATATCATGGTATATTGTGAATGGGGCAATTTGAGCATAAGGTCTTAATCAAGTCTTTCATTTTTTTTTCTTTTCTGCTTGTGGGTTACCCAGTGTTAGTTCCACGCTGCTTCCTTTAGGAATCATGTGTGATGCTAGGGAAATCCTTGAGTGTTTGTTTTGAGTCAGTCTATCAGTCCTGTGGACAGTTGGTGAAAAGGCCTTGATGTTCTTGGTAACCTTGGCAACTAACCAACAGTCCTATAGCAAATCTAGTGCTCAATTACATGGTGGTACTTCTCTCTGAAGTATCCCCCCACTTAAAAAGCTTCAATGGATTCCCTTCCTCTCCATTATTCCCCATATCATGCTCCTTTCCAACCTTTTCATCCCTCCATCTCCTACCATCAATCCCATCTAATCCAATCTATTGCATAAATCACACATCTAGTGTACCAACAGCTAGCAACAAAATTGAACATTCCAATAGCCAGTGAAAAATCTCAAAAAAAGCCAAAAATAGCTGAAGAAAGTCAAAATCATTCCAGCTAAGTCCAAAGTCAAAAAGTCAAAAGGTTAAAAAAAAAAAAAAAGTGAATTGGGGATTTCATCACCCCGTGGGATGACCTCAACTCTAGTGTTCCAGTGGAGTATAAAAATTGGGAGGTGAATCCAAAGACACCTCTCTTGGAATCAAGATTTTGTCACTCGGGCTAAGCCTCAAGGAACTTTATACCCTTGAGAAGTAAAAGAGGAGAATTGGGTTACTGCTCCTCTCGGCTGTGTGACATTTTTTTGGTTTCAACGTTGCATATATCGAGGACTCCCTAGCTATAAAAAATTTCATCCTTGTAGAAAGCTTCCTAGGATGTTGGTGTGTTTGATGTGCTTGCTCCAAAATTTTGTCCACTTGTTTATTCATAGCTTTTGAATGAATGTTTGCCAACTTTGGTCAAAATCCCAAAAAAGAAAAAATCTCCTAGCTCAAGGCATACTTAGTGTAGTCACTGCCTCATCAGAAAATCATCCAAGCTCCCCCGCTGCAACCGAATCTATCTAGTTCCTTGCTTTAGAACAATCCCAAATCCAAAGTCTCTCCAAATCATCCCCCTAGCCATATAGAAACCCAATCAAAAATCACACCCAAGCCTTTAGAGAGTTGTTGTCATTCTGCTAGAATTTTCTATCCAATCAATCTGACAATCCACCAGCCTCACCAAGGTCATCCCTTTGACAGAGCTTTGTCTAGGGTAATCTAGCTTTGTCACTTGTTATCCCTCATCACCTTGAGCTAAAGGTTGGGATCCACAAGTGGTCAATCTCGTGTCATGCCCATAGGTTCATTAGTCTATCCTTAAGTTGACATAATCTCCACCAATCCAGCACATAGGAAAGCAAAATTCTCACTTTTTGATAGCATGCCCTTGAAGTCTTCCATCCACAGGAAAGCCAAAAATATCTAGCCAATCCTCCTTAGGTTTGTCATATAGCTTTGACTCTCCCTAGGAAATCCTTCATCAGTGAATCCAAAATTTGTGCTTAATCTAAATCCAACCATGAGCTTCCATGTTCATCCATATGTAAGACCTCATCCCCATCCGACTCATCATCAAAACATGAAATTCCAAACCTATCATGATGTGTTCGGTCATATTGTCCTTGCTCCTACCACCTCCTATTCCAATGATGATGCAAATCTTGTTGACTATGATGGTTATATTGAAAGCCTTAGAAACATTCCCCCAAGCATCCCCCAAAATCCATGCATTCTTCCAAACTATCTAGTCATGCCATTTGATATCCTAGCTTCTCCTCTATCACCCAATCAACCAAGCTTCCAATCTTCCACCCCCATCACACTAGCTATTCCTGTCAATCCAACTCCACCTCTGACACATGAGTCTCCAAGGAATTTCCTAGAGAAAATACAGGAAAAGCCACCTCCAGCAGTCAATAAGCCATGTCATCTAATCCAACGATGTGAAGTAGTCAGTGATGAAGCTTCCCCATCTATAATATCACCTCCATCTCCCATAGCTATCATCCCCATACTATCCATCAAATTGCTTAAAATCCTTCCACTTCCCGCAAGCATCAAAATCCCACCATTTGTCAAAACCCTCCAAATCCTATCCACATCACCTCCAAGCATTTCCCAAATCTCCCATAATGACCCTTATGCATCCATCTTCTACTCACCCATCTCCACTACTGAATCTCCCATCTATCCATCTGTTGCCTTTGAAGAATCCATCCCTTCACCTCCTATCACACCATCCACTCCAAACCAATCCTATCAAGATCCTCCCTAAAAGCATGTTGGCATCCCCCAAAGCATAACCGAAGATATCATCATATCATGTCTTCCATCCATAGTGCAGTCACCATCCCCTCCATCTCCCAAACCTCAAGCCATACCTCTTCTGTTGCAAGATATCTTTTCATCCCATCAGCTAAATCAAGATCGTATCCTACCATCTCCTCCACTCCATGCTTCCATATTACCACCTATCCAAGCTATTCCACCATCCATAATCTACCCTCTTGTTTCACTTACATTCATCCATGGTGGCCTCCTCTTAGCAGAAGAATTAAGAATAGTATCTTCCCATTGCAGTACATCTGATAAAGCACTTCCACCATTTTTCGCAAACAAAAAGTATCCTCATCTAGTTCAAATGCTCAATCAATGGCATTATCAAGGTAAAGGTTTAGGACCACAAGAGCAAGGAATCAAAAAGCCTATTAGTGCACAAAAAAATCTAGGATTTCATGGTCTTGGATATGTATCCAAAGGATCACCGTCTAAAGGTGTTGGTACACCACACCCCCAAACAAAGCCTATCTCCAAGCCCACTATGCCAGCCTCCCATCACTCCGTCAAGAAATCTTATGTTACCCCCCCTCCACCATCTTTGCAACCTAAAACAACCTATCATATCCCCCCTTCATCCACTAAATCCATTTTGGGTCCCTATGTCCCAAAATCTACCATCCTCCATCCTCCTATCAACCATCATTCAAATCCTATTCCCTCCATTCCTATGCAAGATCAGCAAAGGCACATATCGAGGTACATCATCCATCATCATCCCCCTACACGCTCTCCCATATCCTCTCCATCTCACAAAGCTTCTCCTAACCATCTTCCCAAAGCTTACCACAACAATGTAAATGCCAACTTCAAAATGGATAAAGCTAAAAATTCACATCCTAGGAAATCATATGTCTATTCTAAAAGACATACTTCAAAAAGGAAAAATCCAATCAAAGAATGCAAAATAATGCAAACGCCTATGAAAAGAAAATCCAAAACCATGTGGATCCCAAAGAAAAAATTTGAAACCCAATGCATAATGGCATCCACCATTGCTAATCCTCCATCCAGTGACTCATGTCCCCCATCTCCTAACTCCATCTTGGGTGCCCATATCCCCAAGCATGCTTCCAAAAATCCTCCATCACGCCCGTATCTACCATCTATCCCCCATATGCTCTTTTCACACCTGTCCCAACATGTGCCAATGTTTCTCTTGCAAGCATCCCCATCTCATGCTCCTTTCAACCCTTTTCATCCCTCCATCTCCTACCATCAATCCCATCTAATCCAATCTATTGCATAAATCACACATCCGATGTACCAACAGCTAGCAACAAAATTGAACATTCCAATAGCCAGTGAAAAATCCCAAAAAAGCCAAAATAGCTAAAGAAAGCCAAAATAATTCCAGCTAAGTCCAAAGTCAAAAAGTCAAAAAAAAATAATAAAGAAAAATAAAGTGTCCACTAGTGAAAACTTGGCAATTCAAGCACCTTGGACAAGTACCATGATGAAAACTTGGCAAACAAGTGTCATGCGTAATCCCACCATCCCCAGCTTAGCCTATCACCCTCATGCTTTTGGTCATCTCTTGACATCCAACTCCATCTTCCAATCTATACACCTATCCTCCATCCTCTAGCTTCCATCTCACACCATCCACTGATCTTCTGCAGCTTCAGCCAATCATCCTAGCTATCATCCATCTCCCTAGCGCCTTCTGCTTTTCCATCCTAGCTTGAATCCTATCACATCCATCGTAAGACCTCCTTCCACATGTCATCTTCTAACTGGGGGCACTGTATTCCTTGGTGATCTTGCCTTGTCCATCCTCCCGTGTCATTAGTATCCTGCTCTAGGCTATCCTCATGCAAATCCAATGTCATCCTCTCATTAGCCATTCACTCTAGCGCCATCTATCCATTCAGCTACCACCAACCTTAGCATTGTCCCCATCATCATCATTGGATGCATCTTGTCAAATCCATATCTTTCATTATCACCTCATCCTTAGCTTCTACCTCTTGCACCAACTTGAGCCATCCTGCTATCCTCTCATCCTAAGCTTTTTATCCATCTGTATCATACCTATCATTGGTTCATTAGCTTGTACCATATCTTGATTAGCCCACTTGTAAATATCTTGGTCTATTAGCTTGTACATCCTCTTTAGCTTAGTACCATTGTATCTATCTAGCTTTCGTGTCAGTTCCTCCTTGATCAACATCTTGCACACATCGCACAACCCTTGGTTAGCTATTCCAATGCATCCTTTAGCTAGATCTCCTGTCACAAAAGTGTTATCCTTCTTAATTCAACTTGCCAGATGCATCACTCATCCAGATCCACTAGCTTAGTTGCTCTCCAATAGATCCTTGCAGGATATAGCTTTCCTCATGTCTGATCTTGGTCTGTTAGTACCTTATCCTACCCATCTCATTGGCAAATAGTTCTCTTTTGGATTTTCACTTTCTTTTGATTTGGAATCTTCCCTTTTGGTTCTTGAAGTATCTTTTCCAAGAAATCCTTTTGTTCCCTCCTCAAGGTTGCCATGATCTTCCATATCATGGTATACTGTGAATGGGGCAATCTGAGCGTAAGGTCTTGATCAGGTCTTTCATTTGTTTTTCTTTTCTGCTTGTGGGTTACCCAGTGTCGGTTCCACGCTGCTTCCTTTGGGAATCATGTGTGATGCTGGGGCAATCCTTGCATGTTTGTTTTGAGTCATTTTGTCAATCCTCTAGATAGTTGGTGAAAAGGCTTTGATATTCTTGGTAACCTTGGCAATTAACCAATAGTCCTATAGCAAATCTAGTGCTCACCTACATGGTGGTACTTCTCTCTGAAGTATCTCCCTGCTCAAAAAGCTTCAATGGATTCCCTTCCTCTCCATTATCCCCCATCCATATCCAGCATCTATCACTCCTCCCCTAGCTTATGCAACTATATCTCTTTGAATCACTCCATCACTCTTAGCTTTAGGGATCTACACTCCTAGTCTTAGGGATCCACCAATCTAATCAATCCACCAAGCCTCATCTTTCAAGATCCACAATCCTAGTCCTAGGGATCTCTGAAACCCATCTTCCACCAATACGACCCTTTGAAATCTTGTTGCATCAGCTTTTGCCATCCCATCATCCATCTCCCTATCCTAGATTCTTTTTTATAGTGCTCCGCTCATTCATCCTCCATCTCCCCTGAAGTCTTAAGTTTGTTTCCTCTTGTGCATCTGATAGCCCTTTATCATTCTCCCATAGTGAGAGTTTGAGCTAATTTAGCCCCTTCTCTTAGCCAATATAAGTCTCCTTTCTTATCTCAAATTCTTGTATTTTTCAAGAAGCCACTGAGCCTCATTTATCTCTCTGTCACCTTCTTGAGGGGGCATCATCTAAGTCTAGTCTCTCCTCTTCTTATCCAAGACTAGGACAACCTTGTTGCTAAAACATCTTCCTCGTGTCTTCTTCATTTGAACTTCTTTGAAATAGTGTTGTCTCAACACTATGTCATAGAGTGGCAAAATGTAGACACCTAAATTTGATTACACCGCTTTGGTAATCCTATTTAGTTATCTCTAAAGGAATCATTAATTAAATTTCTATTTAATTAATCCTTTGCCATCCCCTAGCTAATCAATTTAATTAATCATCTATAGTCCTAATTGATAAATCAAACAACCTATTATTTATCAATTAAATCCTATTCTTCTATCTAATTCCAAAATCCCCATTTATTAAATAAATCTATTTGATAAATAAAACTCTCAAATTTAATAACCCCTAACCTATTCCTAAACCCTTCATTTAGCCTTATCCACCTCATCCACCCGTACTAACCAAGATTAGCCAGTAACTCACCCACCCTCATGAATACCATCCACTTGCAAATCTCTAACAAGCATAATCCACCCTCTAATGTTGTCACATTCCCTAAACAAGCTTAAGACTTCCCTAAGCCAAGGAAAGTCAACAATCTCAACTCCCTCCAAAATATCTCAACCACCAAGCCATAAAGACTCTTACAAGCCATTATGAAGGGTCTTTACGAAGATAGTATCCCTTGAGCCTCCTTTGTTGACTCATCCATCCCCTTTCCTCCATCCACGCACCTTGTGACATGTGTCACTCCCTAATTGGTGCTAAACAAGCACAATCCATGTGCTCCCCTTTGAGTGCATCCTAGCCCTCCTTAAGCTTTCATCTCTCCTTGCATCTTAACCCTCCATCCCTCAAGCCCTTAGCCTATAAATTGAATCCCCTCCCAAGCCATTTCATCACATTCCTTGAGCTAAAGTTATAATGCCATTTTGAGAGCAAATTTTATATCAAAGCCATTCACCTAAGCCAAAATCCATCAAGAACACCATTGAAGCTAGTTTGAGAAGCCTTGAGCATACATACCATATCTAAGAAAATAGACTCATCCATAAATCAAGTGACCATCCTCATTGAGAGAGCCATTCTATGGCTCATATTCTCATTTGAGAGTTTCACTTTGTCTCTCATATATGTTATGGTTTTTATGCTAGTTAATGTTTTTGTTTTTTCAATAGATTAGTATTACTTGCTAACATATTTCTCATATACACTCTCCACCTACCATAAATATTCCAATGTAAAAACCCTTTTTTGTAACATGCATTAGAAGTTTGCACAATTTAACTATTGAATTGTAAAAGCTTAACATAGTGTAGTCTTTCATGAAGAACTAGTCACCCAATTGAATTCGACTTCCCAGTTGAATGCAATCTTTACAAGACATAGGCAATCTAGGCATTCAAAATACCTATATTTTTTGGTAAATAGGTGCCAAAAAAATTCTACAAAATGGTTGTGGTTATTATTGTTACCTATCATCCTCATCTTATGTGTCTAGTCATATACTAGACTTGGAGTCTTTGATTTCTTCTAGGTTTTCTCATCAAACCTATAGCCCTCAATATCAAGTTTGTTTTTCTCTGTCTCCAATATTGGATGATGCTTGCTAAAAGAAGGTAGCACAAGTAATTTGTGAACCTAATTGTATTAATCCTACCTATTATTGTACTTTGTTTGATCATTAGTAATTATTCTTGCATAGATTCAACAATGTGTTGAACATAATTATATCTTACTTTTACCTTCTTAGTTGAATTACCTCAAAAATGGATATTTTAAACCATTTCAAGGAAATTTTGTTAGAACAATTGATTAATTGCATATTGTCTTTGATGTTACACAAAATTTCATGTCATTACTAACCAGTGTATATTGAGCTCACTCAGGCATTGAAGATAGTTTTCTATGTCTACCAAGCATTCTAGGGTTTGCCTAGTTTAGAAGACAGTGTCTACCGAGTTCACTCCTAAGAAAAAGGATAGTTTTTGGAAGATGAGTGTTAATCAAGTTCACTCAGTTAATGAATTTTTTTTTGGATGAAATTAGTGTTAAATGAGCTCACTCGGTTGCTAAAGGAAATTTGTGAATATGCAGTGTTAACTAATTTCACTTGGTTAACAAAAGAAAATCATTTCTAAGTTAGTGTCTATTGAGTAGGGTTGACTAACAAAGTATTTTCTTATTTTGAAATATTAAGTTCAATTGATTCATCTATTGGTTCTAGCTAACTGAGGAGATGAATATTAATTATTTTAATTTGTATTCTAGCCAACTTAACAATATGAAAGATATAAATATCAGGTCAAGTTGATATTTAGAAAGTATGAATGCATGGAAGATAATTAAAGATCTAATGATGCTAAGAGGAAGTGAATTAGAAGGATAAAGTAAAATATCCTTGTGAAGCTGAAAGGATATATTTGATCAAGAAGGATCAAGTATACAAGCCAAAATTGAGATATCTAATCAGTAATTTAGTTGTATCTAAAATTAGGTCATCTCATTGTTACTCTCGAACCATTATAGTAGTGATCTAAATCTCTTAATAGCTATTTGTAAATCCTCTAACAAGGTGGCATTTCTATTATATTTTCCAAAGACTTCTAACAAGGCCACTCCTAATAGGGTTATTAAATCCTCTAATAGGGTCATACCTAATAGTGTGTTTTGTAACCTTTAATAGAGTTGACTCCTAATAGGGCTCACTTTAGAAGAGTGAAAATCAATAACTAGTTACAATTGGTGGTTTTTTCCAAATTGAGTTTCCATGTTAAATTATGGTGTCAAATGTGTTCATGCTATTTCTCTTATGTTTTTGCAACTAATTTCAAATAATATTAATCGCAGTTGACATCTTAAGATTTGCATGTTAAGTATTTGTTGAACATTTTCAGTGTTTACTGAGTTATAGCATTTTCTATGTGTTTACTGAGCATCAACAAAATTTAGTTTACAGATTTTATTTTGTACTGACATCTAAGAGATATGGGATATATTTTTATGGTAACTAATTCATCCCTCCCCTCTCAGTTGTAACTCCTCTTATATTTCCAACAATCGATATTAGAGCATTTGGTGCTTGTAGAGAAGGTTTCAATGACCTAAGATAAAGATTAGGATGTCTTATAGAAGAGAGATTCCCAATTTGAACAAAGACAACTTTGAATCATGGCAAGGACTTATGAGGTTACATCTAGAAACTATCAATGATTTAGGTTGTAAGTATCTTGATACTAAATACAAAACTCCTATTGGAACATTATCAATTGAAGATATTGCTGAAAAGAAAAATCATAACATCATGATGATTAACATTGCATTTGCTCTTAATTATGCTAAATTTGATGAAGTAAAAGACTATACTACTACTCATGAAATGTGGATAAACTAAAAGACACAGAGGAGATGATAATGTAAGAAGAGCTAAAGCAGAAAGTCTCATAGGAAAATTTGATTAGATGAAGATGATAGAAAATTAAAATGTTACAAAATATGTTAAAAGAATCAAAGCAAGTGTGAGTGCACAATCAAAGTATCTAGAGGAGACATTGAGGACAAAATAGTTGTAAGTGAAGCACTTAGAACCCTTCTTCCTATCGATGCAATTAGAGTGTATGTTATTCAAGAGATGAGATGTGATCCAAATAGCAATATAACTTTGGATGCTCTAGTTGGAAGATTGATAGCTTTTGAGTTGGATAACTATGATAACTATGTTCCTAGTTCCAAAGGTATTGAGTCTACATTTGAAGCCAAACTCTCACTCAAGAAAAGGAGTAAGAAATCAAAGACCAATCAATCAGGAAGTAAAGAAGAAGAAGAAAGTTCTGATAGTGATAATAGTGATCTTGAAGTTGTTAAAACCCTACTTGCAAGGAAGTATTCCAAAGGAAGAGGAAAGTACAAAGGTAAGACTTGTATAATCTACTTTTCTTGTGAAGAAGTTGGTCACATTTCTACTAGGTGCCCAAATAGAGAAAACATAGGTGAAAAGAAAAGTAACAAGTACAAAGGAAAGAAGGAATTCAAACACTACAAAGACTATAAGGACAAAGGTAAGAAATCTTGGTTTATGGCTAAAGATTCTAATAATAGCTAAGATGAAATGGTATATATAGCTATGAAAGATGAATCTAATGACTAAAGAGATGAGATGGAACTTATCTCTCATGTTTACAAAAATGATACATGGATTATTGACAATGGTTTCTCACATCATATGATTAGAGACAAAACAAAGTTTGAACACATGGAATATTATG
The DNA here is from genome assembly GCA_028749045.1 of Cupressus sempervirens. NCBI lineage: Eukaryota > Viridiplantae > Streptophyta > Pinopsida > Cupressales > Cupressaceae > Cupressus > Cupressus sempervirens. Next base: position 32,719,052 of record CM053784.1, on the reverse strand, counting down.
ATGGTGTAGTGTAAGATTTGGAAACAATGAACCTTGTTGTATAAAAGGAAAAGGATGTATCTCTTTGACTAATGAACTTATATATGATAATGCTTATTGGGTTGATGGATTAAAGCATAATCTACTGAGTGTGGCACAATTGAATAACATTAGATTCAAGGTAGAATTTATGAATGAGAAGGCCAAATTGTTGGATGGAAAAGAAAATCTTGTTGGATCTAGTAGACAAACAAAAGGTGATCTATTCTATCTAGATCTCGATGAAAGTTCATGTTTTTATTGCTCAAGTAGAAGGAAGCTAGTTATGGACAAAATATGATGTCATGTAAACTTTGATAATCTTCTTAAAATAAGAAAGGAGAAAAGAGTAACAAGTATTACTAACTTGATGAAACCTAATATGGTTCTATGCAAAAATTGATAAATTGGTAAGATGGGAAAGACTAGTTTCAAAAGAAAGAACTATCATTCTAAAGAAATCTTAAAGCTTGTGCATACAGACTTGTGTGGATCTATTGGGATAAAGAGTTAAAGTGGAGATAAGTTTTTCATTCCTTTTTTTGATGACTATTCTAGAATGATGACGATAAAGTATCTAAAAGAAAAATTTGAACCTTTTAAAAATTCAAGTGGTATCTAGCAAGAGTAGAAAAAGAAACTAGAAAGAAGTTGAAATATTTAAGATCAGAAAGAGATGGTGAATTCATCTCCAATGAATTCAATGAATTTTGCATTGAAAAAAGAATTAAAATAAAAGTATTAGCCCCTAGTACACCTTAGTAGAATGGTATAGCTGAAAGAAGGAATAGATCCATCATTGATTGTGCAAGAACATTGATGATAGAAAATAATGTTGTAATCAAATACTAGAAGGAAGAAATTAGCACTGCAGTACATATTTTGAGTAGAGGATAGTTGAAGAAAGACTCAAACCAAACTCCTTATGAACTATGGTATGGCTACAAACCTAATTTAAGTTACTTAAAAGTATTTGGTGGCAAATGTTATATCTTGAAAGAATCTAGGAAAGGTAAATTTGATATCAAAGGTGATGAAGGCATATTCCTAAGATACTATTGTGGAAGTAAAGAATACAAATGTTTAAATTTGTCTACTCATAAAATCACAGAAAGTGCACATGTGAGAATTGATGAATTTGTAGAAAAGAGTGAAGAAGAAAGTTACAAAGAGCCTAAGGATTACAAAATATTTGTTTACTATGAACTTGATATCCTACCAAATCTATCTAGAAGAAAGGAGCCTTCACCTCCCAAGTCCCGAAAATCTTCAAAAACTACTAAGTTGTAGACAATGCAACCTGAGTCATAGTTTGAAGGACTCAAGTCATAGTCAGAGGCTACCAAGCTAGAGCAAACCGAGTCTAATGGACCTAAGTCATAGATAGTGGGATCTAAGCTTGATACCAAAGTTTATGATGAAATCAATGAAACTCATTCCAAATCCAAATAATCTTTGATAGAAAGATATGTCACAAGACATCATGCACCTGATTAGATCATTTTAGAAAAATCAAATAAAATAATGACAGGAAGCAAATTGAAAGGTACATGTTTACTTGCTGAATTTGAACCTAGAAATATTAAAGATGCTTTAGATAATGAAAGTTAGTTTGAAATAATAAATGAAGAAATAGAATAGATAGAGAAGAATAAACCTAGACTCTTGTTCCTAAACCCAAGGATTAAAATGTAATTGGCACAAAGTGGGTGTTCAAAAATAAGCTAAATCAAGATGGAGAAGTTTCTAGAAATAAAACAAGGTTAGTATGTAAAGGCTATTCTCAAGAAGAATGTATTGATTATGGTGAAAATTTTGCTCCTATTGCAAGATTATAAGGTGTTATAACTTTATTAATATATGCAGCCCATAGAGGATTTAAAGTTTATCAAATGGATGTAAAATATACATTCTTGAACAAAATTCTTGATGAGGAAGTGTACATTGAACAACCTAAAGGTTTTGTAGATCTTAGCAAAAGAGACATGGTTTGGAAATTATAGAAGGCATTATATGGTTTCAAGAAAGCGCCCAGAACTTGGTATAAAATACTTCATAACTAATTTATACATATTAGTTTTCAAAGGGAAAATGATAATAGTAGTCTATATATGAAAGAAGGTCTAGACAAAAAGATTATGTTGGAAAAAATATTTGTGCATAGGGAATAATGACTTGTGCAAGGCATTTTCAAAATAAATGAGTAAAGAATTTGAGATGTCTATGTTTGGAGAGATAAAAAAATTTGTTAGATTGGAAATCCAACAGAAGAAAGATGGTATCTACATTACTCAATCTAAAAATATATCAAGGAAATACTAAAATAATTTGGAATGGAATATTCAAAACCAGTTGGAGCTCCTATGTCTACTGGACATAAGCTTTCCAAAAATGATGACTCCAAGGAGGTAGATTAGACCATAGATAGATGAATGATTGAAAAGTTGTAGTATGTAGTACATACAAGGCCTAATATTGCATTAGCAATCAGTATGATGGCAAGGTTCTCAACAAATCCTAAAGAAAATCACATGATGACAATCAAAAGAATCATGAGATATCTGAAAGGTACTAAAGAATATGGTTTATGGTACAAAATATGAGGTAATTTGGATTTAAAAGTATTCACAAATGCTAATTGGGTAGGAACTATTGATAATAGAGAGAGCACTAGTGGTGGAGCATTCTTTCTTGGTAAAAGACTAGTATCTTGGACAAGCAAGAAACAAAATTGTATCTCTCAGTCTATATTAGAGGTAGAATATGTGGTAGAAGTAGTCAATTATTCTAATATTGTTTGGTTCAAACAACTATTGACAAGTATGAGGATAGATATCAAGGATCCAGTGGTGATATACTGGTGATAACACCAGTGCAATCAATATATCAAAGAATCTAGTAGTGCATAACAAAACAAAACACATTGCTATAAAATATCATTTTTTGAGAGAATTGGTGCAAGATAAAGAAGTAAAATTGAAATATGTGAATACAAAAGAACAAATTGTAGACATATTCACCAAACTATTACCTAAGGATCTATTTCTATATCTAAGTGGTAAGCTAGGGGTCATTCCCCTATTGAAGCTCACTAAATAAAGTTTAGTGATGCATCAACTAGAGCATGTTGGAGATCAATCAATTGATGCAATATTAACAAGGGAATATTGCAAATGAATCAATACTTGAGGTACATTGGTATTCACTGATTATTGTCTTTGGCATGAAATGTAAAAGAGGGAGAAGTTTGTTGTCATATCTTATAGAAATTTTTGAAAAGAGATGTCAAAGAGGGAGAATGATATCAAAGGCAGAGTTTGCTATTAGCAAAAGTTGTAGCAAACAGAAGTTTTTTGATAGTGGGAGAAACTAAAGTTAGAAAGAGTTCACAATGATAGAGGGAGTTCTCAAGGATGAGAATAAAAATGAAACTAAGGATAATTTCTTAGTTTATTCTTGCTCTAATTTTTTTATTATATTATGACATGTTGTATTGCCAGCAATGCCAAAGAGGGAGATTGTTGGAACAATTGATTAATTGTGTGTTTTCTTTGATGTTATACAAAATGTCATGTCATTACTAGTTAGTGTATGTTGATCTCACTCTCATATTGAAGATAGTTTTCTATGTCTACTAAGCATTCTAGAGTTTTCCTAGTTTAAAAGACAATTTCTACCGAGTTCACTTGGGAGATAAAGGAAAGTTTGTTAAAGATGAGTATTAACCAAGCTCAATTGGCTAATGAAGAAAATGTCGGATAGAACCAATGTTGACCAAGCTCACTTGGTTGCCAAAGGAACATTTTGAATATATAATGTTAATTGAGTTCACTTAGTTAACATAGAAAAATGATTTCTAAGTTAGTATCTATCGAGCAGGATCAACTAACAAAGGATTTTCTTGTTTTGACATATTATGTTCAATTGATTTATTTGTTGGTTCTAGTTGACTAAGGAGATGAATATTAGTTATTCTAAGTCGTATTCTAGTTGACTTGACAATATGAAAGATATAAATATAAGGTAAAGTTGAGATTTAGAAGGTGTGAATGAATGGAAGATAATTGAAGATCTAATAATGCTAAGAGGAAGTGAATTAGAAGGATAAAGCAGAATATCCTTTTGAAGCTAAAAAGATATATTCGATGAAGAAGGATCAAGTATAAAAGATAAAATTAAGATCTATAATCAGTAATTCAGTTGTATCTAAAATCAATTCATCTCATTTTACTCTCTAATCCTTGTAGTAGTGATCTAAATCTTTTAACAGAGTTGTTTTCACAACTATTTGTAAATCCTCCAACAAGGTGGAATTTCTATTGAAATGTCCAAAGACTTCTAACAAGGCCACTCCTAACATGGTCATTAAATCTTCTAATAGGGTCAAACCTATCAGTATGTTTTGTAACCTTTGATAGGGTTGACTCCTAATAGGGTTCACCTTAGAAGAGTGAAAATCAGTAACTAGTTGTAATTGATGGTTTTCCCAAATTGGGTTTACAGATTAAATCTTGGTGCCAAAAGTGTTCATGATATTTCTCTTGTTTTTTTCAACTAAGTTAAAATAATATTAATCATAGTTAACATATTAAGATTTTCATGTTAATTATTTGCCAAGCATTTTTACTGTTTATCGAGCATCAACAGAATTCAGTTTACAGAGTTTATTTTGTACTGATGTCTAAGAGATCTAGGATATATTTTTGTGGTAACTAATTCACCCCTCCCGTCTCAATTACTCCTCTCATATTTCCAACACATTGGATGCCACTTTCTTGTTATTGTCCAATCCCAAACAAAATGATAACAAAGAAATAGTATTATGAACTCATGGCATAACAATATCATACTAATAGCACTAGTATGGTATTTTTATGTCGTACTACATGTGTCCCAATTTTTTGTGGTACTAGTGGAATGCCATTATTGTTATCAAGAGTCATCTAGAATCGTGACACTTGTCATAGACATGTGTCATGATTTTGGATGTTTCTTGAAAATAGCAATAACATTCCCAAAATTCACTAAAAATTCATCTCAAGCCATTGATCTTCATCTATCTTTTACTTAACAGACTAATAGTTGGGATTAACTAATAAACAAAAATAAATTATTAATAGCTAAGTCCTAACACTTAATTGAGAATTGCAATAATCAAACATGTGTCATGATTCTGGATAAATCTAGGCACAAGGGAAAACATTCCCCACATCGATCCAAAATTTATCTTAGGTTGTAAATCTTTCTTTTAATCAATGGTTGGGACTCTGGCATAACTATAAGAAAGATTATAATTAGTATTTGCTAAATTGCTTCATCTTGATAATGCTAAGTGATAACTTAATTTAAATTTAATTGACCATGGCATTTTTCATTTAATTCAAAATATGATAAATAATAAAAAATATTACACGATGATCATAATATTTAAATAAATTTAAATTTGAAAATAGGAAGTAATGAATAAATTAGTTAATATTCAATATTTTCTATGAACATTTATATATAAGTTATAATTTGAACTTTTTTATTTTCAAATCAAATTTCAATGTTATTTATACAATTTAAAGTGCATGATCAAGATTCAAGAATCATGATTCATGAATAATGAATCATGAATCATGAATCATGATGTTACATGTATCATAAATTTTAACTTTAACAAACTATTTATTTATTTATTTAATATTTCAAAATAAATTAATAATAGTTAGTATTGTTATAACTATTAACTTGTATGGCCCTTGCCCCTGAATTCATATATTATTAAATTTTATAGGTTTTGAAATTTAAAGGACATACATATACATATTAAAAATATGAAATCATAATGAGATTTTTGAAACTTGAAACCCATTTTTTTTTTCTATCTTTGTAACTATTAATTTTTTTTTATAACAAACTCATAGACTAACATTTGAACAATGCATTGAGAAGCCAAAAATAGAGTCATAAACTAATAGAAACAATGATTTGAGAAGCCAAAAACTATTATTTTCATTTATTATATTTAAGATTGTACAATGTCTAGATTCATAACATAGATATTCAAAATAGCTGATTAAATCGGTCTAATTTTACTATTTCATAATTTACATTCAAGGGCAAGGCCCCATCTGAAGAAAAACAAATGTCTTAAAAACATTTTTTTGCCCTAAGGAAAAGGCTCAAGGAAATAGGAAACAAGGAACATGGAACCAAGGAACACAGAGCATCAACAAGCTGAGGGCTTGAAGCCTTCAATTAGAAAAGTCTTCAAGCCCCTCCACAAGGAATCTCTTGGAGATGATAATGTTAGTGAAATCATGTAACCATGTGAAGTGGGCGTCACTGATGTCGTCAAACAACAACCACTTCTATAGTAAATCCCTCCCAAGTTATGTCCACTTCTAATGGTGAGTCAGTTGGCATTCATTCATGTCAAATAGGAAGGGAAGCTTATGTACAATGCTCCTTATGTCTTGCTCCCAAAACTTTTTTGCTACGTCTATAAAAGGGAGGCCATTGCCCGGCCATGGTAACTTCTCAGCCAATACAAGAATTTTGACATCATGTTCTAAAAATGTTTCCTTAATAATGTTATGCAGAAGCATTAAAATATCTATTTGATTTCCTCGAAGGTCAAGAAGAGATGGGAGCAAGCGGGAGGTAATCTCTATGGACACATAGTACACCTCTTACCATTTCTTAAGAATTCATGTCTGTGAACGATGAACAAAGAATGGTAGATAAAAGGACTTGTAGCATCTTCCTTGAAAACTTTAGCTAGGGCATCCTCAGGTCTCACACCCAAAAAAGGTCTTTTTGCAAACCCATTATGGTTCATTTCAACCCAATTGGTGTATCCATGACAATTACAACCCTAAGATTCTAAGAAACTCTATAAACTAAGAAACTCTGCAAACTAAATTGAGATTCAGGAATTTGAGAAATTATAATGAAAGAGGAATTGAAGAGACTCTTCAATGATAGTTACATTAAATTGTTTGACATTCGTGATCTTTTCTATCTTTTTTTTTTCGTATTCCTATTAATTTGCAAGTGCAAGAAATGTACTCGCATTAATGTCAAGTAGTTAGAGTGTCTGCTAAGGTAGTTGTAAATGGAATGTAATTTAATTGTAACTATTAGGACAACATTTATGATTTTAATCTTGATGCAAATTTTAGTATATTCCAGTGAATGATTTCCATGGAAAACTTTCTATGTGTCTCCATTCTAGACAATTTCATGTAGCCCCACATCTTTTCAAGTAACTAGTCCTAAAAAGCATCTCTTGTCATTGATCTCTAATTAATCAATAGTTGATAAAACTAATGTATTAATGATACAAAAGTGATGGTAGCCAAGTTGGTAATTACTAATGGTGGCAATGATGTCATTAATAATAGATAGTACACTAGTTAGTAGTCTATAAACTTGGTCAATAGCCAATGGTGACACTGACATTATTAATAATAGAAAGTACACTAGCCAATGCACTTGCAAATTTGCTTTCAGATTAAACAATTTTTCAGTTTACTAGTAAAGATTAGCCAAGACCATTATTATTCATTTTCCTACAAAAAAAGTAATTCACCTCTAACATTACAATCTCATTTTTGGCACGGAAAAAAATAGAAATCATTTATTTATCTGTCATCAAGAAAAATATTTAATTCCCCACATTTAAAATGATTTTTGAAAGGGAAAAGAAAAAAATTGGCAACATATAATATTTTATTTCCCTACATGGAACAAGAAAATTTTCCTCGGCATTAAAAATTCCCTGCCCACAAAATGTTGGATTTGCAAACATTTAAGGCATTTTTTTGGGAGGGGTTTCTTAAAGTTATCCCTACATATGACTTATAGCCACACTCACAAATAAGGAAAATATCTTTCATTTATAACATTTCCTAAAATAACCAATTGAGTTAGGCTTGAGGCTTCCCCAACATATAATGATAATATAGGAGCTCAATAAGATATTAGATCACACATTAAGTTACAAACATAACTTACCAAAATGATATAACCAAAAGTCAACTTCAAAGGAATAACCCACATATTATGTTTCACAAATATTCACAAAATGACCACCAATTTTTTCTACCTTGAACATGTCATTACAAACATGTCCTCAACTAAATTCCAATTCCATTAAATAAGCTTCAACCTCAATGAATAGACACAACTCAATTATAATTACTTTATTCCATGCACCTTGACCTATATATAACCAGTCTTCCATAAAATTGTTATAACTTACTAAAATGCTAATATTACCTTTGGAAAACATATATGCATCATAAAGACATATCCACAAATATAATTATAACCCCATAGAATATAAATCCATAATTACTGACTATGTTGACCATCTTGGAAATATAGATAGAGTAACTGAGAAGGGGGGTTGAATCAGTTACCAAAAAAACAAATCCACGGATCCCTTAGATGTCTTATAAAACTAGATAGTGTTGTCACTTGGTAACCATACATAAAATTGTTGTAACTTGGTTGATGTTGTGTATGTTATCTTTAAGATAACTTAAACATTCACAGTGATTGACATGCAACCATAAAGAAATAATATGAACACATGAGACACCAGATTTAACGTGGAAACCCAATATGAGAAAAACCACCAAGTAACTAGCTACTAATTTTCACTCTTCTCAAGTGAGCCCTATTAGGAGCCAACCCTATTAAAGGTTACAAAACACACTATTTGGTGTGACCTTGTTAAAGAATTTAATCATGCCCTATTAGGAGTGGCTTTTCTAGAGGACTTTAGAACAATTCAATAGAATTGTCACCTTCTTAGAGGATTTACAAATGGCTATTAAACCAACTCTATTAAGAGATTTAAAAATCACTGCTATAATGGTGAGAAAGTAACAATGAAGTGACCTGAATGAGATGTAACTAAATTATTGATATAGATCTCTATTCTGCTTCACTAGATCCTCTTCTGATCAAATACAACTTTGTTGCTCCTCAAGGATATGTAATCCTTCTTCAAAATTTGCTACACTCTCCTCTTCACACAATCAAAACACTTGCATGCTCATTCATTACACTTTAGAATTCACAACTTGACCTTTTATTTATACCTTACAAGTTGTCAAGTCAGTTCATTTACAAGTTACAATTACCGGTAACCATTACCTCAGTCAGCTACAATTATTACATGAAACAATTAAGCTTCATTTCCCAAAACAATGAAATCCTTCATTGGCCAACCTTGCTCAGTAAACACTATTCTAGAACTAATTTCCAATATTAATCAACTGAAGCTCGATTAACACTGTGAACTCTACAAAATCCTTCAAAGACTGAGTGAACTCGATAAGCACTAACTTTCCTTTGTTAACTTTGTGAGCTTGGTTACCACTAACTTCTGCCAAAAAATCCTTCAACACCCAAGTGAGCTCAATAGAAACTGTTTCCACAAAGTAATTTTTAGGAATGCTTGATAGACTCTAGAATTTTTTTTTCTAACCAATTGAGCTCGGTAGACTCTATCTGCTAACTGATATGACATTTTTGTAACATCAAAGACAACACATAATTGAACAATTGTATCCAACAATCTCCCTCTTTGGCATTGATGACAACACAACATGTCATAACATAATGAAATTTGAATAAAAGTCTTTTTTGAAAGAACATTCTCCCTCTTAGATTTTATGCCACAAACTTCTCTAATGCACTAATCTCCCTCTGTAAAGGAATTACATAGCTTCTTTTCAAAACAACAAACTCTCCACAAGAAAACTCAGATTTCACAAAGATATGAAAGTAAATTCTCCCTCTTTGACAACACATGCCAAAGACAACACAAACCAAATGAGTAACAATGTACCTTGAGTACTAATTCATATGCAATGTTCCCATGACTATGTTGCATCAACTAATAGATCTTCAACTTGGTTCATGTTGATGCATCACTTAAACTTTATTGTAGTGAGCTTTAGATAGGAGAATGACCCCTAGCTTGCCTCTTAGATACAAGAATGCATCCTTAGGTAATGGCTTGGTGAATATGTCAAAAAAAAATTCTTTTGTATGGACATATTCCAATCTAATCTCCTTATCCTACACCAATTCTCTGACAAAGTGATACTTTATTGCAATGTGCTTGGTTACAGAATGCATTACTGGATTCTTTGATATGTTAATGGCACTTGTAGTATCACAAAATATAACAACTAGTTCTTTGATCTCCACCCTCATTCCTTCCAATAACTATTTAAACCAAACAATATTAGAACAATTCACTATTGCTACAACATACTCTGCTTCTGCTATAGATTGGGATGTACAATTTTTCTTTTTACTTATCCAAGAAACCAACCTCTTTCCATGAAAGAATGCTCAACCACTTGTACTTTTTCTATCATCAATGTTTCCTACCCAATCAACATTAGTAAACACTTTCAAGTCCAAATTTCTTCCAAATTTGTACCACAATCCATAATCTTTAGTGCCTTTCAAGTATCTCAAAATCCTTTTGATTGCCATCATGTGATTTTCTTTGAGTTTTTCTCAAAATCTTGCCACTATACCAACTACAAGAGCAATATCAAACCTTGTATGAACTACATACTACAATTTTTCAATCATTGATCAATATAAGGACTGATCTACCTCTTTTGATTCATCATCCTTGGTAAGCTTTAATCTAGTACACATGGGAGTTCCAACTGGTTTTGAATCTTCCATACCAAACTTCTTGAGTATCTTCTTGATGTATTTAGACTGAGTAATGTAGATAGAATTCTTGCTTTGTTGAATTTGAAGACCAACAAAGAACTTAATCTCACCAAACATAGACATTTCAAATTTCTTGTTCATTTTCTCTGAAAATTCTTTGCAAAGATCATCATTCCCTATAAATAATGTATCATCTACAAATATTTCTACCAAAATAATCTTGTTATTTAGTCCTTCCTTGATGTACAAACTATTGTTATCATTAGTTCTCTAAAAACCAATCTAAACAAGATAGTTACACAATCTTTCATACCATGCTCTAGGGGCTTGTTTCAGACCATGTCTTTTTTGTCTGGGTCAACAAAACCTTTAGGTTGCTTAATGTAGACTTCTTTATCCAGAATACTATTGAGAAATGCAGATTTGACATCCATCCGATATACCTTAAATCCTTTGTGTGCAGCATATGAAAGTAAGGTCTTGACACCTTCCAATCTTGCAATAGGAGCAAAAGTCTCTCCATAGTCTATTTCTTCTTCCTAAGAGTAGCCTTTACATACTAATCTAGCTTTGTTTCTTGATACCTTACCATCTTCATTCAACTTATTTCTGAATACCAACTTAATTGCAATCACATTTTTATCTTTAGGCGTAGGTACAAGAGTCCATATTTTGTTTTTCTCTATTTGCTCTATCTCTTCATTCATAGCCTCAATCCAAATTTCATTTTCCAATGCATCTTTGACATTTCTAAGTTCAAAATTAGCAAGTAAACAAGTACCTTTTAGCTTACTTCTTGTCATAATACCTTCAGATTTGTCTCCAATAATCTAATCTGGTGCATATGTCTCCTAACATACTTGGCCATATAGGTTCCTTACTTTTTGAATGAATTGCAATATCATCATTTTGCACTTCAAGTTTAGGTTATGGCTGCTCTAGCTTGGTAGGCATTGGCTCGATAGCATCTAAATGTGACTTAGGTTCTTGCAACTTGGTGACTAAAGACTCAGGAGTAGAAGTCTCCTGATTAATAGATGTATCTAGCACTATATTAGGTTCAATGAAAATAAATCAAGATCTTGTAATCTTCTAGTTCCTTTTTGCTTTCTTCTTCAGTCCTTTTTGCAAACTCATCAACTTTCACATGTGCACTTTCTATGATTTTGTAAGTAGACAAATTCAAATATCTATATGCCTTACTCTTGCAATAATATTCCAAAAATATGCCTTCATCACCCTTCACATCAAAATTTCCTTTTCTAGATTCTTTCAAAATTTAACATTTACTTCCAAATACTTTTAGGTAACTTACATTAGATTTATAGCCATACCATAACTCATAGAGAGTTTTGAATGAGTGCTTCTTCAACTGTACTCAGTTCAAGATATGAACTACAGTGCTTATTTCTTTCTTCCAATATTTGATAGCAATGTTCTTTTCAATCATTAGAGTCCTTACACAATCCATGATAGATTTGTTCCTCCTTTTAGCTATTCCATTCTGCTCAAGAGGTTTAGGGGCTAATACCCATCTTTTGATTCCTCTTTCAATGCAAAATTTATTGAATTCATGGGAGATGAACTCACCACCTCTATCTCATCTCAAACATTTTAGTCTTTTCCTTGTTTCTTTCTCTACTTTGGCCAAATACCATTTGAACTTTTCAAATGCTTTTGACTTCTCTCTTAAATACATAATAGTCATCATTCTAGAATAGTCATCAACAAAAAGAATGAAGAAATTTTCTCCATTATAGCTCTCAATTCCAATAGGTCCACACAAATCAGTACACACAATTTCCAGAATTTCTTTAGACTAATAGTTTTTACTTTTAAAGCTAGTCTTTCCCATCTTACTAAGCTGATAGTTCTTGCATAGACCAATATTAGGTTTCTTTATACTAGGAATGCCTCTTACTTTCCTAAATTTGTTTATTTTTATCAGGTTATCAAAATTAACATGACATAACTTTCTATTCCATAACCAACTTTCTTCAACTTGATCAAGAAAACATGAGCATTCACCAATTTTAAGATAAAACAAATTACCTTTTTCTCTATATGCCTAATCCAATCATCTTTCCTTTGTCATCAAGAAGTCTTTCTTTTCCATGCATGAATTCCACCTTGAATCCAATATTGATTAGTTGTACCACACTCAACATATTATGTTTTGTTCGTTCAACCCAATAGGCATTATCACACAAAAGCTCTTTGCTTAGTGATATTCGCCTCTTCCTTTTATGCGACAAGGTTCAGTATTATCAAACCTCACACTACCGCCATCATAGTCTTCAAAATGTTACAATTTTTTTTTTTTTTTTGTCATCAGTCATATGATGAGAACAACCACTGTTTATGATCCATGTATCATTTTTTCTCACATGAGAGATAAGTGCCATTTTATCTTCCTCATCATTATCAAATTCATCTTTCAAACCAATGTAAATAATTTCATCTTCACTATTATCAGAATTCTTAGAATACTTAGCCATAAAGCATATTTTCTTACCTTTGTCTTTGAATGATTTGAATTCTTTCTTTCCATTGCACTTATGACCTTTCTTTTCATCCTTATTTTGCTTGTTTGGGCACCTAGCAGCAATATGACCAATTTCCTCACTTGAAAAATAGATTAGAGGAACCTTACCTATGTATTTTCCTTTGCTTCTAGAATATTTCCTTGCAAGTAGAGCTTCAACCACCTCAAAATCACTGTTAGAACTCTCTTCTAATTCTTCTTCACTCTCTAACTAAGAATCATTTATCTTCTTTCCCTTTTCTTTGAGTGAAAGCTTGGTTTCAAATGCTGATTCAATGTTCTTGGAAGCTAGAACATAGTTTTCATAGTTATCTAGCTCAAATGTAGTCAATCTTCCTACTATGGCCTCTAAATTTATCTTATGATTTTCTTCACATCGTCTTTCTTGAGTTGTAGAAATCTAATTGCATAAATGAGAAGCAATTTTCTAAGAACTTTACTTACAACTATTTCCTCTTTGATATCTCCTCTAGAATCCTTGATTGCAATGACGCTTGCTTTGACTCTTTCAACATATTTAGTAATGTTTTCATCCTCTCTCATCCTCATCTGATTGAATTGTCCCCTTAGACTTTTTTCTTTGGCTCTCCTCACATTGTCATCACCTCCATAGATATATTTCAGCTTGTTCCACATAGAAAAGGTAGTTTTGCAGTCTTTGATATCATCAAATTCTTCATAGCTTAGGGAAGATGCAATGTCTATCATCATGGTGTTATGAGTCTTCTTCTCAGTAATGTCATTGATAGATAATGTATCAATAGGAGTTGTATATTCTTCCTCAAGATATTTCAATCTTGTATCTCCAATAGAAGCTAGATGGAGTCTCATGAGACCTTTCCATTCTAAAAAGTTATCCCTGTTGAGCTTTGGAATTTCCCTTTTGTAAGACATCCTAATCTTTAGCTTAGATCCTTGAAATCCATCCTTTAGCAATTGTTGGAAATATTGATGGAGTAATTGAGGGGGGGGGGGGGGGGGGGGGCGGGGAGGGGAGGCGTTGGTGAATCAGTTATGACAAAAACAAATCCATAGATTCCTTAGATGTCTTATAAAACTAGTTATTTTTGTCACTTGGTAACCATATAGAAAATTGTTGTAACTCGATAGATGTAGTGTATGTTATCTTTCATAGAACTTAAACATTCATAGTGATTAACATGCAACCATAAAAGAAATAACATGAACATATGAAACACCAAATTTAATGTAGAAACCCAATATGGGAAGAACCATCAAGTAACTAGCTATTGATTTACACTATTTTGAAGTGAGCCCTATTAGGAGCCAACCATGTTAAGGGTTACAAAACACACTATCAGGTGTGACCTTGTTAAAGGATTTAATCACCCTATTAGGAGTGGCCTTCCTAGAGGACTTTAGAATAATTCAATATAACTATCACCTTGTTAGAGGATTTACAAATTGTTGTTAAACCACCTCTATTAAGAGATTTAAAAATCACTATTACAATGGTGAGAAAGTAATAATGAAGTCATCTAAATGAGATGCAATTGAATTGTTGATACAGATCTCTATTCTGCTTCACTAGATCCTCTTCTGATCAAATACAACTTTGCTACTCCTCAAGGATATTTGATCCTTCTTCAAACTTTTCTCACACTTTTCTCTTCACACAATCAACACACTTGCATGCTCATTCATTACACTTTAGAATTCACAATTTGACCTTTTATTTATATGTTACAAATTTTCAAGTTGGCTCATTTACAAGTTACAATTACCAATAATAATTACTTCAGTCGACTACAGTTATTACATGAAAAAATTAATCTTTATTTCCCAAAATAATGAAATCCTTCATTGGTTGACCCTGCTTGGTAAACATTGTTCTAGAACTGATTTTTAGTGTTAACCAATTGAAGCTCAATTAACACTATGAACTCTACAAAATCCTTTGGAGACTGAGTGAACTTAGTAAGAGCTGACTTTCCTTTGTTAACCTTGTGAGCTCAGTTACCGCTGACTTCTGCTACAGAATCCTTCAACGCCTGAGTGAGCTCGGTAGAAACTATTTCCATAGAGTAATTTTTAAGAATGTTCAATAGACTTCAAAATTTTCTTTACTAACCAACTAAGCTCACTAGGCTCTATTTGTTGACTGATATGACATCTGTATAACATCAAAGACAACACACAATTGAAAAATTGTATCCAATAGACCAAAACTCTCTTTGCAACTTTTAATTTTCCAACCATAAAGCATATATTTTGGCATTAGTGATAAACCAAGTCATGAATGTCACACATAAGCTCTCAATTATCTCTCCACATATGCCAATAGACTCCCCCAAAGGAATTTTCTGTACATTCATGCTAGAAGTATCAATATGTGATGCCCCTTAGTTCTTTCCACCAAAATTCAACCCTTGAAATTTTTAAGACCTTACAATTTGTTTAGAGAATATCTTTAATAAGAGATCTCAACATTAGTCATTTTTAATTCTACATGTTCTTTATTTTTAGGACCTTAATTTTTTTATTTTTTGCTTTCTTCAACATGTTTTCCTATTAGGTCTTTTAATTATTTTCTAATAATAATCCCAATGTTTTAATGAAAGGGTTTTCACCTTTCTCTATTCTTTGAACCATAGTTTTGATAACTAACCATGTGATCTAGATTGTGTTTAATGTTGAAAACCATTCTTTTTAGAAAATTTAAATTATTTATTATTCTTATTACGGTGTTGAGAGATCCTTACTATGGAAATGGATAGTTGAATTAGTTTCATTGTATCTTGATTTATATGCAAATAATTTAACACATAGGCTTAGATGAGACAAGATAAAGATGATACTTTCTCTTTATGGTGACAACTAGTGAAAGTGAGGAATGTTATCACATGTGCATTCTTGTTTTGTTTTATGTTGGCATAAGCTATTGACACAACCTTTCTTAGTAGTATGTGTGAAAAAATATTTAGGCTTAGATTGATAGAGTTGGTGAATGCTTGGGTTACACTATACTTTTTTCTTAATCATTTCTCTCTTTTTCTAGGCATTTTTAATTCCAACCAAGTCTTTTCTAGAGACAAGTTTATCTAAACATGGTCTCATTTATGTAGGATATTCAATGGTAAGTGAATAAAATAAACTTAAATTTCTTAATAATTACCTTTTAACTCATTATGTGAAGAAAATATATGGCTTGATCGACTATCATGCCAATATATATGACATGCAAGTTGTGTGTAAGATGCAAAAGTGGAGTTACATACTATTCCAAGATGTTTGATCACAAACATAGGGGTGTTGAGTTTTTTCTCATGGTTGATGGGTATGGATACGAAATGATGGTTTCTTATTTGTGTTTTCCTATAAATTGGATGGTATTTCATAGAAGATTTTATTATTATATTATTCTCATAATAATAAATTGAGCTTCTTTCATCGAGGTTGTTTTGCTAGAAGTACATTCTTCAACACATATCTACTACAATAGTTTGCATGTTATGAATTTGTTTAAATTTTATTATATTTCTCAATTATTTCAATGATATAAATCTATTGGTTCAATTTATTTATCATGAGTTGTGTTCAAAGGAGCTTGTTCTCATGAATATGAACATGAATGATCCACTTTGCAATATAGTGATGCTCATAACAATGATACATTGTCTCTCATCAAGAGTTCACCCTTTGTCATACTAATATAATTAAAATATGTTTAGCCATAAAGTTCTAGCTAAGACCTATTTAACTTTCTACTTATTAGAAATCACTCAACAAATCTTAAGATTTAAAATACCAAACCTTAGAACATCTAAAATTATTATGTAAATGTGTTAATAATAAATTAGTCTAATTTTAATTGAAAATTTGATTGGTCAATTCAAAATTGACTCTTTGATGTCTAAAAAGAATACTTATTACAAAACTTGTATAGTTACACCACTAAAATTGTAAGCGGTGAAAGATAAGAAAAGATACAACTGAAAGGGAGGCTTTGGCTTCAGTCACCACTTTTAAAAAAACGAAGAAAGATGAGCCAACAAAGTTTCCAAGAAATGGGTAACTTGTGGCCCAAATCGTTCTTGTAAAGTAAATTGTCAAGAGCTTCGATTCTTAGCTTACAGTTTGTTCCGATTTTTTTGTTTTTGAAATTCCATTATGGATGGAAACGAATAACTTTAGGTCTCTCCCTTCCAAATTAAAAGTTCAAACATTCTTATTCTGAACGCAAATGCAACTGTGTAACAATTATGTCTGCCTTTCATATGATAGTTATTCTTTTCTCGCCTTCCTTTGAAAATGTATGCGGAATGAATACATCAGCAATTATTCTTCTCAGGGTTTGTAAGACTTCAAAAAATTTCTTACGGTTTTCAAGATTTTTATTGTAAAAGTAATGGTCGAATGAATACGTCAGTAATTCTTCTTCATGCGGTCGAATAAGTATATCAGCAATTTTTCTTTATGGATCAGAGCGTGGGATGTTTGTCAAGTGGGTTCGAGAGTGGGGTCGGGGATTACAGTGTGCAGGCGTTCACCATGGAAACGTAAAGGTGAGAATTTTCATCTCGTGGAACAATGTCAAAGACATGTTATTCTTCACAACCTCTTAAAAGAATAAAGTAGCACTTAGTGCTCCACAGGTCTAAGATCATGCCGATTTTTAATGCTACAATCTTAATTTTGATTATTCATTTTAATTCACTTTTAATTTACAACTTCTTAGAGCTTAATTAAACTTTCCGTCCTTGTCTCTATAGGTATCAATCCTTCAATCAAGCTATATGTCTAAGACAATCCCCAAAGTCAATATATTTGCACTAGTTTTGTATGTCTAAGAAAACTTAGACAAATACTCAAACTCTAGATCCTATATTCATATAATATAATATAAACTATATGTAGATTATTGTTGCTTGACTCCAATTCCATCATCGAGTGTGATCTGGTAGTTCATTGCACAACAAAAAGGACTGATTAAGAAAAATGTAAATCCAAGATTTAGATCTCATGAAGTATTTTCTTGGCATGGAGGTTTATCAAGGTAAAGATGAAAGTTTTATTTGTCAAGTAAAATATGCAAAGGATACATTGAAGAAGTATGATATGGCTAATTGTAAACCTCTTTTCAGTCCTATTGCTCGTGGAGTTGCATTATGTAGAGATGATGGTGTTAAAATTGTTGATGAGACATCATATAGGAGCATAGTTGGGAGTTTGATGTTTTTAACACACACAAGCCCTGATATTGCTTATTTAGTTTCTACAATTGGTATTAGAGTCATAAATAAGATCTTGGACATGTTTGCAGAAGATTGAGATGAATCAATGAGAGAAGGCAATTGAAGGTCCCTATTTGAGATTAGTTATTTTGTTGGAAGAAACTATGATTGCAACTCCAATGAAAAATTGTACCAAAGAGAAGCTTGTTCCCAGGTAATTTATTTGTGTAAAGAAATTATTTCAGTTAATGAGGAAATTAGGTAAAAAGGTTAAGAAGGAGAATGAAAGTTTTATTTGTAAATAAGATATTTTGAATGATGAATTGATACACTTAGAGAAGTGTAATTCAGAATTCTTATAGGATTTAAAAAGTTTGGGAAGCAAAGGTATGTGTCAGATTGAGAAGCTTGAAAAAGAATTAGAAAAAGTTAAGATGGAAAATTTTGAATTGAAAAACAATTTAATGCTAGTTGATGAAATCAAGAAAGAGAATGAAGATTTGAGTAAGAAGTTAAAAGTTTTGAAAGAAGAAAAATAAAATTTGAAATCAAAGTTATCTATTTGTGATGTTTCTTTTAGTACACAAGATTTGGTTTGTTCTCTTGTTTTGTTAGTTGAAGATGAAGGTAAACAACCATCTATGAGTATGGATAAAATTTGTCCAAATAGTGACAAATGTTGTTTTAAGAATATTATTGGTTTGAAGATTATGCAAAAAATGGGTTTTCAAGGAAGTAGATTAGGAAAGCATGGGCAAGGCATAAAGGAGCCCATCAAACCCATTTGGAGGTCAAAATTTGAAGGCCTTGGATTTGGTAAAAGAGAGAGATCTGATGTTGCTCATGATAGATCTAATGTTGGTAGTACTATAGATTTCAACAAATCATATTCGAGTGAGGAATCTATTTTGTGTTCCCATTGTAGCAGAGATTCACATACAAAGGATAAATGTTGGGATCTTCACCCTTGTAGCATCTGTGGGTTGAAGAGTCATAGTGAAGAGTTACTATGGTATAAAAGAAATTGGTCTCTTCTTAGCAGAGCTAGGCTTGTGTAAAAAAATCTCTATTTTATTCTATTTTCTTTGTGTGGCTATATATAGTTTCTATATTAGTTATTTCTTTTGTAATAAATCATACTACCCTTGCATATGTTATGTTGTGCATGAGTCATGTTGGAATAGAGATTGTGGTGGAAAATCTTCAAAAAAAATTATACAAATTGATAATGGATGGATCGATGGATCCTATTGGTAGAAAGTGACAAAAATGTTGAGAATGTTGTACAAAACTCCAAGTTTGCATGTTAAAAGTGATAGTGGTGGATCAATATTTAGATATGTGAGTGAAGTAGTTGATGGCTACTTGTTTTGATCTGCACATGGATGTGTCATGAGTCTTCTCTATGTTAGAGAAAGGAGGGGAAGATTAAACCTTGGGATCTCTCAAAAGAGAGAAATTAAGAAAGAGATAGTTCACTTATACTAGAAGTTCTATGTGAGTCTATAAGACTCCAATGGTGAGAAAAGAGAGAAATTGATAAAGAAATGGTTTACTTTTATTAGAAGTACCATGCAAGTCTATAAGACTCTAATGAGAAAGAGTTGCATTCTAAGATGCAAGAGTTAAGTTTGAGTGCATTGAGATCAAATTGAGAGTCTCAGCATCAAGCAGGAGTATGTAGATTATTGTTGCTTGACTTCAATTCCATCATTGAGTGTGATATGGTAGTTCATTACATAGCAACAAGGACTGATTAAAGAAAATGTAAATCCAAGATTTAGGTCTCATGAAGTATTTTCTTAGCATGGAGATTTATCAAGATAAAGATAAAATTGTTGTTTGTCAAGAAAAGTATACAAAGGATATGTTGAAGAAATTTGATATCGCTGATTGTAAACCCCTTTCCACTCCAATTTCTCATGGAGTTGCATTATGTATAGATGATGGTGCTGAAATTGTTGATGAGACATCATATGGGAGCATAGTTGGGTGTTTGATGTTTTTAACACACACAAGGCCTGATATTGCTTATTTAGTTTCTACACTATAATTGTAAAGAAAATATAGACAATGTGCTTCTCTTTGATGTAGAAGAGCACAAGGTTGAAGACTAACATTGTTTCACATCTCTTCATACAATAATACATTGACAAATGTTATTTGTTTAATGACAAAGAAATATTTGTGGTTGCCTAGTAAGATAGGCTTAAAATTCTTTACAACACAAGGTATTTGATTCACTATCCTTTATCCACTACTAATACATATTGTATCAAAAATACTAAGCACCAAAAAATAATATTTTAGAATGCATTCAAAACTTGAAGGTATGAAAGCTCTACATATTTTACTCATTCTTATAGCTAGATTGTTGAAACAATGATTCCAATAAATGATGACCATTATTTCCCACAAAATATTATCAATTTTTAGTTATGTAAATTTTTTATTGTGAAGGAAAAATCTTACCACTATAATCACCTAGAAATGGCTATCTAGACTAGTGACCCTTTTTTTTATATCAATTTTGCATAATTTATCTACCACTTATCTTTTGATCAAATCATTAGCCATTCATACATCTTAGGTCTCCAAACAAGAGATGTTGCATGTAAACATAATTCAACATTTCAATACAATCCAAATTGGAAAGTGACACAATGAAAGTCTTTCTAATCATCCTTACTAGATCATTGTTGCAAGAGAATGCAATCATGAGTTTGCACTCAATCATTGTCTCGGTGTCATTTTCCACTCTCATAATTTTATCATAGAGATTAATCCCACAATTCATAGTGAAACTTTTCTTATATAAATGATGAGACCATTTTTGTAGTTAGTGTTCTTGTGTTGATGTGTGAACATGACACTTGTTAAAGGATGCCATAAAAGAGTTTAGACCATCTAATGTATGAAAAGGGTGGAGCATATAAAAGTGATAACCAATTTAACCTATATACTAGAGGTAGTTAGCATTATGGTACTTGGATTTGTGTTGGAGGGAAATTATGAGAGCATTTTCTAGAACCCATGTTGTGTTCATGCACTAAACACATTGCAGAGATAGATTGAAGGAAGACAATAATGACAAGTTAAAGATGTGTAAATGTTCATTTGCAACCATTGTACTTCATTTTTGTAGGAATTCTCAAATGAATTCCTTGAGCTCTCATTGTTACAAGATACTTAGGCACAAGAGCCTATATAGTTAATAGTGGCTAATCTAGAGTGTTTTACATGACCAAAGAAAAAGAATAAACCAAGGAAAATTGTGCAAGAAGAGATCCTTTTCAAAACCTATTAGATTGCAATGAACTGAGAAATTTTTAAAATTATTATCAATTTTCAATTTATTATTTTCTAACTTGAAAATTATGTTCACTCTTTGTAAAATCACTCATTATGTTATTTCATTTTTAATCTTTTTTAAAATTTTAACTTTTGGCAGTTTTTATGGATATGTTTGCCCATTCATGCTACTTGTCATGTAAGTTGTAAGATATGATGATACTGTTGAAAGATTGGTGGGATTGTTGGAAGATTGGTTGGAATCATGAATGTTGATGATATATTACATTCATGACTGATTTTTTCATTGATGTCAACATAGCATATTTGATGTCTTCTATGGTATCTAACAGGAGAACAATGGAAAGATCAAGTTGGTACAGATGAATAGTTAAGCATGATAACCACCCAAGGTTATGGGAGATACTTTTGAGTATGTGGTATATGTAGTTAAGTTCATAAGTATAAAGGATAAGTCTAGAAGAAGTTATGTAAGTTTTGGTGATGTCTATTCTAAGATAGATTTTATAGAGGCATGTTCTGGTAAACTTGTTATATCTCTTAGCAGATTTGATATGTTGAGGAACAAGGTTGAGGAAATGAAGAAGACATGTTGAGGATGAAATGGCTAATCTCACTTGTTATAATATTGTGTGTATGGAAAGTTATTCAATTTGCAAGTAAAAAGATTATGGTTATCACTAAGTGTAACTTGTTCTTAGTGTGGTCCTATAATAATTAATTGAGAAGGTCTAGTAGTCAACTCAAGAAATTTTTTTATTGACTGAGTATGAAGGAAGGAAATTTTCATTTATCATGATGTGTAATAGGTGTATGGTATGATTGAAAGATAGATGATAAGCAACATAGAGTGTAGAATGTGAAGTTGAGCAGAGTAGTGTGAAAGTGAAGGAAACTTCATTGCTAAGGTTTTTCTAAGTGATTCAAGGTTTTCTATTTGGATCCAAGGTTTTTGACCTAGTCTACAAGGTCTGATAGTGATTGGTCTAGTTGATAGGATAGAGGAAAGGATAGATGAAAGAGAAAAGATAATAGTAAATTATTTGTTTGATCAGTGAGCTCTTCTTGTAGTTGAAATTGCATTTTTGGATAGTGGGCTCTTCTTGTATGCATTGTGTCACAACTCCTAATAGGGTTAGCACAACTCCTAATAGGGTTGGAATCTCCTAACAGGGATTCAAAGTCTCCTAATAGGGACTCATTGTACTAAATTTTGTAAGAAACACCTAATAGGTCTATCCTCTAACAAGGAATATTTATATTAGTACATAATCTTGTGGGCATCATTCCCGCTAGGGTTTCTCTAGTTAACATATCTAGTGTAATTGTTTATGTGCATCTTTATATGGTTTTTTTATACTTTGGTTGAATGGTTAAGTTTTTTTAAAGAAGATAAATGTTTTAAGTATTGGATAACTGATTCACCCTTCTACCTTAGTTATTTTGGTGGACTATTGTTTCTAACAATTGGTATCAGAGCATCAGGTCCTTGAAGATAAAGTTTAATAGCTTTGGTAGATCCATGGAAAGCATATTCAGAGATGATAGTCCTACACTTGACAGAGGAAATTTTGACACTCAAGTGATGGAAATTCTTGTTGAGTTATCAGATTTGTGTAAAGAGTAGATTATTGAGTATTTAGATCTAGAATCCTTTTGTTGTGTATAGAAAAAAAAAAGTTCAAGAAAAGATGAATCCAAATCCAAAGAAGACATGAAGATAGAGGAAGGTATTGATATACTTACAAAGAGAGAACAAGAAGGTATGAAAGAAAAAATTGTTGGATATGTAAAGAGTTTAGTCATTTTTCATCCTAATGTCCTAAAAGGTTGAGAAAAGCTAGAAAGAGTCTACTCTCTGATAAAGTTGAAGAATTTAAAGAAAATATGGAAAGATTATTGAATGATTGTGATAATGGTTCTAGATTAGTTAATGAAGAGACTATTGTGGAAATTGCAATTGTGAGAATTCATGAGAAATTAGAGTGCAAGAGAGAATAGTTGATTACAATTTAGATGATAATGTGGTTACTAAGCCAAGAAATGATGAGGTATTTCCTGAGACTAACAATGATTTGTAGAATGAAGGAGAGCCAAGACATGAACTAAGCTCAAAACCTTTAGTTGAGCTAAGAGTTGAGATAACAACTCCTACTTTAGGAAAGAACATGATAAAGAAGCACCTATAAGAGTAGATCATCAGAAGTAAAGACAAAGGCATAATGACAAGAAGTAGAATTAATGAAGAACTATGCTTGATATCTCAAGTTAAACCAAAGAATGAAAATGAAGCATCTAGAGATGATTACTAGAAGCAAGATATGAAAGAGGAATTAGATCAGGTAGTAAAGAATGAGACATGGGAATTTTTCCCTAGACTAGCAGACAAGAATGTGATAGGAACTAAATGGGTATTCAGGAACAAGATGAATGAGCAAGGAGAAGTTGTAAGAAATAAAGCAAGATTGGTATATAAAGGTTACTTACAGCAAGAAGCAATAGATTATGAGGAGACCTATATGCTCTAATGGCTAGAATAGAAGTATTAAGATTATTCTTAACCTATGCACAACAAAAGAAATTCAAAGTATATCAGATGGATGTCAAGTCAACATTTTTGAAAGGAGAACTTGAAGAAGAGGTATACATTGAGGAACTTGAAGGATGTCCATGAAAGATGACAAGGAAAGTATTGTACAACTTGAAGAAAGCATCAAGAACTTGGTATGCAAGGTTGGACAAGCATTTGACAAAGCCAAGATATAGCAAAGATATGGTACATTGTAATCTCTATTGGAAAGAAACTGATGATAGTTTGATAATTTTTGTAATATTTGTTTATGACATTATATTTGGAGGAAATAACAATGAAATTAAGAATTTTTATGAAGAAACAAAGAAAGAATTTGAGATGAGTATGATAGGAGAGATGAAATACTTCTTAGAATTGTAGATTATACAAAATAAAGGAATCTTTATTTCTTAGACTAAGTGCTTGGAGGATTTACTAAAAAGGTTTGATTTGGAAGCATATAAACCTATTGGAACACCTATGGTAACTAGACATAAGTTATCTACAAAGTATGAGACACCTACTATTGAGTAGAAGAAGCACATATATGACTCACACAAGGCCAAATATAACAAATGTAGTTGTAATTGTTATGAGATTCTAGGATGATCCTAGGGAAGCACATTATGCAATAGTGAAAATGATATTTAGATATCTAAAGGGAACATCTAAGTTTGGATCATGGTATGAAAAATCTAATGATTTTACTCTAAGTGCATATCGTAATGTAGATTGGATAGGCAATATGGATGATAAAGAGCACTAGAGGATGAGCTTTCTTTCTTTGAGGAAGATTGGTTTCTTGGTTAAGCAAGAAGTAAGATTGTACATCTCAAAGTATAGTAGAGGAAGAGTATGTTGTAGTAGAAAATAACTACAATCAAGTTCTTTGGATGAAGTAGATGCTAAAGAATATAAGGATAGAAATCAGTGAACTTGTTGTTATAAATGTAACAACACAAGCACAGTAAATATGTCTAAGAATCCAGTGTTGCATTAAAGGACTAAACACATTTCTATTAAGTATCATATGTTGAGAGAAAAAGTTTTTGAAAAGGAAATCAAATTAGAATATTTGCACACGAAAGAGAAAATTTTAGATATATTCAGTAAGCCTCTTCCCTAAGAGACTTTTGAGTATTTACAAGGTATGCTTGGGGTTATGCCCCTCCCTACATCATAGTAGAAGGTGCAAGAGTGCATTAGTCTAGGGTAATAGAACACCATTATTTGTTTGGACTAGATTTTTATGCTTCATGTATGGGGGAGTATCTATGATGGATGGATTTATCTAGGACTCTTATTGAAGTTGTTATGAATAACATCTTTTGACACTTTACAAAGTTTTCTGTAGAGATGTTGGTTGCCAAAACCTTTTAACATTGATGTCAATAGGGAAGAGATTGGAATGAAAAAAATTACACTAATAGGGAGAAGTATTCCATGATGCTAAGAAGATGTTTAGCATTAGTATAGTATTTCAATATTGAGCATTGAGGTATATAAATGGGGGAGAATGATTGATGAAGAGGATTTGAAAAGAAAGATGAATAGTTAACAATTGGTATTCTTGGAACTAGTTGTTTTTCATCTATGTTGCCATCAATGCCAAAAGGGGAGATTATTGGAAGATTGGTTAGATTGGTTGAAGATTAGTTGGAAACATGAATGCTAATGATATGTTACATTCATGACTAAGTTTTTCATTGATGTCAACATAGCATGTTTCATTTCTTCTATGGTATTTGACATGAGAACAATAGAAAGATCAAGTTGGTATGATGGATAGTTGAGCGTGATAACCACTTGAGGTTATGGGAGATAATTTTGAGTATCTTTTATATGTAGTTAACTTTAGAAGTAGAAAGGATAATTCTAGAAGAAGTTATGTAAGTTTTGGTGATGTCTATTCTGAGATAGAGTTTGCAGAGGCATGTTCTAGTAAACTTGTTATATCTCTTAGCAGAGTTGATATTTTGAGGATCGAGGTTGAGGAAATGAAGAAGACATGTTGAGGATGACATGTCTAAGCTCATTTATAATAATATTGCATGTATAGAAAGTTATTGAAGTTGCAAGGTAGAAGATTAAGGTTATCGCTAAGTGTAACATGTTTTTGGTATGGTCCTATAATAATTAATTGAGAAGGTCTAATAGCTAAATTAGGGAATTTTTTTATGGACTCAGGATAAAGAAAGGACATTTTTCTTTATTGTGATGTGTAATATATGTATGGTGTGATTGAATAATAGATGATAAGTAGCAAAGAGTGCAGAATGTGAAGTTGAGTAGAGTAGTGCAGAAGTGAAGGAAGCTTCATCGCCAAGGTTTTTTGGAGTGATCTTAGGTTTGGTATTTGGATCTAGGGTTTGTGACCTAGTCTACAAGGTATGATAGTGATTATTTTTCTTGATGGGACAGAGGAAAGAGCAAAGATAAAAGTAAATTACTTGTTTAAGTAGTGAGCTCTTCTTGTAGTTGAAATTGCATGTTTGGGCAGTGGGTTCTTCTTGCATACATTGTACCATAACTCCTAATAGGGTTGGCACAACTCCTAGCAGGGTTCAAATATTCTAACATGGATTTAAAGTCTCCCAACAAGGACTCATTGTACTAAATATTATAATAGCCTCCTAACGGGGTCTATCCTCTAACAAGGAATATTTATATTAGTGCATCATCTTGTGGGCATCATTCCCACTAGGGTTTTCCCTCTGATCAAGGGTTTCCCTAGTTAACATATCTAGTGTAATTGTCTATGTGCATCTTTATATGGTTTTTGTTTACTTTTGTTGAATGGTTAAGTTTTTTTTTTAAAGATAAAATTTCTAAGTATTAGATAACCGATTCACCCCCCACCCCCCTAATTATGTTGGTGGACTATTGTTTCTAATAGATACAAATTATCCTAACCTTCAAAAGATATATAATACATTTGATTGCAATCTTGGGAAAATAAAGAACATTGTTCATGACAAGTATCCTCATTCAAGATTGTATAATGAGCATAGTAGGTTCATTATGATACAATTGTGCTTCATATGAGAGCCTAGGTTTTAAAATGCAATTAGTTTGTAACAAGGATTATAATCAAGATGTGAAAAAGAGGTCATTTAGACTCTCCAAAAGATATATACTAAATATGACTCCTATTTAATATGAAAACATGCCTAGACTACTTCAATCTTCCCAATCTAACATTTTACGAATAGAACTACATTAGCTCAAACTTACCATTTTGGATAATGAATGTGGTACAAAAAAAAATCACCAAAGTTGAAGACACTTGCCTCTTGCTTACTCTAATTATTTTTTAGTTCCTTCACTATACATATATATAAATTCACATATAGCTTAACCATATCAATCAAAAGCAATAGGTTTTCCTCTCAACAAGCAAGAAATTGGTGGTCATGCATCGTGCTTTCCAACTTAATCATCAACAAAGGGCTAATTGGATTGAGTATCATCATACTACAACTACAATTTGATATATTTATCCCAAAAGTATATGTAGAGGCAAAAGAGGGCTAGGTTTGGATTCTTGTAGATGAGGTAGGCACCTATAATGGCAATGACCTCAAATTCGTAATTTTTAATGCAATGTTGTTAAGGGAACACATATTTTCTACATTTTTATCATTTAAGTTATAATTTGTAACTTTAGAGTTTTTTGTTGTAATTTGTGTATAATATATATGCACATTGATAAGATAATTAAATATTTTCTATTAATTTGTTAGTCAAGTCTCCTGTGAAAGCAATTCAATTTTTTTCTATCATGTTTAAAACATTATCAATATTTAAAATTCCCAATACCTTCAAATTTTCCCCTTTTTTATAACTACCCCTTATTACTTCTTAAAAAAATGGCCTCCCAAAAAATCTAATCCAGAAGTATATCACGTGCCTTCTCCACCCTAAAATATTGGTGTAACACAGAATAAAACTGGTGTGACCTCAACTCAGCTTGTCAATAAAGCAATAATCCACCTACAAGATGGAACCTTTGTTGTAACTTGAGAAAGACATTAAATTCAAAGAGCATCATAGTCTCTTTCACCAGTTACATATATAATGGTGTAAATAGTATTAATTTATCCATATCACCACCATGAATTCGGCCATTTTTTTCACATAGACATTTGACATTAGGAAATATGATCTTTAGATTATCCTTGATTGTTGAACAATTAATGCTTGTTCTAATACTTTGAACTTCTAGTGAATTTAGTGGTTTTTATCATTGATTGATTACCTATCTATTGATCATTTACTAAATACTATCCATGATTGGTGAGATATTAATATTTGCTCTGATGCTAGAACTTTACTTAGAGTTGGTGCAACTGATGTTACTTTAGTTTATATCAACTATTTTTGAACATTTAATATAAAAATTGGATTTGATATTTTTCCATATTAAATTTTAGTACATTTATAAATATAAATGCTTAGAGTTTGTGTAACTGATGTTACTTTAGTTTATATCAATTATTTTTTTACATTTACTAATGTCTTTTATAAGTGATATTTTTCCATATTAAATTGTAGTACATTTATAAATATAAATAAAACATTAGAAATTGTATTAAGAAAATAGGAAAAGTATATTAAAAATAAGATTACTAAAATAATTAAATTCACAAATTCTATGTTACTCATCAAACATGAGGAAAGAGTAGAACAAAAGATGAAAGATGTTTGCATGGAGATGCATGAATTTTTATAAGAGATAACAATGTTGTTCAAAAGTCCTGCTACCTTGTGCACATTACATATTCAAAAAAATGGAATAAACAAATACCACACTTACCTCATTAAACCATCCTAGATAAGGAAAATAATTCTTTATTTTTACCAAACATCAAGCTCAAATTGTGGTCCAACATTTCTTCAAAACTGTTACCTATTTTTGACTTTATGCTAAAATTGCCTTAGAAAGAGTACTAGGTCCTATTTTAAACTTTTAAAATTTTAAAATCAATTTAATTGTCTTTAATTTTTTTTGTCAAAGTGAATCTCTTTTCTTCTTGATGTAAAGTCAAAACATCAATTTTCATGTTTGGGAGGGGATTGGAGTTCAAATAGAAAAGAAATCTTTATGCACATGAAAGAGAAAATAGTGGAAAAGACCTAAAATATACTTGAGCTTTCTTTTAACAACTTCTCTAATGCAAAAATGAAGAAATTTAATGAAGAGAGCAGCTTGCATGAGGAGAAACAATTGTTACAATAAAGTGAAGGCATCAACTAGTCCAACAAGATAGAAAAATGAATATATATAAAGAGTAGATTTCACAACAAAGTTATTTGAAAAAGAACAACAACTCCAGCAAACAAAGTCTCAAATTAGTATAAAAGGAATAATATGTATTGCCAATATAAAGAGCAAATTTCCTTAATCAGAGGGTAAAATTTCCAAGGCAAGAGAAAAAAATACAAAGATGAATGTGAGAGGTAAATTATGAGACAACACATCAATGATGGGGAGTGTACATTTAATGAACAACATGTTGATGAAGATAAAACACTAGATTTTAATGAAAGAATTAGATTTCAATGAAGAAAGAGAAGATTTGTGCATGGAAACCTCAAGTTTAATGAGAAGACAAAGAAATTTAGTGCAAATGGTAGGGTTTTGTATTAAACCAAAAACATATTTTGCATGAGATGTTAATTTCCATTGTCTCTTGTAAAACACTCTTGAAAACAATGGTAACAATAGCTATGATGGTTTTATTCACTATTGAAATAGATTATGAGATCAAATAGTTCATTGAGATATCTTAGAATAGTAAAAGGAAAATCATTAAGTGTTCTTGTGAAATGAAGCCTTTCAATATTAGAAACCACAGAGATCAATATAAAACATAGATACCAATGCCTTCAAATGCATTCAAAGATTGTGAGAAAGAATAAAATTACAAGATATTGTTGGAAAATAGTGGAAATATATTGTAGATAGTGAAAGAGTGTTTCAAGAGAGATATTCATGTTCTAATGTGTAAACACAGTGAGTAATGATATGTATAAGATCTAATAGTGAAAGCTATGTAGAATAGGATCAATGCTTACACAACTAATTAAGCATAGATATTAAGGTAGTTATGATTTCAAAATGATCAAATGATGGCCAATCAAAAGGACCAGTCATTTAGAACAATGAACTCAGATGAAACACAAAAGTGGTCACTTTGGTGACTAGATAACATAGGCAAACAACTCAAATTCAATGTAAATAACCTTGTGCTAAAAATAATTTTGTACCTCTGGGGAAAGGATTCACTTCTCTTGTCAAAAATTCAGGCTACAACATTAGCATTCATGTTTGTTTGTGAACTCATTTGTACCAGTGTTGATGGAGAAGGGTCATGTTCTAATTGTCCATTTTTTATGAGAGGGATAATTGGTGTAGTAGTTTTTGGAACTATTCCATGCTCAGATTTTGCATTATTAGTAGAGGCAAGAGGTGTAGAATTAGTGGAAAACAACAAAAAATGTGGATGGCCTTGGCCAAATGATCTATGACTTAGACTTTCCTTTTTTCTGAAATGGAGTCTAGCCATTGCAGTAACTACCAAATGATGCATTAGCCTTTCCTAAAAATTAGATTCATCTACATAAGTTGGAACCTACAACCATAACCAATTGTCAACATTAGTGAATGAGAAGCTACATGTTGTAATTCATCCATAACAAACTTGATGGTCTAATATTGCAGGAAAAGAAAATTGACAAGGTAAAATTCTATTTCATCAAGAGAATTATGAGAAAACATATATATGATAAGTTGAAGATTTTCTTAATCCTATATTCCTCTCTTACTCCACTAGGGAAAGTAATCCTTGGCTACAAGAGAAATAGTGAATAATTTTCTTATATTCATCCACATCTATCAATACATTGTGCATGTAAAAATAATGAAAATTTGTTGTAACATCTAAATTTGGTCAATCACATGCATTAAAGTAAAATACATAACACAATATTTGTTACCCAAAAATCCTCCAAGGTGAAGGTAAAGCTGGGGTAGGGATTACACCCAAAAATCTTCACTATTGTAGTATTAAAGTTAACTAGAACTAATATTAGAATGTTTGATCATAAAATGTGATCTACCTTGTAAGGGATCTACCCTATTAAAGGCTTAAGAGACTACTAGGTCTCACCTTTTTACAGGATTTAACACTTACAAAAAAGAAACAACTCTATTACAAGATTTACCAAGATATGTTAAGACCACTTTGCTAAGAGATTTACCATAATTCAAGTCTGTTAAAACTAATGCAGTACCTGACCCTCAATTTTCTCTATAAGATAATTTTGAGTCTTCCCCTTGCTAAATGATCCTCTCCTCTTATCTTTTATGCTTGTCTTTTCCTTTAACTTCACTACAATGACTAGGTCACATGGTATGTTAGATGAGAACAAAACCCTTAAATGACTTCTAATCTAATCTCAATCCTTTTCTATCTATAGCTTCATATTTTCACATAAAAAATTTTCATCTCCTTCTCTATTGGCATGTGATCTAGGTTAAGATCATTGCTATATAAAGAGTTTTGTGAAGAGTTTTTAGATGGTTCCATGTTTTGCCTCTTCATCCTAATCATTGCACACACAACATAGGGATATGTGATCCACAATGTGTAAATATTTTGTAACAACCTCTAAAAGTATTAAATGTTCTATAAAAACCTCTTCAAACATTAAATATACCTTCTAAGTTGACCTAATAATCATTTTGCCTAAAACTTTGTTCCTTTCCTAAATTTCATGTAAACTCTGTTTAGCTCGGCCTTTACTGTTTGCTAATGCTCGACATTGCTATTTCTCAATATTCATTATGCTCGGTACATATTGAGTAACTTGACACTTGTGTTCTCAAAAGCTTTCTTGGTCACTAATGACTAGCTCAATTTTTGATGAGTTCAATTTGTATACAAAAATACTCTGTGACCCAAAAAAATTACTCAACTTCTATAGATAGAGTTACATAGTTACTTATGTACGTGACTAGTCCTATATAGAGTATCTTGGTTGTAGTGATGACTGTATGACTCTACCTTGTAAATGACTAAGTGGTTAACACTAATAGACAAAAATGGTTAGAGATACCGACAATCTCTCCTTTGACACTAGTGGAAAAAAATACTTTGTCATGTTTACATTGCTGAAATATAATTTGATAATAAGCTCCCTCCCTAAGTCTTATGACTTATAAAAAATGCAAAAACAATACAAAAATGAATAAAAAAACCATTTTACCCTTATTCAAATCTCTACAATATAAATTTTGCATCTCCTTTTACCTTCCTTTTGCATCTTTTTCACATCACATTACCCTATCTCTCTTCAATTATCTTTGCCCACCTTCATATCTCTTTCCCTCTACACATGTATATTTTCCCCTTGTTTTCTAGCACTATATGTCACTGTTGTTGGGGTTGAATGGGTGGAATTAATTCATATGTTTTAATGATTTCTCTGTGAAGTTTTGTAATCAGGGACACTACATGATCCAATTTGATTCATGTTGCCTCTAATACATTCTTCTAGAACTGTAATCTTGCAACTAAATCAATTAAACTATCAACCACTAAAAGATTATAATCTTCTATGATAAGATCCTAGGTTATTTTTAGTTCTATCTGCATGACCTCTAAATGAGGTATCGACATTGCTTGAATAGAGATCAATTTGGATCTCATGTTACTATCAGCCACGTGAAGCTTGCCCAATGTACTTTGAGAGTTTAGTACATTATTTTAATGATTGATGCTTGATCATGTGGGCTACAAAATAATGTTGCTAGATCTCTTCATCTTAGCCTGAGTTTTATCTATTTGTGCCTAAATATTATGTGTAAACCTTGTCATGTCTGAAAAAATTGTGTAAAAATAGTGTACCATTTGCATTAAATCAAACATAATTTTTAACTTTCTCCTATAATTTCAATTTCTATTTGGCAATAGTTATGGAGAATTTGTGTGCAACCTTGGTTTTAAGTCTTCTTGCTAACCAACCCATTAACTTCACATTTGACTCCATAACTCTAGCATTTACTTGATCTATTAAAAATAAGATTGTTTGTATAGAATTTGGAATAATTGTTATATTGTCAATGATGTCAAACCTGCTATGTGCTAGTGAGACAATTGCTTGTTTAGTCTAAATGTTATCGTTTGTATGATTGATAAAGAGGATTTGATGAGATGAGATAACAGAAGTACCTCGGGGAAGGTTTATTTATTTGGTGTATCAAAGGAGCACTATGATCAAGTAAGACATGGTTGATATGCTGTATTGTTTATCTACTTAAAGATAAAGTTGATGGTTACACTAGCTAAGTCTTGAAGAATAACGAAACAAAAATGAGTCTATAAAGCTTGACCAAGTCATTAGTTGGTGCTAAGAAAAGTTAGATCAAGCCGAGTAGAAAAATAGTTAGTGCTGAGAAAAGTGAAGATCTAGTGTATGATGAGTGAACTTAGTATGTGCTAAGTAAATTGTAGTGTGTATCAAGTGATAGTTAAAGACAATATGTGTTGAGTAAATTTTAGTGGATATTGAGCAAAATATTTTTTGCTGAGCATTAGAGGTTAGTCATTGCTAAGTGAAAAATTTAAATTAGATCATGGATTCACTAAATCTTAGTTGACAAAGTTGGATTCTTGGATTGCGTGAAGTGTGTGGAAGATATGCTTGATGAACTAGAGGCACAGAATTCAAGATAAACTATTTTGAGTTGAATTCAAAGAGGATTGTAGAAGAAATTTCTACAGGGAACAAAATGGAAAAGAGGGAAAATTCAATGAATCTCGCCTAACCCAAAAATGGACGATTTTTATTGAGTAGAAAAGGAACTAAATTCTCTTTATAAGGGGATACAAAGCTTCAAGAAATCTTTTGCATGTGTGACAACCCAAGGAAGACAAGGAGTCTAGGGTGTTTCTTTATATGCCAGCTAACTAAGAGAGACTACAATTGGCATGCAAAGCAAGAAGGCTTAAGACGATGAATTCTTGAAGGGTGAACAAGCTGTCAGAGCTGAAGTGAATGAAGCCAAGCATAATGGAGGACCAAAACAAAGATATATAATTTGTAAATGATTTGTGATTTTTTATAAAATCAAGTCTTACTATTACTTTCTAACCATTGTATCATTTTATGATATATCCTTTGGATTAAGGTTGACCTAATAGTCATTTGTAAATCCTTTAGCTGGGTGACATTCTAATGAAATTTTATAAAGTCCTCTAATAAGGCTCACTCCTAATAGGGTGATTGAAATCCTTTAACCAGGTCACATTTAACAGTGTGCATTGTAACATTTAATAGGGTTGGCCTTTCAGAGGGCATCACTTCAAAAGACTGAGAATTAGTAGTATGTTATTGGTGATATTTCACAAATTGGGTTTCCACATAAAATCCTTGTGTCAAATGTGTGAATGATTTTGTAGCTTTTAATATTTACATTTCTACAAATTGATTCTAACCTAGGACAGTGACCTACTAAGTTATGGAATTTTTAGATGCATGCAAGATACATGATAAGGATATATATGTTTGAGTTTTGTTAAGTGCTTAAAAGTTTTATTGAGACATATGGACCTTGGATAAATAATTCACCCCCCTTTTAGTTGTTCTAAGGTAATCCAACAATTGGTATCAAAACTTTGGTTGCTTGTGAGGAATAGTTTGAAGGTACTATAAGCTAAAAGATCAAACTACCTAAAAGAGAGGTATCCAAGCTAATCAAGAAGAACTTTCTTACATGGAAAAGTTTGATGAAGCTACATCTAGGAGGACTTAGACACTATGCACAATCTAACATTTCTCTTGAGCATGCTCACCCTAGTGGTGCTGAAGATTTGAAAAAGAAGAAAGAGCACAATTAGGTAATGTTGGAGATTGTGTCTTCCCTAAGCTACACTAAGTTTGATGACATCAAAGAATGAGATTCTACTAAGAAGATGTGGGACACTATTGAAAAGATCTATGGAGGAGACAAAAATGTGATGAGAGCCAAATATAAAATTCTTAGAGATAAGTTTTATGATATGAGAATGGAAGAAGGTGAGAATATTGTTCAATATTGTGCTAGAGTAAAAGAAGTTGTAAATGCTATTAGAGGAGAAAATGGTAAGATTTAAGATGATACTTTAATTAGAAAAGTATTGAGAATAGTGTTTCTTATCTATGCTATTAGAGCCTCTTCCATACAAGAGATAAGATGAACACTTGGTAATGATTTGACCCTTGAAGGACTGATGGGTAGACTGACTACCTTTGAAATCTCTAATTTTAATAATTTCAAAACTAAAAATGTTGAATCTTCTTCCAAAGCTAATTTTTTATTGAAAGAACCTAAGGAAAAGAAAAAGAAAAAGATAAAACATGTTTCTAGTGATAGTGATATAGATAAAGATGATGTTGTAGATTTTGAAGCATTGTTGGCTAGGATATTTAATAGAGGTAATGGAAAATACAAAGGTAAGCTACCTATCATATGTTTCAATTGTAATGAAACTATTCATATTGTTGCAAGGTGTCTTGAGAAGAAGAAAAATAGAAGTGGATACATATTCAAAGGAAAAAGAGATGAGAACGATAAAGATTATAAAGATAAAGGAAAGAAATCATGCTACATTGTTGAAGAGGAATCCAATGAAGAATCCAATGATCATGAGGATGAAGTTTTCTATGTTGCAATGAAGGATGATTCTGATGAAGATGAGTCAATTGCACTTGTGCATTATATGAAAAAGAGTGACAAGTGGGTTATTGATAGTGATTTTTCCAATAACATGACTAGAAATAAAAGTAAGTTTAATTCTCTTATGCATTATGGTGGTAATAGTGTTAGGTTTGGAAATGATGCATCATGTCTAATCAAAGGGAAAGGATCAATTAAATTGATAGATAAGTTCATATGTGACAATGCTTATTGCATAGAATGACTCAACTATAATTTGTTAAGTGTGTCACAACTAAATAGTGTTGGATGTAAGGTTGAATTTGGAAATAGAAAAGCCAAGATCTATGATGCTAATGGAGAGATAAGTGGCAATGGTGATCAAACTAGAGGTAATATGTTCTACCTTGATATGAATGATGCTACTTGTCTAGTTGTAAATTTTGATGATGTGTGGATGTGGCACAAAAGACTATGTCATGTAAATTTTGATAATTTGGTTAGTATAAATAAGATTAAGAGAGTCAAAGGTTTGCCAAAATTGAAGAAACCATATAATGTAATATGTAAACAATGTCAGTTAGACAAGATGGATAAATCTACTTTTAAGAGTAAGACACACTCTTCAAAAGAAATTCTATAATTAGTTCATATTGATTTATGTGGACCAATCAATGTGCAAAGCTACAAAGGTGATGGAGACACAACCCAACAACCAGAATAGACACAATAGAAAGGGGAAATTATATTAACTGAGAAAATAAGCTGGTACAAATAGTGCAGAGAAAATAAACTCAAAACATGCCCTACGGGCTTACAATAGCATAAATCTGGAGAATATTTCTCCTTCTAACACCTCCTCTCAAGCTCCAATCCGAACTGCCTTTTACAATGCCAGAAATCTCCTTAAATAGACCCCAGAGGGTTAAGGACTAGGAGTACATTCTAGAAAGTGCTAGTAGGCATCGACCGACAAAATAGAAGGTTCCAGAAGCTGCGTTAGAAGTCGGTGCAATTCTAGAAGAATCCAGAAACGGTAGCCGAACTTTCGGGAGGCATAACTTTTGAACCGTAACTCCGATTGACGAACCGTTTACATTTTTGGAAAGCTCTCGAAGCGCTCTATAGCCCTATGGACAAGCTTTTCTCGTACCCCATTTTTTGACCCTTTTCGAGGTCATTTAATGCCCCAAACTTGACTTTGAAGCATTCTTAGGGGGTCTCCAAAACCCGAAAAACTGCAATAACTTTCAAACCGTGGGGCCTTTTGACCTGATTCTTTTTCTGGAATGCTCTAAATCTTGATTACATTCATCTGGCCAAGTCACACCTTCTAGGTCACCAAAATGATGGTCAAATTGCATGCTCCTATTTTTTCAGGATTTTTAAATGCACTGATAGTTGAACTATGAGAGTTGGAACCTTTATTTGAGCCAAATGGGTATCCAAAAATGCAAAGACATAAAATAGAAACTAAGTCTAATTACATTTTTTTTGGGTGACACAGGATTGCCCTTATACCTCTGGATGCTCCTGCATCAGACACCCAGGGTAGATTGAAAAGTGACCCTGTCACTTTATGGATGGTAGAGGAAATCCCAAATGGGAAACCTCAGCTGCTGAAATCCAAGTTGAGTCTTCGATCGGTCGTCCTTTCCATTTGACCAAATACTCTTCATACTGCCTATTTTTGGTACTCCTACCCACACGATGATCTAGAATGTCTTCTATCTCCTCCTTCTTAGAAGCAGGAATTGGACACGGCTCTAAAACCAGCTCCTCATCAGTACCATCATCATGATACTCTGTCAAATCTGCAATGTTGAAAATGGGAGAAATGTGAATACCATCTGGCAGCTCAACCTCATATGCATTTCCTGAGTTATGTTTCTTCAAAATTTTGCAGGGACCAAATTTCTTCATTTTCAGCTTGTTGTAAGTACCAACTGGAAATCTTTCTTTTCGTAAGTGCACCATGACTAGATCCCCTACTTGGAATTCCTTATGTCTTCTCCTTGCATCAGCCCTAGCTTTATACTCTTGATTCATCTTGATAATGTGTGCTTGAACCTCCTCATGTAGACGCTTGATGTGTTCAGCAAATTCCTCAGCTTCAGCACTTGTTCTCTCCCCTTGTTCTATCTTCCTCAATTCTGGTGCAGTCCTTGGGCTATTCCCATATACAATTTGAAATGGTGATTTTCCAGTACTCCTATTTACAGAGTTATTATAAGCAAACTCTGCCTGTGGTAGAATCAAATCCCATCCCTTGGGCTTATCCCCAACTAAACATCTTAGAAAATTGCCCAAACTTCTATTTACCACTTCTGTTTGGCCATCAGTCTGTGGGTGATGCGTGGAACTGAATTTCAAGTCTGTTCTCAACTTCTTCCACAATGTCCTCCAGAAATACCCCACAAATTTAGTATCTCGGTCAGAAACTATACTTCTTGGAAGACCATGTAGTCTTACCACCTCTTTGAAAAACAAGTCTGCAATATGGACAACATCATGAGTTTTGTGGCATGGAATGAAATGTGCCATTTTGGAGAACCTATCAACCACCACGAATACTGAGTCATTACCCCTTTGGGTCCTTGGCAATCCAAGAACAAAATCCATACTTATGTCCTCCCATGGCCTTGATGGAACAGGCAATGGCTGATATAGGCCAGTATTTTGACTAAACCCCTTGGCCACTTGACAAACCTAGCAACTCTGTACAAACTTCTTCACATCCTGTGTAATTTGAGGCCAAAAATAATGTTCTCTAAGAATGGCAATGGTCTTATCCCAACCAAAATGTCCTGCCATCCCTCCACTGTGTTTCTCCTTAATCAAATTTTCCCTCATGGAACTCCTTGGAATGCACAATTGACTACCTTTGAACAACATGCCATCCTGAATCAAATAGTCTAACCACTTGGTTCTATCTACAGCAACAGGTTCTTTACAAGCTTTCCATGCTTCAGCAAAATCAGGATCCTCAGGGTACAAATTCTTGAGTTCATCAAACCGAACTACTTCAACCTGCATTGTTGTAAGCAACAATTGTCTCCTACTTAATGCATCTGCAACCCTGTTAGATTTTCCACTTCTATGCTTTAACACAAATGTATAACTTTGCAAGAATTCTACCCACTTCATATGCCTCTGATTCAATTTACCTTGGCTATTTAGGTACTGTAATGCCTGATGATCAGTATACAAAACAAACTCCTTTGGCAATAAATAATGCCTCCATTTCTTTAAGGCCTGAACTATTGCATAGAACTCTTGATCATAAACATAATACTTCTTCTTTGCATCATTCAATTTTTCACTAAAATATGCAATAGGCTTACCTTCTTGGCTTAATACAGCCCCAATAGCACTACCACTAGCATCACAATCCACCTGTAATACTTTTCTAAAATCTGGAAGTGCCAACACAGGCTGTTCAGTCACCTTCTTCTTTAGCAATTCAAAACTTCTCGCGGCTGCTGCAGTCCATTTGAACTCTTTTCTATCCCCTCTTATTGTATCAGTTAGAGGTGCACATATGCCACTGAAATTCTTAATAAACTTTCTGTAAAAACTAACCAGACCATGAAATGATCTTACCTCAGTAGCAGACCTTGGAGTAGGCACTTCCAAGATGGCTTTTACCTTCTCTGGATCCATTTTGAGACCTTCAGGTGATATAACAAATCCCAAATAGACTAACTCCCTTTTTGCAAAGACACACTTCTTTAGATTAATTAACAATTTCTCTTCCCTTAGCCTTTCAAAGGCACTACGAATATGCAGTAAATGTTCTTCCAAAGTCTTGCTGAAAATTAAAATATCATCCAAATAGACAATAACAAATTTTCCCAAAAACTTCTTAAGTACCTCATTCATGAGCCGCATGAAGGTGCTTGGGGTGTTTGTCAATCCAAAGGGCATGACTAACCACTCATAAAGACCCTCCTTGGTCTTGAAGGCTGTTTTCCACTCATCTCCTTCTTGAATCTGTATCTGATGATAGCCACTCTTCAGATCTATCTTTGTGAAGTACTGAGCTCCACTCAAGCAGTCCATAAGATCATCCATCCTTGGTAAAGGAAACCGGTACTTGATGGTTATTCTATTTATAGCTCGAGAATATGTACACATCCTCCACTCTCCATCCTTCTTTGGTGCAAGTACTGCAGGTACTGCACATGGACTAAGGCTTTCTCGAATCAAGCCCTTCCTCAACAGCTCCTGAACCTGTCTATTTAGCTCCTCTGTTTTAGTAGGAGTCATCCTGTGAGCAGCCTTGTTAGGCAAACTAGCTCCTGGAATCAGATCTATCTGATGACTGATTTGCCTTACTGGTGGCAATCCATCTGGAACATTATCAGAGATAATATCTCCAAATTCCCCTAGTAAATCTGAAACTTCAAACGGTATTTCACTA
Organism: Cupressus sempervirens; assembly: GCA_028749045.1. Classification (NCBI taxonomy): domain Eukaryota; kingdom Viridiplantae; phylum Streptophyta; class Pinopsida; order Cupressales; family Cupressaceae; genus Cupressus; species Cupressus sempervirens. The sequence goes on along the minus strand of CM053784.1, from coordinate 32,678,585 downwards.
CTACCTTCTTTATCTTTCCTAGGAATCAAAGCATAGCACATACGCTGATGTTTCATGCCATCTAAAAACTTCCTTCCATCAACAAGACAAATCCTAGCACTGCTACATACCTTTTCACCTTCCTTTTTCATGGGCTTCAATTTGTGGCAAACTCCATCCTTTGTCAGAGAGTATGTGTTTGCATGTCCATCATGTATTGCATGTCTATCAAACTGCCATGGTCTACCCAACAATAGATGGCAAACATCCATCGAAATAACATCACAAAGAACTTCATCATGGTAACTCCCAATTTTGAATTTTACTAAACATTGTTCACTTACCAGGACCTTATGATCATCTTTTACCCAAGAAATCCGATAGGGCTGGGGATGTTTCTCCCTCTTGAGCTTCAGCTTAGAGACCATCTCTTTGGATACCAAGTTATCAGTGCTACCACCATCAATGATCACATCACAACATTTATCCTCACACTTGCATCTGGTACGGAACAAGCTCCTCCATTGTCCTGGTTCATTTTCACCACTTAGTAGGACTCTTTCATTTACCAAGTTCTCTCCTCTTTCTGCATCCTCTGAATGTGATGATTGTGCATCCTCATCTACATGAGCAACCCTAGCTTGGCCCTCAACTCTCCTATCTGTCCTTCCTTGTCGTTGAGGGCATTCAAAGGAACGATGACCTTCTTCATTGCAATGGAAACAGGTACCACGGAAGCCTCCTCTTCCTTGCCCACGTCCTCTACCTCTTCCTCTTTGATTTCCAAAGTCTTGATCACGGGAGCAGTTGAAACCCTCATTCCTCTGGTTCCTGCTAGTACCCTCATCTTCATTTTTCTTTTGAGTTTCATTGCGGCCTCCAGATGATCTACTGCTTCCCCTTCCTCCTTGACCGCACCCTCTTTGTCTTCCTTCAAACCTTTTACTCAGCTTCTCTTCAACCCGTAGGGCAAACTGGTATGCTTCTTCAACACTGGTCATTCTTACCAGACTTAATTCCTCCTGGATGCTAGGTCATAACCCACTGATATAACAAGCAACCTTCTCCTTATTTGCTTCTACATGCCCCGCTCTAATCAGGAGTTGGTAAAACTCCTCTGTATATTCTTGGACTGATCTTCCTGCTTGCTTTAACCCATGCATCTTCTTAAACAAATCAAGCTCGTAGTCCACAGGAATGAACTGCTTCTTCAATTTGTCCACCATGCGATCCCATCTTGTGATCTTCTCCTTTCCTCTTCTAAGTCTTTCCAGTTGAATCTCTTGCCACCAGATTTTGGCATGGCCTTTTAGTTTGGCCTTTGCAAACTTAACCCTATCTGGGTCCCTTATATCCTCATATTCAAAGTATTCGTCCAGTTCATTGATCCAATCGATCAACTCATCTGGTTTCAAATTTCCCGAAAATATACCCACTTCAATTGTAGGTCTTTTCCCAAACCTAGAAATGGCCCTAAAAAGCCTTTCCTCTACAGGATTCAGAACTTCCCCGTCAACTTCCATTACTTCCTCTTCATTGTCATCCTCACTATTATAATCTGCGGCAATATTTGCTCCTCTACGAAGCTCCTCTTGCAATGCTTGTACCTGTCTCTGGAGGGCTCTAACCTCCTCAGGATCAATAGCTTTGGCCCTTCCACCACACTCTCTTCGTGGAGGCATCTTCTAACTCGAACCCACAACCACACAGTCCTGGTGCAAACTGCCTCACAGTCGGCGCTCTGTCTACACACTCAGGAAAACTCGCTCTAATACCACTTGATGGGGACACAACCCAACAACCAGAATAGACACAATAGAAAGGGGAAATTATATTAACTGAGAAAATAAGCTGGTATAAATAGTGCAGAGAAAATAAACTCAAAACATGCCCTGCGGGCTTACAATAGCATAAATCTAGAGAATATTTCTCCTTTTAGCACCTCCTCTCAAGCTCCAATCCGAACTGCCTTTTACAATGCCAGAAATCTCCTTAAATAGACCCCAGAGGGTTAAGGACTAGGAGTACATTCTAGAAAGTGCTAGTAGGCATCCACCAACAAAATAGAAGGTTCCGAAAGCTGCGTTAGAAGTCGGTGCAATTCTAGAAGAATCCAGAAATGGTAGCCGAACTTCCAAGAGGCATAACTTTTGAACCGTAACTCCGATTGACGAACCGTTTACATTTTTGGAAAGCTCTCAAAGCGCTCTATAGCTGTATGGAAAAACTTTGCTCGTCCCCCATTTTTCAACCCTTTTCAAGGTCATTTAATGCCCCAAACCTGACTTTGAAGCATTCTTAGGGGGTCTCCAAAACCCGAAAAACTGCAATAACTTTCAAACCATGGGGCCTTTTGACCTGATTCTTTTTTTGGAATGCTCTAAATCTTGATTACATTCATCTGGCCAAGTCACACCTTCTAGGTCACCAAAATGATGGTCAAATTGCATGCTCCTATTTTTTTAAGATTTTTAAATGCACTGATAGTTGAACTATGAGAGTTGGAACCTTTATTTGAGCCAAATGGGTATCCAAAAATGCAAAGACATAAAATAGAAACTAAGTCTAAGTACATTTTTTTTTGGGTGACACAGGATTGCCCTTATACCTCTGGATGCTCCTGCATCAAAAGGTGACAAGTACATTATCCTATTTGTTGATTATTATTCTAAGATGATGATGTATTTATATTTTTGAAGCTAAAATATGATGCATTTAAAACTTTTAAGTGGTACTTTGCTAGAGTTTAAAGGCAATTTGGCAAGAGCTTAAAATTTCTAAGATTTGACAAAGGTGGAGAATTTACATCAAATAAGTTTGAGATGTTCTGTAATGATAGAGGAATCAAGAGACAAACTTTTGTACCTATAACTACTCCAAAAAAATGGGATTGCTAAAAGGAGAAATAGATCTATGATAGATTATGCTAGAACACTCATGATGAAGAAGAATGTTTCTTTGAAATATTAGAGAGAAGTTGTCTGTACAATTGTCTATAACTTGAATAGAGTACAAGTCAATAAAGGTACAAATTCCACACCTTTTAAAACTTTGGTATGGATGCTCACCCAATGTAAAATATTTTAAGGTATTTGGAAGCAAGTGATATATTCTTATGGACAATAGGAATGAAAAATTTGACACTAAAAGTGAAGAAGGTATATTCCTAGGCTATTCCACCAAAAATAAAGCTTATAAGTGTTTAAATACTCAAACTAACAAAGTTGTGGGAAGTGCAAATGTGAAGTTTGATGAATATACTATTGAGATCTAATTGAAAAGATCATTATTAAAAAGAGGGAGGTTTTTTGCAAAGAGGGAGATTGTTGATAAATAATGTTTTCAATCATTTTTTTGTCACTAATGTCAAACTTGCTATTTTCTAGAATGGAAATTGCTTATAAGTTCCAAATACTATCACTTAATTGATTGATGAAAAGGATTTAATCAATAAGATGTAACAAAAGCACCTAAGGGAAAGGTTGAATTATGGTTTTGTAATGAATTACAAGGATCAATTAAGACAATGGTAAAATGGTGTATTGATAATACACTTAAAGACATAGAGGTTGGTTACACTTGACACTCTGGAAGAATAAGTTGTAACAAAGCTATCTGCAAAGCTTGACTAAGTTCATTAGTGGGTGTCAAGCAAGCTAGTTCATGTTCAGAAGATTATCAATAAGTGTCAAGAAAATGCAGAATCTAGTGTATGCCGAGTGAAATAGAAGGAGCTGAGAAAGCTTAGGTGTCGAGAATGTAATATGTGTCGAGCATCAATAAAACTTACTTGATGCCAAGTGAATCCATAGTAGGTGTCAAGCATCAGTAAAAAATATTAGGTGCTAAGTAATAGAATATGTTTCAAGCATCAAAATTTCAATAGTGTCAAGCTAGTACATTATTTAAAAAGTCAAAGATTCACCAGATATAAGCTGACAAGTTTGTTATCTTGAAGTTTGTGAGCCAGATAGAAGATAAGAACAATGAGTTGGAGGCACAAAATTTTAGATAAACCATTTTTGGGTGAATATAGGTAGTTTCTTCATGATGTTTCTAGAAGAAACAAAATAAGGGGTAGATTCATTGAATCTTACCTAATCCATTCAAAATGAAATTAAAATTAGAAAGATTAGACTAGGAAAAAGTATTTCAGATTTCTATTTAAGGAGTTAGAGGTCAAGAAGCAAGAAATCTAACCTATAACTCCTATCAAAGTAGACTCTACTTTGATAGGTGGCCATAAAGGAGATTGTACTAGTACATTGAGCATGAAGACTCAAGGAGACAAAGCTTGAAAGTAGGAAAAGATATCAAAGCTGTAGAGACTGAAAGCCAGGCAAATTTGAGAGCTGAATTGAGATCTAAAATCTACAAGTTATGTTGTGAGTTGAATAAGACCAAAAGTCCTTATTGTTACTCTCTAACAATTGTATCAGTTAGTGTAAAATCCTATGGACTTAGGTTGGTTTAATAGCCATTTTTAAATCCTTTAATAGGGTGACATTCCAAATGAGTATTCTGAAGTCCTCTAACCAGGCTAACTTCTAACAAGTTAAATCCTTTAACTAGGTCATATTTAACAGTGTGTTGTAGCCTTTAATAGGGCAAGCCTTTCACAAGGCATCACTTTAGAAGAGTGAGAATTGAGTAGCATGTTACTAGTGGTTTTTCTCGAATAGGGTTTCCTTGTAACTCATTGTGTTATGTGTTCATCATTCATGTTTTATTCTTGCGTATTTATTTTTAGTAACTTGCTAAGTAGAATGTTTAGGTTGGATGCATGATTAATCAAATGGGCTTACTATGCTTGGTGAAAAAGTTTCATTAGGATAATTGGACCTTGAATAATTGATCCACCCCCCCCCCCCTTAGTTATTCTAAAGAATTTCTAACAATTGGTATCAAAGCCATCTAGTGATTTGGTTTAAAGGTACTAGAAGTAGGAAGATCAAGATGTCCAAGGGAGAAGTTTTCAAGCTCAATAGAGATAACTTTATTGCATGAAAAAGTTTAATGAAGCTACATCTTGGATCAATAAGTGACCATGCACAAACCTCAATTGAAGTGGAAGATGTGTATCTAGCTATCCCCACTACATAAGATATGACGAAAAAGAAGGAGCACAATTAGGCAATGCTGGAGATTGCCTCTACCCTTAACTATGTTGAATTTGATGATATCAAGGGATGTGACTCAGCATTCAAGATGTGGAAAGCCCTAACTGATATTTATGGAGGAGATTAGAATGTTCAAAGAACAAAAAGAGAAAACCTCAAAGGAAAGTTTGATGACATGAGAATGAACTAATGTAAGAACAGTGCTCAATATGCCTCTAGAATGAAAGAAGTAGTAAGTGTAATAAGAAGTTTGGCTAGTTATTTAGATGATAAAATTGTTAAGAACCTTGCTCCCCATTTATGCTATTAGAGTTTTAGCCATCCAAAAGTTAAGATGTGTACCAGGAAGTAAACTAACTCTTGAAGGTATAGTGGGAAGACATACTGCATTTGAGTTATCCAACTTTGATAACTATAGACCTAAGAATATTGAATCTATTTTCAAGGCCAAGCTATTGTTGAAAGACACTGAAGAGTTGAAACCAAAGAAGAAGAAGAGAAAGGTAAAATATGCATCTAGTGATAGTAGTACTGATGAAGAAGATGTGGAACAATTGAAAGCATTACTAGATAGAAGAATTCACAAAGGTAAAGGTAAATTCAAAAGTAAGCTACCTATTATATATTTCAATTACAATGAAGTAGGACATATTGTTGCAAGATACACATAAAAAAAGAACTATAGAAAAGGAAACAAAAATAAGAATAGAAGAGAAGATGATAGTAGAGATTATAAAGACAAAGGCAAAAAGTGCTACATTGTTGAAGAAGAGGATTCTTATGAAAATGATGATGAGGTAGTTTATGTAACCATGAAGGATGATTTAGATGAAGATGAGGCAACAAAAATGGTAACATGAATGACATATGGATCATTGATAGTGGATGCTCACATCACATGATAGAAGACAAAAGTAAGTTTGTTACTTTTACTCAGTATGATGGAAATAGTGTTAGATTTAGAAATGATTCTCTATGTCTAATCAAAAAAAAAATATTCTATTAAGAGTACATAGAAAATTTCATGTGATAATGCATACTATGTTGCAAGATTGAAATACAATTTGTTGATTCTATCATAGTCAGGCAATGTAGGATGCAAAGTAGATTTTGGAAACAAAACTGCCAAAATCTATGACACCAATGGAAATCTGATAGGAAAAGGAGAACAAATTAGGAGTAATCTATTTTACCTAGATATGGAAGATGCATCCTATATTGTTGTTATATTTGATGATGTGTAGCTATGGTACAAAAGGCTATGTCATGTCAACTTTGATAATCTGATTAACATCAACAAAATGAAGAAAGTTAGAGGTTTGGCTAAACTAAAGAAGCTTGAAAATACAATGTACAAATAGTGTCAACTAGGAAATATGACCAAGTCAAGTTTCAAAAAAAAAACCTACACTTCCAAAGAAGTATTAGAGTTAGTGCATATGGATTTATGTGGCCCAATAGAATTGCAAAGCTACAAAGGAGATATATATAATAATAATAATATAATATTGTTTGTTGATGACTACTCTAGGATGATGACTGCCATGTTCTTAAAGAATAAATCTAATGCATTTCAAATATTTAAGTGGTATTTTTCCAAGGTTGAGAAATAAATAGGAAAAAGTCTAAAGTGCCTAAGATTAGATAGAGGAGGAGAGTTCACATCAAAAGAATTTGAGACATTCTATAATGAAAAAAGAATTAAAAGACAAACATCAGCACCAAGAACTCCCCCATAGAATGGCATTGCAGAGAGAAGGAATAGATAAGTGATATACTATGCTAGCACATTAATGATGGAGAATAATGTTGCACTAAAGTACTAGAGAGAAGCTATAAGTATAGCTGTCTACACTCTAAATTGAGTACAAGTCAAGAAAGGTACAAATGCAACACCATTTGAATTATGGTATGGTCACTCACCTAATGTAAAACATTTACATTTATTTGATTGTAGATGCTATATTCTTAAAGATACTAGAAATGGTGAGTTTGATGCAAAGAGTGATGAAGGCATATTCCTTGCATAGTCCACTAGAAGTAAAGCATATAAGTGTTTGAATACTAACACTAACAAGATTGTGGAGAGTGAAAATGTAAATTTTGATGAGCATGCAAAAGTTCAAGATAATGAACCCATCAAGAAAGTAGAAGAGTATAGATCCTTTGTATTAGTTGAGTCACAACCAATGAATACCAAGCTACATTTTGAAGCTGAGTTGCAAAATGAAGATAACACACATTCTGATTCTAAAATCAATACACATGAAAGAGATGATGAAATACCTAAAATAAGTGTGCACAGTGACTCTAAATTTGAAAGAACATACATTGAAATAAGGACAGAACCAAGGTTATCCAAATATGTGAGAATACATCACCCTATAAATTAAATTATTGGTGACAAGCAAGCCAGACCAAGATAAGGAATAGACTAAGAAATGAATCATGTCTGTTGAGCAAGATTGAACCCAAAATAGTGAAAGATGCACTGCAAGATGATAATTGGCATAAATCTATGGAAAAAGAGATAGATTAGATAGAGAAGAACAAAACCTAGACTTTAATTCCATGACTAGCTAATAAGAATGTGATTGGTACCGAGTGGGTATTTAGGAACAAGCTAGATGAGAATGGTGAGATCACAAGAAATAAGGCCAAACTAGTCTACAAAGGTTATGCACAAGAAGAAGGAATGGATTATGGAGAAACATTTTCACCTATTGAAAGCATGGAAGGAGTAAGAACTTTACTTGTGTGTGCTACCAACAAAAGTTTTAAAGTCTACCAAATGAATATAAAGTCTACTTTTCTAAATGGTGTAATGGAAGAAGAAGTCTATATAGAACAACCAAAGGGATTTATTGATGACAATGAAAAAGATATGGTTTCCAAAATACATAAAGCACTCTATGGTTTGAAACAAGCACCTAGAGCATGGTATGAAAGACTACACAAATATCTTGTGAAGATAGGATTTGAAAGAACAGATGACAACAACAACCTATATATCAAGGCAGAAAAAGGTAAAGGAATTTTCATATCTAAAATCTTTGTTGATGATATAATATTTGGAGGAAAATATGCCCTATAGAAATATTTTTCTAATCAAATGAAACATGAGTTTTAGATGTCAATGTTTTGGAGAAATCAAATTATTTGTTGTATTGCAAGTACATCAACTGAAACATGGCATATTTGTAACCTAATCAAAATATATCAAGGAGATACTCAAGACATTTGTCTTAAAAGATTCAAAACTAATCAGTACACCAATGGTAATAGGACATAATTTATCCAATAATGATTAGTCAACTGAGGTAAATTAGACAATGTTGACACAGGCAAGGAGATGAATAACTAGGGCCAAGGGCTCACCCAGCTATCCAAACCATTCTACAAGAGTTAACACAACAGAAGCAAACACAAATGGATAGAAACCAAAGGAGGAGAAGAGGAAAATACTTCTATTGATTCATCAAAATATCTTCATACATGCCCAGCTGTGAGGCCTTTTGGGTTACGGCCAATTTAATACATTCAGTTACAAAGATCCAACAGAAAATTTGCACTTTCAATTCTAGTCCCAAAAACTTCTTCCCCTTCTAAAACTTTATTATCTCTAAGCCTAAACTCCTTATTTATACTTGCCAAAATGGCTTACAAAACATTCTAGAACATTACATAAGAGGAGGGTTGACCCAAAAATGGTCTGGACTCATCCCAAGAAAAGATCTTAAATTAAATGTCGCGAATGAAATAATTCTCGCAAGTCGGCTCATAAAATCACATCCAAATACTAACACTCAGCATCCACTAGGTAACTTGGCACATGAAGGATCACTTGGCATCCATCGGGTAAATCAGCACCTGAAGGAATGCTATAGTAACTTGGCACCTAAAGAGTGGTACGATAACTCAACACTTGAAGAGTGCGACAGGAACTCGACACCTAAAGAGTGCTATAGTAACTCAGCACCTGAAGACTGTGACGGAAGTCAGCACCTGAAGAGTGCTATAGTAACTCGGCACTTGAAGAGTGCTACAATAACTTGGCACCTAAAGAGTGCGATAGGAACTCGGCACCTAAAGAGTGCTACAGTAACTCGGCACCTAGAGAGTGCTACAAGAACTTGGCACCTGAAGAGTGCTACAGTAACTCGATATCAACTGCAAAATGAGAAAAAATGAGTAGGATAACAAGGCAACCTAGGATGCTCCTGCATCAAACAATTGGGGTTGGAAGAAATGATTCTCCTAAATCATTGAGATGTCCCAACCTAAGCTGAATCCAACTCAAATTGAGAAATCCATGAAGCATCTTCAATAGGTCTGTTCTTCTACTTCACCAAATATTCATAGTAATCTTTTCCTCTTGTACTCTTGCCAACTCTCTAATCCAATATATGTTCAACTTCCTCAATCTATTTCTTAGGATAATCATTTAGTATAACAACTTCATCCTCTAACTCATGATACTTATAAAAATCAGCAATATTAAATATAGGATATATATCCATGCCATCAGGTAACTCAACTTCATAAGCATTACCACTATCAAACTTCTTCATGATCTTACAAGGTCCAAATTTCTTCATCTTCAGCTTGCTATATGTTCCAACTAGGAATCTTCCTTTCTTTAGATGAACCATCACCTCATCACCAACTTGAAATTCATGGTGTATTCTAGACTTATCAGCATTCTCCTTATACTTCTAATTACTTTGTTCCAACCTCAACTTCACTTCTTTATGCAAGGACTCCATAAAGTCAAAAAATTCTTCTCCTGCAATACTTTTCTTTTCTTTACCAACATCTATCAAATCTAATATACCTCTATGATGCATTCCAGTAACAATCTCAAAAGGTGTCTTCCCTATACTCCTATTTACAGAATTATTATATGCAAATTTAGCTTGTGCCAATACCATCTCTCAATTACTCGGCTTATTCCCAACTAAAAATATCAGCAAATGACCTAAGCTTCTATTCACAACCTCTGTCTGTCCATCTATTTGTGGAAGGAATGTAGAACTAAACTTTAATTCAGTACCCATCTTCTTCCATAAAGTCTTCCAAAAATAACCAACAAACTCTTCCAAAAATAACCAACAAATTTACTATCTCTATCTGAAATAATGCTTCTTGGTAATCCATGCAATCTCACAATCTCTTTAAGGAAAAGTTCAGCAAGATGCTCTACATCTAATGTCTTCTTACATGGTATGAAATGAGCCATCTTAGACAATCTATCCACTACAACAAATATGGAATCATACACCTTCACCATTTTAGGCAATCCAAGAACAAAATCCATACTGATATCAGTCCAAGGTTTCTCAAGAATAGTAATAGGTGTATACAAACCAGTATTTTGACTCACTCCCTTTGTAACTTGACAAACTCCATAGCTCTTTAAAAATTTCTGAACATCCTTATACATTTGTGGCCAATAATATTTCTCTTTCAGCAAACTCAATATTTTATCAATTCCAAAATGTCCAGCTAATCCACCACTATGCTTTTCCTTAATCAAATTCAACCTCATAGGACTTCTAGGAATACACAACTAAATACCTTTGAACACCATACCTTCTTGAATGAAATACTCATCATACTTACTTATGTGATCTATCAGATTTGGTGCTCTACACTCTCTCTACACCTCATAAAAATCAGGATTAGCATCATACAACTCTTTCATCTCATCAAAACCAAGAACTTCAACCTTCATTTCAGTCAACAAAGAATGTCTTCTACTCAATGCATTAGAAACTTTGTTAGTAACTCCACTCTTATTCTTGATCACAAATGCAAAACTCTACAAATACTCAACCCACTTCATATGTCTTTGATTCAATTTATGTTGACTTCCCAAGTATTGTAAAGCTTTATGATCAGTGTATAACACAAACTCCTTAGGCATCAAATAATGTCTCCATTTCTTCAATGCTTGAACAATGGCATATAATTCTTGATCATAAACAGAATATTTATTTTTAGCATCATTCAATTTTTCACTAAAGAAAGCAATAGGCTTACCTTCTTGACTTAATACAGCTCCTATTACACTACCACTTGCATCACATTCAACTTGAAATACTTTGTTGAAATTAGGTAAAGCTAATACAGGTAATTCAGCAACCTTTTGTTTCAAAGTCTCAAAACTCTTATCAGCTCCATCCGTCCACTTGAATTCCTTTTTATCTCCCCTCATTGTTTCAGTCATAGCATTACAAACAGCACTGAAATTCTTTATAAACTTTTTGTAAAAACTAGCCAAACCATGAAATGATCTTACCTCACTCACATTCTCAGGTGTAGGCCATTCCAAAATTTCTTTAACCTTTTGAGGATCCATCTTCAAACCATCAACTAAAATCACAAATCCCAAATACACAATCTCTTCTTGCATAAAAGAACACTTTTTCAGATTGATCAGCAAATTTTCATCTTTCAACCTCTACAATATTTTCCTAATATGCTCAAGATGTTCTTCCTTAGTCTTTCTGAATATCAGAATATCATCCAAATAAACAATCACAAATTTACCCAAAAATCTTTTTAGAACTTCATTCATCAACCTCATGAAAGTACTAGGTGCATTAGTCAAACCAAATGGCATAACCAACCATTTATACAAACCATCTTTTGTCTTAAAAGTAGTCTTCCATTGATAACCTTCTTTGATTCTAATCTGATGATATCCACTCTTCAAATCAATCTTGGTAAAATACTTTGTTCCACTCAAACAATCCATTATGTCATCCATTTTTGGCATAAGAAACCTATATTTTACTGTTATCTTGTTAATGGCTCTGGAATCAGTACACATTCTCCATTCTCCATTCTTTTTAGGTGCTAATACAATAGGTACAGCAATGGACTCAAGCTTTCTCTGATCAAACCTTTTTGCAATAGTTCATGCACTTGTCTATTAAGTTCTTCATTCTCTATAGGTGTCAATCTATATGGTGCTTTGTTTGGAAAACTAGCTCCAGGAATCAAATCCATACAATGACATATACTTCTTATTGGAGGTAAACCATTATGAATATCTTCAGCAATAATGTCTTTATACTCATTCAGAAACTCTGCAATTTCTCCTAGCACTTGGTCAATACTACCATCTGTCACTCGATCACCACTGACTGGCACTCGGTTAACATTGTTTTCTAGAACTCGATCTCTATTGACAAAACTTGGTTTTCTTTAAATTATAGCAAAACAAACTTGATTCTTCTTCACTTCCTTTTCAAATTGTTTCCCATTAACCATGCAAATTTTTATAGCAGTACAATTAAGCTCATCTAGAACTTCAATCAAAGGCAAAAATGTTTGTTTCTTCCCATTTATCCAAAGAGTATATTGATTCAATCTTCCATCATGTACAACATATCTATCATATTTCCAAGGCCTACCCAAAAAAATATGACAACAATCCATGGGCATAATATCACACAAAACTTCATCAACATAATGTCCAATTTTGAATTTCAAAAGGCATTGCTCACTTACCAATATCTTATGCTCATCTTTGATCCATGAAACATGATAAGGTTTGGGATGTTTGAGCCTCTCCAACTACAACTTTGTAACTAGCTCTTCTGATGCCACATTTGTAGAACTTCTACTATCAATGATCACTTTACAGCATTTTCTAGCCATCTTACATCTTGTCTTGAAAAGACTTCTCCTTAGAGTAGGTTCCTCATTACCTCTCTTATTACATAAGGTTCTTCTCACCATCAAATTTTCTCTAGCCTCAGGTCCACTTGGTGAACTCTCATCATCTTCTTGAATCACATCATTTCTATTATTTTGCCCACCTTCAAAAGATCTACATTCAAAGGATCTATGCCCTTCTTTGCCACATCTAAAACAATTACCATGAAATCCACCTCTAGAATAAGAATTACCTCTTCCTCGGTAGGAATTAGTGCCTCCTCAGTAAAAATTACCACTTTTCCATTTAGTTTTTCCTTTGTCATCATTCTTCCATTCAGATTTGTCTTTATCTTGTATAGAACTATCAGATCTGCCACTTTCTCCATAAGATCTACCTCTGCCTCTTTAGAATCTACCACCTCTACTTCTCTGTCTTTGTTCATGCTTCTTTGTCAAGATCTCCCCAGCTTTCAAGGCATATTAATATGCTTCTTCTACACTTTCCAGCTTCACAAAACTTATTTCATCTTGTATTCTAGATCTCAATCCATTAATGTACCTTGCAATTTTCTCAACATCATCATCCACATGTCCAGATCTAATGTCCAGTCTATAGAATTCCTTAGTATACTCTTTCATAGTCATGTCTTTTTGCTTCAAATTTTTCATTTTCTCAACAAGCTAACTTGTTAGTCAGTAGGAAGGAATTTTTTCTTTACCTTGTTTACCATCTTCGGCCAAGTTCTGATCTTCTCCTTTCCTCTTCTTTGTCTATCAGTTTCCAAGTGCTCCCACCATAGAGATGCATGATCTTTTAGCCTTGTGACTACTATAATCACCTTTCTTTTATCAAGAGTTTTTTCATACTCAAAGAACTTCTCCATATCAAAGATCCAATCCAACATAGCATTGGTGTCCAATTTTCCATCATAAGGAACAAGTTCTATAGTAGGTTTTGAATTTTCTCTAGACAATACTCTCAATAATCTTGCTTCATCTTGGTCTTCTTTAGGTTCTAGATTATGGTTTGGTGATACTACTTCATCATCACTTACATCATCAAGATGTGCTCCTCTCCTCTGGGTTGTCTCCATAACATCTAATCTGGCTACAATTTGTCTCAACTGATCCAATATAGCATTATCAACATTATTTCCTCTACCACGAACCATCTTTACAAATTAGGTTCCTGCAAGATCGTAACCCTCTGTAAGTTATAGGTCAAATCCACAGATTTTCTACCCTACAACCAAATCCAAATCAGGGTTCTACATGTTCCAATCTCCACAAGGACAAACCTCAAGCTCTGATACCAACTGATGTAGATAAGGAGATGAATAACTAGGGCCAAGGGCTCACCCAGCTATCCAAACCATTTTGCAAGAGTTAACACAACAGAAGCAAACACAAATGGACAACAACCAAAGGAGGAGAAGAGGAAAATACTTCTATTGATTCATCAAAATATCTTCATACATGCCCAATTGTGAGGCCTTTTGGGTTACAACCAATTTAATACATTCAATTACAAAGATCCAATAGAAAATTTGCACTTTCAATTTTTCTCCCAAAAACTTCTTCCCCTTCTAAAACTTGCTTAGCTCTAAGCCTAAACTCTCTATTTATACTTGCCAAAATGGCTTACAAAACATTCTAGAACATTACATAAGAGGAGGGCTGACCCAAGAACAGTGTGGACTCATCCCAAGAAAATATCTTAAATTAAATGTCACGAATGAAATAATTCCCACAAGTTGGCTTGCAAAATCATGTCCAAATACTAACACTCGGCATCCACTAGGTAACTTGGCACATGAAGGATCACTTGGCATCCACTGGGTAACTTGACACCTAAAGGAATACTACAGTAATTTGACACTTGAAGAGTGCTACAATAACTCGGCACCTGAAGAGTGTGATAGGAACTCAACACCTGAAGAGTGCTACAGTAACTCGACACCTGAAGAGTGCGACAGGAACTTGGCACATGAAGAGTGGTACAGTAACTCGGTACCTGAAGAGTGCTACAGTAACTTGGCACCTGAAGAGTGTAATAGGAACTTGGCACCTAAAGAGTGCTATAGTAACTTGGCACCTAGAGAGTACTATAGGAACTTGACACCTGAAGAGTGCTATAGTAACTCGGAACCAACTGCAAAATGAGCAAAAATGAGCAGGATAACAAGGCAACCCAAGATGCTCCTACATCAAATGTATAGATAATTGATTTGAAAGTCACAATATGTTATGCATAGTAGACCAAACATTGTACTAACTGTTGGAATAGTGCCAAGATTTTTTGCAAACCCAAGAGAAAATCATCTTATGGTAGTAAAAAGAATAATGA
This sequence comes from Cupressus sempervirens, assembly GCA_028749045.1. Classification (NCBI taxonomy): domain Eukaryota; kingdom Viridiplantae; phylum Streptophyta; class Pinopsida; order Cupressales; family Cupressaceae; genus Cupressus; species Cupressus sempervirens. The sequence continues at coordinate 32,663,471 of CM053784.1, read as the reverse complement.
GGTACCTAAAAGGAACTGATGAGTTTGGATTATACTACAAGAGGACTGAAAAGTTTAAATTGAGAACCTACACTAATGCAGATTGGGGAGGCAATATTGATGATAGAAAAAGCACCAGTAGAGGAGCAATTTTCTTAGGTAAAAGATTGGTCACTTGGACTAGCAAAAAGCAAAGTTGTACCTCACAATCCACAACAGAAGCTGAGTATGTTGTTGTTGCTATCAACTACACCAATATTGTATGGATCAAGCACTAGTTGAAAGGTATGAAAAAAGAGGTAACTGAACCTATGATAGTTTATTGTGATAACACAAATGCCATCAACATATCAAAGAATCCTGTGATATATGCCTAAACAAAGTACATTGCAATTAAGTATCACTATGTAAGAGAATTGGTGGAAGACGAGCAAGTGAAGATGGAATATGTCAACTCAAAGGAACAAATTGATGACATCTTCACAAAACCATTACTTAAAGATGCATTTGAGTATCTTAGAAGTAAGTTAGGGGTGATACCCCTATCCAAGGTTGTTTAAACAACTACAAGACTACCCTACATTGAATGAGTTGATTTTTGAAATGTTATAAATTGATGTAGATGATACTTACTTTAGGTTTTTTCCTAAAGTAATCAAGGTACTGAAATTCCAAATAAGTCAAAAGCAAGGTGACAGAGGGAGAAATTGGAGTTCCTACAAATGCTACACTTGCATGGCAAGATGCTGAAATAATGTCTTTGGTATTGTTGTCAAAGAGGGAGAAATAGAAGAAATTGATCAAATCTACAAAATCAAATGGACAAAGGGAGAAATAGCAAGTAAGAGGTAGAGAAAAATTGATGAAAGTGGTAAGCTACAAAAAAGAGTGAGTCATATAGAAACTAATTAGACATGTAGATGGAGAAATGTGTAAAGGGAGAATAGAAAAAAGAAGAAGAAAAGAAAGTAGTAGCTCATATGGAAAAAATAGTGTAGACAAGAATCAATTAGAGAGAGTATTACATAAAAAAACAAGACAATGTATCAACAAAAGAGATATTCCTAATAATTTAAAAGAGGGAGTTACAAAATTTAGAGGGAGCCACAAGCTAGTTTATGTTGCTAATAGAATGAACATTTTTTAATAAAGTTTTCTTTTTGGAATTTGATTTTCTTTTAACCTAGTTAGCATTTTAATAACTTGATTAATCAATTTGATTTTCCTTCAATGCCAAAGAGGGAGATTGTTGAGATTTGATTGAAAAGATCATTATTGAAAAGAGGGAGATTGTTTGCAAAGAGGGACATTGTTAATAAAGAATTTTTTCAATCATTTTTTTGTCACTGATGTCAAACCTACCATTTGTTGGAATGACGATTGTTTATAAGATCCAAGTACTATCACTTAGTTGATTGATGAAAAGGATTTAATCAATAAGATGTAATAAATGCACCTAAGGGAATGATTGAGTTATGGTTTTGTAATGAAGTAAAAGAATCAGTTAAGACAATGGTAAAATGATGTATTGATAATACTCTTAATGATACAGAGGTTGGCTACACTTAGAAACTCTGGAAGAATAAATTGTAACAAAGCTTGACTAAGTGAATTAGAGGGTGCTAAGCAAGCTAGTTCATGCCAAGAAGATTATCAATAAGTGACAAGAAAATGAAAACATAGTAGGTATTGAGTAATACCATATGTGTCAAGCATCAAAATTTTAATAGTGCCAAGCTACTGCAGTATTTGAAAAGTCAAAGATTCACCAAATTTGACCCAGCAAGTTTATTACCTTGAAGTTTGTGAACCAGATGGAAGATAAGAATGATGAGCTGGTGGTACAAAATTTTAGATAAACTATTTTTGGGTGAATATAGATGGATTTTTCATGATATTTCTAGAAGAAACAAGATAAGGGATAGATTCATTGAATCTTACCTAATCCATTTGAACTGAGATTAAAATTGGGAAGATTAGAGTGGGAAAAAGTATTCCAAACATCTATTTAAGGAGTTATAGTTCAAGAAGCAAGAGTGGCTGAGAGGTTGACTAGAGAATGTTTTTTGTATGTCAAGGTGAAGGCATTGAGAGGAAGGAACAAAGTTTAGAGACTCTACTTCAATAACTGGTACATTGAGCATGCCAACTCAAGGAGAAAAATTTTGAAAGGAGGATAAGCTATTAGAGTTGCAAAGACTAAAGGTTAGGAAAATTTGAGAGTTGAATCAAGATCTAAAATTTGTAAGTTATGTTGTGAGTTGTATCAGATCAAAAGCCCTTATTGTTACTCTCTAGCAATTGTATTAGTTAGGGTAAAATCATATGGAGTTAGGTTGGTTTAACAGCCATTTGTAAATCCTTTTATAGGGTGACATTCCAAGTGAGTGTTCTAAAGTCCTCTAACTAGGCTCACTTCTAATAGGGTGGTTAAATCATTTAACTAGGTCACATTTAACAGTGTGTTGTAGCCTTTAACGGGGTAGGCCTTTCATAGAGAATCACCTCAAAAGAGTGAGAATTGAGTAGCATGTTACTAATGGTTTTCCCAAATTGGGTTTCCATGTAAATCAATGTATTATGTGTTGATTTTTCATGTTTTATTCATACATATTGATTTTTAGTAACTTGCTAAGTAGACTGTTTAGCTTGGATGCATGATTAGTCAAATGGGTTCACTATACTTGGTGAAAAAGTTTTATTAGGACAATTGGACCTTGAATAATTGATTCACATCCCCTCCCCCCCCCCCCCCCCTCTTCTTAGTTATTCTAGAGCATTTCTAATATATAGAAAGCTACATAAAGCCAAACCAACAAAAGAACCTAGAGATTGCAAATCTTTTGTGTACTTCGATGATGACATGAGCGATGATGAAGTTGTCAACCAAGTTGAAAATCAACAACAACAAGTTTCAATGACTCTCAAGTCACACACAATGAATGTTGAGTAACATTTAAGAACCAAGTTGCATTCAAGAGCTAAGTTATGATCAAAAGATAAGGTACATTATGATAATGAGATCAATACACATGAAAGAAATGTTGACTTACCTTATAGAAAAGTACATAGTGATTCTAAAGTTGAAAGATCTATTGAAGAAAATAGGGTAGAACCAAGATTGTCAAAATATTTTAGAGGACATCACCTTGCTACATAACTTATTAAAGACAAAGAAGCTAGACCTATGAAAAGGAACAATTTTAGAATTGATATATGTATGCTAAGCATGCATGAGCCTATGTCAGTGAAGGATGCATTAGAAAATGATGACTAGAGTCAAGCCATGAGAAAATTGAGAAGAACAAAACTTGGTCACTTTTACCCAAACCAGAGAACAATAATGTTATTGGAACCAAGTGGGTGTATAGAAATAAACTTGATGAGAATGGTCAAGTCACAAGAAATAAAGAAATATTAGTTTGCAAGTGGTAAGCTCAAGAAGAAGGAATTGACTATGGAGAAACATTTTCCCCTATTGCAAGATTGGAATGAGTAAGAACTCTTCATGCTTTCTTTGCATTCAAAGGTTTCAAAGTTTATTAGAAGGATGTAAAATTTGCATTTCTGAATGGTATACTAGAAGAAAAGATTTACATTGAACAATATAAAGGATTTTTTGATAAAAGCAACAAGAACATGGTATGTAGACTACAAAATCTTTATATGGTTTGAAGCACACTCCAAGAGAATGGTATGAGAGACCTCATAATTATCTTGTGAAGATTGATTTTGAGAGAAATCATGACAACAATAATCTCTATTTGAAGACTAAAGGTGGTAAACATATTTTATTAATTGAAATTTTTGTTGATGATATCATATTTGGAGGAAAAAATGCATTGTGAAAGACGTTTGCTAATGAGATGATGAAATTTTTTGAGATGTCCATGTTTCAAGAAATTAAATTCATTGTTGGCCTACAAGTGTATCAAATGAAGTATGGTATTTATATCACCCAGTCCAAGTATGTGAAGGAAATATTGAAAACTTTTGATATGGAGGATTCAAAACCTAGGAGCACACCTATGATCATATGACATAAACTATCAAAGACTAATGATTTTGCTAAAGTAAACTATACAAGTCTATGATTGGCAAATTGTAATGTGTAGTTTATAGAAAAATTGACATTGCATTAGTTGTTGGGATTGTTGCAAGATTTTCTACAAATCCTAAAGAGAATAATTTGATGGTAGTAAAATGGATTATGGGATATCGAAAAGGAATAGAGGAATTTGGTCTGTACAACAAGAAAAATGGAAATTTTGAATTAAGAGCCTATACAGGTGTTGATTGGGCTGGAAATTTTGATGACAGAAAGAATACAAGTGGTGGAACATTTTTCTTGGCAAATAGACTAGTTTCATGGACTAGTAAGAAACAAAAATATATATCACATTCTACTATTGAAGATAAATATGTTTCTATTGTAGTGAATTGTACAAATATTGTATGGATCAAAAAACTACTCAAAGGAATGAAGGAGGAAATTACTAAATCTGTGATAGTTTATGTGCTATAAACATATCTAAGAACCTTGTTAGAGATCTAGTTCAAGACAAAGAAGTGAAGATAGAATATGTGAATACCAAAGAATAGATAGTTGATATATTCACAAAAGATTTACCTGAGAATGCTCATGAGTACCTAAGAGGTAAATTAGGGGTGATACCCCTATCCAAAGCTATTTAAGAAGCATGAGAAGTGCATTGCATCAATTGATTTGGATATTATATTTTACAAATTGACGTAATTGATCTTACTTTAGGAGCTGCCTAAAGAAATCAAGAGCTAGAACAAAAGATCAGTTATAAGTAAGGTGACAAAGGGAGAGCTTGAATTGTTAACATCTGCATGTTGAGATGACAAATCTTTGGCATTTTTTTCAAAGAGTGAGAAATATAGAGAAAGAAAATCACCTTAAAAGAGGGAGAGTTTCCTTAGAGGGAGTAATAAATTGAAGAGCAAAATGGAATAGAGATGTTCTACAAAGTCGGAGAGAACACAAAGACATTATGAGGGATATATGAAAGAAAGAAGGAAATTGAAAAAGATCACATTACCCTACAAAGAGGAAAGACACATACATATAGAGGGAGAGATTGTAATACATTGTATTAATTTTTTTTTTTTGTATTATTGTTGATATTGGTTTTCCATCAATGCCAAAGAGGGAGATTGTTGAAAACGAGATTGTTTGTATAGAATCTAGAACAATCATGATATTGTCAATGATGTCAAACCTATTACTTGTTGGTGAGACAATTGCTTGTTTAGTCTAAATGCTATCATTTGTTTGATTGATAAAGAGGATTTGATGAGATGAGATAACAAGAGCACCTAGAGGAAAGGTTAAGTTATTTGGTGTATAAAAGGAGCAATAAGACCAAGTAAAACATGGATGATATGTTGTATTATTTATCTACTTAAAGCTAAATTTGATGGATACACTAGCTAAGTCTTGAAGAATAAGGAAACCAAAATGAGTTTTCTAAGATTGACTGAGTGATCACTTCATGTTGAGCAAAGTTAGTTCAAGTCAAGTGGAAAATTAGTTATTGCCGAGCAAAGTGAAGATCTAGTGTATGACAAGTGAACTTAGTATGCCCCAAGTAAATTCTAGTGCATGTTGAGTGATAGTAAAAGACAGTATGTGCTAAGTGAAATTTAGTGGATACAAAGAAAAAATGTTTGTATCAAGCATCAGAGGTTAGTTATTGCCAAGTGAGATCAATTTGAATTAGATTGTGGATTTGTTGAATCTAAACTAAAAAAGTTGATTTCTTGGATTGTGTGAAGCATGTGGAAGATAAGCTTGATGAGCTAGAGTCACAAAATTGAAGATAAATTATTTTGAGGAAAATTGAAAGAGGATTGTAGAAGAAGTTTCTAGAGGGAACAAAATGGAAAAGAGGGAAGATTCAATGATTTTGACCTAACCCTAAAATTGATGATTGTTATTGAGTGACAAAAGACCTAAATTCTCTTTATAAGGGGATACATAGCTTAAAGTAGTAGTTGACATGCATGAGAACCCAAGGAAGACAAGGAGTCTAAGGTGGTGCTTCATATGGTGGCCAAATAAGAGAGTCTTCAATTGGCATGCAAAGAAAGAAAGATTAAGAGGATGAATTCTTAAAGGATGAACAATCTATCAAAGCTAAAGTGAATGAAGCCAAGCAAAATGGAGGACTAAAACAAAGATCTTTAATTTGCAAGTGGGTTATATTTTTTATTAGATCAAGGCCCACTATTACTTTCTACTAATTATATTAGTTTGGGATAAATCCTTTGGATTAAGGCTTAAATAATACTCATTTGTAAATCCTTTAACCAAGTGACATTCTAATGGAATGTTCTAAAGTCCTCTAACAAGGCTCACTCCTGATATGGTGATTGAAATCCTCTAACCAAGTTACATTTAACATTGTGTATTGTAGCCTTTATCAAGGTTGGACTTTCATAGAGAATCACTTTAGAAGAGTCAGAATTAGTAGCATGTTACTCATGGTTTTTCTCAAATTGGTTTTCCACATAAAATTCATGTGTTAAATGTGTGAATGATTTTGTAGTGTTTAATTTTTACATTTTTGTAAAGTGATTCTGACCTAGGAAAATGACCTACTAAGTTATGAAATTTTTATATGCATGCAAGATACATGATAAGGATATATATGTACGAGTCTTGTTAAGTTATATAAAGTTTTATTGTGACATTTGGACCTTGGATAATTGATTCGCTCCCCCTCTCAGTTATTCTAAAGTATTCCAACATGATCAAATATATTTACAAGTTGGTTTATGATTGGTGCATCTCTTTCAAAATTCTAAATCAGAAAAGCTTCAACAAAAATATGCTTTACATCATATAATACCTATTTCTATGTTTCCTCTCTCTTGAGCTCTTCTTGCCTCTTCTTCTTTTCCAAAATTTCTTGCAAATTTTTTTTTTTTTCTGAGGTGAGATTTGTGAGATTATGGCATCTCAATGATTTCATCCAGAATAAGCTCAATATCTAGTGAAACATCTTTTATTTCTTTCCTCTTTCTATTAGGTGAGGGAGTGCTACTTCTCAACACTACCATGTGAGTTGGTGAAAGGGTGTCACCACTTGGTCTTTCTTGTGCATATGTGCTTGAGGCAACAACAGTTGCACGATATTCAAATTTATTTATTTCTCTTCCACAATGTGAGGTTTTGAAATAATCTTATCATTTTTATTTGTTTCTCCATCTTCACCATATTCCCTTTTATTTGTGAGCCTTGGCTGGTAGGCTTCTAGAATGTTTGGGTTGTTGGCATGTATAGGAGACATGATGCCTTATGGAATCAGAATACGTGATCTTTATCCACTACTGTATTCATCATCAATATTTATAGTCTCCACCTTCTTTGTAGTTAGTCCAAAAATGATCTTCCACAAAAAATTGTTTTGCTTTTGTAAAAATTCCTCTTTATTTATCAATATAAAAAATGTTGTATATTTTGGAAAAAAATTACCTATGTTGCTCCAAAAATGTGTCCTTTTGATCTTGTCATAGATTAGACATAACTCTAAGTAATGCTTTAGTCCTTATCATTTTCTCTATCTTCTTTTCCTATTCCCATCTTCCTTTCAATTTATTATGTACAAATCTTTGGGTATCTATCTCTCTTTTTCTCTAGGAGCTATCTTGAAATTTTATATCATTTCTATCATAGCCTCCTTAATTCTATTCTTTTCATCATTATCTAGTGTATCACATTTCATAAATTTAAAACGAGATAATCTTGGGGAAATCTTAATGTTTGGACATATCTCATCAATAGATTTTTGTTTCTTCTGAGGTGGTCCTCTAACCAATCTCTTTCTTCTAGTTTTGAAGGCACTAGACCTAGTAGACTCTACTACTTTCTTCTTTGGAGTCTACTCAACATTAGCATCTACCCTTGTCCTTGGCTTATTTGTTGGTGGAGGTGTCAATGCCCACTTCTTCTTTGTTCCTCAAGTCTTCTTTCTTGATGGCATGACAACAACTAGGGCTTTATCCTTTTCACCCTCTTCTACTTCATCTTCCTCATCACCACTAACTTGTTCTTCATCTTTATCAAGACCTTGTGTCAATTTTAGTGTTTCCTTTCCTTTGCCTAGAGTGCCTAGCTTAGCTTTTGGGTCTTCAATCATTTTCTTTCTTTTTTTTTCCTTGGGAGCTATATTGATGTTCACACTTATCCTTTCTTTGGCTTCCTCTTATCTTCCAAAAGTTTTAGCCTTGACATCTATCTCTTTTTTGAGTAGTGCATCAATGTTTGCACTTACAACATCACTATCTATTTCATGTTTAAAGCTTTATAACTATGCCTTCCTTGGCTTAACTACTTGAACAAAAGTATTTTTTGTGTCAACAAGAAAATTTATGTCACTGTAATATTTTGTGACCAATTCTTCTAGAATTCTCATTTTTTTCTTCGTCTTCAACTTGAGTTCATCAAAATAAGCATTCATTGCATTTTCAAAGTTGTCTCCCAATTGAGTAATATACTTAGTTATTTTCCTTGTCACTATTTTGTCTTTCTCCCATATAAAATTTCTAATACCTAGAAAATATTTCTCAATATAAAAGAAAATGTAAACAATGAGGGATCCAAACTTACATATTGAATTATTTTATTTTCTTATTGATGATAGATTCTTTCCAAGTTGTAACTTTGGTAGCTCAAAAAGATCATGCTCTTTATCTTTTATCACAATCTTCCACACTCGATTGATAGAATTTGTGAGAAATGACTCTCACTTAAAATTCAATTAGTGGATCAAAAATGTTTGTAACTAATGAACCATGCCCATTCCACTTCTCGATAGTGTTATCCTCAATTTATTCGTCGCTCAAATATCACATGGTCTTCTTCTTGTCTAGGATTGGATAACCTGTAACCCTATGTATCATTTTCTTCATGATTTCCACTAGTCCATTTTATAACCAATAATTTGTGTCATGAATTCTTCTCAAAAAAACTTTTATCCATTCAGGTTTGAAATGTTTGAGGAATTCTAGGGCACAAGTTAACCCTTTCCTTTCAACTATTTGTAATTCATCCTTCAAGATTCCTCCATTACATAGCTTCTCATAAGCTTCTATTATTTCATAATATCCTACTCCAATTTTACACATATAAAATCTTCTTACATCACAAGTCATAATTACCTTAGGTGGTATTGAAGATAGCTCACCCATAGAGTCTCCTTTTATAGCAATCTATGGAATAGCACAAAAATTAGGTGAAGGACATGTGTCACTTCTCACTAGTTGAATTTTACTAATCTCTTGACTTATTCTTGTGGTTGATATAGTTTCCATCATAGTAGGTAGGGTTTGAATTTCTTCCTTCTTTGGATACTCAGCACTCATTTATCCTCTTTACGTGTTTAAACTTCTTGATTGAATCACTTTTGAAATGTCTGCAGACTGCTTAAATTGCTAAATTGCTTTATGATCTCAAAAAAATGAATGCAAGGTATGAAATAATGTCTTCAAAAAAATTTATATACCTTCTTCTTGATCAATTATGGTATGCATCAATGGTTTGTACTTAGATGAGTGGAAGCCAACTATCTCAGTTGATATTGATTCCTTTCAACTAGGTCTACAACTTGATCTATTCCATTTCAATAAGTCTCTATCCTTCTTGAAATTCTTGGTCCATGTTGCAATGCTCAATCAACATAGAAAATTTTTTTACACATGAAAACCTTTCATAATTTTGTTCTTTTGCATCTTGTAGATGTAGATATGAACTTTTGGCACCTTATCATCTAAGGAACTAATGTATGATATATCAATTAAGTATATAGTTCCATACATGCCTCTCTTACTTAGTTTCATATGACATTATCACCTTCTCTACTGGATTGGGTGACCTATGTTGGAAATGAGAATGGAGTAACTAAGAGGGGGAGGGGGTTAATCAGTTACCACAAAAACATTTCATAGTCTCTTAGATGTCTAAAATCTTGATCTTAGTTACAGATTACTAAAACTTGATAATGTAGAAAATACTAATAATTATTAAGAACTGATAACCAAAACAATTCAGCAATCATGCATACTAGAGACACCAGATTTAATGTGAAAACCCAATATGAGAAAAACCACCAATGTAACTAGTTACTATTTTTCACTCTTCTGAAGTGAGCCCTATTAGGAGCCAACCCTATTAAATGTTACAAAACACACTGTTAGGTGTGACCCTATTAGAGGATTTAATCACCCTGTTAGGAGTGGCCTTGCTAGAGGTCTTTAGAACAATTCAACTGAACTCTCACCTTGTTAGAGGATTTACAATAGGGCTGTTAAACCCACTCTGTTAAGAGATTTTGAGTTCACTGTTACAATGGTTAGAAAGCAACAATGAAGTGACCTGATATAATGTGCAATTTATCTTTTCTGATTGCAGATCTTTGTTATTCTTGACTGGATCCTTACTGATCACATACAACTTTTTAGCTCCTTCAACACGTTTGATCCTTCATCACACTTCTTCAATATTCACTTATTCCATATCCATACATTCACACTCTTATGCATCTAAAATCTTACATCTTACGAATTCACAACTTGATCTTTCATATATACCTTATAGATTATCTCAGTTGGCTCTAATCACTGACCAATAATCAAATAAATGCAATAGTCAGCTAGAAAAATTACAAATCAACAAATCCCTTTACTGGCAGACACTGCTTGGTTAATACTGTTCAAAAAATAATTCCTGTGTTAACCGACTGAGCTCGATTAATACAGTGAACTCCGTGTCATCCCTTCAATCGCCGGGAGAACTCGGTAAGTATAGATGACCGAGTGAGCTCGGTAGAAACTGTCTTTGCCAAATTCCCTTTGGACACCGAGTGAACTCGGTAAACACTAATTTTCCTTTACTTACCTTCCTAGCTCGGTAAACACTAACGTTTCTTCGGTTACCTTCCCAGCTCAGTAAACACTAAATTTTCTTTGCTTACCTTCCCAGCTCAGTAAACACTCTGTCATAGTTTCCTTCGATTATCGAGTGAGCTCGGTAAGTACTGAACTTCCTTCGTTAACCAAGTTAGCTCAATAGAAGTTATCTTTACAATGTGATATACAACAATTCTCGGTAGACTCTGTAAACTATTATGCTTACCTTCTGAGCTCGGTAGACTCTGTTTGATGATTGATATGACATTTTTTTATAACATCAGAGAAAACACTCAATTAACCAATTGTATCCAAAAATCTCCCTCTTTGGCATTGAAAACTATAATATCTATTCTAAAATTTGAAAACAAGTCTTTCTCTTATAGTGCAGCACAATATGTCAACATACTACTTCTCCCTCTTAGATAGAAACTTCCCCCTCTTTTAGTAATCTCCCTTTGTGAAGGAATTGTATAACAAAAAGATATGACAATTTTATTCTCCCTCTACAAATGCTTACAAATTTCAAAATAGATATTATAGTTTTTCTCTTCCTCTTTGACAACACATGCCAAAGACAATACAACATAGTAAAAGCTCTTCTTCATATGCAAAAGTATTTTCAACTGGATTACAATGTACCTTATGTATAGATTCATATGCAATGACTTCAATACTCTATTGCATCAACTAGATAGATTTTCAACTTGTCAAATGTTGATGCATCACTTTAAAACTGTGTTTTGGTGAACTTTAGATAGGGGAGTGACCCCTAACTTACCTCTGAGATACAAGAATGTATCCTTAGGTAGTGGCTTTGTGAATATGTCAGCAATTTGTTTCTTTGTATGCACATATTCCAGTCTAATCTCCTTGTCCTGCACCAATTCTCTAACAAAATGATATTTTATTGCTATGTGCTTGGTCTTGGAATGCATCACTGGATTCTTGGATATGTTGATTGCACTAGTATTGTCACAGAACATAACAACTGGTTCTTTAATTTCCATCTTCATTCCTTGTAATAACTGCTTAAACCAAACAATGTATAAGATCTGTGACTTAGGAGTTAAGGATTCTTGAGTGAATTGTATACTTGGTATAGTATCAGGTTCAATGTAAACAAATCTCTTGTAGTCTTTAGGTATCTTTTTGCTTTCTTCTTCTGATTTGTCTGCAAACTCATCAACTTTCACATGTGCACTTTCTATGACTTTTTGAGTGGATAGATTTAAACATCGATATGCTTTTCTTTTGCAAGAATAACCCAAAAATATTCCTTCATCACCTTTTACATCAAGTTTTCCTTTTCTAGATTCTTTCAAAATATAACATTTGCTTCCAAATACTTTTAGATAACTTACATTGGGTTTGTAGCCATACCATAATTCATAGGGAGTCTTGAATAAGTCCTTCTTCAACTGTACTCGATTTAAGGTATGAACTGCAGTGCTGATGGCCTCCTTCTAGTATTTGATAGCAATGTTTTTTTCTATCACCAGGGTTATTGCACAATCCATAATGGATCTATTTCTTCTTTCAGCTATTCCATTTTGTTCTGGAGTTCTTGGTGCTGAAACTTGTCTTTTAATACCTCTTTCAATGCAGAAGTTATTGAATTCATGTGAAATGAATTTGCCACCTCTGTCTGACCTTAAACATTTCAGCCTTTTCCCTGTTTCTTTTTCAACTCTTGCTAAATACCATTTGAATTTCTCAAATGCTTCTGATTTATTCCTTAGATACATGACAGCCATCATTCTTGAATAGTCATCAACAAAAAGAATGAAAAACTTTTCTCCAATATAGCTTTCTATTCCAATGGGTCCACATAAATTAGTATGCACAATTTCTAATATATCTTCAGAATGATAGTTTTTACCTTTAAAACTAGTTTTTTCCATTTTACCAATCTAAAAATTCTTGCATAAACCAACCTCAGGTTTCTTAATGTTAGGAATGCCTCTTACTTTCTTGAATTTGCTTATTTTTACCAAATTATCAAAATTGACATGACACAACCTTTTATGCCATAACCAAATCTCTTCAATTTGAGCAATAAATCATGAGCATTCACCAAGTTCTAGATAGAACAAGTTACCTTTAGTTTGGGTGCCAGATCCTATCAGTTTTTCTTACTCATCCAATAGTCTCGCCTTTCCATGCATGAATTCTACCTTGAATCCAGTATTTAGTAACTGTGCAACACTTAGCAGATTATGATTGAGACCTTCAACCCAGTAGGCATTATTACATATAAGTTCTTTGGATAGAAAGATTCTTCCTCTTCCTTTTATGAAATGAGGTTCATTATTACCAAACCTCACACTGCCACCATCATAGTCTTCAAATTGATCAAACTTAGTTTTATCACCAGTCATATGATGTGAGCAACCGCTGTCTATAATCCATGTATCATTCTTACTTACATGAGAAATAAGAGCCATTTTATCTTCATCATCGCTGTCAAAGTTATCTTTAATAGCAATATAAACAATTTCATCCTCACTATTATCAGAATCCTTAGAATTTTCAGCCATGAAACATGATTTCTTACCTTTGTTCTTGGATGATTTAAAGCCTTTCTTGCCATTCCATTTTTGATCTTTCTTTTCATTATTGTTTTGTTTGTTTGGGCATCTTGCTACAATATGACCAATTTCATCACAAGAAAAATAGATTAGAGGAACTTTACCTTTGTATTTTCCTCTGCCTCTAAAATATTTCTTGGCTAGTAGAGCTTCAATCACTTCGAGATCACTGTCTGAACTCTAGCTTGATTCATTTTCACTTTCTGACTGTGATTCTATCTTCTTTTTTCTTTTCTCTTTGAGTGAGAGCTTGGCTTGAAATGCTGATTCAATGTTTTTGGATGCTGGAACATAGTTGTCAAAGTTATCTAGTTCAAATGCAGTTAGTCTTCTGACTATGGCTTCAAGATTTATCTTATGATTTGCTTCACACCTTATTTCCTATATTGTAGAGACTCTAATTGTATAAATGGGAAGCAAGGTTCTAAGAACTTTGCTTACAACTATTTCTCCTTTGATGTCACCTCTAGCTGCCCTGATTGCACTTACACATGCTTTAACTCTTTCAACATACTTTGCAATGTTTTCATCCTCTCTCATCTTCATTTGATCAAATTGTCCTCTTAGACTTTCTACTTTTTCTCTTCTCACATTATCATCCCCTCCATAGATCTCCTTTAGCTTGTTCCACATGTCAAAGGCAGTTTTGCAGTCCTTAATGTCATCAAATTCTTCATAGCTGAGAGCAGATGCTATGTCTATCATCATATTGTTGTGAGTCTTCTTTTTAGCAATGTCATTAATTGACAGTGTGCCAAAAGGTTCTTCATATTTTTCTTCAAGGTATTTCAGACCAATATCACCAACAGTAGCCAGATGAAGTTTCATCAATTCTTGTCATGCTAAGAAGTTATCTCTGTTAAGTTTTGGAATTTCTCTTCTGTAAGACATCTTGATCTTTGGCTTCGAACCTTGAAATCCTTTCCTGCAAGCACCAAAGCTCTGATACCAATTGTTGGAAATGAGAATGGAGTAACTGAGAGGGGGAGGGGGTGAATTAGTTACCACAAAAACATTTCACAGTCTCTTAGATATCTAAAATCTTGATCTTAGTTATAGATTACCGAAACTTGATAATGTAGCAAATACTAATAATTATTAAGAACTGATAACCAAAATAATTCAGCAATCATGCATACTAGAGACACCATATTTAATGTGGCAACCCAATATGGGAAAAACCACCAATGTAACTAGTTACTATTTTTCACTCTTCTGAAGTGAGCCCTGTTAAGAGCCAACCCTATTAAAGGTTACAAAACACACTGTTAGGTGTGACCTTGTTAAAGGATTTAATCACCCTGTTAGGAGTGGCCTTACTAGAGGTCTTTAGAAAAATTCAACTAAACTGTCACCTTGTTAGAGGATTTACAATAAGGTTGTTAAACCCACTCTGTTAAGAGATTTTGAGTTCACTATTACAATGGTTAGAAAGAAACAATGAAGTGACATGATATAATGTGCAACTTATTTTGCTGATTGCAAATCTCTGTTATGCTTGACTGGATCCTTACTGATCACATACAATTGTGTAGCTCCTTCAACATGTTTGATCCTTCATCACACTTCTTCAATATTCGCTTATTCCATATCCATACATTCACACTCTTATGCATCTAAACTCTTACATCTTATGAATTCACAACTTGATCTTTCATATATACCTTACAGATTATCTTAGTCAGCTCTAATCACTGACCAATAATCAAATAAATACAATAGTTAGCTAGAAAAATTACAAATCAACAAATCCCTTTACTGGACGACACTGATTGGTTAATACTTTTCAAAAAATAATTCTTGTGTTAACCGACAGAGCTCGGTTAATATAGCGAACTCCATGTCATCCCTTCAATCGTCGGGAGAACTCAGTAAGTATAGATGACCGAGTGAGCTTGATAGAAACTGTCTTTGCCAAATTTCCTTTGGACACCGAGTGAACTCGGTAAACACTGATTTTCCTTTTCTTACCTTCCCAGCTCGGTAAACACTCTATCACAATTTCCTTTGATTACCGAGTGAGCTCGATAAGTAATGAACTTCCTTCGTTAACCAAGTTAGCTCGGTAGAAGCTATCTTTACAATGTGATATATAGCAATGCTCGGTAGACTCTGTAAACTACTATGCTTACCTTCTGAGCTCGATAGACTTTGTCTGATGACTGATATGACATTTTGTGTAACATCAGAGACAACACTCAATTAACCAATTGTATCCAATAGACCTAAGCTCTATTAGCTCCACTATTTCCATCTTTAGTTTCTTTTTCCATTTTTGGTTCATTTCATTCCTCATTTTTTTAAAGTCCACTTTTTCTTTTCCTTTATTCTTTGTCTTATTTTTAGAATGTACTTGAGTCCTACAATTCTTTCTTTGATGTACAAACTTGTGACACTTGGAATATGTATTTTTAGGTACACAATTCTTCTTCCTCTTATTTGGCCAATAGCGTTTTGTTTTTTATTTGCATTCAAAATCTCTATGTCTATATTTTTGATAATTATATTAATAACCTTCAAATCTAGGTGTATTATTTAGTCCTAACCTACATTCTTGTATCTAATGTCTTTATTTCTTGTAGTAAAAATAGTAACGAGTAAAATTAGGTTTAGAATTTTTCTATCATATTTTTTTCTACATATATTCTTAGTATGACTAAGTTTTCCATAGTAGTGTTGATCTTATTTTGGTCTTGACAAGGCAGTGACAGAACACTTAGTCATTATCTAGCAAAGACTAGTGCAACCTAAGTGCATAGTATATACTGAGCATAAGCCTCAAGACAATGTATGCCAAGTAATATGATAGTTAGTATTAAGGATTCATTGTTTGCTAAGTCACTCAGGTGTTGAGCAAGCTGAAAGTGCCAAATAAATATTGTGTGCTAAGTGATTTAGGTGTCGAGAAAGATTAAGTGGCAAAGTATTCAAGAGCCAAGTATTAGCATAAAATGTACAGTGAAGGCTGAGCTTCATAGTCTATAGATGTCAAGTTACCATTCTTTGACGTAGATGTTTGTTATGGCACAAAATTCTATGTAAACCATTTTTTGTCGACATGAACATGAATTTTCAATATTAAGAGATAAGAATCTAGTTATATTATGCATCCCTATGCAATACATGCAGCTAATCAAATTAAGGGTATCATTAGGTGGAAATAAGCATCAACCACATCCATTGATTATAACCTATCCCATCTCCAAAATGCCTATTTAAGGAGGTAAACCCTAGGGAGGATAAAAAAAATTATGATACATGACTGAAGAGAAAAGGATACACATGCTAAGAGTATAGAGGGAGATTACGGTAGAGAAGATGGCTAAGATAGAGATATGTGATGGAGAATTAGTTTGATAAGAACATAGTAACTAGTAAAAGGATAGAGAAGATATATGTAATTAGGAGGATCATGAGATAACCAAAGGATTAGGTGTTGAATCATTTTGACAGGTGATATAGGGTAAGTCTCTTAATAGAGAAGTCTTAACAAACTTTTGTAGATCTCCCAAAAGAGTGCTTACTTAATTATGAGTTTGAAATCCTTTAATCAAGGTGAGACCTAATAGTCATGTAATCCTTTAATAGGGAAAAGCTTTCATAGGGTAGATCATAGTTTATGATCAAAACTTTGTATCCATAATTAGCCATACTTTACAAATGCAGCAGTGAAA
Source organism: Cupressus sempervirens (assembly GCA_028749045.1). NCBI lineage: Eukaryota > Viridiplantae > Streptophyta > Pinopsida > Cupressales > Cupressaceae > Cupressus > Cupressus sempervirens. Next base: position 32,646,292 of record CM053784.1, on the reverse strand, counting down.
ATTTATGGGGTCATCCCCACCCCAATTTTACCTTCTCTTTGGAGGGTTTATGGGTAACCAAAATCTTATGTGTTATGTGTTGATTTACATTATTCTGTTGATGTGATGCATGGTTACTAATTTTAGTTTAAATGTTAATTTATGAGATGGATGCATGGTGAATTATTTTATGGTAAAAATTTTAACTACTAATTTAACTCCCCTTTCATAACTTACTTTCCCATTTACATTTCCAACAATTGGTATCAGAGATTTGTTCTTTAGAAAGGAAAGTTTGAAAATGTTAGAGGTAAGCTCTTGAAGATGGAATTCCACAATTTGGGAAAGAATATTGAGAACCAGTAGATTGAAATTTAGCTTGCCCTACATCAACTCAAGGAGGTAAGAGATGAACTGCAACATTTATTAAAGAAAAGAAAGGAAATTGTAATTCAACAAAATGACACCCAATATCAAGAAGAAGATACTACTAGATTATTTAAGGATAGGAACTCAAAAGAGTTTGATGCAATAATTGCAAATCTAATGGAAAATAATAGAGCCATTAATGAAGAAGTCAAGAATCTAAAAATAGAGAAAGAAACTCAATCAATATTATTGTATAAGACAATTGAATTGAAAAAGAAAGGTGAAGAAGATAGAGTCATGATTGAAGAAGACAAAAGGTTACTCACTAATAGACTTGAGGATAAGTCATTAGATGTGTAGAAATTTCCAAGAATTCAACTAGATTTGATGAACCAATTGATGAATACAAATCAAGAACTAAATAGGAAAGACATTGAAAGATTACAACTTTGGAAACATAGAATACCCTACTATAGAATGAATTAAATATAGAAAAGGAAAAGCTCAACAAGTTTAGTGAATCCATAAAGTAATTTGAAAAATTGATGGAAGCACCAAGGTCAAACAATGACACTATTGGATTGGGATATTCTACTACTGAGGAAGGAGAATCATCTAGAAGTGGTAAACAAAGGAACAATAAAGGAAATAAAAACAATCCCACTTGTCATTACTTTGAAAATTCGGGTCACACAACAAATGTTTGTAGGAGCAACACTGGAAATCAAAACCCTAAGTAGAAATATAAGGGTCATTACTTTAACTACAAGAAGTAAGGACATCAAGCACATCAATGTAGGACCAAGACCATCAATACTCAAAGATTTGAAGGATACTATTACAACTAATATAAGTATGGACACAAGGCATATGAATGAAAATCCAAACCCAAGTTTTCAAAATAAAATGGGTAAAGATAGTGTTGAGCCAAATTCATGACAATAAAATATGGTTGGAAAGTGGATCTATTAGAATACCAAAGAGGATTATTTAGAAATTGAAAGGGTATCCTACCCTAGAAAGGTCAAAGATATTGAGGAGCAATGTAAAAGAGGTTATTGAGAAGAATACTAGAGTAGTGTGGAACAAACATGGAATGTCAATTAATATAACTACAAATCCTATTATAGTGTTTGTAGTGAGAGTGATTGCACATAGATTCTACTAGATGAGCTGACTCAACAGTGTACCATGGATTTCCATTGATCTAGGTTACAAAGTTGTTAAGAAAGATCATACATATGACCTAGTCAAGTTACAACTTTAGTAATTATCAAAAAATTTGGACACTATTAGGAAATAAAAGAGCACCTCATGTAATTTTGGTTCACTTTTTGCTTTCTTATTCTTCTATGTACAAAAAAATTCCCTACATTTGGCAAAGTAGTATGGAAGAAAAACATATTTTATACTCAACAGATAGGAGAGTTCATTGAGCAATTAGGAGAAAAATTTGAATTAGTAATGACTAGTTATTTTGAAGACTTTAAGAATTTTATGAAGCAGAGGTCAAGAACTCATGTGTCTCTAGTGGAACAACATTATAATTATGTATGTTTCCTAGTTGATGTTGACTACACATATGTATAGGCAACAATTCCAAGGGTAAGATGGTTGAGACCTTTACCATATGGGATTAATGTTAATAAAGCCTTAGCAACTATTGCTGCATTATTGGTAGAAGATATTGATAAGGATGCTACATCATTTGGGAATTATGGGGAAGAAAAATCAAGGGTCACCATAAACTTACAAATTGCCATAGTCATAAGAAAGAAGAACAAGATGGTGAAGAAGCTAAAATAAATTTTTGGTGACGAAGGAGGAGGAGGAGAAGAAGAAGAAGAAGACCAAGAACCTTTAGAACTAACACAAGGATTGGGAGAAGACAAAGATGATGATGGAGAGGTTGCTGAGGATGAAACTAAAGAAACTAGCAAGAAGAGGAAAGCACAATAGAAGCTAGTGAAGAAACCAAAGAAAACAACAAAGAAAACTAAAGACAAGCTAGTTGAACCTTTGACAAGGTCAAGCATAAGGGTTACCATTGCACAAACTAAAGAGACAAAGGATAGAGTCAAAAGAGAGAATGACACAACAGAGCCAAGATAGCCTGCTAAGAAGATGAGAAGAAAGTACAAACCACTAGGTGAATCAAATGAGGAGAAGACAAAATCTGATGACTTCAATCAATTCAAAGTGGTAAGCCACAACTCTTCATCTAACATTGATAACTTATGTGAAAATGTAAAGACCAATGTAGATTTATCTAGCTTTTCACATAATGATTTTGATAAGTTAGGGAGTGAAGATAACAATAATATTGAAGAGGAAATTTATGATATGATGGCCATATTTAAGACCACTCCATTAGAGATTGTGAACTCTATTCCTAAATAGCTAAATGAGAGAGTTGAGAAAAAGTGGAAGTACAATTTGGCAACTAAAAAGAAAATTAGAGAGGCTACTCTAGCCCAAGTTATGTCTAAACTTGACAAGAGAATGATAAATAAGGAAGTAGAAAAATACAAAGGGAGATTTTCTCCCTAGTAGCAATCATTTAATATTTTGAGGAATAAAGTACAAGATGTGCTAACCCAGAGCAAGTTACTATGGAAAGTTATCTATGGGTTATCCACCAAAGTTGTTTAAGAGAAGGGAGAACAAGAAAAGGATACTATAGTAGGAGAAAAGGAGGATACAATAGAAGAAAAGGATGACACATCTATGGAAGATGCACAAAGTACACAAGATGTTAAAGTTCAAAGCACCAGTCCCCCACACGTAGAGCAAGAGAGTCAACATGACTCTATAACCATTGAAGATATTCCTAATAACTCTACATAGAATGTAAATCCATTTAGTGATGAAGATATAAAGAAAATACAATAAGAATCCACTAATACTTCTATTCCATGCATAAATCATAAATTCGTGATGATTGATGAATCTCAAAAGGCTGAGATTGCATCCATTGAGGAATAATAAAAAGATCCATCTATAGTGCCACTCATGGTTACAAAAATAAAGGAGAAGAAATCACAAGACCTAATAAAATATCAAGGTGTAAACCTAGAGAAGAAAGATAAGCCTACAAATAAACAATCTGCAATGCCTGCAATAGTCATTTAGATGAAAGACAAAGAGGTAGAAACATCGATTACATCACTACCTAGTATACAAAGCTCAAGTTTTCCTACACTTATAATCATTGACAAGGATGGAAATTAAGAAGCAAATAGTAAGGAAGTTAGTCCTACATCTACCTTATTGAAACCCAATGAAGATAAAAAGAAGGATGATCAAATAGAAGAGCATAAAATGATTGTTGAGAAAGAGGAACATGTAGCTATACAAACACTAGTCACTTTACCAATCTATATACCTCTTCTGAACAACTAGACTCTTCAAAGACCAAGTACACAAGAGACTCCATTGTAGATATCAAGGCCAAATACCATCACACCACTAATTCTTGAAACTACATTGTTTGAGGACGTGAGTTTAGATGAGGTGATTGGTCTATCCTAGTTTGATACTACAACAATCACACTTGAAGAAATGGTTGTTCTTCAAGAGGCCCTATAGAGGAAGAAAAGAAAAGAGATTCTAAGGAGGGAGCACAATCAAAGACAAATTTTACATGACATTAGATATTTTTTGTAGACGTGTTTGATATTTCAGATTCATTTTCCAATAAGTCTATTATACAAAAACTTTTACAAATAGTTGATAAAGTAAAGGATGAGGACATAGAGTCCAATGTTAGGGTATTGGAATGGTCTAAAAGGAAGTTTCACGCTAAAGTTATGGACAAGATATCTAGTGTCATTGCACTAAGACAAGTTGATTTATCAACTAAGATGGAGAGTGTGAAAAAAATTTTGGATAACATTTTCTCTCTATACAAAAAATTATGTAATTTTGATATCTTTACTAAAGAGACTCAACAATCAATTGACTAGTATGCAATAGAAATTTTCTCTCTATACAATAACTTTTCATGTTGCAAGAAAAGGATGCAAGTATTAGATCAACAATGATCGGTATATAGTCCATGTTGACCCCACATAGAAATTTTGTAGAAGGACCTATCCTTTTCCAAAAGATTGATGAAGAAGGGATCTCATCTTTCTACACCTGAAGGTCTAGTAGATATGGTAGTAAATCTAGAAATACAAATTCAATCTTTAGATGCAACCACTAATAATTGAGATTCCACATTGAGAATCATAATGGAACTACATAAGCCATTTTTGTACAAACACACTATAAGTGTACCACCCAAATAACATAAGTGTCAAAAAATGGGGATATTGAGTATTTTGAAGATTTTTTTATTTTGTAAATTTTGGAGAATTTGTCAAGGAAGATATCTACTTGGAAGGAGTAACAAAAATGAAATGAAGTATTTACTCAAGGGGAGTAATAAGGTATGGAAGACAACATTTTTTCAAATTTTGAAATTTTGTATAGAAGCTAAATGGAAATGATATATTTCCTTACTTATGCATCATATAAGATTGTATATACCATGACAAAGTGTTTTTATCACTCATGTCAAAGGGGGAGATTGTTGATCTCATTTTGGTTTTGACAAGGTAGTAACAAATCACTTAGTCTTTATCTAGCAAAGAAATGTGCAAGCCAAGTGCATATTATATGTTGAGTGTAAGCCTCCAAACAATGCATGTTAACTAATATGATAGTTAGTACCAACAACTAGTATGTGTCGAGACGTTAGTGTGTGTCGAGTCACTCAAGTGTCAAGAAAGAAGAAGGTGTCAAGTAAACAGTGTGTGCTAAGTGATTTAGGTGCCAAGAAAGAGTAAGTACTAAGATATTCAGGAGTCAAGTATCAACATAAATAGCACAGTGAAGGTTGATAATCATAGTCTATATATATTGAGTTACCATTCTTTGACATAGATATTTTTATGGTACAAACTTCTATGCAAACTATGTTTGGCTAACATGAACATGAATTTTTGATATTAAGAGATAAGGATCCATTCATATTATGTATCCCTGTGCAATACATGCAACCAATCAAATTAAGGGAAGCATTAGGCAGTAATAAGGATCAACCACATTCATTGATTATAACCTATCCCATCTCCACAATGCCTATTTAAGGAGGTGAACCCTAAGGAGGATTTAAATATTGATGATACATGAATGAAGAGAGAAGGATATGATTTCTAATAGTATAGAGGGCTCTCATGGTGGAGAAGATGCGTAAGATAGAGATATTCAATAAAAAATTAGTTTGATAAGAATAGAGTAAGCAATGAAAGGATAGATAACATAGATTTGATTAGGAGGATGACAAGATAACCAAAAAAGAGGAGATCTAACATCAAGGAGCAAGGTACTAACTAAAGGATCAGGTGCTGAATCATTTTGATAGGTTATATAGATTAAATCTCTTAAAAAAATAGTCCTAATATACTTTTATAAATCTCCTAATAGAGTGCTTACTTAATTGTGAGTTTGAAATCCTTTAATCAAGGTGAGACCTAACAATCTTGTAAGCCTTTAATAGGGAAAACCTTTCACAAGGTAGATCATATTTTATGATCAAAACTTTGAAGCCATAATTGGCCAAACTTTATAACTATAGTAGTGAATATTTGTGGGTATCATCTCCACCTCATTTTTACCTTCTCTTTGGAGGGTTTTTGGATATAGTTTATGATCAAAATATTGTATCCATAATTAGCCACACTTTATAGCTATAGTAGTGAATATTTGTGGGTGTCATCCCCACCTCATTTTTACATTCTCTTTGGGGGTTTTTGGGTAGCCAAAATCTTATGGTGTTATGTGTTGATTTACATTATGCTTTGGATGTAATGCATGGTTACTTATTTCAATTTATATTTCTGACATGTAGTAGCATATTGGTTTGTCCTTTGGATTTGTATTTCTCATTTCTCCAATCCTAGATAATTCTCCTTTCTCAATACAAGAATGTCCTAACCCATTAGAACAAATCAATGACTTCATAAGTTCTTCAAAGTAATTCATTGCTTCCTTTGATTTTTTTTAATCTCTCCATGGATTCATTCTCATTTTTCAATTCAATCTTCAGTGTGTCATTCTGTGATTTTAGATTTTCAATTTCTAAGTCCTTGTGATTCAATTCCTAATTTGCAAGCATGATTTGATTCATCATGTCTAGTCAAGTGTTTGTGAGATTTTTTAAATCTAATATCCTTTCTTCAAGTTAGGTAGCCATTATCCTTTTGTCTTCCTCATCCATAGACGTATCTTCTTCATCTTTCTGCTTTTGTTTAGTCACTTCACATAGTCTTACTAATTGAATTTCATGTTCTCTTTTTAGTCCTCTTATTTCTTCATTCAGGTATTTTTTCTTGTCAAGTAGATCAACATATTATTTTTCATTTAGATTGATTAGTTCAAACAATCCTTTAGTTTCAGCTTCTAGATAAGAAGATTTCTTTATCTAGATGATAAATTCATTTCTCTTTTTTGGGGAATTCTTCAGATCTTGTCTTGCCTTCTCAAGTTTATGCAACATGATTTGAATGTCAATCACTTGATTGTCAATAGTATTGTCTATTTTAAAAGCCTCCAAGATTCTTTCAAAAATTGAATGCTCTGATACCAATTATTGATTTATGGAGGAGCAAACATGATAAACTAGATATTGGGGGGCTGAATCAGAATCTTAAACACTTAAAATTTTCTCAGATTCATCCATATCTATCAATAACTTGTGCATGTAAAACTAGTAATGTAAATTTTTTGTAACATCTAAATCTGGTCAATCACATGCATTAAAGTAAAATACATAATACGATATGTTTTACCTAGAAACCCTCCATGGTGAAGGTAAAACTAGGGTAGGAATGACACCCACAAATTTTCACTATTGCATTAATAAAGTTAGCTAGTTAGGGTTACAATTTTTGACCAAAAAATATGATCTACCCTATTAGGGGCCTTCCCTCTTAAAGGCTTAAGAGATTGCTAGGTTTCACTTTGTTAGAGGATTTAGAAATTACAACAAAATAAGGACTTTATTAGGAGATTTACAAAGATCTGTTAAGACCACTCTGTTAAGAGATTTACCCTGATTCAAGTGTGTTAAAATGCATTTAGTACTTGACTCTTGGTTTTCTCTATAAGTTGATTTCGAGTCCTCTCATTTTTGACTTATCCTCTCCTTTGATCTTATATTCTTTTCTTTCCCTTTCACTTCACTACAATGACTAGGTCACTTGGTTTGTTAGATGATAAGAGAACCCTTCAATGACTTCTAATCTAATCTCAATCCTTTTATGACTATAGCTTCATGTTTGCACATAAACTCTTTTCATCCCCTTCTTTGTTGGCATGTGATATATGTTAAGATCATCGCTATGTAACAAGTTTTTTGAAGAGTTTTCTAGATGGTTCCATGTTTTGCCTCTTCATCTTGATCTTTGAAAGTACAACATAGGGATCTATGATCCACAACGTGTCAATGTTATGTAACAACCTCTTCAAAAATTAAATATCCCTTCCATGTTGGCCTTATAATCATTTTTCCTAAAACTTTGTTCCATTTCTAACTTTCATGTAAACTCTATGTAGCTTAACCTTTATTGTTTCCTTATGCTCAACTTTTTTATTGCTAGACCTTCATTCTACTCGATACATACTAAGTAACTTGACACTTGTGTTCTCAAAAACTTTCTTGATCACTGATAAGCTTAGTTCATATACAAAAATACTCTATGACCCAAAAAAATTACTCAAACCCTATAGAAATAGGTACATACTTACTTATGTACATGACTCAGGCTATATAGAGTAGCTTGATTTTAGTGATGACCATCTCACTCTACCTTAGAAATGACTATGTGGATGACACTAATAGACCACAATGGTTAGGGATGCCAACATGAATGTCATTACAAATTTTGGAAATTTTTACTTTTTCAAGCATTCCATCGAATATTTTTTATAGTGTCTCTATTATATTCTTTCCAATATGCATAGCATCAAAAAAATGCATAATTGAAAGATTCTTGTAGTATGAAAATCTACTAAATTTTTTTGGATAACATTTTATTTCTCTAGGAAGTTAGTCATTGATGTCTTGATGTCCTTCATGAGCATCAATTACATCATTACTAAATAAAAGACAATATCAAAATTTAAATTATATACAAAAATCATCAAATGGAATGACATTACCATACCAATTTTCTCTATTATATTCCAACTTCTATAGACAATGTGTCATTCATCATGGCCTTGATGTAGTATCTTTTTTGCCATTAAAAATATGTTTTTAGTAATTCGATACTTATTGTTGGGTGAATGCACCAAGTTGTGGGAAAAAGATGACACTTTTTTTCTTCAAAATTTCCAATAGTGTGCATGCACCATAGCATGTACACACTATACCATGCATAGATTATGTCTTGGGCATAGGCTTGTTGAGCCGAGGCCATAGCATATGTGCACTATAGCACATACAGGCTATGGAAAAATGGAATTCTCAATAGTACATGTGTGCTAAAGCATGTACGCACTATGGAGAAATGGAATTCTCAATAGTACATGTGTGCTAAAGCATGTACGCACTATGGAGAAATGAAATTCTCAATAGTTCATGCATGCTATTGGAAATCAAATATAACAATAGAAACCCCTACTTTCTCTCCCCCCCTCTCCCTCCACCCTCTCTCCTTTTCTCCCTCCCTCTCTCCCTACCCCATCCTCTCTCTCTCTCTACATCCTATCTCATAATTGTTCCCTCCTCCCTCTCCTTCTACCTCCCTCTCCCCTCCTCCCTCTCTCTCTCTCTCCCTCTCTCCCTCTATCACCCAGTACTCTATGTCCCTCTCTCTCTTTATATACATCCTATCTCACATACTCTTTGAACCCCCATTCCTCTCTCTCTCTCTCTCTCTCTCTCTCTCTCTCTCTCTCTCTCTCTCTATCCCAATCCCACCCTCTCACATCCCCTTGTTAGAAATAATAGTTCTCCAATATAAATAAGAGGAAGGGGGGTGAATCAGTTATGTATGAATATTTAAACCATTCTTAATTTATCAACCAAAGTAAATAGTAAGCATAAAGAAATATGCATGCACATACACTAGATATGTTGACTAGGGAAACCCTTGATCAGAGGGAAAACCTCAATAGGAATGATGCCCATAGAATAATGTACTAATTTGAATATTCCTTGTTAGAGGATAGATCTTGTTAGGAGTCTATTAAAATACTTAGTACAAAGAGTCCCTGTTAGGAGACTTTGAATCCCTATTGGGAAATTCCAACCCTATTAGGAGTTGTAGAAGACAACTAAACCCACTATCCAAATAGCTTTAGGATCAGATCAATGAACCCACTGTCCAATTGATCTTGATACTATTCCTTTTAGAATAATAGATGTGGAGCAATCTCTTTCCTCTTCCTTTCTCTAGTATGTCAAACTTCTTCTTAACCTCTAGATCATGCAAATAGATCTGGAACTCATTAATAACCCTTAAGGTCACTTATACACATTAGCAAATTACTTTGCCCTTCTACTTCACAATTTGCTAGTCTTCTCTACTTCTTTACCACAATGATGATCTCTAGAACTTAGAAAATGTCTTTCCTTTATTTCATACTCAATTATTAATCAATTAAGTTGGCTCCATATGCTTAACATTATTTTGAGTTGGCTCCATGTTTAATTAAATGAATTATAGATGTAATTAACTTTGTTGGCTCATAGTTGTTCCCAAACTTCCACTCGTGTGACTTCCGTACTTGTGCACTTGCTGACATCATTAGTTATCAATGAACTTCCTCTAGTTAACTAAACAACCCTTCATTCCAAACACAATTTTTTATATTGATCATGCAATAGAGAATTTTTTCCCAATTCTTTGTTTCCCTATGGTTGTTTGTAAATCATTAATATCTTCCGTGCACTATCAATACATTTAGTATATGCTATTAACTACACATGGAAAAATATGAAATGTGATGTCCTCAATGTATAAATCTTAGTTTATTGCTTTTTTAGTCTTACTATGTTGTCATCAATGACAAAAAAAGTCATAAAACTATTCTACAATGTTTTCTCATAGCATCAACATTCATGCTAACAATCTCCCCTTTTTGCATTGATGGCAACATATATGAAAACCATCTAGTTCTAAAAATACTAATGATTTTTCTTCATCAATCAAATCTTGCTTCATTTAAGTCTTCCAACATTTCTCCCCAATAGTGCAAGTTCTCCTTTTCTAATGTTTTTCACATCATTCTCTCTCACCCATTGGCATCAATGTCAAAGGTAATAATTGAACACATAACAACCTATTAGCATGACCATAAGCTAGTCTACTACTTTACAATATTTTCATATGATTGAATAAAAAAACTATCTAAAGCTATTATTGTATACCAATTACCTATTACCAAGAGTCCTTGATTGACTCTATTCTTCACAAATACTCCCCCATTGAGGAAGCATCAACATTCAGACCAGTTTAAAAATGGTGCAGAGTACCCTAGACTAATGCATTTCTACATCTTCTACTCTGAGCTAGGTAGGGGCATAACCCCAAGCATACATCTCAGGTATTCAAATGTATCATTTTGTAAGGCCTTTGTGAAAATGTTTGCAATCTATTCCTTAGTGCTGATGTATTCCAATCTAATTTCCCTTTCTACAACTTTTTCTTTCAATACATGATATCTTATAGCAATGTGTTTAGTCTTAGAATGAAAAATAGTATTCTTAGACATGTTGACTATACTTGTGTTATCATAGTAAATGATAAAAAGTTTTGTGAATGTGATTCCAATATCCTTCATTATCTTCTTCATCCATATGACTTGATTACAGTTGTTTTCTACTGCAACATACTCTACCTCTATAGTACTTTGTGAGGTACAATCTTGCTTCTTGCTAAGCCAAGAAACTAATCTTCCTCCAAGGAAAAATGCTCCTACACTAGTGCATTTACTATCATCCTTGTCTCCTACCTAGTCAGCATTTGCATAGGTGCAAAGAGTAAAGTCACTATTTCTATCATACCAAATACCATAATCTAAAGTTCCTTTCAAATATATGAATATTCTTCTCACTACTGCATAGTGATATTCCTTAGGATCAACTTGGAATCTTGCCACAATTCCAATTGAATTGGCTATATCTAGTTTGCTATGAGTCAGATATTGTAGTCCTCCAATCATAGATTTGTACTTTTTCTATTCAATAGTAGGCATCTTATCTTTGCTAGATAATTTATGAAAAGCTACCATAGGAGTTCCAATAGGTTTACAACTTTCTAAGCCAAATCTTTTTAGTAAATCTTTTAAATTCTTGTTTTGTGAAATAAATATACCTTCTTTGTTCTAAACAACCTACAATCCAAGGAAAAATTTTCATTTCACCTATCATGCTCATTTCAAACTCATTTTTCATGTCTTCTGATAATTTGTAATTGGCTTCATGATTTCCACCAAACATGTTGTCATCAACAAATACAATGTTTAATAGCAAACCATCTTCTATTTTCTTCAAGTGCAAGTTCCTATCTATTGTTCCTTTAGTAAATCCAAGCTTTGCTAAGTATTTGTCCAACCTTGCATACCAAGTTCATGGTTCATGTTTTAATCCATACAATTATTTCTTTATTCTACAAACCATATCATTTCCTTCTATTAAAGGAAAACCCTCTAGTTGATCAATGTAAACTTCTTCTTCAAGTTCTCCATTTAAGAATGTTGGCTTAACATCCATCTGATATACTTTAAAATTCTTGTTTGCTGCATATGCTAGGAGCATTTTGACTGCTTCTATTCTTGCTAGAGGAGCATACGTTTCTTCATAATCAATTCCTTTTTGCTGAAAATAACCTTTTCATACAAGTCTTACTTTGTTTCTTATTACTTCTCCCTGTTCATTCATTTTATTTTTGAATACCCATTTAGTGCCAATCACATTTTTTTCCTTAGGTCTAGGAACCAATTCTCATGTGTCATTCTTGATTATCTACTAGAAATATTCCTCCATTTCTTTTATCCAGTGGTCATATTTGATTGCTTCATCTACACTTCTTGGTTCTACTTAAGATATCAAACAAAGTTCTTCATTAATTCTACTCCTTGTCATCACTCCTTTTTCTTTGCTCCCTATTATTTGATCTATAGGATGATTTCTTATCAAGTTCTTATTTAGCGTAGGAGTTGCTACTTCAATTCTTATCTTAGGTACTAAGCTCTATTCTTCTTGTACATGTTCAATTTTCTCATTATTCTGAAAGTCATTGTTAGTCTTGAAAAATAACTCATTACTTCTATTAGCCATTCTAGAGTAATAATCTCCATCAAAGTTATAGTCCATTATCTCTTCCTTGGTACCAAACTTTTCATTAGTTTTAACACTTGTGCACTCTACTATAGTTTCTGTTCTATAGTTCAAACATTTGTAAGCTTTATGTTTCAAGGAATAACCAAGAAACATACCTTCATTTCTTCTTGGATCAAATTTACCAATATCATCATCTCTTCTGATGTAACGTTCTCTTCCAAATCTCCTGTAGTACTTGACTAATGGTGAGTGACCAAACCATAATTCATAGGATGTTTTGTCAATACCTTTCCTAATTTGTACTCTATTTAGTGTGTATACTATTTTATTGACTACTTCTCTCCAAAAGGTCTTTGGTACATCATTCTCAAATAACATAGCTCTTCCTACTTTAGCAATTGATTTGTTTCTTCTTTCAACAATCCCATTCTTCTCAGGTGTATGGGGTAAGGATAGTTGTCTCATGATTCCATGTTCTTCACAATAGATATTGAATTCTCTAGAGGTGAATTCTCCTCCTCTATCTAATCTTAAGCTTTTGATCTTAACTCTAGATTCATTTTCAACCTTGTTCTTAAATATCCTGAATTTCTCAAATGTTTCTAATTTTTTTAAAGAAAAGCTACCAACATCATTCTAGTGAAATCATCAACAAAAATCATAAAGTACCTTCTCCATAGAATATTCTTGTTCTTGCAGGATCAGTCAAATTTGTATGTACCAGTTCCAACTTTTGTGTGGTACAATACTACTTACTAGGAAATGAGACTCTTTTCTACTTAGCCAAAATGCAAGCCTGACAAATAGTGTCAGTGGGCTTAGAGATCTTGGGAAAATCTCTCACAACAAGTGTATTATTGGCCTTCACAATGTTATCAAAGTTAACGTGATAAAATCTTCTATGCCATAACCAATTGTTGTCAATATTTTCTACTAAACATGTTATTTTAGTGGAGTTTAACTGAAATACATTACCTTCAATTTTTGTTCCTATACCAAGTTGTTTCCCTTCCTTGTTCTTGATAATGCATGTATCATTACCAAACTATAGCTGATAGCCTTTTTCCATAACCTGTCCAATACTTAGCAAGTTATTCTTTAGTCCATCAACAAAATAAAGATCATCAGTGTGTGTTTTACCATCAAGTTTTATAGATCTAATTCCTATAATATGACAGGCTACATTGTTTCCTAATCTGACAATTCCTCCATCATGGCTTCTGAATTTGACAAACTTGCTCATATCACCAATCATGTGATGTGAACAACCACTATTAATGATCCAATATTTATTTTCAATTTGTGGAATTAGTGCACTTTCTTCTCTAATTTCTCTATCAAGATCATCCTCTTTTATGGCAATAAATCTTAATTCATCTTTAGTTTTCCTTTGATCAAATTCTTCTTCATCTTCTTCTTCATTAGCATATAAACAATTTCTAGGTCTTTTGGATTTGAATCTACCCTTAAACTTCCTTTCTCTTTTAGGAAACTTAGATTCATAATGACCATGTTCATTAAAAGTCCAACATTTAAAGATATTCTTACCATATTTTTCTCTTTCTACAAGAAGAGCTAGTCCTTCTTGGATCTTTTCTTCAATGGATTTATTGTTGCTAGCAATGTCTCCCTATGTTTTTGTGCTCCTTGCTAAACCAAGTTTGATTTTTAATGCACTGAATATTTTCTCAACTTTTTCCAATTCCCCAAATTGTTTCAAGTCAAGTTTTGTAGCTTCTAATATACCAAGCAGTGTCTCTTTGTTGAAATTAGTATTGCAAGGTATCATTAGTTGAATCATTTGTGCTACTAACTTGAAAGGTGTTGTCAGACTTTTCAAGATCTTCCATCTCATTTCATCATCAAAGTTATTTTCATCATGAGATGTGATTCTTGCAACAATCTTGGACATTCTCCCAACATATTTTCTTATAGATTTAGCTTCCATCATTCTAGCATCTTGAAATGTGCAATACAAATTTTGTAATGTAACTCTTTTTGTATGTGTATCACCTTCATAATTAGCCTCTAAAGTTTTCAAAATTTCATGAGATGTTTTAAGTAGTTTTACCTTATTGTACTCACTTTCAGGTAATGTTGACAATATTTATTCTCTTGCCCTTATGTTGTACATAAATACTTCTCTTTGTTCTTTAGTGCAAGTTTCAAGATTGTCTTCTTCAACAATGTTATTGGATGTCTCAATCACAAACCAATGTCTTGGACCCATACACAAGAGATGAGTCTTCATTTTATCCTTCCAGCTATCATAGTTTGTGCCATCAAATCTAGGACTTTCCTTTTTGAACATATTCACCATGGATCTCCCAAAGTTGTTAAAATTTCGTTCAAGGACATTTGGCTCTAATATCAATTGTTAGAAATAATAGTTTTCCAATATAATCAAGAGTAGGGGGTGAATCAGTTATGTATCAATCTTTAAACCACTCTTACTTTATCAACCAAAGTAAATAGTAAGCATCAAGAAATGTGCATGAACACATACACAAGATATGTTGACTAGGGAAACTATTGATAAGAGGGAAAACTTTGGTGGGAATTATGCCCACAAAATAATGTACTAATCTAAATATTCCTTGTTAGAGTATAGACCCTATTAGGAGTCTATTATAATACTTAGTACAAAGAGTCCATGTTAGGAGACTTTGAATCCTTGTTAGGAGATTCCAACCTAATTAGTAGTTGTAGAAGACAGCTAAATCCATTGTCCAAATAGCTTCAAGACTATCTAATTGATCTTAGTACTATTCCTTTCAAAATAATAGATGTCAAGAAATATCTTTCCTCTTCCTCTCTCTAGTACATCAAACTTCTTCTTCACCTCTAGATCATGCAAATAGATCTAGAACTCATTAGGAACCCTTAAGATCAGTTACACACACTAGCAGATTACTCTACTCTTCTACTTCACAATTTGCAAGTCTTCTATATTTCTTGATTACAATGATGATCTCTAGAACTTAGGAAACATCTTTCCTTTATATCATACTCAATTATTAATCATTTGAGTTAGCTTCATACACTTAACATTATTTTGAGTTGGCTCCATGTTTAATTAAATAAATTACACATTTAATTAATGTTGTTGGCTCATAGTTGTTCCCAAACTTCCACTCATGTGACTTCTATACCTACACACTTTCTAACATCATCATTTATCAATGAACTTCCTCCAGTTAACTACGTAACCCTTCATTCCAAACACAATGTGCTATATTGATCATGCAATAAAGACTATTTTTCCAATGCTTTGTTTCCTTGTAGATCTATTTAAATCATTAATATCTTCTATATGTTGTCGATTCAGGTTCTGCAAACTTGACCACATGTCAAATACATGTTGTAGTATATGTTGTTAACTATGCATGGGAAGATACACAAGGTGATGTCCTCAATGAAAATTTTTTAGTTTGTTTCTCTATCAATCTTAATATGTTGTCATCAATGACAAACAAAATCATAACACTATTCTTCAATGTTTTCTCATAGCATCAACATTCATGCTAACACCCCTACTATGCCTCTAGCCCTCTCTTTCTATGCATCATATCACATGTATCCTTTGATCCCCCATCCTCTACTCCCTATATATCTCTCCCTATCAATCTCACCCTCTCTCTTTCCTATCCACTACTCTCTCTCTCTCTCTCTCTCTCTCTCTATATATATATATATATATATATATATATATATATATCCCAATCCCAATCCTACCCTCTCACATTCTCACATCTCCTACTATGTGTCTCTCATTCTCTTTCTATGCATCATATCCCATGTACCCTTTGATCCTCGTCTCTCTCTCTCTCTCTCTCTCTCTCTCTCTCTCTCTCTCTCTCTCCCTCCCTCTCTCTCCCCCCTTCTCTCTCCCTCTCCATCTCCCTCTCCCTCTCTCTCTCCCCCCTCTCCCCACTATCTCTCTCTCTCTCTCTCTCTCTCTCTCTCTCTCTATATATATATATATATATATATATATATATCCCAATCCCAATCCCACCCTCTTACATCTCCTACTATGTGTCTCTCCTTCTCTTTCTATGCATCATATCCCATGTACCCTTTGATGCCCATCCTCTCTCTCTCTCTCTCTCTCTCTCTCTCTCTCTCTCTCTCTCCCTCCCTCCGTATCCCTCCCTATCCCACTCACATCCCCTACTTTATGTCCCTCTCTCTTTATATGAATCATATTCCATGTACTCTTTGAACCCCCATCCTCTACTCCCTCTCTCTCTCTCTCCTCTCGCTCCCTACCCCACTATCATCCAATAATCTCTCTCTCTCTCTCTCTCTCTCTCTCTCTCTCTCTCTCTCTCTCTCTCTCTCTCTCTCTCTCTCTCTCTCTCCATCTCTCCCTCTCTCTCCATCTCTCCCTCTCTCTCTCTCACCTCTCTATCCCTCAATCTCAATCCCAATTCCACCCTCTTGCATCCCCTACTATGTATCCATCCCTATCAATCTCTCTCTCTCTCTATGCCTTTCTCACTCCCATCCCCTATTCAGTGTCCCTCTCTCTCTTTCTATGCATCCTATTCCATGTACTCTTTGAACCCCAATCCTCTCCCCCTCCCTCCCTCCCTCCTTCCTACCTTCTCCATTCTCCTCTCTCCAAATCTCCCCCCCCCCCCCTCTCTCTCTCTCTCTCTCTCTCTCTCTCCCCATCCCCTACCTTAATTATTTAATATTTATTTAATTTATGTGGACTATCTCTCTCTCTATGCTCTTTCCCCATTCCCTTCTATCTTTCTATTCTTCTCTATCACTCTACATCATATCCCCTACTCTCTCCCCAACCTCTACTCTCTCTTACTCTTTATCCTCTCTCCTCTCTACCTCTCTCCTTTCCTCTCTCCCTATCTATCCTTTGTATTAAAATTGAAGGCTTAAATAGTGTGTACACGCTATAGCATGTGTGTGTGTGCACTATAGTGTGTACATGCTATTTAATCCTTCAATTTAAAAAATGTTTAAATAGCACACATGCACTGTAGTGCATACGCACTATTTAAGCCCAAAATTTAAAAATGTTGTAAATATATGGCAGGCATACACTATAGCGCATACACATTATGGTGCACATGCACTATCTAAAGCACTAGATACCACCAAGCCTAAGGCTTAGATTTTCCTTGGGGATCCAACCTAAAGGTTTGGAGGCTCCAAATTGGTTTGAGACATGTTTTTCAGCAAGCATACAAAAAATGCTTTTTTTGTTTTGTGCTCTCCATCAAGTTTTCCTATGGTTGAGGATCGATAAAATTAGGTTACATGGTATTATAGATCTTTCTATTAGCTATATAACCATATAATTTATTTCAAATTAATATTATTTCAAGCCTTTCAACTTTAATTTATTTTAAATGTATGTCTAATTTCTCTCAAAAACCAAAATGTACTAATTGGGGTGTATATTTTAGTTCATTCATTGAATTTTGCAAAAGGTTACTTTTTAAGAAACTAAACTCCATTCTACACAATTTGAAAAGAAGAAGTTTTTATTTTGGATTAGTTTTCAATAATTTATAAGGGGAGCACATAGATATGTCATGTTTTTAGGATGTGTCCATTGAAAAAATTCATTAAAAAATACACATTATAAAATTTCCAAAAAAAATTGGGATAAACTACATGGTGTTAGGTAACTTTCGACTAGAGCAATTAAAGAAATTTAAAATTAAAATTAAAATTTTAAGGGGGCCACACTTAGCACTATGTTATATTTTTTTTGAAAAATAGTACCTCTTTTTGTGGCCCCCTTTTTGAGGGCCTAAAAGTAAACCATTTTGAAAAAGAATTAGTAGTTTAGAAACTAGATTCAAATGACTACCACTTTTTTTTGGTCGAATCTTAAAATTTTTAGCGTAGTTATCTTCAAACTCTTGTTGAAGTTTAAAAATTACTAATTTTAGGAAAAAAGATTTCCACTTATACCCCCCTTTTGGCAACACAACTTAGTGCACTCATCCTGTTATTATGGAGAAAGTTCCTAAACTCATTGAACAACTACTTTCCTAAACTTCTTGAATGATGGGATTTCATCTTCAGACCACAACTTGGATATACAAATCTTCCCTTTTTGTGAAGACCAAAATACTATGTACAATTAGATTAAATATGTTAATTATGATAGTTACAATTATCATGCACAACATAAACATACAAAGATAATATGTAAGAAATATAACATACCAAAAATATTTGACTTTAACAATATATCATACCACAATTTAATGAGTTAGCCCAGGGGCATCATGTATTTTCCATACGAATATTGCATAGAATTGAAACTATCTTTGTCCTATTGGTCTAGAGGTGTCATACATAGTGACCCCATTCCATAACTTCAACAACTTTCCAATAAGGTGCTCAATATACATGTTTATATCTTTTACAACATGGTACTTATCTAGTTGAATGAACACAAATAATACATAATTAATATGACCATTTTGATGTGTTGTTTGTAAATTAATTTAGATAACTATTAAACGAAAAAATACTTGGTACAATCATTTCCAACATTATTTTCTCCCTCTTTATAGACATCCAAGGAGGAATTTTATTATTAATAAAAAAAATAGGCCATACTGAGTAGACAAATCTCATCTCTCCAAATAAATTGGCACCGTCAACTACCAATAAAATCTTGAGATTATGAGGTTCTTTTTTAAAGTGTGCTCAAGTTTTTTCTATGTTCTTAAATATAGAACCATCCATAGGTATTCACAATATCATCTTGACTTCTATTGCATACATGATAATCCATAAATTATGCCAAGATAGTTTACCTAAATAATCATTCAAGACATGGAATAATAGGAATATACCAAAGAACCTCATAAGGCACCTTTTTTATATTTGATCTTATAGATATCTACAAATATGAAAATTAGGGCATTCTATTGAAAATTCATGTTGTTATGATATAGAATATAATTACTCTAGGACATGCATGCATTGTTTGATACTTCATTCCAATTTAATTCATAATAGTAGATAATTCTCAATACAAATGAGGTAGAATGTTTGATGTTGGCAACAAAAGATAACCTATATACCTACAAAAAAAATGATTTGTTAATATAATGAATAGTAATGGTATGCTAATATTGAAGATGAAAAAATGGCATACCTTAGCATATGTGGCATTGCTACAATGGATAAACCATTCTCAAGTTCCCCAACAATACTATAGCAGAGAGAAGAGTTGTTTGGGATCCTTGGTATAGGGGATCATATGACTTCTCAAGTATAGGTATATCAAGACCACCTTCATCTTCATTATAAGATGCACTAGTGCAATCATGATCATCTTGATAAGTTGTGGCAATACCATCTTGTTCAATCATGTCCTTTGGCACATTATTATCTACACCAATAACATTGTCTTCAATTGTGTTCTTTTCACAAGATCATCTTCTTCCATGGGGGAATTATCCTTAGCTTGAATATTCACACCTCCATGTTCCTCCAATTGGAAATCGACATTCACCAATAAACAAAAATCATGCCCCCCTTCAATGTGACCATGTTGCCTACAATAACTCTAAGCTATTGTGATTAGAATTATTTAATTATTTAAGCCCTTACACTTTTTCAATGATAATTAAATTTCTCAACTTTTCTTCAAAACTAAGACCACAATCTAGCAATTGTCTCATTATTTTGTTTTGGGTTCATATTTCTAGGTGTGGTATTTCTTCATAGGAAAATATTTAGGCTATAAATATAGAAAATATAGACATACAAGCATTAGTAGTATCTTGAGTATAATAATAATAAAAAATATTACTTTTAATTTAAGTATAGTGTACTCCAAAAGAGGGTAGTTAGAAGTGTCCTGCAAAAGAGGGTAGTTTAGACATTTAGAAATATCTTAGTTTATGTCTATTCAATAGAACATTGGACTATAACTATATATTTTAATTGTCTTTTTGGGTGGTGGATAAGAATGCTTGAAGGCCAAACCAAGTCTCTAGTATATGTTTTTCCCCACAACCACCCTCACAGTGACATGCACATCACATGGGGAATTTATGGCTAATATGTTAGGGTGTATTCTCTCCTTGCTAGTTACAACCACCCTCATATGTGATGCACACATCAAAATTTCCTACTACTAACACATGCATGTTCACACAATCCAAAAAAAGGACAAAATAATCAACTTGTATCAAACACACACATATCACATCAATACACGTACACTGGAATTATATCAAACTGCCTTATAACATGAATTCATGTCCAACATGAATGAACATACAAGGAAACAAGCTCATACAAGACTTAAAAATATACACACAAATCATGCTCATAAGATTAGGTCAACTAATTTTTACATTCCTTCCCAAATCTTCTTCATTTCCCATTTATTTTGAAAATATATTTTCCATAGTTTCCAAAGCATACACATTTGTGCATCTAGTTTTAACAAACTCCTTATAGTGATCCATCCTAGTGTTTATGTAGTCTCTTGATCTCTCCTCTTTCATAACTCATTACTTAATCATGTGATTGCATTTATCCCTTAGAATGACTACTCTAGATATTTCTACTAGTAAAATCATTATTATTGAAATTATAATGCTAGTGCTACCATCCAATGGATAGTTTTTATCTTCTAATCATGTGGAATCGCCTAGAATCATTTTCTCAGAAATATTAACCTAGGTCTTTCTCTAGCAATGACTTCTTGGAAATAATTTTCTAACATTGTCCTTTACTCTTAACACCTAGCATCTCAACCCACACCTAGTTGCTCTTCTTTCACTTTATTGGCCTATTCATGCATCATTACTAGTCACTAGTAGCTACACCTAGAATAGTGTACCCACCTTCAACTAAGCATGGTCCTATTAAAATTAATACCACCTGCACACTAAAATAATTTCATATAGGAATGATGATAAAAATTCTATCTAGTATTGTTTTTGTCCAATTATAAGGGTGTCTTTATTAAAATAATTACAAAATGAAGAAGTAAGAGGAAAAAGATAGATGAATGAAATGGTAAGGGTGATACAAAAAGAACATCGTTATTATGGGAATTTATTTAGATATATTCACAAGGTTTAGGAGCCATGGATGCTATCTAGTAGGGCTTTGGCATTTTTGGAGAAACCTCAAGTAGAAAAAGCCTTGAGTACCAATTGAAGTAGTTGAACAATAAGTGAGAAATCCTAGGTGGAAAGGGTATCACAACTTGGTGAATTGGAAAAGTAGTAGTTTCACAAATGTGGAGAAGAAAGCATGGAAACCCAAAAACCCTATCACTTTAATTGAGCGCTTAAAGAAAAATTGGAAATATTAGATAATAGTGCAATAATAGTGTGTAAGACTCTGAAGCCTAGATAACAACAATGAAGATATGTATAGAGAATGGGAATTTTTTATGAAATATGGAGGGCATTGGTTGGTGTTTTCATAGATTTAAAAGTTCCTTCATGATTATTGGAGAAGTCATTATGTGATGAATTCATTGTCAAGTGGCTTCTATTTGGCTATAAATGGTTGTTTACAAGAGAAATAATGGGGTATTATATGATCTAGGAGGAATAGGTTTTTTGTTTGAGATAGGATGCCTAGCCTTAACAAAAATTAAGAATAATTAGAGGAATTTTTGATATGGGTTAGGCTTTAAAACCTACCTCATAAATGTTGAGAAAAGATTGATACAAGTACGAGAATGTTTTTCAATCATTA
This sequence comes from Cupressus sempervirens, assembly GCA_028749045.1. Classification (NCBI taxonomy): domain Eukaryota; kingdom Viridiplantae; phylum Streptophyta; class Pinopsida; order Cupressales; family Cupressaceae; genus Cupressus; species Cupressus sempervirens. The sequence continues at coordinate 32,623,884 of CM053784.1, read as the reverse complement.
TTTTGTCACTGATGTCAAACCTTCTACCTGCTACGAAGACAACAACTTAGTTGATTTGAGTATTGTCATTTTTTTGATTGATGAAGAGGATTTGATCAAATGTGATAACAAGAGCACCTAGAGAAAAGGTTGAGTTATGATATGTAAAAAGGAGTACAAAGATTAGTTGAGATAGTGATGATATAATGTATAGATTATCTACTTAAGTCTACAAAGGATGGATACATTGATTAAGTCTAGAAGAAAAAATAAGAAGAAGTGTGTTTACCAAGCTTGAGTGAGTGTACAATAGGTGTTGAGAAAAGTTAGTGCAAGCCAAGAAAAAAATTAAATGGAGCCAAGCAAAATGAAGTTTCAGTGTACATGCCGAGTGAACATAGTGTAACTTGAGTAAAGTTTAGTTGGTACCAAGCATTAGTAAAATTTAGTAGGTGTTGAGTGAATTGTTAGTGGATGTCGAGAAACATAGTGTGTGTCAAGCATTAGTGGTTAGATAATGTTGAGTGACAACATTATGAGAATGATTGTGAATTCAATGAATCTAAGCCAACAAGGTTGATTTCTTACATTTTGTGAACTGTGTAGAAGATAAGCTTGATGAGCTGGTGGTATAGAATTCATGATAAACTATTTTGAGGCAAATTCAAGAAAGACTCAAAAGGAAGTTTCTAGAGGGAGATAAAATTGAAAAGATGGTTAGATTTGATGAATCCTACCTAACCCTAAAATGGAAAATTGTGATGAAGTGACAAAAGATCTAAATTCTCTTTATAAGAGAATACAAGGCATGAAGAAAAGTTGGTTGGTTGGCTAAGCATTGGCATGTATGAAAAACTAAGGTAGATAAGGAGTAGAGGGTATTTCTTCATATGGAGGCTGAACTATAGAGTCTATAATTAGCATGCAAAGTATAAAGACTTAAGAGGATAAATGCTTGAAAGGTGAACAAGCTATAAGAGATGAAGTGAATAAAGCTAGAGGAATGGAGGACTAAACAAAGATCTATAATCTACAAGTTAGTTGTAATTTTTTATCAGATCAAGCCTTACTATTACTCTCTAAGAACTATATCCGTTAGGGTAAAATCCTTTGGCTTAAAATTGACCTAACAGACATTTGTAAATCCTTTAACTAGGTGGCATTCTAAAGGAAAGAACTAAAGTCCTCTAACAAGGCTCACTCCTAATAGGGAAAATGAAATCCTTTAACCAGGTGGCAAGGTCACATTTAACAATGTGTATTGTAACCTTTAATAGGGTTGGCCTTTCACAGGGCATCACTTCAAAAGAGTGAGAATCAGTAGCATGTTACTGGTGATTTTTCTCAATTTCTATTTCCATGAAAAATCATTGTGGTATATGTGTGAATGATATTTTTATGTTTCATGTTTACATTTATGCAAAGTGATTTTGACCTAAGATAACAACCTACAAGTTTAAGTTTTACATGATATGATGGATGCATGCAAAATACATAATGAGTTATATGTTTGAGTTTTATTAAGAATTGAAAAGTTTAATTGGGAGCTTTGGACCTTGGATAACTAATTCACACACACCCCCCCACACCCCACACACACACACACACCCCTCAGTTATTCTAAATCATTCCAACAATAAATATTGGAGTAGAGATACTCTTAGGATGATTAGAGACAAGCTAAGAAAATTCACTAAAGAAAATGAAGTAATTGAGAAGATAGGATAGTTTTTTTTAACTACCAACCTTATCTTCCTTTGCAACATGTTATTAAGGTATGGGTGTGTTGAGTTTTGGTGCTACGAGATTAATATGGAAGAGATTTTAGAGAAGTGAAAATAGTGTAGTGTATGGGGACACTCCTAAGAGGAATGTTTAAGTGATAAGAAGGGAAAAAGCTTGAAATAGAATGATTTGGAGAAGAGCATATTATATCTCTTGGCTAAATAGATAGAAAATATAGTGTTATAAATGAGGAAGCATAAAAATAAAAATGGGGAGGGTTTGGATGGTATCATTGAGGAATCATTGGGATAGGAGGTGTTAGTCTCCACAATAAATCAGAATAGCCCAACATTAGGAGTAGATGATGTCCATTAAAATAAAGTGTAGATAAGATAGAAGAGAATTTTGAGAGGCCATAAAGATCTATGAGGGAAAGATTAGGGGAAGTCCTACATATTCTAATGGGGTTGAAAGGTGGAGAAAAGGTAGACAAGGAGGAAGTGGTATTTGTGGATTCACTAAAGGAGAAGAGAGAAACTAGAATAGAGGAGAATAGATCTATAAGAATATATTTTTGACTCACAAGAGGTGAAATTTATGGTGGAGGAAAGATATTAGGAAAGGTAAACCAAGGTCATGATGGTAGGGAATGGGTGTTAGTTGGTCAAAAAAGGATCCAACATCCTTTTTAATTTTCAAGGATATTTTAACTATCAATAAGGAAAAGAAGAGAGGGGGGAGAATGTAGGTGAGGGATGTTTGAATAAGTCACTCTAAAAATGAGGAGCCTTTCTAGGGAAGTGGACAATTAGCAAGATAAAATCAAAAGTCAAGAAGCCCAACATACAAGTAGTAAATCCACTTAAAAGAGACTTTGGAGAGAGTTGAAAGTATGTAGAACTAGTATAAACATAGATTTAAAAGAGACTTATTGTCTCCTAGACAACAAAAAATTTCCTTATGTGGAACATTAAGGGATACAATTTTGATGAAGAGAGGAACCTAATCAAGAGATGCATTGATCAAGAAAGGCTAGAGATAAATTTTTTACAACAAACAAAATTAAAGAAAGAGGATAGTGTGAACCTTTTATGTAGGGTTGGGTCATGGAATGGATTATTTGTGGATGTAGTAGGAGCTTTCAATAGATTGGGGATTTTATGAAAAGCTTTGATAGTGAACATTTTTTCATTCTAAAATGGTTTGTATTTAGAACTAACTTAATGGTCTTACTTTTCAACCTAAAACAATTTCTCATCTTAATAAATAATGGTTTCCCAATGGGGACAACTAAAAATCAATAGGTATGGGATGTGATCTCAGATATTCTTGAGCTTTCAATGCTACATTATTTCTAAATGAAAATAGGGGAAGAAAAAGAGGAGTCTATTTTTATAAAAATATTTATTTTTCTTTGTTTATAGATATGAGTCGTGGGATCTATATAAACATAGGAAGGGACTTTTACATGTAAAAACTAGAGATAGGGATTTATTGGGATTGTGAAATAGCTATATCACTTATTTGTGGTAGGCAATTGGGAAGCTCACATGCTCATATTTGAATCTATAATTATTCCCTATATTACAAGAAAGTTGAGATATCATAAGTCATAAAGTAGAATAAACACAAATCTATTTCAAAAATTTCTCTAAACACATTTACTCAAGATCATAGCTCTAAAAATCTTCTAGTTCAAGTATTTATGTATGCATACAATCTTATTCACCACTGAACATCTATAGTAAAATCTATTTGTTTGTTTTGTCCTTCATGCATTCTTATCTACCAATGAACATTCTATGCATATAAGAAACACAATAGTAGCAAAAAATATTTTTTTGCAAACATCATACCCAATTTATAATAGTAAATTGATAAATATAGTGACATGCATAAAAAATGTGTGATAATAAGAAAGTTCCATGACATTACTTGGTCATTGTCATTTAAATTGGAAAAATACTTCTAAGTAAACATGCATTTTCTTATATGGTATAGCAAGAACAAGAATCAAACCCTAGCTGTGTGAATAGACAAGAATAATGAAGAAAGAGAGGAAAATATAAACAATAATGTTTCCCAAAAATGAGCTATCAAATAATAAACTGAGCTATGAAAATAGAAAATCTAGAGGTAATCTATGGAGTGCATACTTGTTAAGGGGAAAAATGCAATGGAAGAATGTGTAGGGAAATCTATCAAGGAAAATGTCAAGGTAGATGTGCAGCAAATGTGGCATTCACATCTTCAAATTCACACTCACCTCAATTGGCTCTTGCACACACATTCCTCCAAAACTCTAGCCCACAATACCCAAATAGTGAATGAAGGTTTAGCGTGATCTTATAAATTTTTCTTTTTTTTGGTTTATGTGTCCAATTTGGCTGTAATTTAAACCAAATTGGGCTCTTAAACAAAAAAAAAAAAAATTGAATTGAACAAGCAAAAGGCCTTGGTCAAAATTTGACCTTTAATGTATTAGTGTGTCTATGAAGGTTTTATGACAAGATTATGTTGGGGTTGACTCTATTCATCAAATTCGATTAAGGACTAGCCTTTGCATTTTTCTTATAAGTTGATATGTATGGTTGTTGATTAGTGAAATTCTATCCACAAGTATTGCATAGTTTATCTTTAGTATTTTATACACACTCAAAACATTCATATATTTGATTTCTCCTTGAGAGCACACTTGCCAACTCAAGAGTATTAGTCATAAAGTAGGCATTATTAATCCTTAATTCATCTCAAGAAATATAGCTAAATCGCCTAGGTTTTGTAGAGTCTATAGTATGGGGATTAAATAATTAAGTTTTAGTCTTTGACATTGGCCAAGATTGTGTTGTTATTCCCAGCATTTAGTGAGCAAGATGGAATTCAACGAATGAATTTGAGAACCAATAGGGATAAAGACACAAACAAAAATCATCCACTTCCCATAAATAGAGTATGTGGCATTTGTGTTGCCTCCATTCCACAAAAATAGAAGATTAAATAACATAATACCTTTTAAGTATTTGTCGTAGGCAATATACTATTGCAATCGCTTGTGTTTAAGTAGTGGTTGAATTATTTAATTTCAATCAATGATGATGAAGAATTTTTCTTTTTAAAATTTTATTCAAATATTTATATAGCACACATGTTAGTTTTTTCCTTTTAAAATTTTGAATAATTTATTTTTTGATGAATAGACCTTTTCCATTAATTAAAATATTAAAGATACATATGAATAATTTATTTTATTAATGGTGATTGGTTGAAAGTTTTGGGGTCTTATTAACAAATTTTTAGGAATACACCTTTTGAGGTTATTTTTTAGGCTACAATATTATTTTTTAATTTTAAAATTTATAACAAACTATTTGATTGTAGAAATAACTATTATTATTGACTAAGAGAAATTGATGCTTTCTTAACATTTGTACTAACAACATGATATAAAATATTATTTTCTTTATGTCACATTAGCTATTAAATTCACTCCAACAAATTGAACTTTGAAGCTCATTCTTCACATTGCAAAAATAATTATTAAGTTAATTTCATACCAAATCATAAAACCTACTTTTTAAATTCATCCACGTTATATAATTCATCAAGTATCTCAATGACTAATTTCTCTAAATAGAGAAAAGCACAGAGTTTAATTAAATATACATTTCAATATAATATTTTACATAATATGAAATATAAAATAAAAATTTATTAAAATTTAAGTAATGTGCTTGTTTATAGAAAAGGCTAAAAATGATTATTGTTCTACTATGAAAGAAAAAATGTTTACATAAATGTATTTTATTTTTAATTAATTTATGTATACCTCTAAAAAATGATATTTATATTTTTTATTTTCAATGTTTAATAATGAAATGAAATAAATAAAGAGATCTAAAACATATATTTTCATATGTTTTATACTAATCATATTAAATAATTAAATAATAAACCTTTTGCATAATATCAAGTGGGTGTATAGCTAATAGAATAGTTAAAAGGTAAAATATGTCCTAAATACATAGAAAAAAATATTAATATAATGTAATTCAAAATCTTTATTCATGGTAAATGCTATCATATAAAATAATCAACGTTAAGGAAAAATTTCATCTTAATTTTAAAATATATTTTTACTGGTTAATGGTGAAGGTTAATTTTAAAGAAAATAATAAATGCTTACCTACAAGTTTATAAATTTGATCTATATAATGTTAATTTAGATTAAAAAAATTATATATATATATATATATATATATATATATATATATATAAGTGGATGATACTTTAAGGAGCATGGTCTATGCTTTCTTCCTTGCTTGTTTTTCAAAAATGGTCATGAGACTTCATAGTCTCAAATAATAAAAAGCTTAGGGTTCCTATATGGGTCAAGTTCCCAGGTCTACCCCTACCTTGCTGGCCTTTCATTGAGTCCATTACCAAAGCCCTTGGAAAAGTTGTCACCAAGGACCCTAACAAATTCTTCAATGCCTACCCACAATGACACATTTGCATAGAGGTGGACCTTTCCAAGGATCTCAAGGATTTTGTGGTAATTTAGATTGGGACAAAACCTTCTCTCAGAAGGCTCTTTACTTGAACCTCCCAAAAACCTATTATAGGTGCTAGTCCATAGAACATGAGATCAAGGGCTGCCCTCTAGCTATGCCTAAGGTCAAGCCTGTGCCTAAAGAGGCACCTGTCGAATAGGCTGAAGGGAAAAAGGAAGAATGGGTTACTGTTGGACGTAAGGGCAAGGCTCCCTTGAGTTGCTTGCCCCCAAATAGTCCTATGTTATTGTCACCATAGTACCTCCTATCCCTACAAGAGTGTCAACTCCTACTAGAGTAGGGACACAAGTAGCGAACAAAGGGCCTGCTTCTAGAGTTTTGCAAGCTTTCAACCCTGCTGGCTCACAGGGGATTAAGGTAGCCACTAGGGTTTATACCTTGGTTGGGGTGTGAACTCCTCTTGCTGCCTCTTCCATAGCACCACCAACAATGAGGCATTCTCATAGTCCTCTTGGACATGCAGAGATAATAGAGGTGAAACGCTAGGCTATAAGTCCAGAGGATTTTCTGTCTGAATTCAACCATGTTTCTACCTTCTTGCAAAATAGCTACTCCTCTCTTAAGGACAAAGATGATATGGAAGAGTTCTAATGAACTTCCTATCATGGAATGTGTGAGGTCTCACAGACCTCCCCAAAAATTACTATATTTGGGATGTCCATCATAGACTTGGTAATTTAGATTTTCTCTATCTGCAAGAAGTTAAAATTTATGTTTTCATGCTTGCTTCGGCATGCCACATAATTTGACAAGATGGTATGATATTTTCTTCCTAGCACAAAGCTGGCTGAGGTGGTGTAGTTACTCTCCTATCACCTTGCCTTTGTTCTATTGTTATTTTGCATGGTTCTGACTCCATGCATAGAATTATTTGGCTTTTTCTTTCCATTAACAATCATTCTTTTAGAGTCATTAATATTTATGCTTCCAATGATGTTGTGGAATGATCCTAGATGTGGGCCTTGCTGGCTAACAACTTGCCTCCAACTACTTGGGTTATGTGTGGGGACCCTAATATGGTTGAAGTGGCCTCTAAAAAAGACAACATTCTACTTTTTCACTGGACAGCTACGGAAAGACAAGCCTAGTAGTACATGTGTAATAAATTGGGGCTTTTTTTATTCCAATACTAATCACAAATAGGATAGTGGGGTTTGGCACACTTGGTCCAACTTTCGAACTGGCTCTGACCACATATTAAAATATCTTGATCATGCTATGATTACTATGTAATCTTTTTTTCTCTTTTTCTGAGGATCAAGATTTTCTTGTCATTCCCCTACTAGATATGATGTTATCTAACCACTACCCTATCTTTTTTGTCATTTCTTGGCAACCAGATATCCCAAAGGTGGCTAAGTCTTAGTTCTTCCTCAACATGTCTATATTGATGCATGCTTCTACTATTTCACACATACTACATTTTTGGAACTTAGAGCCACATCTACATTCTCAAAGGGGTTGGATTCAATGGTGGAATGATGCCATTACCAGAATTGCTCAGTTCTTGCACATTTATGGGTGACAATTGGCTATGTTCTACAAATGGTACTATAAAACCAGCATGCTTGCCCTCAAAATAGCCTCTGAGGCCCTCACCCTCAATCCCTTTGATGTGGACTTACAAATTCAGCTTGCCAAGCTTTGTCATGACAAGAAAATTGCTGATAATTATGCTGTGTGGGCAGCCCAAGTCAAAGCCTATCTCCACTAGTTGCAGGTTGGTGACAAAGCCTCGAAGGATTTTTTTTAGGATCTTTGTGCTCATCATACCAATGTTTGGATTCAAAAAATCAAACAAGGAAATGATTTTCTATCTAGTCTCCCCACTATCTTACAAGCATTTTTCAATCACTATGAGAATGTGTTTTCTTTGTAGGCAAATTTGGTTTCTCAAGAGGTAGCTCTCAAAAAGTGTATTTTTGTTACTCCAAACTATTTAGTAACTAAGAAACATGCTTTTTGTGAGAAACTTCTTTCTCTTTGTGACCTTAAAGAGCCAGTCTACTCCATGGTGGATGACAAGTCCCCTAGGTGTGATGGGTTCAGTTTTGAATTCTACAAACACCTCTGGGAGCATATAGGTCTTGACCTGCACAAAGTTTATCTTGAAGCCTATCACTCTAAAAGATTAGGAGCTATTATAAATAAAGGAAATATCAAATTCATACCTAAAGTTGGTGATCTAGAGGATATATGCAATTGGATACCCATTGCCCTCCTGAATGTGTCATACAAGATCATTGTCAAGGCTCTCTCTCTCAAAATCAAGCACATGTTGCCCTTAATTGTGCAACAAGAGAAAACTAGATTCATCAAGTCTAGATATATTCTTAACAACATCATTTCTATCTAGGAGGGAATGGAATGGGCTCGCAAGTCTTATCAGAAGGTCATCTTTTTAAAGATGGATTTTTCTAAAGCCTATGATCACATTGAATGGCCCTTTATCTTGGCTATGCTCTGGGTTTTGGCCCCAACTTCCTCTAGTCCATGGAGATGCTCTTTGGGGATGCTAATTCTTGCATTACCATCAACAATTCACAATTAGAGGCTTTTAGTATTTTTCATTCCATCAGACAATGTGGTCTCCTAGCTCCTGCACTTTATGTCCTTGTTGCGAAAGGTTTTGGTTATTTACTTGCACGTTCTGTGTCCTCAAGACTAGTTCATGGCATTTCCTTTCCTGAATCATCCTATCAATTATTTAATGGAAACTTTGTTGATGCTTCTTTTCTCACTCTTTTAGAGGATGAATAAAACATCAATAATGCTTTAAGTTGCCTGGACACCTTTTGTCCAGCTTCTGGTTCTACCATTCAATGGCATAAAATGCTCTACTTTTTCTAGTCCTTTCTACAAAATAAACCTTGGCTTAGCCAATTTGTGTGGAAATGGGTTTCCCACGAAGAAATCTTCCACTTTCTTGGCATTCCTTTTGTGTTCTAGGTGTCACCTGTGGAACTTTGGAATGTTGTGTTGGCTAAGATTAGCAAAAAGTTCAACTACTGGGTCACAAAGCTACTCTCCCTTGCGAGAAAATTTTATATTTTCTCTAAGATTCTTGTGGCCACTCATGTTTATTACTCATCCTACTAGGCTCCATCCAAAGCCTCTTACATGAAGCTAGAAAGATTGCTCAGGGATTTTCTCTAGGCCTTTAATTTTGATCACCATGGCTTTCATAGAGTGGTCTAGAACTTTTGTTGTCTCCCAAGAGAGTCTAGTGGTCTTGTCTTGCTTTCCACTTAGAGAAAAGGCCTTACTCTCTATGTAAAAATGGATTATTAGGGCTCTCTTAGGAGATGAAACTTGGAAGATTCTAGTTTGACACTAGATTTCTTCTAGCTTCCAAGTCAATAGGCTTTTTTAGAAGGGGATTGTTTTCCAAAACCTTCTCATTATGCATGAGCCCATGGTCATTCAAGGCTCCTTTGTTATCAAGAGCATCTGGAAAGCCTGGGAGGTTGTTAATTCTTGGCTTTGATGGGCTAGAGATGAATTCCACAATGGCCTCTCCTTGAATCAGTATAACATATAGTGGTCTCCCATGTTTTCCATTCAGGGTACTCCCCTTGCCAAGACTCAAGGGGCTAGTGCTCTGCATTTTTTCAAATGTGGTATCAGAACTCCAAAGGACCTCTTTTCATAGGTCACCATGAATTTTAGGACCTAGGAAGATATGAAAGTATAGTACCACCTTGTCCATTTAGATTGACAAACTTTTGACCTTCTACTTTCTTCCATCCCTATTCACTTAGTTTATAAAGTGGGGATTCAGTCTGTTTGCCCTTAGTGCCTTGATTAGAGGTGGTTTCCTACCACTCATTTTTCTAATTACAAGCCAAGTTTGGGCTATAGATGGCTTTTGCCTCATCTTCCCATGGTGGATATACTAAAGCACAGATGGTATTTGCAATCTTCCCTTTCTCAATGGAGGAAACACTTTGACACCATATGGAATGCTATAAATGAACCCAAGATTGTGCATTTTTCTTACTACCTAGCCTTCCAAGGTCTTCCTCTAGGGCCTCAGCTCAAAAACATTGGGGTTCCTAACCCTAGATGCCCCTTTTGTGGAAAATTGGAGTCTTTCTTGCATATATTTTGATTCCGCAAGCTTGCTCAGAATTATTGGCACTAGATTCATGATTTGTTCAAGCCATTTAGACCTAAGTTTTTCTCCTAGCATATGATTTTACTAGGTGACTCTCCTAGATTTCCTTGAAAGTTCACCTAGATTTGGCATACCTTCAGGCTAGAGATCTTTTTTTCTCTGTGGAAAGATAGGAATGTTGTTCTTTTCACACATATTTTTCTAGTTGTTAACATTGCTATGTATACTAAGGCATGCATTTGTAATAATGTAATTATGCAGATACAGGTGGAAGTTAATAAAGTTGCACTCAAAGTTGCTCAACTATAAGAGCTGCTCAATCACTGGGGCAATGCCCTTTGTACTATCGCCAAAGTTCCTCTAGATGCCTCAACGGAGACCTTGATGCCCTATGCCTACTATCCTTGGCGCCACACCTCTAGCCACCACTCACACACCCTGTCCTCCTAGGCTTCCTACCACTACTTTCCCAATGGTGGTGATGGTAGGTAGAGGCACCGCCCAGCTTCCCCACCCCATGGTAGTTCTAGTTTGTCCTTGGCTCCTCCTCCTAGTTCCCATCGTGTGCACTTAGGGAAGTGGCCTCGCTTGGACCGGGTGATTTCTCCTTTGTGGCTAGAGGTTAAAAATGCAAAGGTTGTCACTGTTCCTACTATTGGTGATGATGGATGGACTATTCCTAGCCTACCCCCAATCCTAAAGATGATTAGAGTTTTCAAGATAAAGATGATCCACCACCCTCAGCCGACACTGCTTTGGCAGCCTAAGGTTGCGTTATTTGTTTTTTTTTTTATGAACAATTTTTTGTCTTGCTTCAGCTATTTGAACTCTTTCATGGGGTGATTTGTATCCTTTGGCCCCTTTTTTGTGAATTGTAAACTGAGTAAATTTTATTAATAGAAAAGGTAACTATTCATCAAAAAAAAAACTTATTATTATTGTTATTAGTATACTATATTTGAAATGTTCAATTGTTAATTTTGATTTGTTAACATTCCTATTATATATAATTATATTTAAGATTATAATTCATCTAATTAAATTTTAAATTTATTTTTTCATAAGTATAAAAATTTTAATTTAATTTTAATTATTAATTATCAATTTTTATCTTTTTAGTAAAAACATTCCTTCTATACCCTTGACTAAATGACAAATAATAGACATTACCTTCACTTATTAGCTAATTAGACTATTTACTACAAGATTCTTTATCAAGAATTGTCTTATCCAAGTTAGAATCCTTGTTCAAGTGTCAGAATCCTTGTTCGACAAGAAAATGATGGTCCCACTTTGGGGATGGACACTATACTACTTCTAGGGTGCATTGTGTTACAAAACTATTACTACCTTGGCATTGTAGTGAAGGGAACTACATGGGGGTAGATGGATAAAGATCATTTTATTTTAATGTGTTCTACTATATTCTTTTCACTCACTTGGCTTTCGAAAGGCTCAATGTTCAAGTTGGTGCCAGATAGATATGTTTGGCTTTAAAACAATGCTCATGTAGTGGATATAGACACTGAGTTGCATATGTAGTTCATTACACCACACCATGTTGCTTCCTATGTATGATGGTGGTTATAGACTTGCTATGGCCCTTTTTTTTCATGCCTAGCTATTGGTAGAGGTGAGAAGGTGAGCTGTTATGGACCTTTCCTTGTCATGATGAGTTCTGAGTAACAAAGGTATTTTACCCTCCTATTATTTTCATCTTAAATTCCTTGTCAGTTTTCATTATTTTTCTATCCTATGGCTTGCCTTAACCTCCTCTTTTCCTTTTTATTTTCCCATGAGTCGATTTTTGATGAATCCTATGAACTAAAATATATTGAAACTCAAAAAATGTTGTTTTAATATTTGATTAGGTTTTACTATAAAGGTGAAATATAAAGTTTCTTAGATAAATTCTTCTTAGCAATTCTATAGGATTGCAATGTGTTTATAGTTTCCTTATCTTGTATTTATTAACTACTACTTCTACATAATATACAAAAATTTTGGTAAAAATGCAAAACATCTTTGTTCCTCCCAATAGTCTACCTCTAACTCTGATTCTGAAAGGAGACATATGCAAGAGTAAATTTGGCATCACCTCACACTAGTATCACCTAAAACAAAGTAGTCCTTTGCCAACCCACCCACAATCCCACCTTGCCTTCCTCTTCTCCCACTCTTAAGGTTACATTTCTTTATCGATTTCTTGAATTCGGGGGTAGGATATTTTTAGTTCTAGATTCTCCTTTTTTTGGTTTAATTTATTGGATTTGAGTAGTAAGTTATTAGTTCCATGCCACTGGATTCTAGGTTCCAATGTGGTGCATTTAAATTGGTCGTATCTCAACATTATAGTTGTTTTTGCATCTTAGTATGAAGATACATTGTTGTATGTCACATGTTTGTTTAAATATCTTTTGTCAAAGATTGTCTTCCCTATACCTTCATATTGGATTGGTGCATAGCTAGTATTTTCTTATTTGTATAGTTTGCAAACTTTTGATAAGAAATCATTATATTATGAGACCTTCCTCACTATTTGAACCAACTTATCAACATATAATTGACACAACTTTGATCTATCATAATTTTAACTTTCACAAATATTGTATACCTCAGAGTTTTCACTTTGATTACTTTTTGTTTAATAGGCTTTATACTCCATTCATCCCCTAAATTTGATTGCAGGATTTTTGGTTTCTCTTTTACCTCTTTGAATTTGGTTGTTGGTTTCTAGAAAATTTTATAGTATTTTATGATAATGCTTTTGGCATCTTCCTAAAAGTGTTTAATGAAAATGATCTTGACACTATAAAATTCTCTCCTCAAATTATTATTGATTTCCTTGTTTGATTTTAACATTTATAGTGCAATCTTCAAATGAATTGACTTTAATGAAGTCCACCACAACACCATAAAACTTAACATCTTTCTCATTAACCAAAAGAGGGCTTTAAGGTAAGGCAGTGTTCTAGATCGATCTTTTTCTATTGATTATGATCAAAATTCTTATATTTTATAAATTCTTGCCTTTCTAGAGGGTTCAAACATGGAGTCAACATCAAGCACTTAAATTTGACTAGAATGTTATTAATAATTATAACTTGGCATGCCATGATAAAGAAAATTTGTTTCTTCCACCTTGGTGTACAATATTATAGCTACCCTTTTTGTGCCTCCTTAAGTGACACCCATATACCCATCTCAAATTTAATTTTATATAAACTAAGTAATAATTTGGGCTACAAATATATTTACCATCTTCATTTTTTGTCAAGATGTATAACATGTCATGGTATCTACTAGTATAATTGAAATAATTTGATACAAATCTTGCCTTTATTTGCACCTAGTCAGGTTTAGATGATAACTAGACTTTGTGTGATGTTGTTCTCTTTTACTCCTTACATTTGTCACTATGCCTAGTTTAAATTCTTTGTCAATCATCAAAGAAGATTGATTCAACAATCTGTAGGAATCAACTTATGGCCTCTTCTTTCCACACCCTCTTCCCCAACATAGCTATACACCAAAAAAATTATTTTTTTTGTTAACTTTGGTTGTAGCACTAGTAGTGAACTTTGGTTTTCAATTGTTTTTAGGGGGTCTTATGCCACTTATTATGATTTAGTAAATGGATTAGGTGGATAAAGAATTTGATTTTTTGTATTTCTACTAGCATAATTGTTTGATTGAGGAAATTGATCTTAGTTTTGCTGGAGTTTTTCAAGTTACTAGCTGCAAACATGAGTACCATTTGCAGTGTATGCTTGAATGGTAAATTTATTCTAAAAACTTTTTTCACCTAATTACTCTAAAACATTAGGAAAATTTATATACTTTTATGTGTTAAAGTCTAGACATTTTCAATGAGACACAAAGAAGCAAGGAATGCCCAATGTGTGGGAGGATCTTGAGTCCGAAGGATCCTACAAGTTGTGCTGAGATTTTGACTTACTTTTTGTTGGGGAACTTATATATACAATATCTTTATTTTCTTTTTCTTCAATTTTTTTGTTGTTATATGGTTGACCATTTGGTCTATCTTTCGATGATTGGATAATATTCTGGAGGTGCTATGGTAAAAAATTACAAATATCATATTCTCTATTTGATTGATGTTTTTATATTTTCTTAATATGAATTCTACACTATTATTTTGGATCTTTGATGGATAAAAAAAATCATTACAAGTTTGAATCTAGACATCTGATTTAACATAAAAATAACATTGTAAACTTCTTATAAAAAGATTTTCTTCTGTAATAACATTGACTAAGGAGGTAGAATCAACAAGATAACCACAAGTAGGTATCTTAGTAACCTTAGAATAAATATAAAGGGGACCTTTAGGACCTTTAGTAGTCTCAAAATCATCAAAGGTAATCAAAATTTCCCAAGGTCATTTCTTCTTAGGTTGTTGTCAAGGTTTAGGTTGAGTCTTCAATTCAAGCTTAGGTTTGAATTGAGTTGGAGCTAAAACTTGAGATTGATGTGGAGGTTGAGATTGAGGTGGAGATATAGATTGAACCACATAGTCTACTTGATTAAAAACATGATTAAGATCATCCATCTTTGAATCATATACAATATCCATAGAAGATGTTTAAGAAATGGTATTAGTATCATGTGTAGGTAAATGATTCATATAGATTTGTAAATTTTGATTCAGAGGAGAAACAAATTTATTCCCACTGCCATCAAAATTATCAATAGATAAAGCATTAGAATCAATTAAGTTTTGAACTTTATATTTTAAAGAATAACATTTCTCAATATCATGACCATTTTGGTGATGATATTGATAAAAAACTTTTGGATCAAAAGATTTCGTTGCCATTGTAGTAGGTAAAAGAGGTCAAATAGGAGGTAAAGTAATCATATTAGTGTTGGAAATAATGGTCCACCAAGATAACTAAGAGGGTGGGGGGGGCGGGGGGGGGCGGTGGGGTGAATTAGTTATCCAATTAAAACATTTATTAACCTTAATTAATCTTTACCATGTGATCAAAGTAAACAACAACCATAAAAATATGCACATACACAATTACACCAGATTTGTTAACTAGAGAAACCCTCGATTAGAAGGAAAACCTTAGTGGGGATGGTACCCACAAGATGATGTACTAATATATATATTCTTTGTTAGAGGATAGACCTTTTTAGGAATCTGTTACAACATTTAGCACATTTGAGTCCCTATTATGAGACTTTGAATTCTTGTTAGAAGATTCCAACCCTGTTAGGAGTTGTAGAAGGTAGAAGGACCCTTTGTCCAAACAACTTATTGGTCAAGACCACTAGACTTCACTATCCAACTGATCTCTCAACTATTACTTGCAAAATAATTATTTGTACCATATTTATCCTCTTTCCTCTATCCTGCCAACTAGACCAATTAGTGTTAAACCTTGTAGACTAGGTCACAAACCTTAGATCCAAATGCTAAACCTTAGATCTTGAAATAAAACGTTGGCAGCAAATTTTTCTCTAACTTTTCTCTACTCTGCTTATCTTTGCATATCAACCTAATTACTCAGCATTCATATATTTTCTCCTCTTTTTTTCTCTTCATTTTTTTCTTATATAACAAAGGAAAATGTCCTTCCTTTATATCTAGTCCATAAAAAAATTCCCTCGTGTTGACTAATTTACATTCTCAATTAATTATTGTAGGACCTTATTAAGAACACATTTTACTTAGTGATAGCATCAATCTATTGCCTTGTAACTTGAATAATATTTTCCATGTGTAATATTATGATGAGTGAGCTTAGCCACATCATCTCCAACATGTCTTCTACACACCTTTAACCTTGCTTCTCAAAATAATAACTCTGCTAAGATATATAACAAGTTTACCATAACATGCTTTTTTAAACTCTATCTTTGAACAATCTTCACCAAAACTTGCATAACTTCTTCTAGACTTAATATTGTTTTCTCTCAAGGTTATCTACATATAATAGACACTTAGTAGTATCTCCTATTGACCTTTCTAGTGAGAATAATCAATGATCTATCCACGTCAACTTAATCTTTATCATTTTTCTTCTATTAGATACCACAGAAAACTGCTATGTTGATATCAATGAAAAAAAAAATCATGAATGTAACACATCATCATGATAATGATCTAATCATGTTTCCACAATACTCCCCCATAGGAATATCATCAGCATTCACACTTGCAAAAATCTCCCTCTTTGGCATTGATGACAACATAGATGAAAGACATCTAGGTCCAAGAATACCAACTATTAAGATTGTTTATCCTTTATTTTCAAATCCTCTTCACCAATCAATCTTTTTAAACCCTCTTCATTAATCATGTTGGCTTCTATGTTTCCTCAGAATTATTATTGACATCAGTTGTTCACATACTTCTCCCCCATTGATATACCTCAATTTGCTCTATAACTTTTCCCATGTATCAAAATATTTTTCATGCAATAATTTCTTCCCCATTGATATCAATGATAAAAGTTTCAGCAACCATCTATCATTGCATCCTATCAATCTTTTCAAAAACTATCTTTTACCTACTTAATTATCCAAAGACACTATTCAAAAAAAAACATCTATCAAGATTCCTAAATGATTTTGTCCATCATGGATACTCCTTCGTATAGGAAGCATTAGCATTTAGTCCAGACAAACAATAGTGCTCTATACCTCTAGACTAATGCACTCTTGCATCATCTACTCTGAAAGACATCTAGGTCCAAGAATACCAACTATTAAGATTGTTTATCCTTTATTTTCAAATCCTCTTCACCAATCAATCTTTTTAAACCCTCTTCATTAATCATGTTGGCTTCTATGTTTCCTCAGAATTATTATTGACATCACTTGTTCACATACTTCTCCCCCATTGATATACCTCAATGTGCTCTATAACTTTTCCCATGTATCAAAATATTTTTCATGCTATAATTTCTTCCCCATTGATATCAATGATAAAAGTTTCAGCAACCATCTATCATTGCATCCTATCAATCTTTTCAAAAACTATCTTTTACCTACTTAAGTATCCAAAGACACTATTCAAAAAAAACATTTATCAAGATTCCTAAATGATTTTGTCCATCATAGATACTCCTTCGTATAGGAAGCATTAGCATTTAGTCCAGACAAACAATAGTGCTCTATACCTCTAGACTAATGCACTCTTGCATCATCTACTCTGATATAGGTAGGGGCATAACCCCTAGCATACCTCACAAATACTCAAAAGTCTCTTTTGGAAGAGGCTTAGTAAAAATATCTACAATTTTCTCTTTAGTGCTTACATACTCCAATCTAATTTCCTTTTCTACAACTTTCTCTCTCAAAATGTGATATTTGATAGAAATGTGCATAGTCTTAGAATGCAACAATGGATTCTTAGATAGATTCATTGTTATTTTTTTATCACAATGTATGACAATAGGTTAATTTAATTATATCCTTATCTTCTTCATCATTTTCTTTATCCAAACAACTTGATTATAATTGTTTGGTGCTACAACATATTTTACCTCTACTATACTCTGTGAAGTACAATCCTACTTCTTTCTTAACCAAGACACTCATCTTCCTCCAAAAAAAAATGCTCTACCACTGGTTCTCTTCTTGTCATCCATACTACCTACACAATTAACATCAATATAAGCATATAAAGTGAAATCACTAGATCTTTCATACCATAATCTGAACTCCATTGTTCTCTTTAGATATCTAAATATTGTCTTAACTATTGCATAATGTGGTTCTCTAGGGTTAGCTTGAAATCTTGCAACAATTCCAACTGCATTTTCTATATTTGGCTTTGTGTGAGTCATCCTTTGTTGATAACTTATGTCTAGTTATCATAGGTGTTCCAACTAGTTTACATGTTTCCAAACCAAACTTTTTCAATTGATCTTTCAAATACTTATGTTGACAAATAATGATTCCTTCTTTATCATGCACAATTTGCAATCCTAGGAAGTATTTCATTTCCCCTATCATGCTCATTTCAATTTCCTTCTTCATTTCTTCTGCAAACTTGTCACTTTCACTATCATCTCCTCAAAATATGATATTATTAACAAGTATTACCAAAATCAATAATCCATCATCTACTTCTTTTAAGTATAGATTATTGTCTATCATACCTTTGCTAAATCCATGTTTTGTCAAATTCTTGTCAAACCTTGCATACCAAGTTCTGGGTTCTTGTTTTAGGCCACATAATGCTTTCTTAAATCCATATACCATGTCCTTGTCATCTATTAAAGGAAAAACTTCAAGTTGTTCTACCTCATCTTCAATTTCTCCATTCAAAAATGCTGACTTGACATCTATCTGATACACTTTGAATGTCTTATGTGCTACATAGGCTTAAAATAACCTCATTTCTTCAATTCTTTCCACAAGAGCATAGGTTTCCTCATAGTCTACTCCTTCTTGTCATGAGTAACCCTTACATATGAAAATTTGTTTATTCCTTACAACTTCACCTTTTTCATTCACATTGTTCTTGAATACCCATTTTGTTCCTATCACATTCTTGTTTGCTAGTCTAGGGACCAATTCCCGTGTGTTATTCTTCACTATTTGATCCAATTATTCTTTCATTGCTTTCTTTGAGTAGTCATCTTTGCATGCTTCATCTGCATCCTTTGGTTCTACTTGAGATATCAAACATAGTTCTTCATTGATTCCACTTCTTGTCATCACAGCTTTATCTTTGCTATCGATGATCTACTATGGTGGATGATTCCTTATCATATTCTTACTAGAAGTAGGAGTTGTTATCTCAACTCTTAGCTCTATTCTAGGTTTTGAACTTTGTTCCTTCCTTAGCTCACCTTCACTCTACAAATTATTGTTAGTCTCAAACAATATTTCATCATTGCTTGGTTTAGTAACAACAACATTCTCGTCATCAAAATTGTAGTCAACTATTCTTTCATGCATCTTGAATTGCTCATCAACTCTTACACTTGCACTTTTAACAATAGTATTAGTTCTTAGATTATAACATCTATAATCTCTACTTTTCAATTAATAACCAAGAAACATACCTTTAATAATTCTAGCATCAAATTTATCAACATCATCATCTCTTTTGATATAACATTTGCTGCCAAAAATTCTAAAATACTTAATTGTAGGTGAATGACCAAACTATAGTTCATATGGAGTCTTGTTTGTGTCTTTCCTAATTTGCACTTTGTTTATAGTGTAAACTATTGTATTCATAGCTTCTCTCTAAAATATATTAGATACATCATTCTTAGCTAAAATAACTCTTGTTGCTTCTTCTACCAACTTGTTGTTTCTTTTAGCAATCTCATTCTATTTAGGAGTCATCAACTCAATTCTTTCTTCTTCTCTAGGATTAGATCTTTTCTCTTTAATTTTATTCTAATTCTACAAATCATTTCTAATGATAACTTCCACATTTTCATGGTTGGCCTTTGGATCAACAATAGTTACTAAAGCTATCTCTTCTAATACTTCCTCTTTCTTATCTAATTTAGGTTTATTATCTTTATCATCAAAATCATTCAAGAATCTTTCCATACTTGCTATAAATTCTTTATCTTCGTGAGAAAGTAAAATATTTCTAGTTTTCCTTACTCTCTTAGGGAATATAGATAAAAAAATGATCAAACTCATTACATGTCCAAGAAGAATTTTTTTTGGTACCTTCTTGTTCTCTTTTCATAAGTAGATCAATACCTTCCTTGATCTTCATGTCTTCTTCAGATCTAGATCTCTCTATACTTGTGCCTCTATTCTTTTGTATGCAACAAAAGAATTATGGATCTAAAAACTCAATGCTTTGATCTATATGTACAAATATGATAACTTCTATGTCAAAATTTCCTCTATCTAACTTAGGACTATCTTTTCTCACCATGATCTTCCAAAGTTGTTAAGCTTTCTCTTCAAGGACCTAGAGCTCTAATACCAATTGTTAGAAAATATAGTATACCAAGATAACTTTTTTTTGTTTTGAAGGGGGGGAGGGGGGGGATTGTTAATCAGTTATCCAATTAAAACATTTATCAACCTTAATTAATCTTAACCATGTGATTAAAGTAAAGAACAACCATAACAAGATGCACATACACAATTACATCAAATTTGTTAACTAGGGAAAACCCCAGTGGGGATGGTACCCACTAGATGATGTACTAATATGAATATTTCTTGTTAGAGGATAAACCCTATTAGGAGTCTATTACAATACTTAGTATATATTAGTCCTAGTTAGGAGACTTTGAATCCTTGTTAGAATATTTTGACCCTATTAGGAATTGTGCCAACCCTTTTAGGAGTTGTGCCAACCCTATTAGGAGTTGTAGAAGGTAGAAGAACCACTTCCAAATTAGCTTCTGGGGCAAGACCACTAAACTTTATTGTCCAATTGATCTCTTAACTATTCATTGCAAAATAATTGTTCATACTGTTCTTTATCCTCTTTCATCTGTCCTATCAACTAGACCAATCAATGTCAAACCTTATAGACTAGGTCACAAACCATAGATCCAAATACAAAACCTTGGATCTTGAAATAAAATCTCAGTAATAAAGTTTTCTCCAACTTTTCTCTGCTCTACTTATCTTTGCATATCAACCTGATTACTTAGCATTCATATATTTTCTCCTCATTTTTCGCTCTTTGTGATTTTTTTCGTATAGCAAAGGAAAATTTCCTTCCTTTATGCTAAGTCCATAAAAAAATTCCCTTGAGTCAACTAATACACCTTCTTAATTAATTATTATAGGACCTCATTAAGAACATGTTTTACTTAGTGATAACATCAATCTATCACCTTGTAACATAAATAACTTTTTGCACATGTAATAATATGAAGAGAAAGCTTAGCCACATCATCTCCATCATTTCTTCTATATGCCTTTAACCTTTCTCCTCAATATAAAAACTTTTCTAAGAGATATTACTAGTTTACCAAAACATGCTTTTGTAAACCCTATCTCTGAACAATCTTCACCAAAACTTGCATAACTTCTTCCAGAATTAATATTGTTTTCTCCCAAGGTTATTTGTATATACTTGACACTTAGTAGTATCTCTTATTAACCTCACTAGTGAGAATACTCAATGATATATCCATACCAACTTAATCTTTATCATTGTTCTTCTATTAGATACCATAGAAAACTGCTATGTTGACATCAATGATAAACAAAGTCATGAATGTAACATATCATCATGATAATGATCTAATCATGTTTATACAATACTCCCCCATATGAATATCATCAGAGTTCATTCTTCCAACAATTATTAGTTAACAACCTATTCATAATAGAATGTAAAGATTTAGAGAGAGGATTAAACATAGGATTCAATCGAAAAGTAGTGGATGCAGAAGTAACATTGTGAGATACAACAACTTGATCAGTAACTAAATTTTCTTGTTTATTTATCTTTACATAATTGTTGATTTTTTAATCTTTATTTGTATTAGGAACAACATCACTTTTATCAATAGGAATAGGAGCCGTTGGAGTGGTGCTCTCAAATTGAATCACTTGTAATTGATAATGATGAAGTGTTGCACAAAGTTGTTGAAAAGAAGTAAATTCAGTAAGAAGAATCTTATCTCTAATATCATTTTGCAAACTTGAAATAAACATATGTTAAATATCAATATTAGGAACATGATAGGAAATTTTAGCATGCAAATTCTTAAATCTATCGATAAATTTAGTCACTTTTTCTTTATAATTTGTTTTACAATGCATCAAATTAGTGAAAGATACTTGTAGGCCAATGTTGTTTTCAAATTGTTGAATAAAAGAATTAGAAATTTGAGGAAATGAATGAATAGAATAAGGAGTCAAGGAACAAAACCATTATAAGGCCTTGTCATGAAAATTTTGGGCAAACAACTTCACTAAAATTTATGATCATGAGCATAATCACTAAAAAGGATTTTAAATATTTTAACATGATGAAAAAGATATCCCTTACCATTATAATTCTCAAGAAAAGGAATTTCAACTTGCTTAGGAATGGGAGTATGGATAATATCCTATGAAAAGGGACTTCCCATGTCACAAGTCAAGATAATAAACTCTTTTTGATTCAAGGATGCAAGTTTTTGCTGTAAAGATGACACAACTTGAGCCAAACTAATAATTTTAGAATCATCAGAGGAAATAGGAGAACTAGAAACATTAGAAATACAAGGTAAAGTGTATGAAGCTACAGGAATGGAAGACACAATTAGAGGAATACTAGGAACTATAGTTGGCATAGGAGTAGAAGAAGTAAAATAAATATTATGATAAGAAGGTTGTGAGGTAGGAAGGGACATAAAGGGAACACTCATAGGAATAAGGGGAATTATTGCAGTCACCAAAGAAGGAGTATAGATAGGAAGACTAGGGAAAGGAATAGAAGAAGGTTCTACACTAGTGATAGTAGGATTCAATCCTAAATCTTGAGCTTCATGAGCTAAAGGTTTAACATTTGAATTCACAAGGTGAGTAATACCATGCAAGAGATTAACACCTTGGTCACTATGACAAAGTACTTTCTTAAGAGCCTCTATATCTTGAATAGAATCTTGATTATAGTTTTCTTGGAGTAGCTAATTACTGATTTTATCAAGTTCATTTGAAATTTTTTTGACTTGTTCAAGAGGAACTCTTAAAGAATCATCCTCATCATGAGATTAGTGAGAAGAATTTTACTCCATAAGAGGATTAGAATCAAGAAAAATCAAAGTCTCATGCAAAATCCTAAGGAAACAAGAAGAAGACTTGGGGTCAAAGGTACTCATAAGTCTACGATTGCATCTAACCCTAAGATTAGAAGTAGGACTGGAAGTAATAAAGCCCAAAAAACAATGCAAGAAAAATGAACTAAACTAAGAAAACATAAAACAATAATATTTTTTTATTTTGAAAGAGATTTTGCAATTTTTTTTTATTTTTGAATTTTAAAATGCAAGAGCATAAAGTAAATCTAGCCTTAATCAAAGAAAGGACCTAATGAAATGAAAGGAAATATAACACCACAAAGAAAAATAGGGCTTCTAATTCCACAAAAGATAGGGGATAAGTATGAAAGGTTCACCAAAATGAATAGAAAGAAAATGGAAACCTCTTATCAACCCCTAATTTTTAAAAGGAATGATCCAAATTGATTAAACACAAGAAAGTGATCAATACAAAAATGAATCAAGTGATGGAGAATAGGGAGAAAAAAGGATCAATTTAAAATTTCTATTTTTATGGGATTATGTTCTTAAATCTTGAAATATGTGAAATATAAATACTAACCTTGAATCTGGAAAATATTGATTTTTGATGTTTGCGTACAGTTTCTAAGAATTCTACAACCTATTATGTACTAGAAATGTCAAGATGAAAAAAACCTAGAAATTGTTTGTATTTTTGAAGGGAGGTTAACCTTGACCCTATTGGTAGGGCATAATCTTACCATGGGGTACAATTGTACCCCAAAAATTTTACGTTGACTTGCACTACGCTAAAAAATATTTTGTTCACTTAGCTTGCAATTTTGACGAAAAGGGTATTCAAATTTACTCTCCAATTTGTAGTTCCACACCTATATCTATAATAAAATTGGTTTTTTGTTGAATGAGGGGATTTTTCTCAGTCAAGCCCTAGTTTGGAATTAACCTTCAAATATAATTGAAAGAATATATGCATAAATAAAGCCAATGGTACTATTCACTTTTCTTACGTTGAAATCCTTGTGGAGGATTTGCATCCTTGAATCCACAAGTATAGATGCTCCAAATGAATGTATAAATGTATGTAGGATGTCTCAAATCGATGGAATTAACTCTTCAACACCAATATTGAATGCATATTTGCATAGGAAAAGTCTTGGATGACTATGGATGGAGTAATCTTCAACAAGAGGGCTCCATAGAGATTGAATCCTTTAATGGCTAACAATGGACCTCCTTGATGAATTGGATGCTTGAATGCTTGAATACTTGGTAATATTTACTTCATGTAGGTGGATAGTATATTCTCTCATAGAAATTAAATAGTTTTTAGTTGTTCCCATAAAAAGGTAGATGTCAAAATAAGGGAAGAAGCCTTCCTTATATAGTGATCTAGGGCACAAACTCTTAGAGAACACTGACATAGAAGCATTAAATCCCATTTAACTTTAACTCCTAGGAATGGACCTAAATTAAATATAATTTAAGGTTCTACCATTCCAAAACCCAAAATAGATGACCTAGAAGTGGGAAAAGAAACTTTCCAAAGCTTGAGATTCGAAAACTTCCAAAAATTAAAAATGGGACCTAGGGTTAGGGACGAGGTCAACCCTATCCTAGGTCAGGATCAAGGTCATCCATGACCTAGGTTAGGATCAAGATCAACCTTGACCCAGAGGCCAAAGTCCTTAGTTTCATAGAGCAGTTTGTCAGAAATAGGCTAGAACTAGAGAGAGAAAGAGAGAGAGATAAGAAGAACAAGGGGAAAAAAACTAGATCCATGCAAAGACCCATTCAAGCCACTTGACATGAACCTATACCACTTACTTGAATGGATAAATAATATCAACATAGTGTTGGATACAATTGTTCAATTGTGTGTTGTCTTTGATGTTACACAAATGTCATATCAATTATTAGTCAGAGTCTAATGAGCTTAGGATGATCAGCAAGGCAAGAGACAAAGTCTACAGAGCTTAGAAGGTTAGTAAAGAAGGTTTTCAATTTCTACCAAGCATTCTCAAACTTCACCTTGCACATATAGTTGTTACCAAGATTTCAAGGTTTAGCAAAAGAAATTTAGTTGTTGTCGAGCTCACTCGATCATCAAGAGAAAATAGTGCAGGAAATAGTTCTAACCAAGCTTTCAAGGACAATGAAGGAAATTTAGTTCTTACCAAGTTCACTTGGTAGCCAAAGGATTTTGTAGAAATTGTAGTGTTAACCGAGTTAAGATGGTTAACTCAGGAAATTATTTCTACAGCAGTATTTACTGAGTAGGGTCAGCCAATGAAGGATTCCATTATTTTATGAAATAAAGTTTATTTGTTTAATGTAATATTTGTAGCTGACTAATATATGGTTTATTGGTAAATGTAACTTGTGAATGAGCTAACTTGATAACTTGAATGGTATATATAAGAGGTCAAGTTTTGAATTCTAAGTGTAAGTGATGGATTTAATGTAATGTAAATGAGAAGGAAAACTGATTATTGTGAAACCAAATTTTGAAGGATGATCAGAGAACATTGAGGAGTAGCAAAGCTATATTTGATCAAAAAGGATCTAACAGTGTAGAATAGAGATCTATAATTAGAAAATTTGGTTGCATCTTATTCACATCAATTCATTGTTACTTTCTAACCATTGTAGCAGTGATTTCAAAAATATCTTAATAGAGTTGGTTTAACATCCATTTTGGAAATCCTCTAACAAGGTAATAGTTCAATTGAATTGTTCTAAAGACCTCTAGCAAGGCCACTCCTAACAAGGTGATTAAATCCTCTAACAGGGTCACACTTAACAGTGTGTATTGTAACCTTTAACAGGGTTGGCTCCTAATAGGGCTCACTTCAGAAGAGTGAAAAAATTGGTAGCTAGTTTCTTGGTGGTTTTTCCCATATTGGGTTTCTATGTTAAATCTAGTGTCTCTTGTGCTCATGTTATTTACTTTTGCATGCATGTTAATAATTATGAATGCTTGAAGATAAGTAACAAGTTAATCTACTAAGTTACAACATTTTTATAGTGTTCACCAAGCATTAGCAGTAACTAATTATTTAAGACATCTAAGGGATCTGTGGAATTATTTTTGTGGTAACTGATTCACACCCCCCACCCCCCCCCCCCCCCTCAGTTGCTCCATTTATAATTCCAACACATAGAAGTTCTTATTAGGATTAAAAATAGATAGAAATAACAGTTAGTTATAACTTGTTAGCCTTAACTTAGTGAATAATAGCCAAAAAAAATTATGCAGTATGTATAGTACTTCCTTGATCAATCACCACAAACTAATAATCTCACACTTTAGTACTAATTAGACTCCACACTAGACAACAATCTCCCACTTGGAGACTAATCATGTAGCTATGTCGCTACTACATGAGGCTCACACTAGATCAAACCACCCTAGACCATGTTGTTCCTTTATTTTGTTTTGTTTAGAAGACCAACTAAAGCTAAAGAGGAATTCAACTTCTCCCTTGTCACTACCTTTGTAAACATATCTATTGGATTATCATATGTATGTTGTTTGAATTATAATAGGAAAGGTAAACTTTTGAGAGGGGGCATGAATCAACACTTTAAACTTGGACCAATAAAACTTTCACCACACATCCATCTCATGCGCTCAATAGATAAACTGAAATAACATGTAAATCACATACATCTAAATCATGTAAATATATAACAATTCACACACATATGACACCAAATATGATTATCTAGAAACCCTCCAAGTGAGAAGGTTAAATTCAGATGGGGATGACACCCACAAATCTTCACTACTATAGTGATAAAGTGTATCCAATTAATGTTACAATGTTTTGATCATGAGACATGATCTACTTTGTGAAAGATATGCCCTATTAAAGGCTTACAAAGACTATTAGGTCTCACCTTGTTAGAGGATTTCAACACCCTATTAGAAGTGTGCCTTGCTAAAGGACTTTAACTCACAATTAAGTTAGTACCCTATCAAATGATTTCAATATAGCTTGTTAGGAATACTCTATTAAGAGATTTTTACTAAAATCACCTGTTAGAATACCTTAGAATTGATCCTATAGTTAGGACTTGATTTCTTGATAACAAATCTGTTGAGATAATGGGTGTTGCACACATTGCATAATATTGTTATTTTATTATTTTATTTTATTATGTAATGTTGTACCTAGATGGACGTACAACATGTAAAGATTCCTATGGAATATTCTTGATGAGTTGTATTGTAACATTGTGATAATATTTTATGTAATTATTTAATATTGGGGAAAACAATTAAATGCCCAATATTAAATGTGGGGTCAGTGGGTTAGGTAGCACATGGTTTTAGCACATGGTTTATGTAATACCACTTGGTGGTTTTGTGGGACTTGCTACTATATAAGCAACCACAAGGGTAGTTATTGTAGTGAGAGAGTGACAAGGAGAAGACAAAAGGCAAGAGTCGAGTGGGACAAGGCTTGACAGGTTAGCCAAGGGAGCATTTGTGAAGGTTTAAAGCATGGCATGGGATGTGTGGATTCATGCTTGTTCACATAGTTTGCTCGGTTGTGGCTATGGCCATGAAGGCTTCCATGGTTGTATGGCAATGGTTATTTTGCTGAATAATACATGGTGATGGATGCTTTTGGAGGCTAGGTTTTTTCCCTCAATGAGGGTTTCCCAGGGTATATCTTGTGTCACAATTTTGTAGGTATGTTGTCTATTCTCTTGCATGTGGATTTTAATTTCATGTTTATTTCAGATCTATTATGGGTTATGTGGGAACGGTTATATTCTTTGTTGCCAAGTTTACTTACAAGTGGTATCAGAGCTATGGTTTTATTATTGTAACCCTAGATTGAATCCATGGGAATGCATGAGAGGATAAAAGAAAATGGCAAGATATATGAATGATTTATTGCAGATCTGAGGGTTTTGGATTTTCTATTATGATGGGATGGTAAAATATTTGGGCATGTGAAATTGTTGGACAAAAAGATTTTTCGGATGTTTCATTTAAATGAAGGTTTTGGAGGGTAGCTTGCAGAAATGACCTCCTGGGTAAAAACAGACCTCGCCATTAGATCCGGGTCAACATTTTCATAAATTTTGATATATAATATGCCCTAGTTTGGCCATGTTCAGAGGAAATAAAAGAGTATTTTGGTTTCAGCCCATGATGGCCATCAAATTTAATCCCATCAGAATTTTCGTCACTGAAAAAATAAAAAATGAAAAATCATACTGAAAATGGTAAAAAGACTGTCTTAGTAAAATAGCCATAACTTTCTCTCAGAATATCGGATTTCAGAGTTCTTATAGGCGTTGGAAAGCTAATTCAGAGCACTAAAAGATGGTGTAGGTTTGGTTCTATGATTTTGAAATTTTGTTAGGTTTTAAGAGCTCTAAAGTTAGATGTTGTTTATTTTGAGCACGGATTAGGGCATAACTTGGGCATACGGAGTCAGATTTTGGACTTCAAGTAGTCAACGAAAAGCTCTTGGAGAGCTCTACACATTGGTTCAGATTTGGTGTAGGTTTGGCATGATTTATTTATTGATATATTGATCTGAACAATTTATAGACATATTTTGACTATGGTAACATTATGAGTTTATGGCATTGAAAGATTTAAGATTTGATATTATTGTATACTCAGTTCATATTTCAGATTGGTCTCATGATGATATGGTTATCACTGTTTGATTTGGATATGCATGATGACTTGTTGGGTCTACAAGTTGTGCAGTGTTGTAAGTGGTCTATACTTATAGGTTGCATTTATAGCTTGGTTATGGGTTGTCTTTGCCCATTGATCTTTCATTATTGATGCATATTCAAATTGGTGGCTTGGATTTGGGTTGTCTATGCCCTAAGTCACATGATTTGCTGATTTTATTCTTCATGTAGAAGGGATGAGATGTTGT
Organism: Cupressus sempervirens; assembly: GCA_028749045.1. Taxonomy (NCBI): domain Eukaryota; kingdom Viridiplantae; phylum Streptophyta; class Pinopsida; order Cupressales; family Cupressaceae; genus Cupressus; species Cupressus sempervirens. The sequence goes on along the minus strand of CM053784.1, from coordinate 32,594,864 downwards.
TACCAGGGACAGTCATGGTGGAGGATTGTGGTTGACTATGCTGACAGATTGGACACTTTGAGAGACAGATGCTCAGTTCATGGATGTGATCATGGTGTCATGGATTTTGGCATGACATTATTGGTTATACAGGTACATCCTTGATGTTCATTAGCTTGGTTTCTGATTTAGTTATGGTGGTATATCTTCTTGGTTGAGGATCATGGTTATTTGGTTTTCTTTTGAGGAGCTCATGATGTGTACTTTGAGTTCTTTGATAGTTTGATGTCTTGGTTGATTCTCATGGTTAGAGGATGGGTTTTCATCATGATGTCATGGATAGCTTGGATACACAGTTTAGTGGGAGCTTGTGACAGTGATGGGGTGACAGTGCAGGATTAGTTTCTGGTTTGGTTTATTTCTTCTTGGTTTGGAGAGGATGGATTTTATGATGCCATAGGTGACTTGGTACCATGGTTGACTGGGAGTTGTTGGCATTGATATATTTATTGAGTGTTTGTAGATGTTGGAAGTTTGTCTTAGATCTTGTTGCTGCAGAAGCATCTTTGACATTTGCATGGTGCACTTGTTATCTTCATGGTGTATAAAGATGGTTAGATCTTGAGGACTCATGGAGTTCTTGGTTATCTTCATGGTATGTGGAGATGGTTCTTCCTAGTATGTGGAGATGGTTTTCTTCATGGTGTGTGGAGATGGTTGCATCTTGAGGACTCACAGGGTTCTTGGCAAAGGTGTGGTTTATGCTTTTATTTGGCATGTTATCCTTGGTGTGAGGATGGTTTCATTATTATGTCATGGTATACTCTTGATACGCGTTTAGAGTTGTGACATGTTATGGTGTGTTCATGTGGAGCATGTTATCTCTTTAGTTGAGATAGTAAGATCATGTTGTCATGTTTATGTTCATGAGGCCATGGTTGGAACTTGACATTGATCTTGGTTTAGTTTATTGGTATTGAGTACACTGATCATAAGTTGGATACTTCATGATATTGCTATGTTGCATTTGGAGTTGGCATGGATTGATTGGTTATAGGTGCTCATGGATACTTAGAGACGGTGGTGATGCTGATTTCTCTTGGATTAGAGAAGTATTTGTTGGGATGGTTGATGGTTTCAGCAGGAAGTCCAAGGGGCAGTCACCTGATATGGACTTGAGAGGAGATTGTTCTTAGATGAGTCTTGGTTGGAGACTTGGGTATCTTGATGAACATTCTCATTCCCCACTCTTGGTCTACTCGACGGTTTGCTACTTGAGAGGTATAGCTCATTGTTTATCTCAGTTGCATTATATTTATGCTTATCTTTCATGGATATGGATCTTGAACTACAACACATGAGTTAGTTCTGGAGGGTTCATTTGAGAGATGGTTTAGCATTGGTTATCTCCATGTGCATATGTTGTTATGCTGGTTGATTTTGGGAGATGGTTTTATATTGGGGATTTTCCTTGGATTAGGAATGGTTATTCCTTGGTTTAGGAATGGGTTTATTGAATTTGATCTTCTTGTGAGAGGCTTACATCCATGATTAGTTATATGGTATAGTTTGGGTGTTGTTGAGGCTTCTTATTGGGGTTTTATGAAGGAGATCATACTTGCACAGTTTACATCTAGAGGTGTGTGTAGAAGGACATGATACATGTTATGATTTGCATGGTTTCTCTGGTCTTGGTTATCTTCCTGGATGTTCAGTTTTGCTTACATTGGATTTGAGATTGGTTAGAGATTGTGATCACTGGTTTGTGCTCATGTATGTCATGTGAGAGATGACATGGTTATTCCTTTATCTCTTTCCTCTGTTGGTTGTGGTGACTTTGGGAGACTATTGGAGACTTGTTATGAGAGTTATTCTTACAGGATATTGGATTATGTATTGTGGATGTCCTTGATACTACATGGATTCACTTCTTTGAGATGTGTTGAGTGGATTGGTTATAGATTTGACATTATCTTTTGCAGTGGGAGCTTCTTGGTATATATGTGGCAGGTATTACTCTTGAGGCTTGTGATTGTAGGTTATAGATTGGATATGTTGGTGATATAAGATTCACTTGTTATACCTTAGAGGTATGGATAGTTGGATGGGTTTGGCACTTTGTTGTGGGTGCTATTTCAGCTATGGATATTTTGACAACTACGGATACATGTGATTACCTTTGGATCAGGTTATTTGTGCTTGGAATTTTAGTTGGTACAGGATTTTATGATCTTCTAATGCAACAGGTTGGGTGGTTTTCTCTTTGGATGGCTTCTATGTATGTCCAGTGGGAGTGGCATAATAGGAGGTGAGATCATTCGTGTTTGAGATGTTGGATACTTTAATTTTGTTGTTGGTACCAGGATGGAGCACTTGGTGTATTTTGATCCATGATGGTGAATGTGCTGGGAGGGATTGTTCCCTTGTTCATTTATGTGGCTACGGATTGACCCTATGCAATGTATACAACAAGTGGGAGATTGTTGAGATAATGGGTGTTGCACACATTGCATAATATTGTTATTTTATTATTTTATTTTATTATGTAATGTTGTACCTAGATGGATGTGCAACATGTAAAGATTCCCATGGAATATTCTTGATGAGTTGTATTGTAACATTGTGATAATATTTTATGTAATTATTTAATATTGGGGAAAACAATTAAATGCCCAATATTAAATGTGGGGTCAGTGGGTTAGGTAGCACATGGTTTTAGCACATGGTTTATATAATACCACTTGGTGGTTTTGTGGGACTTGCTACTATATAAGCAACCACAAGGGTAGTTGTTGTAGTGAGAGAGTGACAAGAAGAAGACAAAAGGCAAGAGTAAAGCGGGACAAGGCTTGACAGGTTAGCCAAGGGAGCATTTGTGAAGGTTTAAAGCATGGCATGGGATGTGTGGATTCATGCTTGTTCACATAGTTTGCTCGGTTGTGGCTATGGCCATGAAGGCTTCCATGGTTGTATGGCAATGGTTATTTTGCTGAATAATACATGGTGATGGATGCTTTTGGAGGCTGGGTTTTTTCCCTCAATGAGGGTTTCCCAGGGTATATCTTGTGTCACAATTTTGTGGGTATGTTGTCTATTCTCTTGCATGTGGATTTTAATTTCATGTTTATTTCAGATCTATTATGTGTTATGTGGAAATGGTTATATTCTTTGTTGCCAAGTTTACTTACAAAATCACCTCTAAATTGATGTATTCTTGATCCTTCTTGATTAGATGTTTCTTTGTTGCACTCTCTTCTCTTTCTTTATTCTCCCTTAACTGATTCTGTAATGCAATTTTAGATCATAACTCCTTAGTCACCATGAATTCTCTATTTGTACAGGAAAACTTCTCTATATTCTCCTTCATTCACCTTCTATACACTCTAGAGAGTTTAGGGTTTGCCCTTCTTAAGAAGACATGAGTGACTTAGGGTTACGTAGGAATCAAAAACTATGATTCCTCTAACTTTCCACTTAAACCTTCCCTTTACTTGATTGGCTACATGAATTTGCATTGGGACTCCATCCTAAGATTCATCCTTATTTCTAAAATATCATAATTCACCTTTAAGTCAACTCAAAAATGGTTTACATAGTTGTTTGTACCATTACGAACAACTATAAAAAAGCTATGTCACTCAACATCTAAAGCCTCTGATGCTCAGCATATACTGTATTCTATTCTGAGACATGGCATATATATCACTCAACATACATTGTCTACTCAGTACTTGAGTGACTCAACACATGTGTAGCACTACACTCACTATGGACTCAACATGCTCTATATTTTTCTTGGCATATGTTACTTGTTCAACATGAATTATGTAAATGACTTAAGTATCTAGACACTCATTTATCAAAACAATTCTAATATTAACATATGTATCTTGTCCAACTTTAACTATCCATCATCCTAAACTAACTGAATGAAATGGTACCACAACTATATATGTTTTGTCTTTGAATATCAAGAAGAATTCTTCACAAGATGAATGGCACTCTAACTATCTGTAAACAAATAATTATCTCATTGTGGATGTCCCAATTCTTCCAAGAAGAACTAAATTCATATCATCTCCATGGCTACCTCTATAGTAGCAACATACTCTACCTCTATATTTGATAAAGTATTAACCTTCTGTAACCAAGAAATCCAACTCACTATTATCCCACCAACAATAAATACATAACCTGTAGTACTCTGCCCAGTATCAATATCTCCTACCAAATCTAAGTCAACATAGCCCTATAAATCAGTAGTAGAGACCCCAAAATGTAAACATTTACTAAATTTTCCTCTCAAATATCTTAGAATCTATTTAACTGTATTCTAATTCTCAAGCCCTGGATGACTCATATACTTGCTAACAACTCTCACTACATGTGCAATACCTAGCCTAGTACATATCATAGCATTTATCAAGCTTCCTATAGTTAAAACATAGGGTACCTTGGACATCTTATCCTCCTCTTCTTATCTCTTTGAACACATATCCTTAGTCAACTTCAAATGACTAGGTAAAGGTGCACTAATAGCTTTAGCATTCTCCACGGAAAAATGTTGCAACACCTTCTTAATATAATTAGCTTAAGATAATGTCAATTTTTGGTTCTTTCTATCTCTACAAATCTTCATACCAAGGATTTTTTTTACTAGCCCCAAATCCTTCATAGTAAATGAATGTGCTAATTAATATTTCAACCCCTTAATGTGATCCATGTTAGATTGATTTATAAGCATATCATCAACATATAAACATAAAATAATGTAGTTTTCACCATCCAACCTCTTAAAATAAACACAATGATCTAAATGACACCTACTACATCCATTCTCATGCATACAATTGTCAAATTTTAGATACCATTTCCAAGTTGATTGCTTCAAGCCATATAAACTTTTCTTCAATCTTCACACTAAGTTCTCCTTACCTTTGACCTCAAATTCTTGTGGTTGTGCCATATATATATATCTCTTCATCCAAATCACCATGAAGAAAAGTTGTTTTAACATCAAGCTACTCTAAATGCAAATCTTTAGTAGCCCCAATACTTAAAACATTGCAAATAGAAGTCATTTTTACAACAAGAGAGAATGTCTTACCAAAATCAATGCCCTTTTTCTATGAAACTCCTTTAATAAATAAACTAGCTTTAAATATTTTCTTACCTCCACCCTCTTATTTCAACTTATAAACCCATTTAATCTATAAAGCCCTTTTACCTATAGGCAACTTATATAAATCTCATGTTTGATGTTTTAGTAAAGAATCCATTTTCTCTTTCATTGCAGACTCCCACTAAATCTTTGTATCCACCTACATTGCTTCATCATAACATGTAGGTTCGCTAGCATCAATAAGAAAAATAGAATACAAAGAAGGAAAAAATATTTTTGGAGGTCTACTTAACATTGTTGACTATCTGACATTCACTGGGGTGTGTGGTATTTATTGTTCTGGTTGTTGTACATCATGAGAAATCATTGGAACATCATCTTTTGGAGTATCATCCTATACTACATAATCATTTTCTTTCTTCTCATGTTGCTACAATAGATCTTTGTACAACACTTTCTAATTGAATATGATATCCTTGTTTCTTAAAATTTTATAATTTTTAAAGTCCCAAATCCTATAACCAAATTCATCAATGTCATATCCAACAAATACACATTTCTTTGACTTATCTTCTAGCTTGGTTCTATTTTCAGAATCAACATGTGTGAATGCTTCACAACTGAAAGTTTTGAGAAAAGAATAACTCATCTTCTTACCAGTCCATGCTTCCTCTAGAATACCATAACCCAAAGGAGTAGAGGGACCTCTATTAATCAAATATATAGTAGTATTGATAGTCTCTTCCCACATGTTTAAGGGAAACCCAACATGTAACCTCATTCTCCTGGCATGCTCCATTATTGTCATGTTCATGCATTCAACGACTCCATTTTCCCATGTAGCTCTTGGAACAATTTTCTATCTACAAATAACATTAGTGGAGTAATAATATTTAAATGATTTTCTGTAATACTCACCACCATTATCAGATCTTAGACATTTTAATCTTTTACCAGTCTCATTTTCAATCAAGCATTTCTATTTATTAAAATTTTGAAATACATCATATATCTATCTAAGAAAATAAACCCATACTTTTCTAGTTACATCATCAATAAATGTAACATAATAATGAGATTCACCAAGGAAAGATATGTGAGCTAGTCCCCATACATCTGTATGCACAAGCTCTAATTTCTCATTTTTCTTTTCCTTCCCAATATTCACAAAACTAACTCTCTTTTCTTTTCCATGCACAACTTTCACAAAAATCCATATTAACACATTTCAAACCTGGTAAAACTTTCTTTGAATGAAGTAATTTCGTACTTTTCTCACTCATTTTCCCAAGTCTGTTGTGCCATAGCGTTGTATCAGAATCTATAGCAACTATTTTCTCTCCCTGCTCAATTGTAGCAACTGTTCCTAAACATTTATTATTCTTTGAAATAATCAAAGTAGATAGGACAATATAACCTATACAAAGATATAAGGTGCCTAATTTCATGCCTTTTGCTACTACAAGGGAACCTTTTGAAAACTTCCAATTTTTATCATTAAAAGTAACTACACAACTCTCATCATCAAGTTGCCCTGCTGAAATTAAATTCCTACTCAGCATTAGAACATGTCTAATCTCATGTAGTTACCAATGATTCCCATTATACAACTTAATCTTAACTTTTCCCTTTCCAACAATCTGACAAGATTTATTATTCCCCAAATAAACAAGCCTAAAATCCCCTTGGACATAATCAATAAAATAACTTATATGAGGTGTAGCATGAAATGAAGCACTAGAATATAAAACCCATGAGTCATCAATACTTTCTAAAGACAAAATAAAAGAATCCTCTTCAAATTTTTTACTTACCACACTTGCTTCTTTGTTCCCTTCTATTTTATCTCCTTCATTGCTCTTTTGAGTCCATCAATCTTTCTTCTTATGCCTTGGTTTCCCACAAGACCAACAATCTCTCAGTTATCTTGATTGAGACCTCTTCCCCTTTGACTTTTCTCTTGATTTCCCATGAATTCCAGAATTAATTTCTCTCTCAATCATTCTACCTCTATTTTGTGCATTCAAAGCACTTCCTGATGTAGATCCACCTAAGGATTTCCTATGAGTTTTCTCACTCAAAATAACATTTATCACATAATCATATTTTAGGGTATTAGATCCAGAAAGAGAATTACTCACAACCATTACCAAGTCATTCTAGCTTTTAGGTAAAGAACACAAAATCAAGAGAGCCCTAATTTCTTCATCAAAATTAATACCCACATAAAATAACTAACTAGTAATAGTATTAAACTCATTTCAATGATCTATAATAGATCCACCTTCTGTCATCTTCATATTAAATAAACACTTCATGACAAATACCTTATTTGAAGAGGAGGGCTTTTCATGCAATATTGCTAAGGTTTGCATCAACTCTTCTATAGTCTTCACTTTTGTAATGTTAAATATCATCGATGGTGCTGAGCATAATCAAATGATTCCAAGTGCCTTTCTATCTAAAATATCTCAGTCTTCATTTTCCATAGTTCTCTTATTCATTTTTTTTTGTCTAATGGCTTCCATAAATCCTTTTGATAGAGATACCCCTCCATTTGTATTTTCCATAACTAAAAATTTTTTCCATTAAACTTGTCAACATTTAGCTTACCCTAATCTAACATTGCTCCTACTCAACCATGAGACTTTCCTACAGATGATCGGTAAAAAAATGATGATAGTCTAGCTAAAAAAGAAATTATGATAGTCTAGCTCTTATCCCACTTGTTAGGATTAACCATAAACAAAAATAAGAGTTACATGCAAATATATCCAATATCAAAAAATAATAGATTACATAGAAGACAATAGAAGACACCAATATTTAATGCGGTTCACCCAATCCCTGGCCTACATCCACCAAATAGAAAGTCCAATATTATTATGATCCCTAATTATAACCTAATTACAATTTGTAATCCCTGACAGCTCAATACCACTACAAGAACTAATTTTTATAACACACACTATGAAGATCACTAACCCTAAACCTTTTTACACAAGCCTTTTTCTACTTGCAAAATTATGGATAGAATAATAAAAAAATAGTAGCTAATGCCTTTTACAATATAAGGTCATTTTGGCTTTGGGGGTGCTGCCCACCAAAACCCCCACTGGGGCATTTCCCTCAACCCCACCTATACTACAACAAGGAGCACACCTAGGGCACTGTCCCCAAACCTCCATAGAAATAATCTAGAGGGAATCCATGCTGAATAAACCTCTAAGTATGATTAGGCTCCACATCACAATAATCTCCCACTTGGAGATTGATTAGACTCCACAATAATAATAGTTCTTCCATTTTAAGATTATATAAGTGTCTACATTAAACTTTTTTAATGCTCAAGAACACTACCTTCTACATCAAGTTGAGGAGATTGAATAATGTGGACATGTCAAAAACTAGGTCAATGTGGATGGTTGAGAGGCACTTGAAATTTATGAATGGTTTGGTTTGACAAAAAGAGTGTGTCTTGAGGGTTCTATGGTGGAGGGATATATGGTGTACTAGACCATGGTGTACATTAGTAAGTATCTTCCCAAGTTTGTAGAAAATATCCATATAGACCGTCGCATTTGGGATCCTAAATCCATTAACAAATTTGAAGGGGATTATTTGATGGGAAAAGATAGATTAAGGAAAGTGAATGGTGATTATTGAATGTTATTGTAGTTTATTATTCTTATAAATATTTAATATAAGTTATTTCTAAGTGGTCTATTTGTTTTCTTTATAGTTAATCATGGGTGGGATGTGTTAACATTCTAGTCATGTCTATTATTAGTGGCATACACTTATTCAGATTGTAAGTATCTACCAAGTAGTTAACAGTGTTACAAAGAATTTCATTTGCTACTAACTTTTATAGTTGCTACTAGGTACTTTGGACAAATTTTAGTCTGCATCGAGTAGTTACTACAAAGTTATTGATTAGTAGTGTAAACTGAGCATCTCAATATATGCCAAGTTTACTAGTGCAAACTGAGTTGTGTAATGCTTACTAAGTTCATAGTAGATATAATGTGAGTCTAGTCTTAACCAAGCTACTCAGTGTTGACCAAGTGGCTACTTTTATACCAAGCTATAGTGATAGCATTGACCAAGCTATGCAGTGTCAATCAAGTGATTCAATTTATATGCCAAGTTTCATAGTATCCGCTGAGTCACTAGTGTAGACTGAGTTCAAGACTACTTGAAAGTGATTAGTATGGACCAAGATTCTACATCTACCAAGTCCATGATGATGTTAAGCATTGACAATTGATGTCAAGTGTCAAGACCTCACCAAGCCAGTCTTCAAAACCCTAGTTTCTACACTTTGGCTGACTTTGTGATTTTTGTGTAGACTTGTATTGTTGTCGACTTTGTAATTTTATAATTGGATTGGTATATATGTAATACATTGTATCACATCAAAAGAAATATATAATAATATAAAATAAGAAGAGAAGAGTAGAAGAGTGAATTAAAAAGGCTAAAATAGTATAAGGAGCAACAAAAATTTATCTATCACAGCAAGGTGATTTCTACACTTAGAGGAATCTCATTTAGTAAACCAAGTTGTAGATCAAAGATTAGCCGCTACTTCATCCTAACAGGTGGATTAGCTAAATCCTTTAACAAGGTAGACCTAACAGTCTTGTGTAAATCTCTTTACCAAGAGCATACTTCATTGTACATTTGTAAATCCTTTTGTAAGGTGGACTTAGTAGTCCTTATTACTCCTAATAGGTCAGATCATTAGAAGTGATCATTGCAAGCCTTAACAAGAAAAATTTATACTACAGTACTAATTCTTGTGCGTATTATCCCCATCCTAGTTTTACTTTCTATTTGGAAGGTTTCTAGGTCACCAAAATTGTGTGTCAAAAGTGTTCTATATGCTTTAACATTTTCAGTTTCTTGTGTATGCAATTATATCATAATTCACATGAAGGATTAATTTTTAATTAAGGATTAAGTTTTATTGGTTATTGATTCACCCCTCCCCTCTCAGTAACTTAGCCTATCATAATATTTCTAACAATTAGTATCAGAGCTTTGTAGTTCTTAGAAAAAAATTTAATAGCTTGAGAAAAGATCAAAGGCTATGGAGGTATTCAGACTTGACAAGGCTATTGACAATGAGAAGCTAGATTTGGAATTGGCTATTGGACAAGTCAAGAAAAAAAAGAGCAACTCTCTCAATCTTTGAAAAGAAGAAAGTATCTTGTAATCTAGATGAATGATCCACTCTATATTGAAGAAATAATCAAAGACATCCACTCGAGTAATTTAGATGAAGCTAATGAAACAATAAAAGAACTATTGAAAAAGAATAGTACTCTCCAAAAAGAAGTAAGAAAATTAAAAAGAAAGCAATAAATTTAGTCTGCCAAATTATGTGAAGTTATTAAAGAGAAAAACAAGATAAGAGAAGAGATAGAAGGAAAGAACAATGAAATTTAGCACCTATCCCTTTAGCAAGTAGACTTCATTGATTAGCTCACCATAGAAAATGAATAAATCATGAATCTAAGATCATAGAATGGAGGATTATAGAATGATCTAAATATTGAAAAATCAAACCAATGAGAGAATGTTGAAATCTCAAATAGACATAAATCAGTAGAATGAGAAAAGTCATTACAAACTAAAAGGAAAAGTAGGAATTGGATATATAGAAGAAGGTGAATCATCCAAGGAATGAGCTCAAAAGAATCAAAGACCTACTTGTAATCACTATGGTAAGATAGGTCATACATCAAACAAATTTTGGATCAATGGGAAAGAAAATTCAATAGAAAATTATACAATTATAATTAGCTTGGACATAGGGCAAATGAATGCAAGGAAAAACTAAAATTTGAACGAAAATGTCAAAAATGTAAGAAGCATGGGCACATGTCATCAGAATGCAAAACTAATATATTGAATCTAGTAGAATAGATTATAAAAGCTATATTTGGTTGGGACTATAAAAATTTGTGTAGATGTTATTATTGTTGAGAATTTGGACACATTGGAATGAACAGTGAGAACATCACATGAGGAAAAGAGATACTACAAGAAGATGTTTCATTTGTAGAGAACTTGGTCATCTTACCAAGAACTATATGAATACTAGAAGAATTGAAGATGAAAAGAAGGTAAAAGCTAATAACATTAGAAAGTAGATGAGACAACAATGGGTTCCAAAATCTTTCAAAAATGCAAGTTTGAGTAATGATGATCAAGTCACTCAAGAATTGGATGACTCTAGCATTTTCACTTGATTTCTCAAAGGAGAACCAGAACTAGGACACTGAAGAAGACATCTAATATCAGTTCTATATGATAGGATGGAAGATCCATATCAATATTCAAGATGCAAATGGATCACTGAGTAAGAGATGGAAGTCACTACTGAGTAAGAGATGGCAGCCACTATTGAGTAAGAGATGGCAATCACTACTGAGTGATTGTCGTACTGAGCAAGGTCAAATTGTAATCTACCCTACCAAGCAAGGTTAGGAGTAACCAAAGCTTGTGGTTACCAAGTCACAAAAGACTCCACTAAGTATTCAATGCAATTGAAGTGGAGGAAAGTCTCTTATTTGATCAAACAATTGTACCAAGCATTTATATCAATCAAAAGGAGAATTTTTCTTGAAAGAGAAAAAATAAAGTCATTTTGTCACTGTGAATCTTTGAAAGCTATCTATGCAAAGTGATCTTTAGAGCTTTCAAGTGATTTGAGTGAATTATTACTGAAATTTTATTGTATTCTCTCAAACCCTACCAAGTGTCATGTCCCCTATTCAAATAATTTTAAAAAAAAACAAACTTTGTTAAGGCAGGCAGGCTCCAAAAAGGTGAAATTTCGGAAAATGGGGTTAATCTTTGGAAACCAATGGACTAATAAATAAAAATTATTATTAAATTATATTTTATTAACCCCTCTTGGACGTGATTTAGGGTTATGCCCTTTTTAAAAGGGGTTTGGAGGCATTTTGGGCTCATTCTACATCTTGATTCTTGCTAATTTTCTTGTTGTTCTTCAGAGGCTGCCAAACCTGTGGAGAAGGAGACCCAAGAACAGGAGTTTTCAGGTTTCTAGGAAGGCTAAGAATGGGAGTTTGAAGCCATTCCATGTGCATGCTCATACAGAGTTTGCCTTTGTGCTGAATAGTGCCGATTTGGGTGTTTTCGGGGTTGTTTTTGGTTTGAGTTTGGGTTTTCAGTTGAGTGTTTCATATCAGTTTGGTTTGCTGCTGTATTTTAGACTTTATGATGTTAAAATAGATCTGAATATATGTATTGGGTCATGATTAAACTTCTAAGATATTTTATGAGTTTTTTGTGGTGTTTTCGGGCATTTTTGTGTTAATTTCGGGAGCCCGATTGAGCATAGTTTTACCCTACATTTGTGAGATGTTGTGTAAAGGCTATACAAATCTGGAAATGTTATTTTTTAGGCTGTTATGCTGCTAAAATTTCTATAAAAATGTCCATTTCAGATTTATTAATAATTTGTGAAGTTGTGAAGTTTTTGGCACTAATTTGGACATACCTGATTTGGGTTTTATTGAGAAATTGGCAGATCTTTGTAATATTGGTTGTTTGATTTTAAAGTTCTAATTTGAGGCTAGAAATATCAATAAAAATTAGTAAAAGGACATTTCAGTGGTATTAGAGCCATGATCTTGCCAGCTTGAGGGTTTGTAGAAGTTGCATGTCAGTTTTAACAACTACCCAGATCTTGCATGTCAAGTTTTGATAACTACCCAGATCTTGCATGTCATATTTTATGATTGCATGCAACTAAGTGAAAGAGAAAAAAGATATTTGCAGTGAGAAAAGAATAAATAAATTTTGATCAAACCCCTAGTTGAAAGCAAAAGTACAAAATCCAAGGAAGAAAAAAGTATGGCTGATCCAGATGAGATGGCAAAGAAATTCTTCCAAGACATCCAAAATACTCAGAAGCAAATAGTGGATGGTTTGGCAGAAACTAGAGAGGGTTTGCGAATATTGACAAAAAAATTACAAGGAATTGCATCTATTAATGAGAAAGGGAGCACTTCAGAGGAGCCGAGAAATGGGAGATCCACACCATCTAAATCAACCAAATCTATTTTCTTGCCTGTAGATGAGCCACCAGTATGAAATACAGCCATTAATCCAGTGGAAGAGGTTACAGATAATTTGATTACATTAAGAGCTACTTACAATGGCTTAGATGATGACTTTCGTAGTTCAGTTCCTTTTAGATAATATGTGGATATGATGAACGCTTTGATGCCCAAGAAAGAGAACAGGAGGGAGCATGACACAAGTGGAAGAGAGCTCAAAAATAAAATAAGCAAGTTTACAGCACCTACTTTTGATGGAACAAATAAAATTTTAGCTAGAGCATGGCTACAAAAATTACAAACTTTCTTCACACTTAACCCCATGAAAGAGAGTGATGCTATTCAATTTGCAAGTCTACACTTGGAAGATGTAGCCTATTATTGGTGGTATCATGGAATGACTACTCAAGGTAACGATCAGGTAACTACATTTGAAGATTTCAGTCAAAGGGTGATAGATAGATTTGACCTCAAGGATGATGAAGAGTACTTTAAAGAATTGTCAAAGTTGAAGCAAACCAAATCAGTTAATGAGTATATAGAAGAATTTCAAAAAGTGGCTGTTATGGTACCTAATATGAGTGAAAAGAGGATCATTTATCTTTTTCTTGATGGTTTAGAAGATTCTGTTAAGGGTTTGGTTAAGGCTTTCTCACCCTCAACCTTATAGGAAGCTATCAAAAGAAGCTTGCAACTTGAAACTTGCGTGCCTATGAAATCAATCACTAATCAAAAACCCCCAAATCTTTGGCAACATAAGGGAAATTTTTAGAAAAAGACTTTCCCAACACTACCACCAAAAGATGTGACAAATGTGGCAAAAAAGAAGGTAGATGAAGAGACTAGGAGTGAATTACGAAGGAAAAAGCTTTGTTTTACTTGTAGAGAACCATGGGTTCCAGGACACAGATGTTTGGGGAAAGGTCAAGTGTACTATATTGAAGTTGCTTCAGAATCTAATTTAGATGAGCATGAGGAATTTCATGATACTAAGGAGGAGGTAGAAGAAGAGAAAGTAAAAGAAATCAGCAAGGATGGCACTTTAGCAACATTATCAGGAGTCCCAAGATACCATCCCTTCCGAATTCGAGGGGTACTAGCAAAGCAAAGGTTGACTATTCTTCTTGATAGTGGGGCAACTCACAATTTTATTGATGAGGGATTTGTCATGAAAAGAGGGCTTAAAGCAGAAGATTTTGAGGGATTCAATGTTACTGTAGCTGATGGATTCACTATGCCTTGCACACAGGTGGTGAAACAACTCAAGATGACCTTAGGAGATTATGAGTTATGTGATGACTTCTATGTGGTTGGTATTGGGGAGACAGATCTTGTATTGGGTGTTCAATGGTTGCACTCTATCGGAGGCTATTACATGAACCATCAAACTATGGAGTTTAAATTTCATTCCAATGGAAAAGAATTCATATTAAGAGGGTTATCGAATGGAGCACCTAAGGCGGTCTCTACAAAGAGGATGGAGAGGACTTTTCGAAGAGGACAAGTAACATGGGTAGTAGGAGTCATAATCCAACCAACAAGCTCTCCAAAGAATCAAGGTAATTTCCATTTTGAAATTCAAAATATTCTTGATAAGCATAGTATAGTTTTCAATGATTTGCCTCCAGGATTACCACCAGATAGAGGTTTTGAGCATGTTATAGAGTTAGAACAGGGTGCCAAACCAGTTATAACAACCCCATACCGCCATCCAAGAGGTTATAAGGAAGAAATTGAAAAACTATTAAAGAACTCCTGGACATGGGATTCATAAGGCCTAGCTCTAGTCCATTTGCATCATCTATGGTACTTATCAAGAAAAAGAATGGTACAATGAGAATGTGTATAGACTATAGGGATCTAAACAAGAAGACCATAAAAAATAGGTATCCCATACCACGCATAGATGAACTCATTGATGAGTTACATGGTGCTGTATACTTCTCAAAAATTGACTTAAGATCAGGCTACCATCAAATCCGAATGAGGAGTGAAGATGTGGAAAAGACTGCTTTTAGATGTCACTATGGGCACTTTGAATTTCTTGTTATGCCATTTGGACTCACTAATGCACCTGCAACATTCCAATCTTGTATGAATAAGGTATTCAGTCAGCATCTTCAAAAATTTGTTTTGGTATTTTTTGATGATATCTTGATATACAGTAAAACATGGGAAGAGCATCTAAAGCACATAGACACTGTTTTGAGAATCTTGGAGCAGCAATCCTTCTATGCTAAGCTATCTAAATGTGAGTTTGGTTTGACAGAGATCCTATATTTGGGACATATTATAAGCTCTAAAGGAGTACAGGTTGATCAACAAAAAATCTAGGCAATTTATGATTGGCCTCCACCCACTAATCTTACACAGTTGAGAGGTTTCTTCGGGTTGTGTAGCTACTATAGGAGATTTTCCAAGGGATTTTCTCAGCTTTCTGCCCCCTTGACTGATTTGACAAAGAAAGGAGCTTTTGTTTGGATAGAAGAGGCACAAAAAACATTTGATAAGCTTAAGGAGGTAATGAGTTCATGCCTTGTGCTTGCAATTCCAGATTTCTCTTTACCTTTTGTTGTTGAATGTGATGCTTCGGGAGAAGGTATAGGGGCTGTCCTAACTCAAAGGGGACATCCAATAGCATTTGAGAGTTGAAAATTAAATCAATCAGAGAAAGGGTACTCCATCTATGATAAGGAAATGTTGGCAATCATGCATGCACTTCATAAGTTTAGACAATATTTGGTATGTGGGAGATTCATTGTAAAGACAGACCATAATAGCCTCAGGTTCTTCTTGAACCAAAGGGATTTGAATGATCGTCAACAAAAATGGGTAAGCAAATTGCAAGCTTATGATTTTTATATTAAATACATGAAAGGAAAGAATAATGTGGTTTTTGATGCTCTCTCAAGAAAGCCCACTTTGTGTTCCTTATCATCTATCTCTGATGATTGGAAAGTCTCCATAATTTTAGAGTATGCTAAAGATTCATTTGCCACCAAGATTTTGGATAAGTTAGTGGATGATAATAGGTACAAGGTTGTTGATGAATTGATTTATTACAAGAACAGGATCTTCTTAGTGCCAGGGTCAAAAACTAAGGAGAGGATATTGAGGGCCTTTCATGACACACCTTTGGCTGGTCACCAGGGATACTTCAAGACATACAGGCAAATTCGAGAGCGGTTTTCATGGAAGGGTATGAAGGAGGATGTCCTTAAACACATTAAGGAATTTATGGTATGCCAACAAAGCAAGAGTGAGAAAAATTTTCCTGTAGGGTTGTTGCAGCCACTTCCTATTGCCAAACAAAAATGGGAAAGTATTTCCATGGATTTCATCACTGGGTTGCCCAAGGTTCAAGGTAAGGATTGCATATATGTGGTGGTAGATAGACTAACTAAGTATGCACATTTCTTTCCTATCACATCTGATTTCAAGGCATCACAAGTGGCCGAATTGTTCTTCAAGAAATTTTTTAGATTACATGGTTTGCCTAGAAACATTGTTAGTGACCGGGACAGTAGATTCCTCAGCTCTTTTTGGAAGGAGCTCTTTCATTTGGTAGGAACTGAACTCACTCCCAGTACTAGCTATCACCCTCAAACAGATGGACAAACAGAGACAGTTAATAAATGGATAGAAGGATATTTGAGGAACTATGTTTCAAATCAACAACATGCTTGGGTGAAATGGTTACACCTAGGGGAGTATTGTTACAATACATCTCATCACATGTCTATTGGTATGCCTCCTTTTCATGCTCTTTATGGTTATGATGCCCTTTCCTTTGTTGATCTAATACTTTCCGATAGCAGAGTACCCGCAGAAAGTGATTTCATCAAGCAAAGCCAAGACATAATAAGGTCCCTCAAGGATAATCTACGACATGCACAAAACCAATAAAAGATATATGCTGACAAGAAAAGGATTGAAAGATCTTCTGAGGTGGGAGATTTGGTATTTGTTAGGTTGCAGCCATATAAGCAAAGCACCTTGAAGAGAAGTGGGGCAGAGAAACTCAAGCCAAGGTTCTATGGGCCTTATAAAATCATCAAGAAGGTAGGAGAGGTAGCTTATGAATTGGAGCTCCCACCAAACAGAAAAATACATAATATTTTTCATGTATCTTGCTTAAAGAAGGTTCTAGGCCAGAAAACCATAGTATCTACAGAATTACCACCTCTTGAGGATGAAGGGAAATTAGTTTTGATACCAGAAGAGATTTTGGATACAAGAGAGAAAAGGTTGAGAAATAGGAGCATCATAGAGCATTTGGTCAAATGGAAAGGATTACCACTAGAGGATGAAACTTGGGAAGGAGAATATATTCTTGAGAATTCCAACCTTCATTGCTTGAGGACAAGCAATATTTGGGAGGGGAGGACTTGTCATGTCCCCTATTCAAATAATTTTTTAAAAAAATAAACTTTGTTAAGGCAGGCAGGCTCCAAAAAGGTGAAATTTCGGAAAATGGGGTTAATATTTGGAAACCAATGGACCAATAAATAAAAATTATTATTAAATTATATTTTATTAACCCCTCTTGGATGTGAGTTAGGGTTATGCCCTCTTTAAAAGGGGTTTGGAGGCATTTTGGGCTCATTCTACATCTTGATTCTTGCTAATTTTCTTGTTGTTCTTCAAAAGCTGCCAAACTTGTGGAGAAGGAGACCCAAGAACGGGAGTTTGCAGGTTTCTAAGAAGGCTAAGGATGGGAGTTTGAAGCCATTCCATGTGCATGCTCATACAGAGTTTGCCTTTGTGCTGAATAGTGCCGATTTGGGTGTTTTCGGGGTTGTTTTTGGTTTGAGTTTGGGTTTTCAGTTGAGTGTTTCGTATCAGTTTGGTTTGCTGCTGTATTTTAGACTTTATTATGTTAAAATAGAGCTGAATATATGTATTGGGTCGTGATTAAAATTCTGAGATAGTTTATGAGTGTTTTGTGGTGTTTCCGGGCATTTTTGTGTTAATTTCGGGAGCCCGATTGAGCATAGTTTTGCCCTACATTTGTGAGCTGTTGTGTAAAGGCTATACAAATCTGAAAATGTCACTTTTTAGGCTATTATGCTGCTGAAATTTTTTTTGAAATGTCCATTTTCAAATTTATTAATAATTTGTGAAGTTGTGAAGTTTTTGGCACTAATTTGGACATACCCGATTTGGGTTTTATTGGAAAATTGGCAGATCTTTGTAATATTGGTTGTTTGATTTTAAAGTTCTGATTTGAGGTTGGAAATATCAATAAAAATTAGTAAAGGGACATTTCACCAAGTGAAGATGCGATCCACTAGTAGCAAGTTAAAGAAAGGTTCAGGCATAATGGTTTGAGATGTGGAATGGAAAGTACCTTATTTCAAGCTATGCCCTACAGTTGTAGAAAGCTTATTTTTTAGTGAAGTGTAGTCACAAATTCTATTGGAAATGATTGAAAAGCTCATGCGGGAGATTGTTGGAAATGACTAAAGAGATCATACATAAAAAGTAATGGAACTAGTAAAGAATGTTCTCAATCATTGTTTTTTCATTGATGTCAAACTTGCTACTTGCAGGAATGACAATTGCTTTAGTGATCTAAATACTATCAATTGATTGATTGACAAGGAGGAGGCAATCAATAAGATGTAACTAGAACACCTAGAGAAAGGTTGAAGTTATGATGTTGTAATGAAGTATAAGGATCAGCTAAGCCATTGATGAAAAAGTGTATTAATGACATACTCTAAGACACAAGAAAATGAGTTATGAAGCTACATCTTGGATCCATAGGAGATCATGCCCAAAAATTCAATTTTTATTGAACATGTTGATCCAACTAGTACTCTTACTGCAAAAGATTTGAAAAACAAATAGGAACACAATCAGACAATGTTGGAGATTGCTTCTGCACTCAATTATGTTGAATTTGATGATATCAAATGATGTGACACTGCATTCAAAATTTGGAAAGCCCTATTAGACATTTATGGAGGAGATCAAAATGTTCAAAGAGCAAAAAGAGAAAGCCTCGGAGGAAAGTTTGATGATATGAAAATGGAGGAAAGTGAGAACGCTACTCAGTATGGCACAAGAATAAAGGAAGTGATAAGTGCAATAAGATGTTTGAATGGTCAATTGGATGAAGATACTATTAATAGTAATTTCTTAACACTAATACATTTGGTACCAAATTGCAATGACAGTGTTGTTGCAATTTTTCTATCACGACTTTGTTGTTGTCATAATTGTGACGGTCTATCGTCGCAATTGCAACAACAACAAGGTTGTGATGGAAAAAATGCAATGGCACTGCCGTTGCAATTTGGTACCAAATGTATTAGTGTAAGAACCTTGCTCCCTATATATGCTATTAGAGTATCAATAATACAAGAACTAAGATGTGTACTAGGAAACAATCTAAGTTTTGAAGGAATAGTGGGTAGAATGATTGCATTTGAGTTATCTAACTTTGATAATTACAAACTTGAGAATGTTGAATCTTCTTTCAAAGACAAGCTATCACTGAAAGATGCTAAAAAGGTAAAATCAAAGAAAGGAAGAGAAATGAAATATGTATCTAGTGACAGTAGCACTGATGAGGAAGATGTGAAATATTTGAAAGCATTACTAGCTAGAAGATTTCATAGAGACAAAGGAAAATTCAAAGGTAAGATGCCTATCATTTGTTTCAATTGCAATGAAGTAGGACATATTGCTGCAAGGTGTATATAGAAAAAGGATTACAAGGAAGGTAAAAAATATAAATATAGAAGAGAAGATGATAAGAAAGATTATAGAGACAAAGGCAAGAAGTGTTATATTGCTGAAGAGAATTCTGATGATAATGATGATGAAGTTGTCTATGTAGCCATGAAGGATTAGTCTGATGAAGACAAACCTACAACACTGGTAACATGTATGAACAAAAATGATAGATGGATCATAGACAGTGGATGCTCACATCACATGACAGGAGATAAAAGTAAGTTTGTTAACTTTACTCTGTATGATGGAAATAGTGTTAGATTTGGTAATGATGCTCCATGTCAAATAAATGGAAAAGGCTCCATTAAGCTTATAGAACAAATTTCATGTGATAATGCATACTATGTTGAAGGATTAAACTACAATTTGCTGAGTGTCTCACAGTTAGGCAATGTAGGATGCAAAGTAGAATTTGGATACAAAATTACAAAAATCTATGATACTGATGGCAAATTGATAGGAAAAGAAGATCAAACAAGAAGTAATCTATTTTACCTTGATATGGATGATGTTTCTTGTTTTATTGAAAATTTTTATGATGAATGGTTATGGCATAGAAGGCTATGTCATGTCAACTTTGACAATCTGGTCAATATCAATAAAATGAAAAAAGTCAGAGATTTACCTAAATTAAAAAAAACCTAACAATATCATGTGCAAACAATGTCAGCTAGGAAAGATGACAAAGTCAAGTTTCAAAAGAAAAAATTATACATCTAAAGAAGTACTTGAGTTAGTTCATACTGACTTATGTGGTCCAATGGAAGTACAAAGTTACAAAGGAGATAAATACATAATGTTGTTTGTTGATGACTATTCCAGGATGATGACTGTTATGTTCTTAAAATAAAAATCTGATGCTTTTCAAATGTTTAAGTGGTATGTGGCTAGAGTTGAAAAAAAAATAGGAAATAGTTTGGAATGCTTGAGATCAGACAGAGGTGGTGAATTCATATCAAACGAATTTGAGATATTTTGTAATGACAAAGGAATCAAAAGACAAATGTCAGCTCCTAGAACTCCCCCACAGAATGGAATTGTTGAGAGAAGAAATAGATCTGTGATTGACTGTGCCAGAACATTAATGATGGAAAAGACTATTTCTCTAAAATACTAGAGAGAAGCTATAAGTGTAGCTATTCATACACTGAACTGAGTACAAGTCAAGAAAGGTACTAGTGCAATACTTTTTGAATTATGGTTTGGTCACTCACCCAATGTAAAACATTTCAAAGTATTTGGTTGCAAATGCTTTATCCTTAAAGATGCTAGAAATGAGAAATTTGATGCAAAAAGTGATGAAGGTATATTCTTTGGTTATTCCACTAGAAGTAAAGCATACAAGTGTTTGAATACTAACACTAACAAAATTGTGGAAAGTGAAAATGTAACCTTTGATGAGCATACAGAAGTCCAAGCTGAAAAGCCAAAGAGAATGAATGAATACAAAACATTTGTGTATTATTATGAAGGATTGTCTATTGACGAGGATGATGTTCAATCAAATTGAAATTCAACAACAAATTTTGGTTTCAGTCGAGTCACAACAAGTGAATGCTGAGTTACATTCAAAAGCCAAGTTATAGAATGAAGAAAATGCACAATCTGATCCTAAAGTCAGTACACATGAAATAGATGAAGAACAACCTAACAACAAAGTGTATAGTGACCCTGAATCTGAAAGATCAAACATGCAAACAAGGATAGAACCAAGATTATCCAAATATGTAAAAAGACATTACCCTGCTGAATAGATAATTGGTAACAAAGATGCAAGACCAATGACAAGGAACAAACTAAGACATGAATCATGTATGATCAGAAAGTTTGAACCTAAGAAAGTATATGGTGCATTACAAGATGATGACTACTATAAAGCTATGGAAGAAGAGTGATCAAATAAAGAAGAATAAAACCTGGAGTTTGGTTCCTAGACTAGTTGACAAGAATGTGATTGGCACCAAGTGGGTATTCAGAATCAAGCTAGATGAGAATGGTGAGATTACTAGAAACAAAGCTAGACTAGTATGCAAGGGTTATTCTTAAGAAGAAGGATTAGACTATGGGAAAACATTCGCTCCTATTGCTTGAATGGAAGGAGTAAGAACTTTACTTGTATATGCTATGTATAAAGGTTTTAAAGTCTATCAGATGGATGTAAAGTCTACTTTTTTAAATGGTATACTAGAAGAAGAAGTCTATATTGAACAACTAGAGGAAATTTCTTGATGAGAACAACAGGGATATGGTTTGTAAATTACACAAAGCACTCTATGGTCTGAAACAAGCACACAGAGCATGGTATGAAAGACTTCACAAGGATCTAGTGCAAATAAGATTTGAAAGAATTGATGATAACATCAACATGTACATCAAATCAGAAGAAGGTAGGGATATTATTGTATCTGAGATCTTTCTGGATGACATAGTTTTCGGAGGAAAGAAAGTGCTTTGCAGAGGCTTTGCTGACAAAATGAAACATGAGTTTGAGATGTCTATGTTTGGAGAGATCAAATTATTTGTTGGATTGCAAGTACATCAACTAAAACATGATATATTTGTGACACAATCAAAATAAATCAAAGAGATACTTAAAACATTTGGATTGGAGGAGTCAAAAATAGTCAACACACTAATGGCAACAGAAAATAAGCTATCCAAAAATGATGTATCAGCTGAAGTAAATCAAACAATGTATAGATCCATTATTAGAAAACTACAATATGTTGTACATAGTAGACCAGACATAGCATTAGCAGTTGGAATAGTGGCTAGATTCTCTGCTAATCCCAAAGAAAATCATCTCATAGCAGTAAAAAGAATAATAAGGTATCTCAAAGGAACTGATAACTATGGTCTATATTACAAAAAGAATGAGAAGTTTGAACTCAATGCATATACAGATGCAAATTGGGGAGGCAATATTGATGACAGAAAAAGCACAAGTGGAGGTGCATTATTTTTAGGTAAAAGGCTAGTAACTTGGACCAGCAAGAAAGAAACATGCACATCCCAGTCCATTACAGAATCAGAATATGTGGCAGCAACCTTTAATAGGGCATCACTTTAGAAGAGTGAAAATCAAGTAGCATGTTACTAGTGGTTTTTCCCAAATTGGGTTTCCACGTAAATTATTGTGTCATGTGTTGATTTTGCATGTTTTATCTCTGCATGTTGATCTACTGTAATTTGCTAAGGATGATTGATTTAAGCTTGGATGGATGAAAAGTTTATGGATTCACTATAATTTGTCAAAAAATATTATTAGGGTATTTGGACCTTGAATAACTAATTCACCCCCCGCCCCCCCTCCCCCAGTTAGTCTAAAGAATTCTAACAAATTCAACCTAAGGTACTATTAATCAATGATGTTCACTCTCATTTCAAATGTGCTATTCAAAATATTGGAACATTATAGATACATGAATGTTTGGAGGAGTTATGTTTTGATGGTGAGTTGAAACCTGAGCATCAACATCTCAAGAAAAAAGGTTTAACTCGCATTCCTCATATGCAATGAGATTTCCAAGTAAAATGGATAAGACTTATCCCTAGTTGTGTGCACAATGGTTAGTTGTGGTTGGATAAACCAATTTTGATAACTAAGAAGATAATACATAGGATCATTGGTCTTCTAATGTTGACAAAAGTGAAAATGACTAAAACCCTAGGTCAGGTTGAACTAGAGGAGAAACCCTTTGTTGAGTGGGATGGAAGGGGAATGAAGATAAGCTATGTCACTGACATGGAATTGAAGTTTGGTATTCATGTCATCACTCACAAAATCTATAGTTTGAGTAAGTTTAACAATGTATCATGTGAAGCAATTGATTTGCCATACAAGGTAGTCAAAATAAATATGTCACTTAACCTTGCCGAACCTTGCCGAGTTATTATTGAATCAGTTCAACAAGAACATGGAGAGTATCAGAACTTCCAAGAAAAATCCAATTAAGTTTGGTTCACTCTTGACTTGTTTATTTTTCTATGTTCAAAAATTCTTCCCATCAAAAGGTATAGTAGTATGGAGAAAAGATGTACTAGTTCTTTATTAGGTAAATGAGTATATTGCTGAAATGGGAGAGAACTATGCAAGAATTATGGGAAACTACTTCAATGCATTCAAAGAGAGGATGAATAATAGATTCAAGATTCTTAAGAAAATAGTTTGGGATTACAAAGATGATGTTTGTTTCATGGTTGAAAGTGAAAAAGTTTACATTCACGCAGTTAGGCCAAGAATATTATGTGTAAAATCTCTTGGATATGAGGTAAACATTGATGAAACAAAAGACATAATTGAGGCATTGATAAATGAGCTTGTTGACTCTAAAGTTTCTTATTTTTTCACCTATGATGAGACAAAGGCCAGGATAGAAATAGAAATCAATCTCCCTCAAGCAGTCAACAAGAAGAGGATTTCTAAATTGAAAACTAGTTCCACTCTTCTATTAATTGAAGGAAAAGGAGAAGATGAAGAAGTAGAAGATAAAGAGAAGTCAGAGGAAGAAGAGCTATTGAAGAAGAAAGGTAAAGTAATTATTATCAACCCTGCCAAGACATCTACTTCTATGTTCACGAGGATATCATCTAGGAAGAAAGCAAATAAAGGAGGAGACAATTTTCAAGAGGTCTCCACCCACCTTTCAAGAAAGCATGAAAGAATTTGAATCATGATCTAGCATTATAAACTTCAAGGCACTAAAACATGACTCTAGAACTATAGATGAGAAAAAGAAAATAGAAGAAGTGCTAATATCCAAGATGAGTACGTGGAAATACTCCCCAAACTAGCTAGCTCAGTAGATTCCTAATGCTTTGATAGAGATGTTCAAATTATGATATATTTTTCATTAGTCAAACCAATTATTCAATTCTAAATTCTTACCGAGCTCATCACCTAGTCTATAGTTCACACCGAGCATTCAACAGTTACCTTATAAATTCTATAAGTAAATAGTTAATACCGAGCATTCCTTTAGAAACTGAGCATATGGGTAGTTCAGTAGTATTTACCAAGTTCATAGTGGTTACCAAGAAAGATAGTGTTCTCCAAGCCGTTAGTGGTTACCGAGCTTCGCAGTGTTTACCAAGTAGTCAGTGCTCACCGAGTCATCAAAATAACTTAGTGTTTATCGAGTGATCAAGGTAAACAAAGAACTTAGTGTTTACGAAGTAATCAAGGTAAAAAAAGAGCTTAGTGTTTACTGAGTGATCAAGGTAAAAAAAGGAATCAGTGTTTACCAAGTGAAGAAGGTTATCAATGGATTCAATTTTTACCGAGTGACACAATATTCACCGAGTCACCAAAGGTTACCGAATTCCAAGCTACTTAGAATGATTAGTATGGACTGTACCTCTACTCTTATCGAGTGTATGATGATGCAGAGTATTATAGTGGATGTTGAGTATTAGAAGGTCACCAAGTTAGTTTGTGGAACTCGAGTTTTCTACCAACTGGCCGACTCAGTAATATTTGTTCAATTGTGTTTGGCCGAACTTGCCAGTGTAAATATTGGAATGGTATATATCATTTGAAATAATGAGATGTTGAATATCGTTGGTTGTGTTGTATTGCAATATTTTGAGAAGAGGGAAAGTGAATCACCAGCAGAACAGAGGAATATAGCAAGGTCAACATTGATACAGAAAAGCTATATCCATCACATCAGGTGATCAAAGCACAAAGAATCTTATCAGAAATCAGTTGTAACCAGATCCACTACTTTATCCTAATAGGTGAATTAGTTTTTAAATCATTTAACAGGGTAGACTTGACAGTCTTTTGTAAATCTCCTAACAGAGTGCATACTTTATTGTATGTTTGTAAATCCTTTAACAAGGTGGATCTAGCAATCTGACTTGCTCCTAATAGGGAAAATCATTAGAAGTGATCATTGTAAACCTTAACTGGCCAACTTTATACTACAGTATTGAAGTTTTGTGGGTATCATCCCCACCCTAGTTTTACTTTCTAATTGGAAGGTTTCTGGGTCACCAAATTTGTGTGTTCATGTGTTACAAATGTTTATTTTTTCATACAGTAGATTAGATGGATGAATGGTAAAAATATTATTATGCAAAATTGAACTAAAGTGTTAGAGTTACTGATTCACCCCTCCCCTCTTAGTAACCTTGTTAGTCTTGATTATTTCCAACAATTGGTATCAGAGCTTTGTGGTTCTTAGGATAAAGTTTGATAGCTTGAGCAAAGATCAAGGACAATGGAAATATTCAGACTTGACAAATCTATTGAGAATGAAAAGCTAGATCTAGAAATAGCCATGACTTAACTGAAAGAAGCAAAGGAGCATCTTTCTCAATCTCTAAAAAGAAGGAAGGAACTTGCAAGAAAAATGAATGATCATTAGTATATTGAAGAAAGGATTGAAGACCTTTTACCATCAAGCAATTCAAATGAAGCTAATGAAGCAATCAAGAAACTCCTAGCAAAGAATGGTTCTCTACAGGAAGAAGTAAGAAAGCTCAAAAGAGAACAAGAAATCCAATCCATCAGGCTATGTGAAGTTTTGGAACAGAGAAACAAAGAAAATGAAGACTTAGAGGTAAGAAATAATCAATCCCTTCAGCATGAAGATCTTATAGGCCAACTATCTGATGCAAATGAAGAAATTATGAATCTAAGATCTGAGAATGAAAGTTTGAGAAATGATTTAATCACTGAAAGACAAATCAATGCAAGCTTACAAAGTGATCTAAGATCTAAAAGAAAAATCAATGAAAGTTTGGAAAATGACTTAAATGTTGAAAAACAAGTCAATGAAAGGATGATAAAATCTCAAGTAGATATGGATCAATTGAATCAGCAAAATGAGCAGAATCTTCATAGACAAAAAGGTGAAGCAGGCCTTGGATACAATGAAGGTGAATCTTCCAAACAAGGTACCCAAAAGAATCAAAAACCTACTTGCAGTCACTGTGGTAAGTTAGGTCATACATCTAACAGATGTTGGAGCAATGGTAAAGGAAAATTCAATGGTAAAAGCTACAATTGCAATCAACATGGTCACAAAGCAAATAAATGCAAAGAAAAACCAAAGTTTGAAGGAAAATGTCACAAATGCAAGAAACAAAGTCATAAGAAATATGAATGTAGATCTAAATCATTCAATCCAGCAGAAAAAATAGTCAATGCATTATTTGGTTGGGATTACAATACTTGGTGCAGATGTCACTATTGTGGAGAATATGGACACATTGGAATAAATTGTGCAAAGCATCACCTAAGGAAGAAAGATACTAATATAAGATGTTATACATGTACTAAACTTGGTCATATATCCAAAAATTGCATGAACATAGGAAGAGTTGAAGATTGAAAGAAAGCCAGAGCTAACAACATTCGAAAACAGATGAGACAACAGTGGAGTTCAAATGATGGTAATGTCACTCAAGAAATGGGTGACTCCACCATTTCTAATTAGACTCATCAAGAAGGACCAGGGACTGCATCTTCAAGCAATATCCTAAGCGGTTCCAAAATGTAGAAGTGCAAATGACAAATTAGTATTTCAGATACAAGACATAGTTCACTGTGGTGCATCTACTGAGCAAGGTTAGTTTCAAACTTAACTGAGCTAGGTCGATAATGCGAAAGGTTTTGTTTGTTTATCGAGTTGCAAGGTTTACCGAGTAATTTGGTGACTATCTGACAAACCCTAAGTCATCTCAGCTACCTTTGTACCTGAGCATTAATGGTAGATTTTTCATCAAAAAGGCAAAATTTGATCTCATTTTTCATCACAAATTTAGAATATACAGAGCGAAGAAGTTTCCAAGAGTGCAAAAGTGAGTTCAAGCAATTTAAAGTGATTTTCTAGGGAAGAATTTGTTTAACAAAATCATTCAATCATCGAACTGCAATGGCATCTACAAGAACTAGCAGCAGCAAGGCAAAGAGAGGCTCTGAAATGTTTGTGAAGGGAGTAGAATGGAAAGCACCTAGTTTCAAGCTCATTCCTGCCATAGCTGAATCACTTAACCCACATGGAGCCCAATCAAAAATTCCACCAAAGGTACTTCTTATAAATGACATTCATACTCATTTCAAATGCACTATTCAAGAGATAGGGACACTAGATATGGATAATGCCCTAGCTGAGTTATGTGTGGATGGAACCCTAAACTCGAGTTCAAACATCTGGAAACCAAAGGTTTGACTCATATCTTGCACCTGCCAAGGAACTTTCAAAATGGAATGGATAAGATACATTTTAAGCTATATGCATAATGGTCAAATTTGGTTAGAGCAACCCGTCCTGGTAACAAAGAAGATGATTCATAAGATCACAGGTTTGCCAATGTTAAGCAAATAAAAAATCACCAAAACCCTAAGTCAAGATGAAATTTAGAAGTTAACCCTAGCTGAATGGGATGGTAGAGGATTAAAACCTAACAATGTATCTGATATAGGGCTAAGATTCAAAATTTATTTAATTGCATATAAGATGTATAGTTCCAGCAGATTGAATAGTGTGCCCTGTGAGGCTGTAGATTTAGCCTATAAGGTTGTGAAGAAAAACATGGAGTTTGACCTAGCAGACGTGTTGCTGAAACAACTTAATAAAAACATGGATAGTATAAGGACCTCAAAAACCAACTCTTGTAAATTTGGTTCTTTGTTAGTTTATTTACTTTTCTATGTACAAAATTTTTTCCCTTCAAAAGGTACAGTTGTATGGAGAAAAGATATTCCAATTTTGTATCAAATAAATGAGTTTGTAGCAGAGATGGGTGAAAATTTTGATAGTATTATGGATAATTATTTTTAAGACTTCAAAGAAAGGATGAATAATAGATTCAGAATCCCTCCTAAGCTTGTTGAGGACTACAAAGATGATGTGTGCTTCATGGTTGACTTTGACAAGGTATACATTCAGGCAGTTAGACCCCGAGTTGCATGGGTGAAACCTCTTCCTTATGAGGTAAATATTGATGAAGCCAAAGAAATTATAGAAGCACTGGTAAATGAGCTAGTAGACCCTAGGCAACAAATTTTTGGAACCTATGATGAAGCTAAGGCTAGAATTGAGCTTGAAATCAAGCTACCACAGGCCATAAGTAAGGGTAAGAGGAAAATAGCCAAATTGAAAACTTCTACTGGTCCTGTTATGCTCACTGAGGGAAAATGTGAAGATGAAGAAGGTGAAGAAGAAGAAGGAGGAGAAGAAGAAGGAGAAGAAGAATCTGCAAAGGAACAGCCAAAGAAGAAAGGCAAGGTAATCATCACCAAACCTAAGAAGAAGCCTATTGCAGTGTTTACCAGAAGAACCAAGAAAGGTAAGCAAGAACCTATACTAGTCAGGCCTACACCCACATTTGAGAAAAGGCTTAAATAGTTGGAGGAAGGAGTTGGCATCACAAATTTCAAAGCATTGAAATTTGAAACTAGAACTGATGCTGAGAAAATGCAGATTGAGGAACCGATACTCAACAAGATGGGTAAATGGAAATACTCCCCAGACCAGATTGCCCCTCAAATCTCAAAAGAACTACTGGAGAGATTGCAAACAAGATGGGAGTCAACCACCAAAATGGTAAAAGATATTTATAAGCAATCTCCGAAGAATCTCCGACCAAGTCTCACTAGAGCAGAAGTAAAAGCTGAAATGAAAAACCATGAAGGTAAAATGATGATCAGATTCCACACTTTTTTTATTTTGATTAAAGACATTGAACATGTTGTAAATGATGCTACAAAAATATGGAAAAAAATCTATCATCTACATAAGCCCAGTGTAGACCCAGTAGAAATCAAAGATGATGACAGCAACAATGATGATGAGCTTGATAGCACTCCATCTGTCATAGTCTCACCAAGAGAGCTACATGCACTGATGGAAGATAAAGAGGAAGAAGACAAGGAGGAAGAAGTTGAAGAGGCAGATAAGGAGTAAGATGATCTAGTGAAAATTTTAGCAACAATTATGGTATCCCTTCCTCACTCTCCACCTAAAACTATGACATCATCAAGGTTGGAGTCAGCTTCAACAGGTTTGGTCACATCTACATTAGATATATCATCTGCACTTGCCACATCTCAGCTCCAGGTATCATCAATGGAAGTGTCTACCACTTCATCTATTGAGCTGCATTCCTCTTCTTCAGCTACCAAGCAAGCCTTCTTAGCTCCATCATCACCAATCGGAACAGCAGTAAGTTCCACAATTTTGTCAATTCTAATTTGTTCTACAATTTTGTTAGCATTATCTGCATCTACTTCAAACCTAGTTAGTTCAAATATTGCATTACCGAGTGTATCACCATTTTTGGCAAGTACTTCAGTTTTTGACTTGATATATACTCCTATTGGCACTCAACCCCCAAGCATCCCAGTTTTTGCTACTAGCCCTTCTATCTCTACTATTGTGTCTATTCCCAAGGTCAAACCAGTCATCACAAAAGTCAAAAAAAAGTAACCATTAAGACTTATGATCATTGGAAAGGAAATTCCTAAAGACATTGACCTAGACACTGAGATAGTAATTCCAAAGATTGACTATGGAAATGCTACCAT
Organism: Cupressus sempervirens; assembly: GCA_028749045.1. Classification (NCBI taxonomy): domain Eukaryota; kingdom Viridiplantae; phylum Streptophyta; class Pinopsida; order Cupressales; family Cupressaceae; genus Cupressus; species Cupressus sempervirens. Next base: position 32,564,383 of record CM053784.1, on the reverse strand, counting down.
TGAAGAAATGAGGTATGCTAGTCAACTAATTGAGATAAAGGCTATGCAAAAATAGCTAAGGTCTAAAAGGGATAAGGAATATAAAATAATTGAAAATGCCTGAAATATAATTACAGAGGCTATAGGTGTTGATGTAGATTCTACTCAACACATTTTGATCCAGTTAGAAGAGGTTGTAAATAAATTCAATGAGGATACCTCCAGTCAAGAAAAGTTGATGGAGAAGGTAGAAAGGAAGTTTGATAATAAGGTGTTTGAGCACATTTCTCAGCACATAGCAATAAAATAGGTTGAATTAACCACAGTTTTGGCCAATATTGAAAATTCTTTTAATAATGTAACATCTCTTTTTGCTAAGCTTTGTGATGTTACCAAGTATACTAAGGAAATAAGAGAGCAACTGAATAAGATAGATGAGGATCTGAAGGCAAGCACACAAAACCTGAAGCTTGACCCCAGTTCAACCTCATCTCATCACCTCAGGATCATTTTTTTGTCAAAAAAGCAAGCAGAATTGCTGAGAGAAGAGTCAAGGATCTAATCTACATTGTTAGATATTTAGAATATGATCCTTCCCATCATGGACACAATGTATAAGCACATTACCCATTCAAAAATATTGATCCATGACAACAATTTCTCTGTTGCAGACCATGTGATTAAACTCTCTGCAAAAGTTCAAATAGCTCTATCCACATGCAAAATCCTGCAAGAGAATTGGGATAAGACTCTGCAACTCATTCTTTAGGTACATTCAGAGTTTATCTCACATTTTGGTGTTTCTATGTAAATACATTATTTTTTATTCTTTGGCATTATTGTCAAAAAGGGGGAGCAAGAGATACTTAAAAAGAGTTATTGGTAAGATAAATGTACAAAAGAAAAGATACTGTAAATAAAAGTCATATAAATCATATAAATACCTTGTGTATATTTTATGGGGGAGTCATATGTAAGGAAGCCATGAATATTCAACAAAATCAGTTGTCAGTATGTTAGATATTGTATATAAGTTTTTGCTCATAAGTGTTTTTGTCACTAATGCCAAAGGGGGAGATTGTTGGAATTATGATATATTTGTCATTAGTCACAACACTTGTTTGATTCTAAATGCTTACTGAGCTCATCACCTAGTCTATAGTTCACACCGAGCATTCAGCGGTTACCTTATAAATTTTGTAGGTAAACAGTTGATACCGAGCATTCCTTTAGAAATCAAGCATATGGGCAGTTTAGCAATATTTACCAAGTTCATAGTGGTTACCAAGAAAGATAGTATTCTCCAAGCAGTTAGTAGTTATCAAACTTCACACTGTTTACCAAGCAATCAGTGCTTACTGAGTCATCATAAGAACTTAGTGTTTACCGAGTGATCAAGGTAAACAAAGAACTTAGTGTTTACCGAGTGATCAAGGTAAACAAAGAACTTAGTGTTTACTGAGTAATCAAGGTAAACAAAGATCTTAGTGTTTACCGAGTGATCAAGGTAAACAAAAAAATCAGTGTTTACCAAGTGAAGAAGGTTATCAATGGATTTAGTTTTTACCGAGTGAAACAATATTTACCGAGTCACCAATGGTTACCGAATTCCAAGCTACTTAGAATGATTAGTATGGACCGTGCCTCTACTTTTATCGAGTGCATGATGATGCAGAGTATTATAGTGGATGTCGAGTATCAAAAGGTCACCGAGTCAGTTTGTGGAACCCAAGTTTTCTACCATCTGGCCGACTCAGTAATATTTGTTCACTTGTGTTTGGCCGACCTTGCCAGTGTAAATATTGGAATGGTATATATCATTTGAAATAATGAGATGTTGAATATTGTTGGTTGTGTTGTATTGCAATATTTTGAGAAGAAGGAAAGTGAATCACTAGTAGAATAGAGGAATACAACAAGGTCAACATTGATACAGAAAAGCTATATCCATCACATCAGGTGATCATAGCACAAAGGATCTTATTAGCAACTAGTTGTAACCAAATCCACTACTTCATCCTCATAGGTGAATGAGTTTGTAAATCCTTTAACAAGGTAGACTTGACAGTCTTTTGTAAATTTCCTAATAGAGTGCATACTTTATTGCATGTTTGTAAATCCTTTAACAAGGTGGATCTAGCAATCCTACTTGCTCCTAACAGGGTGGATCATCAGAAGTGATCATTGTAAGCCTTAATCGGCCAAATTTATACTACAGTATTAAAGTTTTGTGGGTATCATCCCCACCCTAGTTTTACGTTCTAATTGGAAGGTTTTTGGGTCACCAAATCTGTGTGTTCATGTGTTACAAATGTTTATCTTTTCATACAGTAGATTAGATGGATGAATGGTAAAAATATTATTATGCAGAATTGAATTAAAGTTTTAGAGTTACTAATTCACCCCTCCCCTCTCAATAACCTTGTTAGTATTGATTATTTCCAATAGGAGAAGATTTAGCTAAGATGGGAGAATGCCATTAAAAATGAAAAAGATATATATGAGAAGACCCTTTGGCAACTCATGTCAAATTTTAATGAAAAGGAAGTGAAGGAATCTCTAAAGAAAAATGAAGAAAATCTAACTCCAAGATTCAACACTTGTACTATTGAAAGATATAGAGCATGATGTGAAGAATGCTACAAAAAAATGGAATAATTTTTATCTTCTTCACAAGTTGAGTGATTTTTTAGTTAGTATAAGTGAAAAGGATGATGATGATGATCGGGAGAAAGATGAAGAGATTAATAATGAAGAAGTCACTCATTTTGTGAATGTAGATGATGAAGAGGAATAGGGGCAGGAAGCTACCAAGGAATATGCACAAGATATTGAGGAGATTGACCTAGTAAGATTTTTGTAGTGGTCATAGCCTCACTTCCTTATTCTATAAGAAAAACATTGAAAACACTAGGCCTAGAGATAGCTTTAGTAGGATGTATTGTGACTAGCACTTAAAGTACAAGCACTCAATCAATCTTTGCACCTATCCAACTTAGTACTTCATTGATAGAAGTGGCAAGAACTTCATCTATTGAGTAGCAAGCTCTTCCCTCTATATCATTTTTGGCTACTCAAGGTATTTCTTCTATTGGTATTTCAATAATGAGTGCAGTATCCACTTTTTCAGAAAGTTCTACCTTTTCTACAATTGTTTCCATTCCTACCGTACAAGTAATAAGTGCAAGGATAGTTGAGACCAAGCCTCAACCAAGCATAAAATTTTTGGGAAAAGGAAAAGAGAAGGAAGAAGATATAAATCTTGATGTGGAGATTATCAATCCTAATTGGGGCATCTCCAATCTCAATCCTGATCAAATGCATATTTTTAGAGAACTTCTTCAAAAGAAATCTAAGTAGAAAAGGATCAGAGAGGAAAGAAACAAGGAATTTAAGATAATTAAGGATGCTAAGAGTATTGTCGCAAAGTCTCTAAGCATAGAGGTTGATACTTCTCAAACAATTTTATATCATTTAGTAGAGGAAGTCCAAAAATATAATGAAGATTTGGATGGATAGGAGAAATTGTTGTAGAGAGCTAAGAAGAAGTTTAAGGTTAAAGTTTTGGAACTTATTGCTTAACAAATTTCTATTCATCAAGTAGAATTATCTACTATTCTAGGCTATCTAGAGACCTCCTACATCAATGTATCCCTACTCTTTGGTAAACTATGTAATACATCAATCTTCACTAAGGAAATAAGAGGCAAACTATCAAAGATTGATGAGGATCTAAAGGCAAGTGCATAGTAGTTGTAACTTGACCTGAGTTCTAGCTCTACTCACTTTAATAAGATCAGATTCCTGACAGATAAGCAGGCAAAATTGCTAAGAGAAGAGGAAAGAATAAGATCAACATTGATATATATTCAAAACATGATTCTCCCAAATATGGATGCACTATAGAAGCATATTGCACATTTAAAAATGCGCATCCATGACAACAACTTCTCCATTGTAGACCATATGACTGAACTGGCAAGAGAAGTGTAGATTGCATTACACACATTCAAGGTGTTGCAAGAGAATTGGGACAAGACTTTGGCACTTATCCTAAAGGTACATTCACATTTCTTGTCACATTTTGGCATTACTATATAGAATATATAGCATAAATATTTGGTGTTAATGTCAAAAAGGGGGAGAAGATATAAGGAGAAAGGAAGAGAAGATTGAAAGAAGATTGAAAGATTGTACATGTGTATTGTATACAAGGGGAGAAGATGTATGTATATATCAAATGTATAGTATACTATATATTATGTATGGGGGAGCATTATGCTCTATTATGTATGCATGTACAGCTCTTACAAAACCAATTTTGAAAAATCTCAAAAATAGTAAACTCTACTGAGTTGAAGACATAAGGTGATGGATAAAGATGTTAAACATTTTTTGAATTCACCTTTGACTGATAAGTTTTTATGTTACTAATGCCAACGGGGGTGATTGTTGAAATTTTAGTCATGTTTGTTATTAGTCAAATACATTTATTCAAATTGTAAGTATCTACCAAGCAATTAACAGTGTTAACCAAGCATTTCAGTTGCTACTGAGTTCTACAATTTCTATCAAGTCCTTTGGATTGATTTTAGTTTGGGCCAAGTAGTTACTACAAAGTTATTGATCAGTAGTGTAAACCAAGCATCTTAGTGTATGCCGATTTTACTAGTGCAAATTAAATTATGTAGTGCTTACCGAGTTCACAGTAGATGTGATGTGAGTCTACTGTTAACTAAGCTACTCAGTGTTGACCAAGTGACTCAATTTCTACCAATCTTGTAGTGAGAGTATTGATCGAGCTACGTAGTATGAATTAAGAAATTTAGTTTATATGTTGAGTTTCACAGTATTCACCAAGTCACTAGTTAAGAACAAGTTCAAGACTACATCTAGTGAGTGCATGATGACTTCGAGCATTGATAGTAGATTCTAAGTATCAGAACTTCACTGATCCAATCTTTAGAACCCTAGTTTCTACACTTTGGCTGACTTTTTGATTTTTGTGTAAACAAGTATTATGGCTGACTTTGTAATTTTGTAATTGGATTGGTATATATGTGATGTATTGTGTCAAATAGAAAGAAAAATATAATAATATGAAATAAGAAGAGAAGAGCATAAGAGAAAATTACAAAGGCTACAATAGTATAAGGAGCAACAAAGATTTCTCTATCACAACAAGGTGATTTCTACACTTAGAGGAATCTCATTCAGCAAACCAAGTTGCAAATTAGAGATTAGCCACTACTTCATCCTAGCAAGTGGATCATCTAAATCCTTTAACAAGGTAGACCTAATAGTCTTGTGTAAATCTCTTTACTGAGTGCATACTTTATTGTATGTTTGTAAATCCTTTTGCAAGGTGGATCTAGTAGTCCTTATTGCTCATAATAGGGTAGTGTTGGAAATATAGATGAAGTAACTAAGAGGGGCAAGGTGAATCAGTTACCACAAAAATAATTTCAAAAATCCCTTAGATGTCTATAATGCTTACATACTGCTGATACTTAGTAAATAATGTAGGAATATTGTAATTCGGTAGGTTAACTAGTTACTAATCATCTAGCATTCATAGTTATTAATATGCATGCAAAGGTTAAATAAATGAACACAGGAGACACCAGATTTAACGTAAAAACCCAATATGGGAAAAACCACCAAGTAACTAGTCACCAATTTTCACTCTTCTAAAGTGAGCCTTGTTAGGAGCTAGCCCTGTTAAAGGTTACAATACACACTATTAGGTGTGACCTTGTTAGAGGATTTAAGCACCCTATTAGGAGTGGCCTGGTTAGAGGTCTTTAGAAAAATTCAATTGAACTTTCACCTTGTTAGAGGATTTACAAAATGGTTGTTAAACCAACTCTGTAAAGAGATTTTGGATTCATTGTTACAATGATTAGAAAGAAACAATGAAGTGACCTAAATGATATGTAACTTATCTTTTGCTGATTACAGATCTCTGTTCTACTTTATTGGATCCTTACTGATCAAATACAACTTTGCAGCTCCTCTAGGATATCTAATCCTTCATTAAAATTCGCTCAATATTTTCTTATTCCATTTCCATTCATATATTCACACTCACTCTTTAATGCACAACTTGAACATCTATATATATACCTTTTAGATTATCAAGTTGGCTAAAATATAAGTTACAACAACTGAAAAATCATTACATCAGTCGGCTACACTTATTACATGAAGTAATTGAACTTAATATCAAAACAATAAAATCCTTCGCTAGCTGACCCAGCTTCGTAACCACTGCTCCATAATGGTTTTCTAGTGTTAACCAAGAGAAGCTTGGTAAACACTGCAAATCCTACAAAAATCTTTTGGAGACCGAGTGAACTTGGTTAATACTGACCTTCCTTTGCTGACCTTGTGAGCTCGGTAGAAGCTAACTTTCTGCCACATTATCTTTGATGACCAAGTGAGCTCAATAGACATTGAATTTTCTTTGTTAACCTTGGGAGCTCGATTAACACTAACTTTTTGCTACAAAATCCTTTGATGCTCGAGTGAGCTTGATAGACATTGACTTTTCTTTGTTAATCTTGGGAGCTCGATTAATACTAACTTTCTACTACAAAATCCTTTGATGCCCGAGTGAGCTTGGTAAGAATTGACTTTATTGTGTAATGTTCAGGAACGTTTGGTAGACATTATAAATTACTTTGCTGATCATCTGAGCTCAGTAGACTCCATCTAATGACTGATATGACATTTTTGTAACATCAAAGACAATACACAATTAACAATTATATCCAATAGGTAGATCATCAGCAGTAATCATTATTAGCCTTAACAAGCCAACTTTATATTGCAATACTAAAGCTTGTGGGTATCATCCCCACCCCAATTTTACTTTCTATTTAGAAGGTTTCTAGGTCACCAAACTTTTGTGTCAAAAGTGTTATGTATGCTTTAATGTTTTCAATTTGTCATGCATGCAATTAGATCAAGATTTACATAAAGAATTAATTTCTAATTAAGAATTAAATTTTATTGGTTACTAATTCACCCCTCCCCTCTCATTAAATTAACCTATAATAATATTTCCAACGTGTTGGTCTAATTTTTTACATGATGAAATTACCCTTGGTTAGGTGAAAGAATCAAATTGAGTCCATCATTGGTGAATAGAGTTTCTTTTTTAGTCTTCCAAATTTTTTTTTGCCTTTTGAAAAATTTGCAAACCCTATATCTCATTCCTTTTAAAAGTTTGGGTACAAAATATTTTTGAACTTTTATGAATATTCTATCTTTATTTTTTCCTACACCTCCAAAATTTTATCTCTCCCCATCCAATCTTGATGAAATCTATGGCATTCACTACTATTCCATGGTGAGTTGTGCACTTCATATGTATAGTGAGTAAGTGAATGCCGCGAAACTAAAGAATGGTGTCATAAAATGGAGATACGGTGTTCAAAAAGTATGTTGCATCTGAAGCTTTCAGGCACATGCCCTTTGTCAATGTTGTCATAACAAGTGGGAAGCCAGTAAAAGGTGGGCAGAAGAAATCACCAAGAAAATGACTTTTCTGATGATTTTCTACTTCACTATCCAGAAAAATAAGTATCTCATCATTAGTAGCCGAGAAATGTATTACACGATAGCCCCCAAATTTCTCGATGACTAAAAACTTTTACAAGTGCCATGATGAGTAATAACTATTATTGCAAGAAGCATTTAATAAGGGTGGTAGTGACTTGACTTGCCTTTATTTGTCTAGCACTGAGTTTCTTGTTGAGATGTTTGAGCTTGCTACTTCGCTATTAGAAAATGTAGGCATCTCACCACTAGTGACATAGTGAGTTGCCACAAAATGACACATGGTGGGACCTTAAGCAACATGGAAGGGTGACTAAGATTAAAGTATGGTTTCATTATGATAGCAATTAAAGATTTCTCACATCATCAATATCCTGGACCCATACCCCATTTTTAAAAAAATGAGGTATTCTGATCATAAGATCAAGATGAGACCTATGGCTATCATTATTTCACCATGGAAAGATGTTCAATTTTTACTCTATGTGACATAGTGAATATGGGACCCACCACATACTAAGAAGTTCATACAATTTCCACACCATCAAATCAAGTTCAAATCTACGGCCATTGCTATCTCGCTATAGAAAATTGCACGAAGTTTATGCATAGTGAAGTGGCGGATGGGGGGCCCACCTATTTTCTCTTAAGTGTTGTATTAAAATGTCTTCCACACGATCAACAAAAGATCAATGGTTGTCACTACTTTGCTATGGCAAGATGCTCGAAAGTTAAATATAGTGAGGTAGCCAATTGATGACATGTGTCCCTAGTTTTCAATGGGTCTAGACTGAAACACCAGTAGCAAAGGAAAGGTACAGGTGGACGTGCTTCATTGGTTTGACTGCTAGCATGTTAAGAGGAAAGATGAGTCAGCTTAATTTTTATCCTTGAATCATAGGATTTTTCATAGATCAATGGTGCAAATACAAAAGTAAAGATGATGCCACACTATTTTCTACCACTCTTTGCATTTATGAATCTTGAAGGCTTCGCATGCAAAAGAAAGTAGAGTATAATATAGAAGATTTTCTCAAGCTCATCCTATGTGAACAAAGATTGCAAAGTTTTCTAAGTAGAAGCTATTACTAAGAAAGTTGTGAGTTGAAACATAATGTGAAGCAAATTCCCAATGTTCGCAAACAAATTGCAGAGTTATAGAGAGAAATAAGCAAAGAGTCAGGCAAGTTTAGACTATAATATCTGTAGTATTTTAATTCTGCAATTTACAATTTAGAATGCTTGCAATGAATGGATTCTCTAGTCAAGAAAATTACTTGGACAGGAATGTCCACGATGATTTACTTGAGCTGCTTCCTAATTCTACCATTGAAACTATGCAAGTCAAAAGGCTTACTACATTAAACCCTAGGTTGAGAATAGTAGATGGATTGTATGACAAGGGTAATTAGGTTAGGGATGCCAGTACCACTCAAACTAGTTTAGAATTGTTTAAAAAATAATTTTCAGAGAGGAACCTTTTTGCCCCACATGCCAATATCTAGAACTATGATCTAGGGAAACTAGTGGTTCGTAGTGTATTCATGGACTGTGATCTTCTTGAAGCTATGGCCAAAAACTATGACCAAGCCATTAGGGTTGTACAAAGAACTGATGGCCAGGTTTTAATTACAGTCATCCTAGATGAGATTAGGGAAGTTTTTGGTCTAGGGCCTATCACTGATTACCATGTACCCATTGATTTGGAAGGATTAGAAAAGGAGTACAAGTCCAAGAAGGATATCATTAGATAAGGAGAATTCAAGGCAGATATAGGTAAAATTGGAAATATGCTAGTAATAACAACAGCCTCTAGGGAACACTTCAAAAGGGCATATTTCAATTCTAGGGCTATAGAGACATATATGACCTTGTGTAGAGTTTTTGGGAGAGATGAAGAAGAATTTATGCCTGTGGATTTTATATATATGGTTGTTTAGATCTCAACTTTTGGTGTGGACATTATTTTTAATTTTTCTTCTTATTTGGCTGAGGAAATTCACAATGGGTTAATTGGGATTGCAAAGAGCAAGATAGACAAAACCTTTGATCATTACTCAGTGTTAATGCATATGTTTTTGTTTAAGGGAGCTTCATATTTTGGTAAAGAAATGAAATTAAATGAAGAGGAGAATGGGGAAGTACTGCTAGTCTAGTTGTGGAGTGCAGATATGATTGGGATGCAAAGGATGCTAGTTTTGTCAGGTTTGACAGGTATTTCACTTCCAAGCTAAGATGCCTCTTATTAAGTGACAATCCTAGAATCTCGAAACCACTAATGCGTCTCGTAAGGCCTATGGATAGCCCCCATAATTTAAAAGTTTCACATAATTGGGGAGATATTATTCCTTATTTTATTTCTACTATTTTTAGAATTTATGGTTTTAGGGGGAGCCCTCATGTATTACCCTACTAGGTGCCTTTGAAGGTAGGAGTAGCTAAGTTTTTGTGGCAATTTGGAGGAGTAGAGGAAACGTTTTTGTTGAAAAGATCAACAGGGTCAATTTCCTCCACTTGTACAATAGCCCATCATTTTGTAATCACAAAAGGGGGTTGGAACTCTTTGCACAAAATTTTGGATCCCTACAAGATGGCTATTTTTTACCCTCATTTTTGTGATTCTGAGGGATTTTTCAACATAGCCTTAAGGCATAGAATTAAGCTTGGACAAATTGAACATGAATTTTACTTTCTAGAAGATATAATAAGAAATGAGTACTCCTTGCTAGAGTAGGAGAAAAGAAAAGAAAAGTGGAGTCTTCTCTAAAATTTTGGATTTCATTCATTATTTTGATCCAAATTATAGTCCTTTGGATGATGTAGTCAAAAATGTAGATAAGATAACGAAACCTATGAATACTTTTCCTAAAATAAAAGAGGCAATGAATGAAAAGAAACAATTCTTTATTAGATTTTACCCAGATAAGGCCAGGGAAGCAATGAGAAAATTGGGTTTTACTCCCAATATAGGGTATGTCAATCAATTATCTAGAAAAGGCTAGGGTATAGTCTCATTCAAAATAAAGGGGCCAATATAGACAAAAGAAAAGAGATAATGGCCTCCACGAGTGGTGCTATGGAGGAGAGGCCTTCTGAACCCTTTCTAAAGAGGAGAAAGATAATAAGGGAAGAGGATCCTCATGTTGAGGAATACTCACCATCACAAATCCCATTGAGAATTGAAGAGGAGCAACTCACTAGAGAGTAAATTGAGAAATTGGGATCACAAGGGGAAGTTTTGGTTACAAAAGCAGAAATAAATGAAGGAGAACCTCAAGAGCTTCCAATGCCAAGTTTTTGAATTAACAATTGTAGATTACAGAGGGAGGGAATTGGACCCTATTTTAGAATAAGCTAGTCAACAATTTTTTTTTGATGATAATTTTGTCAAATCTAGGACCTTCCATCAATTTGCATGGAGGGAAAATATGAGCAATTTTGAGGAAAGATGTAAAGAATTGATAGCAGAGCATCTAGAAATGGATGAAGCCTCTATATAAACCAAATAAAGGAAAAAATGATGCAAGAATTCCAAAATATAACCCTTGAAGAGGGGAGGAAAATGGTAAAGGCTTCTAATATATTATTGTTGCCAAATTGGGATATTGCAGATGCTTTGACTTTTAATTCTATTTCTAATAAATTGGAATTACAAGATCCAAATAAAAATGAGTTTTTAGGGACTTCATTTAGGGAAGATCAAGCTGCTCTAGTCATGTGGTCACTAAGGAGAGGGTCTAGGGTTGTTTCATCATATCCGAATGAATCTAGGCTAACAAGAAACATCATTGTGGGGAGGGTGGCTAAGACTTCTCATGTATAAGAAACACAATGGAATGTAGATTCATCCCAATTTTCTTTGGCCACTACTAAGAAGAAAGAATAGGGCATGTTTGAATTATAGAGAAAATATGAAACAATTCTAGAGGCCTACAATAAAGAGGTTAAAAAGAGGATTGAACTTGAAAACAAGCTAATGGGAAGGTCAACAGCAATAAGAATAACATACCATTTCCCCCCAGTTGAACCCTTTAAATACATCCCCCTCATAGAAATACTAGATACACCTCAAAGGACACAATACTATACTGCTGAAGATTTTGAAGAAGAAAAGAGTAAACTATGCGCCCTACATGTAGAGTTGGAGGCAAACTATGAAGATAAATTAAGAAAAGCTCTCACATATTTGGGGGAAAAAATTTAATGGCCACTAGTTTATGATTAGTTGGCTAGGGTGATTAATATTTGGGAGGAATTAAAAGCCATTGATGAGGCTTTAAAGTGTATTGTGAATAAGTGGGTTAAAACAGAGAAAGAAATGACATTTTTATGTTACTCTATCATCAAAACTTATTATGATCAAATTAGGAAGACCTTTGATATTGTTTCTAATCTTTCTAATTTTAACAATAGGAGGATTCATTTACAAAGAATAATAGTAGGCTACTTGAACAAGTACAAGAGCCAAAAGTTCAATTTGTTTCCTTGTGCCATGGATAAGAGAAATAGATTGAAAAACAAAGATGAATGTGGAAAAGAACTTGATGATATTTTTTTTAAGGATGAATAGAATTATAAATAAAATAGGGCATGCATGGTGAGCTACCACAATTCAAGAAAAAGTTAAAGCCCAAATATTCTTTGATTCTTTAAAACAAGAATTTGTTGATATTAACAGGGAGGCAAAATATATTATCAAAAGGCAACAAGACATTCTACAGTTTAATTGGTCAGATGGCACATTGTTTGAAAAGTGGATGGCTGACATAGCTCCTAATGAACTATTTGAGGAAGTTGAAATTTATAATGATGAGGTGCAAGATGATGAGGTTCAAATCATTGACACTATTACACAAGGCCAACAGGAAGAAGAAGACAAGAATGACTAGTTAGCTCCAATTATAGCTATAGAAGCCTAAGATGTGGACGTGGTAGAGAAAAAATCAAGGATAAAAGTAATGTTGTCCATCCAAGGTGAAAATAGTGAAAATACAAAGGTAAAAGTTGATATAGAGACACCACAAGACTCATCATTAGCTAGCCTAATGGCAAAATACTTAGAGGAGTGAGAATAATGGTGGTGAATCCAAAAGGCTTGTAACTCATTTTGATGTAACATAAATGGGCTTACCTAAAGTAGATATTGTTGTGTTTACTTTTTGTTACATTGAGTTTTGTTTTCCTAGACACATGTCAAGTTTTCCATGCCTGAAGCTTGTTGCATCTCACATATTTAAGGGAGATTCTAGGGCTAGAACAGGGGTCTAATTTCTAATGGTTTTAGTCATAATTAGTTTTTTTTTGGTTCAAGTAATTTGAGAAAGCTTTATGATGTATTTTCTATGTAAGTTTATGGGAATACATTAATACAGAATGATCACTATGTTTTTTCCCATGGTCATTTCGAGTTTACTACAAAGTGTATACAATTTTCAAAGAAAATGAATACAAATTATGAGTTTTCCCCATATCAATTCTTTCTAAATTTTGTCTCCTTTTGGTTACTTAGTTATCATGATGTTGTATGAGTAAAAATTTGTGCAATCCTTTAGCTTATATATATTTTCATCACTATTATTAGTTCAATGAATTGAGTAAGAGATTTGATGAATTTGATAAGGTTGTTGTAGTAATGGGAAGGATGTTTTGAATGATGTATTCCAGTAAGAACTACTAATAATATTTGTTGTAAGGCAACAAATTAGCTTTATAGATTTGTGGTAGACTCTAAACCCTATTGGATTAGGCACTGGTCAAATTGATTTAGTTGGAAGAGAAATATATCATAAATGCGCATCAAATACAAAATTTATAGTCAATTTTATTTTTATTTCCTAAAGATCTTCAAAGTTGGTCAATACTTGTTTGCATGAAATATTCTAGCCTTAGTTAGCTATTATTGCAAAGAATACTTGCAGATCTACAGAAGGCTTTATGACCAAATCTGTTATATGTGATGTATTCTGTTTGAAATGTCATAATTAGTTGTGTGGTTTTAGATTGAGGATTAGAAAAAAAATGAAACTAAGATAGTTTTCATACAAAAATAATTAGATTGATTCATCCCTTAGGTATACCCACCTTGATTGTGGAGAGCCTAAAGAGAAGGAAGCCATTCTTGGTTTTGTTAATGTTGGATCCAAATGGTGTGCATGTTTAATTGAAAATAGGAAATGGCTAATCCTTAGGTTGCATAAGTGTTATCATTTTGGTATTGAAGCATCCTATTACTCAATAGTATTTTAATGCTCCAACAAAATGGTGACTCCACTAGGGAGATGTCCAACACATTTGTGAAAAGTACTGTAGTTTTTTTGGTCCTATTGTGTACATGTGTGTCAAATTATTTATATTTTTCCCATGGTTATAAGGGGATGTTTTAGCAACAAACCTTGAGAATTAAAAAAAGAAAGAAAGAATCAAGCCAAACTACCACAAAGATACACTGACGTATCTAGCCCTTCCAAGTGTCTTATCTACAAAGCAAGAGTTGTAGTCTTATAATATCAATAATTGTTCCATCTAGGTCAGATATTTCTATTTATATTTGTGTATTTCCTCGAAGTCAAGAATAATTATAATATTATTTATCCCTAGAATAGGGTGGTGACTTAGTCAAGGTTTTGGAGCTAGTGCTAATATTATAAATAGTGAGTACCCATAAAATCTTCCATGTCAAAATAAGATCTAGATCTAGAGAAGGCTAGAAAAGAGAAGGAAGATCTTGCAAAAGAGCTTGAGAAGGTGCAAAATGAAGCCCAGGCTATAGAAACTAGGAGAAAAATCTAGTTCATTAAGTCCAATTCTGAATTAGCCTCATGGCCAAATTTATCCACCCCAATCTTAGTTTCTATACCTCCTTGTGGACCAGCAATATCAGTTCAAGGAATATCTCAGTCTGCACCTACCTCATCATCAACCACTTATACTCATGCCCCTATTGTCCAAACCCGACAATTCCAAAGTGTTCCTCTAAACCAAGCTAACATAGCAAGTACCTCAAATGTTTTTGACTTCCAAAAGAAACCTATATACATGGAAAAGTATAGAAAAATATCATTTTCTAGTATTCCTGGTGCTCCACATCCCATATCATTTGATTTAAGAGATAAAGTGGTTAAGTTCTCTAGAAATAATGTTGTTACTAGTGAAGAACATTTGGGATTTTTCATAGACATGTTAAATGATTATGAAATTAAACATGAAGATGTGGTTTTCAGCCTCCCAATTAGATCAATAACTTGGTTTACAAACACAATTCATGGATTAGACATCCAAAATGAGCAGTTATATCTCTAATAAAGAAGGTTCATTTAAATTGTCAACCCGAGGACGTATACTTGAAACAAGTCTGCAAAGTATATGCACCATGAAACTCTCTAATTTATTCTATCGTTGCAAAATAAAAATGCTAGAAACAAACTAAATACACAGTAATGGTTGCATGAAACTACACAGTAGTTTTTGCAGGAACTGTATATTATCTAAATTGTTTACATCTCTATGTATGTCTACATCTCTCTACTTCTCTACCTCTACTTCTACCTCTAACAACCCTCTAACTACTTAACAAGTTTCCCCATCATCCTTTTAAATAAAGAAGAATCTTATTACAAAAGTAATGACAAAGTACTGAATTTTAGTTCCACATTTTCAGCAGTTCACTTCAAATGCATGGTTCTCTTTCATTATTGTGAATTAGTTAAAACCACTTTAGCATGTTATGCTCCTCCTTTTCATCTTTCTATATCATTTTAAAAATCTTAATTTCATTAAGTAATGTGGAAGTTATGGTCATTTTTCCGAAAGTGGTTTTATGCTGCCTGAAAACGTGCCACTTTTTCCTCAACCAACTTCTGATCCGTGTTGCTCATTAACTGCTTTGAACCAACTCAAATTCTCAAAATGGTTTATGCTCCTTCATTTTAGGTTTCCAAAACTATAAGCCATGCTTAATTTTATTAAGAATTGAGCAAGATATGCCTATTTTTCTGGAACTAGCTTTTAACTTTTTCTTCATTTCCTACACTTACTGAATATTGACAAGTGTCAACTTTCTATTCCTTCTTTCTAGCCACATGAACAACCCAAATAACTCACATACAACATGTTAACCACCCCAAGAATATTATTATTCAATGTTAACCATTTTTCACAGTAAATCATCATTTCTAACATCAACTAGCTATACATGCAATTGTTAATCAATACATCATTTATCATAGTTAATGCATGGAAATGGCTTGGAAATATATTAAAACCACAAGGTAAAGTGTTATAAAAAATGGATATAGATATGACATTTTATAGGCTCATCACTTGCTAGGTAGACACTAACATTGAAAAGATTTTCCTATGTTAGCCAAGTGAACTTTATTAATATTGCATCTTCACAAACTTCCTTTGGTAACTAAGTGAGCTCGATTAACGCCAGTTCCATCCAACTTTCCTTCATTAACCGAGTGAGCTCAGTTAATACTCAAATTCTATGAACTTCTCTTTGACTCCCGAGTGAACTTAGTAGACACTATCTTTTGAACTTGGCAAATACAAGAAATCTTGGCAGGGATAGGAAACTATCTTCATTACCTGAGTGAGCTTGGCATACACTAACTAGTACAAAGATGACATCTTGTGTAACATCAAAGAAAATACACAATTAACTAATTTTTTTCAAAAAATTTTGTCTTTCACTTTGATAGCAACACAACATATCATAATACAATGAAATTTTAGAGAAAAATAATCATAAGGATAATATCCTTAGTTCCATTGTGATTCTCATCCATGAGAACTCCCTTTGATTTCAATTTCTCCCTCTATTAGCAAACTATATCATTTTAATTATCAGACCAAGTTCTTCCTCTTTGATATCCTCTAGGAAAATTTCTACAATATGACAAAAAACTCTCCATCTTTGACATCTTATGCCAAAGACAATATATAGCTAACCAATTGTTTTCAACACCTTGGACAAAAATAGAACCTGCATGGGCATTTAAAAAATACCATGGATTAATTACTTACTAAATATATGTACATATATCAATACATCAATTGCATAACTCAATTCGAGTACATTAAAAATATAGATACAATATGCTAACTTATGGGAAGCATAATTCCATCGCTTATCTCATTATTTATTAGCTTCTCTCTTTCCATGGTGAATTACAATAAATAAAAACTAGCAATTTGTACATCCTTAATTTCTCGTATCATTGCAATAGCATTTTCTATACATAGTACATATGTTTAATACAATTTTAGTGAAGAATTATGTTTGATACATCAAGTTGAATGTAAGACTCTACATGAATCTTGTAAAGATGAATTTTGGATAAAAGCTATGAAAGAAGAACTTGAGAAAATTTAAAAAGAATAAGACTTAGGAATCAATCCCTAGACCTAAAGAGTCTACTAAATTTCCTCAAAAGGTCATGAATTACCATGGTGAGGCTCAATGGATACCCATTTTATTGCACCCTACTCTATCTAGGCCAATAAATTGACTGTAAGGAAAGAAATTTCTATTTGCACTACAAAGATGAAGAAAGCTCCAAAAAAAAGCACACACAACATGATAAAGTGCTCCTTTAACTATCTAGAATGTAAATGTCCACTTTCAATTCATTCTAACTATGTAAAGGAATTCAATAGTTCTATCTAGGTTTCTTAGAAATTTGACTTCTTTTTGTTATTCAAACTCCTTCACCACTTCATCCAACCTCCATATAGTGGATTGGGAGACCTTGAATATGTCCCCTTAACATGTTGTGCCAATTGGTTAGAACCCATAACTAATTCTCCATGAGATGCATATTTTGGGGAAAATGTTGTCATGCAACTTTTAAAATTTGTCGATGTTGTCATGACAACATTTTTGTATCTTTGACAACTTTCATGTTTTATCAACAACTGTGATTCCAATTTTTGTAAAACCATGCAAAAATATGTTCTAATATTACCCTCCTACCTCTTTTTTCCTAGTTTGGGGTCATTTTCCCCATCATGCCACATTTTTACTACTTGACAACTTTCTGCCTATGTACTAAAAACTTTGTCCTTATGGTTCAAAAATACCTTTAAACACACACTCCACTACCACAAACACTCCTAAGGGACCTATTTGTGATCCATATTCATCTTATGACCTCACTAAGGTGTTTACAATCCAAAAATTGTAAGGTTTCATCCATAAAATCATAGGTGCTCCTAAACCAATAAAACTTGCATTACAATATAAAATTTCCTACATCCTCTTAAGACACATGTCCTAACTAGATACATAGTCCTAATTTGAACAAGTAATGTAAGAGTAAAATGTGTTTTGCAATATAATACCCCCTTAAGAAACATGTACTAATTTTATTCCCTTAAGAAACATATCCTAATTTGAAGGTAAGAGTAAAACATGTATTTCAATAGAATATACACTTAATACACATCTCCTAGTTAGAACTATATATCCTAATTTGAACAAGTAGTTAGATTCACACATGTGCTAATTTTGAACATGACTTAATAAATTGAAAATATATTTATATTTTAATTATAATATAACATCTCCAATTTAGAGAAAAAAGTAATTATACAAAAGTATATGTCAAAAATTTTGACCAAATTTCATGCACAATTCAAAAAAATATGCAATATATATTATAAATTGTTATTATTTTTTATCAAGTGGGTCATTTTTCTCTTGGATAAAGTGTAATATTCTCTAATGATCATCAATATTATGCCTCCACTTATGCATGCCATGTCATATGACTGAATGAAGAGTTAACAAACAGTGGCAATTACATGGTCACTATAGTGATAAACCTTGTTCTTAGGTTGATAATCAATGAAATGAATCCCATGTTTAATTAGTTTAAGTTTCCTCAAATATGTTCCTTGTACAACAATAGAACCTACATGGACATTTTTTAAAAATACCATAGATTAATTACTTAATATATATACACATATCTATACATTTTTTGTAAAAGTCAATTTGAATACAATAAAAATATAGTTACAATATACTAACTTATGGGAAACATAATTTCATCACTTATCTCATTATGTGTTAGCTTCTCACTTTCCATGGTGAACTATAATAAATAATAACCAAAAAATTCTACATCATTGGGTTCTCCTATGACTACAAAAGCATTGCCTTTAATCTTAGAGGAAACCTTTTCATTTAGTCCACTTGAGCTAAAGTAGTATTGGGATGAGTGATCTCCTAGAAAATCTCAACACTTCTTCTATGTAAGTATCACCTAGATGCAATCAATACTAAGTATTTCAATCATTCTCATGAAAGATGTGTTCATATGAGCTACTACACTATTCATGAAACATGAACCAATAATTTTGATTTAAAAACTACACAATTAAACCCTCATAATAGCATTGTTACAAAGGTAACGATACAATATTTTTTTTATTTCACTATACTCTATTATCAAATATTATCACGTCTTTATCTATTCAAAACATTATATTTCCACAACAACAATAATAATATTTTTTTTATTTACACTGTATGCAATGAATTATTATGAAAACAAAGCACGATGGAAAACATTGATGTGAATAAATTCTACACTACTGAAATCAAAATCACAACTTAACTTAATCTACACTACTATGAATTCTCTCCATGAAATCCTACACCATCAAAACCAGCAAAAATCACATCTTAACCTATATGTTGCTATGAATTGTCTCCATGGGGAACTAAGAAGTGGTCCTATGCAAGGAAGTAAAGATGGCTTTGGTTGTGGTGGATGGGTCAATCTCAAAGAAGTCATAATGCCTAAAGAGATGTGTGAGGAGAAGGTGCAACACCATGACAAAAAAGTTCCTCCCCATGCACTACTTGTTCTACACCATGGACTACTTGGTCTCAAGCCTGTTGGACTAGAGAAAATACTTGAGTAGCTTCTCCCCTTCCTCTCCAATGAAACACTAGTGGAAAAACTCATTGAGGTACTAAAACACTCCCAAATCTCTGGTGGCAAAGGGTTGATACCCACCTAGCATCTCCTCCTTCTTCACTGTGTATCTCATCCCATTGTACGACTCCACCACCAAGTCCTCCCTCATGAACAGCACCGAAGGCTCCATCTTCAGTGCCTCATACACCATCAAATGGACCATCGCCATGCCCTCTAGTGCTCACAGGTTCAACTCCCCTCTATTGTCTCTAATCCCTACTCTCACCTTCTCTTCCAGATCTCCCTACATGTCTTTGCCTAGTGACATGATGCATCGCATGAGGGAAGGGAAGAAGATGAGCATGCCTCCAAAGGTGTTAAACAAATGGAAAAAACCAAAATATGGCACACCTCTTCGCAATCTAGGCCAAAATGGTGTTCCACAACATCTAGAAACTCCCTACTATGCGTTGAGAAGAGATTATGGATCTTGTTATAGTCCTTGCTAATGAGTACAAATGGTAGAGGGAAAGTGTGGATTGTGACCTCCTCCAACATCTTGGGAAGCATGCCTATGGTCATGATGGGTGTGAGTTGAAGCCACCAAACTAGAGGGAGCATGTGGATTTTTCCATTCTCTACTACTCATCTTCAATACTACCTTAGTAGGTAATGTTAGAAAGGCCAGGTTTGTTGTTGCACCAAAAGTTTGACCTGTTAATGCCTATACAAGAGCATCTTACATTAAAAAAAAAAAATTTAAAAATTGTAGCAGAGAGAAAGTAATAAAAATTAGAAGAATTCTTTTTAAAGGGAGAAAAAGGAGAAAAGGAGGAGTTCCTATTTTCAAGGTGCATAGGTGGCATAAATAGAAAAATAAATTAAAATGGTTGTCATTCCATTTATTGAGGTGTATAGGTGTAATTATAGAATTTTTTGGATAGTTCCTTAAATCATGCATTTAATATTTGTCGGTCCAAATGGTGGTGCTTAGTTGTATTTGGGTGGGAATTAAATATTTTTTGAAAGGTAGTTGCATTTACTTTTTATCCCACATTGGTTGTGTTTGTAACATCTTGGGTGGTAAGTTCCTATTTAAGCAAGGCATGTGAGAATTTATAATGAAGCTTCAAGGTGTGATCTCTTCTTAATAGAAGCTTGGAGAGAAGGAGGCAACAGAGGAGTGAGTTTTTTTGAGTCTGTGGACAGAGCACTAAATGTGAGATAATTTATAGTAGGATTGAGGTGGAGTTGTGAGTTTGTGAGAAAAGATAGTGGCTATGGTTTAGAAATAAGGAGATTGCTTGGTAGGCTTGTGAGTACCAATTAGATCTTCCTTGGAGGATTTTACCAAAGTGTGGATCTAGACTAGCTAGTGTTTGTGTTGGATGTTGAGGGATCTAGCAAAACTGTTATTGTAATTTCTATTGTATTCGACCATAACTAGGAAGGCCTTATAGCCTAACACATTACATATAATAGTTATTTTATGAGTAAATAGTTGTGATTTGGTATCAGATATTGCATTGTTGTTGTGTTTCCATTTTGTGGTTATTTGCTTGGGGCTAGGACATCTCCTTTGGGGATTCTCCTACCTTGCACTATGTCAAGTGGTATCAGAGTGAAGGTTTTTCTTGAGCATGTAGATAAATCACCAAAGGTTAGGTAGTTCACATAGGACCTTGGGAGGACATGTAAATGGATCTATGATTGTGAGGATGGAAGATTGATCTTGTTCGAGAAGATTGATTTGTTGGTGATTTTTTGCAAAGGGTTTGTGAAGATCTTGGGAGATGCCTCTAAGAGGATTGGACCTTGGGATGATTGCAAATCTTTGTATTATAGTTGAGAGGCGGATTAATGAGAGAAAAACTTGGGTCGATACTATTGTGGATGTTTCTTTTCCTAAAAGAGTTGAGAAATAGAAGAAGGAAGTTCTATGCTATTGGATTTGGAGTCTATTGATCCAGAAGAGAGTTGTCTAGCTAGTTAGAAGACTTTTTTGAGATAGAAGATGACATAGCAAGATCGAGGTGGAAGAGGTTAGTTTTTTTTATACATTTGTGGAGTTTGATACAAAACCTACAAAGCAACTTGAGGTTGTTGTTAAGTATATTCCTAACCTTGTTGATGTTGGGATGGAGATTGGTTTTCATGATTAGTTGGTTGAGTCTGACATGGAGATTGCAGAGCACTTAGTCATGGATGATCCAATTGCTGTTGGTGGTGACTTGTATGTTGCAAAGCATCTTGTTGTGAGGAATGAGGTGGTTAGTGTTGAGATTTTGGAATATGTTGTTGAGGAGTTACATGTTGCTACTAATATGGAGTTTGTTCCTACTTGTGTGGATTCACTAGTTATTGATGTGGAGGAGGGATTGTTGATAAAGCACTATATTCAATTTATTCCTAGGAGTGAGCATGCTAATTGGATGGTTGAGATTCTAGAGTTTGACAAAGTGATGTAGATATGGATGATTTGCATGTTGGTTTTCTTGCCTCTCTTGGAGTGGAAGCCTTTGGTAAAGATGAAGATTGTTGCAAATATTTGTTTTTGGTGTCAAAGTGTGGGACACACTTTTCTATCAACTTGGGGAGTCTGATGCAGGAGTCTCTAGCATTAAAAAAACATGGAGAGAGAACTTGACAAAAATTAGAGGAAATTTTTAAAAAATAAAAAAAGAGAAAAAGGAGAAAAAGAGAAGTTTCTATTTTCAAGGTGCATAAGTTGCGTAAATAGAAAAATAAATTAAATTGTTTGTCATTTCATTTATTGAGGTGTGTAGGTGGAATTACAAATGTCTGTGAACATTTCCTTAAATTGTGCATTTAAATTTTTTTGGGCCACATGGTGGTGCTTAGTTGTATTTGGGTGGGAATTAATATTTTTTGAAAGGTAGTTGCATTTACTTTTATCCCACAAGTTGTGTTTTTTACATCTTGGGTGGTAAGTTCCTATTTAAGCAAGGAATATGCGCATTTATAATGAAGCTTCAAGTTGTGATCTCTTCTTAGTAGCAGCTTCAAGAGAAGGAGGAAGTAGAGGAGTGTGTTTTCCTAAGTTTGTGGATAGAGTGTCAAATGTGAGGCAATTAATAGCAAGCTTATGGTGGAGTTGTGAGTTTGTGACAAGAGCTAGTGGATGCAGTTTAGAAACAAGGAGATTGCTTGGTGGACTTGACTGTACCAGTTGGATCTTCCTTGGAGGTTTCTACTAGAGTATGGATCTAGACTAGCTAGTGTGTGTGTTGGATCTTGAGGGATCTTGTAGAATTGTTATTATAATTTCTATTGTATTTGGCCATAACCAAGAAGGCCTTATAGCCTGGCACATTGCATGTAATAGTTATTTTATGAATAAAGAGTTGTGATTTGGTATCAGATATAGCATTTTTATTGTGTTTCAGTTGTGTGGTTATTTGTTTAGGGCCAGGATATCTCCTTTGGGGATTCTCCTACCTTGCACTGCATCAATGCCTAATATAACCAATAGTCTTATAGAACTACACGAGGTGGTTAAGCCATGTCAGAAACCCCATGAGGGACATTGACCCACTACTAATAGGTAAGCTAATGGATAACTCAAATTTAACACATATTTTGGCATAGGTGGTATGTTGGACTTTTAATAGCTTCCTTGGAGTTGCAATGATATTTCCCCTTAAGCTATTCCTAATGGCTTGAAGATACTCAAGTTTCCAAAATTTTAGAGGAAGATATGGTAGCTATACCCAAAGGTAAGTTGTGGTCAAGGTTTTTGTGTATGAATCACAGGTAGGGAACCATGGTTTCATACATAAGAAATTTTCATAGTAGAAGAATAGGCTTTTCTCTAGCAAAAAACATTATTATCCTCCTTAGAATTCAATTTTGAATATAAAAATTCCTAGACACAAGGGTAGATCCAAATTTCATCCTCCATAAATTCTTTCTAATTTTAGGAAATCAAAGAATGAAAATTACAAATTTCATGCTACACCTTTGTAAATCTGCAAAATAGGCAATAGTCATATATGTAAACATTTGTCCTATTCCATGGCTGACTCATCCAAACATACCTTAGGAATTGAGGATTAAGGTCATATAGAGCATGGTCAAAAAATATTGTTAAAGTTGGAAGGATCCACCACTTTATTAGAGAAATAATATTGATCATCCCTTGAACAAAATTTAGCCTTGTAGTTCTAATTAGTCATAGAATAAATTTTTAGGTATGTTTAAATAAGGTAGTGTACCCTACTTGACCTTGTCTTTTTATGGGCCTTCATTTAACCTAGGGCATCATTTGTTAAAGATTCCTAAAAATTATGCTAGGATATTAATTAATTAGAAGCACTTCTACATGGAGAAACAACACAATTGTTATATATCATATCCTTTTCAAAGATACCTCATGTCATTGCAGATTTGTGAGTAACGATACAACCCATATTCCCAATGGTATCATAATTTGGTTTAGGGTATTTACACCTAGAAAATTGTCACAGGCTAATGAGTGAATCCTCCAACGTATTATGAATAATGCATAAACTATGAGATTCATCCTTCTACCTAAAGTCTCCATTTGATAGGATCCATACAAGGAGCAAGATAAGCCATTACATTGTTTCACCTTGAATCTAGAAAATTAAATTTGAAATAGGATAACTTTGCAAGGGTAAATAAGGCATAATACAAAATATTTTGAAAAGATACAACCTATTTTCTTATTATAAATTAATCCATAAATTGATAGATTATATTTAACTAATTTATAGCACAAAATATTCTTATTAAAACTTACTTTTGTAGAGAAATTTGACCATTTTTTAATCCAACAATTATTTTTGAAAAAATCATTCAATCATCTTTTTTTATCATCATAGTTTCCTTTTTAATTTTAACCTACATCAAAAAAACCTTTAATTTTTTAATTTAACCAAATCATAAAATTTAAATTGATTGATTAATGTAACACCAATGTATATACAAAAAAAAATTTGTGATTGTTTTATTATTTTTATACAAGAATTTTAATTCTTGTGAAAATTTTCTCTAAAATAATTTTCATAACCCTGATATGAACACACTACACTTGATATTAGATTCATGATGATGACAATAAATTCTTGGTATATGCTTCATGTTTCCTATTGATAGTGCTTATGAGATATATAAGGTGATAATAATTCCTAGAGGGGGGGACTAGTTTCACCCTACTTGCTCCAAAATGGGCTACTAGGCGGCTATCAAAGACACCCCCTTGGTTTAAAAAACTCCTAGAAGGGGGAAGTTTTAAATGAATGAATAAAATTCATATCTATATGCCCTTAACATTTTATTAATGGCAGATATTAATTGAAAAGATCAATAGATACATTCATTTAAGAGATGGTAGGTCCTAAAATTTTCACATGTAATGATAAGTTAGAAGACTAAAGAGGGATATAACACATTGTAGAAAAAAATAAAAACATAATTATATTTTTTGAGGTGAAAATGTTTTATTTATTTGCAGTGAAAATATATAATAAATCTCTTTTTAAATTTTTAAATTTTTCAAAGAAAGTGTTAATTAAGATAATAAATCTAAAAAATAATATATTATAGGGGAAATAAATTAAATTTAATAAAAAAGATTTTTTTTGAAGAGAATTGTGAACAAACTTCTAAGTAGATAAATCGAGATAGGGCCTAAACCCTTAAAAAAAAATTAACATCAAGTCTAAAGGACAACCAAAAGGGAACTGGCAATCTTGAATTTTAGTAACTAGACTAAATAGATCAAGAAAGGAAAAAAGAAAAAAGAAAAATAAACTAGGTAGAGAACCAACAAAGACACATTGCACCAAGATCAAGGAGCCAAACAACCAACACCAAAGAACCTAGCCACTTCTTGTTGAGCTCCTTAAGATTGTCAAGGAAAGAAACATACTTTGGAGGCCTAGTAGAGAAACATGACTAGGAGTCACCTCTTCCTTGGACACAACTTGTAGAGTGTCATCCTGTTTCCTTATTTTCATTTTTCTTTCTTTCATCTTGGCGTAGATTGAGGTTATGTAAAGATGATTTCTCACTTGCATGATTTTACTATAAGAGGCCAACTTTACCAATTAGTTTCTCAGTTGTATTTGACTCTCTTTCATGTTGTCCCAAAGAATGGATAATTTCCATTATCTCCTCATTTGAAGGCACCTAACATCTTAAATTGACAATCTAGTCTTTGATAATCCTCCAATTATTCAGTTTCTACCCAATGTTGTTGGCAAACTCCCATGAAGACTATCATCACATTTTTCCTTTGATCATTCTACTCCTTTTCTTCTAGTATTTATAGAAGCTTTGAGTTTTTTGATTGTCCTCTAGGTGATTGAGAATTTGAGAATAAGTTTCTTACTCACTACCTTGTACCTATTAAGGAAGATGCATGATTCACCAACTTTACTACTGACATCATCCAATTCATACTTACTAGAGGACTTAGAGAGTTTGGTGGATAACAAGGATAAGGGAATCATGGGGTCTCATAGGTAGCTAAATTTGTTTTGGAAGTGGGGCGAGAGGTGGGGAATGACAGTAACATGGAGTTAGTCACAAACAATTTAGGGCTCCACCTAGATTTGATGCACCAAGTAGACATTGAATCCTTAGAAAGGTCCACAAGATCCTCATTTGGTTCCTTAAAGCAGAGGCACTTATTTTTAGTCTTTATAGTAGAATTAACCCAAGAGAAACTAGAAGCATAGAAAATAGTGTGGGTTTTGTTGTGGGGCCTAAAGGTGGAATTATTTATCTCAATAAACATGGTAGGACTAGGGCCTGATTGGTAAGTTAAACTAAGATGAAAATTATATAGTGTCATAAAGAGGCTCTAATGCAATGAAATCCCACCTTTTACTTTATCTTTAGTCACAAATTAAGATAAGAAAGAGAAAACTCAAAAAGGAAAGAAAAACTCGAAGTCCCTTCTAAAATGGTTGAGCATAGGAAACAAGTGAGACTAGAATTGTTTATTCCTTCCTTTTAGCATGTTAAACTTGATAAAAATAGTTGTGATGACCTTCTATTCCCCAAGAATCCACTCCCTATGAACCCATTTCAAAGCCCTAATAATTATTCCCCTAGGTCCAAAAGTGGCATAAATCCACCTTATAATATACTCTTAATTTCTTGCTATCTAGACACCTCCATTGCTAAGCCTAGTGGTTAATTGGCATTGCAAAGTTGATATTTGGGTACAATGACAACCCTAGTTTGTAAAAAAAAAATTTCAAATCTTGGTTATATAAATGAATCTCCTTAGGTAAAGGTGGAGGGGTGGGATTGTTGGACTAATCATTAATATTCCCTTTAGGGGTTCATGACATGGCTTAACCACCTCCTATGTTCTATAATTATAGTGGTTGTATCAAGTATTGATAGGTTGATCTTATGGTACAATGGAAACCCTAGCTTGTAACAAAAAAAGTTCTAGGAAAGGTTAGGGTTAAGATCCTTCATTCCTATAGAGAAAATGCACCAAGTTGTGGTGCCAAAAAGATGACACTTTTTTTTATTCAAAATTTCCAATAGCGTGCATGCAGTATGGCCTAGGCATAGGCTTTCTAAGCTCAAGCCATAGTGCATGCACGCAATAGCACATA